>OY728157.1:1840227100-1841625434 GCA_963277665.1 Viscum album | reverse complement strand
GGACACTTACATTGAAAAACCCATCACCTCAGTTTTATTTTCCATAGAAACCCATTCACATATTGATATTATTTCACGTTGTAAACTACCTCATCCAAACACCTGTGAAACTTTCACAATATGAAGGGATTTCATGACATATGCCTAGGCTAATTCACATTGTGAATCCATCATTCAAAACGTGAATATTTTATGCATCATTTTCTACAGCCAGATTTTATGATCTTCTCCTCTTTATACTTTCAACCACTTCCAGTTAATTTTCCCATGACTCCAAGCATGAAATAAAATGCATAAAATGATAGAATACCTAAAACTAAAGGTGCTACAGGTCAGCATGTCATTGTCTATAGGGTGAGACTGTTGATCCCCATATCCATAGTCTATCCCAACCATGGATATAGGGTGAGACTTAGATTCTTATATCTATAATTCATCCTGATAGTGGCTATAAGGTGCATTTGTGGGGCATATAACCCTAGTTCAGCCCAACCATGGCTATAAGGAGCGACTACGTAGGGGTTATAGGCATGGTTCAGCCCAAATGTGGATATAAGATGTGAGAAAGGGGGTTATATCCATGGTCTAGTCTGAAAATGACTATAGGGTATAGCTGTTGGAGGTTGTTTCCATAGTTTAGACCGACCATGGTTATAGGGTGCAGGGGTGGGGGTTATAGCCATAGTCCCTCATGACCGTGGCTATAGGGTGTGAGATAATAGCTGTATCCATGGTTCGGACTGACTATGTCTATAGAGTGCACAGCGGGATGACATGATTATTTATTTAATAATAATAATGAAATAAATTTCAAATTTTATATATATAATTATTTAAGGTCTTGGTGGTTATGAGAAACAAAACAATACACAACTATAGGCCAACAAGGATAGATAACACCCCCCCCCCCTAGGGTTGACTCACTCCATAGTTATCCCATTAAAATTTTATAAAGCCCAAAGGCCCATCATTTTGATGATCGAAGGCCCTTTTGTCCTGACCCAATGTCCCACTTCCTATGCCTTGTACTAAATCAGCATATTCATGGGTCTTCACCCCTATATATGTTATCTTTAATGTGATCATCCATAAATAGGATATAAATTCCCCCCCAAGGGAGGATGTCAGGATTTAAACCTTGTTCATGTGTTTCATGGAAGAGTGATAAAGTCCTTTGAGTTGTACATGAAAGATAAGGGTTCAAATGTCCACAACTGCTTTTTTTTACCTACTAACATGGGCATAATTCCCATGGAAGTAGGTTCTTTGTGGGTGTCTTATAGCCATGGTTCAGCCCGATCATGGTTATAGGTCACACACCAGGAATCTACTTTCAAGAGAATTGTTTCTACGGATATAGGATCCCTATCTAGCCTATATTCATAGGTACTGGAGCTATATCTATGGGCATGGATCATGGATATAACCCTTTTTATAGTTGTGAATGTCATGATAGACCAAATTGAGATTAATGGAAAGTTTCAATCCATTCTGAATTATACTTTCTTTCTAAATGTGATGCTTTTGGGAAAACTGTGAAATCCCATGAAAGGATTAAAATTATTGGTTATAAATGGGTATTTTTGAGAAATAGAAATGAAAATAATGAAGTTATGAGATATGAATAATGATTAGTTTCTCAAGGTTTCTCATGAAGACTCAATATTTATTATGATTAAATATGTTCTCCTATAACCTTTTGATATCTCATGATTCTTATTATACATGAACATATTGAAAGATTCCTGATGGATGTAGTAAATGAAAACATATATAGTAATACTGATAATGATGTTCGTAAGAAAATACTATAAGGATTTAAAATGTTAGAAACATGTTATATATCTTGAGAACTTTATTTTTTTATGTTGAATAAATTATTATATGGATTAAATCAATGAGGGCGCATGTGGTATAACCATCTATGTGAATATTTCATGATAGAGGGTTATATAAGTGGTCTAATTTTTCTATGTGTATTTATTAAGAGAATTGGAAATTAATTTTTCATCATTGTAATATATGTTTATGATTTAAATATTATTGGAACCCTTGATGAACTTTTTAAGGTAATAGATGTGACACCCTGAGATTTTAGTAGTTTTTTTTCCTTTTAAAATAAATAAAATAGCTTACTTTGCACGCAACATCAGAATAAAATGAACCGTGATGCATTTTAATGAGTTAAAACATTATAATATATAATAAAAATCAATACATTATGAGGATACAAGAATAATCAATAATAATAAAATTACAAGTGGGATAATTGTGCGTGAATATAAAGATACCATGAACATAATCTTCAACCTCGTGCTTGGACATGAGAAGCATAACCCCGATCACAACTATAGAAATAAGAATAATAACTAAATATATTATAGTCATGTTGACAAAAAAGTTAATTATTAGTATGAATGATATTATGATATATATAGGAATGAAATTTTACTGTTATAAATATTTTCATTAAGAATATGATCGTTGGAATATGGTCATTGGAAATATGGTTGTCATAAATATGGTCATTAGATATACATGTATCAAATAGGTATACTTCTATTTTGAGTTTTTAGTAAAAAATTAAAAATAATATATTTCATTAATAATAAATAATGAAATGAAAATATAGTATTAATTAGAATATTTTATTATAAAAATATTTTTATGCGATAAATATAATTATTATTAAGGTGTGATATGATGTATTAATAAAATTCAAAGAAATATTTTAATATCGATGGGTTGATAAAATTAAAATTTTAAAATATAAATAATTGATTTTAATAGTATTTAGTGAAGATTATTTAATATAAAAGTAACATATATTTTTCAAAGAATTTTTTTATGTGTTGTGATTTTATCTTAAATTGAATAGATCATTATATAAGGATTATTATAATAAAAAAATTCAATATAAAAAAATAGATCACTCTAATTTAAATATTAATTTATAGGAAATAAGAATAAGAGTAACTAATGGCCTAAAAAATCATTTCCCTATAAAAACATTTTTTCATTATATTTTATGATTTTATTTAAAAGTTAAATTCTAAAATTTTAGAATTTTAATTTGAAAAGGTTAAAATAATTTTTGAATTTATAATAATAATATTATCTTAGAATTAGTTTTTTCATTTTTCTAAAATAATTTATTTTTATGTGAATAGTGAAAAATACAGTTTTTACTAATACTATAGCGTTTATGACTATATAATGAGGTATGTATAACATAAAAAATTATAAAAAATTATTCATGGATAAAATTATATTTAGGGATTATAATGATTCATTTAATTCTATATTTAATTTAGAAAACTCATGTTTATCATTTTGAAAATTAACTAATCTTTTATTCTAATAAAAACTTGTTTTCATATTTTTGTTTAATTTTTTATCACATGGTATAATTATATTTTGGATTGATTTGGAATCCATATAAAACATATTTTTTAATAATAAACTATTTAATTTCATATAAATCAATAACATTGATAATTTTATCATAAACATAATCTTTATGCTCAAAAATACACTTTTTCCAAAAACGGGTTTTTACACATTGTGTCTACTAACTTTAAAATTAATTTTTATCACACTAAGAAATTTTATTTTAAAAAATGGATTTTATATTTAGAATAATTAGGTCCAAATTATTTAATAAGTTCTATTTTATTTTTAGACATTAAAAGTAAATTACTTTGGAAAAAATTAATTACTAAAGTAAAAACCAAAAATGGTAAAAGTGAAAAATATAAGAGTATAGAATTAAACACGTGTTTAAAACATGTTTTAAAATGTATGTTTGAGGCATTATCTAACTTACCCATTATTCCATCCCATTATTTTTCATTATTGGATCCACTTGACCATTGAATAGTGACACTACCTTTTATATAATTAATAAAACATCACTCCTCTTACTTATAAATGCCACCTTTTACCACACCATTTATCCACTCACTCTAAAGAATTTTCTTGAACAAAACTATGTCTATCACGAACTAGCCTGAATACCCTGGTACCCTGATACCCAATCTGATCTCAACATAGCCTGAAGGGCATTCCCGATCCCTGTTGGTTGGTGACCAGCACCTGGTATCATAAAAGATAAAAGTGGGAATGTTTTTTCCACATGAATAGTGGAAGAAACGGTTACATATCAGTATGCTCAAAGAAAGCTTCCAAAGTAGACAGTAACAAAAGTCAAACAGATATATAAAAACCCAAATATTACATCACCAAAGTACCAAAAACTTCCTAGATAAAACTTAAACATCCTTAACGTGTCAAAACTCTAAGATCAAGGGTTTAAGAATATCCACCTCTTCCAAGAGGAACATTCCCTTTACTCAATCCTGGCAGAAGAAAAACTACCAATGCTCGAAGGCAAAGGTAGAGTTTGAGCTAAAATACAATTAGGGTCTCACCAAGTGTTTCATAATAATATTCCATAATTAATATACAAAATCATGTTTTCTATTTTTTTTAAAAAATAGGAATTGTAGTATAATTGTGTATTTAAAATAAAGAATGATTTTCTTTTAAAATTATGGAAACATTTCAAACAATAGCTTAATAATAGTTTTATATAAAATAGTTTATATAAATAAAAATACATGAATAAATAATTTCATAATCAATTTCATATATCTCAAAGTAATCACAATAATTCATAGCACCCCTACTAAGGTCAAATAAAATTCTCTCCCACTTAAGGGAAAATTACCTCCACTCCAACTTAAGTTCAAATTACTTTTACTCCCACTTAAAGGAAAATTATATCTACTCTAACTCAATGGAAAATTTTAATCATTCAATCAATCAAAATTAGAAATCGATCATTTCAAATCAAAACATCATTTACAATTCAATTACCCAATTTCTCATTTCAATATGCCAAATAAATTTCAAAAACAAATCATGGATTTTTCATTATTTCATGCCTTTTAAAAATAAATACAACCATTGTTTTTAAAAAAATAAATTTAATCCATTTTATAAAATCAATTCTCAAATCAATTTACAATTTCCATCAATTTCCAAATTACACCACAAATTGTAATTTCTATTGGAATTGGGGGGGGGGTTCTCAAAATATATACCAAATAAATTTAAATCCCAATCTGCATCATATTGGATTTTCATAATTCAATTGAATGAAAATAAAATCAATCAAGAAAATCAAGGGTTTTTAAATGGAAAATCTCAACGGAACCACCTACTTTTAATCAGGGTATCAAAACTCAACACTTGTGGTGGGAATTGCTAATGTCGAACGATGGAAATAGAAATCTAGAAATACAAACTATATTTAATATTCAAATCAAAGGATTTTATATCCATCAAACACATGATGATATAACACACCCTAAGAAGTAAAGAAATATAGAGTGGGAGAGATGGAACGAGACAAGATCACTTGTCGGAGAGGGATCGAACAAGGTTTTCCATGCTTCAATCCACATAGGAAGGGATTTAATGGGGGGAAATGGTTCTTGAGAGACTCCAAGATATAGGATTTTTTTAATACCCCAAGTTTGGGTCAATTGGGGGAAGAAAAGTGGGTTTAGTAATTTTTAAAATGGTTTTTGTAAAAATAAAAACGCATATGCATGGTTAGCTAGGCAGGGCCGCACGGTTTTTCAAATAGTGCACCCTAACTATGAACCCCTATAATGGGGTACATGGTTTCTACTAGGTGGTAGCACGGTTTGTAAAATTGTGTGTCAACCATGAAAACTCTTACTGTATGGGTTTGCACGGTTTACCCTGGGTGGGATCATGGTTTGGGAAAAAAAATTTCCAACCATACACAGCCTAGAAATTTCAAAAAAATTCAACTTTTCACCCGAAGTAGCCTAAGATAAACCCCAACCAAAGCATGACCAAAAAATGAGGGTCAATAAGTACATTAAAACAATAACTATATGTTACAACCTCTGCACTATAGAAACTTTTTTCCCCAGAAATCCTGTCAAGAAGCTTCCATATCAAAAGGATGAGGTCACTGCTCTCTCATCAGTGCCTCTCTCTCCCACGTCTCATGTGTATCATAACAGTGTTTCCATAGAACTTGAACCAAAGGTTTATTTCCCCATGAAATACCTTAGTTTCAATGTTAACTATCCTAACTCTATGCTCATCCATGGATAAATTAGACACAACATCAAGATCACCTCGGTTCAAAACATGAGATGGATCAGAAAGATACTTTTGTAGATGTGATATATAGAACATGTTATGTGTCGATGTAAACTATGGAGGAAGTTAAAAATGGTAAGACACTTTACCCACCTTCTCAATAACCTCAAAAGATCCCAAAAAACTGAGGATCAAGCTTCTCTATCCTCCCAAGATATCGATGAACCAAATGAGTTGAAACTTTCAATAACACATGGCTGCCAACTAAAAATTCCAATGGTCTGTGGAGACAATCATTATAAGGCTTGTACCATATCTGTATCATCAACATTTTCAAATAAATCAAATAAATATTTTTTTTCATCTCTTGGACCATGATTTATCTATCCAAGTAACTTTCACCCATCTCTAACCAACACAATGAATATTTACAAGGCTGGTCATACAGGGCCTTAAAAGGAGCCATTTTGATCGTGAACTAATAACTATTATTATAAGAGAACTCACCCAATACCAAATGGACATACCAAGCTCCCCCAAAATCAAATATGTAGGAACAAATCATATCCTTAAAAATCTTTATATCCCTCTTTGTCTGGTCATCCATATGTAGATGGTATGTCATACTCAAACAAACCTAAGGTCCCAGTGCCTCTTGGAGGCCTCTCCAAAAGTGAGAAGTAAAATGGGGATCTTAATCAGATACTATAGCATATAGAACTCCATAAAAATGAAAAATATCTTTCACATAGACATTTCCCAACTCTTCAACTTTGGTTGTATCGTGAATGGTTATAAAGTGAATAGATTTTTCTATCCTATCAATCACAACCCATATTGAATTATTCTTTTTCTAGGTATGTAAAAACCCCACCACAAATTCCATAGAGATCTCATCCCACATCCAAGTCATTACTTGGAGTGACTAAAGAAAACATATATGTATTTGGTGCTTGTCCTTGACCTATTGGAAATTATAACAATGAGAGACAAAATCACATATGCCACATCTCATACCTAGACACCAGAATCGATGCTTCATGTCATAGAACATATTTTTGGTTCTTGGGTGCACTTCCCACTGGGAATTATGAAAATATCCCATCATATATTTTCTCATGAGTAATGGAACAATGTACCATTTCTAGAAACATAGGATACCCTCTATGTAGAATGACCACTCAACAATGGTCATCCCACCATAAATATAGTTCATAATACCATAAAATTCATCATAAAGCTGTTATTATTGAGGAATCATCTCAACAAGAAAAGAGGTCAACTGAACACTAGAAAAGACAACCCCGACCCCTATTTCTCGATCTCCAATATGAAACTGTGCAAAAAAGATCCATCAAGTTCCACTATTCTGATGATTCTTTCATGACCTGTATTGGAAATTTACTACTCAAATCATCTTCAATGACATTCCCTTTCCTCGGGGTATAGGCGATGTCGAAATCAAAAGATTTCAAGTACTCCACCCAACGCCTCTAGAGGAGATTAAAATATTTTTTAGAGAATATATATTTAAATAACTTGTGGTTAGAATACATGGAAAAGCTTTCTCCAAAAAGGTAATGTTTCCAACTATTAAGAGCATGTATCACGACTACGAGTTCAAGGTAATGGGTCAGATAATTATTCATGTGTGGCCTAAGTTGTTGAGATCCATAGGCAATGATATGATTTTCCTACATAATAACACAGACCAAACCCAAACCTAATGCATCATAGAAGACCACTTATCCCTTCCCTGCCTCTAGAAGATTTAACATCAGTGTAGTAGTCAAAAGATATTTCATCTCAACAAAATAACTCTAACATTTTTCATCCCAAGAAAACCTCACTCCCATCCAAGTTACAGTGTTCATAGAAGAATCCAACTTTAAGAAATCCTTTAAGAACTGATGATAATACCCAGTCAAACCCAAGAATCTTTAAATCTTGAAAACATTCTATATTTTATCCCATGTCATAATGGCTTTCACCATATCAAGATCAACTGAGATTCCATGTTTTGAGACCATGTGTCCCAATAAATTCACTTCTCGAATCTAGAAATCACATTTAGATACCTTGGCATAAATTTATTGATTTCTCAACAATTCCAAAACTACTATCAAATGACGCACATGATCCTCCTCATATTTAGATTATACAAGGATTTCATTGACAAATACCACCACGAAAGTATCAAGATACTCATGGAATATCATGTTCATAAAATCCATAAAGAATGTAGGATCATTGGTTATACCAAATGGAATGAAATGGTACTCATAATGGTTATACATACTCCAAAAGGCAGTCTTATAAAGTTAATATTCTATTATTCTCAACTGGTGATAACCAGATAGAATATAAATATTTAAGAACCACTTAATCCCTTTCAACTAGTCAAACAGATCATTAATATGTGGAAATGGATACTTGTTCTTTACCATGACTTGATTGAGTTTCAAGTAATCATCACATAGGAGAAGTGACCCATCATATTTCTAAGAAAAGAGAACATATGCCACCCAAGTTGACACACTCAGATGTATAAAGAGTTTCTCTAAAAGATTATCCAACTGAGACTTTAACTCCTTCATTTCATCTAGTTCCATATGGTAAGAAGGTAGAGATACTAGTTGAGTACCAAGAACTAAATCAATATAAAACTATACCTCCCTTATCAGTGGAAAACCAAAGAAGTCAGAAGGAAAACATTAGGAAACTCGACGACAACTAGAGGGATAACATCACTCAAAGATTATCATTCCAGGTCAAAAGAAAACATTGATATCACTTTCCCCAACTCTAGATAATAAGGTCCATCTCTACTCGACCTCAGGTCCCATTCTACTTGAAAGACACAGAAAACCCTATTTGGCGTAGTAAAGTAGACCCGTCAAATATAACAATCAATTCAGGATTTATTTTCAATGATTCAATCCATCATGAATATGAAATCAAGAGGTTTCATATCAAGAACCAAAAAATACCAAGTAAGATAAATATCTAATAAAGAGAAGACACAAGAACGAAAACAAGGACTCTGCTCTCTCTTCATTTCTAGGGGTGTATTAATATCCATATCATAATAAAAAATATCTATAGTAAGATTTATCATGTTCATAATAATAGTAAAAATGAACGAATGAGATGCACCATTATCAACTAAAGCCATCACTAAAGATGAAGAAAGAGTGATGGTAACTCTTATAGTTGTTGGACCCATATCTACTTCCTCTGGAGACTCTTACACTATGTGAAGAAGCTTCATTTCGAATGACTATGGTTGGAACTCCTTAGATCTTGAAGCATATGATTGCACCACAACACTTTTTGGTGCTGATGAGACTATTCCACTATATAGAGAAGAATAGACATGACATAATATTTTCAAGTGACCTGAGCATCCATAGGAACCACATATCATGGGTGCCTCAGTGCAAACTCGTTTTGAGTTCCCAGGTTTTCCACACTAGAAACAAGTCAATGGGAATCTACTAGGCACTATAGGAGGTATAGAAAAACCCTACTATTGAAAAACACTATGATACTTATCACATTTTTTATTTCCTTTTAAGGAACTCATAGAACTATCACTGGAAGAAAAAGGAACTACTGCCAAACCAAACTTACCATCCAAATCAAGCTCGACCATCAGCGCCCTATCCAACACATTAGCATAAGAAGAGATATTTAGTAAGAAAAATTGAGAATGAATATCAAATAAAAGTCTCATCTCAAACTTTCGAGTCTTTATCTTCTCATTTGATACAATACCAGGTGAAAACTACACAATCTCGGTAAATCGGTTCGCATATTCTATCATGGTCATGTCAGTCTACTCATGTTTGAAAAACTACATAGCCTTAGCCAGCACCATAGACTCTATATAGAACTGGTCAGTGAAAATAACTTTAAAGTTATTCCACTCTAAGCCCCTTGTGCTTCTTCATCATCACTATCGAGTCCCACCATATCCCGATGAAAATAACTTTAAATTCCTTACACTCTAAGCCCTTGTGCTTCTTTGTCATCACCATAGAATCCCACCATCTCTTACTAGGTCCTTCCATCTTGAAGGTGGCACATTTCACCTAGATCACTTCAAGCATCTCCAAGAACTCAAACAAAATATCAATCATGCTCAACCAATCCTCAACCTCTTGAGGATTATTAAATCCTTGGAATACTAATGGTTTTTAGTGAAAGAACTCCTTAGCATGATTCCAAAACTCATCCCTCTGAGGTTCCATAGCTGGAGCCTGAACAGGAATGGGTTCAGGTGCCTGTCCTAGAGCTTGTAAAACATGTACAAAAATATAAATAAGATTATGTAACATAGGAGGACTCACTTGTTGTGGTTCATCAACAACTTCCTCTTGGATCCTATTCACACATCTTCTCATAGGCATGATGCTACACAACATTAGCAAACAACATTGAATATGTTATAAGATTACTCATATAAACACTTTAACAAGAGAAATAGGGAAAGTTATCTAGTCAAATAAGAAAACAAGATTTGGATTTATACTTATCCAAATCTAAAGTAGGGAAAATAATATAACTAATCCTCAAGACACCTTTTGAAAACCACCCATGGTGACTTAAGGCTTGTTACGATGTAAGTTGGTCAGGCACTCACTCACAATCACCTCCTAAGTCCCTATAATATCTCTCAAATACATACTAACATCAAGGAAAGATTCACAAACAGCACTTTGATGCCACCTTTTCATGAACCATCCCAGATACCCCAGTACCCTGATGCCCGAGCTGATCCCGACATAGCTTGAAGGGTGTTCCTAATCCCCATGGGTTAGAAACTGGCACCTGGAATTATACAAGATAAAAGTGGGAAAGGTTTTTTCACATAAACAATAGAAGAAACAATTATATATCAGTATTCTCAAAGAAAACTCTCAAAGGAGATAATTCCAAAAATCAAATAGGTATATCAAAATTCAAATAGTACATCACTAAAGTGCTAAAAACTACCCATATAAAACTCAAACATCTTGAAGGTATCTACACTCAAAGACCAGGGGGTCAAGAACATCCACCTTCTCTAAGAGGCGCTTTCCCTTTACTCGATCCTACCATAAGAAAATATATAAATTCCCAAAGGAATTAGTAGGGTGTGAGATAAAATCCCAGTAGGGTCACACCAATTTTTCCATTATAAGATTCCACAATAAATAGACCAAATCAAGCTTTAAATTTTAAACAAAACAGGCATGGTAATACAATTTCATGTTTAAAAAAACATTCTTTTCATTTAAAATGATGGAAACATTTCAAAAAATGGATTAATAAAAATTTTATATAAAATGGTTTATGTAAAAATGGAGGCATGAATAAAGTAGTTCATAATCAATGGCATATATCTCAAATTAATCACAACAATTCATTACACCCCCACTTAAGGGAAATTTACATTTTCTCCCATTTAAGGGAAAATTACCTCCACTCCCACTTAAGGTAGAATTACTTCCACTCTAACTTAAGGGAAAATTACATCCACTCCCACTTAAGGGAAAATTAAAATCAGTCAATTAGTCAAATTGGAAATCAACCATTTCAAATCAAAACAGCATTTGCAATTCAATTTCCCAATTTCTCATTTTAATATGCCAAATCAGTTTAAAAACAAAATCATAGATTTTTCATCATTTTATGAATTTTCAAAATAAAACCAACCATAAATTTTAAATAAATCACTTTCATATATTTTCTGAAATCAATTTTCCAAACCAATTTATAATTTCCATCAATTTCCAAATTACACCTCAAATTCTAATTTCCATTGGAATTTGGATTTTTTCTCAAAATCCATACCAAACGAATTCCAATACCAATCTTAATAAGATTGTATTTTCATAATTCAATTGAAAGAAGATAAAATCAATCAAGAAAAACAAGGGTTTATTAAATGTAAAATCTCAATGAAACCACCTACCTTTAATCATGGTATCAAAACTCAACACCCACAGTAGGAATTTCCAATGACGAATGATGGAAACATGGATCTATAAATCCAACCTAGATTTAAGATTCAAATAAAAGGAGTTTATATCCATAAAACATGTGATGATCTAACACACCCTAAAGAGGAAATAAAGATATATTGTGATAGAAGGAACAAGACAAGAACACTTATCGAAGAGGGATTGAATGAGGTTCGTCGTGATTCAATCCTCCTTTTAAGGGGTTTGGAGGGGCCAAAAATGGTTCTTGAGAGCCTCCACAACCTAGGATTTTATAATACCCTGAGTTAGAGTTGAGTAGGGGGAGAAAAGGGGGTTTGGGATTTTTTAAAATAATTTTTAGAAAAATAAAAAAATTATGCACACGATTAGCTGGGCAGGGCCGCATGGTTTGTCAAACCATGCACCTCTCAGATGGGGTGCATGGTTTCTACTAGGTGGTTGCATAGTTTTTCAAACTGTGTGTCAGCCTTGAAAACTACCACTATCTAGGTTTTCACGGTTTACACTAGGTGGGTTCACAGTTTGAAAAAATCATGTGCCAACCATTCACAGCCCAAAAATTTCCAAATTATTCAACTTTTCACCCAAAGAAACCAGAGACAAACCCCAACCAAAGCATGAAAAAAAAGGAGTGTCAAGGAGTACCCAAAAATAATATCACGATGTTTCAATTCCCTATTTTAAAGACCCGAAATTTCCATGTAATTTATTTTTAAAATAAATGGGAATTTTATGAGTCTGCAAAAATTAACGGCACATGATTCCAAGGCTCGGAGTTCCTGGAATGAATTTATGAACTTTATTTCGAGTACGTTTAGTAAACGTATGAGAGGATTTTTATAACTTTTAAACTGGTGGTCTGAATTTAAATCTGAGGGCACTATTGAACTAGCATCACCGGTATTCTCTTAAGGAGACTTTCACCTCGATGGTAGTTGGTTGAGGTTGAAAGTTATTTTTGGGTTTTTCATGAAGGAATAAAATAAAAATAAAATTGTGCAAAAATTTTATTTTTATTTGAAGCACCCATGTGAATATTATGGAGGTGGGACCACAGGAGTTTTATCCTCCATGTGGAAGTTGAGAAGTGGGGACCACCAGAACTTAACCTCCCATGTGTGGTTATGGTGGTGGGAACCACCCAAGACTAACCTCCCATGAGAGGTTATGGTGGTGGGGGACACTCGATTCCTAAACCTCTTCAACTCCCTCATTCATGTGGAGAAGCCTCTTGAGCTTCCTCCACATTAATTGTGCCAACCCTTGGTATCCTCCCTTTTTAATTTTTCCAAAACAACCTATTTATTGTTGCCAATTCATTAATCCAACTTTGTATCACCAACAAATTAAATAGTTAAACATATTTTATTTGGTTGGCTATTCATTTATTAGAAAAGGAGGATTGGGAGAACTTCGGATAAATCTCTCCAACGAATAACTTCACCTCCCAACGAAGAATTCTCCGCCAACGAAGAACGCCGACCTCCTTAGACCTTCTTCCTCAGGAATTCTTCCAACATGGGACGTCCTCATCTATGGTGAATCGACAATTGTACTATCTTCTTGCACTAACTTCATCAAGTGAATGAGGTAGGGGTTTATTGATTATCACTTCCCATATTCTCCCCTTCTAATTATTTTGTGGGATTTGGTAATATAGATTGATGAGGAGTTCTTAGGAGGTGATTTGTACCTACCCTTCAGGTAGGAACCTCGGAGGATGACCCAACAGCTGAATTTCCCTTTTCTTCAGTTGTATTGTATCACATTTGTACTTTTACTTTCCATTTGGGCTTGTATTCTGGCCCCTTTTACTTACTGAACTCACTCTGTTTACAGTTTTGTTTACTTGTGTTCCTATATTGTTGTGTGCTTGTTTACGTGTGATTATAGGTTATAAAGGTAATTCATTCCCAGTTTTAGGGAATACGTCTTTGGTGCTAGTCGCCAGCTCCTGGACTATGGAAGGAGGGATTGGGTTTAGTCATGGAACAAGCCACGATGGACAGTTTGTGACAAATTGGTATCAGAGGAGTCGGTTCTACCACAGAACTTAGGACTCTGATCTTTCTTTTTAACGGAAATAGTGTTAAGTTTAGTGAGTGTGGTTATCAGTTTAGGGAATCCAATATTGGTGCGGTGGCCGACGTATCCATACACCAAGACCCTGACTTCTGATATCCAACTCAGTGGATGAAAACACTTATTGCGTTTGTGTTTTCAAGAGTATTCTTTGTGAACTCTTTGAGTTCTCTCACCAGGTAATCTCACCAGGTATAACTTTTTGACCGCAGCACACCTGTTTCTTTTCAGGATGCCTCCACGCAGACAGCCAGCTAGAGTTCTAAGATTTGTACGCACAGATAGCCCACCTAGTGATGAGGCCTCGGTGTAGAGACCTCTTTCAATATAGGCATCAGTGGAGGCACCAGTGGTACTATTCCCCATTAGGCCACCGATGCCACCAGCCCCAGTAGCAGATGGTGCACGTCGCTTGAGTGCGTTGCATGAGTTTCAGTGTCAAAGGCCACCCAGGTTTAGGGGAGAGATGGACCCACAAGCGGCTGAGGATTGGCTGGAGGCCATGGTGAGAGTTTTTTGATTGGTAGAGACACCATCTGGTTTCATGGTGATCCTTACCGCCAGCCTTCTATAGGCAGCAGCAGTCAGATGGTGGAGCTTGATACTCCAGGTTCACGATGAGGTGATTCTTCTCTGGGCAGACTTCAAGAGCCTGTTTCGGGTAGATTTTTTCCCAGTGACTCTTCACGCAGTGCACATACAGGAGCTTCTTCATCTGTAGTAGGGCAGCATGACTGTGGATCAGTACTTAGCAAGGTTCACAGAACTCTCATGTTACTCCACTGATATGGTTTGGGACCCATTCTTCAGGGCCCGTACCTTCAAGCAGGGACTCAGGTGGGAGATTAGAGCTTATATGATCTCACTCAACATCCTGACGTAGTTGGGGGGTGTTAGAGAGAGCCCTCTTGGTGGAGATTTTCCTTGCTGAGTAGTCACCAGCAGCGAGACCCACTACCAGTCATCACATAGTGGAGTCTTCTACAGCTGGCAGCAGACAGATGTCACAGAGGTCCAAGAGGACCAAACCTATAGGTGGATGACCGCATGACTCAGGATCGGTTGTGTGGGGCACCTGAAGTGGATATAGTCATACCAGGAGTGTGCAGTGTTACTCATGCGGCGGTCAGGGTCACATGGCTCATGATTGACGGACCCGCCGTACGGATGATCATTAGACGATCGAGGGACCACCCAGGCAGAGACAAATATTCGACAAGGAGGTCCGTAGGGAGCAGGCGGACATGGCAGAGGAGATGGTCGTGCAGCTAGCAGTGGGTGACGATTCGAGGTGTTACCTCCACCACCACCATGAGGTCCACCTAGACCACAAGGAGCAGGTGGACAGGGGAGATCTCATCTCTAGGCAGTTGAGGCCTACGATCATCATGCTCTGAAGATGATATGAGATACGATCTTTGTAGAAACCCAAATCTTGACATACATGGACATTACATTGCTTTTTTGGAATAATTAATACATAACAAAAACAAACACACAAGGACCGTAATAGTTCAGTGTCTTTGGAAACTTAGAAAAATAATCTTTTAATCATGGTGAGAGATCTTCGACATCTCCCATAAAGATCTTCCCATTTTGTTTTCTTACCAAAAACCTTTCTTTATATTATGGGGAAAGGAAAACATAAAAATGGTGAGCTCAAATGCTCAGTAAGGGTAAACATAGAGAACATAAAACAATCCATAAACATCTGAATGCAAAAACTTGAACATAAAATCTAAACATCAAAATCTTGAGCAAAGACATAAATCTTGGAATTACGTAAGGCATATATCATAAAAGAACATCGATAATGATAAAATATCATGGGAATAAAACATGAAATTGTGGATAACCATTAAGCACAAGATATGATTTCCATAGTAGCCAAGGCATTGCTTCCCATACCATCTTAGTGGACAAAGTCCCTTTCTGAATCGAGTTCACTCCTCGTTCCAGTCCTGTATCACTAAACCGGATTAACTTACCGTTCCATACATGTCTATCTCATGAGATATAAATCTTTACCCAATGCATTGGAGGGAGATATAGGTCCCACCCATCTCATAATGAAATCATTCTTACTTTTTCCACAAAAAAAACATAATCATTCATCATAACCCAAAGAATAAAATGGGTTTCATAAATATCATCACATCATAACATAATCCATATAAAACAAATGGATATCATTTCATCATAAGAAGAATAAAAACATGTAAATAATAGAGACATTATACTTGAAACATAATCATACTAAATAATTTCATCTTAGATTGAAAATAGTTTTGACAAAACACTTGAAATGAGTTCTTGAGGAAAATATATTTTCTTCTTCAAAATAATTTTCTTTTCACAAAATGACAAGAAATTTTAAAAGAAAAGGGTTTTGTTGAAAAAAATCATGAAATCTTGTAGAGGAAGCTTCATAAAAATGAGGTGTTATGAAACCGTAAAAATCCGTTCACGCCATATAAGTTAAAAATAACATTCTCCTTGTACTTTTTTCAGAAAAGTCAAAAAGTTCCTCGTGTGGTAAAAAAAAGTAAGATTCCTTTCATAACATGTGGTAAAATTTAAAAATGGGTAAAAAGGACTTTAAACATACATGAAAACATTTTTTTAGAAAACATGGGCATGGATGATAACAATAACCCCAGTAAATACGTACGAATAAACAATCTCAGATAAGAATGAGATTGGAATAGTTATCCCTTACCTTCGGTCTGATATGCTTCGTACGTATCTGAACCTCCTGTATAATGATTTAAATAAAGTCATTGACATATTAAAGAATCATATTCATTGTTATGATATCATATATGGTTCACTTATGACTTTATATTACTCGTTCTTTTGTAAATTCCATGTTAAAGCAGTGTTTTGGGTAAAAATTGTTTTATTTATCGTACGTGTTTAGATTTTTTGTTCTTGATATTATTACTCATATCCTGATTTACTTAATTCCAAAATGTAAAACATTATTTATATATAATATATACTCAGTATATAAATATATATGATATATCGATAAATGGAATGAAATACACCGTTCATGGAGACGGTAGGCCGTACGTACGCATAAACGCTGTTTTCGTTTCCTTATTGAATTGAATGGAATTAAGTAAATGAAACATATATGTACATAAATCCAGTATAATTATTATGTAATATCTTTCATGATTATTTATTACATATATACTTTATAATCATACTTGAATGGTTAATCATGGAAAATGAATCTCATCGCGTTTGTGGAGACGGTAGTCCGTACGTACGCACGAGCGATGATATCATTCCCATAATTATTGAATATAATTGGATTGAATGATATAATATCTCAGAATAAGTATGATGTTATAATAACCATATATAATTATTCTTTACACCATTATACCCATCCAAGTAAGGTGGTGGTGGAAAAACAGATTACACCACAGCGTGGAGACGGTATTCCGTACATACGCATGCGCGGTGATTTCATTTTCCATAAGATGGATAAAAGGTGAAATGGGGTTGTTTCATACTTATAATAACATATCAGTATATTAGTTATACTGATTTTATTACTTCATAATGAAACAACTAAAGAAGAGGAAGTATAATAAAAAATAAATTTGAAAGAATCGGTTACGGATATTACCTCTTCTTCGACACGCCTCTTTGAAACATCCTCTTAGGGCACTAAAATTGGTATTTGAAGAAGACCATGACCTCTAGTATGTTTCTAGGGAAGTTGAGAATGAAAATGGTCAGGGTTTGGAAGATCTTGAAGGCTCAAAATTTTGTAGAGAAGAGGGAGGAGGTTCCCTTTTATAAGGGAGGAGAGGGGTACTTTTGGAAACCTCTAAAATATTAATTTATAATAAACCTAAACCCCACTTAAAAACTTCCAAAGTGACTAAAAATAGGATATTAGATAATATAGGGTTGTAATATCATCAACCAATTAAATTTAGACATGTTTTTATTTTATTTTAAACCTTAACATTTTGATTTATCCTTATTTAATCTATTTAATTTTATTTGTGGTAATAATGTTATAAATTTTATATGGTTATAAATACTTACTTATGTGTTATTAATTATACATAATTTGATATTTTATGACATGTTAGATCATATAAATTTTAATTTGTAATTTTTAAAATATTTTTGTGATTTTTAAACAATTTAATAATATAAAATATCAATAGTGTCAATTTTGACACAATTAATTTATTTGAATTTAAATAAAATCCACACAGAAGATATGTTCGAAAAAAAATATTTAATAGATTCATATCATGTCATATTTATCTATAAAATTCGTGGATAACATTAAATAGTTCATATAATATTTATTTTAATATTTTTAAAACCATTTATTTGATATTTCAATCAATAAAATAATTTCAACATCACTATTGTGTCACCTTTAATGATAATTATTTAATCCCTAAAAATAAGAAATAAATTCACATGATGTAGATAATTTTATTTTATTTCTGTAGACTATTCATTTTTGAAGTTTCATGAAGTTTATCACTAAATTAAAATTATTATACATATAAAATTTAAGAGAGTGACATGTTGTCACTTTCTTTGGTTTTAATAATAATTAAATTATTTTCATGGTCAAAAGTCCATAAAATGAATCTAATCAGACCCTTAGGTGATATGGTTTGACTTTTATTCATCCAATAGAATTTTGGCATGTGTTAGGGTAATTTTATAATCTTAGGTTTACCCTTAATTACTTGATTTATCTTTAACTGAAGTAAATAAAAATTACCGTAGTTACTATTCATAATATCAAAAAAATAAAAGTAACATATTAACATAATTTGGACCCACTTAATCCAAATATGGAATCCATTTTTCAAAATTTAAATCATAGAAGTTGCAGTAATTAAATTAAAATTTACCCCGTTGTTAAAAAATGGGTTTTAAATGTTAAAACATTGCCAAAGATTGAAATGTTTTTACCTATTCATTCAATGTAAAATTAATGGTAATGACATAAATTATATTAAATGGTAAAAATATATTCTATTTATACTTTAAAACCATTCAATATTATAATTTAACCATATAAATCATCTCGATGAAAAAAGTTGTTTTTAATTAAAATTTAGCATATTTTTACTATTCATCAAAATAAGAAACTTATCAGAAAAATATCAAAATTTTATCCAAAGTAAATTTTTATATCGTGATTCAAAATAAGAATTTTATTTTGTAAAATTTAACTTATAAACTTGTCAAAAACTATATTTAATGTGGGTGCGCCATCAAAAGGCGGCAAAACTGCATTTTTTAAAAAATACTTATTTTACCCGAAAATTTTATTTTTTTCTTATACCATGTTCTAGAAAATGTGTAAGATGAATAATAAAATTCAAAATGTATTTATTACTATTCATAATGTCTAGTTCATAATAATATTATAATAATATATCATTGTTTAGTGAAACCATGTATTGCATACAACACACGCTATCGAGGAAGGTCGTGATTGCGTGTAATGCAAGCTAAGTCTGGGTTGCGTGTAGTGAAAGACTCTTTTGTTGTTGCGTATAATATAATCCAACCATATTTCATTTATACATTGAATATATATATATATATACATAATCAATGTTGCGTAGAATAACTACTATCAAACGAACTTGAAATTGCGTGTAACACGATCCAAGAATAGTATTGCGTATACTGCAAGCTAATACGGTGTTGCGTATAGTGCAAGATAATCTTGGTGTAGCGTACAATAGAATATATTAAAGAAATTAAAAATAATATATCTCATAAAATCTCGGGGTGTTACATTCTACCCCCCTTGAAATGAATTTCTCCCTCGAAATTCGTCGGGGTTATAAATGGTTTATTACTTGAGAGTTTTCTTTCATAGAAGCCCACATCGTAAAAAGGAATACTAAAACTTAATTTTAAAAAGTAAAGTATGAAACATAACGGTTACCCAAATTAACTCATCACTGGGTTTCCACATAGGAGATCATGGATGAAAATATGGATATGGAGGAGAAATCTAACCATCAAGTTCTGATGGAGAGTGGTAGAGAACATGGCTATGAAAAATCCAAAAATCACAAAGCCATAAATTTGTGATGATCTAAGGTACCATCTGATTCATCATATATGAGGACACTAGGACAACACATTTGGTTTTCAAGATCATTTCCCTAAAGTTGAAGAATTTTAATTAGAATAATTACTTGCTTTATTTTGGTACAATCTCACCGTTGCTCGTGCCTCGAACAATTTCCACTTCATCTCTTAAAGAAATGAAGTTGAATTTTTCTTTGATGATGTTTTAGTAGATCATGTGATAGAATGATAGGTCATTCAATCTGTCTCAAACATAAGGTTAGAAAAAGTTATACATAAGTCCATCTATGGTGAGATTAATCGTATATGGTTCCTAAAATGGACTTATACTTCATATATCATAGTACTTAATAAATTAAAACTAATTTATACTAACCAGGGACTTTCTGTAGGCCAGTGGTATGCGATAAAGGCATGTCGCACTTCGGTTGTGGGTTTGATTCCCACAGTCTTGTCCGACGTGACGGGTTGTCGCTCGTCCTATGGGTTGTCCTTTTTCTAAAACTATACTATTATAACATTCCAGAAATAATATCGAAAAATTTATAGCCTTAAACAATACTATCTAATGTCCAAATTAATCCATTCCAACCTTTTGGCTTATCAAAAATACTTCTGTCTGATCTCATAGTATAAATAAAATGACTACTATAAAGGTCATTTAACAAGCATTGAATACCCTTATTTATCCCCCATATATCCTAAGATATATCTTGTTGGTCACATACCAAATATGTGAATTCCTTAATCATGTATCCTCTTGAAACATGAATTACCAAATAATCTTTGTGAAAACATAAATGTTATCCAAAGTGAACTCTTTCCACGTACCAAAAGCCCAAAATTTCTCAAACCATGATAGCAATCTATCCTTATATCAGTCATGAGCTCATTAATACCATTAAACATCTCATTATCTCCTTATCCCTTCATTATGTGCATATCATATACTTTCCAAAAATATCTGAATAACCTTTCATGGTTACCAGTACCATTCAAAATATACTTTCAAATACTTTAGGAAAAACAATAGTGTAATAATCCTTATATGTTTATTTATTCCATAATACCATTAAATTACCCAAATAACATAACTCTTTATAAACATACAATCATTCCACTACCTTCGTAAACCATTGACCGAGCTTGAACAATTATTTCATCTCACATATCATTTGTAGTCTCTTCATCATCAACAACATAAATACTACCCATACGAATATGTTGATTCTCTTCATGAGACTTTCCCTTAGGGCATTGGTTTGCATAATGTCCGTAAATTCCACATTTAAAACATTTAACCATTGTTGATGTCATAGCAATACCATTATCCTTGTCCATGGTGTTAACTGAACCTTTTCCTTTGTAATTACTAGCATTGTTTCCTTCTTTTCCACACCCAAAACATCTTCCATTTCCTTTGAAACAATCTCCTTGATTCCTCTTCCCACATGACTTACATGAGGTAAATTGAACTTTCTTTCCTCTATGATCATCATGAAACTCCATCTTTCTCTTATTAGATGAGTCTGGAAACTTACCAAAGTTGATATTATTGATCATATTATGAGATTGCTGATTAGGCATAATAACGATATGTGGACTTCTAGATCCAATTTCATTGGTTTCTCATGAATAATATCATTTCATTGTCCATCATATCCACCATTATTGTGAATCTTCATGTTTCCAGCCATTTTTCTAAAACCTAAAAAGAATATTGTGAGAGGTAAAAATCATACTAGGAAAACAACAAAATAAAGGGGGTATACCTTCAATATCTAACATCATAGGTTTAATTCTAAGAACTTTTCCATAATTATAGGACTATAACCTATACTTATAATTATCCTTAGATACATCCCTATACATACCTTAGAAATTTCTCTAGGGATCTCACTAAAGTTTTTGTATCCTAGTTTCCAAAGGTTAACTAAACTGAACCTCTGATACCAACTATAGAAACCCAAATCTTGACTTACATGGACATTACATTACTTTTGTGTAATACTTAATACATAACAAAAAAAACACACAAGGACCATAATAGTTTAGTGTCTTTGGAAACTCGGAAGAATAATCTTCTAACCATGGTGAAAGATCTTCGACATCTCTCATAAAGATCTTCCCCTTTTTTTTCTTACCTAAAACCTTTCTTTATATCCTGGGGAAAGGAAAACATAAAAATGGTGAGCTCAAATTCTCAGTAAGGGTAAACATAGAGAACATAAAACAATCCATAAACATTTTCAAAAACTTGAACATAAAATCTAAACATCAAAATCATGAGCAAAGACATAAATCTTGGAAGTACATAAGCCATATATCATAAAGGAACATCAATCATGATAAAATACCATGGTAATAAAACATGAAATTGTGTCAAACCATTAATCACGTGATATTATTTTCATAGTAGCCAAGTCATTTCTTCCAAGACCATCTTAGTGGACAAAGTCCCTTTCTGAATCGAGTTCACTCCTCGTTCCAGTCCTGTATCACTTAACCGGATTAACTTACCGTTCCATCCATGTCTATCTCATGATATATAAATATTTACCCAATGCATTGGAGGGATATATAGTTCTCACCCATATCATAATGAAATCATTCTTACTTGTGCCACAAAATAAACATAATCATTCATCATAACCCAAAGAATAAAATGGGTTTCATAAACATCATCCCATCATAACATAATCCATATAAAACAAATGGATATCATTTCATCATAAGAAGAATTATACCATATAAATAATAAATACATTATAATTGAAACATAATCATACAAAATAATGTCATCTTAGATAGAAAATAGTTTTGACAAAACACTTGAAATGAGTTCTTGAGGAAAATATATTTTTTTCTTCAAAATAATTTTCTTTTCATAAAATGCCATGAAATTTTAAAAGAAAAGGGTTTTGTTAAAAACAATCATGCAATATTGTAGATGAAGCTTCATAAAAATGAGGTGTTATGAAACCGTAAAAATCCATTCACGCCATATAAGTTAAAAATAACATTCTCCTCGTACTTTTGTCGGAAAAGTCAAAAAGTTCCTCGTGTGGTAAAAAAAAGTAAGATTCCTTTCATAACATGTGGTAAAATTTAAAAATGGGTAAAAAGGACTTTAAACATACATGAAAACTTTTTTTTATAAAACATGGGCATGGATGATAACAATAACCCCAGTAAATATGTACAAATAAACAATCTCAGATAAGAACGATATTGGAATAGTTATCCCATACCTTAGGTCTGATATGCTTCGTACATATCTGAACCTCCTGTATAATGATTTAAATAATGTCATTGAAATATTACAGAATCATATTCATTTTTATGATATCATATATGGTTCACTTATGACTTTATATTACCCGTTCTTTTGTAAATTGTTAAAGTAGTGTTTTGGGTAAAAATCGTTTTATTTATCGTACGTGTTTGGGTTTGTTGTTCTTGATATTATTACTCATATCCTAATTTACTTAATTCCAGAATGTAAAACATGATTTATATATAATATATACTCAGTATATAAATATATATGATAGATCGATAAATGGAATGAAATACACCGTTCATAGAGACGGTAGGTCGTACGTACGCATGAACGCTGTTTTTGTTTCCTTATTGAATTGAATAGAATTAAGTAAATGAAACATATATGTACATAAATATAGTATCATTATTATGTAATATATTTCATGATTATTTATTACATATATACTTTATAATCATACTTTAATGGTTAATCATGGAAAATGAATCTCATCGCGTTCGTGGAGACGGTAGTCCGTACGTACGCACGAGCGATGATATCATTCCCATAATTATTGAATAGAATTGGAGTGAATGATATAATATCTCAGAATCAGTATGATGTTATAATAATCATATATAGTTATTCTTTACAACATTATACCGATCCAAGTAAGGTGGTGGTGGAAAAATATATTACATCACGGCGTGGAGACGGTATT
The DNA here is from genome assembly GCA_963277665.1 of Viscum album. NCBI lineage: Eukaryota > Viridiplantae > Streptophyta > Magnoliopsida > Santalales > Viscaceae > Viscum > Viscum album. The sequence goes on along the minus strand of OY728157.1, from coordinate 1,841,601,127 downwards.
CCGTACGTACACACGCGTGGTGATTTCGTTTTCCGTAAGATGGATAGAAGGTGAAATGTGGTTGTTTCATAAATATAATAATATATCATTATATTAGTGATACTGATGTTTTTACTTCATAATGAAACAACTAAAGAATAGAAATTATAAGAAGAAATAAATTTGAAAGAATCAGTAACGGATATTACCTCTTCTTCAACACGCCTCTTTGAAACCTCCCCTTAGAGCACTAAAATTGGTATTTGGAGAAGACCAGGAAATCTAGTATGTTTATAGGGAAGTTTATAAGGGAAATGGGTAGGGTTTGGCCGAGATTGAAGGCTCAAAATTGTGTAAAGAGAAGAGGGAGGAGGTGCCCTTTTATAAGGGAGGAGAGGGGAACTTTTGGAAACCTCTAAAATATTAATTTATAATAAACCTAAACCCCACTTAAAAACTTCCAAAGTGACTCAAATTAGGATATTAGATAATATAGTGTTATAATATCATCAAAAAATTAAATTTAGACATTTTTTATTTTATTTTAAACCTTATCATTTTGATTTATCCTTATTTAATCTATCTAATTTTATTTGTGGTAATAATGTTATAAATTTTAAATGGTTATAAATACTTACTTATGTGTTCTTAATTATACATAATTTGATATTTTATGACATATTAGATCATATAAATTTTAATTTGTAATTTTTAAAATATTTTTGTGATTTTTAAACAATTTAATAATATAAAATATCAATAGTGGCAGTTTTGACACAATTAATTTATTTTAATTTAAATAAAATTCACACAGAATATATGTTCTAAAAAAATATTTAATAGATTAATATCATGTCATATTTTTCTATAAAATTCTTGGAGAACATTAAATAGTTCATATAATATTTATTTTAATATTTTTAAAACCATTTATTTTATATTTCAATCAATAAAATAATCTCAACATCACTACTGTGTCACCTTTAATGATAATTATTTAATCCCTAAAAATTCTAAATAAATTCACATGATGTTGATAATTTTATTATATTTATGGAGACTATTCATTTTCAAAGTTTCATGAAGTTTATCACTAAATTAAAATTATTTTACTTATAAGATTTAAGAGAGTGACATGTTGTCACTTTCTTTGGTTTTAATAATAATTAAATTATTTTCATGGTCAAAAGTCCATAAAATGAATCTAATCCAACACTTAGGTGATATGGGTCGACTTGTATTCATCAAATAGAATTTTGGCATGTGTTAGGGTAATTTTATAATCTTAGGTTTACCCTTAATTACCCGATTTATCTTTAACTGAAGTAAATAAAAATTACCGTAGTTACTATTTATAATATCAAAAAAATAAAAGTAACCTATTAACATAATTTGGACCCACTGAATCCAAATATGGAATCCATTTTTTAAAATTCAAAACACAAAAGTTTCAGTAATTAAATTAAAATTTATCCCGTTGTTAAGAAAATGAGTTTTAAAAGTTTAAATATTGTCAGAGATTGAAATGTTTTTACCTATGCTTTCAATGTAAAATTAATGGTAATGACATACATTATATTAAATGTTAAAAATATATTCTATTTATACTTTAAAACCATTAAATATTATAATTTAACCATATAAATTATCTCAATGAAAAAAGTTGTTTTTAATTAAAATTTAGCGTATTTTTACTATTCATCAAAATAAGAAACTTATTAGAAAAATATCAAAAATTTATCCAAAGTAATTTTTTATATCATGATTCAAAAGAAGAAGTTTATTTTGTAAAATTGAACTTATAAACTTGTTAAAAACTAGATTTAATGTGGGTTCACCATCAAAAGGCGGCAAAACTGCATTTTTTGAAAAATATTTATTTTACCTAAAAATTTTATTTTTTTCTCATACCATGTTCTAGAAAATGTGTAAGATGAATAATAAAATTCAAAATGTATTTAATACTATTCATAATGGCTAGTTCATAATAATATTATAATAATATATCGTTGTTTAGTGAAACCCGGTATTGCGTACAACACACGCTATCGAGGAAGGTCGTGATTGCGTGTAATGCAAGCTAAGTCAGGGTTGCGTGTAGTGTAAGACTCCGTTGTTGTTGCGTATAACAGAATCCAACCATATTTCATTTATACATTGAATATATATATATTTATACAATCAATGTTGCGTAGAATAACTACTATCAAACGAACTTGAAATTGTGTGTAACACGGTCCAAGAATAGTATTGCGTATACTGCAAGCTAATACGGTGTTTCATATAGCACAAGATAATCTTGGTGTAGCGTACAAAAGAATATTTGAAAGAAATTAAAAATAATATATCTCATAAAATCTCAGGGTGTTACAATCTGTGTCTACTCCACCTTTGCTGCAGTACTTATAGACATAGGTTCCAGTCATTCTTTTATTTCCACTGCCCTTGTTCGGAGCTTGGACATTCTGATAGAGCTGTTGGCTTGATCCTTATGGGTAGAGACTCGTATGGGAGAAGATTTGACAATTACACACTGGTTCCGGCAGTGCGATCTTACGCTAGGAGGTGAGAGCTTTGGCTGAGATCTCCTAGTATCAGCGTCGAGGCCTTACGACGTCATTTTGGGTATGGACTAGTTATCTATAGTCCATGCTCAGATAGACTGTATTAGGCGCAAAGTGCGGTGTGTCCACACAGATGGGACCAGGTTTACCTTCATCGGTGAGAAGGGAGCCTATGCAGCACAGGATGGAATTACCTGAAGGAAAGTGCATCCGATCACTCATCAGTTGGCTAGCCTTAACCTCAAAGTTTTTGATGTGGAGAGTCTGAGTTATCCTATAGTGGTGGACCAGTACACGGATGTCTTCTCTGATGATGTTTCGGGTCTACCTCCTCACAGAGAGGTGGACTTTTACATTGACTTGTACCCTGGGATGGCACCGATATCTACACCAGCATATCGGATGGCTCTCACTGAGCTTCGTGAGCTGGGGTTACAACTGGAGGAATTACAAGGGAAGATATTCATTTGGCCCAGTGTTTCTCCCTGGGCAGCCCCGATTCTGTTCGCTAAGAAGGTGGATGGGAGTTTGAGGATTTTTGTTGACTATCGGTGCCTGAACCAGGTGAACATGAAGAACAAGTACCCACTACTAAGGATTGATGGCCTCTTTGATCAGCTGAAGGGATCACGGTTGTTCTCGAAGATATACCTCAGATCAGGCTATCACCATATCAGAGTACGAAATTAGGATGTGCAGAAGATGGCCTTCAAGTGTCGGTACGAATATTATGAGTTCTTGGTTATTCCATTCGGTGTAACCAGTGCTCTAGCAGTTTTCATGGGGTTCATGAACAGAATCTTTCAGCCATACCTCGATCACTTTGACATAGTCTTCATCGATGACATTCTGATCTACTTAACTACTGAGGAGGATCATGCTTATCATTTACAGGTAGTACTGGAAACACTCCGAGAGCACCAGCTTTATGGTAAGCTCTCGAAGTGCCAGTTTTGGATCTGAGAGGTTCACTTTCTGGGACGTGTCATATCAAAGGATGGAGTTACATTAGATCCAGCGAAGGTTGAGGCAGTACTTGCTTGGAATCCACCCAGGAGTGTGACGGAGGTATAGAGTTTCCTGGGTTTGGCTGGATATTACCATATATTTGTTCCAGACTTCTCCAGAGTTTCAGCACCACTGTCATCATTGATGAAGAAGGGGCAACCCTTCATTTGGTCGAAGAAATGCCAGCAGATTTTTCAAGAGCTGAGGCTGAGGCTGACTAGTGCCCCAATATTGAGGCTTCCAGAGGAGGGAGTAGGGTACGTAGTTTACTGCGACGCATCAGGGATCGGGCTCGGATGTGTTCTTATGCAGGAGTGAACAGTGATCGATTATGGTTCTCAATAACTAAGACAGCATGAGCAAAACTACGCTACCCATGACCTAGAGTTAGTAGCAGTGGTCTTCGCCTTGAAGATGTGGCAACACTATCTGATGGGCGAGCATTTTACCATGTACTCTGATCATAAGAGTCTCAGGTATATATTTTCTTAGAAGGACCTGAACCTGAGACAGTGACGTTGGCTTGATTTCCTCTAGGACTATGACTTCGAGATAGTCTATACTCCTGGGAAGGGGAATGTTGTTGCAGATGCACTCAGCAGAAGATCCGGTATATAGCTTCTAGGCGAGGCGATGGAGTAGCTAACCGCTTTGCAGATATCCTTCATGGAATGTAATAGAGGAAATTTTCTTCAGTCTCTTACAGTCACACCCCCACTTCTTCAGCGATTTAAGGAGGCACAACATGGGGATGCTGACTTCGAGGCTCGACGTGCTCAGATATCCACAGGGTAGGCACCTGATGGATTTTCTGAAGGTGGGGAGCACGTCATCCTCTTCAGAGGACGTACCATGGTACCGATGTCACTTCAGGAGGAAGTGTTGAGGGAGTTCCACACATCTCATATATCAGTATATCCAGGAGTGGCGAAGATATACCAGGACCTCTGACGACAGCACTGGTGGCCGAGAATGAAGAAAGTAGTGCAGAGTTTGTTTCTTGGTGCCTCACTTGTTAGCAAGTGAAGGCGGAGCATCAGGTACCTACAGGCTTGCTTCAGCCTTTAGATTTCCCAGAGTGGAAGTGGGATGGGATATCTATGGACTTCATTACAGGACTTCCACGTACATCCAGAGGTCATGACTCGATTTGGGTGATCGTCAACTGACTCACCAAGTCGGCCCACTTCCTACCGATCAGAGATCAGGGTTCAGTAGAGAGATTGGGACACCTCTATGTGCAGAATATTTTTCAGCTACATGGAGTACCTTCTACAATTATCTCTGATCGTGATGCACGTTTTACTTCTTGACTATGGAAGGGGTTTTAGGAGGCTTTCGGGACGCAGCTTCGTTTGAGTACCGCTTTCCATCCTCAGACGGATGGTCAGACTGAGCGGACCATTCAGACCCTCGAGGACATGTTGCGTGCTTGTGTCCTCAACTTCGGTCGCAGCTGGGAGGATCACTTACCTTTGGTGGAGTTTGCATACAACAATAGCTATCACTCCAGCATTGGGATGGCACCTTTTTAGGCGTTGTACGGGCAACTTTGCATATCACCTTTGTGCTGGACTGACCCAGGGGAGTCAACACTAGTGGGACCAGAGATGGTATGGGCTACCATAGAGAAGGTGAAAATCATCCAGAAGTGGATGAAGATTGCACAGAGCTGGTAGAAGTCGTATGCTGACTGGAGACAAAGACCTCTAGAGTTCGAGGATGGAGACCACGTCTTTCTATGGGTCTCACCTCGATGATGTTTGTGGAGATTTGGACAAGGTGACAAGTTATATTTGAGATTAATTGGACCTTTTCAGGCCCTCAGCAGAGTTGGCAAGGTGGCATACCGCTTATCTCTTCCACCTCAGTTGCACCGGGTGCATGACGTCTTCCACGTGTCCCAGTTGAGGAGATACGTGAATGACCCTTCTCACATCATCGACCATGGTGAGTCAGACATTAACGATGGGGCGAATTTTATGGAGGTTCCAGTAGAGATTGAGAATCGATAGGATCAGGTTCTTCGTGGACAGTTGATACCTTTGGTGCGCGTTTGATGGTAGCACGGGAACCTCTAGGAGAGAACATGGGAGTTGGAGGATTAGATGCGTGCTCAGTACCCCCAATTGTTCCCTTAGTTTGAGTTGTGGCTTATGGGGACATAAATCCTGAGGTGGGGAGAATGTAAAGATGCAGAATTTCCATGTAATTTTTTTTAAATAAATGGGAATTTTATGAGTCCATGAAAATTGACAGCACGTGATTCTGAGGCCCGAAGTACTCAGAATGAATTTCTGAACATTATTTCGGGTACGTTCAGTAAACGTACAAGCGGGTTTCTATAACTTTTAAACCGGTGATCGAAATTGAAATCTGAGGGCACCGTTGAACTCGCAGCGCCGGTATTCGCTTAAGGAGACTTTCACCTCGATGGTAGTTGGTTGGGGGTGAAAGTTATTTTTTGGGTTTTTTGTGAAGAAATGAAATAAAAATAAAATTGGCAAAAAAAATATTTTTATTTGAAGCACCCATGTGAATATTGTGGAGGTGGGACCACAGGAGTTTTATCCTCCATGTGGAAGTTGAGAAGTGGGGACCACCAGACCTTAACCTCCCATGTGAGGTTATGGTGGTGGGGACCACCCAAGCCTAACCTCCCATGAGAGGTTATGGTAGTGGGGGCCACCTGAGGTCTAAACCTCTTCAACTCCCTCATTAATGTGGACGAGACTCTTGAGCTTCCTCCACATTAATTGTGCCAACCCTTGGTATCCTCCATTTTTAATTTTTCCAACGCAACCCATTTATTGTTTCCAATTAATTAAGCCAACTTTGTATCACCAACAAATTAAATAGTTAAACATATTTTATTTGGTTGGCTATTCATTTGTTGTCAAAGGAGGATTGGGAGAACTTGGGAGAAAGCTATCCAATGAAGAACTTCACCTCCCAATAAATAATGCTCTGCCAATGAAGAAAACCAACCTCCTTCGACCTTCTTCCTCGGGACTTCTTCCGACGTGGGACGTCCTCATCTACGGTGAATCAACGACCATACTACCTTCTTGCGCCAATGTTATCAAGAGAATGAGGTAGGGGTTTATTGATTATCACTTCCCATATTCTCCCCTTCTAATTATTTTGTGGGATTTGGGAATAGAGATTGACAAGGATTGCTGAGGAGGTGATCTGTACCTACCCTTCAGGTAGGAACCTCAGAGGACGACCTAGAAGCTGACTTTCCATTTTCTTCAATTGTATTGTATCATAGTTGTACTTGTAATTTCAAGTTGGGCTTGTATTCTAGACCATTTTACTTACTGCACTCACTCTATTTACAGTTCAGTTTACTTGTGTTCCTATCTTGTTGTGTTCTTGGTTACGTGTGCTTACAAGTTATAAAAGCAATGCCTTCCCAGTTTTAGGGAATACGCCTTTGGTACTAGTCGGCAGCCCCTGGCCTATGGAAGGTGAGCTTGGAGTTAGTCACCACACGAGCCCCAGGGGACGGTTCATGACACCTATTCTCTCCTCAACTCTCTCCCAGCATCCTAGAATCCTTAGTCTTTCCAAGATACCAAGCTAAATATCCTTAAGGTGTTTCCCAATAGAGAACGTCCAAAGGGAGAGGTAATGTTCTCAATCGAGATCTCTTAATTTGTTTCTTATTTTTCCCCCTCAAATATATCCTATCCATGAAATTATGATAACATCAGTATTATTAATATAATGAAATATTATTATAATAATGGGATATGAATTTTCTAACTTCCTCCAAAACCATTCAAAAAATGAAGACATCATCATGCATATGCGTGGCATCCGCCTCTAAGAACGACGTGTTCTATTTTTCATCGCTACCTTACATGGATAGTTAAAAAGGATTGTTTAATTAAAAAATATGATATTTATAACATTAATATGATTCTGAAATGATAAATTATTTCATTTTCTACCCCCTCTCTTTCTATGGAAAATGAAAGTGTTGTTTGTGTGTACGTGCGGATTGTCACCACCACGTAAACAATATATTTTGATTTCCATAACTGCCTAACATGAATAACTTTAAAAATATATTTAAGTTGTAAATATGATATTTATGAAACCATTAATATTATGGAATGATAATATTGGACATTCTATAAGTGATATTAACAATTAATATTCAAAGTAAATTTAACCGCTTTAAATGAACATATCAGAGAACCTTTCTTCATTTGAGTAAATTTTGGGAAAACCTATGAAACTGTATAAATTTTGTGATAATGAAATAATAAAATACATACGCATATTAAATTATAGATATTATGAATATATTTTACAACACAGTTGACCATGTCTAATATACTAAGGATGTTTTGTAGAAATTGACCGAACCACAAGAAGTAACTATCATAAGTAAAAACTATTTAATAAATGAATAACATGTGGTAATAAATAGACCTTAAAATAAAATATAGATTAAATTTTTTCTTAAAAAATATTTTAATAAACTTAATTTGATTTTTTAGGAAGTTTAGAACACGTGCAGAGCGAACCAGAACCTGTGGTAAGGGATCTTCTGAACCACACTCATTACTTTTGGGTTACATGTTGCCTTTCTTTTTTTCTCTTTTACTCAATATTGTTCCCATGTACTTATATTTTTTTTATATATGTTACTTACATATATACATGGTTAAATATCTCTTTCCTTGTCAGGGTTATACATTCTTTAAGTTCCCTTTTCAATTCCCTCTTTTAACTAAACCTGATTGAAGGGAGCTTCCCTAGTTATGTATTATTCCATGTCAAGTACCACCCCCATCAAATGTTTTAACCATTAATAGTTTTTGAAAGCCTCAATTATTTTTTTTAAAACCTTACTAGTTCAATTATATTTAAAGGAAAATAATAATCTTCTTACTTCTTTAAAATATCTTTTACCCGTTTCACAAAGTATCACGTAATGGGTCATTTTTTTATCCATACATTTCCAATCCTTATCATGAATTTTTCTACATTGGAACTCCATGTTCAATACCTTTGTGTCTTTAAAATATGAATTTCCAAAATGATCTAATTCCTTCTTATCTTATAAATATTTATGATATATCATATGGTTATGCTTTGAGACAATATTATGAAACTCAATTCCATCTCATGGGTTTGATAAGGCGTATGATTTATCTGTGGTTTATTTTCATCATGTGGCACACATATGTATATATACTATGATTTAATGGGTGGGAATATAATTATATAGTCATCCAATACAGTGGTTAATGTTTTCATCTCATGAAATACCATTTATTGTGTACAAGCGGTCATTATAGTGCACTATGTTATGTTGTCTTGGAAATGATTCTTGACTTATGCTTATGATGTCATGATTTATGTTGTTGCCACATATTTATGATTTCATAAACTTATTATATAATTCCCTTGTTCCATGTTTCCATGATTATGATTATTCTTTTTCTTGATATCATGTTATGCCCCTAACTCATATGTGTTTTCTCGTCATCATTCTTTACTCTGATTATTCCCTCATTGGGATTTTTATCCCACCCTTTTCCTTTATTATCTCACACTCTTATATCAGGGAACATGTTTTTTCATTTGAGACTACATGTCCTACTATCATGACTTGTGGACAACTCTTATTGTTTCATGTTATTTTTAATAAGATATTTTTCTCATGCTCATGTTTTCACATGTGCTTATAATATAACCATTGATGACATGTTGATGATTTTTTCCTTTATTGAGAATTTAAGTTAAACTCTTTCTTATCTTTTCATTCCCCAGGTTATGAAGATGATTATAACTTATGAGAAGTCGATAATGGAGTCTAGTGCGGATCAATTATAGAGAAATGTTCACAAGTGTTGTAAAATAAGTTGTTTATGTATCTTGTATTCAAAGACACTAAACTTATAATTCTTGGTATTATGATATTATTGTGATATTTAATGTTTAAGTTAGGAAAATGATGTATAATATATGTATGTTTATCTTTAGTCATATCATTTTATATCAAAACTAATGTTTAAAGAGAGTATTTTTAGCACCAGACCCAGGAGTGTGAGTCTGGGTCACCTCAATAGAATATTTAAAGAAAGAATTTGAAATGAATGAATTTGGAAAGACAAAGTTTTCCTTAGATTAAAAATTAAACATCTTACAGATGAATTCTTATTCATCAATATCGGTATAATACAAAAGTCCTACAAAGGTTTTATATGGAAAAATTGTAACCATTAAGTACATTAATGGTTGTATGATCATTTACTCGAGCTAAAAATCCTTTTAGACCATTATTGGATAATTTAAGAACTTATTAGTCTTAAAGTACTATATTTGATTGGTATAATAGTGTTAATGTGCTTTGAAAATAATATTATCCCATCTATATCATTTTTCATGAATTTATTAGTCAAGTACAGTTTTTATGGTACTTACTCATGAATTTCAAATGAATGGTGAACTTAATATCCAGAAAATAATGTCTTGTGATAATCTTGTAAATTTATTCACAAATTCATTACCAACTACAACTTTTGAAAAATTGATTTACAAAATTGGGTTGTGAAGACCACAAAATCTATCATGATTTAATCGTAGGAAGTTGGGAATGTTGTCCTCTTTTTTCTTTTAGCTGGTTTTTCCTGTTGGGTTTTCCTGATAATGTTTTTAAAAAGGTAACTTAAAATTGGCATGAAATTCAATTATTTTTTGTTCACTTGTTTTCCCCCACAATAGTTTTTTTAAATGAAAAATAAATAATATTCCATTAAATTGATGAATTCCAATGGAGTGTTATTAAATAATTATGGATTGTCATACTTTTCATGGGAAATTATTCATTACCATGACCATTCACATCACAAACTCTATCTCATGTCATTGATCAAGGTAGTTGGATCTTTCATATATAATAATAATTAATCAACACCCTTTTTCATATGTACATATCATGTATATATTGTTGGATATATTATGTTGTTCCAAAATATATTAGTTTTTATGTGTTTTGATGATTCAAAAAATCCATACTTTTATTCTAACAAGATTATCTTAAGTATTTCAGATTATATTTTCCAAAAACAATTTATCTTATATTGTTTCTCTAAGTGTTTATCTTACAATGGATAAAGTATTCGATTTGTGCCAAATTGTTTTAACTTATGATAATCGAAGAATATCTTCTATCAACTCATAATCAAAAAGTTTTGAAAGTTTATCCTACTATGTATGACTTTATCTTACGAAGAGAATGAATGAGTTGCTCAATGAAGATGCCTTTATTCATAATTAAAATAATGAGAATACATTATCTTGAAAAAAGGATATTCGTAAATTATTATCTTATGAAATCCATAAGAAGTTAAAGTAGTTAAGTGTTACATCACAGTAACATATTTATCTTATTCTGAAAATCTATCTTACACTGATTTTAGTTCAGAGACCTATTTTATCTTATGAATTCTCTCAGGAAGTTATCATATGATGAAAAGTACTTCCAATTGAATATATTATTAATTCTTAGTCATTTGTCATGATTACTTTTTTAATATCATGATAATTCACTTCATGCTTTTAAAGCGCATCAGAAAAGGGATTATCCATTTAAGAAAAAAATTGATCTACACAATATGATACTTTCTCATGAATGGAAAAAATTGAAGAACGAGAAGATTTATGACATCATTGCTACAAAAGTAATTTCTATATTTTGAAGGATTGGATGCATATTTTTAATAGTCTGTCTTATCAAGGTCATTGTGTGGCTTGCTTAAATGTTAGGTTTATCTCATGCTTAAGTTCAAAATGATATATAAAAGGATCATTTAGTCTCTGCATAAATTTATATGAGGAGATTGATAGATACGTATATAGACACACACACATACATATGAATACTTTGAATGCATGTTCATAGAAAAGATCAAACCAATTGTTCATGTTGTGCTAATCAGTTCTATTAATTGCACTAAAGATCATCATGAGATACAACTTGAAGACTATCATATTATCAAGATGAATCTTCATCTACTATTAGTTTCTGCTTACAATTGTGTGCTACAAACATTTCTTTCAAATTTATTTCATTCCATTGTTTGCACTCAGTGTAAGAGTTTGTTTTGAGACTGTGGATAGGTCTTGTGAAGGGATAGCCTGGTTGAAAGCTCTTGAACCTTTGTATTAAGTGGAAATTTCTTGTAATCAGTTGGGAGTCCCTATTAAAATGTCTATTTTAGTGAAAATCATCAAACTTGTGGAGTACAGTGTTGGTGGAGTGTACTAGGGGATTCATGTACCCCAAACCACAATAAATCTCTTTTGTTCAATATCTTTCCTTTGAGTTTTTATTTATGTTGCCTATCTATATTAAGGAAAATTATTTGAATGATCATACCTAAAGAGGGGGGTGTTCTTTAAAGAAATTTTGGAACTCAATTCACCCCCCCCCCCCTTGAGTATTTAGCTAGCCATTATCTAGGAGAACAATTGGTATCAGAGCTTGTGAATCTACAGTTGAAAACTATCAAAGGTTGAAGTCCAAATATCCATATCCAAATGGATGTTATGTATGATAACCAAGAAGGTATGTCAATGTCTAGATCTTCGTACTTCAATGGTGAAAATTATGGCTACTTTAAAGCTCACATGACCATTTATCAAAAGAATCTTGGCTTGAAATTTTATCTCAAAGCAGTAAATCCCTATGAAATTCCTAAGACAATAGCTGAAACATGGGATGCTACAGCTGAAGAAAATAATGATTTGAACTCCAAATCTATGAATGTTATAATCTATAGTTTATGATTAGATTATTTCAACCGAGTTTCTCAATGTAGAACATCACATGAAATGTGGACCACTGTAGTTGTTTCATATGAAGGTACTAATGATGTAAAGGCTCTCAAATATAATACAGCCAAGTTTAAGTTCGACACATTCAAAATGGGTTAAGGGGAAATCATTAGTCAACTTAATGGAAGGTTCACTGAGATTGTGAATAACATTTCTTCTTTAGGAACATCTATTATTGAACCCGAACAATCATTACAAGTTCTCAAAGTATTACCACCCAAGTGGAGTGAAATATTAGCAGTTATCATAGAATCTACAAAAGTCAATAATGTTAAGATAAAATATCTCCTCAGAAATCTCATGATGTATGAAGCTGAAATGGAAAATGGAGTTGAAGAGCATAATATTATCAAGAAAGAAAATGCTACCTTGAAGGTTTCTACTTTAAAAGATGATAGAAATAATAAGAGAGAACAAAGTTCAGATGCATTTGAATAAGAATATTCCTTAAGAAATTTTGGATCAAATAATGTGCTTTCACGAAATGCTTGAAAATTCAAGAAATTTTGCAACAAGAGAAGAGGTTTTAGAAGACCCTTCAACAAGAATAGAAAGCAAGATGACAACTCTAAAGAGTTGAGATTCTGTGAGTGCAAGAAGTTAGGACATACCACATCTGACTTTTTGAGAATTAAATATGATAAAAAGATAGAAAAGAATTTATTCAAGAAGACTGGATATAAAAAGAAATCCAAGATAGCTATGAAGGCCATATGGAGTTCTTCTGAAGATTGTAGTGAATGCACATCATTAGAATTAGAAGTTGAAGCTCTAAATCAAAAAGGCTAATGTATGTTTTATAACACATTCGAATGAGGTATATTCTTACTATTATTTTTAGCATGAATTTGAATCATAAAATGAAGACTGCTCATATGAAGAATAAAATGAATATTGTACCATATTAGAAACAACGTATGAAATCTTAAAAAAGAAGAATAAGGTCGTCATAAATTATTATAATAATATATTCAATGAAGAGGAGGTCCTAAATAAATAGATTTTAGATTTAAAAGATCAATTGGAAAAATCTAATGTTTCTAATACTGAACATGATAAAATAATATAAAACTTACAGAAGGAAGTTCAAAACTTTAAGGATGTTGCGAGTGTCTTTACTAAAGGTGAAGAATATCTTAATAAAATTCTAGGTTAAAATCAACTTAATAAAGAGAAGTTTGGAATAAGAAGTCAAGGTGAAAATCCCAAACTTTTTAAAACATAATTTGTCCCTAGTTCCAAAAGTAGAAAATCTTTCACAAGTTACCTGTTTTCATTGTAGAGAAGTAGGATGCTATGCTAGTATCTATACTTTTAAAAAAAATCAATTTTTTGGAATTAAAAATTTTTTTATTACAAAATATTTTTCAAAACAAGTCACAAATTTTTCTGGAAAACAAAAACAAATTTGGATACCTAAGTCTCTTATAGCTAACATTCTTAGACCCAAAAGAGTTTGGGTACCAAAAAATTTTGTGGTTTGATTTGTTATTTCAGGGAAAAAAACACGTGAACATCAATGCAAAATGGTTCATGGACAGTGGTTGTTCAAGCATATGAGTGGTGATTTCTCAAAATTTCACTCTTTATCTGAGATTTATGGAGGATATGTCACATTTGGTGACAATGAAAAGGGAAGAATAGTTAGCATTGGATCAGTTGGAAATCCTTAGTCTATTCTCATCAATAAAGTTCTTTACATTGAAGGCTTGAAGCACAACCTGATAATTATCTCTAGACTTTATGATGATGTCTATTATTTTTATTTTTCTAACAATTCATTTTTAGTTTTTAAAGATAAATTTCTCAAGTTTAAAGCGCCTAGAAAAGATTTCATTTACACACTCGATCTCAATTCTTTGTGTAGACAAAATGTAAAATTGTTTGAATACTGAAATTGATGAATCATGGATTTGGAATAGAAGTCTTGGACATTGTAATGTTCATTCCTTGAAAAAATTGTGTAAGAAACATTTTATTTTTGACTTGACTAACCTTAAATTGGATAAAAAGAAGCTATGTGATGCATTTCAAATGGGAAAAAACACAAGTCGTCATTTAAACTAATTAAAGAGGTTGTTATATCTAAACCTCTAGAACTTATCCATATGGATCTGTTCGGAGCTACTAGAACTGTAACTCTTACTGGTGAATCGTTTTTTTATGTGTTAGTTGATGATTTCCCAAGATTTACATGGGTTAACTTTTTAAAATTTAAGAGTGAAGTGTGCTCTAATTTTATTAATTTTTATAAACTTGTGCAAAAAAAAGATGTCAAAATTATGTCTTTAAGAAGTGATCATGGAGGTGAATTTCATAATCATGAATTTAATTCTTATTACTCAAAGAAAGGAATTAAACATACATTCTCTGCCCCCAGGACACCTCAATGGAATGGTGTTTTCGAAAGGAGGAATAGGACTTTGCAAGATATTGTTTGGACTATGTTACGTGAATATAACATTCCCACTCACTTTTGGGCCGAGGCTGTTAACATAGCGTGCTACATCATTAACAAAGTTCTAATAAGATCTATCTTAAAGAAAACACCCTATGAGATGTGGAATAATATAATACCAAAGGTATGATACTTCAAAGTGTTTGGATGCAAGGTTTATATATTGAACACTGAGGATAATTTTGGCAAGTTTGATCCAAAGGCTAATGAAAGTATCTTCCTAGATTACTCTACTACTTACAAATACTATAGAGTTTTAAACAAAAGGTTAAGGATTGTTGAAAAATCAAAACATGTGAAGTTTGATGAAAGTGGTCCCTTCGATCACAAAATGACTCAAACTGGTGAAAAAAATGATTCACTCAAGGATATGAGACCTGAACCCCTCTTTAACAATAATAAGGATGATGATTTTGAACTTGATTACTATAAACCAAATCAAGTAAGGGTAGATACTAGTGAACCAGAAAGTGTGTTGCCTAGAATACCTAGAAACCTTAAAGACCATCCTCTAGAAAGTGTTATAGGAATCTTAGATGAAGGTGTAAGAACTAGAATAAATATAAAAAACCTAGTATAATTCTATGCCTTTTGTCCCAACTAGAACCTAAATCTGTAGAAGAAGCCTTAATAGATGAAAGTTGGTTTTAAGCTATAGAAGAAGAGTTAAATTAATTTTGGAGAAACAAAGTTTGGAAATTAGTTGAAAGACCCCTGACTATCCGGTAATTGGAACAAAATTGGTTTTTAAAAATAAGAAAGATGATCATGACATAATAAATAGAAATAAAACTAGATTAATTTCCAAAGGATATAATCAATAAGAGATAATATATTATAAAGAAACCTTTTCTCCAGTAGCTAGGTTAGAAGCTATTATAATACTTCTAGAATATGCATCGTTGATGAATTTTAAATTATATCATATGGACGTTAAATCTACTTTTCTAAATGGATTTTTAATAGAGAAAGTTTATGTATAACAACCCCCTGTCTTTGAAGACCCTCGCTTTCAAAATTCGATTTTTAAACTTACCAAAACTCTATATGGACTTAAACGAGCTCCAAGGGCATGGTGTGAAAGATTAAATTCTTTTCTTTTATCAAATGGTTTTAAATTAGGAATTGAAGACCCTACATTATTCAATAAAACTTCATCCTCATATATTTTTTAGTATAAATATATGTAGATGATGTTATTTTCTGTTCAACGAATCAAAAATTGTGCAATGATTTTTCAAAACTTATGAAAAAGGAATTTGAAATGAGTCTGATGGGTGATTTAAACTATTTTCTAAGATTTCAAATATATCAAAATGTTTTTAGAAGTGTTTTAAACCAAAAAAATATATATACTTGATTTACTTAAGAAGTTTGGACACAAAAACAGTAAGACTTACTCAACTCATATGAGCTCCAATATTAAACTTGATTCAGATAAAACTAGAAAATGAGTTGACAACATGTTATATAGAGGAATCATTGTAAGTTTGTTATATCTTACTACAAGTAGGCCATATATTATGTTTTCAGTATGTCTTTGTGCGAGATTTCAATCTAATCCAACAGAATCACGTTTAAATGTTTCCGAACTAATTTTAAGATATTTAAAAGGAGTTGTGTCTCTATCTCTTATTTTTTTCAAAAACTTATGATTTCAATTTAATTTCATACTCGGGTGATGATTTTTCTGCATGTAGGCTAGATAGAAAAAGCACCCCAAGAACCTGTCATTTTCTTGGTAAATCCCTTGTATCTTGGTCGTGTAAGAAACAACACTTTGTAGCATTATCAACTGTCGAAGCTAAATATATTGCAGTAGGAAGTTTTTGTACACAAGTGTTGTGGACGAAACACACCTTAATGGATTTTGGATTTAATTTTAATTGTGTACCAATCAAATGTGATAACACAAGTGATATCAATATTTCAAAGAATTCGATAAACCATTCAAGAATAAAGCACATTAATTTAAGACATCATTTCTTAAGAGATCATACACAAAAGAATGATATCTTTTTAAAATTTGTTTGCACAGAAAATTAATTAGCATACATTTTTACTAAACCTTTGCTTGCCGATAGATTTGATTTTATTAAATCAGAATTAGGTATGTTTGATTTTACATAATGATATTTTATAAAATAATTTTGTATTCGAAGTAAATATGTTATTTACCTTATTTTATATAATTTTTGTTTTGTCGTTTTGAGTACTAGTCATATTCAACAGGTCACATCAACTAGTTTTAGTAATAATTACTCTGCACATCACTGTGAGACCCCTCGATTACCGCAAAAAAAGTAGTGTGTATCAACTATGTGCGTGAAGTGCCTTGCGAACCATTGAACCCTCTTTATCTTTACCCAAACCTTCGTTACCCTGACCTTTTGACCTTCTGAACCCTTTGTCAATGGAAAAAAATAAGGGAACCGAAGGTGCCTCATCAAGCAAAATGAAGAGACAAAGGACCTCAAGAAAAGGTTTGAGTGGATGAGCAATTGATTTCGATTGGATAGACAAGACAGATATGTTACTAAAAAGGGTCATTAACAATCAAGGATGGGAGTATGTGTTCGAAGAAATGCGAACCTTGCTCGTATTCAAAAAAGAAATTCATGAGTTTTACGAATTAGCAGTTTTTCACTTTGGTGATAATGAAGACCTGGTTACTTCAAGAGTAAACCAGAAGAACCTCTCGATAACCTCTTTTCAATTAGTAGAAGTCATCAAGAGTCCCCGTGAAGGCTACTCATCTTTCAGTACCTCCATAATTGTGGTGGATGGAGTTACTCCACCAGAGATAATGAAGTCTCATTTCAAAACAACAGATGTTGAAAAGAAATCGATGAAAGACTTAGAGCCCGAAAGAAAAATGCTCACCAAGTTCATACAGTCTAAAATAGCCCAAAGAAACAGTGAGTTTGAGAAAATTCTCTTTCAATACATTACTTTTCTTTATTTATTTATGATAGAAAAACCTAATAATTTGGCACAAGATATTTTGCGATACATTTTCCATGTTCAGAACAAGTCTTTAAATTTTTATCCTTTCGAAAGGATATTAACTCTCGTTTTTTGAAATATTTGAGTTTTCTTGGATGATACTACTGCAACTTCTTATCATGGTTCGACAACCTTAAGTGCAAGTGTTTCAAGAAAAAGTGGTTTATGTTTGAATTCTTCATTAAACAAGTTAGTTCCCTTAACCTTAGTTGTCATAGTGGAACCCACATCGACTCAGGGCAAGTCATATCATCTAGAGGAAAGACATGTCTTGGCAGACAGACTAAACTTAAGTGTTGAAATAAGAGAAAGCTCAAATGATGAAGAGACTCTCGATGCGAGGCGAAGAAGAGTCTGAGTTGGCGTTCAATTAGGAGAACAAACTATTCATCAGGAGAGTACACATTTTTCCCCGATTTCCATACTAGTTTAAGCTAATAAAGAAATGATAGCCTCTGTTATCACCCGTATGTTTTCTATTGGTCGGGATATGACCATTTCAATAAGGCAAGGAACTTCCACTTTGTTGTTGTTTCCCACTTTGACGAGTTAGAAGAGTTAATTGTCAGATGGATTTGTAGAACTGAATCTCAAGAATCGCATCATTTAGAAGAGATACTTGATGCAAAAGAAAGACAATCGGTTGGTGAAGATAGTATGGAAGTCTAACAGGAAAGGCTTTCTCCTGTTCATGAGGAAGGTGGAAATGTTGAAGTGCAAGAAATTGGAAGAAGTGTCTCTGAGAGAGCTCAAGAGAGCTACTCGAAATTATTGTCTGGAGAAGAATCAATAAAATCCCAAGTGATTGAGTCCAGTAATGAAGTAAGGACTCTTCGTGATCAAATGTCATCAAAGTCTGATGTTCAAGAAGTAAAGTCGTCGGTTCAGTCAATTGTTGAAAATTTATCAAGAGAATCCAATGCAAGAACTACAAGCAATTCTAATATACAATCAAAGATGATGAAATTATCCCAAGGTATAGATACCATGACTGTAACTCACGATTCCTTGCAGTCTAAAATTATTTCAAGAGAGATGTTTCAAGACTTTCAGAAAAGCATGATAGATGAATTGATAAGGTTGTTAGTTCTTCCTAAAGAAGTTTTTGAATCGATTGATAAGTCAACAAAAGAAATTAACACTATGTTGAATCAGAAAATGCCAAAAGTACAAGGAAAGTCAATCTAAGTGAATAAAGACGTAAGCTTTATCATCAGAGGACTACAAAAGATGTCCGACTCTTTAGCGAATAATTTTGATGTTATAGAAAAGAAAGTTGAACATCTACATGGAGTAGTGGTTAACAGTTTGAAGCCAGATTCCTATGAAGATGAAGAAGAGGTAGAAGCTGATGCATTTGTAGAACCTTCGGGAAGACAATTATCTATAAGAGGAAAAAAAGTTGATTATGTTGTTTGTATGACAGAAAACCAGTTTGAAGTGTTGAAAAATCTAATAGCTGGTTTTTCCAAGAAGGGAGACACACAGATTTTCATAAGAAATTTCTCTCAACATCTGTGGAATGGATTCACAACCCTTTTAGACTACAGCAAGAATGATGTGGTGGAAAGGATTAATGCTTGTGCAGATTTCTTGTTTCATATTTGTGGAAGACGTTTTTTAGGACATCAAAATGTTGATCATCATCCGTCCACTTCTCAGCTTTTAAAGGATATCTTTGACCCCTCTGAAATCTGTCAAAGGGAGGACCTGAGGTTTGGTGAAGAACTATCTTTACCTTTACCTGAACCGTCCTATAAAATATCCTTTATCCATGCAGATAAATTTGATTTGGCAAGGGCACAACAAGCTGCTCTCAACATTCAATCAACAGCAGTAAGGATTGCTCACAGAGATCGAGCAGGTCTTGGAGTATCTCTACTGACATTGGGTGATGTTGTTGGCGCAACAGATGACGCTCCTCTGCCTTCATCCTCATTACCCCATGGAAAACTGTTATCTTTCAAGAAACTGCCTCTCAAAAATCGTTTCAAGTTCAGCATTTGATACACTCTCTCTCTTCAGTTTGCAGGGTTGATTGCTCAGCGGTTGAGTAATTTTAAAAACATTTGAATCATGTCAAGTTTATGGCATTTTAAACATTTGAAACATACCCAGTTTTATGGCATCGTTTAAAACATTTGAATCTGTTTTAAGTTAACATTTGAATGCTTCAATGCTTAATGTTCTTTTTAAAATGTTTTTTTACTTCTATTTGTTCAGCAGTTATTTAATATTCTTATCTTATAATTTTTCTATATTTTTACTCTATATTGTTTTAACTGTTCATCCATGTGATTGATATGTTTTAGTAGATGTTTACTATTTGTATTTGATTTTCCTTATTTGCTTAATGATCCATATTACTCTTTGACATAACTTAAGGTCAAATTATATTCACAGTCAGCAACATCAAATGTTTACTATTGTTCGTGTGCAATATTAATTGTATTCTTTACTCTACTTTTTTTTATATCACAAAAATGGGAAGAAGAAAAGAAAAATACAAAAAAATTAAAGATATGACTATAAAAAGTTCACCTTCATTATTTCAAAAAGGGGGAGATGAACTTATTTAAAAAAAAGGATGAAAAAGAAAAGGGGAATGTCAAAATTTAATTTAAGGTGTTTATTAGTCTTGGGAGAAGACAAATGTTTTTCAAAAAGAATTTTTGGAGAACAAAAGGAAAAATTTATATTTCTAAAAGTTTTATCTTACGAGAATATTTTTAAAAGATAAAAGTTTATTTCATAAAAAAAATTCTATCTAATGGGTTTTGTGATCATCAAAAATGGGAAGATTGTTGGGAAGATTATATTGTTCCAACATATCTCAATTTTTATCTATATTGAGGATTCAAAAAATCCCTACTTTTATTCTAACAAGTTTATCTTAAGTGTTTCAGATTATATTTTTCAAAAAGAATTTATCTTTCGTTGTTTCTCCAAGTGCTTATCTTACAATGGATAAAGTATTCGATCTGCACCAAAGTGTTTTATCTTACAATAATCTAAAAATATCTTCTATCAACTCGAAATCAGAAAGTGTTGAAAGTTTATCCTACTAACTGAGTTGCTCAAGACAGATGCCTTTAGTCAAAATGAAAATAATGAGAAGACATTATCTTATGAAAATGATATTTGTAAAGTATCATCTTACGAAAGCTATAAGAAGTTGAAGAAGTTAAGTGTTACGTCATAGTAAATCTCCTTTGTTCAATTTCAAAACTCGAGGAGTAGAGTGTTCGTGGAATGTACTAAATGATTTTTATTCCCCAAAACATTATAAATCTCTTTTGTCCAATCTATTTCCTTTAAGTTTATATTTCTGGTGCCTACCACTGTGAACAAAAAGTATTTGAACGATCATATCTAAAGAGAGGGGTTCTATAAAGAAATTTTAGAACTCAATTCACTCCTTCTTTAATATTCAATTAGCCATTATTTGGGACAACATATATATGTCAACATAATAAAGAAATGATAATTTTTGGATCCACAATACTTTCTTGTCTACTGCTTTTACATCATCCATTCGCCATCATTCTTACAAATATATGACTCCATTGTCGCTTTTAGAAGCCTTGCCTTTGAAGGTTTCAGCTTACAATACGGGCATGGCACTAAATCTGGCGATGGGTATGGCATGCGCAATGACTGTTCCCTGAATGCATCATTGCTGCACCCAAACCCAATCAGGCGTTTGAATTGACAATGGAGTGAATATGCAACTTGCAGTAAGAAATCGGAGGTGGGAAATGGAAAGAGCTGCCAATTGCTTCCATAACGGAAGATCAAAGAAAACAGGGCGGCTGCGGATCACAGCCTAACACTATAAGGATTGAAAAAGTATGGAACAGACTCGAAATAAGAAGATGATGAAGAAGGAAGAAGTACGACAATGGGTAGGGAGGAAACCCTAGGTCGCCGCCCCGGCTGAATTGAATGCACAAATTCCGACAGCAGGACCACACAAAGCCCCAGAAAAACCTAGAAAGGACCTGCAATTACCTCAGGCGTTCACAGATTTCTAGCGCAGTAGGTGATCACATCGCAGCCACGGTGGTAGCGGTTCGCCTGGTGCGGATGGCAGTTGTAGTAGGACGCCCCGGGGTTCTGGCAAAGAACCATGTCCCGCCGCAGCGTGTCGTAGCTGATGTACCTCGGGTGCCCGGCGAGGATCCTCCTCCGGGGAGCCCCCGGCTCCGCCTCCGAACACTCCCCCACCTTCCTCCCGCCGCACCCCCTGCCCGGCGATTCGTCGATTTCAGCGGCATTCGTGAAATTCCGGCGCCAAATCGGAAACCCGTTGCACATCCCCCAGAGGGACGACAGCAGGAGGAGCGGCAGCAGCAGCAGCGATGCGCGGAGGAAGACGACGGAGCTGCGGCGTCGGGGTCCGGCCATTTCGTCCGGCGGCCTCACGGATCGCCCCCTTCCGGTGGGATTTGTGCGCCTGGAGCAGCTTTGTGCAGTGGAGTGGGATCCTCGCCTGGCGCAAGCTGTCCCGAGACACCAAGTAGATCCCTCACGCCCTTCTGCCGGATTACAAATTCTCAGGCAGGCCGGATGGAAGCCACGTGTACGTGATGCCGTGGCGGCAGATCTGAAAATAGGAGATGTTATTTTTTTTAAAAAAATCGAGTAAAGAATGCACTGGCTCGCAAAAGAGAGGAGTGGCAGATGCTTCAGTTTGTGTGTAAAGTTTGTCAAGGCTAAATATTACCTGTCTTATATTCTAGTTTGAAGCCCAATCCAAGCTTTTTTTAGAGAAGTGTTTAGGGTTTCATTGGTATTCTAAATCTTGGTCATCATTGGAAGGTCGCTTTGGGTGACAAGGCCCGTATTTTGAAGGACCCATGGTTGGCTAATATTCCCGAACTGCAACCCACTTCGTGGTCAGTTCATGGACATGAGGATGTTTTGGGTAGTGAATTGATGAATGGTGATATAAATTGTTGAGACCATCAGAAAATAGATCTTTCATTTAATGCTTGTGATCAGAAGGCTATCCTAGCAATCTCTTTAACTCCCGAAGGTAGTACAGATAAATTGTGCTGGAGTTATGAGAGTTCTAGGTGTTGTTCGGTGTGGTCTGAGTATAGATGTGCTTTGACGAATGGATACTTGGTTCTTCTTTTTGGAAGCATCTTTGGAATTTGAAGGTTCCTCCTAAAACTAAACTTTTTTGTTGGTAATTCTGTAGTGATATACTTCTAACTTGTGGTCTTCTAGTTAGATGTCACATTTATGACAATCCTCTTTGCCCTCTATGATGGGTTGAAGATGAGACAACCATCCACGTCTTTTTGTCATGCTCTTGGGCTTCTGGTTTATGGAAATCAAGCGCAAAGCGCGCACATGGTCGATGGAAGTGTCTTTGTGATGTTAAACTAATATTTTTGGATTGGATTGAATCCCTCCCTGTTGGGGGAGAATCCCGAATCCGGGCCGAAAATTGCTTGCCAAAAAAATCGTGAGAAACCCATCGAAATATGGAAGCGATATAAGCAGAATAAATAAATCAGCACACAGGTTTTTTTAACGTGGAAAAACCCTCACATGCGGAGGATTAAAAAACCACGGGGCAATTCTCAAAATATCCACTATGAATCAGAGAATACAATAATCCAAGCAATGCCCGAACTTGAATTACAAATGAGAGAGCGTAGAAAACATGTGTGAAAACCACACCCCGATACGCCTCTGCCATCTCTCTGATAAACATCCCGCTGACGCCATGTATCAGAAGATCAATCTGTGACAAAATGCCACCCTTCAGTCGACGAAACGTCACTACCTCGGAGATCTTCACCCGAACATGCGTCAGCCTCGCATCAGCTTGCGACACCCGAATGATCTCGCCATCATGATGTACCGCCGATCTCCAATCGGGACACGCCACCTGATCACCGCTATCAGGCAGACTTTCGATACGCGGCCCCGATCATCAATTTCGTAGCCGCTGCTCTGCACCTGTCAAACGCCGACGCGCCATCGTCGTCGTGCCACACGGGCCACCGCAAACGCGGCAACCCCTTCCCAGGTCTCCCTTGCCGGCTACATCTTGCTGGCATACCCTTTTCTTCGAAATATGTTGCTACATCCTCTTTATATAGACACCAAGTCCATAATCATCAATTAATGCAGTCAACATCCATGATTCCATCCATTAATATTGAGAATTAAATATCCATTAATGTTGGGAGAAAATCCTCAATTAATGGTGATATAAATCTCCCCATTAATAATTTTCATCTCTCATCAATAAATGTGATGAATCCCTCCATTAATGATTTTCCTCTCATCAATTAATGTGATGAATCTCAACAATCTCCCCCTTCATCACATTAATGAATGGAACCATCCAACAAACCCAGTTGGAAAGAAAAAATATGCCGGTATCACACCAACTATCATCAACTGCAGAAAATATGACGACGTCCTTTTGCACTTCTGATAAAAAAATATCAGCTCCCCCTGCAAAAAGAAAATCAAACGCCAAAATCTTCGTCACATTTGTATCTGCACCATCCTGCTGAACAAGACCAGAACCAGAAACATCTGGCTCCCCCATAATCGTGATCACCACATAATCTGGAGCACCTGCAGGAATAAACAGCTCCCCCTGCTCAACATCCCATGAGCGGATATGTGCATCACCTCTCTCAACCTGCTTTAATTTCCAAACTTTATTCTGCTCCACGCACGCATCTGCGATCCTCTTTGAAGCTTCCAAAATCCTCACGTTAAATTGCAAGCACAAACCAACCTCCTCTGATACCACTTGTTGGGGGAGAATCCCGAATCCGGGCCGAAAATTGCTTGCCAAAAAAATCGTGAGAAACCCATCGAAATATGGAAGCGATATAAGCAGAATAAATAAATCAGCACACAGGTTTTTTTAA
Source organism: Viscum album (assembly GCA_963277665.1). Classification (NCBI taxonomy): domain Eukaryota; kingdom Viridiplantae; phylum Streptophyta; class Magnoliopsida; order Santalales; family Viscaceae; genus Viscum; species Viscum album. Next base: position 1,841,576,342 of record OY728157.1, on the reverse strand, counting down.
CGTGGAAAAACCCTCCCATGCGGAGGATTAAAAAACCACGGGGCAATTCCCAAAATATCCACTATGAATCAGAGAATACAATAATCCAAGCAATGCCCGAACTTGAATTACAAATGAGAGAGCGTAGAAAACATGTGTGAAAACCACACCCCGATACGCCTCTGCCATCTCTCTGATAAACATCCCGCTGACGCCATGTATCGGAAGATCAATCTGTGACAAAATGCCACCTTTCTGTCGACGAAACGTCACTACCTCGGAGATCTTCACCCGAACATGCGTCAGCCTCGCATCAGCTTGCGACACCCGAATGATCTCGCCATCATGATGTACCGCCGATCTCCAATCGGGACACGCCACCTGATCACCGCTATCAGGCAGACTTTCGATACGCGGCCCCGATCATCAATTTCGTAGCCGCTGCTCTGCACCTGTCAAACGCCGACGCGCCATCGTCGTCGTGCCACACGGGCCACCGCAAACGCAGCAACCCCTTCCCAGGTCTCCCTTGCCGGCTACATCTTGCTGGCATACCCTTTTCTTCGAAATATGTTGCTACATCCTCTTTATATAGACACCAAGTCCATAATCATCAATTAATGCAGTCAACATTCATGATTCCATCCATTAATATTGAGAATTAAATATCCATTAATGTTGGGAGAAAATCCTCAATTAATGGTGATATAAATCTCCCCATTAATAATTTTCATCTCTCATCAATAAATGTGATGAATCCCTCCATTAATGATTTTCCTCTCATCAATTAATGTGATGAATCTCAACACTCCCAACCCATGAGGCAGCTGAAATTTGTATCCGAGCTCGGCTTATATGGTTTCACCATAATGAATTTGTGTTTGATCATGTCTTAAAGGATGATGTTATATGGCTAGATAAAGACTCGGGCTGGATTAATAAATGGGGGTCAAACCCTGATTACTCTATGAACCTCCCCTTGCGGCGTTCCTTTATCAAATGGTTGTCTCAGCCTTTAGGGTTTCTCAAGGTTGAAGGTTCCGAGCACAATGGAAGCACGTGGGTGGATGTGCCGACTTGGCTTTTTGTCATTAGTAATGATCAATCCGGGATCAATACGATGATAAACGTCAGTCTCCACGGATCGATTCACAGAAATAGACAAAGAAGAAGAAAGTTTTCGGAACCACAAAAGTGGATCGTCACAGGTTGATTATAGTTAATTTAATTAATTGACAAGAAGTACATTTTGGGTGTTCTTTCTTCATTGATGTTCTTGATCACGTTCCGATGTGATTCGTCGTTGCGTTGCAGAAGCCAAATGTAGACTTCCTCTAGCAGTGATCCACATGTGCACCTCGTATCTCTGGACATCGTCAAAGGAGTCTCCGGGTGCTAGCGTGGAGAAACCTTTGCTTGCGTTGTCCGCCTTATATTGTCTTGATCTGATGGAAGAGGATCTCTCTCGGTCTTGAGAGCATTCTTGGAGGAAGAGGTTCTTTTGGCCTTGAAAGAATTCTCCAGAATTGTTGTGCACAACGATTCTCTTGTGTAGGAAAAAGAGTTGGAGTTGTGAGGATATTTATAATCGGGTTTGAGGTTGTAGAGTTATGACAATAAATAAACGCGTTACGCGTTTTATTTATTTCATTGACTCTTATTGAAACCCCATGTTGAATAATTAATTCCTTGACATGCGCCCACGCTGATTATAATAAATATCATTTAATAAAACAATATTATATCCTCAAAATCCTGACTGGAAAACTACACGGCGTATAATCATTAATACACGGCGTGTACTTGTTTTCCATAAAACTACACGGCGTGTAATCATTAATACACGGCATGTACCTGTTTTTCTATTTCATTTCAAAATGAAAACTACATGGCGTGTAATCATTAATACACAGCGTGTACTTGTTTTCCATGAAAAACTACACGGCGTGTAATCATTAATACATGGCGTGTATATCTTTTTTTTTCATTTATTTTTTCCTCCATCATTAAAACAATTTAGGATTCCTTGAATAATTATTAAACCACATACGGAAATAATCTTTATTCTACTTGAGATAATTGAATACACTTAGTGTGTGACCCTCTAGGCCTCTTTCTCATTGGCATTAGGCAGACTTGCCTAAAGTCCAAGATTACTGTCTAGCAACGGGTCAAGGCACCCAAGAGAAAGAAGTTGATGCCGCATTGACGTGTCACCTCATACGAACGCTTACTGTGTAATTTAATCCCTTTGTCTCAATATCTCATCAAACAGGTTTTATGGAAGTGTCATAAACCTATATGCTTGACCCGTCGTTCTTTGACTACTTGAAATAAACTCGTCGTTTTACCATGGCCATGGAATTTCATGCGACAGTTCTATTTCAATCAAAGGGACGAGATATCAACTTCCATAAATGGAAGGGACAAATCCTTCCTCGACTTATTCATTAACAGCAAGTCATTCGCGACGCACCCAACGTACCCTACTTCCTACCAACTGTCTTCGTGACGGTTTTCGTCAGCAAATCTAAGTGCACGAGTCATGACATGAGTTAATGATAATCTTCCAGTCTAAGGACCATTACACATGCTCGCAGATAGCAATATTCGATGACACCAAAACATGTGGAATTACTACTGGAGGGTCTATTATCATAATCTCCCATCTTGGAGATTACCAAGTGCGAACTCCATGAGAGAGAGTCTCGTCTTCTTACGAGTACTCACACATGACAGTCTGTATACTACGTGTCCTATCATATTATGTCATCCAATTGCAGAACTTTATTTAAGAATATTTGTTATAGCATTTCAAGGTTCTCATCACAGTAGGGATCTTCCTTGACCTTATTAATTTAACAAATATTCCAGGATATTATTATATTATAATCATGCAGAACAATGAACAATATATAATAAGTGAACATTCATGTAATCAAAGTAAAAAATAGTTGGTTCTCAGGACACCAACCCTTACAAACTCCCACTTGGACTAGAGCCAACTGCCTACGACTTTTAGTCCGCTAGATCTCACATGATGATCATGTTTCTGCTGAGTCAAGGATTTAGTCAAGGGGTCCACCATGTTGTCTTCCATGGAAATACTATTCACTACAACTTCACCTCTCTGAGAAAAATTCCTCAAGAGATGATACTTCCGAAGTATGTGCTTTGTCCGCTGATGTGACCTTGGCTCTTTTGCAAGTGCCACCGCTGCAGTATTATCACAATAGAGTGTGATAGGATCTTTACTGCTAGGTACTACATCCAACTCTTTGACGAAGCTTCGCATCCATACTGCTTCTTTAACTGCCTCAGAAGCTGCGATATACTTGAACTCCGCTGTAGAATCTGCCACCACACTTTGCTTTGAGATCTTCCAGCTCACTGCACCTCCATTCAAACTGAAGATGTATCCAGTCTGTGACTTCATGTCATCTTGATCAGTCTGGAAACTAGCATCTACATGTCCTCTGATGACTAGTTCCTCATCTCCTCCATAAACCAGGAACATATCCTTAGTACGCCTCAGATACTTAAGGATAGTCTTGACTGCCATCCAATGGCGGTCTCCTGGATCAACTTGATATTTTCCTACTGCACTTAATGCGTAAGCAACATCTAGCCTTGTATATAGCATAGCATACATGACTGACCCAATCGGGGAAGCATAAGGGATCCTTGCCATTTTCTCTCTTTCCTCATGTGTCTGAGGACACATTTTCTTGGAAAGATGAATGCCATGTGACACTGGAAACAATCCCCTCTTGGACCATTTCATACTGAATCTCTTCAGTATCTTGTCAATGTATGTACTTTGACTCAAGCCCAACATTCTCTTGGATCTATCACGATGGATCTTGATCCCAATAATATATGCTGCCTCGCCCAAGTCTTTCATGGAGAAGCATTTATCTAACCATACCTTAACTGACTGTAAGACAGGTACTTCGTTTCCAATTAGTAATATGTCATCAACATATACTATTAGGAAAACAACTGCACTTCCACTAAACCTTTTGTAGACACAAGGCTCACATTCATTCTTAACAAAGCCAAATTCCGTTATGGCTTCATCAAAACGAATGTTCCATGACCTTGATGCTTGCTTTAATCCATAAATGGATTTCTGCAACTTGCATACCTTGTTGGCATCCTTTGGAGTCACAAACCCTTCAGGTTGTGTCATGTAGAAATATTCTTGGAGGTTACCATTAAGGAATGCTATTTTGACATCCATTTGCCAAATTTCATAGTCATGGTAAGCGGTAATGGCCAATAGGATTCTGATGGATTTCAGCATCGCAACTGGTGAAAAGGTTTCATCATAGTCAATTACTTGACGCTGTCTAAAACCTTTGGCAACCAGTCATGCCTTATAGGTGATGACTTGCCCCTCCATGTCCAATTTCTTCTTGAATACCCATTTATTACCAACAGACTTTAAATCAACTGGAGGATCTACCAAAATACAGACTTGGTTTTGGTACATGGAATCCATTTCAGAATTCATGGCTTCTTGCCACTTGGCAGCACCTGTGCCTTCAACTACTTCCTTTTAGGTAAGAGGATCATCATTATCAACCAATAATGAGTCACCATCCTCGGTGACAAGAAAACCACATCATTCTGGTTCTCTCACCTCTCTCGTGCTCCTATGCAGTTCTTGTGTATGGAATAGATTGTTCTTCCACTAGGCTTTGTGGAATCTGTTCTTGTACCAACTCCTGTGTATCTTGAGCCTCGACTTCATCGAAGTCTTTCTCGCTCCCACTATCTCTTTTGAAGATGTGCTCCCTCTCAAGTAATATGGAATGTCTTGCCACTATAACCTTTTTGTTTCCTTGGGATATCCTATAAAGATACACTTTTTTCCTCGGGGTGAAAGTTTATTACCTGAAGAGGCCTTAACAAATTCTTCGCTTCCCCACACATGTAAATTCGATAACATGGCTTTGCATCCACTTCATAACTCGTATGGAATACCATTTATCGATTTAGTTGGTAATTGGTTTAGTATGTGTGCTGTTGTTTGTAATGCATATCCCCAAAAGGATAATGGAAGACTCACATGATTCATCATTGATCTCACCATGTCCAACAGGGTGCGGTTCCTCCTTTCACTTACACCATTCCACTGAGGTGTGTAAGGAGGAGTTATTTGAGATAGAATCCCAAACTCCCGTAAGAAATCAATGAAGTCTTGATTAAGATATTATCCACCTCTGTCTGAGCGGAGTTTTTTAATCTTCTTACCAAACTGGTTATCAACTTCATTCTTGTATTCTTTGAACCGATCAAAATAATCTAACTTATACCTCATTAAGTAAATATATTCATATCTACTAAAATCATCAGTAAAAGTTATGAAGTACAAGAACTCACCCCTTTCTTCAACTGGAAATGGTCCACACACATCTGTGTGAACTAATTCTAGAATCTCTTTAGCCTTTTCACCTTTCCCACTAAATGGGGCTTTGGTCATTTTGCCTTGTAGACACGCATGACATATACCAAGTGGTTTTAGTTCAAAAGAATCTAAATACCCATCTTGATGTAATTTTGTCAAACATTTCTCATTGACATGACCTAGCCGGTGATGCCAAAGTTGGGTGTGGTATGAGTCATGTGAATTAATTTTGTCATCGATTGCCATTACTTGGTTTGTGTAGTCTAACACATAAAGGCCATTATATAAGTATGCCCTACCAAAACAAATGTTATCTTTAAAAATAGAAACATCCACTTCCAAAATTGAAGATGAGTTCATCAGTATCTAATCTGGATACTGAAATAATGTTTTTGGTTACAGAGGGTACATAATAACATCCTTTCAAAACCAAGACCATCCCAGTAGGCAATGTGAGTTGGTAGTCCCCAACAGCTATAGCAGCAATTCTGGCTCCGTTGGCTACTCGTAGATCCACCTCACCTCGGTCAATCTTTCTGAATCTACTTGGTTCCTGTATTTGGATACAGATGTAAGCACCACAAGCAATATCTAATACCCAATTGGTAGAAACAGATAGATTGCATTCGATAACAAACACACCTGAAGCTTTCCCTTGCTTCCTTGGCTGGGTGCAGTTTTTCTTCTAGTGGACCTTCTTGCCACATGAGAAACAAACATCCTCTTATTCTCTTGTCTCCCCTTTGATCTTCCTTTTCTTTGAAGGCCTTGAATAAGATTTGGGTTTAAATCTCTTTGCCTTCCCTTTTTTTTATTCACCATGAGGACAGAAGGCTTTTCACGCTTCATGTCATTGTCCACTTGGTGAATGAGGATAAGAAGATTAGACAGAGACTTCTCAATGTTGTTCATGTTGAAGTTTACAACAAATTTTGAGAAGCTCTGGGGGAGTGATGCAATAATGAGATCGGTACCCAGTTCTTCAGGGAGTTTAAAACCTAGAACCTTCAAGCACTCAATGTAGCCAATGAGCTTGACTACATGAGGCCCGACTGGGGCACCCTCTCCAAGCTTTCTCTTAAATAGAGCCTTGTAGATCTCAAACATTTCATGTATTTCTCTCTCCTGGTATAGACCACATAGGTGCTCGAGCATTCTATATGCATCCATGTCCTCATGAGATTCCATGAGATCACTTGACATTGATGATAACATCAAACATTGAATGTCGAGTGCATCGCTCAAATATTGATCATAGATCAGGAAATCTTCATCACTCACCCCTGGGGCAAGAGAATCGGGAAGTGAGGACTCCATCACGTAAAACTTTTGTTCATGGCGTAGGATAACCTGAAGGCGCCTAAACCATTCCTTAAAGTTACTGCCGGTGAGGATGCTATCTTTATCCAAAATTGATCGCAGAGAAAATGTGGTTAATGAGTTTGTCATATTGATTCTACAAATTAAAAGAGAAGATTTATCAGTACTTTATTGATTACATTTTATGAGAAATAATAAATTTTATTAAGTTTCCCACTATTTTATCAAGTCCCAATGGCCCTCACCATTGAACTCAGAATGTCCAGTTGCTTTGACATTCTAGTGCCAAGGATCCATATTCCCCTTCGCATAACCCCAACAAGGGTTGGTCAAGCTATTTGAAGGTATTTAGGTAGGCAGGTCTTTGCCAACTGTCAGCTTACAGTTCCTTGATCTGTTGAGTGGACTCCCCAATCCTGAAATCCTGACTTGGATTTTTTCAACTCTTACCTCCAATATTACATCAAGTCTAGTAAGGGATACTCCTCTTGATGTAATATGGTTAAGTCAACCCAAAAAATTTCATAAGGGATTCCTTTATAAAAGTAAGTGTCCCAAAAAGGGTTGGTTAAACACATAGTTTTATTGAGTCTTTCCCTTAATCAAGTAATGGAAGGCTTGGTCTGACCTAATATGGTATTGAGGTATTTTAATCCTTTATGCATAGTTTCACATTATCACATGCTTGTTAATATTAAGTGACACTTACTTAAGTGATTAACGATGTTCCGATAATGTTTACGCATAGCCCGATTTTTATTTTATTCCATATTTGCATGATTGTTCATTTTATTAACTATGTGATCGTGAAAACACATACATAATAAATAAACCATGCAATTAGACAGAAATAAAATAAGATGGTATGATCATGAGATTTTATTGGTTAGCTTATCTAGTGGTTTGATAAGCTAACCCTGACCTAGGTAAAAACACCTTGAACCGATGGTTCATGTTTTACAGCTTCCACCTGTCCACCTTTGTATCTTATTGGGTTGGTTTTGCCTCAACTTAGGGTTTCGAACCATCTCCTCCAGCTTGGGAGATCATCCATTACATGGGGTTTACATTAAAGAAACCATGGGCACGCAGACCCTACATTTTATTGGAAGAAGGCTATCAGGACAATTAATTTAAATTAAACAAATTTAAATGAAACCAAACACACATACAAAAGGGTCTTTTATAGCATCCTGCCTTTTTATAACATAACTTTTCATTACATTTTACAAAACTGATGATCTTTAAGGTTTAGTGTCTTGGAAACCAGGAACTTAAAACACGAAAACATAAAACATTCTTCTTAAAAACTTGAAAGGATTCTACTTATGTTCATCCTAAGTTCATTACTGCATCTCATAACCTGGGGACATACATCAAAAGAAAGGGTGAACAGAAGGCCCAGTAAGGGAAACAAGGGGAAACATTTAACATGTGAACTTGAGAAAAATTAATAAAGTCATGAAAAAGAACTTTAAGGAATGAGAAAGAGATCATTAGGCATATCACAATAAAAATAATGTGTTTCATAACTTGAAGATGTGGCTACAACATTTAACTTAGAAAATCATGAAAATATCACAAAGTTCCATCCCCAAGGTGTCATTTGAAATTACCAAGGTTATTCACCAAGGTATCGTTAAAATTTTAATCTCTAATGGTTACATCATTACCCAATGCATTGGAGCGCTATCAGGGTGCACCCTTAAATTTGTCTTTATCATCATGTGAGCCACATATATCATCATCAAAAATTTCATAAATAACCCATATAGCATAAAATAAATGGGTTTCATTTCCTAATCACAACGTTTTAAAAATTGCTTTTAAGACATGATCTTTATGTCATTTTAAACCCACGGAAAAGGAAAGCGGGTTTCATGTATGTAAATACCAGAATTAAAATAGAAAATTTTGATATATATGTGAATACCCCTGTAGAAAAAAGAGATTTGAGTATTTACTTAATAAAATGAAATAATTTGAGAAAAAGAGAGAGACATTTTGAGACGAAAATTTAGCAGCATAACAGCTATGTTGTAGGGTTTTAGAAAACATTGAAAAGAGAGGGGACATGGGTCACCCACTCATAAATGATCCATAAAACAGTAGGGGGAAATAATATAAAGGATTTAAGAACATGGTAATTAAATTTTAAAGATATACCATATGAAATGAATAACTTGAAAGGAAGACAAAAATAAGATTTCTCTTATGAAAATTCGGCAGCCTAACGACACCACTTAAAAATTCTTAAAATGAATTGATGAGATAAAATAGGGCCTATCATCATATGAACATAAAACGGACATTATGATAGATATATAATATCATACCCCAACATAAGAAAAGTAACTTGAAAGAAATGACATGAAAATAGAACATGAAAAATGAGAAGGGTGGAAGAATCCCTTATAAAAATTCGGCAGCTTAACAACGCCACTTAAAAATTATTAAAATGAATTGATGAGATCAAATAGGGTATCTCATCATATGAACATAAAAAAAATATGATGTATATATAGATCCTACCCCAACATAAGAAAAAGAAACTTGAAAGACTTGACATGTAAATAGAACTTGAAAATGGGAAGAGTGAAGGAATCCCTTACAAAAATTCGGCAGCCTAACGACGCCACTTAAACATTCATAAAACGAAATGATGAGAGTAAGTGGGGATCTATAATCATATGAAAATGAAAAGGTAAGTATGAGGAATATTAAATAACATCCCCCAACATAAGAACATGGGGCTTAAATGAAATGACATGCAAAAGAGTACTTGAAAAGAAAGAGTGCGGTGGGATCCCTTACTTTGAAGAGTAACTTCAAAATCTTGAAGTTTGGGACCTTGAGAGGCTTGAGGGAACCTTGGGAGGACTCCTTGGGAGGTAAGGAGACCAGAAATTCGTTGAGGAGGATTTTGGAATGGAAATTATGAGATAATGGCTTGGTATTTATAGGGGAGGTGAGGGGACAAGGCATTAATGGCCAAGGGACACCTCATCAGTGGTATTGGCAAAACCATGGGCTTGCCCATGGTATTTGCCCACGTTATTGGCCACTTGGGACACCTCATACCTTATCTTACTATTCATAAGTCGACCATCCCTTAAAATATCTCATGACATCATCATGATGCAGTTACGATATCATTAAACATACCGAAACCCTAAAACTGTATTTTTACAATTCATCGAAAATTCAACTTTCTCAGAAGAATCCCAAAATTTCACCTTAACCAAATATTGATTCTCTGATTTCAAAAATGAACTCCATTTTATAAAAATAATTTTATAAATATTTTTAATTTAATTTTTAAATAAATACACTATTCACTGAAAATTCATTTTTTTCAGAAAAATCCCCAAAAATTACCTTAACATAATATCGATGCTCTGAGTTCAAAAATGAAATCCATTTTATAAAAAAAATTTCTAAATATTTTTAATTAAATTTTTAATTAAAAAACAATATTCACCCGAAAAAACTAATACTTGACTAATAATTTCGGAAACAGTTATTTACCTATTTTATTGAATCACATTACTTAATCAAGGTGCCTATATTATATTAATAATTTCTTTAAGTGAGATTACTAATCCATTTGGTCACATTACTAATCCTAAGCGTAAAATAACTATTCATAATTTACTATTCATCAAAAATTAAGTTGATCTTATTAGACTCTAAATTTATTACTGAACATAATTGTAGAAGACCATTTTTTGAAAATCATTACATAATTAATTATTTAAGGTTTACATAAATATTTTCAAATATCCTTTTCCTAGAATTCATCAATAATATGCATACTATATTTATCCGGACATTTGAAAATTAACAAACTTCATCATGAGAAGAAATCACAATTTTTATTTAAAACAAAGGATTACACAAGGCAGTTATGGTCTCCTTACATATCCCCTTATAACCCCATCATAGGACCTAAGTGTAAGGTGTGGTAAGGTGAGAGAATCCGAGGGCGGCTCAGCCAAAATCACACAAGTAGTAATTTCTATCAGTTTGAACTTCTCGCGAAGACGATTCCGTTCTAGCTTCACACGATGAAGTTCGGCTTGGGTTTGGTTCAGAGAAAAGTATAGTGGTGCTACCTCCTTCCCAAGTTCTGTTAGATGAGTTTCGATTGGCCCGAGACTACTGGATGAGGCCACTGAATCTTCTTTCTATATCAATTAACCAATATCACTTGTATTTAGAGACAACAATCGCAACATTTAGTTTCCAATGGTCATATTGACCAATGGTCATATCACAATCGAAACCAAACGGTCTCATTTCAATTATACTTATGTTATCAAATGAAACAGTTTTGTTGAGTATAAAATAAAATAACACACAAAATTAAGAAACAAGATTTATTCAAAATTTTGGGTCGTTACATTCTTACCCCCTTAAGAAATTGCACCCTCGCAATTTTTAAAATTGGGCTTGGAAATTTCATTGAAAGTCTCACATTGGAAAAGGAGTCAGTAAAACCATTACTTTAAAAGAAAGAAAGGGAAGTAAAAATGTCACCTGCGTTAACCCATACTAGGATTCCATGTAGGGAAACATAGATATGGAAGAGAAAACAAAGGGTCATGTTCTGATGGAGAGTGATAGAAAACATGATTAGGATAAATTTAACCACAAGAAAATCACAAACTTATGATGTGTGTAAACGGTTTTTGATTACCCAGTAGGAAACGTAAACCAACAAAGTTTTTGTTTTATGTTCCTTTTCATAATTTTGAGGAATTAATATAATAAAAACATAAGGAAATATACCTAACTTCAAGTAGAGTTTCATCCTTTAATAAGTTTCTACCAAAACTAATCTTTTCTCCAAATGATGAGCATTCAAAAACACTTGGTCTCATCAAAAACACAAGAGTCATCTTCTAGAGAATCACATAATCCAAAAAAGAATAAATATATTTTTCCTTGGTCTTTAGTCTTCAACTAAAACTAAAAAGGTTAGTATGAGATCATATAATCCCCAAAAAGGATAATACTCTATAAAAGAAAAATGACTATTAATCTCCAAAATTCAACAAAAGTACCCAATGTTCTAGAAAGACCATTCAATAAACAATCATCCTTAAAATTCTTTATAATAATCTAAACTAAGATTGGAACCCAAAACTCAGAAGGATTTAATCACATAGTCTTCCCCCAAAAAATCTTAACATTTATCTCCAAATAACATCGACTACTATTAAAGTATCATACTAAAGTGTAATTAACCTATTCACATATTCTCTATGCTAGGTTCATCATTTTCCAGAAATAACCCAAATCACCATATGTCCATAATAAATACATAAATTCCTAAAAAAAACAACCATTCCTCCTCAAATTAAATCCTTTAGTATCTTATTTCCCTTTGGCATATAGTACTCCAAAAAAGAAAACATCGTCCAAAATAACCTTTATCATTTAATCACCAAATCAGTTTCCCATACAAAGGATATTCATTTGATAAAATATAAGTTTCCAAAATAAACTTATTCTTGATCCATAAAAATAGATGGTGCATTAGTCAGTCCAAAGGGCATTACAAAAAACTTCTAATGCCCATATCTTGATTGGAAGGAAGTTTTTGGAATATCATAATTCTTCACCCTCAATTGATGACAACCAGAATTAAGATCAATCTTAGAGAAGAATTGAGTCCCATGAAATACATCAACGTAATCCTAAACGATGGGAAAACTTTCTAAAAGAATGAATCCTTCATAAGAAACTTATTTCACTTATGAATATTTTAACTAAAAAGGATTTCATGTCTTAAAACTTCATGCTTAGACAAATTACATTTTTCTATAATTCCTTCATAATGATTCATAAAAAGCTTGCTATTAACCAAACATAACCCCTGGGAGTGTCGTAACCAAGAGTGAAGCAATTCCTATTGTCGTGTACCAGTTCCTGTTCGAGTCTAGCTCAAAGCGGTGTTTTCGGGTTTTACCCCTATGTACATCTGTTCCAGAGCCACCTCTACCTGCTCATATCCAGACAGGGATGTATTTGCTTGATAAACCACTTACTCAACACTCACAAAAATACCAGGAAGATTTCCTATATTTAAACATTTCTATAGGGTTCTTCCTAAAGTTTTCATATCCTAATTTCCAAAAATAACTAAACCATCCTTTGATACCAACTATAGCATCCCGCCTTTTTATAACATAACTTTTCATTACATTTTACAAAACTGAGGATCTTTAAGGTTTAGTGTCTTGGAAACCAGGAACTTAAAACACGAAAACATAAAACATTCTTCTTAAACACTTGAAAGGATTATCATTATGTTCATCCTAGGTTCATTAATGCATCTCATAACCTGGGGAAATACATTAAAAGAAAGGGTGAGCAGAAGGCCCAGTAAGGGAAACAAGAGGCAACATTTAACATGTGAACTTGAGATACATCAATAAAGTCATGAAAAAGAACTTTAAGGAATGAGAAAGAGATCATGAGGCATATCACAATAAAAATAATGTGTTTCATAACTTGAATATGTGGATACAAAATTTTACTTAAACAATAATGAACATATCACCATGGTCTACCCCCAAGGTGTCATTTGAAATTACCAAGGTTATTCACCAAGGTATCGTTAAAATTGTAATCTCTAGTGGTTACATCATTACCCAATGCATTGGAGTGCTATTAGGGAACACCATTAAAATTTGTATTTATCACCATGTGATCCACATATATCATCATCAAACATTTCATAAATAACTCATATAGCATAAAATAAATGGGTTTCATTTCATAATCATAACGTTTCAAAAACTGCTTTTAAGACATGATCTTTATGTCATTTTAAACCCACAGAAAAGGAAAGCGGGTTTCATTTATGTAAATACCAGAATTAAAATAGAAAATTTTGATATATATGTGAATACCCCTGTAGAAGAAATATATTTGAGTATTCAATTAATAAAATTAAAGAATTTGAGAAAAATAGAGAGACATTTTGAGACGAAAATTCGGCAGCATAATGACTATGTTGCAGGGTTTTAGAAAACATTGAAAAGAGAGGGGACATGGGTCACCCACTCATAAATGATCCATAAAACAGTAGGGGGACATAATATAAAGGATTTAGGAACATGGTAATTAAATTTTAAAGATATACCATATGAAATGAAGAACTTGAAAGGAAGACAAAAATAAGATTTCTCTTATGAAAATTCGGCAGCCTAATGGCGCCACTTAAAAATTCTTAAAATGAATTGATGAGATAAAATAGGGAATCTCATCATATGAACATAAAACGTACATTATGATAGATATATAAGATCATACCCCAACATAAGAAAAGTAACTTCAAATAAATGACAAGAAAATAGAACATGAAAAATGAGAAGGGTGGAAGAATCCCTTATAAAAATTCGGCAGCCTAACGACGCCACTTAAAAATTCTTAAAATGAATTGATGAGATCAAATAGGGTCTCTCATCATATGAACATAAAAAAAAGTATTATGGATATAGATATCATACCCAAACATAAGAAAAAGTAACTTGAAATACTTGACATGTAAATAGAACTTAAAAATGGGAATAGTGAAAGAATCCCTTACAAAAATTCGGCAGCCTAACGGCGCCACTGAAAAATTCATAAAATGAAATGATGAGAGTAAGAGGGGATATCTCATCATATGAAAATGAAAAGTTAAGTATGAGGAATATTAAATAACATCCCCCAACATAAGAACATGGGGCTTAAATGAAATGACATGCAAAAGAGTACTTGAAAAGAAAGAGTGCGGTGGGATCCCTTACTTTGAAGAGTAACTTCAAAATCTTGAAGTTTGGGACCTTGGGAGGCTTGAGGGAACCTTGGGAGGACTCCTTGGGAGGTAAGGAGACCATAACTTCATTGAGTAGGATTTTGGAATGGAAATTATGAGAGAATGGCTTGGTATTTATAGGGGAGGTGAGGGGACAAGGCATTAATGGCCAAGGGACACCTCATCGGTGGTATTGGCAAAACCATGGGCTTTCCCATGGTATTTGCCCATGTTATTGGCCACTTGGAACACCTCATACCTTATCTTACTATTCATAAGTCTAACATCCCTTAAAATATCTCATGACATCATCATGATGCAGTTACGATGTCATTAAACATACCGAAACCCTAAAACTGTATTTTTTACAATTCATCGAAAATTCAACTTTCTCAGAAGAATCCCAAAATTTCACCTTAACCAAATATTGATGATCTGATTTCAAAAATGAACTCCATTTTATAAAAATAATTTTCTAAATATTTTTAATTTAATTTTTAAATAAATACACTATTCACCAAAAATTCATTTTTTTCAGAAAAATCCCCAAAAATTACCTTAACATAATATCGATGCTCTGAGTTCAAAAATGAACTCCATATTATAAAAATAATTTTCTAATTTTTTTAATTAAATTTTAATTAAAAAACACTATTCACTCGAAAAAACTAAGACTTGACTAATAATTTCTGAAACAGTTATTTACCTATTTTATTGAATCACATTACTTAATCAAGGTGCCTATATTATATTAATACTTTCTTTAAGTGATATTACTAATCCATTTGGTCACATTACTAATCCTAAGCGTAAAATAACTATTCATAATTTACTATTCATCAAAAATTAAGTTGATCTTATTAGACTCTAAATTTATTACTGAACATAATTGTAGAAGACCATTTTTTGGAAATTATTACATAATTAATTATTTAAGGTTTACATAAATATTTTCAAATATCCTTTTCCTAGAATTCATCAATAATATGCATACTATATTTATCCAGACATTTGAAAATTCAAAAAACTTTATCATAAGAAGAAATCACAATTTTTATTTAAAATAAAGGATTACACAAGGCAATTACGATCTCCTTACATAACCCCTTATAACCCCGACATAGGACCTAAGTGTAAGGTGTGCTAAGGTGAGAGAATTTGAGGGCGGCTTGGAAAACATCGCACCAGTAGTAATTTCTATCAGTTTGAACTTCTCGCAAAGACAATTCCATTCTAGCTTCACACGATGAAGTTCGGCTTGGGTTTGGTCCAGAGCAAAGCCCAGTGGTGCTACATCCTTCCCAAGTTCTGTTAGATGGGCTTCAATTGGCCTGAGACTACTGGATGAGGCCATCGAATCTTCTTTCTATATTAATTAACCAAGATCACTTGTATTTAGAGACAACAATCGCAACATTTAGTTTCCAACGGTCATATTGACCAATGGTTATATAACAGTCGAAATCCAATGGTCTCATTTTAATTATACTCATGTTATCAAATGAAACAGTTTTGTTGAGTATAAAATAAAATAACACACAAAATTAGGAAACAAGATTTATTCAAAATTTCGGGTCATTACATTCTTCCCCCCTTAAGAAATTATGCCCTTGAAATTTTTAAAATTGGGCTTGGAAATTTCATTGAAAGTCCCACATCAGAAAAGGATTCAGTAAAACTATTACTTTAAAAGAAAGAAAGGGAAGTACAAAGGTCACCCGAGTTAACCCATACTAGGATTCCATGTAGGGAAACATGGATATGGAAGAGAAAACAAAGGGTCATGTTCTGATGAAGAGTGATAGAAAACATGATTAGGAGAAAGTTAACCACAAGAAAATCACAAACTTATGATGTGTGTAAACGGTATTTGATTACCCAGTAGGAAACATAAACCAACAAAGTTTTTGTTTTACGTTCCTTTTCATAATTTTGAGGAATTCATAGAATAAAAACATAAGGAAATATAACTACCTTCAAGTAGAGTTCCATCCTTTAATAAGTTTCTACCAAAACTAATCTTTTCTCGAAATGATGAGCATTCAAAAAAACTTGGTCTCATCAAAAGCACAAGAATCATCTTCTAGAGAATCACATAATCCAAAAAAGAATAAATATATTTTTCCTAGTCTTTAGTCATCAACTAAAACTAAAAAGGTTAGTACGAGATCATATAATCCCCAAAAAGGATAATCCACTATAAAATAAAAATGACTATTAATCTCCAAAATTCAACAAAAGTACCCAATGTTCCAGAAAGACCATTCAATAAACAATCATCCTTAAAATTGTTCAGAATAATATAAACTAAGATTGGAACCCAAAACTCAGAAGGATTTAATCACATAGTCTTCCCCAAAAAAATCTTAACATTTATCTCCAAATAACATCGACTACTATTAAAGTATCATACTAAAGTTTAATTAACCTATTCACTTATTCTCTATGCTAGGTTCATCATTTTCTAGAAATAACCCAAATCACCATATGTCCACAATAAATACATAAATTCCTAAAAAAAACAACCATTCCTCCTCAAATTAAATCATGTAGTATCTTATTTCCCTTAGGAATATAGTACTCCAAAAGAGAAAACATCGTCCAAAATAACCTTTATCATTTAATCACCAAATCATTTTCCTATACAAAGGATATTCATTTGATAAAATATATGTTTCAAAAATAAACTTATTCTTGATCCATAAAAATAGCTGGTGCATTAGTTAGTATGAAGGGCATAACAACAAACTCCTAATTCCCATATCTTGATTGAAAGGAAGTTTTTGGAATATCATCATTCTTTACCCTCAATTGATGACAACCAGAACTAAGATCAATCATAGAGAAGAATCGAGTCCCATAAAATATGTCAACGTAATCCTAGACGATTGGAAAACTTTCTAAAAGAATGAATCCTTCATAAGAAACTTATTTCATTTATGAATATTTTAACTAAAAAGGATTTTATGTCTTAAAACTTCATGCTTAGACAAATTACATTTTTCTATAATTCCTTCATAATGTTTCATAAAAAGCTTGTGATTAACCAAACATATCCCCTAGGAGTGTTGTAACCAAGAGTGCAGTAAGGCCTATTGTCGTGTACCAGTTCCCGTTCGAGTCTAGATCAAAGTGGTGTTTTTGGGTTTTACCCCTATGTACATCTGTGCCAGAGCCACCTCTACCTGCTCGTATCCAGACAGGGATGTATTTGCTTGATAAACCACATACTCAATACTCACCAAAATACCAGGAATATTTCCTATATTTAAACTTATCTATAGGGTTCTTCCTAAAGTTTTCATATTCTAATTTCCACAAATAAAAAAACCATCCTTTTATACCAACTATAGCATCCCACCTTTTTATAACATAACTTTTCATTACATTTTACAAAACCAAGGATCTTTAAGGTTTAGTGTCTTGGAAACCAGGAACTTAAAACATGAAAACATAAAACATTCTTCTTAAACACTTGAAATTATTCTCCTTATGTTAATCCTAGGTTCATTACTTCATCTCATAACCTGGGTACATATATCAAAAGAAAGGGTGACCAGAAGGCCCAGTAAGGGAAACAAGGGGAACCATTTAACATGTGAACTTGAGATACATCAATAAAGTCATGAAAAAGAACTTTAAGGAATGAGAAAGAGATCATGAGGCATATCAAAATAAAAATAATGTGTTTTATAACTTGAATATGTGTCTACAACATTTAACTTATACAATCATGAACATATCACCAAGGTCTATCCCTAAGGTTTCATTTTAAATTACCAAGGTTATTCACCAAGGTATCGTTAAAATTGTAATCTCTAGTGGTTACATCATTACCCAATGAATTGAAGCGCCATCAGGGTGCAACCTTAAATTTTTCTTTATAATCATGTGATACAAAAATATAATTATCAAACATTTCATAAATAACCCATATATCATAAAATAAATGGGTTTCATTTCATAATCATAACATTTTAAAAACTGCTTTTAAGACATAATCTTTATGTCATTTTAAACCCACGGAAAAGGAAAGCGGGTTTCATGTATGTAAATAACAGAATTAAAATAGAAAATTTTGATATATATGTGAATAAACCTGTATAATAATGATATTTGAGTATTCACTTAATAAAATGAAATAATTTGAGAAAAAGAGAGAGACATTTTGAGATGAAAATTCGGCAGCATAACGGCTATGTTGCAGGGTTTTAAAAAACATTGAGAAGAGAGGGGGCATGGGTAACCCACTCATAAATGATCCATAAAAAAGTAGCGGGACATAATATAAAGGATTTAAGAACATGGTAATGAAATTTTAAATATATACCATATGAAATGAAGAACTTGAAAGGAAGACAAAAATAAGATTTCTCTTATGAAAATTCGGCAGCCTAACAACGCCACTTAAAAATTATTAAAATGAATTGATGAGATAAAATAGGGTCTCTAATCATATGAACATAAAACAGACAGTATGATAGATATATAAGATCATAAACCAACATAAGAAAAGTAACTTTAAATAAATTACATGAAAATAGAACATGAAAAATGAGAAGGGTGGAAGAATCCCTTATAAAAATTCGGCAGCCTAACGACGCCACTTAAAAATTATTAAAATGAATTGATGAGATAAAATATGGTCTCTCATAATATGAACATAAAAAAAATAGTATGATGGATATAGAGATCATACCCCAAAATAAGAAAAAGGAACTTGAAATACTTGACATGTAAATAGAACTTGAAAATGGGAAGAGTGAAATAATCCCTTACAAAAATTCGGCAGCCTAACGACGCCACTTAAACATTCATAAAACGAAATGATGAGAGTAATATGGGATCTCTCATCATATGAACATGAAAAGGGAAGTAGGAGGAATATAAAATAACATCCCCCAACATAATAACATGGGGATTAAATGAAATGACATGCAAAAGAGTACTTGAAAAGAAAGAGTGCGGTGGGATCCCTTACCTTGAAGAGTAACTTCAAAATATTGAAGTTTGGGACCTTGGGAGGCCTGAGGGAACCTTGGGAGGACTCCTTGGGAGTTAAGGAGACCAGAACTTCGTTGAGGAGGATT
The DNA here is from genome assembly GCA_963277665.1 of Viscum album. Taxonomy (NCBI): domain Eukaryota; kingdom Viridiplantae; phylum Streptophyta; class Magnoliopsida; order Santalales; family Viscaceae; genus Viscum; species Viscum album. Next base: position 1,841,556,730 of record OY728157.1, on the reverse strand, counting down.
TTGGAATGGAAAGGATGAGATAATGACTTGGTATTTATAGGGGAAGTGAGAGGACAAGGCATTAATGGCCAAGGGATACCTCATCGGTGATATTGGAAAAACCATGGGCTTGACCATGGTATTTGCCCATGGTATTGGCCACTTGGGACACCTCATACCTTATCTTACTATTAATAAGTCGACCATACCTTAAAATATCTCATGAAATCATCATGACGCAGTTATGATGTCATTAAACATACTGAAACCCTAAAACTGTATTTTTACAATTCATCGAAAATTAAACTTTCTCAAAAGAATCCCAAAATTTCACCTTAAACAAATACTGATTCATTGATTTCAAAAATTAACTCCATTTTATAAAAATAATTTTCTAAATATTTTTAATTTAATTTTTAAATAAATATACTATTCACCGAAAATTGATTTTTTTCAGAAAAATCCCCAAAAATTACCTTAACATAATATCAATGATCTGAGTTCAAAAATGAAATCCATTTTATAAAAATAATTTTATAAATAATTTTAATTAAATTTTTAATTAAAAAACACTATTCACCCAAAAAAACTAAGACTTGACTAATAATTTCTAAAACAGTTATTTACTTATTTTATTGAATCGCATTACTTAATCAAGGTGTCTATATTATATTAATACTTTATTTAAGTGAGATTACTAATCCATTTGGTCACATTACTAATCCTAAGCATAAAATCACTATTCATAATTTACTATTCATCAAAAATTAAGTTGATCTTATTAGACTCTAAATTTCTTACTGAACATAATTGTAGAAGACCATTTTTTGAAAATCATTACATAATTAATTATTTAAGGTTTACATAAATATTTTCAAATATCCTTTTCCTAGAATTCATCAATAATATGCATACTATATTTATCTGGACATTTGAAAATTCACAAACTTCATCATAAGAAGAAATCACAATTTTTATTTAAAACAACGGATTACACAAGGTAGTTACGGTCTCCTTACATAGCCCCCTATAACCCCATCATAGGGACTAAGTGTAAGGTATGCTAAGGTGAGAGAATCTGAGGGCGGCTCGGCCAACATCGCATGAGTAGTAATTTCTATCAGTTTGAACTTCTCGCGAAGGCGATTCCGTTATAGCTTCACACGATGAAGTTCGGCTTGGGTTTGGTCCAGAGAAAAGCCCATTGGTGCTACCTCCTTCCCAAGTTTTGTTATATAGGCTTTGATTGGCCCAAGACTAATGGATGAGGCCATCGAATCTTCTTTATATATTAATTAACCAAGATCACTTGTATTTAGAGACAACAATCGCAACATTTAGTTTCCAACGGTCATATTGACCAATGGTCATATAACAGTCGAAACCCAACGGTCTCATTTCAATTATACTCATGTTATCAAATGAAACAGTTTTGTTGAGTATAAAATAAAATAACACACAAAATTAGGAAACAAGATTTATTCAAAATTTCGGGTCGTTACGTCTTTGGTCTAGCTCATGATCATCCATATCATGCAACAACATTTACACATATTTAGTATTCAAATTATTTTAATCGTTCTATTATTTAAGATAAGTCACGCTTGAAATTAATTAATTATGATCTTATAATTAATCAATTCTTTATCTTAAATTCCTTTCTTAATTTCCTCTATATTCTTCCCATCTATATTCCTTGTACAGGTCTTTGTACTTTTGGAGGAAACCTGGTGAAATTCCATTTCTAGAAAGTACACGGCATGTAGTTTACATTCACACGGCGTGTATTTATTTTTCACCCTTTGTTCAAAGTACACACCGAGGATTTGGCGTGTTTTCTATACTTTGGAAATTTTGGAGTACACAATATGTAGATTAATCTAACACGAAGTGTAATTCCTTGTTACATGGTTACCGGCCTGACAATCCTGTGTACATGGAACACGACTTCTCCTTGTACACGGTTTCACCTGGACCGGATCAGACTACACAGCGTGTTGATTCAACATACACGCCGTGTATTCCTGTTCCCATGCGCCGTTCATTTCTGGTCAACACGGGGTAATAAATACTTAGGTATAATCAATTCACACGGCGTGGTTTGGCAGACCAGTACTGGTTCGTTGAACCTAAGTACACGGTCTGTAGTTTTCAATACACGCTGTGTATTCTCATGTTGTACGGGCAGAGAGGGCGGCTCCTCCAGATGAGATCCTCATTTTTAATTTAATAAAAATTAAAAATTAAAAGTTCGTATCTGTGATGTGAATCGAGAAACAAAGGAGTAAGAACAATTCTCATTCATTCAGCTTTATAGAATGATTTATCTTGAATTGAATCGAATATAAATGCGTAAATTATCAATAAAAATTAAATAACTATAATCAACGTTGTAACCTCCCTCTGATACCAATTGAAGGTTATGAGCATAGCGGAAGCACATGGGTGGATGTGCCCACTTGGATTTTTGTCATTAACAGTGATAAATCCGGGATCAATACGACGATAAACGCCAGTCTCCATGGATCGATTCACAAAAATAGGCAAAGAAGAAGAAAGTTTCTGGAACCTCAAAAGTGGATCGTCACAGGTTGATTATAGTTAATTTAATTAATTGACAAGAAGTACCTTTTGGGTGTTCTTTCTTCATTGATGTTCTTGATCATGTTCTGATGTGATTCTTCATTGCGTCGTAGAAGCCAAGTGTAGACTTCCTCTAGCAGTGATCCACATGTGCACCTCGTATCTCTGGACGTCACCAAAGGATTCTACGGGTGCTAGCGTGGATAAACCTTTGCTTGTGTTTTCCACCTTATATCATCTTGATCTGATGGAAGAGGATCTCTCTCGGTCTTGAGAGCGTTCTTGGAGGAAGAGGTTCTTTCAGCCTTGAAAGAATTCTCCAGAATTGTTGTGCACAACGATTATCTTGTATAGGAAAAAGAGTTGGGGTTGTGAGGATATTTATAATCGGGTTTGAGGTTGTAGAGTTATGACAATAAATAAACGTGTTACATGTTTTATTTATTTCATTGACTCTTATTGAAACCCCATGTTGAATAATTAATTCCTTGACATGTTCCCACATTGATTATAATAAACATCATTTAATAAAACAATATTATATCCTCAAAATACCGACTAGAAAACTACACGGCGTGTAATCATTAATACAGAACGTGTACTTGTTTTCCATAAAACTACATGGCATGTAATCATTAATACACGGCGTGTACCTATTTTTATATTTCCTTTCAAAATGAAAATTACACTGCGTGTAATAATTAATACATGGTGTGTACTTGTTTTCCATGAAAAACTACACAGCGTGTAATCATTAATATACGGCGTGTATATCTTGTTTTTCATTTCTTTCTTCCTCCATCATTAAAACGATTTAGGCTTCCTTAAATAATTATTAAACCACGTACAAGAATAATTTTTATTCTACTTGAGATACTTGAATACACTTAGTGTGTGGCCCTCTAGGCCTCTTTCTCGTTGGAATTAGGCGGTCTTGCCTAAAGTCCAAGATTACTGTCTATCAACGGGTCAAGGCACCCAAGAGAAAGAAGCTGACGCCGCATTGACGTGTCACCTCATATGAACTCTTACTGTGTAATTTAATCCCTTTGTCTCAATATCTCATCAAGAAGGTTTCATGGAAGTGTCATAAACCTATATGCTTGATCCGTTATTCTTTGACTACCTGAAATAAACTCGTCGTTTTACCATGGACTTGGAATTTCATGCGACAGTTCTATTTCAATCAAAGGGCCGAGATATCAACTTCCATAAATGGAAGGGACAAATCCTTCTTCGACTTATTCATTAACAACATGTCATTTGTGACGCACCCAACATACCCTACTTCCCACCAACTATCTTCGTGACTGTTTTCATCAGCAAATCTAAGTGCGTGAGTCATGACATGAGTTAATGATAATCTTCCAGTCTAAGGACCATTACACATGCTCGCAGATAGAAATATCCGATGACACCAAAACATGCGGAATTACTACTGGCGAGTATGTTCTCATAATCTCTTATCTTGGATATTACCAAGTGCGAACTCCATGAGAGAGAGTCTCGTCTTCTTATGAGTACTCGCACATGACGGTCTGTATACTATGTGTCCTATCATATTATGTCATCCAACCACAAAACTTTATTTAAGAATATTTGTTATAGAATTTCAAGGTTCTCATCATAGCGGGGATCTGCCATGACCTTATTAATGCAACAAATATTCCAGGACATTATTATATTATAGTCATGCAGAACAATGAACAATATATAATAAGTGAACTTTCATGTAATCAATGTACAAAATAGTTGGTTCTCCGGACACCAACCCTTACAAAGGTGAATACAAATTTTTCAATGCATGGTAAGTTTTGAAGGTTTTGGGAACAGTGGAAGCATATGATGGGTCGTGCCCAGCTTTGTTTTTTGTCACAGTCAATGATTAATATGAGATTTATACAACAATAAACATCATGATCAACAGAATTGAATCAAAGAATACAGGCAATGGATAAAACACCAGAACCAAAATGCAGGATCGTCACCTATTATTTATAATTAATTTTAGCAATGAAGAATTACCTTGTAAGAAATTATTTATTCCTTGATGGATCTAACAACAGATATACATCGTACCATCATTGAATTATAGAAATAAAAAATAGATTCCCTCTTGTGGTGATCCACATGTGTTTCACAAATCTTCAAACGTCATCGTAGGAATTTCTGGGTGCTAGAATGATAGATTCTATTGTTTTCGTTGTCTGTCTTTGATCGCCCCGAGAATCACTTCCAAAGGATTCTCTATGATCTCTCTTGACTCAAGAGTGAAAGGTGGAGGAAGACTGCTTTATGTCCTTGAGAGCGTTCTTGGAGAAGGTATCTCTCTAGATCTTTGAGAGGATTCTTTGGATTTCATTGTGCACAATAAGAGAAAAGAATTGGCTCTCTTGAAAAATAATAAAATTGAGTTTATATACCTCTATAGTTAAAAATAAATAATTGCACACATATCCTTTAATATTTATTTAATCTATACAGAACCCCATGTCTATAATAATAATAATATTATTATTTCTTAACATGCGTTAAACTTGCGAATTAAATTAAATATTATTTAATCAAATAATATTCAATATATATTATTTCTCATAGAACCATTAAACTAGGTCCGACATTACTCCATAATATTTTTCGGGTCTTGAATAATGACTATTTATTTAGTAAATAAATATCACCTCATTATTCTCCAATAAATAAATAAAAATTATATTCACTAAATAGAAAATAAATATTTATTAAATATTCTGCTCACATAATATTCTCTCAAATAACTGATGGCGAAACATATGGGATGAAGAAAACAAGAATAATTATTAAACCACGTGCGAGAATAATATTTATTCAACTTGTTAAATAATAAATAATAATTTATTATTTAACTGAGATTTTGGATACACTTAACATGTGACCCTATAGGCCTCTTTCTCAGTGGAATTAGGTGAAGTAGCCTAAAGTCCAAGGTTATCATCTAGAAACATGCCAAGATACCCATAGAGAGAGAAGTTAATGCTGCAATGACATAATACCTTATATGAATGATCACTGTGTAATATAATCCCTTTATCATGATATCTCTAACCAAACAGGTTGTATGCTGGTGCCATCAACCTATGTTCTCAACGCCACTTTCTTTGAATTTCTAAAAATCAAACTTTCCTATAGAACACCATGACCATGTATTTATTTAAGCTATATCATTTCCATCAAAGGGCCTAAAATATCAACTTTTATTAAAAAAATAGAAGGGAAAAATCATTTCTCGCATTATTCGTTAATGCAATATTACTCATGATGCACCCAACATATCCTACCTTGTCGTAAACATATGTCATCACGATTTTCGTCAATACATCAAAATACACGACTTATAATACTCATTAATAATAATATTAAAGTCTAAGTATCAATACACATGTCTATAGATAAGAACATCCAATGACACATATAAATATGGATTTCCTACTGGTGAGTCTCATTGTCATATTATCATAAACTGGATATTACAAAGGGTGTACATCATGAGGAGGTTCCTCAAAGTTCTATGAGTCTCCCCCCCTGATAGCCTGTATCATTTGTGTCCCTCAGATGATATTATCCAGCTATAGAACATATATTTAAGAATATTGTCATGGCTCTATTGGGTTCTCATCATAGCGGATAACTTCTATGACTTTTCAGTGTGAAAACTACTCTTAGGACATTATCACATACTATACCATGCAAAAGAAAAATAATAATATGATAACGAGTTTATTAATATTCAAAAATAAGAATATAGGTTATCATAAAGTACATAAAATTTGACTCTAAGGAGCCAACTACAACAAGTTTTGTATTAGTATGAGTGTCATCCTCCATGATTACTTGGAGTCACTTATTTTGAATTCACACCCCACGATGAAGGAAAGTTAGAACCCCACTGTTGCAGAAGCTATGAATATTCTTTATGGTTTGGAATTTTTCATTTCCTAAGGTTAGAAGGATCTTGTTATTTAATCATACTTATAAATAATCATTAAATCCTTTGATGATTTGGAGGTGGGATGGAAAACGTTTGGGTCCATTGTGGATAATATTAAGTTATTGGCATCTAAATTATGTGTTTTCTCTTTCATTAGAAGAGAAGGGAATAAGGCGGATCATTTTATTACTTCATTGATAGGATCTTAGTATTATATTAATTGGTTTTCCACCTTTCACTCAGATCTTTGTAACATTTACTTTACTGATCTATAATATTTTCCCTTTGTCCTTTCACGAAAATAATCAGGAATGCCTCAGGATATAGATCGAGAAGACCCATTCCCATATTATAAACTAGAAAAGGGAGACAATTATGAGGAGAGTTAAGATATGTGTTTGTATACATCACTCTCCACATTCGATAAATGAAAATGCATTAAGATCTCACACAAGACATGTGACCAAAAAGAGTCTCGATCATCCACTGCCTTCTTTGAAAGAGAATAAACAACCATGTTTTCCACCAAATAGATATGTGTGATGATGATTTTCATATCTGCCATAATATCCAAAAATTTACTCCAAGAAAATTAAATCTTCCATGAAACATTACACAACCTATTCTTAACATGGTTGATAACAAGCATGGAGTCAGTCTCAATCCAAAGATCACGCTAATGAAAATCCCATGCTAGCTACACTACATAGATGATAGTGCAAGTCTCTACCTACAAAGTAATGTGAGATCCAAAAAAGTAAGAAACAGTCCCCCAAATAAAGACTCTAAAATTCTGAAAAATATCACCATAGCCTACTAAGCCAGAAGAACCTCTAGCTATACCATCCACGTTGAACTTGATGTAGGGAGGAAGCGGCAGAATCTATCTGACATATTTATAACAAGGTGAATTCCTAGAAATATCTAACAAACCAAGTAATCATGAGATATATAGGTCATTAAAAAAATTATCCATGCAATAAAACTGTAATTTAGAATCCAATTGAGTATCCTTGAAGACAATTGAAAGATCCTCCTTAGAGATTAAATAAATTAGAAACCAACTATAATCACTATAAATATAAGGATCTTCATTTGGGAACTCAAGGATATGGTCATTTATATGAATTAAGGTTTCTTAATTCGGTTTTCATATTAAATTTGTTTAATATGTTTTCTACCATTTTATTACATGTTGGATTTTATTTTCTGTTGGGATTGTTTTTTACTGGGCCGCTCATTTGAGGCCTATTTATCTATCCCACTTGACATACCAGAAATCCATGTGTTTGTTGGATGCTTATTTCTCCACCATTGATCTTTTTTCCTTCCCCTCTACACCCAGTCATCCATATATTTCTCTATTTTTTTAACCGATGCAGGTTCGTTCAGTTGGGTTGTTGTGCACTGCTTTGTGGAACCCATGGATTGGGTGTTCAGTTTCGGTAATTAGGAATTGGTAGGGGGTTTCATCACCCCTTTGAGTTTCTTCCCAAGGGTGCGATCATTCATCTCTCTTCAGCATGGTGCTCTAGGTATTCTCAAGTGAAACCCTAGTGACTTCGTTCACTAGTTCTCTAGTTCTGGCTCTTCCTCAGAGCATCATTCAGACCTGTCTATCTCCCTTTGCCTCAACTTGTGTCCAATGCACGGTGGAGACGACATCCTTCCCTGATAGAAGAAGTGTGGATTCTTTTTGACGATTCCAAGAACCTTGGTAGGAGCGGTGCACGAATGTTTCATCAGATCCAAGAGGCTATGCATTCAGCCTTGACTCAAAGAGATCAGGACCATCAAATACCTTGTTGTCCAACACTATGAGTGTAGTTTGTAGTTTCTTCTTTTGTTTGAAACATGTAAATATCCTTCAGTTGTTTCTTGTTCTGCTTCTTCTCACTGGGTTACTTCCATTGTAGAATTTCTTTCTTTCTTTTGAGATTAATAATACGTGTGTGTGTGTGGTGTTCTTGTCATTCAGTTGGACCCCTAAGGGTCTGAATCACATTAAATCATCGTATTCATTTACTTTCTTTCAATTTATATTTTGTTCTAGCTTTAGCATTATCAAACCCACAGTTCCATATTTTATCCTTTTGCTCTTCTATGGTTGTTTGGTTTCATTTTCACTTCTCTTAAACCACAAAAAGTGGTATCAGGCCCTCCCTAGCCTACTATGTTTTCTGAATTTGATAATCTTCTTACCTACCTTCTACTTAAAATTTCTTTAAATCTGGTTTGTTGTATTTTTTTTAATAGTTTCTATAAATCTAGTTTCTTGTGAATGTTGTCTCCATTTTTTCTAATTCTTCTTACAAATTTGATAAAGCTGGTTCACTGTATTTTTTTATAATTTATTGCATTTTGTTTATAGTTTCATTAATTTGGGTTGTCTTGCCTTTATTTTCCACATTTATATCTCTGTTTATTTTTTTATTTTTTTTGATTTCTATTTTTTTATTGAAACCATTGAATTCATCAAAAAATCATTGTATTTTGTATCTCACAGTACATGTTTACCCAGTGAGATTGTTCAGTTCTTGGGGGTGTATGCCTAACATTTTACTCAACCACTTAGCAACCAATCATCTAGATAAACATGTCTACAATGCGATATTAAATCTATAAATTTGATGGAGACAATGATTTCAATTTATAGAGAATTAAAATAAGGGCATTACTTGTTCAACAAGGTTTAATTGATTCCTTATCTAGACCTATGAAACTCATTACAACTATTAATGAAACTGGCCAAACCATTATAGAATACCAATAAGTTCCCTATAACATACTTGTTAAGGCCCATAGTTCCCTTTTACTTTCTTTAGGTGATAAGGTTCTTAGATAAGTGTCTTATGAGTTTACCACTGTAATAATATGTCTTAAACTTGAAAAGTTATATATGACTACCTCCCTAGTAGGAAGACTTTACAAGAATTATCGTATTTTCACATTAAAAATAAATCCTGGTACTTATTTAAAAAACCATTTAGATGAATTTAATAAGGTCAGGTTAGACTTAGCCAATATCAATGTTACTATAGATGATAAGGATCATAAAATGATCCTCTTGATATCTCTTGACCATAGTTACAACACACTGGTCGAGGCCATGATGTATGGTAAAAAATCTATAACTTTAGAAGAAGTTAAATCAGCCCTTTTGTCCAAGGAACTCCATTCTAGACCTAAGATAAAAGGTGAGGATGAGAGTTTGTTTATTAGGGGCATACCTCAATCTAAAGGTAAAAGGAAATAGTTCAATAGAGATAAAAGTAAGAGTAGTAAATAACTCAAACTGAAGACTAATTATATGGATATAAAAGTCACGTGTTTTCACTGTGGTAAACCCGGGCACATTAATCCTGAGTGTAGGAAGCTCAAATGTGAGTTAGAACAAAAAAACCCCACTAATCAGTCTCTTTTAGCTGACTCAGGCTATGATACTGATGAATTTCTAAATGTTTCTAGCCATACATTCATTAAAAGTGGGTCCTCAACTTTGGATGTTCTTTTCACATGTGTCCATATAGAGAGTCTTTTTTAGAGATAATTGAAAAGGTAGAAGGGGATGTACTCTTAGGGGAAAATAAGAGGTGCAAGGTTGAGGTCAGAGGATCAGTTATAATTGAGTTATATGATCAATCCATCATCACCTTACTTTACATAAGGTGGGTCCCCAACCTTTAAAAAATTTGATCTCCTTAGGGGTCCTAGATCAGAAAGGATTCACCTTTAAATCTGAAGCAGGATGTATCAAGATCTCTAAAGGATCAAGAACCATCCTTAAGGGATCTCCTACCAATGGGTTGTATGTCTTGAATGGAAAGACCCATTCAAGACAATTGGGTAGTGTTTACAATACAAAAACTGATAATAATATGCTATAGAATAGAATATTGGGGCATGTAAGATCTAAAGGCTTAGAGGAAATCAACAAGAAGGGGTTGTTGAGTAACATCACACCCGCTAATCATCAATTATGTGAAGATTGTGTGATGAAAAAAATCCCAAAGTGTGAGTTTTAATAGGTCCTCCTTCAAAGCTTCCAGCCCACTTGAATACATCCATTCAGATTTATGGGGGCCACCATGGACCACCTCTCATGGTGGATAATCCTATTTTGTCACCTTTATTGATGATTTCTCTAGGAAATTTTGGATTTACATATTAAAAAATAAATCTAATGTTTTCTAAATCTTCAAGACCTAGAAATATTCAGTTGAAAATCAAACTGTAAAGAAAATTAAAAACATGAGAACTGACAATGGGCTTGAATACATGTCTACAGATTTCATTCAATATTGTGAGTTTGAAGGAAATAAGAGGCATATGACTGTTAGGGAAACCCCCCCCCAAAAAGAATGGTTTATCATAGAGGATGAATATGACTATACTTGAAAGAGTCTGAAGCATGCTTGAATGCTCAGGCCTCCCCAAATCTTTTTGGGCTGAGAGCACCAGCACTATTGTCTACCTCATCAATAGGTGTCCCTCATCTACAAATCAGTTCAAAACTCCTGAATAACTCTGGACCAAAAATCCACCTTCTTATTTCTACTTAAGGGTTTTTGGTTCTACAGCCTATGCTCATGTTAAGACTAAAAAATAAGAACCAAGATCCCTCAAGTGCATTTTCATTGGTTATTTTGAGGGAGTTAAGGGATACAAACTCTGGGTTGATAAACTAGGATACTAGAAGTTCATTATTTGTAGGGATGTGGTATTTCAAAAATCATCTTCTCTTAAGACCAAGAATGCCACACCTGGGAGTAGTGAACCAAACCTTGATACGGCTTATGAAGATGATCCACTGGCTCATTTTGAGGTTGATGTTCAGACTACTACACCTCTTACTCATCCCATTGATGTGGCTGATTCCGAGACCAGTTCTAGTTTAGATTCGGATTCTAAACCTCCTCAAACTCATCAAGATTATCAGTTGACCCATGATAATCAAAGGAGAGTCTCTAGACCTCCTGCCTGATTCAGCCAGTATGATATGTCTTCATATGCCTTTCATGTGGCCCATGATCTTATTAATGATGATCCTCAATCTTATAGGCAGACTTTAAAAGACAAAGACTCAAGGAAGTGGGTCTTTGTTATGAATGAAGAAATGCAATCCTTAAGTAAGAACCATACATGGGATATTTTAAACAAACCAATTAATGCTAAAATAATTAGTTCCAAATGGATCTTCAAAAGAAAGGAGGATAATACTGAGGGTAGTAAAATAAAATTCAAAGCTAGGCTAGTTTCTAAGGGCTTCCTCCAGATATAGGGAATTGATTATTTTGAAATATTTTCCCCAGTTGTTAATCATTCTTCCATTTGTCTATTGTTAGCCTTTGCTGCTTATAATGACCTGCATATAGAGCAATTAGATGTCAAAACTTCTTTTCTATATAGTGATTTGAATAAAAAGATTTATATAAAACCCCATGATGGTTATCCAACTAAATTTAAACCAAATCAAGTTTTCCTTTTGAATAAATATCTCTATGTCCCGAAACAAGCCTCAAGGCAGTGGTAATTGAAGTTTGATTCATTCATGCTAGGTAACAAGTTTGTTTTGAGTTAGTATGATGCTTTCATTTATTTTAAATCAACTAAAACCTTCATCATTTATCTAATGTTGTATGTCGATTATATGCTTATTATATTCAAAGATATAAATCATATTTATTCTATCAAATCCTAATCGAAAAAAATTGAAATGAAAGACCTAGATGCAGCCAAAAAAATTCTAGGAGTGGAAATCATAAGAGATGGACCAAAAAAATTACTTTATCTATCACAACACGCTTATGTTTTAAAATTTTTTAAAGAGGTATATATTTAAAACCCTAAAGCCTATTAATATCCCTCTTGAACAAAATTTTAAACTGTCTTTGAATCAATCCCCTACTTATGAAGAATATATTTAATTTATGTCTAAAATTACTTATGCTAACATAGTTGGAAACATAATGTATTTTATGATTGTCACTTACCCTCATATTTCATTTGTTTTCTACACTTTAAGTAGGTTCATGGAAACTCCAGGGAAGCCACACTAGCATTCCTTTAAGTGGATACTTAGGTATCTTTATTTTAATTCTAGTATTTCTTTGTGCTATGACAGAAATGTAGATTCTACTAAACTTATCTTTGTATTTGTTGATGTTGACTATATTGGAAATGTTGACACTCTATTTTTTCACTTTCAACTAAAAAATCTGAATATATTGCTTTAACTGAGGCAGTTAAAGAAGCCTTTTGGATCAAAGGAATGTCTTATGAACTTAGCATTTATAGTTTTATTATCAATGTTTATTCTGATATCCAGTCAGTAATTCATTTATCTAAAAACTTATTTTTCCATGTTAAGTCTAATCACATAGATATTAGATTACATTTTATTAAAGATGTTGTAGAAATAGGAATTGTGTGTATCAATAAGATACACACTTACATAAACTCAGATGATAGTTTGACTAAAGCTGTGGTTCTATCTAACTTTAAATTTTGTTTAGATAGGCTAAACTTGGTTCTGGTTCTATGACCCTAGGTGAAAGAACATCACCAAATTTAATTGAAAATGGTGGAGATTTGTTAATCAATGACTCTTAATTTGATTTTCATGTTGAATTTGTTTAATATGTTTGCTACCATTTTATTACATGCTGTATTTTATTTGTTATTGGGTTTACTATTTATCGGGCCACTTGTTTGAGGTATGTTTATCTATCCTACTTGACATACTAGAAATCCATGTGTTTGTTGGCTTCTTATTTCTCCACCATTGATCTTTTTACCGCCCCTCTATAGTCATCCATCCATCTGTTTCTCTATTTGTTTGAACCACTACAGGTTCGTTTGACTGGGTTGTTGTGTGCTACTTTGTGGTACCCATGGATTGGGTTTCGGTTTTGGGAATCATGTGTTAGAATGGGGTTTCATCACCCCTGCACATTTCTTATAAAGGGTGTGATCATTTGGATCCCTTCAGCGTGGTGATCTCGGTCTTCTCAGGTGAAACCCTAGTGCCTTGGTTCTCTGGTTCTCTAGTTTTGGTTCTTCCTCAAAGCATTGTCCAGGCTTGTTTCTCTCCCTCAGCCTCAACTCGTGGCTGGTGCGTGGTGGAGATGACATCCTTCCATGATAGAATAAGTGAAGCTTCTCTTTGATGTTTCTAAGAACCTTGGTTGGAGCAGTGAGTGGATATTTCATCAGATTTGGGAGGCTATGCATTCATCTTTGAATCGAAGAGATCAAGACTGCCAGACACCTTGTTGTCCGGCACAGTGAGTATAGTTTTCAGTTTCTTCTTTGGTTTGCAACTTGCAAATCTCCTTTGGTTGTTTTCTGTTGTGTTTCTTCTCACTTGGTTACTTCCTTTGTAGCATTTCTTTCTTTTTTTTCAAGATTAATAATACACATGTGTGTGTGCGTGGTGTTCTTACTGTACAGTAGGACCCCTAAGGGTCTGAAGCATGTTAAATCATCATGTTCATTTACTTTCTTGAAATTTCTATTCTGTTATGGCTTTAGCATTATCGAACCCATAGTTCTAGATTCGGTCCTTTTTATCTTCAGTGGTTGTTTCGTTTCATTTTCACTACCCTTCAACCACATCTATTCCATTCTTCATAAAAGTGTGAATATTATGCCCAGAAGCTAGCTAACAAAGAATATTCATTCTTTTATTTTTTAATATTAATCTATACATATTTATTCATTAACATTTAATATTTTTAATATGATTATAATTCACACCATTAATATGTATTCATTTTCATTTTAATATTTACCCATTTTTAGTTTTTTCAATAATTTATATAATTAAAAATACTTATTCATTTTTTTAAATATTTTTAAAATCTATTCCTTTTTTAATTAGTAAATTTCACTCATTGTTAAGATTTCATTCATTTAATATTATTATTTCATTAATAATATTAATAATAATTTTTTAAAAATATATTTATTTTTAATATTTTCATTTTATATTTTTTAATCTATTCATTTTTAATATTTAATTATACATATTTATTCATTAATATTTAATATTTTTACTAAGGTTGTAATTTACATAATTAATATGTATTCATTTTAATTTTAATATATATTCATTATTAATTTTTTAATAATTTATACTAATAATAATATATATTAGATATTTGGGGGTATGATTACAATGAAACACACATACACCTCACACTCACAGGCCAGAAGGGATGGTAATAAACCCTTAAGGGATAACCCACCCATCAACCCTTTTATTTGTTTATTATATAGGTTTACATAACCCTTATTATATAGAGTCCCGAAGACCCTTAGTGCAGGACCCGTTGGCCCTCTTCACCACAACCCAAAGGCCCAAATTTTCCTGACTGTAGGGACCCTGTTGTCCACTAAAGCTACCTTGCAACATCGCCATCATACAGATGATCCCCTAACCGCCTCTATGTCATGCCCCCTTTCACTTCTCCAGAACACTTCTAAATACCAATGCCTCACACCAAAAATTGTCCTCTTCATTTTCTATCAATTCCCATGTGCAACCTAAATCACCTTGGCTCTGCCAGTTCGCCACCCATGCCGACAAGTGCAAACCAATCATTGGCCATAGTAGTGCGACCCTTTTATCATCATCTCTGTCTGTTGTTATCATCAGAGACCGAAACATCCACCCCATTTGAGTATCACTACTATCACTTCAGTGTTTTTTTCCTAGCCACTCACCATGAACCATTGATCATGCTTGTTGGCGCGGTCCCTCCGACCTCAATATTGTAAAGATAGACAAAGCCACACTCAAGTCAATGGGGTTATGTGGTCTATCACCTAATGAGTTTTTATAAAAAATTTATATATTCACTTTTATATTTATTAATATACATAATTTATATTATTAAATATTCAATATGAATTTTTAATATTTTTTAATGATTTTTTTATCAGTGCTAAATTAGAAAGAGCTGATAAAACATATCTTTATCAGCGCTAAATTATAAAGTGATGAAAAAACATATAATTATCAACACTAAAATGTTAGAACTGATAAAAGAATATTTTGTTAGTGCTTTTTTATAAGTGTTGACAAAAACCTTTACCCACTTTAAAATGAAGCCAAACTAAAACCCCCTAATTTGTGTCATTAATGTTCTCACAAAACTGGAACTCTATCACTACGCCCCCTTGAATTTCTCAGACTAATGGGATATCCCAAAATAAAAGGTATGTGATTCTTTATGGCCTTTTTCAATTGATCTTTCATTATTTGGTGATTTTTAGTTCTTCTTACCATGTATTTGATTTATAGAACCCTAGATTCGAATCCCACATTTCAATAATATTTGGCACTATATGTTAAGAAACAAATGAAGTCCAAGATCCAAGGGGTTTTAAATTTTTTCAACCTTAGCCACTCAAAGTACTTGGATCTCTAGGGTTTCCTCTCTCTCGGTCGGGGTAGTTTATAATGGAGGGATGTTCTTGATCAAGCTTGATTTTAAAATATATAATGGGTTTAATTATATATATGTGTGTGTGTGTGTTTATAAGTGTGTGCATGTGTATTAACAAATGTATAATAAAATAAAATAAATTTAAATGGATCTATATATATTTAAATATATATGTATTATATATATAACTTAAAAATAAAATAAAAATGTAAATATATTATAAAATATTTGTGTGATCTAATATATTCTTATGTTTTTAGTATTTAAATTTTTATTGACTTTAGTAATATGTTTTTAATACTTTGTAGATATTTTCTACAAATCATATTTAAAAGGTGAAATAAATTTATTAAGGGTAGATTGATTAAACTACATGTAATTAAACTACAACATCAAAAAAAATTATTTATTATAATGTTATAAAACTATTTTCCATATATTTAAATTTTTTTGGTATTTAAATTTCTTTCCATGCTTTATTTTTTATATGATTTCTATTAGAGATGTTTTATGTAACAATGGGTGTTTTGGATCTTCATAATAAAACTATAAATTTTTATCCTTTTATTCATTACAACTTGTGATTTCATTGTTTCCTTTAGTGTCTAAAGTGATTATGAATTTTTTCTTAGGAAAAAAAATCCAATTTATTAGAAGTATCAATAACATTCTCCTTTGATTTTGAAGATTCTGTAACTTTTTTAACAAAATTATTTAACTCAAATTGAAATCAAACAATAATATCTTGCATTGTATTATAAAACATTGGATTTATATATTTACACACAAATATGTTTAGACACACACATATACATAATTATATATTTATACTCAATTTCTAATACATTATTTACATATCAATGTATATATACATTATATGTATACCTTGTGTGTATTTATTTATTTTTTGTACAAAATGAATATTACTAAACCTAATAGGATGGATATTAATAAAAAATGGATAGATGCTAATTATATGAAAAAGGAGCATAAATATGGAGTTAAATAGTTTATTAAGTTTGTAATATAGAATGCATAAAACCTTTCTCAAATCCTTTGAATATATTTAAATTGTTTTTATTAAAGATGAATTCACTAAGAAGAGTTGGAAGAACATTTGATTTTTCATGGAATAGATTGAATCTATAAATGTTGGACTAAACATGGGAAAAAACAGAATGTACATACTGATTGGAATGATACTGTGATTTATGGATCATTTGATATGAATACTAGTGTTAATGATGATTAATATCATATGAAATAAATGAAAATGGAAATTGAAGATGCAGTTCATGATTGTATAAATTTGTTTGAGAAGTTAAAGAGATATGAAAAGAGACTATTTTATACCGGTTGTACTAAATATACAATATTTTCAGCTATTGTAACATCCCGAATCGAACCACCGGATCCGAGGAAGAATGATACATGACCTCATGCATGCCTCCCCATATGCAAGAGGTTACAGACTAGAAGCGGGGGTCTTGAGTGAAACCTTGGAGAGCCTATAACCTCTGTATCATGTTATAGGATTGATAATAATGAATAAACCAAAAAAATAATCAATCAAAGTAAATGGAGAAATAGAATAATGATATATATATATAAGAGATCCCAAAGTGGTAAGCCTATCCAGAGTATAAAGCAGTAGAAAAGTACAAGATAAAAGTAAATAAACAACCATATGTGGGGTACCCCAATGTTTGTCCTAGTTCGCTCCAACTCCAAGTTCCATCGCTCAACCAAATTCCATAGGTCCCCTTCCCTTCACTAGATCTCTAGACAAAAAATCTATAAGTGCACTGAAATGCCTGAGTAGGGTGTGAGTACAAGACTCGGTAGGACACCACTAATGCGTCCTTACTATAAGTGTACAAATATATATAATAGTTTTTACCATGAAATAAGTAAATGCTCAGTAAACAAACATGTGTTGAGTCATCGTGCACTGACCAAGCCACCATGAACCCCGACCCCACCTGCTTCTTCTTATTGCCAGTAAGAAATTTGAAGAAGTTACATACTTCCACTAAGGCAACAAGGCTCACCCCACCCCACTGGTGGTTGTTACTAGAATTCCTCATGTTACATCAAGTAGATCCCTAACCTACTTAACCTTTTAAAACACCCACAACCCAAGTCTATAGGAAGAAATGGCCAATATATATTAGCTTTTCATCCCCGACCCACTTAACCTTTTAAAACACCCATGGCCCAAGTCCATTGGAAGCAATGAACAATATCTATCATTTATGCATCCCTGACATGTTTAACCTTATAAAACACTCATGGACTATATATGTCGGAATAAATTAATGGTATCTTCTAGCTAGATATTATGAATTCCCCTTTGTTGAGGTATCTACATTCTCCTTTAAGGATATTACGACTGCGTTAGGTTGGATAGCTTTCCACATAGCCACATAACTCCCTACCTCAGTGCTCCACCTGAGTATCTTGATACCTGTAACATGATTCCATAGGCTATAAACACACAAAAACACATGTCATAGCAAGGAACGATATGTCACACCAAAATCAAAGTTAGTATAATCACACACAAACAAGTATGTCCATGGCTACTCACACACCAACAGGAAATTCTTCAAAAGCATGAGTTAGTCCAACATAAACATCAAATCATGATAACATCATATATATATATATATGTCCCAAAATGGGAAGTAACCTCTTACCTCAATGCTTTCTATGTCAGCAGAAAGGATAAACCATCATGTTTGGTTCGATACACCTCCTCACAGCCTTATTATCGTAATCATCGACACACCAATGCTTGATGTTCGTCAAGGGTTCCTAAATCCAAAACCCACAAATTTATTTCAAAAATAAGAAAAATATCACATGTGATTATAATTTATCTCTCCTAGATAATTTTGGAATTATTATTAAGAATATCACATACAATGATGTTTTCTTTCCCCTGAATAATTTCTAAATTATTTTTTAGGTGAAAGCATGTGTTTGCAATATTATCCTTCAAGAATAATTATATCTTGATAATTTATTATAAAATTATCTTTTATAATTATCTTTTGATAATTCAATAAAAATTACCATTTTATAATTATCTTTCACTAATTTATTTTAAATTATCCTTTATAATTATCTCTTGATAATTTAATTTCAAATTATCCTTTATAATTATATTTGAGAATTTAAAAAGATCACCTAAGATAGTTAAATGTTTTATCCATTGATAATTTTTATAAATTATCCTTTGATAAATGGTTTCAATTATTATTTCTCTTAAAAAATATCTTTTGATAATTTTATAGATTTTATCCTCAGAAAAAATTACCTGAGTAATTATTGTTTAGAAATTCTAAAATTAATTGTTGATAAAACCAAGGTATTATCTTATAATAATATCTTATAAATTATTATATGATAATTCTACATTATTTCTTCATAATTATCCATTTAATAAAATTAATAATTATATTCTAACAATTATTTCTTACGAATTATCATTTCACAATTTATTTATGATAATTTGTTTTAATTATTGCTTGGTAATTATTTAAAATTATCATTTCAAAAGCACACTGATAATTTTATTTAATAAAATTATCCTTTTATGTGATTATCAATATATATATATATTGATAAATAATATAAAATTTATCATTTGATAAATTTATATTATTCTTATTTTTTATTCAAGACCTCTTTTTTTATAATAACGCATAAAGAGAAAAAAAGAAAATTGATTAATAAAAATAAAATAATAAAATAAAATAAAAAGGAAAGGAATGAAGAACAATATAGGGAGGAGGTTCTTCCATGCTTAGGATAGAGAGGTTACTCAAGTAGATCTGTGAAAACCACATGGAATCGTTTCATAATTCACTGCAGACCATTCTCGGTCTTCCTTGGTGTGATTTCTAGGTAGAAAATACACTCACTATATATAGGATCCCAAACCACATTTCTTCTTTTGGATAATTTAATATCAGATTTATAAATCCATTTTTCAATGAATATATCGATGTAGAGTCGATAAATTCTTCCTAGGAACTTATTATCATGATTTTCCGATAAAAAATGTGTGAAAAATGATGTTTTAAAAAAGGCCTCAGTGCGTTAATAGCAGTTCGTCCATTTAGAGAATAAGAACCAGTATATGAAGATTAATTTAATTAATTAATTAATTAAATTAATTTATATAATTATCAATAACTTAATTTTAATTTGGATGCATATCCAAATGCCTATTGCGTATAAAAATTATACCCTACATATGGTAAATCCCATGTTCTGGACCTAATTGTGGTCTCATATTTTTCATAAAATACACCATTTAACATATATTAATTATTTATTGTTTAAAAAATAGAATAAATAATTAATTAATTATAAAAAGTGTTTTCCTCGCAAGCGAGGCATCCAAACATCCAACGCTTACAAATGTTATGCCTCACCTAGGGTAAAAACTATGTTATGAAACTAATCATGGTATCAGATTTTTTATATAATTCACCATTTTGGAGTTATTCATTTATTTTGGATAACATGTACACACTTAAATATAATATATTTAATATTTTTATTTTGTCTTAGATGATGTTTTTTGGGCCTCGAAATATCACACTAATTCA
This sequence comes from Viscum album, assembly GCA_963277665.1. Lineage (NCBI taxonomy): Eukaryota > Viridiplantae > Streptophyta > Magnoliopsida > Santalales > Viscaceae > Viscum > Viscum album. The sequence goes on along the minus strand of OY728157.1, from coordinate 1,841,536,127 downwards.
GAGTATGACTCTAAAAATATTCCATTGAATATTTCAAAGTGTTAAATTAAATTTTACCCTTCCACAAATCATTTAACCCATTTTAAGTTATTACCACAAATAAATTACTTTTTCCTCATAAGGAATTTATAATTTATCAAGAAAAGGATTTTATTATCAATATAAAAATAAAGATATTTCAATTATCCCCCTCTATCTACTTATCATCCTTGAGAAGCATCTCTAGTGGTATTTCTCAAACAACTCAGATAACTGAGCTTAAACACCAGACTCACATTTTTACATCTCTTCCTGAATTTGTCCATTTCGCCACTGAAACCAGACTAGTAATCCACATAATACACTCATCATAAAATTCAACAGGTTCCAACTTAATGTCCTTTCAATATATAATATGAAAAGGATCAGGCATGTTCCTCTGAAGCTAAAAAACGTGGAACACATCATTGATACCTCAATAGAAAGAAGGGAAGTCCAGATGATATGCTACTACCCTTAACCACTAAGTGATTCCATCATCAATAAATAACTAAAATAATCACTGACTATCGCTCTCTTGTAACACCCCAAGCTTCCACGGTATGCTTCTCTTTGAATAATACAGTAGCGTGTGTTGTACGCAACTTCGATGTTCTAACACACACCACAACCAATCAAAGTATCCGTTATGAATGGTAATACCCACTTTTTGAAATTTTATAAATTTTTTTATTCAAATTGGACTTAATTTTTGGATTCGGAATATCAAAATTATCTTAGGGTGAGTTTTTGGTATTTTTCTGAGAACTTCCAATTTTTGATGAATAGTGAAAAATACTAAATTTTAATTAAAAAAAACCTTTTTAATCAAAATAATTTATAGTGATAAATTATAATATTGAGTGGTTTTAAATTATAGTTAGATTATATTTTTACCATTTAATACAATATTGGTCATTGGACATAATTTTACATTTAAACTAGACATAAACAAGTGTCAATCTTTTGATAGTTATTATTTCTTAAAAAACACACTTTTTGTTTTGACAATGGGAATTAATTTTAAATTAATTTATGCCACTTATGTGTTTTAAATTTAGAAAAATGGATTCCATATTTAGAATCAGGAGGTCTAAATTGTGTAAATAGGTAACTTTTATTTTTAGACATTTTGAATAATTACTTCGGTAAATATTTTATTTACCATGGTTAAAGGGTAAATCCGTTAAATAAGGGTAAAAAATAATATTATAATAATATTAAATTACCCTAACACGTGTCCTAAACCTATTGGATGATACATGTCTGACCATGGACATCTTTGGGTCGATTTGGGACCCCATGGAGCCACTTGTAAGTGATAATGACATTTAATATTAATTAAGTTACAGTAAATACAAAAATGACATAAGAGTATATCTTTTAAAAAAATTACATAGGGTTATATATGTTATCTTTTCGACTATAAATATTCATTAGAAAGATAAAAATATTTCCTACATAATTTTATTTTATTTATAATTTTTGGACATTAAATAATTTAATTTATTTATGACACAATGATGATGCAGTAATTACTGTATTAATAAAATATTAAAATAATTGATATTATAAATATTTAAATAAATGTAATTTGAGACTTTTTATGAATTACAATAATTTTCTAGGTTAATATGACATATTAGGGTTTGTTAAATGAATTTGGTTCGAAGTAATAATGCTGTTATGAATTTAGCAAAAACAAAATACCAAATAGTGTCAAAATTGACATAAAAGAGTTTTTAAAACAAATATTATATTATTAATTGATATTCTATTCCTAAAAGTCTAAGTTTCAGACAAAGAGCCTAAATAATATTATATGTGTCATTAATGAACCTATTGGGGTTCTCTTGGAAGTATATAGTAAGTTTATTAACCATATAATATAAAAATACAAAGACACATGGTAAATGTCAAACTATGTAACTAAGAGTTAAATCTAAAAGATAAGGTTAATATAGTGACCCAAACCTATATAAAACCTATTTGTTGAGTGGTTTTCAACCCATACCCACCTTATAATTTAAATAATCAACTTTGGAGCCATTAGAAACTGAAAATGATTTTATTATAAAATAATATTTCTAGCTTTTCCTAAGGTGACCCTCACTCCTCTTATAAAAGGGCACACCCCATTCCCAAAAATTCACACCTTCAAAGCCATTTGGATCATCCAACCTCTGCCCAAATACCCTCTCAACTGTCCTCCCTTAATCCTAGAGACATTACTTTAGTCATAAATCCAACCTAAGGATCCATTTTGATCAAATCAAAAGGAAGAACCCAAAGAAGAGGTAAATATTTCATCACCTATTTCAAGTTCCTTTCTTCTTTCACTTCCTTTAAATTTGTTGTTTCCATTCTAAAATAATAAATCCAGTATATTATATACACTGTGATGTTATTATAAATATGGTACAACCAAATTCATTATTCTATCCATCTTTTGAATGACATGTCACCATACGTGTGTACATACGGCTTACCGTCTCCATGTTGTGGTGTAATTGTTATTAAATACATTATTATTTGGATGGGTATAATAATGACGTGTAATTGATGTAAATAACAAATATAACATGATAATGATTCTGTATACATGATATACCATCCAATTATATATTATTTTAATAACAAAAGAATGATATTGTCGCTCGTGCATATGTACGGATTACCGTCTCCACATAGCGATTAGATTCATTCTCCATCGTATCCATTCAAGACTATTTTTTATTAGATGATTAAAAATAATGTTTAAATACTTGATATCATTCTGGATATGAATAATATACATTCCATCCATAAAAAATATGACTTATGTAACAAAGAATATAAAAGAAAACGAATCAGTTAACACCCAAAACGACAATAATACTAATATATTATTAACAAAGCAATGATAAAAGATTATATATGATATCATTTTAATGTATATGATTCTTTTATAATTTAATAACAATTATTTCACCATTATACAGGAGGTTAACCTACCCTTGACCAAGGAAAAGTACAAGGTAAGGTTTTATTTCACAATCTCTCCATTATCCAAGGTTGTTTATACGTAATTATCTACTGGGACCTCTTTATCATCCACATCCATGTTTCTTAAAAATGTATTCCAAAACATTTTTACTATTTACTAGACTATGGGTTAAAGTCATTTATACTCTTTTTTTACTTTTTATAAAATTGTTTGAAAGGAATCATTCCGTTGTTTTTCAAACAAGGTCCTTTTTAACCTTTTCGAAAAAATTAAGGTAAGAATGTTTTTTTAACTTATACGGTGGGTGCGGCTATATTACGTCGTTATAACATCATTGAAGCTTCCCTTAAAATATTATAAGAATATTTTCAAAATAAATATTTTCTTTATAATTATGTGACTCTTAAATTATTTCAAAATATAAAGAGATATTTATATAAAAAAGGTTTTGATTTCATCTATGTCAACATCTTTTGATGGATTTTAAGTTTATTTGAAGTTGATTTATTATGATACAAAACTTCTATATTGTATTGAAGGTTTTGTGATATGTTTGACTGTGGATGTTCTATTTGTATACCATTCATGGTTTATGGTTAAAGTATTGACATTTCGTATGCTAGTTTTAATACGAATGTTTATGTTATATTTAAACCTTTTCATATAAGGAATGTATTAGACTTAGTAAGTGATGGATGGAGCCCGCTATAGCTCCTCGATGCATCAGTAGGTCTCATAAGACAACTAGACGTGGAATTGGCCGAGGCCTTTCCCAATTTGATATATGGTTTTGGATGAGGCCTTAATCATTTTTAGACGTCTTGGACGAGGCCTTGAAAAAATATTTTAGAATTTCCGACATTATACATTCATTATGGAAATAATATTGATGGTTCATGTGGTCATTAGACTAGTAGAATACCCATGATTATGTTTTATTATGGAATTATTTACTCAGCTCATATTCCTACCATAAAAGTATTCATGTTTATTATTGGTAAAGGAATGAGGTTTCAATTATTCATCATACTTAATATTTATGTTTTCTTACGCTATATTTATTACCCTTACTGAGCATTTGATCTCACCCCTTTCATATATTTCATTTTCCCAGGATATGAAGAAGTTAGTTATGAGTGACTTTCAGGCATTATCTAGGAGGCTTGGATGTTTCCAATGGAATGAATTCGTGTTTTATTTCTTTTAAAGTTATAAAATTGAACTTATGTATGAATCTTGTTTCCAATAATACTAAACTGATCAGTCTTTCGAGACATGATTTCCTTGTGATCATTCCAATGTTATGTAATAATGCACTGACTCTAGGTAACTAGGGTTAGGGCGTTACATCTCTCATATACTAGGGTTTCATGTCATCATTAAATGATGTATTTGAGGAAGGTAAGTTAGGGAAACATAACTCTTATGGTAAGTCAAGTCAATACATGGTTCACATATATAAGGAAAACAACAGTATTAAAATAATGAAGAAGATCAAAGATGAACTCTAGTCCATACCTTATACAGTAAAAAGTTCCTTATCACCATATGTTGGTGCTAGATCCATTTCATAGACATAGCCTATCTCATCTCCATGATCATATCTGTGAATTTCCCGAGTCGTTGTCATCAGGGAGTTTGTATCCTTTATTGGGTTTCTCCACTCCCAACCTCTTTTGACTTCCTAGAACTTATCTAGGAAACCTTTGAGAAAAAACATCAAAGATATCCATCCTTACCACACTAGTGGCAGTCCACTATTGGCTTCCTACAAGTGTTGTTATAATGCCCTTGTTTCCCACAATTGTAGAACCTGCCTGAAAAATTTATGTTCTGACCCAACTGCCTATCACTATTCTACTCTTGGTTTGCCTTTATCTTCCTACCATCTAAAGGGACTCCTATAGTAGAAAGGTAAAACTTAGTCATTGGCCCACCATGAGTCAGAAGTAAGCTTGATTTCTTATCCTCCTCCACCCCTTATCAAAGGTGAGGGCCTTACGAAGTACCTGAGAGTACATCATCAGGTAAAAGCCCCTAACCATATGTATGATATTCAATCGTAAACCTATCTCAAACTTTTAATCTTTATGTGCTTCATTCACAACTAACAAAATAGAAAAGCAAAGAAACTTCATAAAACGTGCAGAGTAAGTAGAGATAGCCATAGAACCTTGTCATAATTCCATGAACTCTTGGGCACGGTCTAACTTCATCATGTCATAGAAGTAATGTTTGAGGAAAAACTCCTTAAAGTTCATTCATGTAAGACCTTCTCATCTTCCAAATTTATTCATGTAAGTACACCATCTCCTGGTGGTCCTTGGAACATAAAGGTTTCTAGAATTACTCACCCTTACTTAGGGGTCTGGATTAGCTTGAAAATTATCTTGATATAGTATAGCAAATCCTCTACATCTTGTGGTCCACCAATACCCTAGAATGTCAGAGGATGCTGAAGTTAGAAATCTTTAGCATGGTCAGTCATAGTCATCTGAATATATCCACCCAAGATAGGAACCAACCGAAAAGTCCTGGTTAAGTAGGCTCTGTGGCCTATATTACTTGTGCCAGTACAGGATCATGCTGGGGTATATCCCCCTGTACTATAGGTGGTGGAACAGGAACATCCTAAGTTTCCACAGAAGGTGGTTCCATCAAATGTCTCTGAGGAAACATCTATTCAACAAAAGGATAATTAGAAACATAATAAGCCCTAATAGTTTATGGGATAAAACAAGGTTTCTCTAAACTATTCTATGGGATCAAACCAGGTTTTTCTAGGAGTCTAACCCTAACCTAAGGTATATACTCCTCTTAACACTAACCCTTGTTTCTGTCCCTTTATGTCAGTCAAAATCATCATATATATACTAAAAAAACAACATGATCTATTAAAATAATTAATTCCAATAAATATATATCACACAACATGGAAACACATATATATCACACAGAGAAACTATCCTAATCAGATAACACAAATTAAGCCATTTAATTAATGAAATAATATGTAGTATAAAAATAGGTATATATATGTAATGTGAACCTATGTGCCTATTCATGATGCACGAACATATGAGAAATCTCATAAATCACATATAACATCATGTGTGTCACCCAAGGTGAATCAATAGTAACTATAGAACATAAATTCCACACTTTATGGAAACTCATAGGTCCACTATTCAGTTCTGGCCAAACACTGTCATAGTTCCCCTACCTGAGTCCCAATTTCCTATCTGCTGTATAACATGTACCTTCCCAACATAAGAGAAGAAAAAATTAAGTGGGTAATGATCTTATGCTAAATTTTTTTAACATCTTGACCCAAACCACCAGATCCGAGCCAGAATGATACATAACCTCATGCATGCCTTCCTATATGCAATAGGTTTCTGACTAGAAGTGAGGATCTTGAATGAAAACTTGGAGAGACTATAACCTTTGTATCATGTCATAGGATCGATAATAACAAATAAACCAAAAAAATAAACAATCAGAGTAAATGTAGAAACAGAATAATGACATACATATAAGAGCTCCCATAATGGTAAGCCTATCCAGAGTATAAAGAAGTAAAAAAATACAAGATAAAAGTAAATAAACAACCATATATGAGGTAATAAAGTGTTTTTACCTGTCTTCTCCATCTCCAAGAACCCCTACTCAACCATCCTCCACAAGGCCCTTTCCCTTCACCGGATCTCTGGCCATGAAATCTACAAGCACACTGAAATTCCCGATTAGGGTGTGAGTACAGGACTCAGTAGGACACCACCAATGAATCCTTACCATAAGTACATAAATATATATAACAGTGTATACCATGACATAATTAAATGCTTAGTAAACATACATGTGTCGAGTCATCGTGCATTGACCAAGCCGCCACGAACCCCGACCCCACTCGCGTCGGCTCGTTGACAGTAAGAAAGTCAAGAAGTTATGTACTTCCACCGAGGAAACAAGGCTCACCCCACCCCACTGGTGGTCATTATAGGAATGCATCATGTTCCATGAAGTACATCCCTAACCTCCTTAACCTTTTAAAAAACCCACTACCCAAGTCCGTAGGAAGCAATGACCAATATCTATTGGCTATGCATCTCCGACCTGCTTAGCCTTCTAAAACACCCATGACCCAAGTTCTTAGGAAGAAATGACCGATATCAGTCAGTTATGCATCCTCGGACCTCTTAACCTTTTGAAACACCCATGGGCTATGTCCTTAGGAGGTAATGACCGATATCTTCCAACTAGCTACTATGCATTCCCCTCTACCCGGGTAGTCACGTCTACCTTTAAGGATATTATGACAGTGTTAGGTTGGGTAGCTAGCCACTGAGCTACATAAATCCCAACCTCAGTGCTCCACCTGAGTATATTGATACCTTCAACACAATTCCATAGGCTATGCACACACAACAACACATATTGTAGCAAGGAATGATAAGTCACACCAAGATCAAAGTCAAGATAATCACACACAAACAAGTACACCCATGGCTACTCACACACCTATATGAAATTCTTCACAATAATGAGTTAGTCCAATATAAATATCAAATCATGATAACATCATATATATATATGTACCAAAATGGGAAGGAACCTCCTACCTCAAGGTTATCATTGTCAGCAGCAAGGATAAACCACTATGTGTGGTTTGGTACACCTTCTCATAGCCTTATTATCATAATAATCGAAACACCAATGCTCAACATTCGTCAAGGGTTCCTAAATCCAAAACCAACTATTTTATTTCAAAAAGAAACAAAATATCACATGTGATGATACTTTTTCTCTCCTAGATAATTTTTGAATTATTATTAAGATTATCACATGCAATAATGTTTTCTTTCTCCTGAATAATTTCCAAATTATTGTTTAGGTGAAAGCATGTGCTTATAATATTATCCTTTAAGAATAATTTTATCTTGATAATTTATTATAAAATTATCCTTTATAATTATCTTTTGATAATTCAATAAAATTACCCTTTTATAATTATCTTTTGATAATTTATTATAAATCATCCTTTATAGTTATCTTTTGATAATTTAACTACAAATTATCCTTTATAATTATATTTGATAATTTAAAAAGATCACCCAAAATAGTTTAATGTTTTATCCTTTGATAATTTTGATAAATTATCCTTTGATAAATGGTTACAATTATCATTTCTCTTAAAAAATTATCTTTTGATAATTTTATAGGTTTTATCCTCGGAACAAATTACTTAGAGTAATTATTATTTAGAAATTCTAAAAATTAACAACCGATAAAACCAAACGATCATCTTATAATAATATATTATAAATTATCATAAGATAATTCTATATTATTTATTCAAAATTATCCATTTAATAAAATTAATAATTATATTCTAACAATTTTTTCTTATGAATTATTAATTTTCAATCTCCTTACGATAATTTGTTATAATTATCTCTTGATAATTATTTACAATTATCATTTAAAAAACACATTGATAATTTTATTTAATAAAATTACCCTTTTATTTGATTATCAATATATATATATATATATTTTGATAAATAATATAAAATTTATCATTTGATAAATTTATATTATTATTATTATTATTTATTTAATACCTCTTTTTTTATAATAATGCATAAGGAGAAAATAAAGAAAAGTGATTAATGAAAAGAAAAAATAAAATAAAATAAAAAGGAAAGGAACAAAGAACACAATAGGGAGGGGGTGCATCGTGCTCAAGAGATAGAGGTTACTCAATCAAATCTGTGAAAACCACTTGGAATCGGTTCATACTTCACTGCAGATCATTCTCAGTTTTCCTTAGTGTGATTTCTTGGTAAAAAATACACCCGGTATATATAGGATCCCAAACTATATTTCATCATTATGGAAATTTAATACCCAATTTATAAATTTGTTTTTCAATTAATATATTGATGTTGAGTCGATAGATTCTTCCTAGGAACTTATTTCCAGGATTTCTCGGTCAAAAATGCATGAAAAATGAAGTTTTAAAAAAGGCCACAGTGTGTTAATGTAGATTCAGCCATTTGAAGGAGGAGAACCACTGTATGAAGATTTAATTAATTAATTAAATAATTAAATTAATTTATATAATTATCAATTGCTTAATTTTAATTTGTAGGCATGTCCAAATGCCTATTTCGTATAAAAATTATATCCCCCTATGGTAAAACCTCCATTTCGGACCCAACGATGGTCTCATATTTTTCATAGGATGAACCATTTAAGAGATATTAAATATTTATTATTTAAAAAATGAAATAAATAAATAAATAAATATAAATATTGTTTTTCTCGTGAGAAATATATTTAAACGTCCGATGCTTACAAATGTTATACCTTTCCTAGGGTAAACACCGCATTCCAGACCTAAATCTGGTCTCAAATTTTTAATACGATAAATCGTATTGTAGTTATCCAATTATTTTGAATAAATAGTGCATGATTAATATAATATATTTAATATTTTTATTCAGTATTCACCAAGGCTTTTTGGTCCTCAGAATCTCACACTAATTCAGTGTCTAACCCTAAAAATATTCCATTGAATATTTCAAAGTGTTAACTGGGATTTTACCCTTCCAAAAAGAATTTAACTCATTTTATGTTATTTCCACTAATAAATTATTTTTTTCCTCATAAGGAATTTATAATTCATTAAATGAAAACTTTTATTATCATCGTAAAAATCAATATATTATATCTGTATTGAAGCTATATAATTTGAATGATTGAAATGGATGGAGTGACATAAACTTTACATAACAAATTGGTCTTCATAATGATATGATACTAGAATAAAATGAGCTTCTTTGTCAAACATATGATTCTGAATGAATGTTGTGTTCAATGGGTATGATCACTGAAAAAATATATACATGTAAAAATGATTTTATATTGTTTTGAAAGGACCATGAATCACTTAAAAAATTACCTAAGTGTGGTGTGGCTTAATATAAGAAAGATGAATAAATTCCCTAAAACGTTTATAGTAATTTCCTATAATTCTAAGGTTTAAATGACTATATAAATGTTAGAAAATTGCTTGAAAATTGACATGGAACGTAGATGAAAAAATTGAAAATGGTAAACTACATCACTGTTTCTTCTAGAAATGGGGATGACCTTGTTTGTTTAAGGTTCAGACTTTCCAATCGGTTTCTAACGGGTTTATTCATAGAACCAGAAACACCCAATGATTCTATATCCATTTGGAACTACTTTACAAAGGTAGGTGCTCGTTAGTTGTGGACCTATGAGGCTTAATAATTTGTATTGGTCGAGAAGATGGGAGGTCAGGCTCGTCACACCTTTTTGGGGGGAATTATTGCCTACTATGGGACTCTCTTATAGATTTAAGTTATGTTCACGAATCCTTATTAATTCACCAAGCATGAAAATGTGTTTTCCTTTAGATTTGGAAATCGATGATTGATATGTATGGGATTTAGAGAATCTTTTAGATATATTTGAGGTTCTTCATCGATAGATAATCATCTGTATGTATTGTAGATTCTTAGACAATGGTATCCTTCAATATATTATATAGAAATATCTTGGTTATTAAGATGACCATACCGGTTTTAAATCCACTCAGTGGGGCACATGAAGTTTATTTTCATTTATAAAGATATGGATTATTTCAGAGTTGGGATCGTACCCGCAGATGTGCTACCTATGTATCCTAATTAAAAAGGAATCAGAATCCACATACTTCGATAAGAAGGATATAGTTTAATGTCATATGGGATGGAAAAGAATTAATTAATTATGGGATTGAACCTTAGAAAGGATTCCTACGTACTCTAATTTTACGGCAGAGATCAAAGTCCACATAGTTCGGGTGAATAAATGTGAGGTTTATGCATGGTTAATGGACCAAAGAGAGATGTCGCGATTACTTTTACACTCTAAGCTCATGTGAGTCATGCTCGGTGTGAGAAACAAGAGGTATCAATAAACCTGACGATTGTGCCATGAAAGATGTAGTCACAAGAAATGATGTGTAGCTTATGTATGCATGACTGCCCAATTAAATGAAGAACAAGACTTACTTCAGGAAAGAAGCACAGGAGCAGGGTCCATAAAGGTATTTGTACTTTATGGAGTTTTGGAGTTTTAACCCAAGGCTTACTCCTGAGAAGGAGGCCCAAATTAAAAGGGACTTATGATTGGGGCTTATTCCTGAGAAGGAGGCCCAAATAAAAATAAATTAAGATCGGGGCTTACTCTTGAGGAGGATGCCCAAATATTAAAGGGGACTTATAACTTGGGGCTTACTCCTGAGAAGGAGGCCCAAACTAAGGTAACCTGGGGCTTACTCCTGAGGAGGATTCCCTAAATCAAAATATCTTCTCATCTTAAAGGATGAGGTTACATGGAAGAAACCTCTAACCATGGTGACATAAATCTTGTAAGTTACGAGGTTTTGGGAGAGGTTCTCATAGAATTCCTTTTAGATAAAGAAGACAACAAAGGAACCATGCCATAAATGGATTTGAAAAGGGATTCAAGGGCTAATATCTTGAAGAGGAAAGGTGAATGGGAGAGTGGAGCACAAATGAAGTTGGCATGCAAGTCTTGGCTGCGCAATTGTACTTGCGCGGCATGGGTTCACCTGGGTGATGGAGAATCTATAGGGTAATACTTGGGTGAGACTTAACTCAAGCCTTTAGTATTATCCTAAGATGTTTCCAAAAGGGCAGTGCACAAGTTTCATCAAAAGGGTAGGGAGGTGCACAAGTGTTTCTACTTTTAAGGAGGTCTGGATACTTAGGCGCGCAAGTGTTGATGAATTATAAAAACTTAGGCCTTATCCTAATCCTTCAAGTCTTCCATTCCAGGTAAAAATTTACCTTATAAGTTTTTGGAAGAGTTGAGTTGAATACTTGGGCGATGAAAGCTTGAATTTTACTTCTGGAAAATCCGTTGTTTTAAATGGGGGACCACAGGGGATATTTTTAATCCACCATGCACCTTGGGCGAAAAATCAAATGGGGCGTGCAAGTCACTTGCGCGCCTCACTCTAAACGGGCTCCTAGTCTATGCCTTCATCAATTTTTTTGATGTTTCTTCAAAGGGTGACCCTATTTGTTCTTAAGGTATTCCCATTTTCCATTCATTTCGACTCTGTGATGGAAAGGAGCATCAACAAAAGTCCCCCCTTAGAGTTGGATCCGAAAAGGAAAGAGGATCCGAATCTGAGGTAAAGTCGGAGGAATCAAGGGTCTGTGGCACGCAAGTACAATGCGTAGATGCTGGGGCACATAGGTATGGCTCGCAGGTGGCCTAGATCACCTATATATATAGGCTCACTCCCGTGCATAATCACTCGGCTTCCATCAACTTGAGCTCTCGTCGTGCAGGTGCTTCTGTCTTCGAAAAATCACCCTTATTTTATTTTGTCTCACTTCTGCAAAAGGTATTCGACTTGCGTGCCATGACTAGGGCAGTAATGCTTGCGCGACCGGGTTGACTTGCGGGCCAAGTTTGAGACTTTTGTGCCTTAATTCCTTTTCCATTTTTTTGTTTTCCTTCATCAAAATTTCACAAAACAAACTTACTTAAGAGTTTATTGTTTGATCTTTGTACAAATTCAATGGCTCCCAGAAGAATTGGATCAGCTGATGAGTTGGCCAGCAAGGGAATAGATGACATGATGAACGTCATCAGCCATGATTATTATGTTATCTATGACAACACTCTCCCAGATTTGGATAATTACTTGAAGAAATATCATGCCAAATTCCCACAGAGAATCTACTTGCCTTTGTATGGCCATGGTCATTTACAAGGAGTCCACATTCCAGAGGCAAAGAATTATATCTCTCCTTCCTGGTTTCAAACCTGCACCAACTTCTCTTCGGCAAATGTCTCAGTTATAGGATCATTTTCCAATGTTGGGACAGTGGAGAAGGCATACATAATGTATCATAGCCCATTTTCTCTAGATCTGAAGCCTCACACGCCTGAGCTGCTGCCGCATTTCTATCCCTCTATTTTCTGTAATTCTAAGATGGACCAATCTAAGGGATGGAAGAAGAGTTGGGATTTCCATCCTGGAGGAGGTATGAAGCCAACTTGGATGTGGGAATATTGGGTGCGAAAAATCTGTGTAGAGTTTTTCGGTGATTTGAAAGGAGCTGCAATATACGAAGCTGTCTAGGATGGGTAGACATATGTCTACAGGAATGACAATTTTGTGCCAAAGTTAATCAGCCATTAGATCCTGGAAACAAATTATTTCCATCTGACTTCTGGAGAAGTAGGCATCAGTTTGTGGGATGTCTACAAGATTTCAGGGGCTCCAATTTTGGGAGACATGTATGATGAATTCATCCCCCCAAGGTGACCTGGAATGATTTGGAGAATACTCCAGCTTTGGCTCGAGAGTTAATGAAAATTTTATACAAACTTAATAATAACACCACCATGAAAACCCACTCCAGAAAATATATCCATCCAGAGGAGTGGATGAACATATTTATGATTAAGAAGAGATAGGAGGGACCTTCTTGCACTCGTCCTACTAGTTTCCCTAGAGCAACAAAGAGGGGTGCTCCGGGCACATTTTGGCCAATTTTGGAAGTAGGAGAGTTTGATAGGTGGGGGTATGAAGTGAACCAAAAAATTCTAGCGAAGACCTGTCTGGCAGACCTTTTGTCCTTGTATCTCAGTGTTTACCTTTTACCAGTTTAGGATTCGAAAGGAGGTGTTAGGCCAAGGACCTTTGTTGTTGCAGCCAAGCTGGCTGAAAGGAAGATGGTTGGGTTGACCACCCTAGTTTTGGAAAAGATTCATAGGAACTTACTTCATGTTTATATGGGTAAGTATCCTCTAGGAATAGTGGGACCATTCCAAGTTTTATGGGGATGAATTGCCACCCACTTTAGGACATATTCTATCCAAAGTGGGGTACAAGTTCCTGGAAGTTCTTTCCAGCCGTCTGTTCAGGCCTTTTCTGGAATTTCTCCCTTATCCCTCAACACTTATGACATCAAAATAAGGCTGAGCATGTTCAAGGAGTTTCATTTCTTTCCTTATGGAAATCCTCCAACAGGGCGATTTATTGATGATGGAACAACCATCCTGGAGTTAAGGGCATATATGCTGGCATGTATAGATGGTACACTGGCCACAAGGATTGACAGAGAAATTATATTCAACGCCTATGCTCCATACAGATTCGAACATCAATTCAAATGTCAACAAAAAATTATCGTATCCCCTCCGGTTCATGTCAGGTTAGAGCAGCATCCAATGGTTGCTTGTCAATTATGATTACTGACATCTATGGAGAAGACTGGAGTGGTATTTGATCTACCAGCTATTGGAGCGACAAGTCGATTGACTACATGCACTACTAGAATTCAAGGTATTTGCGACGGGATCCCGTCGCAAATAAGCTTTAGCAATGGGGCCCCATCGCAAATAATATTTTTTGCGATAGGAAACTTCACCGTCGCAAACAAGTCTCTGATTATATACTTTATATATATATAAGCTCTTTTGCGACGGGACCATTGCAAATACTTTTTTGCGACGGGCCCGTAATCCTGTCGCAAATAGTATTTGCGACAGACCCATAATACCGTCGCAAACACATTTTTTAAGAAAAAATTATTTAGACTATTTGCGACGGGATCCCGTCGCAAGAGATCCCGTTGCAAATAATAAATATTTTTTTAAAAAAATAAATTTAATAAAATTACGATTATTGAAAAATTAATTTTAATATTATTAAAATAATAAAAAAAATAAAAAATATTAAAATTCTCAATATTCACAAAAAAATATAAAAAAATCCTAAAATATTATTATGATTATTAAAATATTAATTTTAATATTATTAAAATAAAAAAAAATAAAAAATATTAAAATTCTCAATATTCACAAAAAAATATAAAAAAATCATAAAATATTATTATGATTATTGAAAAATTAATTTTAATAATATTAAAATAATAATATAAATAAAATATATTAAAATTCTCAATATTCACAAAAAAATATAAAAAAATCATAAAATATTATTATTATTATTATTATTAGTAAAATAAAAAAATATTAAAAAATATAATACTGAAAAAATATATTTAATAAAATTATGATTAATGAAACAATAATATTAATATTATTAAAATAATAAAAAAAATAAAAAATATTAAAATTCTCAATATTCACACAAACAAACCATAAAATATTAAAAATTAAATTATGTAATAATCGCACCGATATAAAAGACAGAAACTGTAAATAGTTCATGTTACAAAAAATTTAAATTCAAATGTTTTTGACATAAAAAAATCACTGGGGGTCATCTTCTGGAGGAGGTGGAGGAGCTGAAGGAGATGTGGAGGAAACTTCATCCTAAACTATGAGTCAGACGACGCATGTACTTCATATGCTCGTGATGCTGCTGCTGCCATCGACGCATCTCCTCCTCGTGCTGCTGCTTCCATCGACGCATCTCCTCCTCGTGCTGCTACTGCTGCTGACGCATCTCTTCTTGCTGCTTCTGCAAACTCCCTATAAGGTCATTCTGAGCTCAGAACTACTCCTAATACTGTGATCCAAAAGATGATGCCTCTCCACGAGTTCCTCTCTAGCTGGACGCTGACATTGTAGCAGTACCATAATAAGTACCGGGAGTCACATGAGAACTGATACCAACTACTCGGCCCTTCTCAAATCCATACTGAGTCACCTGCATCCATGCCGCCTCGTCAAAATGGTGGGCACTGGTCTGATCAGTCGTCTCATCTTGACCCTCAGCTTGTGTCTGAGAAGTTTCAGCCTCATATGACTCCTTCAATTCCAATTTGAAATTAAAATTGTAAAAATATTATATGCAGTTAATTGTCAAACTAAAAAAAATAAGACTAACCACAATCCGACGTTGTCGATCACCTCTAATCTCTTCGGTGGCTGGATCATTGTACATCCTCTGATAAACATCGTACTCTGTAATATTGGGATGCTCGACTGCCTATATGAATATAAAATAAACTGTTTATATTTGAAGTTATATAAATTTTTAAAAAAAAAATACTTACCAGATGCTCTCTATGCGTATTGAATGTACGACTACCAGCTCGATGCGTCACCTCCTGTCTCCCCCAGTTCTGTCGACCCAATGAAGACCTTCTCTAAAATCTACCACCCAACCAGTGTGCACATAATCCATCTCAAACATGAGATGAAATGTACTCTGGTCGGTGGGATCTACACGACTCATCAAATACTGTCGCTCCTACTTTCTTAATGGCCGTCTTTCTCAAATTGTGTAAAAACTGACGCAAACACTCACGCATATCCACCTCCCATGCTGCATAGATATCGTCAGACATTCTATAATCGATGGGATACCATAAACCCTACAAATAATTTATAACATCAAGTTATTGATAAAATAAATTTCAAAATAAATATTATTTATTTACATGCCAGCTAATGACTGTACATGTCGAGCTACACATCAATGGGAATCTGTTCCCATGTGGTCCATGACTGAGAAAAATAATTGCGCAAGATAGCGCTCCCCTGTCCAATAGCTACATGCGCAAAACTGTGAAAAAAGAATAAATAATCAAACAATTAGTATATATAAAACTAAATTAATAAAATCTAACTAAAATATACAGGTTACCATACCTTTATGTGCGTGGATCGAAGCCAAGACATGGACGTCACTTGGGGATAGGGTCAAGAATCATCAGTCATGCAAGACCACGCCCCCTCCGCATACCTCCTGAACCACCAGTAGGTTGAGGGTCAGATGATCCCACATCCCCCTCATCCAAAGGTAGCTCAGCCTCCTCTAACTCACATAATAGATCAGAATCCATCTGAAACACAAAATGATTGTTGTTAGCAGATAGTTGAAAATAACTATTATATATATATATATATTAGTTATAATCATAACCAGCATTTAACTATGACAATGTTCACCTTCATCATCATCTTCATATCTAACGATGTCAATGTCTTCATATTCCTCATCAGCATCATCAATATCCATATGAGTTTCACTTTTATCATCCCTCTTCATTTCAATTTCATTTGTAATATCATTAATATCTTCATCACCATGGACCCTTAATTATGGGGTGTCCTCATCGATATTCACGTTTCATTGTGAAAAAGATGGATTTTGAGTAATCTCTTGAAAAATTTCAATTTCTTCCACTTCAGCAGAACCACATTTAGTTTGAGTAAATTAATTTTCCCAAGATTTCATTTTTATTATGCTCCGCCAATCACCCAGGTCTCTTGAAGTAGCACATTACTTTGCGTAATAAATTTTATGTGCCTGTTAAGCCAGTAAAAATGATTCATTTACTACAAGAAGACTTTTATATTTAATATCAACGATTCCATGAGTCGGATGAACATGCAAGACTCTCTCAGTATCCAACCACCAAAATTTAAACATCATTATGTAATTTTTTCCAAGATAACATAGCTCAGTAATTTCATCTAGAATGCCGTAAAATTCAACTTCAGTTTCTCTATGATGTGATCCTCTCAAACAAAATCCACTATTCATTGTTTTTTTTATTCCCCATATGCATATATATGAAATCAAAAACCATCACCACATATGCATTATAAGATTTAACCATTTTGGATGGTGGGTTACTCAATATACACAGTCGCTTATCAATTTTATCAGCATGTTGAGACACTTGAAAATTTGTAACACAATTATCAATATAATAAATAGTAAACTGAATTGATATTGAACCATCAATAATTTATGTTACCAGCTTTTGAAACCATTGAGAATTTTTTTTTCTGCGTTCTTCAAGAGCAGCCACTGTAATTTGTGAAACTTGTTTCTTGATATAATTATCATATAACCTACAAATAAAATAAGTTTACATACTGTAATAAAAATTATAGAATAAGTGATAGAAGCACTCACAATACAAATGTTGTCATTTCTTCACAGTTGAACAGAACATATGTATGAGCTCTATGATGTTCATCGTCTGAAAGCCATCATTATTGAACTCCACCGAAGCCAAGATTTAGCTGATTAAAAAATGATAAATTATTGTCCATTTCATAATTAACATTTCCCTCGTTCCTTCACATGTGGTTTTTTTTTGAGGGATATTCAGATTCAAAATAGTGAGAGCAGAAAAAAGTAATTTCCTCTTGCAAATAAGCTTCAACAATTGAGCCTTCAATTGATGCTTTGTTACGTACTTTTTTCTTCAATTTCTACATGCATCTCTTGAATGAGTATATCAATCAAAACTATATTGGACCTCCACATTTATCGTCATGTGGAAAATGTAATATCAGATGTTCCATTGAGTCAAAGAAAGTAGGTGGAAATATTTTTTTCCAGTTTACATATAATTACAACAACATCTTCTTCCTGTTTTCTTAGCGCATCGTAGTCAGTTGTCACTGTACAAATGTCTCGAAAAAATATGATATGTCTATTATCTAATCCCAAATCATAGAATTCAACAAACCTCTAAATCCAATCGGAATAAGTCTTTCCATTATAACATGACAATCATGACTTTTTAATCTTGTAATATGACCATTCTCAACACATCTGCCCAAATTGGAAGCATAGCCATCTGGAAGTCTCAAATCTGTAATCCACTGAAAAAATAATAAACAACTCTCTTTGGATAGTGTATAAGTTGCTTTTGGTGTCATTAACCTCTGTGATCTGACATTTTCGAATAGTTCAAGTTCTGGTCGCCTGCAAATTTGGGCAAGATCTAATCGTACTTTTACAGTATCTTTGGTCTTACCTGGTGTATCCAAAACTATATGAAATAAATTATCAAAACAGTTCTTCTCAATGTGCATTAAATCCAACATGTGGCAGACCAAAAAATCATACCAATATGGGAGATCCCAAAAAATGCTTCGTTTTATCCAATTATGTTCTTTCCCAAAGCCATGAATTTTCTATTGGTTTACTGTTGGCCCAAATGTGATGGGAGGTAATAAAAATACAACTGATTTGAACTCTGTACCTGAGATCATTTTTGGAGGTTCATCCCTTTCAATTGTGCCTTTTCTGAAATGAGATTTTTTCCTTTGAAAAGGATGATCGGTAGGAAGAAATCTGTGATGACAGTCAAAATATCAAGGTTTTTTTCCATTAACTATCATAAAAGCTTTGTTGTCTTTCATACAGTAAGGACATGATTTCAGACCATGTGTACTCCATCCAGATAACATGCCATATGCCAGAAAGTCACTAATCGTCTACATCAATGCAACTTTTAATGTGAAATTTTATTTCATAGCAACATCATATGTACTAACACCATTACCCCACAATGCATTTAACTAATCAATCAATAGTTTCAAATAAACATCAATATTATTTTTTAGATGTCCTGGGATTAATAAGGTCAAAAAGATATAGGTATCTTTCAACAAAATCCATGGAGTTATATTGTACGGAGTTATAAAGACAGGCCAACATGAATACTGACTATCATAAGAACCAAACGGACAGAAACCATCAGTAGAAAGACCCAATCACACGTTTTGGGCTTCTAAAGCAAAAGACAGATGCAGACGATCAAAATTTTTCCATGAATCACCATCATATGGATGATTCAAGCTTTTACCAGTTGAAATATTAGTTTTGTTCCATGACATCATTGACTCTGTGTTATGAGACATAAATAAACATTACATCCTGGCTGTAAGGGGAAAATATCTCAACTATTTTACAGTAATCGATCCAGAATTCCCTGATTGAGCTTCTTTATACCTCAATTTTCCACAGGTTGGAAAACTATCCAATGACTCATTTTCAGCAGAATATAAGATGCAGTCATTTGCACATGCATGAATCTTCCAATAACTAAGGCCTAGATTACGAACCAACCTCTTTTTCTCATAGTAATTTACAGGTAACACATTTCCTTCAGGTAATAGTGTCTTAACCAAAGAAAATATTTGATCAAAACAGTTGTTTTACATTGCATTATCTGATTTAATAGCTATAAATTTTGCAGCCACTTCTAATTTTCTTATCTTGCAACCAGGATATAATGCATCCTCAGCAGACCTCAACAAATCATAAAATTCTGATGGTACCAACTCAGGAGTTAAATCAATATCATTGAGAGTTTCAGTTTGTTAAACATATGGACCTACAATATCATGTACTAAATTTTGGAACTATGATGGATCCAGAATCAAATTATTAGTATCTTCTCTGGAACTACGTTCACTATGTTGATACCAAAAAACATAATCTGGTTGAAAACCAAACCGCAAGAGATGTCCCCCAACCTTGTCAAATGTGTCAAACGTTCTTAGAGTACATTTTTTATAAGAACACTTAATTGTGCCTTCTGAAACATATTCTGGTTTTGATGATGAAAATGATAATAAAGCTTCAACACCCTCAATATATACAGGATTTAAACCAGAACCATTTGGATTTCTGCACTGATTTATCCAAGCACGATCATCTAATAATGACTGATGTCGACTTCTTTGTTCCATATTTTTCTACAAAATATAAAATCATCACTGTTTTTGAATAATTTGAAATTATCAAAATACTATCTGAAAAAATAATATAAATAATTACTACTACTTCGTAATAATTACCATTAATTAAAGGCGACACAATTTCCAGTGGATTGACGGCTACTCTTTTGTCTGATGGCTCATTTACTTGCATCTTTCTCACACTGAAATCACAATGAAGAATTTAGTCAGAGATATACATATTCATTCTTGTGATATGATAATGAATATACATACCTCTGACCATATTCTTCATTGTGATTTCAGTGTGAGAAAGATGCAAGTAAATGAGCCATCGGACAAAAGAGCCCACTTTTCGTCGATGAATCGTCTTCTTCCAACTGTCACCACCTGAAAACATTATAAAAAATATGATCCTACGAATGAATATCCAATCTCATGTATAGGAGATTGAATATTCCTTTGTAGCAGCACATTTTTCATATTGTTTTGAGTTGGTGAGAGTTTAAAGGAGAAAAGTCATCGAGGAAAAGGAGTGCCGTCAATCCACTAGAAATTTTGCCATGTTCTTGGAATTTATTAAAATTTATTAAAATTTATTTCTAATTGTTCCTAACTAATTATTACTATTTATTTCTAATTATTATTAATTTAGAGATACTTAGCAATACTTAGAAAAATGAAAACTGCTTGAATAATGAAATGAAATTTGGTAATCATCGTTGTGGAGATGATTACAAATTTTTTCCTTCATTATCCAAGTAGTTTTCATTTACTAATTATAATTATATCTAATTATTACTAATAAAAAAAAATATATTATCAATATTTATGAAAAAACAATATTAATATTATTAAAATAATAAAAAATTAATAAAATATTAAAATTATCAATATTCACAACAGGTTTTTCTATATTCTTAACATGTTTAAATCTTAAAGGGTCGCCAATTGTCAGGTCATGCGCAATAAAAAGTTTGTGTCAGCCATGTCCAATGTAAACTCTATAATTGTCCTTATATGGCTGATCACCTCGCAAGTAGTGTTGCAATAGGACGACCAAAGTAATGTCATTCTCGTCTCTAAGAATCATCTCGCTCCCTTTACATAGATCATTCTTCCTTAAAAATTTGAGGGGACATCAGTATCTTTCCCTTAAATTTTCAAGGAAGAATGGTCTATGTAAAGGGTCATGTGAGATAATTCTTATAGATGAGAAGGGCATGACTTGGGTTGTCCTATTGCAACGCTACTTGTAAGGTGATCAACCAAGAAAGGACAATTATATCTAATTATATCTAATTATTACTAATTATTACTAATTATTACTAATTATGACTAATTGTTACTAATTATGACTAATTGTTACTAATTATGACTAATTATGATTAATTGTGACTAATTATGACTAATTATGATGAATTATTACTAATTATTACTAATTATTACTAATTATTACTAATTATTACTAATTATTACTAATTATTACTAATTATTACTAATTATATCTAATTATATCTAATTATATCTAATTATTACTATTTATATCTAATTATATCTAATTATATCTAATTATATCTAATTATTATTAATTATATCTAATTATTACTAATTATTACTAATTATATCTAATTATTACAAATTATTACTAATTATTACTAATTATATCTAATTATATCTAATTATTACTAATTATTACTAATTATTACAAATTATATCTAATTATATCTAATTATTACTAATTATTACTTATTATTACTAATTATTACTAATTATTACTAATTATTACTAATTATTACTAATTATTACTAATTATTACTAATTATTACTAATTATATCTAATTATTACTAATTATATCTAATTATATCTAATTATTGCTAATTATTAGTATTTATTAGTAATTATTAGTATTTATTAGTAATTATTAGTATTTATTAGTAATTATTACCAATTATTGCTAATTATTGCTAATTATTCCTAATCATTGCTAATTATTACTAATTATTTCTAATTATTACTAATTATTGCTAAATATTACTAATTATTAGTATTTATTCCTAATTATTAGTATTTATTCCTAATTATTACTAATTATTCTTATTTATAACTAATTATTACTATTTATTACTAACTATTACTATTTATTACTAAGTATTACTATTTATTAATGTTTATTACTATTTATTACTATTTATTACTAATTATTACAATTTATTACTAATTATTACAATGTATTCCTATTTATTACTAATTATTCTTAATTATTTCTAATTATTACTAATTATTGCTAATTATTCCTAATTATTTCTATTTATTGCAAATTATTGCTACTTATTTCTAATTATTCCTAATTAGTTATAATTATTCCCAATTATTCCTAATTATTGCTAATTATTACAATTTATTCCTATTTGTTGCAAATTATTGCTAATTATTGCTAATTATTGCTAATTATTGCTAATTATTGCTAATTATTTCTAATTATTCCTAATTATTCCTAATTATTAGTATTTATTAGTAATTATTACTATTTATTAGTATTTATTAGTAATTATTACTAATTATAGCTAATTATTACTAATTATTGCTAATTATTCCTAATTATTGCAAATTATTCCAAATTATTCCTAAATAATACTAATTATTGCTAAATATTACTAATTATTAGTATTTATTCCTAATTATTCCTAATTATTCATATTTATTACTAAGTATTCCTAATTATTACTAATTATTCCTAATTATTACTAATTATTCCTAATTATTACTAATTATTCCTAATTATTACTAATTATTCCTAATTATTAATATTTATTGCTATTTGTAAGAACCTGGATCTCCGTTTTTTAGGTATGCTTTCCTTTTCTGGAGTTTTTGAGAAAAATGAAGTTTCTGGAAATTTTTGAAGTACACGCCGTGTACTTTCTGAGTACACGCTGTGTACTCTTTTCCCGCTCGAAGCCGTGTGTTGGCCGTGTCTGGGCCACACACACGGTGTGTAGGGGTGAGGTGGAGGCCGATTTAAGCGGAGTACGAAAAAACCCACCACACGCCGTGTACTCTAAAAGTACACGCTATGTACTTTTTTTTTCATTAAACGGACCGGGGTCACGCCTGATCGCCATAAATGTCTTCTTCTAGGTCTGGTTCGACCGAGAGACGCCGTACGGCCGCAAAACTTCTCCAGATTGCCGAGCCTCCATCTGTTGGCCGATTCGACCGCCGTCGATTGCGTTGGAACCGCAGCGGTGAGTTCTTCCTCCTTCTTGAGTTTCATTCCTTGATTATTCCTCTTTCTCAAGTTATCGTGGTTTGAGCGTTTTGGATGTTTTCTCAGATCTACGACGTTCAAGGGAGAATCAGTCGCCGTGGTTCAAGTATATCAATCTCCTCGGATCGAGGTAGGTGGTTTGTGCCTTACCGTTCAAAGTATTTGAGTTCTATGTGCAAATTCCACTAATACCCGTGAACGGGGTATTGCGTGTTTACTTTTTTTCCCTTGTTGTTTTCATGCCTTGCTTGTATGCTTGTGTAGAGGTAATTTAATCACGTGTGAGGATAATTTGTTGTGCTTGGATGTTTTTCCCATGCCTTGTTCTATTTACGACCCTTTGGGTCTTGTTTAGCTTTTGGCCATTATGACTGTTTTCCATGCCTTGTGACTATAGGATGGAATGATATTCTTGATATGCTTGTTGTCCTGTAAAATGTTAGCCAAGTAGCTCTATAGGTGTACTTTGGTCTTATAGCATTATCATGCACTGACTGGCATGGGGCTGTGAGAACCTGGTGCTATAGACTATAAGGGATAGACTGAGTGAGCTTCCCAGAGAGTCTTTGACATTATAGACTACAGGAGGGTAGACCGAGTGAGCTTCCACAGTGAGTCTTAGACATTATAGGCCACGGGGGATAGACCGAGCGAGCTTCCCAGAGTGCCTTCAGATTTTATAGACTACAGAAGGGTAGACCGAGTGAGCTTCCTCAGAGAGTCTTACCTTGTTTGATTTCTCTTTAAGAACCTTCCCAGGCTAGAGGAGGAATTGACCGAGTGAGCTTCCTCAGAGAGTCTGTAGTATACCTAAGGCTATAGGAGGAATTGACCGAGATAGCTTCCTCAGAGAGTCTCTATACCTTGGGGCTAAGAGGGTTAGACTGCGTGATCTTCCTCAGAGAGTCCCTGACTACCCTAGACTATAAGGGGAATTGACCGAGTAAGCTTCCCCAGAGAGTCTCATAAATTCGTATAACCAAGCCAGAGGGGTTAGGCTGAGTGCACTGCCCAGAGGGTTGTGGTACTTCTTGGTTAGGACCAGGGGGGATGGCTGCGGGTACTTTCCAGAGGGTTTCCTATTTGTGTTGGCTGTTTTGCTTCACTGCTGCTGTTGTTTGTGGGTTGATTGCTGTTGTTGTTTACTGCTTACTGTAATTTTACCTACCATATACTCACTGACTATTATACACAGATCTTTGGGTGAATGCCTAATGGGATTTAGTCTCACACCCTATTTGTGTCATGATTTTGGGCCCAAACAGACTATGTGGTTGCAGGTATAGACAAGGGAAAGCACCCTTTGACTTCTGGTATTTGATTTCTTGGAGCAGGAGAGAAAGGGACCAAGCTTTGGATTGTGATGCTGAGGAGTTGTCTTTCTTTTCTTTTGTACTTGTTTTGGTACTGTGGTGTTTCCCAGCATTTTGATTTGTTTGGATGTTTTCCTAGATATGTATCTTTCATCATTTCATATATATACAAATGTGATCCAGTCGTTTGCTGATTTAGTCTTCTGCTGTTTATTATTGTTGGTTATTTATTGCTTCCGCTATTGCATGTTTATTTATTTCCACTGTGTACTCTTCCATTGAGGGCATAGTTTCCCCACTATCACACCCAAGGCCCTCGCTGCTAGTCGGCAACCTCTAGCGTTTGGGGAAATGCGCTTGAGGCCATGTGACCAATCGGGTACGGGGCGCCTCTGGGTGGATTTCGGAACTGGGACGTTATGAAGTGGTATTAGAGGGATTATTTTCTCTTGATTTACTATTTAGAGCCTTTATCCAGGGATAAGACGGATTCGGTACTTGGTAATGAGCTGTTCCCGGGAGTAGCTAACCCGTGTACAGGGAAAATCCATACTACCTCGTTACTGTAAATTTTCTGGTTTAGAGATTTTACGATTGATATGATTTCACCTAGAGTGATTCACATGACTTGCGTTGTTATTATTGTTTGGCTATTGCGGTTCTATTTCTGTCGTAACCCAATGAGATGAGGGTATTCCATCTCATGCATCATATAGGAACTTGTTAGAAATCACATGCCATGCATTTTTTTCAGGCCATCTAGGGTGCATTAGCGATTTCATGTTGTTGTGATAGACTTGGTGTAGATTATGCATGCTGTTGTGATAGATGCTTTGATAGAATCTCTGCTGCTGATAGAGGACTGTTTGTATTTTACCTAGCTTATATGAATGCCAAGTTTTGGTTCTTCAGGTGTTATGGGCCCTCTTGAATCGGAAATTGGTGGATCATTGACCTGTTTTTCCTTATATATGACTGTGGGAGATGCCAAGATTTGATTCGTTGGGAGTATAGGCCCTCACGGGTCGGAATTTGGCACCTCCTTGCTATGTTTTCTGTGTTTTCTGGGCTTCTGTGCAGTTTCTGAGCTACTGCCAGGAAAAACCCAGAATACACGGCGTGTACTTTATGGATACACGCCGTGTAGTTTCAGGCCGTGTCACTGACCGTGTGAGCAGAAACACGGCATCTTGAAAATAACTTCAGGAACATGCCGTGTTGGTAAAGAACACGCCATGTAGTTTAGAGCTGTGTACCCAGCCGTGTCACTAACAACACGGGCTGGGGAAGCTCGAGTAGAACACGCCGTGTTGGTAAAGAACACGCCGTGTAGTTTTGTCCCAGGTGCCCAGCCGTGTCACGAACAACACGGGTTGGTGTTATCTTCCCCTATACACGTCGTGTTTGTTCGTAACACGCCATGTAAGGGAAGCCATGTAGACAGCGGTGTAACTAACAACACGGGCCACCGAGACCTTGTCTAGTACATGCCATGTCCCTAGGGAACATGCCGTGTAGTCTGGGGTTAGTTTGGATCGTGTGGGTTAGCCGTGTAAGGAGACTCAGGCAAGGGTTTAGAGTTCAAGTACACGCCGTGTGTGGGAACAACACGCCGTGTAGTTTAGGGTGTTACACGACCAGTAGTGGCAGGAGTACACGCCCATGTTAATGGATTTAACGGACATGTCGTGTAGTTTTAATACACACCATGTGGTCATATTCTGTAAAACTTGATGTTATTTTCCCTGTTCCCATTTTGTACTCCTATGTTTTCAATCCTTGTTAATCCTGATCTAAGGTGTGCTTTTGATCTTTCAGAGCTATGCCTCCTAGATTTCCTTCGGTCGTACATCAGTTGTCGGATGGTGACCAGACACCGGAAATGGACGATCAAGGAACTCCTATTGATCCTCCTACTGTGCCAGCCCTGGAACCAGTAGTTATACCCGTTGCAGGCACCAATATACAGTTCAGGGAGGACTTCTTAAGGATCTTGCAGATTTTTTAGGGAGCGCCGCCTCCTGCCCCGTCGATGGCTGAGTTGACGTGGGTTTTCCAGCAGCAGCATCCTCCTACTTTCTCACGGGATGGAGGACCCCAGGTTGTAGAGTCATGGTTCGAGGCCACCCTAACTATCTTCGAGCATCTAGAGATACCCCCAAAGAAGAGGGTAAATCTGGACACGTATATGCTCTGGGACACCGCCAAGAGGTGGTGGGAGGTGATCTCACAATCAGGACTCCATCAGGGTATGTCATGGGATGAGTTTCGACGCACCTTCTATGACTACTTCTATCTGGAGACCCTGAGGGCCGATCGAGCCCGGGAGTTTATGAGTCTGCAGTAGGGTACTCTTTCTGTCATGGGGTACTCATCCCATTTTACTGAGCTGCAGTGTTTCACACCGATCCCAGCAGGTGATGAGTTGTTCCTTGATAGGAAGTTTGAGGACGGTCTCAGGCAGAAGATCTGCTCCCAGGTGAATATCTTCCAGTTGACTTCTATATCCTCCATCGTCAACCAGGCACTGATTATTGAGCGCAATCTGAGGGATTCTAGAGCAGTGAGCCAGGGCGGTTCGACACCCAGAGATGTTGTTCCTCCTACGGGCAGTAGGAAGCATCGCATAGAGTCTTCTCGAGGAGATCGGGGTTTGCGGGATGCATCTTCTAGCAACCAGGTCGTATGCTACCAGTGAAGTAGGAGTGGGCATACTAGGCCTCAATGCCAGAGAGATCCGATAGAGTGCCGATCTTGTGGCAAGATGGTCCATCTTCAGCGCTTTTGTCACATCTTCTCACCTTCAGCTGGTGGTAGGGGTTCCTCTATGACCCCATGTTCTGGAGATGCTTCGCCAGTTTCCCACCAGTCTGGGAACTGGAGTTCTTCCATCTATTCGGGCTGAGGTGGAGGTTTCGGCTGTGGTGGTCAGTCACCAGGTCATCAGCGATAGTAGAGTGGATCAGCTCAGAGCGGTCAGCCAGGGGTGCAGGGCCGCGGTACAGGCCAGTCTTTCGCCGTGGAGCAGACCTATCAGGGGCAGGATCCCGACCCCTCTACAGTTCGAGGTACGATCTTAGTAGCCTCAGTTTTATCTTCATCTCTTTTAGATACGGGTGTTTCCCATAGCTTTATCTCTATTTTGGTCGTGGGGAGCCTTGGGCTTTGTATCTCTTCATCCGCTGCTTTGTTGACTCTTGACACACCGTTGGGAACAAGGAAATCTAGCATACGTCAGTGCAGAGAGTGCCCTCTTGAGGTTTCGGGGTGTCATTTCTTATGGTACCTCTATGTCCTAGAGATGAAGGCCTATGACGTCATTCTCGGTATGGACTGGTTGGTTCCCTTCCAGGAAGTCGTCAATTGCTATCACCACAGGGTGAGTTTCATATCACCAGAGGGCGGGTCTTTCCTTCATAGAGGTGAGTGGGATGTCCAGGTAGGTAGATCTGGACCAGAGAATCATGGGCTAGGGGAAGTTACAGCCCAGATTGGCAGTCTTTATCTGGATGACCAGGGAACTTCATAGTTATACTTTCCCCCAGTGGTGGATCGTTTCAGGGATGTTTTTCCAGAGGACTTTTCAGGTTTGCCTCCAGAGCGTGAGGTAGAATTCTCGATTGAGCTCATTCCAGGAGTGGAACCAGTGTCCATTCCTCCTTATAGGATGGCTACACCTGAGTTGCAGGAGCTCAAGAAGCAACTGGAGGAGTTGCAGGCAAAGGGTTTCATTCGACCCAGTACTTCTCCTTGGGGTTCGCCTGTCCTGTTTGTGAAGAAGGCAGACAGTACCCTTTGGCTTTGTGTGGATTATCAGAAGCTTAACTAGTTGATGGTCAAGAACCAATATCCCTTTCCAAGGATAGATGACCTCTTTGATCAGCTTCGAGGAGCTCGGGTGTTCTCGAAGATCGATTTGAGGTCCAGTTATAATTAGTTGCGCGTTAGACAATCTGATGTACCTCTTACAGCCTTCTGGAGTAGGTATGTTCTATACGAGTATACAGTCATGTCGTTCGGTCTCACGAACACACCTGCAGTTTTCATGGCACTGATGAACCGAGTGTTCCATCCATACTTGGACTCCTTCGTCGTGGTCTTCGTGGACAATCTTGGTGTACTCTCACACTCAACACGACCATTCCATACATCTTGAGATCGTTCTGAGTACACTGAGAGAGCATCGACTGTATGCTAAACTCTCGAAGTGACACTTTTGGATGGATCAGATTCACTTCTTAGGTAACGTTATCTCAGAGGATGAAGTATCTGTGGAACTAGAGAAATTGAGAGCTGTAGTTTTCTGGGAGCAACTTAAGAACGTCTTTGAGGTACGAAGTTTCCTAGGGATGGCGGGATACTACAGACACTTTATTCAGGACTTCTCACGCCTAGAAGCACCATTGACAGGTATGACCAAGAAGGGGGTGAAGTTTTTATGGTCAGATTTTTGTGAGTCAGCCTTTCAGGAGCTGAAGGGGAGGTTGACGTCAGCACCGATACTAGTCTTGCCAGAGTCGGGAAAGGGATACACTATTTACTCTGATGCTTCAGGTATCGGTTTGGGAGCTGTGCTTATGCAGGGAGATGGATTCGTTGCATATGGGTCTCAACAGTTGAGGCCACATGAGAGGAATTACCCTATGCACGATCTGAAGTTGGCAGCTGTTGTTCATGCCTTATGCTGTTGGAGACACTACCTTTTGGGAGAGCACTTTGTGGTTTTCACCAACCACAAGAGTCTTAAGTATATCTTCACTCAGTATGATCTGAATCTGAGACAACATAGGTGGGTTGAGTATCTTCAGTCATTTGACTTCGAGCTCGCCTATACGCCGGGAAAGGGAAATACAGTGGTAGATGCGTTGAGTAGAAGAACTCATATTTAGGCATTTCAGGAGGCCAGTAGTGAGTGGCATCTTATGGCCCTGTTCTCTGAGATTCACTTAGAAGTGCATGATAGGCAGGGACAGACTGTCCTATCTTCTGTAGCTGTTACCTCTACACTTCTTGATCGGGTACAGATGAGGAAACTATCAGATTCAGAGGCCTTAGTCCTACGAGAGAGTGTGTCAGGAGGGGACCCTCTTCCTGGATGGACAGTGGGCGAGGATGAGATCTTGCGTTTCCAGGGACGCATATGGGTGCCAGCAGACATACGTGAGGAGCTGATGCGGGATTTTCATTCCTCAATTTGGGAAGTTCATCCTGGCGTCACCAAGATGTATCGTGATCTACACCGCCAGTACTGGTGGTCAGTTATGAAGAAAGATGTTTCTGGTTTTGTCATGAGATGTTCTACTTGTCAGCAGGTGAAAGCAGAGCATCAGTGACCAGCAGAGCTTTTACAGCAGTTACCTATTCCCGATTGGAAGTGTAACGATGTCGTGATGGACTTCATGACTGTGTTTCCATGGTCACCTCGGGGGAACGATGTTGTTTGGGTTGTCGTTGATAGGCTTACGAAGGTTTCTCACTTCTTGCTGATCAAGGAGACCTTCAGTGTTGATGATCTGGGACAGTTGTACATCCAATAGATTATACGTCTACATGGAGTTCTACACTCCATTGTTTCATACAGGGATGCGTTCTTTACTTCTCGGTTCTGGAAGGGATTTCAAAAGGCTTTGGGTACACGGGTACTTTTGGGTACAACATACCATCCCCAGACAGATGGCCAATCCGAGCGCATGATCCAGGTGCTTGAGGATATGCTCTGAGCTTGTATTATTGACTTCGACGGTTCTTGGGAGAAGCATATTCCTCTTGTGGAGTTCGCCTACAATAATAGTTTTCAGGCGACCATTCAGATGTCACCTTACGAGTCTTTGTATGGTAGGCCATGCCGATCACACTTATGTTGGATGGAGGTAGGAGAGGCAGCTTTGCTGGGACCTCATCTTGTTCAGGAGACCTCAGAGCAGATAGAGTTGATTCGAAAGAGGATGGATATAAAATAGTCTCGACATAAGTCTTATGCTGATCAGCGGAGACGACCTCTGGTGTTTGAGGTTGGGGATCAGGTTTTCCAGTGTGTCGCACTGAGGTTGGGACACAAGAGGATTCGAAGATAGGGTAAACTTTCACCGCGGTACATTGGGCCGTTTGAGATTTTGGAAAGAGTTGGTCCGGTTTCCTACCGGTTGCAGTTACCTTAGAGGTACCGGGCCATGCACGATGTCTTCCATATCTCTTAGCTTCGACGTTACTTTTCAGACCCGTCGCATGTCTTTCAGCCCGAGGAGGTTGAGATCGAAGCAGATGCATCGTTTGAGGAGCATCCCATCCAGATTTCCGATCGCAGTACGATGGTTCTCTGTGGTCAGTCTGTTCCTTTAGTACGGGTGATTTGGCAGCATGGGCAAGTACAAGACGAGACCTGGGAGAGGGAGGCCGATGTACGATTGCAGTGGCCGGAGCTGTTCGGGGTTTCTTCTTCTATGCCTCGCTAGGGAAATTCAGGGACATATTTCTTTAAGGAGGGAAGTTTGTAAGAACCTGGATCTCCATTTTTCAGGTATGCTTTCCTTTTCTGAAGTTTTTGAGAAAAATGAAGTTTTTGTAAATTTTTGAAGTACACGCCGTGTACTCTTTTCCCACTCGAAGCCGTGTGCTATCCGTGTTTGGGCCACACACATGGTGTGTAGGGGTGAGGTGGATGCCGATTTAAGCGGAGTATGAAAAAACCCACTACACACCGTGCACTCTAAAAGTACACGCCGTATACTTTTTTTTCATTAAACGAACTGGGGTCGCGCCTGATCACCATAAATGTCTTCTTCTAGGTCTGGTTCGATCGAGAGACGTCGTACGACCGCGAAACTTCTCTGGATTCCTGAGCCTCCATCTGTTGGCCGATTCGACCGCTGTCGATTGTGTTGGAACCGCAGCGGTGATTTATTCCTCCTTCTTGAGTTTCATTCCTTGATTCTTCCTCTTTCTCAAGTTATCGTGGTTTGAGCATTTTGGACGTTTTCTCAGATCTACGACGTTCAAGGGAGAATCAGTCGTCGTGGTTCAAGTATATACATCTCCTAGGATCGAGGTATGTGGTTTGTGCCTTACCGTTCAAAGTCTTTGAGTTCTATGTGAAAATTTCACCAATACCCGTGAACGGGGTAATGCGTGTTTACTTTTTTGCCCTTGTTGTTTTCCTGCCTTGCTTGTATGCTTGTGTATAGGTAATTTAATCATGTGTGAGGATAATTTGTTGTGCTTGGATGTTTTTCCCATGCCTTGTTCTATTTACGACCCTTTGGGTCTTGTTTAGCTTTTGGCCATTATGATTGTTTTCCATGCCTTGTGACCGTAGGATGGAATGATATTCTTAACATGCTTATTGTCCTGTAGAATGTTATCCAAGTAGATCTATAGGTGTAATTTGGCCTTATAGCATTATCATGCACTAACTGGCACGGGGCTGTGAGAACCTGGTGCTATAGACTATAAGGGATAGACCGAGTGAGCTTCCAAGAGAGTCTTTGACATTATAGACTACAGGAGGGTAGACCGAGTGAGCTTCCTCGGTGATTCTTAGACATTATAGGCCCCAGGGGATAGACCGAGTGAGCTTCCTAGAGTGCCTTCAGATTTTATAGACTACAGGAGGGTAGACCGAGTGAGATTCCTCAGAGAGTCTTACCTTGTATGATTTCTCTTTAAGAACCTTCCCAGGCTAGAGGAGGAATTGACCAAGTGAGATTCCTCAGAGAGTCTGTGGTATACCTGAGGCTGTAGGAGTAATTGGCCGAGATAGCTTCCTCAGAGAGTCTCTAGACCTTGGGGCTAAGAGGGTTAGACTGTGTGATCTTCCTTAGAGAGTCCCTGACTACCCTAGACTATAAGGGTAATTGACCGAGTGAGCTTCCCCAAAGAGTCTCATAAATTCGTATGACCAAGCCAGAGGGGTTAGGTTGAGTGCACTTCCCAGAGGGTTGTGGTACTTCTTGGTTAGGACCAGAGGGGATGGCTGTGGGTACTTTCCAGAGGGTTTCCTATTTGTGTTATCTATTTTTCTTCACTGCTAATATTGTTTGTGGGTTGATTGCTATTGTTGTTTACTGCTTACTGTACTTTTACCTACCATATACTCACTGACTGTTAGGAACATATCTTTGGGTGAATGCCTACTGGGATTTAGTCTCACACCCTGTTTGGGTCATGCTTTTGGGCCCAAACAGACTATGTGGTTGTAGGTATAGACAAGGGAAAGCGCCCTTCGACTTCTGGTATTTGATTGCTTGGAGCAGGAGAGCAAGGGACCAAGCTTTGGCTTGTGATGCAGAGGAGCTGTCTTTCTTTTCTTTTGTACTTGTTTTGGTACTGTGGTGTTTCCCAGCATTGTGATTTGTTTGGCTGTTTTCCTAGATATGTATCTTGCATCATTTCATATATATACATATGTGCTCCAGTCGTTTGCTGATTTAGTCTTCCGTTGTTTATTATTGTTGGTTATTTACTACTTCCACTATTGCATGTTTATTTATTTCCGATGTGTACTCTGCCAATGAGGGCATAGTTTCCCCACTATCACACCCAAGGCCCTCGCTGCTAGTCAGCAGCCTCTGGCATTTGGGGAAATGCGCTTGAGGCCATGTGACCAACCGGGTACGGGATGCCTCTGGGTGGATTCCAGAATCGGGACGTTACACTATTTATTACTAATTATTGCTATTTATTACTAATTATTGCTAATTATTGCTAATTATTGCTAATTATTACTAATTATATCTATTTATTGCTATTTATTTCTAATTATTGCTAATTATTGCTAATTATTGCTATTTTTTACTAATTATTGCTATTTATTTCTATTTATTGTTAATTATTACTATTTATTCCTAATTATTGCTAATTATTTCTAATTATTACTAATTATTCCTAATTATTTTTAATTATTCCTAATTATTGCTAATTATTGCTAATTATTAGTATTTATTAGTAGTTATTACTAATTATTAGTATTTATTTCTAATTATTACAATTTATTACTAATTATCACAATTTATTGCTAATTATTACAATTTATTACTAATTATTATTAATTATTTCTAATTATTGCAAATTATTTCAAATTAATGCTAATTATTACTAATTATTGCCAATTATTACTAATTATTGCTAATTATTCCTAATTATTGCTAATTATTCCTAATTATTGCTAATTATTACTAATTATTAGTAAGTATTACTAATTATAAGTATTTATTCCAAATTATTCGTAATTATTCCTAATTATTATTAATTATTACTAATTATTACTATTTATTAATATTTATTTCTATTTATTACTAATTATTGCTATTTACTGCTAATTATTGCTATTTATTTCTACTTATTGCTAATTATTTCTAATTATTCCTAATTATTGCTAATTATTGCTATTTATTTCTATTTATTGCTAATTATTTCTAATTATTCCTAATTATTGCTAATTATTACTAATTATTAGTATTTATTAGTAATTATTAGTAATTATTAGTATTTATTAATAATTATTACAATTTATTACTAATTATTACAATTTAATACAATTATTATTAATTATTCCAAATTATCATTAATTATTCCTAATTATTACTAATTATTCCTATTTATCACTAATTATTCCTATTTATTACTAATTATTCATATTTTTTACTATTTATTTCTATTTATTACAAATTATTGCTATTTATTGCTAATTATTGCTAATTATTGATAATTATTCCTAACTATTACTAATTATTGCTAATTATTGCTAATTATTGCTAATTATTCCTAATTATTGCTAATTATTGCTAATTATTGCTATTTATTTCTAATTACTGCTAATTATTTCTAATTATTGTTAATTATTTCTAATTATTAGTATTTATTGCTAATTATTAGTATTTATTAGTATTTATTAGTAATTATTAGTATTTATTACTAATCATTACAATTTATTACTAATTATTACAATTTATTATTAATTATTATTAATTATTGCTATTTATTACTAATTATTGCCAATTATTACGAATTATTGCTAATTATTGCTAATTATTGCTAATTATTCCTAATTATTACTAATTATTACTAATTATTAATATTTATTCCTAATTATTCCTAATTATTACTAATTATTCCTAATTATTACTAATTATTCCTATTTATTACTATTTATTGATATTTATTACCAATTATTATTAATTACTAAAAATTAATTATATACATTACTAATTATCGTTAATAATTAATAATTACTAGTAATTATTAAAAATTAATACTAAAAATTTCAATTTGTTAGTACAAATAAATACTAATGACAAAACAATTTAAATTTAATTTAATTACAACTAATCAACAATAAAAAAAATTAACATAAAAAAATGAAATAAATAATAAATTAAAAAAACATAAATACCTTAAAGACTGATTTTCTATTGATGCAGACGGCTTCACAACTTCTTTGTGAACAAAAAAAATTAACTTAGAAAAATTTTCTCTCTAAAATCTGAGTTTAGAGAGAAACATGATCTAAAATTTGAGAGGAATGAGAGGAAAAATGGATGGGGGTATATATAGGTTAGATTATTTGCAACAGGATTATTTGCGACGGGATACCGGTCGCAAATAGTATCTTTAGCGACGAGACTCGTCGCAAATACCTACGCCCGCATTAATTACTGTCGGCGGTTAAAAAGTTATTTGCGACGGGACCCGTCGCAAATAGTCCCTGCCGACACACCTTCTGCGACGGGATGACATCCGGTCGCAAAAAGCTATAAACCGCCGCCGATTATTTGCGATGGGGCCCGTCACAAATACTTAACTATTTGCGACGGTGGGATCCCACCGTCACAAATAACCTTCGCGCGGTTTGGTGCGCTATCCGCGCCAAACTATTTGCGACGGGAGACGAAATCCCGTCGCAAATAGTTGGTTAATTGCGACGGGTCGTTACCCCCGTCACAAATAACCTCTTGGACGGACCTTTTGCGACGTGATTTATTCCCGTCGCAAAAGGCCCGTCACAAAAAGCCCTTTTTCCCATAGTGATGGTATGCTGAGAGCTGGGTAGCATCATACCCTGAAGGGGTACTAAATCAGCTGGTCCCTCAGGTCGGGATAAAGAAGAGAACCATTAGGAAAGAAGCTCTTCATTTGAAAGGTGACTCTTCCTCACCCGGTGCTGATTCACCAGATTCCTCACACGAAGCTGATTCATCGGATTCCCAAGATGGGAATGATGAGGCTCAAAATGCGTCAAAGCAGCCTTGTTCTAGATATAATCCGACTGCCAGAGTCAAGAGACCTACTCCATCGACTCCTGGTGAGTTACATCATTGAGCCAATTTAATCGTCATTATTTTAAAGAGCAATAAGTTTCATTTTCTTATCCTTTATCTGTGATTGCAGGAGCTGGGAAGAAGTTGAAGTCCCAGATTGTAGGACCCTCCTCGCGGCCTTCTGGTGCACATTCTGAATATTTATGACTAGAGGCTGTCCGGACATGGAGGAGTTTATATTGTGATGCTGAAACCGCCTGGATGGACTTATGCGACGGGCTGCATATCCCTGGAGTGGGGAATCTCCGTGCTTCCTCTGACATCCATTTTAAGGACAACCCCAATGAAGTAAGGGCTTACATCAAAGAGCTGGAAATGCTCATATATGCCACTGATAAGTTAGTTCCTATCACCAAGCTGGTGAAGGAAATGATGGACTATGGTACCACTGAGGGGATTGGTCCTTCATTAGATGAAGAGTGGCATGATTACGTGGCTCCTGAAGATGTAAGTTTTCTTTTTTCTCATATTTCAATTTGTTTTGCAATTTGAATTTAGTCAAAGCTTTGTTATTTAAGGAAATAATCTTCTTCATCCTACAACTTGTAAAGGAAAGAACCACTGAAATCCCTTCGCCGCGGTATAGCCCTGGTGGCACCGCTCTTGGAGCCAATGAATCTCTTTGTGAGTCGGGCGAAGTATCTCTAGGCCAGCAAGTCATGGATGAGGAGTTAGAATGGGCGTTATTGTCTCTGATACCTGTTTTCGGAGATGATGATGCCAGTCCACCCAAAAAGGCCAAGAAGCAAAGGCATCGAATAAAGAAGACTACAGTCAAACGCTTCATCAGTAGTGGTAAGTCTTTCTAGTAGTCATGAATTTTAACTTATAAAAAGGTGCTCAAACTTCTCGGGATTGCAGGGGCTTCTTTAGTTTCGACTTTAAGGGAAAGGACTGACCATCCTCAGAGTACAATGGAGGGTGCTGTAGAACGACCACAAGTTCCTACTGAAACAGCTGTTCCTGAAGAAATACTGAGAGCAAATGAGCCGGCGTCTGTTCCCAGCACCGCTCTTGTTTCTGATGCTAGGAGAGAAAAGACTTCTGGTAAATTAATAATACTTCATAGAACCTCAAATGAGACAATAACTGACTTCTATTCTTTAATGTTTTTAGTTTAAACACATGCACCATAACATTTGGCAACCACCAAAGCTGACCCCACAACTGTCTCTAAAGAAGCTATTTGGGGTCAGAGATTTCCAGATGAAAATCACGAAGAAGACACGACGAGTGCTCCCACTGGTGATACTGACCTAGGATCTGGGACATCATTGGATAAAATGATGAATCTTGGCATGTCCTTTGAATAAATTTTAGAACATGTTAAATTACCATGTGATTTAGAAGATTTTGGAGATCTAGTTATAGAATCAACTGGACGTGAGTTTCATCATTTGTCCTGTTAATCTTCTCATGATTACACTTCTAACCATGTTTGGTTAAAAAATGTATAGTTCCATCTAAAGAAACTACTGAACCAACAATGCGTGAAAGGGGTGGAGACACTGATGTCAAACCTATTATTGAAGAAACACTGGATCAGGTGGAACTTAACACGGAAGACCCTCCTGAAACCCATCTTGAAAATCCTATTGAAGCTAGGAAAGATGGGGAGGAGTTTTCACAAGTTGCTGATCTACTATTAGGTAAAAAATGATGATATTTTTAGCTTACTTAATCTTCAAGACGATCAATTAACTTTTACTATCCTTTGAAACTAACCATACTTTCAATTGACCAAACAAGGTTGTCAACTTCAATGTCTAGGTCTGGAGGTGAAGCCTCAGCCTCATCCCAAATAGTAACAGAAGGGGAAGCAGCCAGGGTCAGGGAAGGAGTAGAACACGACACTTCCTTAAGTGCATTAATCCCTGACTATGTTCCTCCCTGTGACAGCGATGTTGAATCAGACCCAGAGGTGAAAAAGGCGCTCCAATTCTCACGTCACAAGGCATGACAAAATATATGGAAGATAATATCTGAGATGCCTCTTGAAGTGATGCCTTTGAAAATTCCAATACTTTCATCCCTGTTCATCATGCTTGGACTTGGCGGTTTTGGATATAAAAAAATCCATGTCGCAATGAAACAAGTCATTCGATGGAGGGAGCAAGAGCAAAGGTGTCATCAAGACCTGATCATAGCTAGATTGCTGACCAATATCAATGAATTTCAGGATACAGTGTCCCGAGCTGAGGCTGATCATGCTGCAAAGCTGAAGGATCTGAAGCAAAATATCAAGGAGAAGATTGTACAATAGTTTCACCTTCAGCAAAAGCTAGATGTTGTTACTGGGGAGCTAGACTGGCTTCATAATTTATTGGAATAAGTCCAAGCAGATGGTATAAAATCCATCACAGATGCCAAATAAGCACTTCGTCGAGCTGAAGAGAGTGAAGTTGATCGAGTAAATGAACTTCAAGTGGTTACTGATGAAGCTCAGGATGCTGTAAAATAGATGAGAAGTCATGTTGAAAGTCTTCTGTAATTTCTGAAAAAAAATATAAGAGACTCCAGTATGTGGATGTTCTCCCAATCTTGTCCATTAATAAAAAAACAGTTCATCTTCAATCATTTTTACCTTCATTTTCTTGATAATTCCTCTTATTTTTACCTAATCCATGGGCCTAGTAAACATAGTTTTATTTTTACTAGGGTTATATAAACAACCCCACAAACTTTGCATCCTTTAATTGCTCAATATTGCCTAAATCATACAAAATGTACATTTAGTGAGTTGGGACTCAACTTTTTTTCAGAGTACCCTCTATAGGTTCCCAATTTAATGAGTACCATGTCTTTTTTTATTGGCA
Organism: Viscum album; assembly: GCA_963277665.1. Lineage (NCBI taxonomy): Eukaryota > Viridiplantae > Streptophyta > Magnoliopsida > Santalales > Viscaceae > Viscum > Viscum album. The sequence continues at coordinate 1,841,496,884 of OY728157.1, read as the reverse complement.
GTTTAAAGTCATGCATGTTGGACTATAAAAAGGCTAATATTTAAGGTCGAATAGCTTTGACCGAATGGATGAAATTGACTCAAATCTTGATAATTTATTTGGAAACATATTACCATATTCAAGTATGGAGGGGGGAAATTGTAAACTGTGAATTGAGAAATTTTGAATCTGAGGAACGACATGGGAAAAGAGCTAAAAGGAATTAGAGGAAGTATTTTCTAAGAATGAAGTTACCACTACTTGAAAAACTCGTTATGGGGGCTGAATTATGCAGGGCCAACTGGGGCATAAGTTGCATAGTCAAATAGTAACATCTTTTGGATGACAGATCCGTTATATAGAAAACTTATACAAGGCCACCTAAGGGCACGTGCTGCAGTGTCGGGCAAAAGAACTCTCAGAAATTTGACTTTCTATTGCTAAAATCCAAATAAAGTTTTATGGGGATTCAAATTTTCCAAAGCATAGAGTCTGCTTTATGGAGAAAGGTACTTTAATATGGAGAGCATATTTCCAATCAGAATTATCAAATAATTGGAGGAATGTGACTTCTAGGAAGGTTTAACCCAAACTTAAGAAAAAAAGGTATCTGTCATTTTAAATCATATGACTAAAACCAGAGATAGAAACAATATATGACATAATACTTTCAGATCATGAAAAAGAGTATGGAAAAAATATGTTAAGGATGATAGTTTTTTAGATCCCTACATATCACTGTTAAGACCAATAGGGACAAAAGATGATTCTATTAAGAATGAAGTTACCACTAATTGACAAACCCGTTATGGAGGTTGAATTATGCAGGGCAAACTGGGGCATAAGTTGCATAGTCAAATAGTATCATCTTTTTGGATGATAGGTCTGTTATGTAAAAAACTTATGCAAGGCCACCTAAGGACACGTGCTGCATTTTCAGACAAAAGAACTCTCAAGTATCATACATTTTGCGACCATAAGTCAAGAAAAGGGTTATGGATATCATGAATATTATTTGTATAATTTTGCGGCTGGGTCTTGAATTTCGATTCTAGATGTCACTACGTATCTCATTAGGATGAGAATCAAGCCACACGTAGTTCTTGAAATACATTTTAACATCATGCAGGATGAAAGCATGAAATATATTAGTTTAGGGTCATAGGGCTCGAACTATAGTGAGGGAGACACATCGTGCATTTCTTATAAATCTGATGCAAATAAAGACCAGGGTGTTCCATATCACACCATGTGATCCCAGGGAGACTTTTCAGCCAAGGGACCAAAAGTAGAGTTGGGGTTAGGCCGAAAGGCTTGGGGATGGACTCGAGGAATGCTTGAGAGTTCCTACATATCCCATGGGGATGGGAATCAAGCCACACGTAGTTCTTGAAATACCCTTTGTACAGATTTGGTTCATATATATGAGGGGTAAAGATGAATTTATTTCAATTATGGCTGGACCCAAGATTAAATACTTGAGTGTCACTACGTATCTCATAAGGATGAGAATCAAGCCATACATAGTTATTGAAATATGACATGGTTGGAGACCATGTCGATGATGATTCCTCTCAAGTGAGGGTATCATGGATTATTGCAGTTTATTGTCATATAGGACAAAAGAACAAATAGTTTAAGGTCATATGCATAGACCAGTGCTATGCAGTTTAATGTCTTGTAGCAAGGATAACGGGGAACTGTATAGTTTAACATCATATATCTAGGACAATGGGACATACATAGTTTAACGTCATGTAGGATGAAAGTGAATTGATATGAATAATATGGTTGATGGGGGCTTCAAAGATCAACATCCTATGGGATAAAGGTGAATCGATGTGAAGAAAGTGGTTTTGGGATTGAACCTTAGGAGGTTTCATACGTACCCAGCCTAGGAGGCAAGGATCAAAGTCCGCATAGTTCAATTGAGAGGGATTTAGTGATCGGGGTGTACTTGAGGATAGCGACTCGAAGATGATGTTGGGACTTAAAGCGTGGTTAGTGGCCCAGAGAATATGTCATGGTCAAATCTTACTCTAAGCCCACGTGAGTCATGATCGGTGTGAGAAACAAGAGGCAGCAACAAACCTGACGATCGTGTCGTGAAAGATGCGACCATGAAGGATGGTGTGGGGCTTATGCATGGTTATCTTCCCAAGTCATACATAGAAATATAGTTTAAAAGACAATTACGCATACAACAATCATAGTTTAATGTCATGTGTCACAGACATGGGGTGCTTGGAAGTTTAATGTCTTGCAGCTCAGCCGATGCATAGTTTAACGTCATGTTGGACGAAAGGGGGGACACGGTTTAACATCATGTTGGATGATAGAGGGGGGCTATGCAGTTTAATGTCCTGCAGTAAGGACAATAGGTGTATTTATGTTACAAAAAATACTTCTTCAAAAATATTGCATTGGTTGGAGTTGTAATGAGTTCTCCATCCATTGATATTAAAGAATAAGATCCATTGGAGTAGACCTTATGTATTGAGTAAGGTCCTTACCACTTTGGCTAAAGCTTTGGAGGCTTCTTTCCCGATATCATTGGGGTTATGAGGACCAATACCAATTCTCCTTGAATTAATGAATGAAGACAAACTTTTTTATTGAAATATCGTGCTATTCGATTCTGATAGACTTATAAATAGTGAAATGTGCACAATATTTTTTCATCTAGTCGTTACAATTCATCCAATCACTTTTGAGATTGTTCATCTGTAGATAACTAATCACAAATGGAGACTCTAAGTGAAGGTAATTAGACTTCAATAGGAAAGACTGCTTCCGTTCCATATACCAATGAATATGGAGTTAATTGTGTAGTAGTGCGGGTGTTAGTCCGATAAGCCCATAGAGCATGAAAAAGTTTATCAAGCAATGAATTCTTATCTTTATCTACCATCTTTTGAAGTATGATTGAAAGAGTCTGATTGAAAGCCTATAGTTGACCATTGGCCGCTGCATGATACCAAGATAAATGGTTGGATCTGATATTGCATTCTTGATACAATTTTCTTACCTCGGACAAACAAAATTCGGTGACATTATCCGTCAATATGGTATGAGGAACACCAAATCTGGTAATGATGTTGGAATTGACAAAGCTAACAATGATTTTAGCACCGACTTCTTTGATAGGTATTGCCTCTGCCCATTTGGAAAAGAAATTAGTAGCAGTAAGAATATACTTAAACTGCTTAGCTATAGCCGGAGGATAAGATCATTCTATATCCATTCACCATGTAGAAAATGTCCAAGAGTATTTATCCATATGAAGCAACTATGGGGGTTGATGAATGAAGTTGGAACATACTTGGATAGAATGAAACTTCTTAGTGAAATCAACACAATCTTACATCATTGAAGACCGGAAGTATCCAAGCCTTCAAATTTGACCAAACAATCTATGTCCAGACTGGTGGGCACCACAAACTCCTATATATACTTCATTCATGACAACCATTGTCTCTTCACCATCAATACATCTGAATAGAATTCCATCAAAACCTTGCTTTTAGATAATTGTTTGGTGATTTGGGCTATCATAAAGAGTAAAATTGAGCACACATCACCAGACTTGTTCTTTCCCGGCTCTATCAGGTGGGAGTGTTCCATTTTGAAGGTATTACCTGATAGGTTCCATCCATCCTGTAGTATAACCATATGGTTCATAAATGAGACTGATTTAATTGATTTCCTCTGTTTTGATTTGAACAAAAGGTGAACCTATACGATGGTGTACAATACTGATGATTGTTTTGTCCTAATTTGGATCTTCTAGGGCTATGATTACATTAGCCAGTGCATCATCTTGGGCATTTTGTGATCACGGGACATAAAAAAATGTCTGTTCTGAGGGAAATTCTGTTATTAACTCTCTGACATAATCACACAAAGGTATTAACTCTTCCTTTCTAATGGCATAATCCCCATTTATTTTTTTGATTACCAAATCTGAATCACCTTTTACCTTCAAGTGATTCACCTATGCCTAAAGTTCCAATTCCAAGCCTACGATGAAAGCTTGATATTCTGCTTCATTGTTTGTACCACCTTCTAACAATAAGAAGGAATATGGTAGAATTTCCTTTTCTAGGGAAATAAGCACGATTCCTAACCCAACTTTATTGAATTTAGGATGTTCCATTTTCTTCCCTGTTGGAATTATGGAAGCACCATCAAAGTACATTTTCCATGTTTGAGGATTATCTTGAATAGAGAAGACTTCCTCATTAGGAAGTTCAATATTTAAATATGTATCTTATACAGATGGGTGTTCAGTAAGGAAATCGGCCAGAGCTTGGACCTTTATTGCCTTTTGAGACACATACTGAATATCAAACTGCTGCAAAATAACTGCCCACCTTGATAGACATCCTATAATAATTGGACAACTAAAGATAAATTTGAGTGGGTTATTATAAGATACCAATTGGACCTCATGATGCTGCAGGTAGTGTCTCAATTTCTAAACTGCAAAGATTAATGCTAGGCAGAACTTTTTAATACTTGAATATCAAGTTTCTGCCTCAAGAATACTCCTAATAAGATAGTAAAGGATGTTTTCATTCCCAGCATCATTCTTTTGGGCAAGGAAGGCACCCAATGATCGCTCTAAAGCTGTCACATAGAGAATAAGTGGTCTTCCTTCAACAGGTGGCATTAATACTGGTAGACTCAAGAGATATTTCTTGAGGATATCGAATTCTTCTTGACATTATTCAGTACACTGGTAGGTGACTCCCTTCTTCATTAATTTGTTGAATGGAAAACACTTGCCTTCCAAATTGGAAATGAAATGCCAAATATAGGCAAGTGTCCTTGAATTCCTCTTAAATCCTTCAAATTTCTAGGAGGTGACATGTCAAGGATTAATTTTATCTTCTTAGGATCAAATTTGATACCATGATGGAGTACAAAAAAGCCATGAAATTTTCCTGAGGTTACCCCGAAAGCACATTTCAAGGGATTCATCTTCAAATTATGTTGTCGAAGTTTGTTGAATATGATTTCCAGATTGGCCAAGTGATCAGAATTTTGTATGGATTTAACCAAAAAATCATCCACATAATATTAAACAAATTTCCCTAAAAAGGGTTTGAAGATATGGTGCATGGCACGTTGATACATTGCACCTGCATTCGTCAGGAAAAAGGGCATTACCCGATAGCAAAACACACCTTAAGGAGATCTTAAGGTTGTAGAATCCTCATCTTCTGAGGCCATTCGTATTTGATTGTATCCAGAGTAACCATCCATGAAGGAAAGAGCTTCGTAGCTAGCTGTTGCATCAATTAAGAGTTCTGTGATCAGAACTGGAAAATCATCCTTGGGACAATGCCGATTAAGATATCTGAAGTCAATGAAAACTCTAATTTGTCCATTATTATTTTTCACAGGGACAATATTAGCCAGCCATTTGAGATATTGAATTTCTCTGATGAAGTTATCTTGATAAGCTTATCAACTTCAACTTCAATTTTGGAGGCATAAGTTGGGTGTGTTCTTCTTACGGCTTGATTGAATCCTTAATGTTCTTCTAGAAAACCCAAATGATGAGTGGAAACATCGGGATCAAGACCTAGAATTACTATATAATTCTAAGAAAATACATCTCGATTTTGCTTTAGAAATTAAGTATACATTTATTTCTCTTCAAGAGTCATGGCTGCACTAATTAAAGTGGGGGTGTGGATCTTCTTTTATACCCAGATTTATTTCTTTGAGTTCATCCACATTGGTAGATATACCCTCTTAAAATGTTGGTGGAACATCCTTGAGATCTTCCTCTTCTTCTTCAATATGTGTAACTTCTTCTGTTTCTACTTGCATAGTAGATGATGAAGCAGAATTTCCATGGTTAGTGGAAAAGTTAAAATTTGAACATCTTGAAGAAGAGGCTGCCATTTCTGAACCTATTGATGGTGAAGGGTCTTCCTGGGGTAATAAAGAGGAGATGATGGATTGAGAATCGACATTATTGTTTTTCTCTGGTATTGTTATAACTTCTTCCATCCTAGTTGATGAAGTATAGAATTGCTAGATTTCTGCTGATGAAATGAATACATCTCCATTTAATCTTTCATCACTGATTGGCGAATCAACAATTTCTCCCAAGTTGTATGGCTTGGTTTCCATAATTGGCATTATGGAAGTTTTCATAAGAGTGTTTGGATTTAGGTTTATCCTGTCAATTTGACTGATATGCAACACATAATATGTACTCACATGTATGAATGAGTTTACTAGAATCTTTTCTAAACCATTTGGAGCATTAATTTTGGTGACCTTATTTGCCATGGATTTTTTCTTTCCCTCCATTTGATAAAATTATGCCTCAATGTATTGAGATTCACACGTTTTGAATGGGGCCTTGTAACAATATAATATCCCAGTTTGACCATTGAAACAATATTTGAGACATTGATGGTATGACAAAGGTACGACCACATGTTGATGTAGCCAAGGTATTCTAAGAAAAATGTTTAAGGCGGTGTCCCGATGAACAACCATGAAATATGAATTAGACACAAGGTCTCCAAACTGAATTCTGAGTGTAATCTCGCCTAGAGGTTATTTTTCATTCTTATAATATCCTTGTAACATCAAATTATAAGGAGATAAATCAGATTCGGTGAGGCCCAATCGACGAAGTGTACAAATAGGAATGAGGTTAACTCATGAGTCATTATCAATGAAAGCTCATCAGATGTCTATGTCATCAACTTTTCTAGATAGATACAAAGGTCTTATATGTCCATGTACAAGATCATATTCATCTTCATATATAAAAGATACCCCTGCATGGAATTTTGTAGAATCATTCTCTATATGGTAGACCTCAGCCGCAAAAATTTCAGTTTCTAATTATTGAGGACTTGACAAAGCCTCAATAAGCGCCTCCTGAAGATCTTTTGATAGATTCAAGGCATACAGAATTGATAACTTGTCCAGTAATTGGGATAAATGTTTCAAGAAATCATACTTTTGGTCCAAAGTTCTGTGCTTCCCATCATGAAAATGTGGCTTTGTAGGTGCCTTGGAAGTTGATGCTTTGATAGTAGATGCATCCCATATTGGGGTAGGAATTGGAAACACTCCTGAGTTCAGTAGACTAGACCGACTAGGTCTATCTATTTGCTGAGAGAAAGAATGTGTAACCTCTAACCGGTCCTCCAAAATAACTGTGTCAGGACCGAATCTAACATGTGTGGAAGAACTTTCTTGTTCCTGTTGAGCCCGCTGAAGGGCTTTTCTATGATTTTCAGCCGCATATATAGTTTTAGTAGGGGTAGGATTGAAATAGTGTATTCTGGAATATCCATGTCTTCCCCTATATCCTATACCTCTGTATCTTCCTCTAATTCCTCTGTTATATACAGGGAACTTAGGATCATCATGATCGAAACTGTTATTGGCATAGAGATCCGTTAAATGAATCATGTTAACAGAACCAATGATCAATTCTTCATTTGATGAATATTCTGTCTGATGAACCAATTCAAGATATTCCGTTTGGTAGGGCGGTGCCCATGGTTTTGAAGAAGATTCCATAAAATCTACCATAGTCAAAGATAACTTAGGCTTTGACACGAGCTCGTCTTCTTCTGACTGCTCTTCTTTCTTCAAATTATGCCGCTTCTTTGAGGATTTTCCTTCTGATAAAGGGGTTTTTTTCTGTGGTAGAAATAGTAGAAGACACAATTGGTTGATTCAATTGTGTTCATAAAATGTAATGAGTTCAGTTTATTGTTTTCATGACCATAAAATCATCATATTTCTACGCATTTTTACTTTTGGATTCATGCCACTCGCCCTCTTCCTCTGGATCAGTAGCAGTAACACATGCTACCTGGGATGAAGAACCTTTCAGTTTTACTTGTATAGAGTCCACCATCTTTTTTAGGAGGTCTTTGAAGACAAAACACTCTTGAATGGGATGCCCCAACATTTGATGAAATGAACAATAGTTGGGGAGGTCTTTATCTCATTCTTTGTTCGGCCTTTTGGGCCTCGGCAACTGAACCAGATTGTTTTCTAGAGCCGAGATGAACTAACCAGTAACTTGCTCATTCTGGAAAGAATAAACTTTGTTCTTTAAATCCCCAAACTATTTCCTCCTTTGATCTTTTTGGTCAGCTTGATGAGGAAACAATTTTTGTAGATGCTCAGGAGGTAGATCCCTTCGACATGATGAAGGTTTTGAAGTAGAATTAGGTACAGGTGCTTGTTTAAGTGTAACTATAGCAGCTTCTAACTTTCCTACTCTCCTTCCTGGAACTGATGGAATTACACAAATTTTATCCCTAGTTTGTATAAGAGATTGTTCTATCTAATGAGCTATTGAAGTAAGGTCTCGAAACCCTCCGGTGTATTTCACAGGGATCAACAGTGTGCGTAATTCATCACGCATATTTTCTACAAAGATTGGTAGCAACTCTTCTTAAGGGAGTGATAAACTTAAGGAATATGTTAATCCCTTTCAGCAAACAATAAAATCCAAAACTCTTTCATTTTCCCTTTTTTTTACAATTAGTAAGATCAAAAACTGTCGTCTTTGGTAATGTTGAGCTAAATTGAAGAAGGAATCTTTGACGGAGATCTTCCCACCCAGTAATTGACCGAGATTGAAAACTTGTATACTAGACAAAAGAAGGTCCTTGTAATGACTGCAAAAAACACCTGAGCTTAACTTATTCTTATTGTTGAGGAGTTCCCATCATAGTATCACAACGAGAAACAAAATGTGTTAAGTTTTGTTCTGGATCTCTCGAACCATTAAAAATTGGGAATGTGGTATTCGCAAAATTTGATGGGGGAAGAATTGCATCCACCCATTCAGGGTAAGATCTCTTTTCTAGTTGAACCAGTGCACGTCATCCTTCCATATCTTCCAACCAAGATGTTAATGATTCAATGGTGGTCATTAATTTTTGAGAAACATATGGTTGAGCTTGGACCTGAGCAGGTGTAATAACTGTAGTTTGGACGGGTTTGGCGACCAGTACTTCCACTGATGGTAGTATTTCCAGTTGCTGTCGCACATGACCCATAGGATTGGTCCTATTAGGGTGTACTTGTAAAGGGGGATATTCTTGATCCATCCCAGTAGCTGCAACAAATTCCCTTAATTGATTAACTCCATCATGCTTAGGAGGAAGACTACCTTGAAGTAGTTCTGCATTTAACAACTTCTTCATTTCTTCTTCCTGATATGTGAACATTTCTTCTAATGAGAATGATTGGCCTTATCTAGAGGTAGGGTGGTATGTAACCTGAATTTTACCCTTTTCCTTGGCATGTGAATTTATGGAGTATGGAAGTGAATTACCTGAAGGAATGTATTGCCTCTGGGAAACCCTCTGGCTTCTGGTACGCACACCTTATTCATTTGTTTCTGTGTGTACAACATCTTGAACATGAACTTCTTTATCTGATTCCTATGAGTGAGCCTCATGTTCTGGGTGATCAGTGACAATGACATTGATGACATTTATCGATGCATAACGCACTGCATCCCTTCTGTCAGTGTTTCTGTGAGACTGTTTTCTTCAATGTCCTTTATGAGACATTGAATTTTGTTTGGTTGATCTCTCAAGAACTTCTTGATGAACCATAATTTTGAGGGAATTTCCTGATAATTCATCTATGCGTTCCTCTTGTGGATTCTTCCCTAATCGAGAGAAGACTGACTTTAGCTGAGGAAGAGATTGAGAATTTGAAAAAGTCCCTAATCTGGTGGTCTAGGGTTGTTCCTATTTTTCCTGCTCAACTCCTTGAATCCTGTCTATTGATCCCGAGGGTTATATTAAAAGAGTCCCTATCCTGGAAAGATGAGGTGGCTCTTGAGCTGCTACATCTGAAACTTTCTTTAAATCTCTCCTGATTTTTCATATTTTAGTCCGAAAATTGGTCGAACACATCATCCTACATCCACTCAAATCACCTGGCTCAGATAACCGTTGGATTATTTCTGACACCTCTGTCACCTGATGATTCACATGCTCTAAATGAGAAGCCAATTTGATATTCTCATTTGCTTGATGCAAGAGTAATTTGACAACTTTTTCTTTATATTCCTGACTTTGGGAAGAACTAGTTGAGGCATGTTCTTGAGCAAGCCTTTGATTACACACAAAACCAGTTAGATGTGGTCAGCCATGGGTAATAACATTGCATGAGACCACTTTTGGTGGGCTTTGTTGACTGGAGAGAAGAGTGAAATGAAATCAAATTCGCCAAGGCAAGGCATGGTAATTAACTGGCATTGGTAATTAACTGGCACAACCTTTTTAATGCGCCAAGGCATGTATGCTAAAGGGATCTCTACTGCTTTTCAACCATTGGATGTCAGGAAACTGAGAGATATGCCAAGTCAATTTTGCGTTACAACCCTTCTATTACCTTAACATGATTTTGATATTCATCATAAGGTAATATTTTCTCTTTTAAGTGACAAAGAGTTTTCCACATGTTGAGAAAAATATCGTGAATAAAATCTTATGTCAATGTTTCTAGAATATCATACTGAGAGTCAGCCAAAGGCCAAAACATGACTGGTATTTCACCTTTTTCCAATTGTTTTATCATATTCAGCACTTCCTCTTTGTCATTTGATGAAGATTATTGTACCTGATTGGACCAAAGTTGGCGCTTCTTTGTTGCTTCATCAGATTCAACAAGATTAGTAGAGAATTCATTTGTAAAATTAGAAGATGAATGACCCAGGGTTGGTTCGGAGAATGACCTACACCCCAGGCTATCTTCTTATTGAGAAAGTATTTCACATTCTAGTGATAAGGCATCATACATGACTGGCTTCATATTTTCAAGTTCCTCAAGATAAGTGGGATTTCTCGTTACTACATTTTCCATTGAAATTTTTTCTAGGAAATGTGAATTACTACTACGGAGAGGAATTTGACAGCTAAATTCATCATCATGGGGAGGACCACCATGGTGGGTTACAGTAAAAGATGAAACCTTTTTCTCCTTGGTCTTCTGGCCACACAGAGGGTTATCGTGGCTCTCATCTGGAGATGATACTTCAAGATTGACCGAATTGTCATGAAGCAAGCCTTCATGAGGAAGTGTCTGATGAAGACCTTCATAATTATTTTTGTTACTTTTAGAATTTGGAAATGAGAGAGTAGAATCTTGAGTTGCAACAGATAATTGTCTGAGGGCTTCAAGAACTCCAGCATTGAGCAAAGCCTTATTGTAGATTGGCTCTTGATTTTTTAATTGCGCTGGATGGGTCTTTTTCTTAGACACCTTCTTACTCAATTTGGAAGCCACTTGTTGATGAAAGTGGTTATTATAGGCAGGTGTATGTGCCTGCTCAAGAGAAATGGTCAGGTTAGGCTGACTATCTCCATTTAAATCGGGTGTGTGTGCCCGAATTTATTGTCCGTATGACATGAGGGAGTATGCCCCACGACCCTCTTGTACTAGAACAGAGGTTTGTATCTGCTATGGGGTGACATGTTGATGAGTCACTCCACTGATAGGGATAGATTTATATTTCTTTCCCTATGATGTTGCTGAAGTTGTTATAATATTCTGACAGGTATCTAGAATATGGGCAGAGATTTTCTTCTGCTCTTTCACCATTGTTAGAATGTGCTTGGTGACTTCAGCTTCCAGAACGGGAATATACATCCATTCCATGTTCGGATTAGGTGTGTGTTCCTGCTCCTATCCTCCTTTTCTTGTCAGTGAATTCTGATAGTACTCATATGTGGGGGCATAAATTTGCGTCTGCCTCCTGTTTATCATTGGAGCTTTCCAATTGACATCTCTTGGTGCTACCAAATGAGACTGTTGGTTAGCTTAATGAATTGCAGGTGTATGTGCCTGTTGATTGTTCTCCACTGAATATAATTGATGAAATTCCTTCAATATTGGCTGACAAGACTGCTGGCATAATTGATGAGTGTAAGCAGGTGTATGTGCCTGTTTACAGGTGGTCACCACATTTGGTTGGCGGGCTTCTTTGGATACAGTCAGACGAGCCTACTGAATAGCTGATGATTTATAAATAGGTGTATGTGCCTACCTATAGTACTCTATCAGAATTGCCTGACGGGATTGGTGTGTTACTTCCAGACGAGTCTGCTGGGCAGTGAAATTATGATGGACGGGTGTATATTCCCTCTCGTTGTTTTCCATCAAGTTAGGTTGATGGACTTCTCCAGAGGGGTAAGAGGTTAGAACATACTCCCTATTGGCTGAATTTCACCTCTGATGGTTTTTCTTGCATGCTCGGTTCTAAGGAACCTGAGCCGAACTCCTAGAGGCGATACCCTCATCATGTTGAGGGTGCACTACCGCACAAGCCTGGGGAAATTATTGGTGGGAGTCCTTAGGAAGGACTCTTGTCTTATTGAACTGAGGCCTTGAGTGACCTATTGATTCACCTCCCTGTAATATGGTAAGGAATAGTTGTTGCGTTCTGGGGATAAAGACCCGAAACGGTTGGAGATGGCGGTTGGAACCACCTGCTTCTTGACCACTGGTCGTCACTGTCCAGACAACTAGGGTGAGTTGTTAACTTGGAGGGCTTGTCGGGCGGCCTCTAGAGTCGGGATGGTACCGTGTTGATGGTATTCCCTCACCAATTCATTTGAGACCCAACGTTGAAGATGCTGAGTAGGTGATGTCATCCTCAGAGCAGACGAGGATCATGCAGGAGTAGAGGCTGAGGCATTCATAGGTGTTAACCTTAAAGAAGCCATTTTGTGTTGCAGAGAGATCCTTAGAAAAGAGTGTATGTTTAATATAGCAGAAATAATCAAGATAAGTTTGGCCATACTACATCTTTTGGATGAGCACATATTTTATGGATTGCTTTGTTGACCCTCATATTTAGTTTAATAGGGGCCTAACAAATAAGTAAAACATAATTTAACTTGGTTAAGGATTCATGTCGGGTTCACCATTTTTTGTTTCTTCTAGAAATGGGGATGAACTTGTATGTTTAAGGTTCAAACTTTACAATCAGTTTCTAACGGGTTTATTTGTAGAACCGGAAACAACCAATGATTATATATCCATTTGGACCTACTTTCCAAAGGTAGGTGCTCATTAGTTGTGGATCGATGAGGCTTAAGAATTTTCATTGGTCAAGAGGATGGGAGGTCAGGCTCGTCACACCTTTTGGAGGGAATTATTGCCTACTTCAGGACTCTCTTACATATTTAAGTTATGTTCACGAATCCTTATTAATTCACCAAGAATGAAAATGAGTTTTCCTTTAGATTTGGAAATTGATGATTGATATGTATGGGATTTTGAGAATCTTTTATATGTATTTGAGGTTCTTCATCAATAGAGAATCATCCATATGTATTGGATATTCTTAGTCAATGGTATCCTTAAATATATTATATATAAATATCTTGGTTATTAAGATGACCATACTAGTTTTAAATCCACTCAGTGGGGAACTTGAAGTTTATTTTCATCCAGAAAGACAAGGATTATTTCAGAGTTGGGATCGTACCCGCAGATGGGCTACCTACGCATCCTTATTAAAAAGGAATCAGAACCCATGTAGTTCAATAAGAAGGATATAGTTTAACGTCATATGGTATAAAAAATAATTAATGAATGATGGGCTTGAACCTTAGAAAGGCTTCCTATGTACTCTACTTTTAAGGCAGATATCAAAGTCCATGTAGTTTAGGTGAAGAAATGTGAGGTTTATGCATGGTTAATGGCCCAAAGAGAGATTTCATGATTTCTTTTACACTCTAAGATCATGTGAGTCATGCTAGGTGTGAGAAATAAGATGTATTAGTAAACCTGACGATTGTGCCATGAAAGATGAAGTCACAAGAAATGATGTGTGGCATACGTATGCATGACTGCTCAAGTAAATGAATACCAAGACTTACTTCAAGAAAGAAGCCTAGGAGTAGGGTCCATAAAGGTATTTGTACTTTATGAAGATTTTGAATTTTAACCTAGGTCTTACTCCTGAGAAGGAGGCCCAAATTAAAAGAGATTTATGATTAGGGCTTATTCTTAAGAAGGAGGCCCAAATCAAAAGAAATTAAGATTAGGGCTTACTCTTGAGGAGGATGCCCAAATATTAAAGGGGACTTATAACTTGGGGATTAATTCTGAGGAGGAGGCCCAAACTAAGGGAACTTGGGGCTTACTCCTGAGGAGGATGCCCTAAATCAAAAGATATTCTCATCTTAAAGGATGAGGTTACATGGAAGAAACCTCTAACTATGGTGACATAAAGCTTGTAAGTCACAAGGTTTTGGGAGTGGTTCTCAAAGAATTCCTTTTAGATAAAGAATTCAACAAAAGAACCATTCCATAAATGGCTTTGAAAAGGGATTCGAGGGCTAATATCTTGAAGAGGAAAGGTGAACGGGAGAGAGGTGCACAAATTAAGTCGACGTGCAAGTCTTGGGCGTGCAAGTGTACTTGCACGGCATGGGTTCACCTGGGTGACATATATTCTGTAGGGTAATACTTGGGAAAGACTTAACTCAAGCCTTTAGTTTTATCCTAAGATGTTTCCAAATGGGCGACACACAAGTTTCATCGAAAGGGTAGGGTGGTGCACAAGTGTTTCTACTTTTAAAGTGGTTTGGATACTTAGGCGTTCAAGTGTTGATGAATTATAAACACTTAGGCCTTATCCTACTCCTTCAAGTCTTCCATTCTAGGTAAAAAGTTACCTTAGAAGTTTTTGTAAGAGTTGAGTTGAAGACTTGGGCGACCAGAGCTTGAATTAGAATTCTGGAAAATCCATCATTTTAAATGGGGTCCCACTGGGGCTATTTATAGGCCACCGTGCACCTTGGGTGAAAAATCAAATGGGGAACGCAAGTGACTTGCGTGGCGCACAAGTAACTTAGGTGTCTCACTCCAAACAGGCTCCTAGTCCATGCTTTCATCAATTTTTTTGATGTTTCTTGAAAGGGTGACCCTCTTTGTGGTTAAGGTATTCCCCTTTTCCATTCATTTGGACTCTGTGATGGAAAGGAGCATCAACAATCACCCAGAGGAATCTCTATGATGGAAGATAATTGATTATGAGCATCTTGAATTTGGAACTGAGTTAAGAAACCTATGTCTTGTGTTATCTACAAATGGAATGAATCTTTTTGGTGTACAAAAGTAGTACTCATAGTAAATGACTGGTTATATTGGAAAATTATAACTTACCACCATGGTTATTCATGAAGCGGAAATACATTATGATGTATTTGCTTATAACTAGACCAAAAAAACCTTGTAATGACATTGATGTTTATTTGGAACTATTGATCAAAGATCTAGAATTGATGTGGGATATAGGTGTTACATTGTATGATTCCCATAGAAGCTGATAGTTCACATTAAGAGCCATGTTTTGTAGGTTAATGAATGGATTTCGTACATATGTAAATTTTTAGGCTACAAAATTAAAGGAATATTAGGGTTTCCCATTTGTGAAGAAGGTACACACTCAGTTAAGTTGAAAAATTCCTCGAAGAGTGTGTTTTTAGGACATCACAATTTTTTACCCCCAAAAAATAAATACTAATCATGGAAAAAATCATTCTATTGAAATATGGAATACATTCTAACACCGTCTCCACTAACACGTGATCAATAGATCATGAAATTAAATGATATAAACATTATTTTCAGAATTGTTTTTGAAAAACCTTATGAAATTAGTTTGAAAAAAGAGACCTATTTTATTTGAATTATCATACTATAATTTTTTATGTCAAAAATTTTCTTGATATCATGCACATAGAAAAAAATGTATGTGATAGTGTTATTGGAACATTACTAAACGTAATAAACAAAACACAAGATGACATTAAGGATAGGTTAGAGATGATTGACACGGGGATAAAGAAATATTTTGAACTAGTGAAGGGTTAAAGATGACAATTTCTTCCCCCAATAGCTCACACTCTATCCAAAGAAGAAAAATTTTAATTTTACAACTTCTTTAATGGGTTAAAAGTTCCAGAGGAGTATTCATCAAATATTAATAATATTGTGTTAATGATTGATTTAAAGTTAAGGATTCTAAAATCATATGAATATCATGTTTGTATGTGAGATTTATTTTCAATAGATTTACATTAAATTATTCCTAAAAATGTATGATATACATTAACTAGACTTTTATTCTTTTTCAAAGCCATACATAGTAAAGTTAGACCTAGTAAAGTTTCCAATCAAGAGTAAGGAATTTCTAGTCATATTATGTGAATTAGAGAAGTTATTCCCATTATCATTCTTTGATATAATGGTCCACCTAAAGATTAACTTAGTTAAAGATATTCATATATGTGTTCTTATAATTTATAGATGGATTTACCCCATTGAACAGTATATGAATATTTTGAAAGGATACGTCAAGAATAAAATTCATCCAAGAGATTGTATTAAAGAGTGATATATTTTTGAAGATTTTATTGAATTCTGTATCGATTACCTATAAGATGTTGATGGAATTGGTCTCCAAAAATATCATCATAATGATTCCCTGTGAGTAATGGTATTTTTAGAAGATATGTTGTTACAATTACCATTACAAAGTGGGTGCAAGATCACCTTTACATTTTATATAATAGTTCATAGGTTACTCCATACATTGAAGACCATAAAGTAATTCTTATACATTTGAAACCATAAAAGAATGAAATATGAATATCAAAGACACATAATCAATAGTTTATAGGATGGTTTTGAGATCATATTTATAAGGAGTTGCTTGTAAATATGAATTTTCCAAAGGACCAAGTGTAAATTTATTATCTTTGAATGGTTATTTAATTAATGTTTATACATTCTATATGAAGGAAAAAGATGAATCTATTAAGATACAAAATAGTGGAGTTATTATTATGTTAGAATTGATACACATATTCATTTACATGGATATAAATCCAATTTATGTGAATATGTCATACTTCTACATCATCAAATAAATATATGAGTTGGATTATGCAATATTTCATGTGTTGATTTTTTATTGCAAATGGTTTGACAATAGGAGTGCAACTAAAGTCAATGAATTGGGATTCATGAAGGTTAATTTTAGTGTGTAAGGGTATAAGGATGAACAATTCATAATTGAATCAAAAGAAGTGCAAGTATTCTATGTCTCAGATCTTGCAAACAGAAATTGGTCAATTGTTTTGTTAACAACTAAAATAACTTCTGGGTTAGAAGAAATTTTAGTTGAGGGTGACCCTTTTATTGGGAGATCACAATCATTTCATGGTGGTACCAATGTATATAGTGTATTATATATTATAGGGTACCACAAGGATGGAATTTGGAAACCTAATAGAGGATCCAAATACCTTCAACCTTTAAAGAAAAAAGAGATCTCAATGAATTGGTTAAAGTGTTTTTTAATATACTATGGTTTTCCTCATAATATTATGTTTTATCTACTACATTTATGTAATATAAATTAAATGTTTTACTACTCATGAAGATAATTACTTCTATACATGATAATTTTACCAATACCAAGGAAGAACACACTATCAATGTTGAAATTAAAGAATTGTTAAGGGATATACAACATGTGGATGAAAAAAGAGCAGTGTAGCATCACCGTGTTATCTAATGTTATTAAGTAAAGAATAAAAGGTATAAAATTGTAGGTTTTATGTAATAAACATGGATAATCTGTTTACCCCAACAAGTCAATGCTCATTAGTTACATTAGGGTAAAAAATCAAATGCATGTGATGATTAATATGGATACATGGAACAATGTTGTGCTTGTATTAAGGACAATAATTTGGGAAGATATTATGGTAATATCATGATATACTCTCTATTTTACCAAAAAAATACACAATGAAACATTTATTTACTTTTTATTATCCCTTTCATAGTTAATTTATTTTAGATGATTACCATAAGAAATTCGTATTAATGGTTGCTAAAAAAGCTCATAGATCTTTTCAAACACTTATGACAAAGCGTCATCTCAGGGATACTAAGGGGAAAGTAAACCCCCACCCACTAGATATGTACACACACATTATAAAACAATAAAAATGATAATATTTCATTAGTCATCATGATGAGGAATTATTTCTAGTGCATTATAATTTATAATATTTTATTTGACATTATTTATTTCATCCACATTGATTCAAAATTGTTAATTTATGAAACAAAAAATAAGTTCTAAAAATAATTATGAAGCATCAAAACCAATATACCCATACTGTAAAGCAAGGATGTGGTATGATTCACTTGAAAAGAAGATAGTATGTATTTTAAATATATAGTAAAAGTATTATGTGATATGAAATATGTTTCTGTGTTTATATGTAGATTGATGAATCAGAATCTAAAACCACTTACATCCTACATCATATACTTTGTAAGGAGGCTCATGTAAATAAAAAAATGAAAAATAATAGATTAATACATTCAATAAGTATGAGAACCATACATAAGTATGACATAATAGAAAATTATTATGATTTATAATAATATTACATAAAAATATATATTTATGTACTTATGTTTTTTATACTGTTTAGACACAATAATCATCATTGATTGTACCCAAAGAACAACTACTTTCAGTAGCTTTGAATTGTCCAAAACAATATAGGATTGTTAGAGGTTAATGTTTTGTAGTGTCACCTCAAGCATGTTTTTAGAGGGAAAATTCACAAGGAGATACATATGAGATAATAAATGGAATGCAGACACAATTAAATGCTTTAAAATATATTATTTTTTAGTATGGTTTGGTGGATCACTATATACTAAAGGGTCAAAGAGAATTGATGGTAGAACAATGAATAGTATAAAAAGAGCCACACCCCACTAGCTTTGAGTATAACTATTCTCATCAATTGCCTACCTTACTCGTGGTAATCAATTTTAACATAACAATTTCTGATAAATGTGAATTAAACAACTACCAATAAATTTCTATTATTAAAAGTCTACAAGGTTGAAATTGTATGTCATTTATATCTATCATCACCACCCATCACCTTGTTATGAGGGGTATGGTGTACAATATCCAATGAGACATTATATATAATAAACAACTCCCAAAATATCACATGTGAGTGAGGATTAAATAAGATCATGAGTCGAGAACTAAGCTACATATTCCCCATGATGAAATAGATGTCAATGTCACGACCCGTCCTCTGGGCCCGTGCCGTGACTACCCCAAGCCCGCCTTCCATAGGCCAGGGGCTGGCGACTAGCACCAAAGGCGTAAATACTGATAACTGGGAAGGCATTGCCTTTATAAAAGTAAACAAAACACTAAGTACAAAGAGAAGTGCTGAAAGGTAAATGGGCCAGAATACAAATCCAAATGAAAGTACAACTACAACTGAACAAAGTACAACAAGAAAAGACAACAGCTAGAAGAAAGGAAGCAGCTCCTGGGTCATCCTCCTTGGATCTTACCTGAAGGGTAGGTACAGATGGCGCAGCTCCTGGATCATCCACCACGAATCCTACTTGAAGGTTAGGTACAGATAGCCTCCACAACGCTCTCGCCCGTCAACCTCCTCCGTGTGTCGTCTCGCCGTGAAGTCCACCTCCAGATACTGACTCGTCGTGCAGTCCACCTCCGGGTACTGACTCGTCGTGTAGTCCACCTCCGGGTACCGTCTAGTCCTCGAACACTCGGCCTCCGTCAGCACTGCCCGTCATCTGCAACCAACACAACGAGGTACGGGCATAGCCCGTGCATGGGTGAGTATAACGATACTCAGTAGGGACCCCGAGACCTTCAAGGTCTCACTAAAACCAACAAGGATAACCACAAATAAGATCTCAACAGATAACCTCTACTTAGGTATATTCCCATGCATATACCTAAGTTATCAAGTAACCCATCTCAATCATGAGGAAAACAACAAGATCATGAAATCAACAGATAACCTCCACCCAGGTATATTCCCATATATATACCTAAGTTATCAAGTGACCCATATCAATCAAGAGGTAAACACAAAGGTAAAAAGTCTCAGCTCAAACCAGGATTTTCATTATCGAAACCGTAACTGCTGAAGAGCTCCGTCTCTGGAGTGTACAGTGGTCCTGTCACGACTCCGAGGTACTGCTCACTAACCTAAGACTGCTGAGGTACTCCTCCTGTCGAGTACCGCGGGTCAGCCACCCAAACACAGTAGTGCTTCCCGCCGGGGTATGTCACCCAAACACAGTAGTGCACACCCCCTAGTAGCCTGCTGAGGTACTCTCCAGACGAGTATCGTGGGTCTGCACTATCACAAAGGTATTGCTCCGTCCGCCATGGGTCTTCACCTCACAAAGTAGTGCTCTGTCCACTGGGCTAGTCGACTCACTCCAAATCGAGTCGGTCAAGCAGTCGTCAGGTCTTAGTCGGCTACACGGTCTCCGTACTCCGCACGCTCATCTCTGGGAGGGTCCGCTCCAAGAGCTACAGGTCGATACTCCAAGTATCTCAAAGTCCCATGAAAAAGTATCTCAAAGGACCGCCTCGTCATAGGGGTCTCAACGCAACAGACGGCGCGTCAATCGGACGCCCGGTCTGTGAGTTATTAGCCTTTTCATCCCCGGGGCCTGGTTGGTTTCGTGTGTGAACCAATCCAGCCGTAACTCAACCGTACCCCGAACTCTCATAGGCTATACTCATAGGGACCTTTTCTCAACGTGATCACCAACGCCGCTGACGGTTCGTCAAACGGACGTCCGGTCTGAAAGATATCAGCTTTTCCGTTCCAGGGGCCCGGTTGGTTTTCGGGTAGAATCCAACCCGACCACTATCCAACTGCATCCAAAACTCGGGCTAATTATGCCAAAAGTTCCGTCTCATCAAGAGGAATTGAACGAGACAGACAGCGCGTCAATCGGACGCCCGGTCTGTGAGTTATTGGCTTTTTCGTTTCAGGGGCCCGGTTGGTTTCGTGAGTGAACCAACCCTACCGCACTCCGACGACATCCAAACCTTGAGCGGAGTAAGCCAAAAGATCCGTCTCACTTAGAGGAATCCATCAAAGTCGACGGCACGTCAATCGGACGTCCGGAGCTCAAGATATAAGCGTTTCCGCTCCGAGGGCCCGGTTGGTTTCGTGTACGAACCAACCCGGCTGAACTCAAAGTAATCCGAAACCTTGAGTGCGATATACCGAAACGACCGTTTAGTTCCAAGGATCGCTACGCAACTGACGGTACGTCTATCAAAGGTCCGTATCCCAAGTTATGGTCAAAAGACCAAAAATGGTCCGGAAATGGGGGTTTCGGGCCCGGACCGACCCGACCCGAGACCCCCCCGGTCGGCCCGGCCCGGCGCGGCGCGGCCTGGCGGACCGGCCAGGCGGCCGGCCCGGCTTGGGCACAGCGCGCCCAGCGCGCTGGCCAGCTCGGCCAACGGCTGAGCCGTTTTTGGCAGGGGGGGGGGGGGGGGGCGCCTACCCCCCTGGTGTAACCGCGGCCCCCAATTAAGGGGGCCGTTTTGTATAGCCGGCCGAGGGAATTATTTCCCCCGGCTCCCCTTTTTCCGGCCGGCCCGCACCGGCCAGCCGGTTCTGCCAACGAGGACCGGCGACGGCCGGTCCTTCTTCCTTCGCCGACACCGGCGGCCCGGAACTGGCCTCCGGTCACCCTGCTCCGCCGCGACCCGAAACCGGCCGCGACTTGGTTCGTCCGGCGCGGTGCGACGGCACCACGCCTCTCCGCCGCGGCCCCGCTCCGGCCGCGGCGTCTTCGGTTTTCTTTGACGCGGTGCGACGGCGTTACATCCTTGTTCATCTTCACGGCGCGGCGCGACGGCGTCGCGTCCTTGTTCATCTTCACGTCCCGGCGCGACGGCGTCGCGCATTACTTGCCGTGCAATTCCCACGTGGTGCGATGGCACCACGCCATTCCGTTCCATCCACAAAGAATCAAACATGGATAAAGGAGGGGGGTTGGCCATGTTTGTGCGGTCCGTCCCCCTCTCGTTAATCGGTATCATTGGGTCGTATATCCACGAAGAACAACAAACTAGAAATCACGAACGAAAATAATTAAATAAACCCCTACAACTTCCCGCAACAAAAACATTCCCAACCCGCAAGGAAAATGATCGCGGATCAACTAGATAATAAGTTGATCCATGTTCTTTGTTTTCTTTAGAATGAAAGAAACAAGGGAATAAAATCGTTCTCAAAATAATTCCCTACCTCGAGCGCGGCTTGAATGAGGTTTTCATCACGGAGGAATTCGTCATGGGAAAACGTCGCGGGAAGAGATGTCGCAGAAGAAGACGTCGGCGGCTTCGCGGTAATCGGTTTCCGAGAACTCGGTGTTCTTCGTCGGAGACCGATGTTCTTCGAGTTCTTCATCAAAGAAGAAGTTATTCTTCCCAAAACCTCTCAATGACAAAACTCTAACAACAAAATAAAATAAGCTCCTTTCTTATTTTATTAACACAACAAGCCTTTTTGAAATTCAAGAGTTTGAATTCCACATTAACTCACCTCATTAATTCCATAACTTAATAATCTTAAGTTAATAAAATTAATGGGAGTTGAGGAGGTTAGAGGATATGAAGGGGTGGGGTTCGTGTGGGCCCCAACTCCTTCATAACGTACTAAGAGAAGTTGGGTAGTTACCCAACTTCCTCCCAAAGGATAAAAACACTTAGAGAAAAATAAAAATCGTTGTTAAATTTTTATTTTTAACTTCTACAATTTTTATAAACTTCTTTCGAGTAAACGCAACTCCGGAATAGGCGTTCATAAGAAAATACCGGCGCTGCGGTTCCATCGGTAGCTTCAGAATTTGATTCTGAGCACCGGTTCAAAAGTTAGAAATTCCCGCTCATTCGTTCACTGAATGTACCTGAGCTAAAATTCGGAAATTAATTTCGGGCACACCGGGCCTCGGAATCAGGCGCCGTCAGAAACTGCGTTCTTGTAAAATTCCAAAGAAAATTAAGAAAAAATTTTCCTTGAAATTTCCGGGTTTTTACATTACTCCCACCTCAGGGATTTACGTCCCCGTAAACCTTCAACACAAACTAGGGTCACAAAAGCGGTATTGAGCATGCATCTGAGCCTTCTTCTCCCATGTGCTTACCTGGAGGCTCCCGTAATGCCGAAGAAAGTGCACCCGAGGAATCAACCGTCCTCGTAGGATCCGCTCTTGTCGATCCTCGATCCCCACTGGAACCTCCGTGGAAGTAACCCTCATCGCCATCGTCATGCTCCTCATGGTTGATGATATGCGAAGGGTCGAGCACGTATCTCCTCAGTTGAGATACTTGGAAAACCTCGTGCACCTGGTGCAACTGAGGTGGATGGGTCAAGAGGTAAACCACCTAGCCTACCCAACTGAGGACCGAGAAAGGTCCGTTGAACCTCGGAGATAACTTGCCGCCTTGGCTACATCTTCATAAACCTCGTCGAGGTGAGACTCGTATAAGGACATGATCGTCATCCTCGAACTCTAGAGGTCTCCAATTCCTGTTAGAACTGAAACTCAAAACGAATGCTGCCATGAGGGTAAGGTTGACCGACTCAGGAGTGATCAATCGCACCTTCCTATGCAAGAGTTACCCTGCGCTACCTGGGGTTTCCTTTTCACTAACCAAGGAAAACCCATCCTGACGTCGTAGTTAAACCACAACCTTTTTGCCTAATACAGTCAATCCGTGTATGAACTGTGGATCAAATCCATACTCAGACCAACGTCATAAGGCCTTGACGCTGCTACCAAGAGATTCCAACCGAAACTCTCGCCTCGAGGGTCTGACCACACTGTCGGCGTAAGTGTGACTATCAAGTCTCCTCCCAAGGTATCTCCAGACGTGAGGGTCAAGTCCATGGCTTACGGGAAACTCTAGTTTTGGAACAAGATTCGTGAAAGCAAGGAATGATTCATATCTACGTCTGTTACTACAACAGCTAGTAGTGGACACAGACTGTCCCTTGAATCATTTTTAGAGCCATTGGGTCACTCTCCCTGACTGCATGCAGCTAATCTCTTCCTCCGCCCTCTTGCTCCCTGAGCCTGGCGGGGATAACTAAGGCGGGTGGTTGTAGCATGTTAAGATGTACACCACCTCATGCTGCTCTCCTAGATCTGACTCCACGTCTACTGCTTCGAAGACTCATCTCTCCCTTAAGCTTCCTCTTATGAAAACATTTAACATGCCCGAGTCTCTAAGACTGGTGCCGGTTTCCTGTTTCTTACTGCACTGTGCAGTCTTCATCCACTCCTGGATGATATGCACTTTCTTTGCCTACGATCTGGTAGAGCTGCTAAAATTTCTCCTTTGCCGAAAAGAGAAACTCGGTCTCATCCCCTGGATGAACCACGCCCATTGCCTAATACAATCAATCCTGACATGAATGATGTATTCATGCCATGGATGACGTCGTAAGGCCTCGACGTAACTACCAAGAGATGCAACTGTCACTCTCGCCTCTAAGGGTCGAGCCACACTGTCGGCATTAGTGTGAGGTCACTGGGTCTCCTCTAGTAGAAATCTCGAAAGTGAGGGTCAAGTCAACAGTTTTAACTGGGACCACTCAGTATCAACCAAAAAAAAGGACAGGAAAGCAAACAAAGATAAGTGTCTTTTTATTATTGCAACTCATAGTACAAAGACACGAATACAACAGCAACATGGAACTAGAAGTACAAGGGACGTATCCACTAGTTCCGCTCCTGTCCACCTGCTCCAGGAGCTCTACTGCCTTGTCCACTGCTCGACTGTTGCTCAAGCACTCGTCGCTGCTTCTGCCTCGGTGACTCCTCCAACGCCTGCGGATCAACTGTACGAGGAGTCGGACAGTCACGTGCCAGGTGACCCTTTCCTCCGCATGAGTAACACTGTCTGTTTCTGAAACGCCTGGCTCTGACCCCACTCCGGGTGCCCCGCACCACGGGTCCTAAAACCCGAGATCATCCAACTACTGGTCTGGTCCTCCTGGACCTCTGCATCATCTGTCTACTGCCCACAGATGACTCGGCTACTGATCGAAAAACACACGGCAAAGGCAGAAGCTCCTGTACACGCTCGGGGTTTAGAGCTACTGGCACAAACTCCACCCTGAAGAAGGTCTCGAAGTCTTCCCATGCGAAGGTCATCCCGTCACAAAACTGAAACAAGTGGCTCCACCACCTGCCTGCTGCTGCCTGAAGAAGGCTGGAAGCAAAGATCACCATGAAGTCTGCAGGCGTCCCCACTAACCTGAAGACTCTCACCACAGCCTCCAGCCAATCCTCAGCCGCCTGCGGGTCCGTCTCTCCCCGGAACCTGGGTGGCCTCTGGCGCTGGAACTCGTGCAGCGCGCTCAAGTGGCGTGCATCGGCTACTACTGGGGTTGGTGGCATCGGTGGCCCAATGTATGGTAGTACCGCTGGTGCCTCCGCTGGTGCCTCAACTGCAAGAGGGCCCTGTACCGAAGCCTCATCGCTCGACAAGCTTTCAGTACGCACATCCCTCTGGGCTCTAGCTGGTCATCCGAGAAAAGGAATCCTGAAAGAAACAACGTGACACGGTCAAATGATTATACCTGGTGAGCTGACCTAGTTTGAGCTGTTTTAAGGGAAAACCTTTGAAAACACACACGCAATCAGTGTTTTTGTGCACAAAGTCGGAAATCAGTTGTCAGGGTCCTAGTGTATGGATACGTCGGCCGCCCGCACCAACACTGGACTCCCTGAACTGAAGACCACACTCGGTACCCTTTACACTATTGCTTCACAGAAAGGAAAAATCAGAGTTATAAGTTCTACGGTAGAACCGACTCCTCTGATACCAATTTGTCACGACCCATCCTCTGGGCCAGTGCCGTGACTACCCCAAGCCCGCCTTCCATAGGCCAGGGACTGGAGACTAGAACCAAAGGCATAAATCCCGATAACTGGGAAGACATAGACTTTATAAAAGTAAACAAAACACTACAGAGTACAAGCAGAAGTAAAACACTAAGTACAAAGAGAAGTGCTGAAAGGTAAATGGGCCAGAATACAAACCCAAATGAAAGTACAACTACAAATGAACAAAGTACAACATGAAAACACAATAGATGGAAGAAAGGAAGAAGCTCCTGGGTCGTCCTCCTCGGATCCTACCTGAAGGGTAGGTACAGATGGCGCAGCTCCTCGATCATCCACCACGGATCCTACCTGAAGGTTAGGTACAGATAGCCTCCACAATTGTCACAACCCGTCCTCGGGGCCCGTGCCGTGACTACCCCAAGACCGCCTTCCATAGGCCAGGGGCTGGCGACTAGCACCAAGGCGTAAATCCAGGTAAAAAGGGAAGGAATTGCCTTTGTAAAGTAAACAAACACCACAGAGTAAGCAAGCGGAAAGTTAACACTAAGTGAAAGCAGAGTACAACTATAAGTGCGGAAAAGTAAAAGGGCCAGTATACAAAACCCAACTGAAAGTAAAGTACAACTCGAAAAGGAAAACAGCAACTGAAAAAGTAAAAGTAGTTACACCGAGTCGTCCTCTGGAAATCCCACCTGAAGGGTGGGTACAGATTGCTCCACAGCTCCTCAGGTCCCGCTGTCCGCTCCGAGTACGTCCCGCCCAGTGGTCCACCTCAAGGTACCGTCCTACTCTGCAAGCCTCAACCACGATCAACGTTTTCCGTCGTCTGTAACCAACAAAACAAGGTACGGGCATAGCCTGTGTAGGGGTGAGTATAACGATACTCAGTAGGGACCCCGAGACCCTCAAGGTCTCACTAAACCAACAAGGATAACCACAAGAAGATCTCAACAGATAACCTATACTTAGATATATGCCCATACATATACCTAAGTTATCAAGTAACCCACCTCAATCATGAGGAAACACAAGGATTGTGAAATCAACGGATAACCACTACCCAGGTATATGCCCATACATATACCTAAGTTATCAATTGACCCATCTCAATCATGAGGTAAACACAAAGGTCAAAAGTCTCAGCTCAAACCAGGATTTTCATTATCGAAACCGTAACTGCTGAAGAGCTCCGTCTCTGGAGTGTACAGTGGTCCTGTCACGACTCCGAGGTACTGCTCACTAACCTAAGACTGCTGAGGTACTCCTCCTGTCGAGTACCGCGGGCCTGCCACCTCATACAGTAGTGCTTCCCATCGGGGTCTGCCACCCAACACAGTAGTGCTCCCCCCTCATAGCCTACAGAGGTACTCCTCCTGTCGAGTACCGCGGGTCTAACACCTCACATAGTAGTGCTCCTCCGCTATGGGTCTGCCACCTCACAAAGTAGTGCTCTCCACTGGGCTACGTAAGTCACTCTGAATCGAATCGGACAAGAAATCTTCAGGTCTTGGCCGGCTACACGGTCTCCGTACTCCGTACGCTCATCTCTGGGAGGGTCTGATCCACGAGCTACAAGTCAATACTCCAAGTATCTCAAAGTCCCATGAAGAAGTATCTCAAAGGACCGCCTCGTCATAGGGGTCTCAACGCAACAGACGGCACGTCAATCGGACGCTCGGTCTGTGAGTTATTAGCCTTTTCATCCTAGGGGCCCGGTTGGTTTCGTGAGCGAACCAAACCCAGCCGTATCTCAACTATACCCCGAACTCTCATAGGGTATACTCATAGGGACCGTTTCTCAACGAGATCACCAACGCCACTGACGGTTCATCAAACAGACGTTCTGTCAGAAAGGTATCAGCTTTTCCGTTCCAGGGGCCCGGTTGGATTTCGGTGTGATCCAACCCGACCACTATCCATCTGCATCCAAATCTCGGGTGGAGGATTCCAAAAGTTCCGTCTCACATAGAGGAACTCAACAAAGCTGACGGCACGTCATTCGGACGTCCGTAGCTCAAGATATGAGCGTTTCCGCTCCGAGGGCCCGGTTGGTTTCGTGTACGAACCAACCTGGCCGAACTCAAAGTATTCTGAAACCTTGAGTGCAATATACCGAAACAACCGTCTCGATCCAAGGATCGCATCGCCGCTGACGGCGCGTCGTTTGGAGGTCCGTAGCCCGAGTTATGGGCATTTGAATCCAAACCGCTCGGTAACGGGGGTTTCGGGCCCGGGCCGTCCCGGCCCGAGACCCCCCGGTTGGCCCGAACCAGGTCGACCCGCTCCGGACAGGGTCGACCCGGCCCGGCGCGACCCGGCCCGGCGGACCGGCCAGGCGCAAGGCAGCGCGCTGGGCGCGATGCCAGCTCGGCCTTCGGCCGAGCTGATTGAGAACGGGGGGCGCCTGCCCCCCCCCCCCCCCTTTTGTGAAACCGCGGCCCCTTAATTGGGGCCGCTTGAAGACCCGGCCGGGGGAATTATTTCCCCTGGTCTCCACTGCCTGGCCGGCCCGCACTGGCCGACCGGTTCCGCCAGCAAGGACCGGCGACGGCCGGTCCTTCCTTCGCCGACACCGGCGGCCCGGTGCCGGCCGCCGGTCATCTTGCTCTGCCGCGGCCCGAAACCGGCCGCGGCCCTTGTCGTTCGGCGCAACGCGACGACGTCGCGCCCTTCCGCCGCAGCCCCGCTCCAGCCGCGGTGTCTTCGACTTTCTTCGACGCGACGCGACGACGTCGCGTTCTTGAATCTCTTTCCACGGCGCGGCGCGACGGCGCCGCGCGTATGTTCCGCATGAACCGCGTGGTGCGACGACACCACTCTCCTTCGTACCAACCACAAGAAAACAATTATGAAATAAGGAGGAGGGTCGGCCGTGTTTGTGCGGTCCGACCCCCTCGCATTATTCGATAATAAAAAGTTGAAAACCACAAAATTCGACATGCCAGAATCAAGAACGGAATAAAAAAACATTAAACCCCTACCTCGATTTCAAGTGCGGAGCACGTCAACAAGCCTCGGAAGACAAGCGTTGCGGAGGTCGGGCGTCGCGGGAATCGAATGTCGATTCCGTTGACGTTGGAGGAAGAAGCGCTCGGTGAAGTCGAGTCGAGTCGAGTCGACACTCTCAGAATACTTTGTGGGCGGCAGTGCTTCCCTTCCTTGCTCCGGTTGAAGAAGGTAGAAGGTGTTGCTTCACGTTCTTCGGAGACGTGGAACGTTCTTCTTCGAGAGGTTGAAGGTCTTCCAAAAGTTCTTCTCCTCTCCTTAGTTCTCCCCACAAAGTTTATGCCAACCTAAAGAGAAGAATAAAATCTCTCATTTTAATGTTGGCAAAATGATTTCAAAAGAAATCAAACACTCAAAATAATTAATTATGTTGGTTTAATTAATTAAATGCAAAGTGTTGGCAAGAATTTCAAAAGTTTGAAATTAAGATAACTCTTCTCAATTAATAACCCAAGTTGTCAAGATTAATTAGAGAGGAGTTATTGGGAGTTTAAAGGGGAGATGAAGAGTTAGGTTCGTGTGGGCCCCAACACACTTAATCCTCTCAAGGGAGGTTAAGTGGATGTGGGTCCCACATATAACTCCCTTTGGGAGGATATAACCAACATGGATAAAATAAAATGTGTTTCCACATTTTATTTAACTTCATTTTAATTCCCCCAAAACTAACTCTCAACCCGCATAAAACGCAACCTCAGAAAAGGTCTCCTTAAGCGAATATCGGCGCTGCGAGATCATCGATGCCCTTAGAATTCGATTCCGGGCACCGGTTCAAAAGTTAGAAAAACCCACTCGTTCGTTCACTGAACGTACCCGATCCAAACTTCGAAAATTGATTCCGGGCACACCGGGCCTCAGAATCAGGTTCTGTCAGAAACTGCGTTCTCGTAAAATTATAAAGAAAATTAAGAAAAAAATTTCCCTTGAATTTTACGGGTCTTTACATTACTCCCACCACAGGGATTTACGTCCCCGTAATGCTTCACCACAAACTTAGGGAAACAAAGGTGGTACTGAGCACACATATGAGCCTTCCGCTCCCATGTGCTTACCTGGAGGTTCCCGTACTGCCAAAGAAAGATCACCCGATGAATCGATCTTCCTCGTAGGATCCACTCCTGTCGATCCTCGATCCCCACTGGAACCTCTGTGAAAGACACCCATTGCCATCGTCCAGCTCTTCATGGTCGATGATATGCAGAGGGTCGAGCACGTATCTCCTCAGTTGAGATACGTGGAAAACGTCGTGCACCTAGTGCAACTGAAGTGGATGGACCAAGCGGTAAACCACCTCGCCTACCCAGCAGAGGACCTAGAAAGGTCCGTTGAACCTCGGAGATAACTTGCCTCCCTGGCCACATCTCCGTAAACCTCGTCGAGGTGAGACTCGTATAAGGACGTGATGGTCATCCTCGAACTCTAGAGGACTCCAAGTCCTATCAGCATAAGGCTTATGTCAGCCCTTTTCCGTCCTCATCCGCTCTTGGATGACCTGGACCTTCTCTAGTCTTACAAGAGCTGCTATGATTTCTTCTTTGCCGAAAAAGAGAAATCCGGTCTCATCCCCTGGATGAACCACATTCGTTGCCTAATACAGTCAATCCTGACATGAATGATGCATTCATGCCATGGATGACGTCGTAAGGCCTCGACGTAACTACCAAGAGATCCAACTGTCACTCTCACCTCCAAGGGTCGAGTCACACTATCAGCATCAGTGTGTGGTCACTAGGTCTCCTTCAGTAGAAAACTCGAAAGTGAGGGTCAAGTCAACAGTCTTATCTGGAACCTCTTAGTAACAACACAAAAGAGGACAGGACTGAAAACATCGCAAAGGTAAGAATCTTTTATTATTGCAGATCATAATACAAAGATGATACACAATAGCAACAAGAAACTAGAAGTACAAAGGACGTATCTACTAGTTCTGCTCCTGTCCATCTGCTCCAAGAGCTCCACGATCGAAGGCCTCAGCTGCCTGAAGCTGAGCTCTCGCATGTCCACCAACTCCTTGCGGTCGGGGCGGACCTCCTGGTGGTGGTGGTAACACCTCGAAGCGTTGTCCACCTCCAGCTGCCTGACCAGCTCCTCTGCCATGGCCGCCCTGATCGAACCTTTGCCTCTGCCTCGAAGGTTCTTCATTTAACTGCTGGTCATCTGCATGGCGGGTCGGACAATCACGTGTTATGTGACCAATTCCGTCGCAGGAGTAACACCTCATGGAAGGTCTGGCTCTATAATTTCCCTTGGTGCCCCGCACTACCGACCCTGAGTCACGCGGTCAACCACCTGTAGGTCTGGTCCTCTTGGACCCCTGCGTCATCTGTCTACTGCCCGCTACAGAAGACTCTGCCGCATGTCGGCTAGTGGTGGGTCCTGCTGCTGGACACTGCTCAGCAAGGAATCTCTCCACTAAGAGGGCTCGCTCCAACACTCCTGTCTGCATTGGAATGTTGTGCGATACAACCGAAGCTCTGATCTCCCACCTGAGCCCCTGCTTGAAGGTTTGGGCCCTGAAGAACGGGTCCCGTACCATATCTGTGGAGTAGCGCGAGAGGTCTGTGAATCTCGCTGAGTACTGCGCCACTGACATGCTACCCTGCCGCAGCTGAAGTAGCTCCTGTATATGCACCGCTCGAAGGGTGGATGGTAAAAACTCTGCCTGGAACAGGCTCTCGAAGTCTGCCCATAGAAGTTTCGCCTCGTCATGCATCTGGAGCATCAGGCTCCACCATCTGCCTCCTGCTGCCTGAAGAAGGCTGGCAGCAAGGATCACCATGAAGTCTGTCGGCGTCCCCACTAGCCTGAAGACTCTCACTATAGCCTCCAGCCAATCCTCAGCCGTCTGCGGGTCCATCCCTCCCTGAAACCTGGGTGGCCTCTGGCGCTGGAACTCATGCAGTGCACTCAAGCGACGTGCATCCTCTACTGCTGGGGCTGGTGGCATCGGTGGCCCAATGGGTAGTATCACCGCTGGTGCCTCCGCTGGTGCCTCAACTGGGATATGGCCTTGTACTGAGGCCTCGTCGCTCGGCGGGCTGTCAGTACGCACCACTCTCGGGGCTCTAGCTGGTCGTCCACGGGGAGGTATCCTGAAAGAAACAACGTGACACGGTCAAAATATTATACCTAGTGAGATGACCTGGTTTGAGCTGACATTTAAATAAAACTTCTGGAAAACACACATGCAATCAGTGTTTTCGTGCACAAAGTCGGAAATCAGTTGTCAAGGTCCTGGTGTATGGATACGTCGGCCGCCCGCACCAACACTGGACTCCCTGAACTGAAAACCACACTCGGTACTCTTAACACTATTGCTTCACAGAAAGAAACATCAGAGTTATAAGTTCTGCAGTAGAACCGAACTCCTATGATACCAATTTGTCATGACCCGTCCTCGGGGCCCGTGCCGTGACTACCCCAAGCCCGCCTTCCATAGGCCAGGGGATGGCGACTAGCACCAAGGCGTAAATCCCGGTAAAAAGGGAAGGCATTGCCTTTGTAAAGTAAACAAACACCACAGAGTAAGCAAGCGGAAAGTTAACACTAAGTGAAAGTAGAGTACAACTATAAGTGCGGAAAAGTAAAAGGTCTAGTATACAAAACCCAACTGAAAGTAAAGTACAACTCGAAAAGGAAAACATCAACTGAAAAATTAAAAGCAGCTACGCCGAGTTGTCCTCTGGAAATCCCACCTGAAGGGTGGGTACAGATATCTCCACAGATACTCGGGTCCCGCCGTCCGCTCCGAGTACGTCCCGCCCAGTGGTCCATCTCAAGGTAATGTCCTGCTCTGCAAGCCTCAACCACGATCAACGTTGTCCGTCGTCTGCAACCAACACAATGAGGTGCGGGCATAGCCCCATGAAGGGGTGAGTATAACGATACTCAGTAAGGACCCCGAGACCCTCAAGGTCTCACTAAACCAACAAGGATAACCACAAGAAGATCTCAACAGATAACCACTACTTAGATATATGCCCATACATATACCTAAGTTATCAAGTAACCCATCTTAATCATAAGGAAACACAAGGATTGTGAAATCAACGGATAACCACTACCCAGGTATATGCCCATACATATACCAAAGTTATCAAGTGACCCATCTCAATCATGAGGTAAACACAAAGGTCAAAAGTCTCAGCTCAAACCAGGATTTTCATTATCGAAACCGTAACTGCTGAAGAGCTCCGTCTCTGGAGTGTACAGTGGTCCTGTCACGACTCCGAGGTACTGCTCACTAACCTGAGACTGCTGAGGTACTCCTCCTGTCGAGTACCGCGGGCCTGCCACCTCACACAGTAGTGCTTCCCGCCGGGGTCTGCCACCCAACACAGTAGTGATCCCCCCTCATAGCCTACAGAGGTACTCCTCCTGTCGAGTACTGCGGGTCTGCCACCTCACATAGTAGTGCTCCTCCACTATGGGTCTGCCACCTCACAAAGTAGTGCTCCCCACTGGGCTACTTATGTCACTCCGAATCGAATCGGACAAGCAGTCTTCAGGTCTCGGCCGGCTACACGGTCTCCGTACTCCGTACGCTCGTCTCTGGGAGGGTCCGCTCCACGAGCTACAAGTCGATACTACAAGTATCTCAAAGTCCCCCGAAGAAGTATCTCAAAGGATCGCCTCGTTATAGGGGTCTCAACGCAACAGACGACACGTCAATTAGACGCCCGGTCTGTGAGTTATTAGCCTTTTCGTCCTAGGGGCCCGGTTGGTTTCGTGAGCGAACCAAACCCGGCCGTATCTCAACTGTACCCCGAACTCTCATAGGGTATACTCATAGGGACCGTTTCTCAACGATATCACCAACGCCGCTGACGGTTCGTCAAAAGAGCGTTCTGTCAGAAAGGTATCAGCTTTTCCGTTCCTGGGGCCCGGTTGGATTTCGGTGTGATCCAACCCGGCCACTATCCATATGCATCCAAATCTCGGGCGGAGGATTCCAAAAGTTCCGTCTCACATTGGGGAACTCAACAAAGCTGACGTCACGTCATTTGGACATCCGTAGCTCAAGATATGAGCGTTTCCGCTCCGAGGGCCCGGTTGGTTTCGAGTACGAACCAACCTGGCCGAACTCAAAGTATTCTGAAACCTTGAGTGCGATATACCGAAACGACCGTCTCGATCCAAGGATCGCATCGCCGCTGACAGCGCGTCGTTTGGAGGTCCGTAGCCCGAGTTATGGGCATTTGAATCCAAACTGCTCGGTAACGGGGGTTTCGGGCCCGGGCCGTCCTGGCCCGAGACCCCCCGGTTGGCCCGAACCGGGTCGACCCGATCTGGACAGGGTCGACCCGGCCCATCCCGGCCCGACGCGGCCCGGCCCGGCGCGACCCGGCCCGGCGCGACCCGGCCCGGCGGACCGGCCAGGCGCGCCGGTTCGGCAAAAGGCAGCGCGCACGGGGGGCGCCTTCCCCCCCTTTTGTGAAACCGCGGCCCCTTAATTGGGGCCGCTTGAAGACCCGACCGGGGGAATTATTTCCCCCGGTCTCCACTGCCCGGCCGGCCCGCACTGGCCGGCCGGTTCCGCCAGCAAGGACCGGCGACGGCCGGTCCTTCCTTCGCCGACACCGGCGGCCCGGTGCCGGCCGCCGGTCATCTTGCTCTGCCGCGGCCCGGAACCGGCCGCGACCCTTGTCGTTCGGCGCGGCGCAACGACGTCGCGCCCTTCCGCCGCGGCCCCGCTCCAGCCGCGGTGTCTTCGACTTTCTTCGACGCGACGCGACGACGTCGCGTTCTTGAATCTCTTTCCACAGCGCGGCGCGACGGCGCCACGCGTATGTTCCGCATGAACCACGTGGTGCGACGACACCACACTCCTTCGTACCAACCACAACAAAACAATTATGAAATAAGGAGGAGGGTCGGTCGTGTTTGTGCGGTCCGGCCCCCTCGCATTATTCGATAATAAAAAGTTGAAAACCACAAAATTCGACATGCCAGAATCAAGAACGGAATAAAAAAAAACATTAAACCCCTACCTCGGTTTCAAGTGCGGAGCACGTCAACAAGCCTTGGAAGACAAGCGTCACGGAGGTCGGGCGTCGCGGGAATCGAACGTCGATTCCGTTGACGTTGGAGGAAGAAGCGCTCGGTGAAGTCGAGTCGAGTCGAGTCGACACTCTAAGAATACTTTGTGGGCGGCGGTGCTTCCCTTCCTTGCTCCGGTTGAAGAAGGTAGAAGGTGTTGCTTCATGTTCTTCGGAGACGTGGAACATTCTTCTTCGAGAGGTTGAAGGTCTTCCAAAAGTTCTTCTCCTCTCCTTAGTTCTCCCCACAAAGTTTATGCCAACCCAAAGAGAAGAATAGAATCTCTCATTTTAATGTTGGCAAAATGATTTCAAAAGAAATCAAACACTCAAAATAATTAATTAAGTTGGTTTAATTAATTAAATGCAAAGTGTTGGCAAGAATTTCAAAAGTTTGAAATTAAGATAACTCTTCTCAATTAATAACCCAAGTTGTCAAGATTAATTAGAGAGGAGTTATTGGGAGTTTAAAGGGGAGATGAAGAGTTAGGTTCGTGTGGGCCCCACCACCCTTAATCCTCTCAAGGGAGGTTAATCGGATGTGGGTCCCACCTCTAACTCCCTTTGGGAGGATATAACCAACATGGATAAAATAAAATGTGTTTCCACATTTTATTTAACTTCATTTTAATTCCCCAAAACTAACTCTCAACCCACATAAAACGCAACCTCGGAAAAGGTCTCCTTAAGCGAATATCGGCGCTGCGAGATCATCGGTGCCCTCAGAATTCGATTCCGGGCACCGGTTCAAAAGTTAGAAAAACCCGCTCGTTCGTTCACTGAATGTACCCGAGCCAAACTTCGGAAATTGATTTCAGGCACACCGGGCCTCGGAATCAGGTGCCGTCAGAAACTGCGTTCTTGTAAAATTCTAAATAAAATTAAGAAAAAAAATTCCCTTGAATTTTATGGGTCTTTACAACAACGCTCTCACCCGTCAACCTCCTTCGTGTGTCGTCTCGCCATGAAGTACACCTCCAGATACTGACTTGTCGTGTAGTCCACCTCCAGGTACTGACTCGTCGTGTAGTCCACCTCCGGGTACCATCCAGTCCTCGAACACTCGGCCTCCGTCAGCACTGCCCGTCGTCTGCAACCAACACAACGAGGTGCGGGCATAGCCCGTGCATGGGTGAGTATAACGATACTTAGTAGGGACCCCGAGACCCTCAAGGTCTCACTAAAACCAACAAGGATAACCACAAAGAAGATCTCAACATATAACCTCTACTTAGGTATATGCCCATGCATATACCTAAGTTATCAAGTAACCCATCTCAATCATGAGGAAAACAACAAGATCATGAAATCAACGGATAACCTCCACCCAGGTATATGCCCATACATATACCTAAGTTATCAAGTGACCCATCTCAATCAAGAGGTAAACACAAAGGTCAAAAGTCTCAGCTCAAACCAGGATTTTCATTATCGAAACCGTAACTGCTGAAGAGCTCAGTCTCTGGAGTGTACAGTGGTCCTGTCATGAATCCGAGGTACTTATCACTAACCTAAGACTGCTGAGGTACTCCTCCTGTTGAGTACCACGGGTCAGCCACCCAAACACAGTAGTGCTTCCCGTCGGGGTGTGTCACCCAAACACAATAGTGCACACCCCCTAGTAGCATGCTGAGGTACTCTCCGGACGAGTACCGCGGGTCTGAACTGTCACACAGGTAGTGCTCCATCCGCCATGGGTCTTCACTTCACAAAGTAGTGCTCCATCCACTAGGCTAGTCGACTCACTCCAAGTCGAGTCGGTCAAGCAGTCGTCAGGTCTCAGTCGGCTGCACGGTCTCCGTACTCCACACGCTTGTCTCTGGGAGGGTCCGCTCCACAAGCTACAGGTCGATACTCCAAGTATCCAAAAGTCCCACGAAGAAGTATCTCAAAGGACCGCCTCGTCATAGGGGTCTCAACGCAACAGACGGCGCGTCAATCGGACGCTCAGTCTGTGAGTTATTACCCTTTTCGTCTCTGAGACCCGGTTGGTTTCGTGTGTGAACCAATCCGGCCGTAACTCAACCGTACCCCGAAATCTCATAGGGTATACTCATAGGGACCGTTTCTCAATGTGATCACCAACGCCGCTCACGGTTCGTCAAACGGACGTCCGGTCTGAAAGATATCGGCTTTTCCGTTCCAGGGGCCCGGTTGGATTTCGGGTACAATCCAACCCAGCCACTATTCAACTGCATCCAAAACATGGGCGAAGTATGCCAAAAGTTCCATCTCATCAAGAGGAAATCAATGAGACAGACGGCGCGTCAATCAGACGCCCGGTCTGTGAGTTATTTGCTTTTTCGTTTCAGGGGCACGGTTGGTTTCGAGAGCGAACCAACCCGACTGCACTCCGACGGCACCCAAACCTCAAGCGGAGTAAGCCAAAAGATCTTTCTCACTTAGAGAAATCCATCAAAGTCGACGGCACGTCAATCGGACATCCGGAGCTCAAGATATAAGCGTTTCCGCTCCGAGGGCCCGGTTGGTTTCGTGTACGAACCAACCCGGCCGAACTCAAAGTAATCCGAAACCTTGAGTGCGATATACCGAAACGACCGTTTCGTTCCAAGGATCTCTACGCAATTGATGGTGCGTCGATCGAAGGTCCGTATCCCAAGTTATGGTCAAAATACCGAAAACGGGGGTTTCGGGCCCGGATCGACCCGGCCCGAGACCCCCCCAGTCAGCCCGAACCGGGCGACCCGCCCCGGGTCTGGGTCAGCCCGGCCCAGCCTGGCCTGGGCACAGCGCACCCAGCACACTGGCCAGCTCGGCCAACGACCGAGCCATTTTTGGCAGGGGGGGGGCTGCCCCCCTTGTGTAACCGCGGCCCCCTAATTAAGGGGGCCGTTTTGTATAGCCGGTCGGGGGAATTATTTCCCCCGGCTCCCCTTTGTCCAGCCGGCCCGCACCGGCCGGCCGGTTCTGCCAACGAGGACCGGTGACGGCCGGTCCTTCTTCCTTCGCCGACACCAGTGGCCCGGAATCGGCCGCCGGTCACCCTGCTCCGCCGCGGCCCGAAACCGGCCGCGGCTTGGTTCGTCCGGCGCGGTACGACGACACCGCGCCCCTCCGCCGCGGCCCCGCTCCGGCCGCGGCGTCTTCGGTTTTCTTCGACGCGGCGCGACGGCGTCGCGTCCTTGTTCATCTTCACGGCGTGGTGCGACGGCGTCGCGCATTACTTGCCGTGCAATTCCCACGTGGTGCGACGGCACCACGCCATTCCGTTCCATCCACAAAGAATCAAACATGGATATAGGAGGGGGGTCGGCCATGTTTGTGCGGTCCTTCCCCCTCTCGTTAATCGGTATCATTGGGTCGTATATCCACGAATAACGAAAAACTAGAAATCACGAACGAAAATATTTAAATAAACCCCTACAACTTCGCGCAACAAAAACATTCCCAACCCGCAAGGAAAATGATCACGGATCAACTAGATAATAAGTTGATCTGTGTTCTTTGTTTTCTTTAGAATGTAATAAACAAGGGAATAAAATCGTTCTCAAAATAATTCCCTACCTCGAGCGCAACTTGAATGAGGTTTTCGTCGCGGAGGAATTCGTCGCGGGAAAACGTCGCGGGAAGAGATGTCGCGGAAGAAGACGTCGGCGGCGTCGCGGTAATCGGTTTCCGAGAACTCGGCGTTCTTCATCGGAGACCGATGTTCTTCGAGTTCTTCGTCAAAGAAGAAGATGTTCTTTCCAAAACCTCTCAATGAAAAAACTCTAACAACAAAATAAAATAAGCTCCTTTCTTATTTTATTAACACAACAAGCCTTTTTGAAATTCAAGAGTTTGAATTCCACATTAACTCACCTCATTAATTCCATAACTTAATAATCTTAAGTTAATAAAATTAATGGGAGTTGAGGAGGTTAGAGGATATGAAGGGGTGGGGTTCATGTGGGCCCCACCTCCTTCATAACCTACAAAGGGAAGTTGGGTAGTTACCCAACTTCTTCCCAAAGGATAAAAACACTTAGAGAAAAATAAAAATTATTGTTAAATTTTTATTTTTAACTTCCACAATTTTTATCAACTTCCCTAGAGTAAACGCAACTCCGGAATAGGAGTTCATAAGCAAATACCGGCGCTGCGGTTCCATCGGTGCCCTCGGAATTTGATTCCGAGCACTGGTTCAAAAGTTAGAAATTCCCGCTCGTTCGTTCACTGAACGTACCCGAGCTAAACTTCGGAAATTAATTCCGGGCACACCGGGCCTCGGAATCAGGCACCGTCAGAAACTGCATTCTTGTAAAATTCCAAAGAAAATTAAGAAAAAAATTTCCTTGAAATTTCTGGGTCTTTACAGTCAAGATAGTCAAAAATGTTATTGGAAATTTCAGAGCATGTTTGTTTAGTATTATAAAGATACATGGTGATAATGTGGTATGTACTTTAATTTTTTTTTCAAATGAAAAACCTTTAATAGCTGATGAATAATGGTTTGAAATGAGGTATTATATTAAAAATAGAAAAAATTAAGGGGAAAGAAAATGTTGGATCAAAATAATCTAGTGGATCAAGCAATAAGTCAAAAGAACATTATAAGAGTACCTTTACACCTCCAGTTCCACTTCCGCATATATTAACATAAAAAGTTCATACAAATACAACATTTGAATATGGAAATGTGTTCTACACTTAATATGAATAAGAAATATTTGGGGAGTCCATTACATATGCAATTGGTCTTGAGAGTATAAATGAAATTATCAGGTTTGAATAGTCTAGAGTCTCCGTTGTGAATGTATATATGAGGTGATTTTTCATAATATGTTTATCTAAAAAATTATCTAATATATTTATTACAGTTAATAACTATTCATATTTTCAACATGTGTATATATTTATACTATATGAAGGGAAACCCCTATAAATAAAAATTTGGACTCATTAATCCTACTGTTATTTCCAATCCAAAAGTAACTTTGGAAATGAAAAAAATTGAAAAAGATATGAACTAATCATGAGGTTTGAAAAATAAAATAATAGATTAAAGACTCTTCTTAATGCCTATAATATAGGGGTAAAACTCTACAATATAATTATATAAAATATATTTTTTATTTTTTTCATTACATATTTTTTTTGTGAAGCATTGTATTCTAATCACACTCAATTTGGATACCTCACATGTTTATTTTTTGGATCCAAAGCATGGATTTACAACAAATCGACCACACATTATATCCATTGGGAATTTTTAGTACACTACAATCAGTATTTTATAGATAAAATTCAAATTATATATTTTAGTTTATGTTTCAAAGATAATTTTTTATGATAGGGTGATATATAGATATAATATAAATCATGGTATGAGGTCAATGAATGAACATAAAAAGCCTATAGATTTATTCAAATACATATAGATTAAGGTATATATAGTAAAATTTAACTATAAAAAAAATTTACTTATTTTTATCAATGTTTTCATAATGTTCTAAACAAAATAACAACAATGATTATGCATATTAAATCTGTAGATTTATGAAAGACATCATATACCATCAACAAAATATAATCCTTGAATAGGTACTTCTGAAGGTAATTACAATTTCATTTAAAATATTTTTTAAATGTTTTTTGTTTATATTTTCTCATTACTACCACGATTTCTAATGGTCTATATACTCAAAAGAAGTAGAATTATTTAGAGATGAGTGGGAAAAGTATGTGGTGTCAGAACTTTTTCCGATATCAATTTGAGTTGATTACCATTATGTTTGTAATTTCTTTTGTAGAGATCATGATGAGTTTTTTGCACATCAATATGACACATTACTTGTTTGATATGACTTAAAGTGTTTTTTTTCAATATAATATTATCATTTTAGTCTAAAACATGATTTAGATAGCCAAAATGGAGAAAATGAGCTCGGACTATCTTAATAATTTAGGAAAAAAAATCCTTAATTCATTTTTTACGTGTAGGAACTTACCACACATCAATTTGACACATAACTTGGTTGGTATGAATCAAATTTCATGTTTTCAATATAATAGTTTCATTTTAGTCTAAAATATGATTCAAATAGCCACAACCAATAAAATGAGAATGAGTTGTCAAGTTGCTTTAGAAAAATGATCCACAGATCATTTGTGACATGTAGGGATCAACCACATGTCAATATGACACACAACATGGCTGGTATAACCCAAAGTTCTTATTTTCAATATAAGTATCATTTTAGTCTAAAATATAATTCACATAGCCAAAACTAAGAAAATGAGATTAGATTGTCTTGATACTTTAGAATAATGATCCATAGTTTATTTGTGACATGTATAAATTGACTGTATATTAAATTGACAGGCTATATGGCCAGTATGATTCTATAACACCCTAATATTTTAAAAGAACAACATAATGTTTGATAACATATACGACACACGACACCAAGCTTAAACGACCTGTGAAATATATTACCATTATAATCTAGCCATTAAATTGGTGGGTATTAATAGTATTAACTTATTTATTAAATATATATATAAAGGTATTACTCAATATAAATTTGTTGATAAATTTCTTAATAAATAAGCACTCAACTTTTAATAAACATATTTTCCCTTCAAAAACGATTTTTAATAATTTTTGTGAGAAAATATTATAAATAATTTATGTAAATAGGAGATTTTTTTTATAAAATGAAGATAATTTTTTAAATCAGCATATCAAAATTATCTAAGGGTGAAATTTTGGTATTTTTTTCTAAAATGGTTCACTTTTCAGTGAATAGTGAAAATTACTAATTTTCAAATACTGTCATTTATTTTCATTAAATAAAGTAATTTAAATAATAAATTTTATTTTATATTTGGTCTTAAAGTTACATATAAAAAATTTGATTTATAATAATCTAATTAATTTCTT
Organism: Viscum album; assembly: GCA_963277665.1. NCBI lineage: Eukaryota > Viridiplantae > Streptophyta > Magnoliopsida > Santalales > Viscaceae > Viscum > Viscum album. The sequence goes on along the minus strand of OY728157.1, from coordinate 1,841,455,175 downwards.
TTGAATCGTTAATTTTCATGATTTTGGTATAAGTTTATTTTAATGCTTAAAAACATGGTTTTCTGCAAACTATTTTTAAATGCATAAAGTATATCCATTTTAATTAATTAAAATGACCCATAGTAAGGAAATATTTAAATTAAATTAATATATCATAAATATATTTGTATGAAGTTAAATTCATATAATGATTATTCCTATTCATAAAGTTAATATTAGATTATCCATTGCTTGAAAAATGCATTTATTGAAAAACCATTTTCAACACATTTTGCGGGTTTAATTTTAAATTGAATTCTACCAATTATTTTATTTTAATTTGATAAAATTGATTAAATATTTTGAATAAAAATTATTAATATTAGTTAATAATTTCAACTTATTTTTTTCACAACGAATAGTAAAAACAGTAAAAAAAACTAGTTATCGTAGTAAAAAACTATACTGGTAAAAGTAAGTAACCTTAGAGGTAAATGGAATAAAAATATTAAAAAATGTTAATTCTTGAATTTTAGAGGCTTTTATTGAATATATCACCCATCCAATCCATTATTTATCAATTTTGGAAGAACTTTTATTGAGATTGACTTTCCATTATTTAATAGTTTTTTGTATTTTCAAAAATATCACTCCTACTCAATTATAAAAGGGAACCCCATACCCCCTCTTATAAACACATATCAAGCCATTTGGATAAAAAACTACAAAAATATCACCCCAAAATATTTATCTATATTATATATCTTCTGGTCTTCCTAAAAGACCAACCGTATGGTCCTTAATAAGAGATCCAAAGGAGGTTCTTCTAAATGAAGGTAATCGTCTTCACTGAGCTCCTTATTTTTTAACGTATTATTTTTTCACATTTAATTACGTATTAAAAATTATAATATAATAACACCATTATATCCTATGTACTGATATTTTTATATATTGATTTCATAATATTTATCCATCTTCTCTTCCATCAAATGGGAAACAAAACCATCATTAATGTGTACGACCGACTACTACCACATGAACTGATGTAATTCTTTTTCCATAATTACCTATCACAAACATTCATGATGATGGATTTAATTTTTATATATTTTATTCATGACATATTAATAATTATGTAAAATTAACATATCATATACCTTCTTATGTAACCATCCATTGAAAAATGATAACATCGTTCATGTGTATGGCGGACCACCTCCTCGCGAAGTGATAAAATTCATTTTTACCACTTTTTCATATAGATGGTATATTTAAGTGTATTTTATAAATAATATGATATTTATGATATAATTTACCATCTTACTATCATGATTGTTGAAAAATGTAAATGTTACTCATGTGTATGTATGACCTACCATCTCTATGATTACAATGTATTTCATTTTTCATAACCATATTTCATGATTGGTTTTAAAAGTATAATTTATGTATAAAAATTATAATTATTTCATGATAATTATTCTGGATATGATTTTACAATAAACCCTTTTACCATGATCAACACACTAATTCCATTTTGAAATTATGAACTAAGTGTCCTCAAAACACCTGACACAGACATAATAGAATAAGTAATTAAATATATCATTAAAATAAATGAAATAAATGGTTTAATTATAAGTTATTTACCCTATAAAATATTAATAAGAAAATGAATAATTGATATAATATTATTATAGAAAATATAAAGGATAAACGACAAGTATGAACTTGATGTAAGGGATTTATCATCTCACTTTTACTTTTGTGAGACATATGAAATATTCCCAACTTATTTCTTTTTGTGTGGTGTATATATTACCAATTTTAATGTTATATCATTAATCCCATTATATTAATGGTATTGGATGTTTCATTTTAAGTTACTTCTTTCATTGTTGTTATGATTCAAAAGTTACCAAAGTGGTAAGGGTTTATCATTATTCAGGATTGATTATGTTTAAGTATCCAATAAATTAATTGTTTTATATTTCTATCTTAAACCAAATATATTTTATTCTCCTATGGTTATTAATTAAATTTTAAATTAATAATATTATTTTCCTCTCTTTGGTACTTAAAATGATGGGGAAAATGTTTTTAAGAAAAGATGACTTTATTTATTTCTTCGATTGAAAATGTTTTTTCTTATATATAAATGTTTTCTAAAAACAATTTCAAGAATGGTTTTAACATTATATAAATGATTTATTAAATAAAATTTTACCCATGTTTTAATTTTTACAATTTTATTTAATGTAATATTCTTATCATTTTCCGAATGAGGTACTTCTTAACCTTTTTATAATAATGTGGGAGGAATGTTCTTTTTAACTTATATGACATGTACCGAATTAACCACCATCATGACCACTCAATTATTTGAATATTACTTTATAATAACCCATTTTTATTTTTAAATAAAGTGTTTTCTATAATATTTTAGAACAAATTAGGTTTTTAAGAAGTAATTTCAAATAAAAAATGGGTATTGTCCACAAGAAATATTCCAATTAATATTTTAAAGTCATTTTCATCAACAACGACAAAATTTGATGTTATGGAGTGATTATAAATTATGTATTTATTTATCTCACATATATACCTATATTAATATCCATTGCTTTTATGGGGTAATACATGATATATATTCATCTCTAAAATTCATTCTTTATGAAATTTATTTTGGTTATAATATGAAACAAGATTATGCAACCCATTTTTTCCATGGATAATTATTATGTTTATTCCTTATGATTGATTTCATTTTTTGGAACACATAATTAGGAACATGTTATTATAGGTGCACCTAGATAGAACTCCAATGCATTGGGTAAATCTTTAGTCACATGAGTATTCATGTATGGGATTAGGGAGTAAACCTAATATGTTATGGGACTTTGTCAACCATGGGATATTGTCTAGCTAGTTATCTTTGACTCATGTTTATGTCATATTATATGTTTCTTCCATATTTCCTATGATTTCATGATCTTAGGAAACCATTTTATTTATGTTATTCTCCCATGTCATTACTCTTAATCCTTCTATTTTATGATATCATGTTATACCTTTTACTCACACATTATGATTCCTTATCATGTTTATTCCATTACTGGGATTTTTAACTCACCCATTTTTTCTATGTTGTCCCTAGGTTATCCCATGCAATTTTAGGAGATCAAATGGATTTAGGATCTCATTATGGAAAATAATATATATATATATATATTATTTTAGTCTCACTTTGGTGTTTTATAAACCTAGTCTTCCAATGACATTATGTCTTTTCAATCCTTGTTTTTGTATTAATGGATATTTATGTTAAAAATCATGTAATAATGTGTATAAAAGGATTGGGTCACTATAGTTATTATCATAGTAATGTCTAGTTATTTTTGGTTATTAGTACTATAATACTTTAGTGAGAACCCTATGGAGAAGTATAATGATTTTTCTAAGTATAGGAAAATATCCTGAAATTTTAGTGAATTTTAGAGTGAGTGATTTCCAAGAATTTAAATCCCTCTCTAGATACTACAAGTGGATGTGTCTCTAGTATAGTTTTACCAAGGGGTAATAAATTTGAAAAGGGTGAATTAAGATTTGACTCGATTGTCACCTTATGCACGAAAAAAATCCTTGTTACAGACCTGGTTTGACACTCCTAAGGGATATGTTTTTGAAATTCACAAAATCTTTATGAACCATTATGAAGGACTCAAAAAAATTGTTAGGTTTAAAAAAACCTAATAGGAAAAATTACATTGGATGACCTAGATTTAAACCTAAATACTTATAAGTTAGGGTATACTTATCATTTTCAAGTTATTCCTTCTCATAATTCTACATGTTTTGGTGTCATTATATATTTCTATCTATGAGTGTGTCTGATGGTCCTTAGACTTTAATATTTTATTAATACATGTTACAGTGCATTCACTTAGATGTATTTCATAAACCATGATGATAATTATTCATGGATAAGTTAGATATTTTGGGTGCATAACGAGTGATGTGTTCTTAATAAATAAGTCAAGGAAGGATTTTTTTCCTTCCATATTTATGGAACCAAATATCTTAGCCCTTTGATTGGAATAGAACCATCACATTAAATTCTATGGCCATAGTGTAATGAATTGTTTAGTTTAGACAGTCAAAGATAGAGGTATTGAGCATATAGTTTGGTGACATGGATGTGAAACTTTATTGATGAGATATTGTGATAAATATATTATATTATATAGTGAGTGTTCATATGTGGTTATTGAAGTCACGACATCAAGTTATTTCTTTTGGGTTCTTTGACCCATTGCTAGACAATAATCTTGGACTTTAGGCAACCCTACCTAATTCTAATAAGAAATAATCCTATAGGGCCACACAATAAGTGTTTCCATTGATCTCGATAAAATTTCATTTCAATTTAATTAATAGAATAAATATTATTCTCAAGATCATGGAATGTTTTTATTCACATTTATTGATCAAAAATATTTATTGATAAATAAAATATTTAAATAAATATTTATTCTGGTATTTAATAAATGTCGAGGAGTTCTAATGGACCAAGACCACATCTTTTGATAAATATAAATTTACAAGCTGGTAAAATATTATTTTCTTTTTGTATAAGTTAGCAAAAAAACCATAAAATAAAAATAATCATGTTATTATTATTATTTTGGAATGGGGTTTAATAAAAGTTATTATATTATTTAAGGGATAACATGCAATTAACTAGTATTTTTGTAACATAAGCCCTATCCCTATAAATAGACGGTTATTTCTATTGTATAGGGTTAATTGAGAAATATATAATCATTGTGAATAATAGATTTATATCTCAAATTCCTTCTTCTATCTCTATATTAAGAATGAGAAACACAAGAGATATTTCTTCAAGATCGAAGGATGAGTGATCAACATGAATGATGCAAGACAATTGATTTGCTATTCTTGCACCCAAAAATCAATTGTAATTTCTCAGATATAAAAGGATCATGTATGGATCACCACTAGAGTTATTATACATTTGGATCCTTACAGTGAAACAAATGTATTCTGGAAAAGGGTTTTTGGATGATCAATATCTACATTAAAGAAATAACCTAATCCTAGGTAACCTACTCTTCTAGATATGAATGAATTAATGATAAATCTAACATGGAATATCCTCTATTTAGGTTCTATATTTACTTACATAAATATCTGATAGAAATATTTTTTTGGTCACGACATTCATGTCACTGACAATATTGTGAATGATCCATCATATTGGCATTTTTTTTATTTATCACCCTACCTGGTACTTCCATTGTGTTCAGAACCTAATGTATCATGGAATTTCAAGTGTTAAATATGATAAATAAAAGAATATTAAATTTCTTACATGTCAAAAATATGGGGATAGGAACCATGTAAAATTCCTTAAAGGAATTGGAAGATGCTTTATGTGTAGAAAAGGAGGGAATAAGGAAGCTAATTTTCAATAAAAAATGAAGAGTCTGTTTAAAAAATCTCAAATAAATAAAGCTCAATCTAAGGCACCACTAATAGTATAATGTCATAAATGCGGGGAACTTGGTTATTATCTGAGTTAATTACTCAATCCAATGATTATTTACTAAGGGTCTAATTTATTTCAATCATTAAACTTAAATTATTGAAGTGTTTAGGCATTGTAACTCAAGAATCATGTTGTTGAATTATTTTTATCAATGGTATTCTGGTTATAAGAATCATGAAACTTCTAAGGATTGTTCTGTAATAGTTTTCCTTTAAGGATTTTCAATAATACGTTGAATAGTAATAATGACCTAGAAAGATGATTTAATGGTAAGGTGATATTTTATATAAAAACACATGATTAGGAAAATATAATCATTTATATGTGCTTGATGTTAAGGTGATTTTAGTCAATTAAAATTATTTAATTTTGTGGAAAAAATAAGTTATCTAGAATAATTATGTAGCTAAAAAAATATTTGATAATTAATATTATTTTGAGGTTTTTCATTTTGTTTTTGTGAACCTATGGAAATTATATTAATATAGTTTTAAAAAAGGCCAACCACATGTTGGGTGATAACTCATCATATCCAGCAAGGTTACGAGGCTTGAACCCAAAACTGAAGGGCAATAATGGTGTAGTGCCTACCACTAGACTATGTGTTGTACTAGTTAGTATGACCTTGTTTTTACTTAAAATTATTTGATCGACAAATATTATGTTAATTTTAGGAAACATATATCTGGATCAAATATTTTTATTTTTTATGATTTTGAGGTGATTAATGATATTTTGGGAAATATTTCACTGAGTTGAGTTATATTTTACCCTTAGGTCTAACATGTGATTTGATGTGAAAGGTTATTTGGGAAGAACATAATTAAATCCTTGAATATTGAGGTTATTTTGGATATAGAGTTATTTAGTTATGGAATTATTTAAGTTAAACTTTGGATTTGGAGATTAATATGAAGGTGTATTCATTTTAGGAATTATCTTACCTTATGATAACCATTTATGAATTTAGGTAATTTCTAAATACAAGAGGAATATCTTAATATCATTTTTTGGAATCATGTGATCCATTAGAAGTTAATTTTAGTGCTTCAGGCATAAAAAAATTCATCTTGAATACTCATAATTTGGAGAAACAGATGATATTGTGGTGGAAAATGATTAAAGTATGAAATTATACTTGTCAAGTAAGTATATTTCCTTATGTTATTAATCATTATGGTAAAAGGAACCCTCAACTTTAGGAAAAGAATAATAAAATAGAAATTTTATTAATTTTTGAAAAATTGATGGTCTCTTCTCTCTTAAAAAAAGGTATAACATTTTATTCTAAATGGATCTTCCTTTAAAATCCATGTTTTCACTTCCTTCTAATGTTCTCCTTATGTGGAAACCTAGTTTTTGTGTTATTTTATATGACCTTTGTATTTCCCTTCCCCTCTTTTTAAGAGAAAGTTTTATTAACCATTTTTTATGATCTGGGTTTTACTAAAAGGATTTTTCGAATGTGAAACCCTTTATTACTGAGTACAAGTTAAAATTGAAAGGATGCAATTTATTTAATTTGGGAAGAATTTAACACCTAGAGATTTTAAAAGAACATAATTTTTGACAGTGTATATAACATATGACACAAAGATTAAACACCTCAAAAAATATATTACTGCTATAACCTATAAATTAAATTATAATTTTTGAATAATATTAATTGATTTATGAAATATATCTAAATTTTATACTTAATATAAATTTATTAATAAATTGTTAATAAATAAGTACTCAAATTTTAAATATTTTTCCTTAAAAAACGACTTTTATTTCTTTTTGTGAGAAAATATTATAATTAATTCATAAAAATTTTACAAATGTTATTTTATAAAATGAAAATAATTTTTAAAATCATCATATAAAAATTAAATCAGAATGAAATTTTTCTATTTTTTCTAAAATGGTTGATTTTTCAGTGAATAGTAAAAATTACCGATTTTTCAAATACTGTCATTTCTTTTCATTAAATCAATTAATTTAAAAGTTACATTATATTTTTTATTTTTCATTAAATTGATATATGATCCGTTTGATTTATAATAATATAATTAATTTCTTTTGAATCATCAATTTTCATTATTTTGTTATAAGTTTATTTTTATGCTTAAAAACATAGTTTTCTGCAAATTGTTTTTAAATGTATAAAGTTTATCTAGTTTAATTGATTAAAATAACCCCTATTAAGAAAATATTTAAATGAAATTAATATATTATAAATATATTTATGTGAATTTAAATTAATATTATGATTATTTCTAGTAATAAATTTAATATAAGATCTCCATTACTTGAAAGATGAATTTATTAAAAACCCATTTTTTGAAAAGTTTTGCGAGATTAATTTTAAATAAAATTATACCAATTATGTGATTTTAATTTGATAAAATGATTTAAATATTTTTAATTATAATAATTAACATTATTTAATAATTTTAACTTAATTTTGGTCATAATGAATAATTAAAACAGTAAAAAAACTAGTTATTATGGTGAAAAATTATAATGGTAAAAGTAAGTAACCTTAGAGGTAAATAGAATATCATATTTAAAAAATGTTTCTTTTAGAATATTGGAGATTTTTATTGATAATATATCCCCTCCAATACATTATTTATCAATTTTTAGGCACTTTTATTTAGATTAAATTTCCATTATTGAATAATTTTGGGTATTTAGAAAAATGACACTCCTCCTCAATTATAAAGGGCACCCATTCCTCTAACATATTAACACCTATAAATCCATTTGGATCAACCAAAACCGACCAAAATATATCCCAAAAATCCTTATCTATATTATATATCTTTTAGTCTTCCCAAATTATCAACCTCGCGATTCTTAATAAGAGATCCAAAGTAGGTTCTTCTAAGCGAAGGTAATCACCTTCACTGAGCACTTTCTTTTTTTTACTTATTCTTTTTCCACCTTAAATTATGCATTAAAAATTATAATATAATAAAACCAGTATATCCTATATACTTATATGTTATTATGTTCATGTCATAATTTTTATCTGTCTCCTCTTCCATCAAATGGGAAATGAAACCATCATTCGTGTGTACGGTGGACTATCGCAACATGAACCGATATAATTAATTTTCTATCATCACCTATCATGGATATTAATGATAATGGATTTAATTTTTATATATTATATTAATAAAATATTAATGATTATGTAAAATTAACATATCATATACCATCTTACCTTACCATCCATTAAAAAATGACAACATGATTCATGTGTACGGCGGACTACCGCCTCAGGAAGCGATGTGATTCATTTTTTTACTACCTTGTCACATGAATGGAATATGTAAGTGTATTAAAAGAAATAATATGATATTTATGATATAATTATAATTATTTAAAGATAAAATAACACTTAAATTCTTCCCATCACGATCATTGAAAAATGGAAATGTTACTCATCCGTACGTATGACCTACCATCTCCATGATTGTAATGTAGTTCATTTTTCATAACCATATTTCATAGTTGGTTTTAAAGGTATAATTGATATATAAAAATGATAATTGTTTCATTATAATTATTCTATATATGATGGAACAATGATCCCTTTGACCACGGTCAAGATACCGATTCCATTTTGAAATTATGAACTAAGCATCCTCAAAACACTTGATATGGACATAACTGAATAAGTAATTAAATATGTCATTAAAATAAATGAAATAAATGGTTTAAGTATAAGATATCAAACCATAAAATTATCTTAATATAAAAAATAATTGATATAATTTTATTATACAAGAGATAATAGACATACATGATAAGTCTAGACTCGAGGTAAGGGATTTCTCGTCTCACTTTTACATCCATGATACATATGCCATATTCACCACTTATTTATTTTTTATACTATATATAAAACCCATTTTAATTTTATATAATGAATATAATTATCTTCATGGTATTTAATGTTTCTTTTTACATAAATTATTTCATGGGGGTTATGATTCAAAAGTTATCAAAGTGATAAAGGATTATCATTATTAGAGATTGATTGTGTTTAAGTCTCCCTTAGAGTAAATGTTTGATATTTATATCTTAAACCCAATATATTTTATTATAATATATTTATTAATGAAATTTTAAAGTAATATTTCCACTTTACTCTCTTTCTTACTTTAAAAATTGAGTTTTTTTTAAGAAAAGACTAATTTATTTCTCTCTTCGGTCAAAAATGATTTTTCTTCCATATACATATTTTCTAAAAATATTTTCAAGAATATTTTTAAAATATTACAAATTATTTATTAAAGAAACTTTTACCCATGTTTTACTTTTAGAAAAATGGTTTAAAATGAATATTCATGTCATTTTCCAAATGAGGTACTTTTTAAACTTTTTACAACAGTGTGAAACAAATGTTTTTTAATATATAAAAAATACATGAAATCACCCACCATCACGACTGATTAATTATTTTAAGATTAAATTTTAATCATCCATGGTTTTTTATAATGAAATTTTTTTCTATAATATTATGTAATTTTTTTAGATTTTGAAGAAGTGACTTCAAAAGTGAAAAGGGCATTTTCCTCAAGAAATATTCCACATAATATTTTAAATACATTTTCATCAATGGTGAAAACCTTTAATGTTATGAATTTTTTCTAAATTATGTACATATGTCTCTAAAATATACAACTATATTAATATTACTTACTTTTATGGGGGTAATACATTCCTTATTATCATCTCTAAAATGCCTTAATTATGAAATTTCCTTTGGTTATGATATGAGACAAGATTATGTAACCCATTTCTTTCCATGGGTAATTCTTATTTTTATACGTTATGATTGATTTTATTTTGTATAACACTTTCATTGGATAAAACTTTAGTCTCATTAAGTGTCATGTATGGGATTATGGAGTAAACCTAATATGTTATTAGACTTTTCTACCATGTGATATTGTCTAGGCAGTCAGCCTTGACTCATGCTTATGTCACGTTATATGTTGGTGCCACATTTCCTATAATTACATGATCTTATGTTATCATGTTAGTTATGTTATTCTCCCATGTGATTACTCTTTATCATTTTATTTTATGATATCATGTTATACCTTTGACTCACATGTTATGATTTCGTATCATGTCTAGTCCCTTACTGAGCTTTTTAGCTCAACCCTTTTGTATATGTATTCCCCAGGTTATCCCATGAAATTTTAGGAGATCGAATGGATTTAGGATATCATTATAGAGAATGTAATGAATCTTATTTTTTACATGTATTATAATTTTAAATGTATTATTTTCGGAGCCAAGTGCTGAGACGACATGAGATTCTGAGTTCCAGTGTACCCATAATTATTTTTTTTGAAATATATTAATATCACACTCATGTGGTTTTCCTAAAAAAGTGGAATAACTTCCAAATAAGGGATCATATCAGAAATATTAGGGTACCATTTAGTTTAAAATGTGGGTTTTAACCCAGGCGCTGCATAATCTATGTCGGCACCGGGTGTTGGGATCGAGCGCCTTTGTGGGTGAATAACTAAATAAATTTAATTATATTTATTTAATTATTAAATTAAAGGCCTGAACCAAATGGTCTCCTATTTATAAACTACCATGAAAAAATTACTGGGTTAGCTACATAACCCTATAATTTGAGAGGAGCTATTGGAGAGAGCATTGGAGGAGATCTTGGTGAACGACACCGGATCGAGGATCGTTTCACCATCAGAGTTAATGTATATAGTCAATGATAAAAATGAAGAACCATTATTCATTAGAGATTGATCTAAACTATAGGTAGGATGTTTTATTTGTGATTTACATACCATTATTTATCTCATGTTGAACAAAGATAAATTCCATAAACAAGAATTTATTTTCACATCGATGGTTGATTTGTTTATGGTGGATATTTTTGTTCATTGATTATTTCATCTTTTGTCATATAAATCTCTGAAAACGAATCAAGGAAAAATGAAAATAGGCTAAGATTAATTCCTCACATCTTGTGGCTTATGGATTTCTCCCCTGTTTCTTATCACATTCATCACATGCATTTTATTTGGCCCATGGTTTGATGATAACATGATATTTTATCATTTCACAACCATTCATCAATTCAATGAATCAATATTGCAGGTACAGTTTGCAATCAAGGGTGTGACCAAGGTTTGGTGATGATAGAGGATTATTAGAGGAGGATCAAAATGGATTGACGATTCCCATTCATCCTGGATTCAACAGTGCGCCTATGAATGACATGTGTGATAATTTCCTAAGAGGAATTGAAGATCAAAATCCTAATCTCTAAAAATGGGATTGTTGACTAACCCCAGATCTATGATCTATGATGAGGATGGTGGTGGTGGAAACACATAAGATGATGCAGATGAGGAAACCATCGGGATCTAAAAATCCCGAGTTACACGGTATGAAATCCGAAATTGTACACCATGTGGTAACCCCCTAAATTAGGCACTAGGGTTTCCATGGTGATGTAAATATCACACGCTGTGTGAATCTATCACACGTCATGTGGTTCATGATAGGCGGATTGGTGTGTAACTCTGAGGTTACACTAGCACAATAAGGCTGAAGAACACAAACACGACTAGTGCACATGAACACGGTTTGATGTACATGGGTATAGAAAAGGTTTCGAGTGATCTCTATATTCCATGTATATATATATTTACATGCCATGTGAGGAAACACCACACATGAAGAATCAAGGGTTGGCTGGACACGCCGTGTACCCATAGTCCACACCGTGTACCCCTAGCACATGCTGTGTACCACCTTTTAGGGTGTTTGGTGCCCTTAATTTCTTCATTTTGTATTAGTATTGGTTGAGTGTGTTCCCTTGGTCCATATCCTCTAGGGTCCAATGCGAAATTACATCCACATCTTTAGATTGTGATCCCCTATAGAGGATGAGTCTCAGATAGAGTTTGTGGTTTCCCTCCATGAGACTGGAGTGTGATCCTCTATCATTTTATATACCCTAGGTTGGATTTATAGAATCAGCATGACCTCCTTGAGTAGAACTTTGATCCTTCATATAAAAGTCCATTTTAGTATGGTTCTTGGTATTATTTGAGTACAATCCCCTATATAGCGGGTTGATCAAGATGGGGTTTTTGATGTCCCCTAGTGGTTCTATGTGTGATCCACTATTAGAGTATCGAGTCTTTAGATACCAATGAATTTCTTAGGTTAGAAACAATGATCATGATATCTTGGATGAGTTTCTTCAATGATGGCATGTATCATGCATTGGATTCTCCTAAAACAAGCATTTTCTTCAAGCAAAATCCTATAGTTGACAGTTTGGTTGTGACTATCTCAAGGTTCAGTGTCCTTCCTGAGTATATCTAGATTTTTATGCTTTTATTACTATATATTTGTTTTTATTTGACTGTTCTTTATGATTTGTGTTTAGTGTTTTTAGGGTGTCCTACTAAGTATTTTTAAACTCACCCTTGCATGGGATCTACTCACATGTTCCATTTCTTATATAGAAAATGACCCATTTGATGGTGTCCTGGAAGGATAAGAAGTTGGTGGATCATAGATTGAGATTTATAGACCAAGGTTTTTTTGGGTATTTTCATTTGATAGTAGTTCTCTCTCTTGGAGAAGTTTAGAATCTCTGATTTTTTTGGATGGACTTGTATTTGACCCCTTTATCACTTTTAGTACTTTACTATCGTACTCTGATTATGGGATCATATATGTATGAATGCATTGGTTTTAGTTGTTTGCATTTCAAATTTTTTTGGGATTGGATATTTTTGTGTGTGTACAGGTACATTAGGATAAGGCCTCCCATGTATGTGATATGCCTACTCGGCACTAGTCACCAGCCCATGCTCCATTGAAGGTGGGATTAGGATAGTTGCAGTTCAGGCCTTGTTGGGATGAGTTATGATAGAGTGGTATCATAGGAGTTAGTTCTACAATAGGATTTAAGTTCGTGATATTAGTTTAGGGAAACAAATTTAAGTGTTTTGTTTTCAAATTTCAAGCTAGGGACTCTGGTGTTGGTGTACTGGCTGACATATCCATACACCAAGACTCTGATCATCTGCCTTTCAACTCGGTATATATAGACATTGGTTTTAAAGTAAAACATTGGTACATGAATCATATAGGAATTAGTTGTGGTTTCCATTTCATTATTGACTCATCTCCCTATATACACTCTTTGACTGTGGTACATATTTTTTATTTTAGGATTCCTCCACAAATACAACCAACCAAGATTCCACTACGTGATCATAAGGATGATCTGCTTAGTGATGAGGCTTCAGTATAGGGGCTTGTACTAGATATATCACCTCTGGGTAGTTTACTAGCTATATCACCACCCATTGAGTATCAGATAACACTAATAGTTCCAGTTAAGGATGCACACAGGCTGAGTGTGCTACATGAGTTTTAGAGGAATTGACCTTCTAGGTTTCAGGGGAATCTAGACCCCCAAGTGACTAAGGATTGGCTAGAGGTAGTCAATCAAGTTTTATTCCTTATGAGGATTCATTCAAATAAAATGGTGGTCCTCATTATGAGTCTTCTTTAAGGATATTCTAGGAGATGGTGGAGTTTAGTGACTTAGTCACACGATGATACAAATCTATCCTGGTCAGACTTCAAGCATCTCTTCAACGAGGAGTTTTATCTAGTCACATTGTGATCATTGTGCATCCAGGAGATTCTACATATATAGTAGGGTAATTTTACTATGGAAGAGTATTTGGAAAGGTTTACTGATCTCTTGAGATACTCAATAGATATGGTACATGATCTATTATTCAGATCACATACCTTTGAGTAGGGATTACGCCAGGATACCAGGGCTTATGTGATATATTTATACATTACCATTTATGATAGGGTGCTTTAGTAGGCCTTTGTGGTGGAGATATTCATGGTATATCACAAACTGATAGTGGGTGATGGTAGTGGGAACCCAGGAGTTGATACCTTGGAGATAGGTAGTTGACAACAGTCGCAGGGATACAGGCATGCTAGACACTTCAGAAGATGATCCCAGGGTAGATGGTCAATGGTGCAGGGATCTGAGGACAGCTTGAATTAGCTGAGGGAGAGGTGATGTTTCTCCTATGAAGGTTTGGGAAACCTTGCATGTGATTGTTTGACCCATTGAACAACAGATCAGGAGAAAGTCAAGGGACCATCGAGCTAGATCCATAGAAAGGAGCATGGTGGTTTGCTGGGTGGAGGATGTGGAAGAGGGGATAATAGAGTATCAGGAGGTGTTTAGAGGTTTGACCTATTACCACCACTACCCCAGGTGGTCCGTGCTAGGCTTAGGGAGCTGGTGGTCAAGGATGAGGACAACTGCAGGCTATATATTTATATGAACTTGAGGCTCTAGGTATTATATGTGGTATGATCTATGTCTTTTCTATATTATATGTAGTATTGATAGATACATATATGAGCTATTCCTTTCTCTCTAGTTCGGAACTTAGAGATTCTAGTTGAGCCTTTGGCTTGACCCTTTAGCTTGGAGACTCTGATGGTAGGAAACTCAGTGATTGCACACTTCTGCCAATAGTGTGATCTGATACTTAGAGGTGAGATTTTTGTATGGGATCTCTTTGTATCAACAATGAGGCCTTATTAATTCATCTTAGGTATGGACTAGCTATTCACAGTTCATTCCCAAACTGACAATTTTAGGTGGAGGATGCAGTGTGTTAGCGACAATGGGATGAGATTTTCTATTATTGGTTAAAATGAAACCTTGTTAGAATAGGATGAGCTCTTGAACAAGATATTGTAGCCGATTACTCACCGGTTTTATAGTGTGACTCTTGGAGCAGTGGGTACTATAGGCTTCCAGTTCCCTATAGTGGTTGTGGAGTATGAGGACATCTTCCCTATGGACATTCTAGGCTTACCTCTCCACCAAGAGATATAATTCTGTATTTACTTACACCTCATTATATACCTAATATATACACTAGTATATCAAATGGACCCCGTAGAGCTTCATGAGCTGAGGGTCCAGTTAGAGGACTTATAAGAGAAGGTATTTGTGAGACCTAGTGTTTCACCCTGGGAATCCCCAATGTTGTTCGCTAAGAAGGTAGGTAGGAGCTTGAGGTTATGTGTTGAATATCAGTTCTTAAAGTAGGTAAATATATAGCAAAAGTATCCCCTACTAAGAATTAATGACCAATTAGATCAGTAGATAGGGGCGTGATGGTTCTCTAAGATTGGTATCATATTAGGCTATCACCAGCTGCAAGTATGAGATAAGGATATACCAAATACAACTTTAAGATGTCTCTACAGTTACTATGATAACTTGGTGATTCCCTTCTACATGATGAACACCCCATCAGTGTTCATGGGACTCCTAAACTAGAACTTTCATCCTTTCTTAGACCGGTTCATGGTGGTCTTCATCAATGAGATCCTAATGTACTTAACGTCTGAGGAGGAGCACGCAAGACACTTGAGGATGGTCCTAGACACACTCCACGGGCACTATATTTATGGGAATATCTCAAAGTGTTAGTTTTGGATTTGATAGGTCCACTTATTAGGAAATTTAATCTCATAGGTAGGAGTGGTGGTGGACCTAGCAAAGGTTAAGGTAGTGCTATCTTTAGATCCACCTAAGAGTGTTATCCAGGCGTGGAATTTACTTAGGTTGGAAGGGTACTATCAGAGTTTTATACCTAATTTTTCTATAGTGGTAAAACCCTTGAAAACTTTTACCCAAAAGGGGAATCCTTTCGTGTGGATGGAAAGGTTCCATTATTTTTTTATAGAGATAAGGCATAGGTTGAAGAGTGATCCCATGTTGAGATTTTCAGAGGAGGGTGTCGAGTACGTAGTGTTCTGCAATGCATCAAGGAATGGGATTTTTTGTGTTCTTATGTAGAGGAAGGAGGTGATTGCCTATGTTTCATATCAATTGAGTCCACATAAGTAGAACTACATAACCCATGATCTTTAGTTAGTATCAGTAATCTTCAAACTGAAGATGTGGAGATACTACCTGATGGGTGAGAGGTTTATCATCTACTATAACCATAAGAGTATCAAGTAAATATTATCTCAAAATTATCTTAACTTGAGATAGATATGATGTACATAGTTCATCAAGACAATGAATTTGAGATTTTATATACTCATGGGAAGGGGAATGTGGTGGTAGATGCTCTCAGCAGGAGATCTTGTTCTCAATTGTTGGTCAAGGCATCAAATAAGTTAGCCTCATTGTGTTTTCCTTAGTGGGAAAGGATGGTTCTTCATATATTCAGTCAATTTTTATTACCTCACTTATTTTACAGCATGTTAGGGAATCTCAACATGGATATATCAACTATGAGACATTATATACTCATATATCCACTAAACATGGTGGGGAGCACACTATCCTTTTTAAGAGGATGGATGATGGTACCATTGAAATTGCGGGAGGAGGTGAAATCATTAACCCCCTTTAGCAGTACATATAGGTGTTTAAAAACTAAACCAAGGCATTCGATGCTATTTTTGGTGTCCATGCATGAAGAGTTGTGTTATATAATTTGTCTCTTGATCCCTCACTTGTCTGTAAGTTAAGGCTTTGTACCAGGTTCTAGTGGGTTTATCTCAACCCATAGAGGTTCTAGAGTGGAAGTGGGATGGTATATATATGAAATTAATGATGGAGTTACCACATATTTCAATGGGACACAATTCCATCTAGGTGATCATATACCAACTCACCGAGTTGTCCCACTTCCTAGCTATTAGAGAGCAGATCTCAATAGATAGATTAGGATTCTTGTACGTGCAAGAGATAATCTAAATCTATGGAGTTACCTCAATGATTGTTTTATACCATGAAATTTTCTTCACATTATGATTATGTAGAGGATTAAAGGACTAATTTTGGACTCGGTTGCATTTGATCATGGCGTTTCACCCATAGACCGATGACCAAATTGAGGGGACTATTCTGGTACTAGAGAATATGTTATGGGATTTCATGTTATATTTTTTATAGTTAGTAGGATCACCTAACCTTAGTGAAATTTTCATACAGCAACAGCTACCATTCCACCATTAGTATGAAACCATTTGAGACCTTTTATAGGAGACCCTATAGGTCACCATTTTGTTGGAATGATCTAGGAGAGTCAACACTCATGAGACCATAATTGGTGTTATATACTATAGATAAGGTTCATATCATCCACGAGTAGATGAGGACTACACAGAGCCATAATAAGTCTTATGTGGACCGATGGCAGAGGCCTATATAGTTCTAGGAGGGATACCATGTGTTTTTGAGGGTATCATCTCGATGTGGATTATAGAGATTTGGCCAGGGCAGGAATATATCTTCAAGATTCATTGTTCATTTCCAGATATTGCATAGAATTGGCAAGGTGGCATATATCTTAGCTCTACCATCGTAGTTAAATTGGGTAAATGATGTCTTACACTTATCACAACTAAGGAGGTACATTCCTGACCTATCAAATTTTATCTACTGATGTGATCCAAACATTAAGGATAGAGATACCTTTTCTGAGTACCCATTGGATATTGAGGATTGGCAAGAGAGGATCCTTCACAGGTGATTGATTCCCTTAATGTGTGTTTAGTGGAAGCACAAAAACCTCCAGGAGATCACCTAGGAGTGGGAGACCCATATGTGAACCCAATACCCTCATATTTTTAGTAGGTTTTTCTCTTTTTGAGATAAAAATCCCTAAGGCGGGGATAATGTAATGACTATGTTTTTTTTCCATTTATTAGAATATTAAATGTATTATTCTAGAGACAATTTCTAAGACAACGTGAGATTTTGAGGCCTTCTATTCCCAAAATTATATTTTTGAAATATATTAAATTTATTAATATCAAATTCATGCTATTTTTCTGAAAAATTAAAATAAATCCTAAATGGGGGATCAAATCAGAAATTAGATGGAATCGTTGAGTTTAGAACATAGGTTTTATCCTTTTCATGACATAATCTATGTTGGTACTAGGTGTTGGGATTGAGAACCTTTATGGGTGAATAATTAAATAAATTTAATTATATTTATTTAATTATTAAATTAAAGGCCAAAACCTAATGGTCTCTTATTTATATGTTGTCATTTCTAAATTGAATAGTTAGTCATATAACCCTACAATTTGAGAGGAGTTGTTAGAGAGAGTGTTGGAGTATATCTTTGAAAACATCATCTGATTGAGGATTTTTGCACCATAAAAGGTCATGGATCTCACCAATGACAGAAATGTAGAACCTTTATTTGTCAAATATTTATCTAAACTCTAAATAGGATGTTTTATTTGTGATTTACATCTCATTATTTATATCACGTCGTACATAGATCAATTCCACGAACAAGAATTGATTCGTGCTTTGAAGATTGATTTATTTATAGGTGATATTTATATTTTTTTTATCATTTAATCTTATTTTATCAAAATATATGACAATATGTTGAGGATGAATGAAAAAAATCCAAGGTTCATTCCTCACATGTTGTGTCTTATAGATTTATCCACCTTTTCTATTCACGTTCATTATGGGCATTTTCTTTGGCCCGTGGTTTGATGATTACCTAATATTTGATCATTACATGACCATTATTCAATGTAACGGATAAATACTATGGTTATAATTCACAATCAAGGGTTTTATCGAGGTGCAAAAATGAAAGAGGATGATTGGAGGTGGATCAGAAAGGATTAATGGTTCCCATTGATCTTGGATTTGATGGTGCAACTACAAATGATGTGTGCGAGTGTATCTAGAGTGGATTCGAAGCCTAAAATTATGATATATAGTGATATTAGTGTTGAATGAACCTGGATATATGATCTCTGATGATTATGGTAGCATAGAAAATGCATAGGATGATGCAGAGGAGGAAATCGATATGCTCTAGAAATCCCAGGTTACACAGCCTGTAATATGGAATTACTTGCCGCTTGGGACCCCCTGTCTATAGTGATAGAGTTTCCACGACAAGTCAAATATCACACATAATGTGACCTTGTCACACACCGTGTGACTTTTAATATGAGTATCGACATGTAACTCAGAATTTACATGAGCACAAGTAGGATAAAGTACACAGACACGACTAGAGTACACAGAAACATTCTAGTGTACACAGGTTCAGGCATATGGAATGAGCAAGGTGTTAGGAGATCACTACACACTATGTACTATTACCAAAAACTATGTATATTGGTATTTAAATTTCTTGTGATCTAGAACCACATAGGAAGAATCATGGGTTGGATGGACACATCGTGTACCCCTAGTACATGTCGTGTACCCCCTTTGGGGGTGAGTGGAGCCCTTTATTTCTTTAGTTTGGACTATTATTGGTTGAGTGTGTTACCATGGTTCATACCCCTGAGGGTATAGTGTGGTATTATATCCACATCTCTAGATTATGATCCCCTATAGAGAATGATTCTCAGATAGAGTTTGTGGTGATCCTCCATGAGATCAGAGTGTGATCTTCTATCATTTTATATACCCTAGGCGAGGTTTGTCAAATTGATGTGACCTCCTTGAGTAGGTATGTGATACTCTATCTATTAGTTTGTTCCACTGGGGTTTTTAATATCATTGGAGTAAGATCCCCTATATAGTGGGTTGATCCAGATTGGGTTTGTGGTGTCCCCAATGGTCCTGGTTGTGATCCCCTATTTGAGTATCAGGTCTTCAGAGACCAGTGAGATTTCTTGGGCGAGTCCCAAGGATCATGACCTCTTAAATTATTTTCTATGATGATGGCATGGATTTTGGAGGGTATTCTTCTAGAATGATCATTTTCTTCGAATAGAATCTTGTGACTAGATGTTTGGTTGTGATCGCCTGGAGGTGCGGTGTCCTTCCTGAGTATATATGGATTTTTTATGCATTGATTTCTATATATTTGTTATAAGATGAATGTTATTGATGATTTATATTTAATGTTTTAGGGTTTCCTACTGGGTATTGTTATACTCACCCTTGCATGGGCTCTTCCCATATGTGTCGTGTCTTATGCATATGATGACCCATTTGATAGTGTCATGGGAGGACAAGGATCTGGTGGAGCATATATTGAGCTTGACAAAATGAGTTGTTTTCTGAATGGTTACATCTGATAGTATTCATTTCCATTGGAGTAGGTTGGAATCTCTACAGTTTTGGTTGGGCTTGTATTTGGCCCCTTTATTTCTTTCAATACTTTATTATTATACTCTGATTGTGGGATCATAGATGTATGCATGATTTGGTTTTATTTGTTTACATTTTAGGATTGTATGGGCATGGATATGCATGTGTGTATAAGTACATTAGACTAAGGTCTCCCATGCGTGTGATATAACTACTCAGTTTTGGTCACCAACCCTTGGACCATTAGAGGTGGGCTTGGGGTAGTCACGGTTTGGGACCCATTGGGTCTGGTCGTAATAGAGAATAAAATAAATTTGTTTTATTTTAGTCTCAATTTGGCATTTTATGAATCTAGTATTCTAAGGAAACTAGTCCTTTTCATTTCTTATTTCTTAATTAATGGATATTTATGTTAAAAATAATTTAATAATATGTGTTAAAGGCTTGAGTCACTATAGTATTTAAGTTCATGTTTTCAATATAAGTTTCATTTTATTATAAAATGCAATTCACATAGTCAAAACAAAGTAAATGAGATTTTATTATCTTAATACTTTAGGAAAATGATCCATAATTCATTTTTGATGTTTAAGTATCAAATATCTATCAATCTGACACATGATGTTTCCAGTATGACCCAATGTGAATGTTTTTAATATAAACATGTCATTTTAATCTAAAAGGTGATCCACATATACAAAACTAAGAAAAAAAGATCTAATTATCTTGATACTTTAGGAAAATGACCTATAATTCATTTTTGGTGTTTCATAATTGACTGTTGTTAGGGCCAATAGGGGGCCTATATACCCTGAGAGGGGGGGGGGGTGAATCAGGGTATGGATATTCTTTTTCAAAGTTCTTTCTGTCCCACTGGATCTTGACCTCTTTGTTACAAGGGTCACTTTGTTTGCACTTGTGTGGTTAATGTGATCACTTGTCTCATTTACCTGATGATGATGCTTTGAATGCAATGCAGGAAAGTAAGCAGGCAGACACAAAGATTTTTACTTGGTTCACCGCTAAGGGCTACGTCTAAGGAGCATACGCCGACAAGTTGCCGGTTCGTACCAAATTCCACTAGGCTTCACTAGCTGTGGATTACAATGTTTGGGCTAGATCACTTCTATGCCCAGGCTCACTGCCTATACAAGGTTTAGGGTCAGCTCACTGCTTTCCCAAGGGTCACTTCCTGTTTCTCTCTCTCTGGCTCACTGCAGGTGGAGAGGATCACCTTCTTCCTCTTCCTAAGCTCACTGCTCTTAGAAGGGATTCACTCACAGTTTATAGACCTGTAGGTCTCCTCATTTCCATGAAGGAATGCATCTTCCTCTGTATGTAGATGCTCTGTTGAAGTCCAATTTTCACCCGTAGATGAATCTCACTTCGCACCGGATATACCGGGCAACCTCAATTTTTACGCGCAACCCTTACGGTGTCTTGCGCGCAATTTCTATGGTTTGCGCGAAATTCCTTTTTCGCGCAACCTCCAAATATTACGCGCAGCCTAGAAACTGCCTTGCGCGCAATTCACTACTTTTGCACGAAATCCACTTTTCGTGCAATCTTCCTTTTACGCGCCAACCACCAACTTTCTGCGCAGCCTTTGCTTTTCGCGCAATCTGACTTTACGCGCAAACTTTAAGTTTACGCGCAACACCCTTTCTAACTTCAATTTCGCGCACCAGAGCTCGGGTATTTTCTATGTCTTGAACTCACTCGAATGGAGGAGGGTCACTTCATATTTATAGGCAAATCGACCCCGCGCGAAAAACCCTCCTTGAGCGCGTAATCCGCTTTGATCGTGAAATACAAATCTTCCGCACACAACCATTTTCCGCGCACTGCTCCATAATTTCGCGCACCTCATGCCTTTTCCATTTTACGAGCTTCGGACCTCGTAACACCTCTTGCACGAAATACTTCATCCGCTATTTCGCGCGCCACTTCAATTTTCCGCGCACGCCTCCAAAATTTCGCGCGCCTCATGCCTTTACCGATTTTCAAGCTTTCGGCCTTGAAACATCTTTTGCGCGAAATACAATTTCGCGCAACCCGCTGTTTTGCGCGCCACACTTCAAGATTTCGCGCAACCCGCTAGTTTTGCGCGCCACGCTTAATTTTTCCGCACACCTCCTTCATTTATCTCTCCTCAACCTTCGCCAACAACATATCACTCCATTTTCCATTGGCGATTTTCAGGCCCATAAATTTGGAAAACACTGGAAAACGGCGCCACCTTGTACTGCTCTTTTGTACCGCCTCCAGATCGTCCTTTCCTTTGTCAAAGTTCTTTGTCAACATGGAATGTCAACAACTTCTCGGGAACTCGACAATTCTCCATGGAAACCTGCTTTGTCAACAAACACAATCAACCCAAAAATACTGCAATGTTACCTTGAGGGATTTTTTCCCAACAATCTCCCCCTTTGGGTTTGTTGACAATTCTTCACAACTCTGCTCAGAAATATTTTCTGCACTTTGATACCTCACTGAGTCTTCTTCCAGCTGCTACCACCATTCGCCTCTTGCGATTATAAAAGCGTTCAAGGAATCACTTAACACGTACTCTAAGCCCACATGAGCAATTCTCGGCGTGAGAAACAAGAGTAGTATGAAAAGTTCATCAATGAATCACTTCATGTCAGACCACAGTTGTTGATTCCACCCTGATACCAGTTGGTGAATTCTTAAGTTGATACCAATTGTTGATAGCTGGACACCGTCTGACACCATTCCAACACCACTGTTCTGCTTTTATCACGATCCTCAGCTGTCGTGATTTCTATGATTTGATCGATCACGTCTAGCATCGTCAGATTTAAAATGCTCTCCCCCTTTCTCATTGCTCCCCCTTTCTGGCTGCTCCACCTGTCAGCTTCTCCCCGTATCAAAAAAAGATTTATCAAATCTCCGCACTGTCTCCCCCTTGAACTAACACTTTTCTCCCCCTTTGTCAAGCACTTGTTAAGCACTTTTCTCCCCCTTTGTCAACGAACCCAAAGGTCACTCCTTTGTAGTCTGCAACATAGTAGAGAACTTAGATCAGCGCAGTAGGGAAAAACACATCATACCTCGGGGAGAGGGGGGTGGGGGACCCACATCCACACTATTTCAAGTGCGGGGAATCGACTGAACTCCCAGAGCCAGTCGATGCCTCTCAAAAGCTTCCTTGGGTAAGGCCTTTGTCAGAATGTCTGCAACCTGTAGCTCTGTAGGCACGTACTCCAATTTCACGATTCCCTGCTCAACCTTCTCCTTGATAAAATGATACTTAATCTCAATGTGCTTTGTCCTTGAATGATGGACGGGATTTTTGCTAAGATTTATATCACTTGAGTTGTCACACTGGATTCCGATCGGAGACTTCACTTCAACTCCCATATCTTCAAGCTGCTGCTTCATCCACAATAACTGTGTGCATGCTTGAGTGGCCGCAATATACTCATCTTCTGCGGTGCTTAATGAAATGCAATCTTGTTTCTTGCTTATCCAAGAAATACACAATCCACCAAGATAGAATGCACCACCTGACGTTGATTTTCTATCATCTGCTGAACCGGCCCAGTCTGCATCAGTATATCCCAATAACTCTGTCTTAGATTTGTCGTTGTATGTCAAGCCGAAGTCCACCGTGCCCTTGATATACCGAAGTATTCTTTTCACTGAAAGCATGTGACTTTCCTTGGGATTACTCTGATACCTCGCTGCTTGGCATGTGGCGAAAACAATATCAGGCCTTGTTGCGGTTAAGTACAACAAACTTCCAATGATTTGCCTATATTCTGTGATATTAACTGCCTTGCCATCCTCATCTTTTGATAATTTCATCTGGGTAGCCACCGGAGTCTTCATCTCCTTGGAATTTTCCATTCCAAACCTTCTCAGGACCTCCTTGGCATATTTAGATTGAGAAATGAATGTTCCATTCCTTCCTTGTGTTACCTGTAGACCAAGGAAAAACGTTAGCTCTCCAATCATTGACATTTCAAACTCATTTTTCATGAATTCGGAAAACTGTCTGCACTGAGCTTCATCTGATCCACCAAATATTATGTCATCGACATAAACCAACACCATCATCCTTTGATTACTATTGTTGTTGAAATAAATATTGTAATCAAATCCCCCACACTGAAAACCAATCTTCTTCAAATACTGATATAGCCTTCAGTACCATTCTCTTGGGGTGTATGCTTTGCACACCAGTCGTGCTTTGTTTCGAATCATTGTGCCATCTTCGTTCATCTTGTCTAAATAGACCCATTTTGTCCGGATGAAGTTTTTATCATCTGGCCTCGAAACAATTTCCCAGGTCTGATTCTTCTCAATTCTGACCTATCTCTTCATTCATGGCATGATCCCAGTTTTCATCTTCAGCTGCATCAGCAAAGCATTTCGACTCAACCTGAGATAGTAATGATGTCTGCTGTAGTGATTTCATTCTCTTTGTCTGAACTGGATCTCACTGATCACTGATGATAGTCTGCCTGTCAATTTCAGCTCGATTCTTTGTATTTTGTGCAGATAAGGATTTTAAATCCTTGTACTCATCATCAGTATCTTATTCTGAGTCACCCTCAGCCACTTCTTCTCCCCCTGTGTTGCTTTCTTCCTCAACACTTTCGTCAGGAAATTGTTCACTGACTCATTTTTCAGTGGCTTCATTTCTTTCAGCTACTTTTCGCAGCTTCTTGGTATCCTGAAAAACAGTAAGCTGATACCACAATGTTAGATCAAAATAAATAAGCATGAAATGCTTGATCACTGCTGCTTCTCTCATAGTATGTCTTCTCTCGATAGATAACTCTTGAGCTGGGTCATCCAATTATTTCCTTGATGGATCTGGCATCTGATTTTGTTGTTGAATGCTCCCCCTATGTTATGCAACACTTCCTGGGGTTAGGCCCAACACGTATTTTCCTCCTGTATCATTCGTTCTCATCTTCCAATCAGATTTGAGCCACTAACAAAATCTCTAAGCCTACGGAGTTGAAACTCGGTGTAGGAAACAAGAGATAAAGTTAATAACACAATCACTTCCTATTGTGCTCTGTTGCTCTCCTTCTTCTTCAACTCTAGTATCTGATTTGAATCAATTGAAACTCTAGAGCATATCATTTCTCCACTTCGCATCCTTAGATGCCACTTCCCCTTGGATTGTATCTCCCTAAAACCTGAAACACAAGAATCATCAGTTAATAGCATTTATATACATAGGGAGAGGGGTTTCTTATAGAATCCTCAACATGAGGATGATGGTTGATCCTGATGGGTCAACCCTTTGATTCTTTCTTGGAGCGCATCACACTCCTTTCTTGCTTCCTCCAACTGCCTGACCAACTTCAACTGTTCTGGCCATATGACTAGGCATTCTTTGCTCACATTTTGAGCCTTTTTCTGATATGAAGATTCTGCAGACTTGGCCTTTCTCACAATCTGGGGTTTAGACCAACTGGTACACATTTCGATCTTTGATGTTCTACCGAAATTCCATTTCCCTTGATTGTTTCTCGGTGCAGGAATCTCCTTTCTTATCATCTTCCCTGTCTTCTTTGTCCATTGTAGGGATATGCCTTTTTCTTCCACTTCTCGTTGCAAAACACGCCATGTGGATTTTTCGATGCATTCTTTGCTTATCTGCCTTTTATCAGATTTATGAGTCACCGCCCTATTTTTCATTGGTGGTGGGTCCTCCATTGAATGTCCATTCTTCTTTATCACCACTGGAGTAGATCTCCCCTTAATCTTCCAGGTTTGCTCACATTCTCTCCTTGAGAGCTGTTGTGAGTGTGACATAGGAGGTGACTGATACACCTTTCGTTCAGCTCCACGTGATTTCCCTGAGGCTCGAAGCCTATTCTTCTCCTTACCACTTTGTCTCCCAGTACATGCTTCTTTCTTGTACACTTCCTGTGGTGGAGATCTCTTTTCTTGTTCCTTTCCCTTTCCTGCTTTCTTCTTACTGCAATGTCTCGCCATGTGCCCATAGTGAGAACATATAAAACATTTTCCCTCAAAGGCATACCTCATTTCATCATCTCTCTGCTGAGATGTTGATGCACCTTGAGTTCTTCCTCTGATATTGTTCTCCTGAGCTTCCCGACACATGCTCATGGTGTGTCCCATTCTTCCGCAGTAATAGCATCTAATATATGCTTTCCTCTGAGAAGCTCTTGTTTCTAATTTCTCATGATGCTTCTTCCTGTTCTCAGATTTATTAATGTCTCTCTTTTCACAGTCTGAAATGTACTCCAGAGCCTCTGTACAGAAGCTTGATGTGTGGCCATGAACTCCGCAGAAATAGCACACATCATCACTCCTTGAAACTATCCTCATAGGCCTATCTCCAGCACCTACAGGATTTTTCTTACCTTTGTAAATTTTCACTGCATTTTTCTTATCATCCATAGGAGTGGAATTATCATATCCAATGCCAGCATTTCCAAAACTTGCTGGTCTTTGAGCTGAGAAAATATTATGTTGTTTCTCTTCAGAAACAGCATATCTGTTCTTCATTTTATCATCACTTGTCGAAGGATGATCAAATAGCAAGTGCAGTGCATCCTTCAACTTGGGCTTATCTTTGGATTTAGACTTCTCTATTTCCTTCTTGAATGATTCGAGCTCTTCTACCAACTTTTGAATCTTCATATCCCTTGATTCAAGTTGGACATCATGTTTTTCCTTGAGAAGCTTCCCTCTACTTACCTCATCTTCCAGTTCATGCTTCAGCTTATCAACCATGTCATTTTTCTCCTTTACCTTCAATTTTTCTTGAGCGACAGAGTCAGAGCAACATGCATTCTCTTGTTGTAGCCTTTGATTTTTCTGAACTTCTGCAGACAACTGTGCTGCTAGATCATTATTTCTGGCTTTAAGATTCTGTACTTCATCTGAATTTTGACTCTCTTCATAATCACCAGCCTTTTGTTTTCCTTTCATTCTAGCCATCTTCTGCAGCTCTTCATCATTTGAATCATTCTTCTCTGTTAGGTCAGTAACTATATCAATAAGCCTTTTATTTAAGCCTTTTAACTTGTTGACCTCAATCTCCAATCCCTTGATCTGGATATCGTTAGATTTGGCTTCTTCAGTGTTTCCAACGTCACTTGGAATATTAGGTTCTTCGATGCTTTTGAATTGATCTTTCACTTTTCTGTTCAAGCCATAGATCTCCCTTTTCTGTTCTTCAATCTTAATCTTATACTCACTAACCGATTCTGAGTTCTCTCGTGTTGATAACTTGAGTTTCTCAATTTCTTCCATCAACTCAGACTTCTCTTCTTCCTGCTGCTGCATGTAGAGTTTGGCATCATGAACAACTTTGTTGTATTTCTTTGTTTTTGCTCTCCAAACATCTATCTCCTCAAGAGCAGCCTCCAACTCAGCTCGCATGTCTATTCTTCCTTCAATTTCTTCTTCTGTTTCAGCATCACTCTGATGCTCATGTACTTCACTCATTCCAACATCATGATTGAGTGAATCAATCTTTTCCCTATCAGATTCATCCAGAACTTCCTTCAGTAAGCTGTTTGATTCTTTTAGTTGAATCACACTTTTTCCGAAAACACTTCCACACTGATGGAATTTACCTGACTTTTGATTCTTCTTTGATGCTTTTCCTTTTCCCATGGCAGATTGAGAGATAATAGAAAAATTTATCTTCAACCACACAGATCGACTACACTATGTCGAAGCAAACAAATCTGATAAAAGCAACCTATCCCTTTGATACCAATTGTTAGGGCCAATAGGGGGCCTATATACCCTGAGAGGGGGGGGGGGGTGAATCAGGGTATGGATATTCTTTTTCAAAGTTCTTTCTGTCCCACTGGATCTTGACCTCTTTGTTACAAGGGTCACTTTGTTTGCACTTGTGTGGTTAATGTGATCACTTGTCTCATTTACCTGATGATGATGCTTTGAATGCAATGCAGGAAAGTAAGCAGGCAGACACAGAGATTTTTACTTGGTTCACCGCTAAGGGCTACGTCCAAGGAGCATACGCCGACAAGTTGCCGGTTCGTACCAAATTCCACTAGGCTTCACTAGCCGTGGATTACAATGTTCGAGCTAGATCACTTCTATGCCCAGGCTCACTGCCTATACAAGGTTTAGGGTCAGCTCACTGCTTTCCCAAGGGTCACTCCCTGTTTCTCTCTCTCTGGCTCACTGCCGGTGGAGAGGATCACCTTCTTCATCTTCCTAAGCTCACTGCTCTTAGAAGGGATTCACTCACAGTTTATAGACCTGTAGGTCTCCTCATTTCCATGAAGGAATGCATCTTCCTCTGTATGTAGATGCTCTGTTGAAGTCCAATTTTCACCCGTAGATGAATCTCACTTCGCACCGGATGTACCGGGCAACCTCAATTTTTACGCGCAACCCTTACGGTGTCTTGCGCGCAATTTCTATGGTTTGCGCGAAATTCCTTTTTCGCGCAACCTCCAAATATTACGCGCAGCCTAGAAACTGCCTTGCGCGCAATTCACTACTTTTGCGCGAAATCCACTTTTCGCGCAATCTTCCTTTTACGCGCCAACCACCAACTTTCTGCGCAACCTTTGCTTTTCGCGCAATCTGACTTTACGCGCAAACTTTAAGTTTACGCGCAACACCCTTTCTAACTTCAATTTCGCGCACCAGAGCTCGGGTATTTTCTATGTCTTGAACTCACTCGAATGGAGGAGGGTCACTTCATATTTATAGGCAAAATCGACCCCGCGCGAAAAACCCTCCTTGAGCGCGTAATCCGCTCTGATCGCGAAATACAAATCTTCCGCACACAACCATTTTCCGCGCACTGCTCCATAATTTCGCATACCTCATGCCTTTGCCATTTTACGAGCTTCGGACCTCGTAACACCTCTTGCGCGAAATACTTCATCCGCTATTTCGCGCGCCACTTCAATTTTCCGCGCACGCCTCCAAAATTTCGCGCGCCTCATGCCTTTACCGATTTTCAAGCTTTCGGCCTTGAAACATCTTTTGCGCGAAATACAATTTCGCGCAACCCGTTGTTTTGCGCGCCACACTTCAAGATTTCGCGCAACCCGCTAGTTTTGCGCGCCACGCTTAATTTTTCCGCACACCTCCTTCATTTCTCTCTCCTCAAACTTCGCCAACAACATATCACTCCATTTTCCATTGGCGATTTTCAGGCCCATAAATTTGGCAAACACTGGAAAACGGCGCCACCTTGTACTGCTCTTTTGTACTGCCTCCAGATCGTCCTTTCCTTTGTCAAAGTTCTTTGTCAACATGGAATGTCAACAACTTCTCGGGAACTCGACAATTCTCCATGGAAACCTACTTTGTCAACAAACACAATCAACCCAAAAATACTGCAATGTTACCTTGAGGGATTTTTGCCCAACAACTGTACATAAATCTGACATATGATGTGGTTGGTACGACTTAAGGAGAGTGTTTTCACATTAAAAAGTGTAATTTTATGCCAAAACATGTGTCACATATCTAAAACTAAGAAAAAAAATCTCATATTGTCTTGATACATTATGAAAAAAAAATCATAATTCATTTATGACATGTAGGGGTTGACTGCATGCCAATCTGACACACGAGGTGTCTGGTATGACTCAAAGTGCATGTTTTCAATATAAAGTTATCATTTTAGTCTAAAACATGATTCAAATAGCTAAAACTAAGAAAATAAATCTAATATTGTCTTCATACTTTAGTAAAATGATCCATAATTCATTTGTGGTGTGGGAATTGACTACACTTTTATCTGACACATGATGTGGTTGATATTACTCAAAGTGCATGTTTTCACATTAAAAAAGTTTCATTTTACTCTAAAACACACCTCACCTATCCAAAACTAAGAAAAATAGATTATATTGTCTCGATACTTTATGAAAATGATCCATAATTCATTTTTTACAAGTAATAATTTATTGTATTTCAATATAATATATGATGTGGTCAGTATGAATTACATTTCATATTTTCATTATAACTATCACTTTAATCGAAAATGCGATTCACATAGCCAAAACCAAGAAAATGATATCGCATTTCCTTGATAATTTATAAAAATGATCTATAATTCATTTTTGATGTGTAGGAACTGAGTTTATGTTAATCCGACACAAGAAGTGTCTAGTATGACTCCAAGTTATTTTTTTCAATTTAGAAGCGTCATTTTAGTCTAAAACATTATTCACACCCAAAACCTAAGAAAACAAGATTTTATTATATTGATACTTTATTAAAACAATCCCTAAATCAATTTTTATGTGTAGGAATTTAATTCACATCGATCAAACACATAATGTGGCTAATATGAATTGAAGTGTACATTTTCAATAAAAAGTTTCATTTTTGTCTAAAATGTGATTCAAATCAACAAAATTGATAAAATGATCTTTTATTTTCTTTATAATTTAGTAAAATAATCCATAATTTTTTTACATGTAGGAATCAACCACACATCAATCTCACACATGTTGTGGCTAGTATGTCTCAAAGTTTGTATTTTCACATTTAAAAAGTGTAATTTTACTCTAAAACATGTTTCATATAGAGAAAACTGAGAAAAAAAGTGTATATTGTCTCGATTCTTTATAAAAATGATTCATAATTAATTTTGGGAAAGTAAAAATCAATCACATGTTAATCCAACACATGATGTGGCTGATATGACTCAAAGTTTGTGTTTTCACATTAAATTTTTTATTTAACTCTAAAAAACACATCACATAGAAAAAATTGAACAAATGATATTAAAAAGTCTTGATACTTTAGGTAAATTATCCATAATTCATTTGTGACATGTAAGAATCAACCACACATAAATCTGACACACTATGTGGCCGGTATGACTCAAAGTGATTGTTTTCATATTTAAAAAAGTCATTTTAGTCTAATATAAGATTCACATAGTCAAAGATAAGAAAATTAGCTTGGATTATTTTTATACTTTAAGTTAATTATCCATAATTCATTTTCTACATATAATAATTGACCACACATCAATCTTACATGAAATGTGGCCGGTATGAATCAAAGTGTGTGTTTTCAATATAAGTGTCATTTTAGTCTAAAACATGATTCCAATATCCAAAACCATGAAAAAAAGCTCATATTATCTTGATACTTTAGAAAAATAATCCATAATTCATTTTTGACATATAGGAATTGACCATGATTCAATCTAACACGCAATGTGTCTAGTATTACTCAAATTTCTTTTTTTCAATATAAAAGTGTCATTTTAGTCTAAAAAGTTATTCACATATCCAAAACCAAGTAAAAAATCTTAGATTGTACTGATACTTTAGGAAAATTATCTAAAATTCATTTTTGAAGTGTATGAATTGACCAAAAATCAATCCAATACACGATGTGGCTGATATGACTCAAAGTGCATGTTTTTTAATATAATAGGGTCATTTAGTCTAAAATGCGATTAAGATAGCTAAAACTAAGAAAACGAGTATGGATTGTCTTGATAATTTAGTAAAATAATCCATAATTAATTTGTGACATGTAGGAATCAACTACACATCAATATGATGCACGATGTGGCCGATATGAATCAAAGTGCTTATTTTCAATATAAAAGTGTCAGTTTAATCTAAAATGTGATTCACATAGCCAAAACTGAGAAAATGAGCTTATATTAGCTTTATATTTAAGGAAAAAAATCCATAATTTATTTTTAATATTTATAAATAGATTTCACATCAGTCTGACACACAATGTGGTCGATATAACTCAAAGTGTGTGTTTTCAATATAAAAGTGTCATTTTAGTCTAAAATATTATTCGCATAGCCATAAAATGTAAAAAAATTTGATTATCATGAATCTTTAAGGAAATTATACATAATTCATTTGTGGCATGTTGTAATCGAACACATGTCAATATGACACGTGATGTGGCTGTTATGACTCAAAGTGCATGTTTTTAATATAAAAGTGTCATTTTAGTTTAAAATATGGATCACATTATTAAAACCAAGTAAACATGCTCAATTTATTTTCAAAATTTAGGACAGCGATTCATATTTGGTACAAGGAGTCTCAGAAAGCGAGAATAGAGACCCCTAACAAAAGGTGTGAACTATATTCACGTCTGGTGTGAAAGTTGTAATAACTAATAATGTAATTAATGTAATTAATTATATCAATAACTAATAATAAAAATAAATAATTAATATAATTAATAAACAATAATACAGTTAATAATATAATTAATAATTAATTATGTATTTAGAATATTTGTAATTAATGCTATAATTATTAAAAAATATTTAAGTAATTAAGATAATTAATAACTGATAATATCATTAATATATTCATAAATTAACAATAATATATATATATATATTATTAATTAACAATATAATTAATAATTTACAATATAATTATTAATTAATAGTATAATTATCATCAATAATATAATTAATAGTATAACTAATAATATTATTTATATATCAAGTAATTAACAATATAAATTTTCATATGTGGATTATATAACATTATTGTTATAATTTTTTTTATTTTTTATGCACTTTTACTAAAATAAATATAGGTTTTATTACAGGGACACACTTTTGAATAGTGTTCGATTGATCATTGGAAAAGCTCTACTATAAGAGTTTTTTTTGTATCAGGTTGTATTTTTTTTAATTATAAATATTACATTAATGTAAATATTTTTTATGAAATTATTTAATGTAAAATTTAAATTGAAATGATGGTGCAATGTAATATTTGTATTTCAATTATGTTTAATTTTAATATTTAATTTTTTCTATGCTTGATAATTTTTATTTTTTCTATTAAGTATGTTAAACTGAAAAGCTACAGGTCTGCAAAAATTTGTGTGGGATTCATCCAAGCTAACAGAAGAACTAATAAAGTCCACATTTATTAGCACTAAAAAAAGCACTGATAAAGGCCATGAGTTTTTTTAGGGAGCTTTTCTTGTCAGCACTTTTTAGCACTGATAATGACTATTTCTAACACTGGCTATGGTCAAATTTGTAGTAGTGAATGACCATGATAATCCTTTTCCTATGGAAATATGCTAACCTACAGCCATAAGCATTTCTCCTGTTGCTAAATCCCCATGGTTATAGGTCTTTTTTATAGTTGTGATATAAATAATCATGTATAAAATTATGTACAATTATAAGTATACACAAGCACGCATGCATAAATATACATAAATAATCATATACATATATATGTGAAAATTATATATATATACATACATGATTTCAATACATGCATACATACATACGTACATACATACATACATACATATATATTTTTCATATAGATGTATATATTTTATTTATTCTTGTAACCCCCATGACCTTAAATAAGTATATTAAAAATTATATATAACAATGATTATATATTAACATTCATATATATGATGAAAATAATGATTATGTATTAAAAATTTTATATATTAATTTTCAATGCCAGTTTTCACAATAAATAATGGATATATAACTATTTGTACTAATTATTTTTTTATAAAAATATATATTGTAAATAAATACATTATGATATGTGTATAGAGTTATATTTATTTATTCTTAAAACAACTTATATTTTATAATTATAAAAGTATTTATTACAATGTTAACATTTATATTTATTATATTAATTTTAACATCCATACTTTTTAACAATGGTTGTATATATATACAAGTTTGTTTATATTAAAATTTTACACTAGGGAATTTACACTATAAAATTTACACTTTAAATTTTGATGTGTACATGTATATATGTAGTTATATTAATATACACTCAAAAAAAATAATATTTTTAAATACTTATATATATGTACTTAAATATGCATGTACATCCTTATAGTTGTATGCACTTATATGTATATGTTTATTTGTAAATAATTACATTGATATTTACATATGTACTTATATCAATATATACGTATGTATGTGTATACTTATATTAATATCTATTTATGTATATATATGTTTATGTGTGTATATATATATTAATATATATTTGTATATATGTGTGTGTGTGTGTGTGTGTATTTGTGTATATATATAGATATATTAATGTATATACATGTATGTATACTTATGTATATGTAAGCACATGTGAATGTGTATACTTATAATTGTACATAATATTATATATGTATATTTTCATTTAATTGTATTAATATATATTTATATACTTTTTAATATAGATTTATGTATATATGTATGTACGTATATTTAAATATATGTATGTAACACTAGTGGAAAATTTTCTTATGACCACACTTCTATTTACATAGTCATTGCTTGATTGGGGCTATAGGTTTAACCGTGCATGCATGGGTAATTTTTTTTCTGAGCCCACATGTGGGAATGAGCCTATGACCACATACAGCTGCCCTTTGGCTGTGGTTGTAGCCCCCACCCCAAACTCTATGACCATGGCCAACCTCCGGTAATGGTCATCTCCCCCAAGACAAAACTCAACAACCAGGATCAAGGTCGGTCATGGTCGTAGATTCTAGGCCCGAGGTCTACCACCACGGCCAGAGGCTAGCTATGGCCTTAGAGGGGTTATGACCACAATCAACCATGTCCATAATATTTAATAACAATGTTTAAATATACTTATAAAGTATTATGTATATCTATATATAAATATACACACACATAATTATAATCAATTTAGTAGAGTGGTAAAATATGCTTAGTTACATGCGGGGGATCGAGGTTCGAAACTTGACCACAACTTTAAAAAAAAAAAAACCTACATCCATGGTCGGTGACCATAGCTGTAGCCTATGGCCACAATCATAGACCATGAATACAATTGATTTTTCCAGTACTGTAAGGATATATGTATATGATTATATTTATTTTAATGTATAAATGTGTGTATGTGTATATATATACACATTAATATATATAAATGTATATAGCCATATATATAAAAAATACATATATGCATGTATGTAAACACTCATTAATTTTTATATATTTATATATACATATATACGGTTTTTAAATGTTTATATACTCATTAATTTTCTAACATCATTATTTATATGAAAATGTAAAAAAATTAATTGGGATATGTAGTGTATACAAAAAATAGACTGTAAATTTATATTGTAGGATTTGAAGTATCATTTTTCACATCAGATATGTATATGTATACTTATATCAATTATTTTTATATATATTTGTATATATCTTTATATGTGAGTATAAAAAAACTTAATTAATTATATATAGTGTGTACAAGAAAATACACTATAAATTTTACAATGTAAATTTTATAATGTTTGTGTTATTATATATATATTTATGTATATATAAACATTTATATTTATACTTATATTAGTACTGATATATGTATATATGTATGTATGTATATATTTCTCTTAATATATATTTATAAATAATTATATTTGTAAATACCTATATATATTTTTCTTGGGTAGTTTATATATTTTTATATTTGTAAGTAATTACATTAATACATATGCATGTACTTTTATTAATATATATGTACCTATGTATGTAAGTTTATACATATATTGTTATATATGTATGTCGTATGTTTGTACATTTATAAATAATTGCATTAATATTTTTGCATGTAATTATATTAATATATATATATATATGTGTGTGTGTGTGTGTATACATGTATACATATATTTATGTATACTCAATATATATATTTTAAATATACTTATTTATAAGTTTGTTTTTTGTATATTTTTTCTATATAAAAAATACATAGTAAGTGTTAAAAAAATACATTGTGAATTTACAATGCAAATATGTAACCGTATGTAAAAAAATAAAGTTTAAAATAAATGATCTTATATGGTTCTATAATTATTTGTCTCGATATTACGATTACATTGGTACTAATAGATTGAAATTTTGACACACACACACACACACATATATATAAGTGCATACTATATATATGTACATATAAAAATATAAAAATGAATGAGTGTTTACATACATAAATATATGTACGTGTTATGTAAATACCTATATATAAATACACACACAATATATATATATATATATATATATATATATTAATACACACACATACATTTATACATACAAATTAATATAAGAATATACATACTTACATACATATATTTAAATACAAGTACATGCATTCATACATACTTACATACATAAATATATATTAATATAAGTATATAAATATATATTAATACAATTATATACATTAATTAAAAAAAGGGATACGACCATAGATAGAAATCATTCCCATAGACCAAATGTATATGACTATAGGTTATGACCACATGCATCATGTCCATGACTGTTATAGCCATGGAAATAACCCATAAGGGATATTTGCATGGGCCACACTCATGGATGTTACTATCATGGTAGTATCTCAAAAAATACTACAACAAGATGCTCCTATGGAAACCACTAGCATAATAGTTGGTCCTGCATACTACCAAGGGTCATTCCTATGGTAGTATACCTCTAGTCATGGGAAACTACCATTGACATCCACCTCCATGTAACATTATTCCATGGAAAGTGCCTATGGTGTTAAGATTCTACCGCCACTAGCACGGACCATGGCATTAGACTGAGCTATGACGATGGTCCATGCCCATGGTCATACATTAGAAAAAATTTAATAAAAGCATTGAATTTCAAACCTGTACTTACACAAAAATTAACCAATTCCCTTTACCACTTTATCGTAATGATTTTAGTTATATTATTATAAAAATGTGTGTAAATAAATAGTTAAATAATTAATTTTTTTAATGGTTATATATTTATAATTATTATAAATTTAGAATATACGATTGTTGTTTAATTTCCATATAAAATTGTGTTTGTTAATTTATCACATTTATTCATTGCTATGCATGAATGAAAAAGTGAATTTTAATTATCCTCTTATCATTATGATCATTTTTTATTCTGAATATTAAGGTATTAAACTTACACATGTTATTTTTATTACCCTTATTTGAGGACCTATCAATATTTACATGGTTTCCGGCTTACCCTTATATAAGGCTTCTCATGACCTTTACATGAGATTTACCCTTACATGTGTGGTAACCTTGCGTGGGTGCTACCTGTACATGGGTGGTTCCCTTATACATTTACCCTTATGCGGGTCACAACCTTATGATTTTACCCATATGCATTGAATGTTCTACAAAGTACCTTTATATAGCATGGTTTAACTTTATGTGCGACTCTCCTTACCCTTACGTGGGTGCCTCTGAACCTTAAATAGTGTAACCCTTCAATTATTATTGTGCCATTTATTTTCTATTTGGTAAGTCTCTATGGTATCCTATGATTGGCTGGGTATTTGGGATGGAATGTACAATTTTTAGGGGAATTAATGACCCTTTAGGGGCTCTTCCTCTAGTGAGATTCATTCGATCTAGCTTGATCCTTCCTCCTGGTTCTCAAATCTTGTTTTTCAAAGCCCTAGATTTACTCAGCAATATCTACTTTTCATGAGATCATTGAAATTCTATCATCCTCATATGTTACTACTCATATTCAATTCATGGTGGAGTATTGAAGAAATCCTTAAAAACGAAGAAGTGTGTCTAGTTTCTTGATATAGGATATCCCATAGAAGTGTGAACCATCAGATTCAGAGGTGTTTCAATACTATTAAGAGACCAAGACCATTAAAGATCTATCCTCTCTAGATTTTAAGTATTATTTAAAATATAACCCTATTTTCTTATTGATCATACCGCCAATTTGGTACTTGTACCTATTTTATTTGAGCATAATAAAATGTTCATGTGTGGGGTGGTGTTCTTATCATGCATGTAGGATCCCAAAGGATTTGAATCATGTTAAATATTATGTCCATTTTATTTATTTATTTTTTATTTATTGTGATTTTGTGTTTGACATCGTCTTGACTCTCCAATTTCACTCTGAATTTTTTTTTCTTTTCTTTTTCATTTGAACTCATTCTATCAAACATAGTATTCAAGAAACAATCCATTATTCAGTGATC
The DNA here is from genome assembly GCA_963277665.1 of Viscum album. Taxonomy (NCBI): domain Eukaryota; kingdom Viridiplantae; phylum Streptophyta; class Magnoliopsida; order Santalales; family Viscaceae; genus Viscum; species Viscum album. Next base: position 1,841,416,417 of record OY728157.1, on the reverse strand, counting down.
CTTGACTGTTCTTGGGGGAATATCCTTATGATTTTCCCTAAAAACTTGGTATTAGAGCCACAAAATAAAAATATCACATACACTAAATACAAGATAAATTTTTTTGATAGTGATAATGACTTCAACCTTTGGAAAATTAAGATGATATCCCTACTTGTACATTAGGTACTTATCAATGCTTTACATAGACCTAAAAAACCTATATTTTCCCATTATTATGATGTAAATACTATGAATACTTATCAATATGACCATGTTGACACATTGAAAAAGGCCCATAGCTCGATTCTTCTATCCCTAGGTGATAAACGGATTAGGGAAGTAGCTTATGAAATATATGCTTCTAGAATATGGTTAAATATTGAAATACTATATATGAATGCTTCACTTGTTGGAAAAATATATAAGAAACATATATTTTTCACCTTTAGAATGAACTTGGGTACTCTAATTTGAATTCACCTTGATGAATTTAACAAAATTTTGTTAGATATTTCTAACATTAATGTTTATATTGAGACCGAAGATCAAGATATTATCTTAATAATTTCTATTGATAGTTTATATAATATACTATTAGAGACCATGATGTATATCCGAGAATCTTTATATTTAAAATAATTAAAATCATCCCTTCTTTACAAATAATTTCATGTTGAAACAAAAGTGAATTCTAAGGTAGTAATCCATTTTACTAGGGGTAGACCTAAGAGTAAGAATAATAAGAAATAAAAAAAATAAGGGAAGTGTTAAGAACTCTAAAAAACCTAAATATAAATTAAATTTTAAGGTAAAAAGGTTTATTATATAATTTTGGAAAACCTAGACAAATTTATTCAGAGTTTTACAAGCCCAAAAAAACAAAGTTTTAGACCCAATGAATCTATTGATCAATATTTGATAATTAATGCTAGTTATGAAACTAATAAGGTGCTAAATGTTACTACTAATAATTATTCTAATGAATGGGTTCTAGATTCAGTATTTTCCTTTAATATGTTCCCTGTTAAATATTCTTTCCTTGATCTATCCAAGAGATTTGAGGGAGAAGTTTTTCTAGGTAACAACAAGAGGTGTAGAGATCGGGGTAGAGGCTCAATTATGTTAGAGCTTCATGATCACTATTTAGTGACCTTACTAGATGTATGGGGTCCCCCAATATAAATAGAAATATTATTTCCTTATGTGTATTATACCATAAAGGGTACACTTTCATGTCTGATTCTGGTTGTCTAAGGATCTCTAAGGTCTCTAGGACAATAATCCAAGGAAGCCTTGTAAATGGGATGTATGTTTTATATGGAATAACACACCATATACAACTAGGTAGTACATATGTCACCAATTCATATAGTATTATGATTTTTCATAGAATATTGGGGCATGTAAATAATAAGGTTTTAGAGGAGTTGAGAATATAAGGGGTATTGATTAGTATAATGCCAAGAAACATTCCATTTTATGAATATTGCATTCTAGGAAATACTAAGAGAGTAAACTTTAATAAGTCCTTCTTTAAAGTAGGTTACCCTTTAGTGTATGTCCATTTTTACCTATGAGTACTAGATATGACTACCTCTCATGGTGGAGGCTTCTACTTTGTAACCTTTATTGATGATTAATCTAGAAGAGTCTGGGTTTATATCCTTTAAAATAAGTCTAATGTATTTAAAACCTTTAAATCCTTGAAATCCCTTTTTTAGAACCAAACTGGTAGAAAGATTAATAATTTAAGAATATAACATGTATTAGAGTATATATCATTTTATTTCATCCAATTTTTTGAGTCATAATGTTTTTTTAAACATCACAATGTTAAGGAAATATCCCAACTAAATAGTTTGGCAGAGTGTATAAATAGAACTATACTTGAAAGTGTTTGGATTATCTTATAATAATCAAGGCTGACTAAATACTTCTTGGAAGAATCTGTATCTAAAATAGTTCACCTTTTCAAATGATGTCCTTTTTCTATAAAGGGATTTAAAACTCCTCAAGAGTTTTGGAGTAACTGAACCCCTTATCATAACCATTTAAGAGTTTTGGTTGAAAAACCTATGATCATATTAAATGTAATAAGATTAAAATAAGATCCCTTAAATGTATATTCATAGGATATACTCAAGGGGTTATGGGGTATAAACTTTGGTTTGACAAACTGGGTTACCAAAATATCATCATAAGTTGAGATGTAGTCTTCCGTGATTTTTTAGTTCCTAAATATAAATATTTCACAAATGAAAGTGACAACAGACCTCAATTTGAGGTTGTTAAAACTGATAATAAAACCTATTTTGAGTATCCAATTGAGCATATTTCACCAAACCACATACTTAAGAGAATACTGAACTTGATTCTCTTTTTAAATCAGATGGTGAGCTAATATAGGGTCAAGCTGATTACCAGCTTACCAGGGATAAATCCATGAGACTCATCTAGACTCCATCTCAGTTTAACCAATATTACATGGATTCATTTACTTTTCATGTTTCCCAATATCTTGAATTTTATGATTCCCAAACCTATAGGCAATCTATAAATGAAAGATACCCCAAGTATTGGGTCTCTACCATGGATGATGAAATTAAATATTTAAAGGATAACAGTATGTGGACTATTATTTCTAAGACACCGAATGCCAAATTAATTGGTTGTAAGTGTATATTTAAAAGGAAATAAGATAACACCAATGATAATTAAATCAATTTTAAGTATATTTTTATAGCCAATGGTTTCCTCTAAAGGGAGGGAATTGATTATTCTGATATTTTTTATCTTGTAGTTAAGCATCCATAATTTTTTTATTACTTTATTTTGATACTTATTATGATTGTAACATTGAGAGGATTTATTTAAAAACAACATTCTTTAATATTGATATAAAGGATAACCATTTACATCCAACCACCTGAGGGTTATTTGAATAATTTTAAGTCCAATCAAGTATGTTTTCTGAATAAATAATTGTATGGTCTAAATAATGATTCTAGGAAGTGGTATTTGAAGTTTGATACATTAATGAATAATAATTATTTTAATAAAAAAACATTATGTATATGTATATTTCAAATTTTTTAAAATTATTAAGCTCTATTTTCATCTGTTTATTGGTGACATGCCTTTTATTTGAAAGTACATGAAACTTATCATTTATGTTAAGTCTCAGTTAAAGGAATATTTTGAAATGAAAGACCTATAAAATGCTATTAAAAATTTGGGGATATAAATAATAAGTAATAGGGATAATAATTTTCTCTACCTTTCACAAAATAGTTATATTTTGAAAATTATTAAGAGATACATGTTTGAAATCTTGAAACATGGTAATATCCTAATAACAAAACATTTTAATATCTCACTATCTCAATTTCATGATAAAAAACATGATGATGAATTTATTTCTAAGATACCATATGCTAGTGTAGTAGACAACATCATATATGACATGATTTTCAAATGACTTGATGTTGCATATGTTGTTTGTAATCTTAGAAGGTTTATGAGTAATCCTAGAAATCCACATTGGAAAGCATTAAAATGGTTGCTTAGATATATTTATCAAGATTCAAAATTATTTTTATTCTATGGAAATAATTATAATATGACTAAAACTATTGTTGGTAATGTAGGTTCAGATTATGTAGGGAATATAGATACCCATAAGTCCCTCACATGGTATATATTTACTACCTGTAGAGGACATATGTCTTGGAAATGTAATATGTAATTAATGGTGGCCCTATAAACCAATGAAGATGAATATATATCCATTAATATGGATATCAAAGAGGTTATTTGGCTCAATGCTTTACTTTCTAAAATTAGTATTAGTAATTCTATAATTATTATAAATTTTTATAGTCAATCTTTCTTACACCTATCTAAAAATCTAGTATGCCATGGTAGGTCTAAGCATATTTTTATTTTATTAGATACATCATTGAATTAGGAACCATGTGTGTCAATAATATACACATTGATGAAAATATAGATGATATTTTTACTAAGGTCACAATGTTATATAAGTTCAATATTTTTTTATACTTAGTGAACTTAGTTAGAATTTAATTAAAGTAGGTGAAATAACATCACCTATATCATGTGAAAATGGTGTATATTTTTTTTAATTTCCATATGAAACTGTATTTGACTATTTCTATCATTTATACATTTTTATGCATGCTTGAAAAATTAAATTTTAATTCTCATTTTATTATTATGATCATTTTTTATTTTTGGATCTTAAGGTATTAAGTTGACACATGTTGTTTTGGTTACCCTTATAAGAGGCCCTCTATATCTTTACATGGTTTCTAGATTACCCTTATATGAGACTTAGGTGATACACTTATGCGGGTGGTACCCTTACATGGGTGACACCCTTATGGGGGTGGTACCCTTATGCATTTACCCTTATGAGTCAGAAGTCTAACTCAATACCTTTACATAGTGTGGTTTAATTTTATATGTGGCACTCCTTACCCTTATGTGGGTGTCTCTAAACCTTATGTAGTGAAACCCTTTTATTATTGTTGTTCCATTCCTTTTTTGGAAGTATCTATAACATCCTCTTATTAGCTGAGCAATTCGATTGACATGTGTGATTGTCAAGGGAATTAATGACCCCTGTAGCCTCATCATCCAGTGAGATTCATTTGATCTAGATCACTCCTTCCTCCAGATTCTTGGATCTCATATTTTTGAAACCCTAGCTCACCCTACCAATATTTGGTTCCTCTAGGATCATTATCATTTTTTCATCCTCCTTAACTACTCCACATACATCATTCATAGTGGAGTGTTGACGATGTATTTCAAAAAGAATAAGTGTAGCCTCTTTCTTGATCTAAGAGCTCCCTAGAAGTGAAAACCATCAGATCCAAATGTATTTCAACATCCCAAAGAGATTTGGACCATTAGAGAGTTACCCTCTCTAGATTATAAGTATTATTTATAATATAACCTTCTTTTCTTACTGATCTTACTATTGGTTCATTACCTGTACTTGTTTTATTTTATCTCAATAAAATGCATGTGTGTGGGGTAATAACGCATTGGAGAGAAGGTCAAAGCACCTCCTCTAAGTGCCTTTACTATGACTCCTCATCTGGGAAGAGGTCTGGAGCGAAAAGAATAAGATCCTTGAACTTGATCCCCAACTCCCTTACCGACAAACTCCCTTGCTTTAGGGAGAGCAGCTCTTGCCTCTTTTCAGCATTCATTGTGGAAGAAAGGAATTCCTCCTGAAAATCCTTCTCGAAGTCATTCCACAAAAAACTTAGTCTCCATCCTCTCTCTGAGGTATAGCATCCACCACTGATGTGCTATTCCCCTCATCTGAATGACTGTTAATAGAACCCAGTAATCTCTTGAAGCACGAATCAAGGTAAAGATGATTGCCAGATCCTCAAGCCAGCCCTCTGTCTCCAAGTCGAAAACACTACCCTCATACTTCTTAAGGGTTTGTTGTTGGAAAGATTGTAGATTACTCTGCCACTTTTCATCCTCTTCCTCTTGCTCAATCCTCTATTGGTTGACCAGATCAACCTCCAGGGCCTTGATCGCCTGCACTACTCAAGGATGTCGTCTGGGTGCCATAACTAAAAGGTAAATAAGGAATACCTAAGTCTGAGTAGTGTAGAATCAGACTCGGAGGTCCTTGTTAAAGTATTGCAGGGAAGGTGTGAGATCCCTTGGGAGCTTAATTACTTTTTCAGAAGATGTAAGGTGGAGACAGATTAGGGGAGATTAATTCACCATAGCTGGAGGGAGACCAACTTTGCATCCGATGCACTTGCGCGTTTGGGCAGGCCGGAGGACTCTCTTTTCGTTTATGATAATCTTCATTCCCTTCCTCTTGAGTGTTTATGCGTGGTTCGAGGGGATTCCCTTGGTCTGCATCATTTTCGGCCCCCTTGAAAGGTCCTTTCTTCTTTCTTGGTGTTTGTGGTATTAATAAATAATAACTTTCAGTCCTAAGTATGAGTAGTGTAGAAGATTTATTTTAATTTTTTCTTAAACTCTTTTATTCATTTTAAATTCCCCAAAACATCCAAGACACATAATAACATAATTCATTATGATGGAGGTACCTTTCCTATGGTCTCTACCCTACAATCAATGTATCCTTACTTGGTTGTTTGGTAGGTCTAGAGTCCTTGCATCGGATCACGGCAGGGGGGGCTAAATTCCCATGTTCTAACCAGTCCTTACTAGCCTATTTCACACACCAAGATTTCATAATACTGTTTCCCTACCATCCCATGCAATCCTCACTATGCCTAACCCCAAACTCCATCCTATCTCTCAACCTACCTCTGATATCATTCTATCACGACCCGCCTTCACCAATATGAGGAAAGGGACATCAAAATGCCAGACCCTTAATTCTTCAAGTTTAAGGAGAGATGATGAACCCCCAAGAGTCCCACCTTTAATAGGCACTGAAGTGGTGACTATCACCAAGGGTATATAATCTCACGTAAAATGGAAGGCATTACCCTTTTTTATTTAATAAAATTGGGATATAAGATGGTAAATCCCAAAAAAATAAAAGTAAAACTAAATACAAAAATCCACTCCCATATGAATGCTCAAAATAAACTGATACAAGGTAAAATAAAACATTGATTAAAATCACCAAAATAAAGAAAAGAAGTAACAAAAACTCCCGAATCCTGAGCTAGTAAGGTTCGACACGATCCTCAAAGTTCTTATGGAAACCTGAAAGAAAATTTATATACATAGGGTGAGTATACGGGTATACTCAGTAGGGAAAACCAAAAGCTCTCATGCACAAGTGGGGATACATTCTAATGCCTCGTGAGAAAAGAGGTAACCTAAGAACCTAGCAAGGAAACAATCCACTTAGCCTCACCAAGGCACACTCCCTAAATAACGCAAGTCAGGTAAAGTAACAGTAATAACACATTGATATTTGGGTACCCCACACTACTTTCCCACTAGTTATTTAGGACATCCTACATGTCAGACCTCCCCCACAGGTTCCAATGAAGTCTCACTACCATCCCAACAACAACCTTATGGGCCACTACAACCATGCATCTTACCCGCAGACACCTGGGCCACCACAACCACACATAACTATCCCCACAGACACCTAGGCCACAACAACCACCGCCACACATGAAGACACTTGGGCCAAAACAACCACTGCCATGCCCGAAGAGACCTGGGACAAAACAACCACTACCACACCTGAAGACACCTGGGTCTCATCCCAAAGACACTTGTGAAACAAACATTTCTTCACACACCTAGGACAACCACTACAACACACCCTTCCCAAAGAGTCTTGGGCCATAATGAACCTTAGGCCATCATAGACTACCCAAAAATTCTTAGGCTACCTAGGAGAGGGATCATAAAGGAGATAATAACTATCCACTCATAGAAATGTTGAAAAAAACACCCTACCCTATGAGATGGGGGTGTTTGACATGAAGTTCTCAACATGGGTGGGGTGCATATAAGAAACACAAGAACTAAATGTTATACATATAGGTAAACAAGCACTCATCCCAACCTATGTGTCCCGAAGCAGACAACCATCCCATACACAACCACTCTTAATGTTATCCCTACATGAAAAAATATACCATAGACACAACCAGAACACAATCCAGTCCTATAAAACAATTCCCTCATTGTACTCGTGCTCATTTCCATGTTCAAGTGATTCTATTTGAAACAATTCTCCACTACTAGGAAACTAACTGTCACAACCGCAAGCCAACCAATACTAAAGGAAAAACAGGAAAACAAGATTTTAAGAATTCACACCCAATTCTCTTGTAAAGTCACAACAAAAAAGGGATCTATGAGATCCCTAAAAGTACTGAAACCAAAATAAGCCCCAGTATACCCGCTTTTCACAACCTTGAATCCACAAATCAACAACTAAACAATAGGAGATCCCATCCCCATCCACATCACCCCAAAATCATCAACAAGATAAACTATACATACCACCAAAACAGAGCAAGGAAGTTTTCAGATTTAGCCATCACCATTTATTAAGTTCCTTATTTCTATTTGGTTAATCAGGGTGATCACATAGGGATTATTTTTTATCGGGAATCCATTTTAGCAACCAAGTTCACGTGATTAACCAGTTTCTATGTTATGGTCACTCAATCACTGGATTACCCAGAAAATAGTGGTTCATTGGTGCATAAGAAAGGATCACCAACATCCACGATTTTCAGTGGACATAATCCCATACAATTTACAACATAAAACAAGGTATAACACATCAACATAATCAACTTCCCCATCCCTTCATTCTTTAACTCTATTTATTATCTTTGTTAAAGTCGGTTCCATCTACATCCCAAAGAATCATCATCATACCTGACCCACATGATACACAATATAGAGAGATGAAGGAAAACCCTACATGGATGATCAAGGATCGAAGTTTTATCCTCGCATCAAGAACTGAGGATGCATGACTTGCAGGAAAGGAAAACTTGAGGGCTTAAAGGATGAGTGGGAAGGTCTCTAGCACAGGCACACAATTCGTCTCCAGCTTAAGTCTTTATGCGTACTTAGAGAAAGGAGAGGAATTATGAAGACATGATATCATCTTAAGAAGATGACATATCCTAAAACCAGGGATATGATTTCGAAGTACATGAAGTCAGATTGTGGCTTGACCATGCGGTTGGGTGATTTCATATGTCGTGATTAATTTTTATTTAATAATTCACCTTGGAGATGGTGGAGATAACGACTGTGAGTTAATTGATATCTTTTAAACAGAGAAAAACCATGTAATAGGGGAGAAGATTGAAAGCATGTGGAAGGGTATAAAATTGATGAAAAAGGCCACACATTTTGGTTACTAAAGGGTCGCTTGAATTTTGGGGGTTTAAAAGATCTTTTCCTAGCTTTAAAAAGATTTGAAAAGGGTATTGAAACACTTTTATGTCAAAAGATACGTTACCAGGGTGAAATTGGAAAAACTCAGATGAATGGGCAAGGGGGATGTGACACCGTTTGGTGAGACACCATAACTGTGCCACCATAAACAATGTGACCATGACGGTGCGACCGTGACGGTGCGACCGTGACGGTGCGACCGTGACGGTGCGACCGTGACGGTGTGACCGTGACGGTGCGACCGTGACGGTGCGACCGTGACGGTGCGACCGTGACGGTGCGACCGTGACGGTGCGACCGTGACGGTGCGACCGTGACGGTGCGACCGTGACGGTGCGACCGTGACGGTGCGACCGTGACGGTGCGACCGTGACGGTGCGACCGTGACGGTGCGACCGTGACGGTGCGACCGTGACGGTGTGACCGTGACAGTGCGACCGTGACGATGCCACCGTTTTGGCAGAACCGTTTAGTGGAACCGAGTTTTTGGAAAACTACTGGGCACGAAGCCACGTGACCCCTAAGAACACTACCAACACTAGATTTTCACAAAGGTCTTGGGGAAATCAGGTTATTATAGTACATATCATGGAATATGTGATTGATACATTGTATAAATTTATGGAATTTTACTCACCACATTAATCTACTCTGATTTCCTATACATGGCTTCCTAGAGATATTTATACCATATGACATTGGTAACAATTCTCTCACAAAATTTTCTAACTTTCATTTTGAAATATTGTTTCATTATATATACTTTTGAATTTTTCTAAGAAACCTATTAGATCTAACTCGTTATATCTTATTCCCTAAAACTATGGAATGTTTCTTTCGTTGTAGTCTTAAATAACTATAAGAACAGTGGTTGTTTTCTATATTTTATCAAGCATATTTCACTTGGAAAATAGTGTTGCTCCCACCAAGATTTTTTAGAGACATGGGAACGCTTCATTAAAAATGAATATTCTACGATGCTGTTGCTTATTTCAATCCAAAACTATATTTTAGAAACTTTAACCCCTTACTAAAATTCTATGGTGTCACCAACACTTTCTGATTGCATCATATAGACACCTTCCAAGATTGGTGGTCTTGACATCCAATTACCTATTTAAAGATCATATAAAGTAGCTATGGAAAGTATAATTATAATGTTTTTAGGCATAACAACTTGGTATTACTAATCGATACTTATTGGTACCATGCTTTTACCACCCACATATAGTCTCACCTGAATACCCATCGTAGTATTCAAAATAATAAGCCCATGTACTGTGATACATGGAACCCATTTTTGAATTTTAATTGATCTTGTCAATCTTAGATTGTTTCAATTTAATACTTAATTTTAGGACTCATTACCCTCAATGAATAATGTATCACCATCCATAGTGAATGTAAAACCATTAACATGGTTTAAACCTTCCTACATAGTATTCATCTCTGAAATACTTTCTTTCCACAAGTTCTTATGGAACTTGTTCATGTGCAACCACTTGTACATCTCCAACATTGACTAAATCTCAGTCAATATTTCACTCGCTATGTAAAATAGATATGTTAACCCCTTTTATAGAATTATAGTCTATCACTTGACTATAAATATTGTATCATAGGTATTTATGTAATATATTTTAAACCCTTTAGGATAATTACTTTAAATTAACATTGTATTTTTCTTAATGCATGTTTGATTATATCCTTAACAAAAAAATTTCATCTAAACACATATTATATTTACATAATGTATTTATATCACACTATAACTCATATGACATCAATTTTTCATTATAGTTATCATGTAGTTATGGGATAACACTGCTATTTTGTGAATCATGTCCTGAAATATAATAGAATTTTTTGCAATGTATATAAGTCTCAGCATTGATGATCTTTTTACTTACATCATGACTCTGTTGTGTATAAATATATGTTCATTTAGGAATTAATACATGATACATTTTATTGATCAATGTTAACATGTAAGACTCATCATCAATCCTCCTTAGTAACATCATAACTCTAACATGTATGAGGAAATGTGTGTTTAAGAATTACTCCATGCTATATTATAATGATTGATGAATTCATGGTCATAATATTCTTCGATTCATGGGCCTAAAGTAGCTCATATCTTCTAACCATGAATATACCATAATTTACTTTTAAATTATTTAAAACTATAAAGGGAATCTTGTAAATTATATTTACCTCTAGATTTACCTTATAATATTTCATTCTCTCTTGATAAAATAATTCTGAAATCTTTGTGAATTATCTTTATTTCTAAAGGTTTCTTTATCCAAAACTAAGTAAGTAAATGTGTCAATAATACCTAAGGTATTTAAACTCAGAAGAGTATAAAAACCATAATGGTTATATCCTTGAAAATTACTTAGTTTTACTAGAAGAATAATTGTCTAGCCAAAACTTATTATAAGTGATCCTTACATTTTATATTCATCTTGTATTGCTTGTGATTCAAGTATTACTGAACTATTGGTTGAGTATGAGACACCACTTAAAACAATCATTCCATAACTAGAATAATGAATCCTTGTGTCTGATGGACCCATGAGATAAATGTTTTGGTAATACTCAATAAAAGTTTAACTAGAATCATTAATCTTGGAAATTATATGTTTTTTACTTATCACCACCGACTTAGGAATCATCCTTTCTCAACTACCTGGAGAATTCACCTTATTTATAATAATTTTTATTTTCTTACTTGGTTATTGTATTTCAAAACATATATGGGATAGGCATATTGTATGTAATACCAAATAATTATGATAGAAACACCACATACATTGATAAATTTACCTGAAGAAGAAGTGACTACCGGCTTCTTCAATTTAGTTCATTTCATTTAAACTTCCATATATTTATTTCACGATATGAATAAAAAATATCATCATGTATGATTATCAAACATTTTTCTTTAAATGAATTTTTGAAGGTTCTTTTTTTGTCACACTTTCCATTTTCCTTTTCACATTTTTATTGAACTTGTTCACCATAATAACTAAAGATCAATCTTTCTTTAAGTTCTTATCAACTTAGAGAACCTTACCTAAAGGTAATGAAGAATTTTTCTCTATACTGTTTATTCTATAATATTAAATAAAATAGAAGTAATTGGGTGAAAATGATATATGAAAGGGATGCATTGAAATATTGTGATCCATCTTTCAACTTACATGTATCCAATATAATCATCACCCTATTCATACCTCGCTTCACTTTCTGTTGACAAGCTTCTTGGAGATGAGATAACATGTAAAACCATAAATTTTACTTATGAAATACCCATACTAATTGGAAATTGATGATAGAATTATGATATAAATATAAAATGAGATATACATGTGTCTCGTGTAAGCATCTTTCTCACCTTAGCTTTATGAGGTGGGGACTCCAGCACAATGAATTTCCCATATCGTAGTACTTTACGCAATCACCTATACTACTATTTGGAAACTCATGCATGTAAGGAAATATTCTTTGTCTAAAATTAATCACAGTGAACTTGTGGTATTACTTTCCATTTTTCTAAAAAACTAAACACTAGAAGATTAGTATTTTGATCTTTATTATTGATCTAGAAATTATCAATTAATTAAATCATTAAATTTCTCCCACTATTTTATAGAACCCTAGTAACCCTCACTATTAGATTTGGAATAATCAGTCACTAAAGTATTCTAATGGAAAGGTTACTTAAAACCTATCATCATAGTCTAAGCTCTGAATATGCCACTACTTGGAGAGTTTCAAGATAAGCATATGATTTGACAACTAGATTAACTTTTAGATCCTTGAATTATTGATTGAATTCCCAGATTCTTGTAATCATAACCTTGATTCCCTAAATTATTTTCCTATAAAGTGGTAGTAAGATAGATATGGATACTTATTTTCTATAAAATATAATTAATTAAACCCATCACTCACATAAAAACTCCTCAATAGTAGGAAGCGCCCTCAACTAGGGTTAAAGAGCAGCTAACACACCCAATTTTATTCAAATTTAAGCAATGTGTTATGAATTAATATTAATTTTAGGGTTTTTATTAATAATTTCTTGATGAATGAATTTATTTCATATCTGATATGAATTTACTATGTAATCTCACTCACAATTGACTATGTAGTAAATAAAAAAACATTCATCTTGTCTTTAATTGTTTTAATATATGCATTATTTGTTTATTATTTTATGTGTTCTTTTAAATATTCACTTTCAAAAAAATAATAAACAATGAATAAAATAAATAAATTATCCAACTGATCTTGACGATTTTCTATTATTTGATCCATTTATACTCAATGGACCAACCATGACCCTAGAGGTACAATACCTGAGTCGATCTTGAGTCATATCATAGCTCACAACCCAATCTAATGTGTCCATATCTCATTTGGGATACCATTTTGTCTTAGCATGATCCACGTCTTACATTTTCATTATCATAATTCATACATACTCACTCACAGGTGAGGGGTTCTCGAGAAGCGCAAAATACATACCGATAAACTGATGGATGACATGCCCTTATACATATTAAATTAATAATGATGATGTGAGGATGATCAATAAATAAATAATTATTATAATCATCACAAGTAGCTATAATAATTAATTAAATAAATTTAAATTCATACAAACAAAGGTTGTTCAATGATCAAGACCAGTTGACGAGTGAAATAAAGGTGTAATAACAATTAAAATATGATAAATTTAAGTTTGAGGGAAAATAAATAAATTAAATGAATTATTTTAATTCAAATAAATCTATTTCATTTTGTTTTGAAATTAATTTAATTTTAATTCAAAAACAAAATTATTTTTATGGATATTAAATTTATTATTTATTTAAATCCAAAAATTTAAATTATTTATTGAGTTTTCTTATGACCCAGAACCTGCTCAGGCCCATTACAAGTCAGGTGAAGCCCACCTAAGGGCATTCCGGGTCAGGAAGAACCTACCCAGCCAGTTGTGACCCATGAAGAACCCACACAATCCCATATCAAGTTATGCATGACTCACCCCGACTCATACTAGGTCGGGCTGACCTAGTATGGTGAGTGGTTCAGATGGTTTGTGGTAGGAGGCCCACACAGGGTGAATCTGGGCTGGTACTGTGCATGGATAAGGATCCCAACTAGGATTTAAGTAGTGGTGGCACATGGAGGGGAAGTCGCAATAGTGATGGAGATGTGCAGGAGTCGAGGCTAGGGGTAGGGCATGTAGTGGAAATACTGAGGATCTCGGTGGTTAGCCGAAGGAGAAACTGGGCAACAACAACAGGTGCTAACGAGGAGGTTGGAAGAGAGGTTGGCTGCGGAGAGGAGACTAATGGAAAGGTCATGGCACCAAGGGGAATTAGGACATCCAGATTCATGGGAAGATACTTTAATTTAATAATTTTTTTTGATTTATTATGTGTAAAACACCACGCATCACCCCTTATTTGGCCATATATGTTTTTTTCTTAAAGCCTTATTGACCCGGAGACCAACCCCTAATTTTCAATTTCTTTCCAAAGCCTATATTTTAGGCTTTGTTTTATTGTAAAAAATCCACAACATTGTAGAATAAATGGCCATCATTTGGCATTGTTCCGATCATCATATTTTGGTCGGAAAATGGCCGGAAAAATCAATTTCACCAGAATATTTCTAAAAATATAAACATGAATATATATATATATATATATTGTTATTTAATTTTAATACCTATAAAACCATGTTCAATATAAATTTATTTTTATGGATGGTTGTAACTTTTCCATCTGAGATCAGATCAATGTACGATCAGATCCGCTAACTACTGGAATTTGAGGTATTTGTGATGAGCTAGTTGCGACGGGATCCCGTCACAAATGAGTCTTTGTGACAGGGTCCCATCGCAAATAGCCCATTTTAGAAAACGGCATCGCAAATAGATCTCTGATTATATACATTATATATATAAAAACGTGTTGCGACGGGCCTATTTTCCCGTCACAAAATGTTCCCCGTTTATATATGTTATATATATCAAAACTTTTTGCTATGGGTCCATCACAAATATGTATTTAAAAAATATATATGAACTATTTGCAATGGGGTCCCATCGCAAAAGGTCCTATCGCAAATACTGAATAAAATAAAATAAATATATATTTAATAAAATTATGATAAATTAATGAAAAAATAATATTAATATTATTAAAATAAAATTATCAATATTCGCAAAAAAATATAAAAATTCATAAATTATTATTATTATTAGTAAAATAAACAAACATTAAAAAAATATAATACTGATAATAAATAATAAAATAATAGAATATTAAAATAAAAGAATAAAAAAAATTAAATTATGCAACTTTCGCACCAATATAAAAGACAGAAACAAAAAATAGTTCATATTACAAAAAATCTTGAATTCAAATGTTTTTAACATAACAAAAAAATCATTAGGGGGGATAGTCTTCTGTAGGAGGTGGAGGAGCTGGAGGAGATGATAGAGGAAACTTCATCCCTAAACTATGATTCAGACAATGCATGTACTCCATCTGCTCGTGATGCTGCTGCTGCTACTGCTGCTGACGCATCTTTTCCTACTGCTTCTGCAAACTCTCTATATGCTCACTCTAATATCACAACTGTTCTTGATTTTATGACCCAGAAGATGATTCCTCTCCACGAGATCCTCTTGAGATGGATTCCAACATCTCAACAGTACCATAATAAGTCACAGGAGTCAAATAAAAGTTGATACCGACTCCTTGTCCCTTCTCAAAGGCATATTGGGTCACCTGCATCCATGTCGCCTCATCAAAATGTTGGGCACTAGTCGATCAGTCGTCTCGTCTTGACTCTCAACCTATGTATGAGTGGTCATAGCCTCATATGACTCCTTCAATTCCAATTTGAAATTAAATTAGTGTAAATATTATATGTAGGTAATTTTCAAACTGAAAAATAAATAATACTGGCCACAATCTGACGTTAGCGATCACCTCTAATCTCTCCAGTGGATGGATCACTGTACATACTTCGATAAATGTCGTACTCCGTAATATCGGGATGCTCAACTTCCTATATGAATATAAAATAAACTATTTGTATTTAAAGTTATATAAAATATTTAAAAAAGGTACTTACCAGATGATCTCTATGCGTACTGAATGTACGACTACCAACTCGATGCGTCACCTCCTATCTCCCCTGGTTCTGCCAGCCCAATAAAGATCTCCTCTGAAATCCAGTACCCAACCAGTGTGAACATAATCCATCCCAAATGTGAGATGAAATGTACTCTGGTCAGTGGAATCTAAACGACTCATCAAATACTGTTACTCTATCTTTCTTTATGGTCATCCTTCTCAAATTGAGCAAGAACTGACGGAAATGGCCACACATAGACACCTCCCATGCCGCTTGGATAACGTCATGCATACTATCATCGATGTGATACCATAAACCCTACAAATAATTTATTATTTCAAGTTATTAATGAAATAAATTTCAAAATAAATATTATTTATTTACATACCATCCAATGATTGAACATGCGGAGCTGCACATCAACGAGAATCTGTTCCCATGTGATCCATAACAGAGAAAAATAATTTTGCAAGATAGCGCTCCCCTATCCAACAGCTATATGCATAAAACTATGAAGAAAGAATAAATAATCAAACAATTAGTATATAAATTAATTAATTAAAGCTAACTAAAATACACAGGTTACCATACATCCGCGTGCGTAGATCGAAGCCAATACGTGGATGTCACTTGGGGATAGGGTCAGGAATCATCAGTTGGACAAGACTGCACCCCCTCCGCATACCCCCTGAACCACCAGTAGGCTGAGGGTCAGATGATCCCAAATACTCCTCATCCAAAGGTAGGTCACCCTCCTAAAACTGAAGAAATACATAATCATCCATCTGAAACAAAAAATGATTATTGTTAGCAAATAGTTGAAAATAACTATTATATTTTGATATATATTAATTATGATTATAAATTGAATTTAACTGTGTAAATGTTCACCTTCATAATCATATACATATCTGATGATTTCAATGTCTTTATATTCCTCCTCAACATCATCAATATCCATATGATTTTTAGTTTCATCATCTGTTACCATTTCAAATTCATTTATAACATCATTAATATCATCATCACCATCAACCCTTAATTGTGGGGTGTCGTCATCGATATTCATGTCTCTTTGTGAAAAATATATTTTTTGAGTAGTACTTTGAAAAATTTCAATTTCTTTCACTTCAACGGAACAACATTCACTTTGAGTAAACTGATTTTCCTGAGATTTCATTTTTATTATGCTCCACTAATCACTCAGGTCTCTTCAAGTAGCACAATACTTTGCTTAATAAATTTTATGTTTCTGTTGAGATAGTAAAAATGGTTCATTTACTACAAGAAGAATTTTATATTTAATATCGATAATTTTATGAGTTAGATGAACGTGAAAGCCTCTCTCAGTGTCCAACCACCAATATTTAAACATCATTATATAATTTAGTCCTAGATAACACATTTCAATGATTTCATCCAACATGCCGTAAAATTCAACTTTAGTTTCTCTATGATGAGGTCTTCTTAAGAAAACTCCACTGTTCATTATATTTTTGGATTCCGTATATGCATGTTTATGAAATCAAAAACCATTCACCACACATGCATTATAAGATTTAAGCATTTTGGATGGTGGGTTACTCAATATACACAGTCACTTATCAAGTTTATTAGCATGTTGAGACACCTGAAATTTTTTAAAACAGTTATCAATATAATAAATAATAAATTGAATTGATATGTTAAACCATAAATAATTTATGTTACCAGTTTTTTAAAACCATTGAGAAATTTGTTTTTCTGACGTTCTTCAAGAGCATCTGTTGTAATTTTGTGGAAACTATTTCTTAATGTGAATATTATATAACCTAAAAATAAAATAAGTTTACTTATTGTAACATAAATTATAGGATAAGTGATAGAATCACTTATAGTAAAAATGATGACATTTCTTCACAGTTGAGCAAAACATATGTATGTGGTCTGTGATGTTCTTCATCTGAAAGCTACCATTCATGAACTCCACTGAAGCCAAGATCTAGCTGATTAAAAATTGATAAGTGATTTTCCATTTCATCATCAACATTCCCCTCGTTCCGTACCATGAGTTTGTGTTTTGAGGAATATTCAGATTCAAAATAACGAGAGAATAAAAAATAAATTTCCTCTTGCAAATAAGCTTTAGCAATTGAGCCTTCAACTGATGCTTTGTTACAAACTTTTTTCTTCAATTTCTATATTCATCTCTCAAATGGGTACATCCATTGAAACTATACCGAACCTCCACATTTTGATTCATGCGGAAAATGTAATATCAGATGTTCCATTGACTCAAAGAAAGCTGACAGAAATATTTTTTCCAGTTTACATATAGTTACAACAACATCTTCTTCCAATTTTCTTAGTGCATCGTAGTCTGTTATCGCTGCACAAATTTCTCGAAAAAAATATGATAGGTTTGTTATCAAATCCCAAATCATAGAATTCAATAAACCTATTAATCCAATCAGCATAAGTCTTTCCATTATAACATGAAAATCATGACTTTTTAATCTGATAATATTACCATTATTAACATATCTTCCCAAATTAGAAGTATAACCATCTGGAAGTCTCAAATCTGCAATCCACTGACAAAATAATAAGCGAATCTATTTGGAAAATGTATAAGCTACTTTTGGCTTCATTAACCTCTGTGATCTGACATTTTCAAACAGTTCAAGTTCTGGTCGCCTTCAAATTTGGGCAAGATCTAATCGTGCCTTTACATTATATTTGGTCTTACCTGGTGTATCCAAAACTGTATGAAATAAATTATCCAAATAGTTCCTATCAATATTCATGACATCCAACATGTGGTGGACTAACAAATCAGACCAATATGAAAGATCCCCAAAAATTTTCCATTTTACCCAATTGTATTCTTTCCCAAGGCCATGAATTTTCTATTGGTTTATTGTTGGTCCAAATGTGATGGGAGGTAATGAAAATACAACTAATTTTAACTCTATACCTAAGATCATTTTTGGAAGTTCATCCCTTTCAATTATGCCTTTTCTAAAATGAGATTTGTTCCTCAAAAAAGGATGATCAGTTGGAAGAAATCTACGATGACAGTCAAAATAGCATGGTTTTTTTCCATTAATAAGCATAAATGCTTTGTTGTCTCCCATACAGTAAGGACATGATTTCAGAACATGTGTACTCCATCCAGATAACATTCCATATGCTGGGAAGTCACTAATTGTCCACATTAATGCATCTTTTAGTAGGAAATTTTGTTTTGTAGCAACATTATATGTACTCACACCATTACCCCACAATGAATTTAACTCATCAATCAATGGTTTCAAATAAACATCAATATTATTTTTTGGATGTCCTGGGATTAATAAGGTCAAAAAGATATAAGGATCCTTCATGAACATCCATAGAGGTAAATTTTATGGAGTTATAAAGACAGAACAACATGAATACTGACTACTATAAGAACCAAAAGGACAGAAACCGTTAGTAGAAAGACCCAATCACAAGTTCCGAGCTTCTAAAGAAAAAGACGGATGAACTCAGTCAAACTGTTTCCATTAATCACCATAGGATGGATGATTCAAGATTTTACCGGTTGAAATGTTGGTATTGTGCCATTATATCATTGTCGCTGTGTTATGAGGCATATATAAATTCTACAACCTTGGTGTAAGTGGAAAATATCTCAACTGC
Source organism: Viscum album (assembly GCA_963277665.1). Taxonomy (NCBI): domain Eukaryota; kingdom Viridiplantae; phylum Streptophyta; class Magnoliopsida; order Santalales; family Viscaceae; genus Viscum; species Viscum album. Next base: position 1,841,396,680 of record OY728157.1, on the reverse strand, counting down.
TTTACAAGAATCAATCCAGACTTCCCCGGTTGAGCTTCTTTATACCTCAACTTTCCACATGTGGGATAACTATTCAATGACTCATTTTCACTAGAATATAAGATGCAATTATTTTCACATGTATGAATCTTTTGATAACTAAGGCCTAGATTACCAACCAGCCTCTTACTCTCATAGTAATTTGTAGGCAACACCTTTCCTTCAGGTAATAGTGTCTTAAACAAAGAAAATATCTTATCAAAATAGTTATTTGACATTCCATTATGCAGTTTAATAGCCATAAATTTTTGAACCGCTTATAATTTTATTATCTTACAACTAGGATATAATGCATCCTCAGTAGACCGCAACAACTCATAAAATTCAGATGGTACCAACTCGGGAGTTAAATCAATATCATTTTGAGTTTTATTTTGTTAAACAGATGGACCTGCAACATCATGTACTAAATTTTGAAACCATGATGGATCCAAAATCAAATTATTAGTATCTTATTTGGAACAAAATTCACCACGTTGAAGCCAAAAAACATAATCTGGTTGAAAACCAAAATGCAAGAGATGTCCCCCAACATTTTCAAATGTGTCAAACATTCTCAGAGCACATTTTTTACAAGGAAAGTTAATTGTGACTTCTGAAACAAATTCTGGTTTTGATGATGCAAATGATAAGAAATATTCAACACCCTCAGTATATACAGGATTTAAACCAGAACCGTTTGGATTTCTGCGCTGATTTATCCAAGCGCGATCATCTGATAATGACAATTGTCAACTTCCTTGTTCAATATTTTTCTACAAAATATAAAATTATTAATGTTTTTGAATAATTTGAAATAAGAAAAACACTATCCAAAAAACAGAAGATAAATAATTACAGCTACTTCTTACTAATTATCACTAATTACAGGAGACACAATTTCTAGTGGATTGAAGACTGCTCTTTTTTCTAAAAACTCATTTACATGCAACTTTCTCACACTGAAATCATAATGAAGAATCTTCTCAGAGGTATGCATATCCATTTTTGTGCATAGAAGAATGTATAAGTGTAAATCTGACCATATTCTTTATTATGATTTTAGTGTGAGAAAGATGCAAGTAAATGAGCCATCAGACAAAAGAGCCCCCTTTTGATCGATGAATCATCTTCTTCCAACTGTCACTACCTAAAAACATTATGAAAAATATGGTCCAACAAATGTATATCTAATCTCGTGCATACGATATTAGATATACATACGTAGAATCACATTTTTCATAATGTTTTGAGTTAGTGAGAGTTTAAAGGAGAAGAGTCATCGAGCAAAAGGCGTGTCGTTAATCCACTGGAAATTATGCCAAGTTATTTCAATTCATTGCAATTTATTCCTAATTATTTCTAATCTTTTCCTAATTATTGCTAATATTTTTTTAATTTTTGATAATCTTTTTTTAATTATTTCTAATCTGTTCCTAATTATTCTTAATATTTTCCTATTTATTTCTAATCTTTTCCTATTTATTACGATGTATTACTATTTATTGCTAATCTTTTCCTATTTACTACTAATCTCTTTCTAATTATTGCCAATATTTTCCTAGTTATTACTAATATTTTTCTAATTATTGCTAATATTTTTTAATTATTTCTAATATTTTCCTAATTATTAATAATTATTACTAATTATTAATAATTATTACTAATTATTACTAATTATTAATAATTATTACTAATTATTACTATTTATTACCATTTATTACAATTTATTACAATTTATTACTATTTATTACTATTTATTACTAATTATTACTATTTATTACTATTTATTACTAATTATTACTAATTATTACTAATTATTACTAATTATTACAAATTATTACAAATTATTTCTAATTATTACTAATTATTACTAATTATTACTAATTATTACTAATTATTACTATTTATTACTATTTATTATTATTTATAACTATTTATTACTATTTATTACTATTTATTACTATTTATTACTAATTGTTACTAATTATTACTAAGTATTACTAATTATTACTAATTATAACTATTTATTACTATTTATTACTATTTATTACTATTTATTACTATTTATTACTATTTATTACTATTTATTACTAATTATTACTAATTATTACTAATTATTACCAATTATTACGAATTATTACTAATTATTACTAATTATTAGAATTATTACTACTTATTACTACTTATTACTACTTATTACTACTTATTACTACTTATTACTACTTATTACTACTTACTACTACCTATTACTAATTATTACTAATTATTACTAATTATTACTAACTATTTCTATTTATTACTAATTATTACTAATTATTACTAATTATTACTATTTATTACTAATTATTACTATTTAGTACTATTTATTACTAATTATTAGTATTTATTACTAATTATTACTAATTATTAGTATTTATTATGAATTATTACTAATTATTACTAATTATTACTAATTTTTAGTATTTATTACTAATTATTACTAATTATTACTATTTATTCCAAATTATTACTAATTACCACTAATTATTAATAATTGGCATTAATTATTATTAATTATTGCAAATTACCGCTACTAATTACTAATTAATGCTAATTATTTATATTCATTACTAATTATATTTAATAATTCCTAATTACTACTAATTATTAATAATTAGTACTAATAATTTAAATTTACTAGTACAAATAAATACTGATGACAAAACAATCTAAATCTAATTTAATTACAACTAATTAACAATAATTAAAATTAATATAAAAAAATAAAATAAATATTAAATTAAATAAAACATAAATACCATTAAACTTGATCTCTTATAGGTGGAGACGACTTCAAAAACCTCTTCGTAAAAAAAAATTAACTTAGAGAAAATTTCACTCTAAAATTAGAGTTTAGACTGAGAGAGAAAGTAGGAATTGAGAGGAATAATGAAAAAACGGAAGATGGGTATATACAGGTTAGATTAGTTGCGACAATGACATTTGCGACGAGACTCCCGTCGCAAATACCTTCGGCCACATTAATTACTGTCAGCGGTTAAAAGGGTATTTGCGACAGGTCCTGTCGCAAATAGTTGTCTGCCGACACACTATTTACGACGAGACAACATCCCGTCACAAATAGTATTTACCGCTGCCGAGTAGTTGCGATGAGACTCATCGCAAATAGTGACCACGGATAAACTATTTACGATGGGGAAATTCCACGTCGCAAATAATATTTTACCGACTCCGGGTATTTGCGACGGGGGGTGCCTCCCCGTCGCAAATACCCTTCCTGCGGTTTGGCACACAAACCCCACCAAACCACGCCTAACTTTTTGCGACGGGACCCCATGTCCCATTGCAAATAACTAATTGTTTGCGATGGGTCGATGTCCCCGTTGCAAATAACCTCTTCGACAGACTATTTGCGACATGATTTATTCCCGTCGCAAATAACTCATCGCAAAAATGTCATTTTTCCCATAGCAGCTAGAACTAAAAATAACCCCTCTAATAAAACTTAAGGAAAAATAATTTTTTTGGATAAAAAAATCACACGATCACTCTAATACCAATGGTTGGTATCAGGGCGCACAACAAAAGTCGGTGGTTTGATGATTTTAACATTTTCATTACTAGAGTGACATAACTTCATCGTCTATGGTGATCTGAGCCATAGTAAATGTCTAAGGATCATGCATGGATTTATTTAAGGAGAAAAATTAAACGAATGATTACCTCATTCAAATCGACAACGCGTTCGACTGCTGATCGTCGCCAAAAATCATTGCTCCAAGGATCTGAGGTCCAAACCATCTAGATCATCCACACACACCTCAAGAGTCCACAAGAACACCAATTGTCAAATTTCAGGTGCTAGCGCAAAGGCCCATTGAATCCTTCGATGTCTCGATGATCACCATGATCCCATTCCTTCAATTCAAGAAGGTGTTATTGGATTGAACACTTAGAACAGAGGCCTCTCTCTCTAGGATGTGGGAAGGAAGAGAGAGGAGCTCTAATATTAATGGGAATGAATAATAACCTAAAAATAAACTCCCTCCTGGTTATATAGTGGAAGTTAATTTCCCAGAAAGGGTTTCCCGACCCTCATATAAGCAACACCCACTAAATAAGCAATAAATGACACGTTATGATGCGATTACTATGCCACATATGCCACATATGTCTTTATATTTTATCAACAACTTGTAATATATAATAAATATATTATATGGTAAAAATGATTTACTAACTTCACATATAATTTCCACAATATTAAACGAACCTTGAATATTAAAATAATATTTGTTCGTACAATATTTTTTTGTGTATTCACTTAATACCATATGGATAATTTTAGTAAATAAATTGAAATCCAATTATTATATACTTGAATAATAATGAATTTATTTATTCTCTGGTGATCAATTATTCTCGAAAACATCTCGGACCCCATGGTGGGGCCCACCACATCCTATACTATTATTCAGCAAAACAGGGAGGATTTTTTACTACGATATTGTGTGTGACCATCTAGGACATTATATCATTAACAATAAATACTATTCATAAACCAGGAGTGGATTCTAGTAACCCATCAAGGCCCCTAAGAAAATAAGGAAAAGTCATAAGAATGAAAACCTTTCTTATGAACAAACACCATGCAATATAATCTATTTGTCTCACAATATCTCATAAACCATGATAGATATCTTGTGTTATCATCCATACTTGATTTATTATTCATTTAACTAACTGCACATACTCACCTTCTTATACCATGGCTATGGATTTAATGAAGGTACTACCATCCTGGCCGACTAGGTATGAGATATCACTTCCTTTCAAAAGCAACAAATTCTATCTTTATTATTCAACCAATGTCATACTACCAGTGACACACCTAATGCAAAATACCTCTCTATGAATTCGATACCATAGTTTTCATCTTGCATCAAAGAATGAAATCAAATAGTATACAATGACAATAATCTCAATTCAAGAGACCATTACATGTGTTTATAGATAGAAACTATCAATGACACCTGAAACATGTGGTGTTTCTATTGGCAGTTCTATCCTCACGATCTCATCTACTCAAGATCACTAAGTGTGAACTTCATGAGAAGAATTATCAACACTTATAAGCCCTCATCACCTAATAGTCAAACATCATCTATGTCCAGTTAGTATGATGTATCATGACCATATGACATATGTTTAAGATTAATGTTATAACATCTCGAGGTTATCATTATATCTTGGGAGATACTATAATGTTTTGATATGTGGTTGCGCCCAAATTTACCCTACAAGTATGCGGTCGTTGTAGTACAGGTAGGGGTCGAATCCACAGGGACTGAAGAAGAAACCTTGAGACACTTTGATTAGATGTGGGATTGGCTATGAAGTGGCCAACTATGGTGTTGATTGATTTGAAGAAATATTGATTTAATTTAAATAACAAAACCAATAAAATTACTTGAATTAAAACAACTAATTAAGGTGAGTTGATCCTAGGTTGTCTCTTGGGCTTGATTGGATGTATTTGTTTTTCATTTGATTTTTTGTTCATCGGTTCAAGAGGTATCCATTAAATGAAATAATCCCCCAATATCATTCTCCGATTTAATCCATACAAAATTTCAAGTCTAATCACCAATTCACTTATAAGATCAATTAAATGAGAACTCCAAGGAATTGGATCGTACTAGAACTCAAAATGTGTCGTCGTTAAAGTCGGTGAAGACAAAGAAGAAGATAAATCAAAGAAAGGAACTATTAAAATGAAGAACAGATTTAAGAATTTAAGAACATAAAATAGCATTCAATCATCCCCATGTGACTCCCTAGGATCAACCCATTAAATTTTATCCCTCCATTGATGTTATTCTATCAATGGAAGCGGGTAGTCGACTTAAAGAAGCGGGATTGAAGAAGAAAAACATTAATCAAAATGAACACTCCACCATTGTGTGATTGAATTCACGAGTGTTGGTGTGAATAAATTCACACCTTAATTCAATGGTATAAACATGTGAAGAAAAGGAAAAGAAAAAGTGAAGAAGAATAAATTTTATTAAAATACTAAACGTGAATGAAAAACATACATTAGAGAAATTGACAATGCCATTACAAAACGAAAGCGGGAAATTACAATTGAAAGAAAAAAATGGATTCAAAGAAAAATGTTAGATGATAATTATTTCACCACCAACTCCTTATATAATAATATTAGGAGCCTTAGAGACACCCCACCACAATAAATTTCATCCCCATTAATTTAGAGATTCAAAAGGAAGGTGAGAAAATTAAGGGATTTTGACGTTTCGAAGTTGACCCGGAAATTTCGTCCAAATTCATCCACCATTTTGATGTGTGAATTTGGAATTAAAGAATGCCAAATCATCAGCGGTCGTATAAGAAAACTATCTTCCTCCATGTGTCCTCTATCATCTGTAAAAATTTCAGGAAATTTGGCTCATCCTTTTGGAATTTATGGTCGAAATGGTGGGACGGATTTATGTGCATTAATGTCGGGTCCACCATTTAAATCTCACCTTCAGATCCCTTTATAATCATGAAAACTTCAGAATTATCTCTAGAAATAGTTGAATAAAATTATCCTCATATTTTTATCTTTCTACTGTATAAATTTGAGATTCATTGGGCTTGGTTTGTGGGCCCCACATTTTTTGATGGGCCTTAGGCCCATTATGCTTTCTCCAGCAAATTTCTGTATTCGGGCGCAAAATTATCCATCTTCCCTTGGGATTCATCCATCGGACCTAAAAGATAAAATGTCCCAAACAAATTGACCAATCATATCCCAAAATTTCAAATTCAGAAAATGAATATAATGTTATCCACAAACAAATGAATGATGGGCCCAAATTTTCATTTTAAACATGAATTGCATTTAAGATGACAAATGAAGTTCTATTTATGTAATGCACTAAAAAAATGTTTATGGACTTTTGAAAAATGAATATAAAGATATTAAAAATTAATATTATCCACTTTCAGTGACTAATCACACCCCCCAACTTGAGTTTTGCTAGTCCCGAGCAAAATAAATTACAAATATGAAATTCAAATCCCCTTTTCCAAAAAAAATTTAATACACCTTGATCACCCAAAGACCTCATACAAAAAAAATATGAAACCCATCAAAATCATTTAAAACAATCTAGGTCCATAAGAATATCCCAAGCCCAAGCCCATTCCTTTGTTCAAATTCATCGCCACATTTCATCCAATTCAATTAAGCATGATAAAGTGTTGTGCATCATAAAAGATATGGGGCCCATTTTATTGTTCAAGGGGAAAAAATGGAAGTTCTAGGTGGGAATCACATTAAACCTTAAGATGATTATCCATTTTTTTTGATTTTTTTGTTTGTTTTTTTAACCACAATAGATATGAAAATACTAACTCTGGGCAAGACAACTATGGAGTCACGATCCCCAAGTTCCAGACACCACACATATTGTCAATTCCATGCTCTACAATAGAGATATAAATCCTAACTCTAGGAAATACAACTATGGAGTCATGATCCCCAAGTGCCGGAACCACACATTTGGAAAATACATTGCTCTATGTGGTCTTAATTTTTTTTCAATTTTTTTTTGTTTTTTTTGTTTTTTTGGATACTCAAATTAAACTAAAAGTTACCCCAGTACCCTATGCTATAATGAAAGGGACCCATGAACTCAAATTTGCACCCACGATCTAGTAGACGTGCATTGTGGAATTTTTATTAAGAGGATAAAATGTAAACTTTGAAAAATCACATCGGACAACCGCACTTTCCAAAAACTATGCTGATGAACTTAAACTTGCATTAAAATAAAAATCAAGGCATTCATAATTATTTAATAACCAATTTCAGAGTTTGAAATGTGTGTTATCATGTTCAAGGTTAATGGAATTTTTCTTTTCATGCATGTTTTTATTCAAAAAAATAAAAAAAATAAAAAAATAATTTTCTATCTCCCCCCAACATAGAATAACACTGTCCCCAATGTTTAAAGAAAAGAAAAGTTATATGGGGGTAGGAGAGGAGTTCAAAGAGGAATTTGAAAATGATAAACATGGAATAAATTCACTTGGGGGTTGATGATGATAGCGCATGCCACAATCTCCCTTCAATCCTGGATTTGATTCTCAGTGGATTGGATGGTGGTGAATGGATTTTCTTTATGACTTACGACATGTCCTTTTATTTTTTTAACCTATAAAAACATAAAAATAAACAAAAAAAATAAACTGATGATACATTGTCTTCTTTTTTGATTTCGGGGTAAGTTATTACTCAGAGATCATGCCATGTGACACGGATGAATATGGCGCTCCCCTTTCATACCCATCTTTACTCATAAAATAAGAACATGTCAACAGTCTATGGTAATTTATTATATGAAAAAGAAAATGATTCAAAATGATTAGAAACATGAAAACCATGGGTTGACTCCCATGCAACGCTTTTGTTTAATGTCGTTAGCTCGACTTAAACCTCCCAACTTATCCAATTACAACTTTCAAAATTTTAATTAACCCATCTTTCTCCACTTCAACAAGATTGAGATTGATTATTTGTTTGAAATATGTTTCATGTGAAATCCTTTGTTCTATAATGAGCGGTAAAATCCATGTAATATCAGAAATGGTTGATTGAATTGAATATCTAGTATTTCCTAAGACATCAATGAACATTACCAATTTTTTAGTTTCAAGAGGAGAATAAATTGAAATTTCATGATATTGGTTATCCACATTTAAGAGTGGGTAAGAAAGGAGAAAAAATTTGAGTTTAGGTTGATAAAAATTTACAAAAGAAGAATGGAAATTTGAATCAAAAACACTTTCTTCTCCATGAAATTTAGAAATAATTGGTTCCTTTTGAAATTTGTATTCCTCCCAAAAATTTTCCTTTTGAATGTTGGGAGTGGGTATAGACTCAATATTTGTTATCTCTACCAATGGTTCAATGATTGGTGATTCTAAAAAATCATTATTGGAGAAATATTCTGGACATTCAATCCATGAAGAAAAATTTCCCTCTTGTGAATTCATGAAATCAATTTCATCCTGATTTAAATACTCATTAACAATTCCTTGATCTTGTTCAGTTTTCCCATATCCAAAGTTTAGTTCTTTTTTCAATTCATGGGAGGTTTTTGGGATAAAAGATTCATCAATCAATGATGAGGAAAGAACATCTTGAGTGGGAACGAGTTCCTCAAGAGTCTTAAAGCTTTGTAATTCTAATCTGAAAGATGAAACTTCTGAATTCATTTTATCAAATTTTTCACACAATTGTTCAATAATTTTTTTAGGATTAGGGTTGATATATGTTTGTACATCATGGACTTCTTCATTATTTATATTTTCAATCATTCTTGATAGGTATGGAAATTGATCTTTTAAACATTCATCATCCCATTGATTGTACTCTCATCTGGTGTGGTGTCTTTAATTAAGGTTTGGTCAATGAAATTTTCTATGTGAGGTGTTTCCCAATATTTATTTCTAAATTGATTACAACATTAGTTTATTAATGGGTATTTTGGAGGATAATCCATTGGAATTGATTGAAAATTGGTTTTGGGATTTTTTTGGACACAGAGAAATAGAAAGGGGAAAAGAGAAGATAAATTAGGGTGAGAATAGAGAATTTGCGGTGAGAAAAGAAGATGAGGGTCTAAGGTACTTACTTGGGTCCTTGGAAACGGTGCCACAATTTGGTTACGCCCAAATTTACCCTATAGGTATGCGGTCGTTGTAGTACAGGGAGGGGTTGAATCCACATGGACCGAAGAAGAAACCTTGAGACACTTTGAATAGATGCAGGATTGGCTATGAAGTGGCCAACTATGGTGTTGATTGATTTGAAGAAATATTTATTTAATTTAAAGAACAAAACCAATAAAATTACTTGAATTAAAACAACTAATTAAGGTGAGTTGATCCTAGGTTGTCTCTTGGTATTGATTGGATGTATTTGTTTTTCATTTGATTTTTTGTTCATCGGTTCAAGAGGTATCCATTAAATGAAATAATCCCTCAATATCATTCTCTGATTTAATCCATACAAAATTTCAAGGCTAATCACCAGTTCACTTAGAAGATCAATTAAATGAGAACTCCAAGGAATTGGATCGTACTAGCACTCAAAATGTGTCATCGTTAAAGTCGGTGAAGATAAAGAAGAAGATAAATCGAAGAAAGGAACTATTAAAATGAAGAACAGGTTTAAGAATTTAAGAACATAAAATAGCATTCAATCATCCCCATGAGACTCCCTAGGATAAACTAATAAAAGTTTATCCCTACATTGATGCTATTCTATCAATGGAAGTGGGTAGTTGACTTAAAGAAGCGGGATTGGAGAAGAAAAATATTAATCAAAATGAACACTCCACTGTTGTGTGATTGAATTCACAAGTGTTGGTGTGAGTAAATTCACACCTTGATTCAAAGGTATCAACATATAAATAAAAGTAAAAGAAAAAGTGAAGAAGAATAAATTTTATTAAAATACTAAACATGAATAAAAAACTTACATTAGAGAAATTGACAATGCCATTACAAAACAAATGCGGGAAATTTAAATTGAAAGAAAAACATGGATTCAAAGAAAAATGTTAGATGATAATTCCTTCACCAAAAACTCCTTATATAGGCATATTATAAGCCTTAAAGACACCCCACCACAATAAATTTCATCCCCATTAATTTAGAGAGTCAAAAGGAAGGTGAGAAAATTAAGGGATTTTGACGTTTCGAAGTTGACCCGGAAATTTCGTCCAGATTCGTCCACCATTTTGACGTGTGAATTTGGAATTAAAGAATTCCGAATCATCAGCGGTCATAGAAGACAACTATCTTATTCCATATGTCCTCTATCAGCTGAAAAATTTCAGGAAAGTTGGATCATCCTTTTGTAAGTTATGGTCGAAATGGTGGGATGGATTTATGTGCATTAATGTCGGGTCCACCATTTAAATCTCACCTTCAGATCCCTTTATCATCATAAAAACTTCAGAATTAGCTCCAGACACAGTTTAATAAAATGATCCTCATTTTTTTATATTTCTACTATATAAATTTTAGATTCATAGGGCTTGGTTTGTGGGCCCCATATTTTTTGATGGGCCTTAGGCCCATTATGCTTTCTCCAGCAAATTTCTGCATTCGGGCGCAAAATTCTCCATCTTTCCTTGGGATTCATCCATCAGACCTAAAAGAAAAAATGTTCCAAACAAAGTGATAAATCATATACCAAAATTTAAAATTCATAAAAGGAATATAATGTTGTCCAAAAACAAATGAATGATTGGGCCCAACTTTGCATTTTAAACATGAATTGCATTTAAGATGAAAAATGAAGTTATATTTATGTAATGCACTAAAAACAATGTTTATGGACTTTGGAACAATGAATATAAATATATTAACAATTAATATTATCCACGTTCAGTGAATAATCAATATGATAAATAATATATGGAAATTACCATGTAAATAGTGGAAATAGAACTCTCAACACTATTATGGTAATCTTACACCATGAATAACTCACTATATACATGATATGGTAATCAAAAAGTACTATTTATTTGGGTATAGAGAACCCACTATTACAAAAAATTCTTCATTCAAAATGGCCATCCAGTGACCACTATAGTGTGGTCTAGGCTATGGTCACTGGGAAATCATCAATATGTCTTAGAAAATGACACCATGTTGTAGTGAGAATGTCATGGTATTTATGAGTGATCAAAATTTCCACATCTTCTTCTAAGCATGTTCCTTGTTTGGAAGAGAATATCAATAGTCAATTTCCATGAGGGGAGTTCAATGTTCATTAATGAGTGATTTCTCCTAGAGAAAGTAGAAGAAAATGGTGTATGCAAGAAGATCCTTAAATTTTCCATCACCATCACTACCACCTGGAAGAAATTAGATCACATGATTTGTTTCATGAACAATAAATTTACCATGTAACTCCATTATTGATGTGTTTTAAAAACTAGCGACTTATCTAATTTCAATCAATATTCTTTCACTATAAAATAATTAAAAATTTCTCTCATTTTGGGGAACTTAAAACTAGATTTAGTTTTATTTTTAAGTAATTATATCTTTTTAATATAACTTTATCTTATCTTATCTCTCTCTCTCTTTCTTATTTTTATCTTTTGTGTTTTCCATCCTTGTGATTCTCATATCCACAAAAATAGAGAACTAACCTCAATATGGTTCAAGGGAGGGAGTAGTTTTGTTTGAGTTATTATTATTTCATGTTATTTATTTATTATATTGTAATAATTTAAATGGGGGTTAAATTGATTATGGTGAATGGTCACCCCATTTTCTCAAAAATTGAGTTATTCTTCCTTATTATCAATATTCATTCTCTTCATTGTTTGAGTCATGCATATAGTGGTGTATGATTTGAATAGTGTTGGTTAGAAAAATGCTATCATAGAAGGATTTAGGAAGAGTATTTACACACATGAAATGTAACATCCCAAGTAATAAAAGAACTATGGATTTTCATATCTATGTATATTTATAAATTATATAGTGTTTTAAATGCTTAAAATGAGAAAAAAATCCAATCTTAAGCATAGAATTCTCTAATATTTTTAAAAGATTGTTTTACCGGCTTTTGATGGCGAACAATTTTTTTAAATCAATATTTTGACAATTTTATAAGATATATTTAAAAAAAAAACTTATTATTTAGGATTGGGATATTGAAATTTACTTCGGATAAATTTTTGGTATTTTTTTGACAATGTTCATTTTTTAATGAATAGTGAAAAATAATGCATTTTACTTCAAAACTGTTTTTTAATATAATTTAATTATATGGATAGATTATCTTTTTAATTGGTTTTAAAGTGTAAATAGAATATATTTTTACCATTTAATCCAATGGTGGTCATTGTAATTAATTTTACTTTGAAATTGGACATAAACAATTGTCAAACTTTTGAAAGATATTGTTTAAAAAAAACCAGCTATTTGTTTTGACAACGAGAATTATTTTTAAATTAATTATTAAAATTTCTATGTTTGGAATTTGGTAAAATGGATTCCATATTTTGAATCATAAGGTACAAATTATTTAATTAAGACTCTTTTGTTTTTGGACATTATGAATAGTAACGACGATAATTATCTTTAATTATCGTGATTAATTTGTAATCAGGTAGTTAAGGGTAATAAAATAATAAAATAATAATATAAAATGACCCCAAAATGTGTCCTAATGCTACTAGTTGTGTCATGGCTTACCATGGTATCCCTTGTGCTAAACTTTTGGACCCCATGGAATCACTTTTGTGTGATAGTGACTTTTTATCTTTTATTTTTGAAGAAAGTTAAATATAACAAAGTATGTAACACCTAAATAAAACAATTTTAGTTTTGTATACATAAATTATATATTAGGATATAAATAGTAATTGGAAAGATAAAATTATTTCCTATATCATTATATTTTTTTTATAATTTTTAGACATTAAATAAATTAAAGTTTTTATGACACCATGATGATACAACGATTACCTCATTAATTAATGATTTAAATAAAATGAAAAGATAATGTAAAATCTAAGACTTAAACTTTTCAAAAACCTATTGTATGGGTGGATTTATAATTCTTATCACCTTATCCTCAAAATATACCATTGTGGGACCTTTAAAATCCGAAAATCATTATAAAATAACGTAACATTTCTTGAATTTCCAAGAGTGCCCCTCCTCCCTCTTATAAAAGCCCCCCACCTCTACCACCTTACCCAAACCTCTCAAGACATCAGATAAACTCTGCTCATTTTATCTCTCCACATCCCTCTCTTCATTCTAGAAGCCTTACCTTAGGTATAAATCTCTTTAAGAAAGCCTTTTGGTTCAAACCAAGAGGAGTTACCCGATTTAAAGGTAATGTCTTCACTTGTGTTCTTTTGTTTTATTTTGCTTCTCCAACCCCCTAAAATCTTTTTATTCCTTTCTTTTGTAACAACACCAGTATCTTCAATATACTAGGATTTTTTTATGAAAAGTATTCGAGCTACACTTACACACACCTTCGTCTAATGGTTAAAGAACATACTATTTCTGTGGCTGACGAATTTATGCCTCACGAAATGATGATTGTTCATTATTCTTTTAACACCTTTAATGGTGGCCATTAAGATGTAACTATATTTATATATGATATATATTATGTTTATGTTTTCTTTATGCTTCTGTATTTTTCATTTATGACATTCTTTTATGGTTTCCATTATGGGTAAACGTGATATCTTCATTTTATGAAGTGCGGACTACCGCCCCCTCAAAGTGATTTGATTCGTTAATGACATATGTGGGAAGTATGAAGGATGGAGTTAATGATATTATATATGATATCATATTGGAATTATAATATACCTTTATATCATTATGATTTCATTCCATTAAATACGAAATAGAAATGAAAGTAGCATTCATGCGTACGTACGGCTTACCGTCTCCATGAACGGTGCATTTCATTTCTTACCTATAAATGTTATGTAATATTATAAATGCATGAATATACGGAATATATATTATATATATGATATCTACATCATGAATATAATTCTGGATATAATGGATATATTACCACATGAACAACTTGTAATTACAAGAAGTTTATTTTTGACTCAAGTGCCAAGGGTCGACAAAACGACCATTATTAACTTAAATAATTAAATAATGTTCATAACATGGTGAAAAGTGATATAAAAGGAATAATGAACTTGAAAAAGGTTCTTAATCAAGTAGAAATTAACTCTAGTTTATTATTTAGGAGATAAAAGAACGATCGAGTCAAGTCAGACACGAGGTACGGGACTTCGTCTCAATCTCCTTTCATTGAGTAATATTTTGTTTTATACACAACTTTCTTTTATATGGTGTATAAACCCCATTGACTTTTACTTTTATTAAAATGGAATCTTTTTATACAAATCATTTTACTAAACGATAAAAGGGAATGTTTTTGTCTTACGTATGCGGCGATAACGAATTCTCCACCACCATGACCATTATTTGAGTTTCGGCTTCCTCTACAAGCCATAACCTTTTTTAAAATGAAAAATAAATACCAGGTTTTAATTTTATTTTTTTTGGTATTGAAAATGGTTTTGATAATGTTTTGATTATATCAATGTGTTTTTGATATCTTCTGATTGAAATGTGGAAATGTTATGTTTCCTTTATGCATGTTTTATGTGATACAATTATGTTATGGTTTTTGGGCATTGTTTATGAATATGGGTGGTTCCATGATAAACTAAGGGCGGGTGAGCCCGATATAGCTCTCCAATTCATTGGGTAACATGAAGGAGTTAAACGCTAAGGTTTCTCCGAAGAGATTTAGGGAATATACTGTGATGGGTATTCCAAACGCAACCATGAGGGTTACTCCCTACGTAAGAATGTTATGAATGCCTCAAGTTACCTTTATGTATTATGATTTCTATGAGTTATTCATGATTTGATGAGGTATGTTAAAGTGCTTATGTTTTATGACTAAAGTATGATTTCATTAATTCTTATGCATACATCTACTAATGTTTTCATTTCGTACTTTTGTATCCCTTACTGAGATTTTTATGCTCATCCCAAGTTTTTGAAATTTTTTTCACAGGTCAAGGGAAAGGTACATGATGTGATGATAGTGTCAAGGTAGTGTCATGATATAATCCATGTTTTTTTAAATATGTTTCCTTTGATGGGAAAAGTGAATATTGTCTTTAATGTAACCACCTTGTTTAAATGTGGAATGTAATGCATGCTTTATGATCTTATTCTCTAAAACTCTAAACCTAAAAAGATCCTAAATGCGTAATCTTGTAATAACTAAAGATTAAGTAAGGTTTAAGGCACGAGGACTTATAGTTGGTATCATAGGTCAGTTTAGATAACTTTAGGAGTTATAATTCTATTAAATGATTTTCCAAAAATATTTTTTATGGAAAAATTGAAATGATATAGAATTTGAAGATTACTGTGTTTCTTCATCTAAGACATGTTTTTTCAGAATGGTTTTCTGCAGAGGAAACAGGGAAGCAGTGCTAGGAAGGAATACAGAAGGAAATGACCTTCCGAATCAGCATCCTGAGATGGTCGGAATCGGAACTGAGCAGTTTTTTGTAGTAATGGAACAATTGACTCAAGAGATAAATGGTGGTGGTATCCATGCAAGAGATCAGCCAGATCAACCATAGAAGAGCATGTCAGTGGTGGAACATTTCATGAGGAAACATCCCCCATCATTTATAGGATCATCTGACCCTGTGCTAGCTGAAGGGTGGATTAAAGCACTAGAGAAGATTTTCGATGTCATGGTGTGTTTGGACAATCAAAATGTTAGTCTTGCTGTTTATCGTTTAGTGGGTGAATCATATCTGTGGTGGTCGATGTTTAAAAATATCAGGGACGCTGATGAGATTTATTCTCTTGGATGGGATGAATTCAAAGGTATGTTTCTTGAGAAATATTTTCCTAAGGCTGTTTGACTTAGGATGGGAAAACAATTCTTAGAACTGAGGCAAGAGGATGACTCATTGGCTTCTTATGAAGAAAGGTTCACTCGATTGGAAAGGTATTCTCCAAATTTTATCCAATACCTTGATAGTAAAATCAATAATTTTTACTCTATATTAAAGCCAAAATATCGAAGGTATTTAGCTTCTCGTGAGTTCAAAAGTTATGGAAATCTTTTCTGATGTGCTGAGAAGGTAGAAATGGAGTTTGCTGGTGATCGAGTGTTCTATAACAACAAACATAAGAAGAGACCGAGGTGGCAGGAGAAAGGGAAGAATCCTTCAAAAAGGTCTGATGGTAAGAAAACTAAGTTTTTAGTTTGTGATAAATGTGGTGAAAGTCATGCTGGGGAATGTCTTCTGAATTCTGGAAAGTGCTACCGATGTGGTAAGATGGGACATAAGGCTCGTGATTGCACTGAAAAAGATCAGGGTGATGGTAAGACCAAATTTGATTTATAGTTAGTGAAATGTTTCAAGTGGAATGAGATGGGTCATTATGCAAACGAGTGTTCGACAAAGAGCTCAAATGATGGGAATCAGTCAGACTACAAGAAGAAAGGTGTGGTGAAATCCTTTGAAACTACTTCAGCAGATGTTGGGCCATCAAATGAAGTGGTATCAGGTACTTTGTTTGTTTTCTCAGATTATGCTAATGTGTTGTTTGATTCGGGGTCTACACATTCTTTCATATTTGAAAACTTTTCTAGTAAATTGGGAATACCATCTCAAGAAATGACTCCTGAACTTATGGTAAAAACACCTTGGTGAAATGTTGAGGCAAAAAGAATTTATAAGAACTTTCCTATCCTTATCCATGGAAAGAACCTACTTGAAAACCTTATTGTTTTACCTCTAGTGGAGTTTGATGTTATCCTGGGTATGGATTGACTCTCTGTTTACCATGCTAAGATTGATTGTAGAGCTAAATAAGTTTATTTTCAGAAAGACTTTCAGTTTGTGTACAAGAATGAACCCTTACTGTTGATAACATATCAAGAGGCTGAGAAACTTGTAAAAGATGTAAATGAATGTTACCTTGAACATATTGTTGAAAACAAAGGAACCGTTAAGATTAATGATGTGCTAGTGGTAAAATGAGTATCTTGATGTTTTTCCTAATGAGTTTCCTAGAATAATACCATATCGGGAAGTTGAGTTTACTGTTGACTTAGTTCCCGATGTTAATCTAATTTCAAAACCCCCTTATCGAATGGCTCAAATTAAACCTTTAGAGTTGAAGGAGAAATTGCAATATTTATTTGAGAAAGGTTTCATTCGACCTAGCACATAACCATGGGGTGCTTTTGTCTTATTTGTTAAAAAGAAAGATGGTTCAATGAGATTTTGAATTGATTATAGAGCCTTGAATAACATCACTGTTAAGAACAAATATCCTTTGCCTCATATCGATGATTTGTTTTATCAGCTCCAGGGAGCACACTATTTTTCAAAGATTGACCTGAGATCGGGGTACCATCAGTTAAAGGTAAAGGAAGAAAATATTCTGAAGACCGCATTTTGTTTAAGATATGGCCATTATGAATTTGTAGTTATGACTTTTGGGTTAACCAATGAACCTGTTGTATTCATTGACCTTATGAATAGAATTTTCCATGAGTTCTTGGATAAGTTTGTGGTTGTTTTCATTTATGATATTTTGGTGTTTTCTAAAAGTAAAGAGGAGAATGAAAGTCATTTAAGGGTTATTTTGCAAACATTAAAAGAAAAGAAATTGTATGGGAAATTCAGAAAGTGTGAGTTTTGGTTGCAACAAATTTCTTTCCTTGGTCACATTGTTTCTAAATATGGGATAACTGTTGATCCTGCAAAAACAAAGGTTGTTGAAGAATGGCCAATACCCACAAATGTAACTGAGATTCGTAGTTTTCTTGGTTTGGTAGGCTATTACCAAAGGTTTGTTATAAATTTTTCCCGGTTATCTAGTCCAATGACTAAGCTAACTCAGAAGGGTGTTAAGTTTATCTGGACAAAAGAATGTGATGATTGTTTTCAGGAATTGAAAAGAAGATTGGTGAATGCTCCAGTTTTGGCATTACCTTCCAGGAATGGTGAGTTTATTTTCTATAGTGATGCTTCATTGAAAGGAATTGGTTGCATCATAATTCAGAATGATCAGGTAATTGCTTATGCTTCACATCAGTTGAAAACTCATGAGGTAAATTACCCTACACATGGTTTGGAATTAGCTGCTATTGTTTTTGCTTTAAAAAATTGGAGGCATCATTTGTATGGTGTAAAGTGTGAAATATATTCTGATCACAAAAGTTTAAAGTATATATTCACTCAAAAAAAATTAAACATGAGACAGAGGAGATGGCTGGAATTAATCAAGGATTATGATTGTACAATTCATTACCATCTGGGAAAAGAAAATAAAGTGGCTGATGCTTTGAGTTGAAAAAGTAATACTTCATTAACAATGTTGCATTTGGAACATGATCCTTTGGTTAAGTATTTTATGACCTTTGGCATAGAAGTTGTTGGTGCAGGATGTTATTCTGTTTTGTTTCTGGTATCAGTGAAATCTTCTCTATCAGACAGAATTAAGCAAGCACAGAAACACGACAATGAGTTGAAGAAAAAGGAAGAGCTGGTTTATAAGGTTAATTTTCCTGAATTCAACATTGATAATCATTGTGTTTTGAGATTTGGGAAGAGATTGTGTGTGCCATGTGATTCACAGTTGAAGAGAGTGTTGTTATGTGAAGCTCATAGTTCTCCATTTTCAATTCATCCTGGCAGTACTAAGATGTATAGAGATATTCGGGAGTACTAATGGTGGGATGAAATGAAAAGAGATGATGCTGATTTTATTATGAAGTGTTTGACTTGTCAATAGGTTAAAGCAAAGCGGTAGTTACCGAAAGGGATGCTTCAACCTGTACCAGTACTAGAGTGGAAATGAGAGAATATATCCATGGACTTCGTTGTGGGATTGCCGAAGACACCTCGAGGTAATAATGCAATCTGGGTTATTGTTGATCGCTTGAATAAATATGCTCATTTACTTTCTATACGAGATACTTTTTATCTAGATAAACTTTCTTGTTTATATCTTAAAAAGATATTCAGGTTACATGGAGTTCCCCTCTCTATTGTATCTGATCATGATCCAAGGTTTACTTCTAACTTTTGGAAAGACCTTCAGAAGTCGTTGGGTACTGAATTAAATTTTAGTATAACTTTTCATCCTCAATCAGATGAGAAGTCAGAATGAAAAATTCAGACTTTGGAGGATATGCTACGTGCTTGTTCGATGGATTATTAGGGAAGTTGGGACCAACATCTTCCTTTGGTTGAGTTTTCTTATAAAAACAGTTTTCATTCCAGTATACAAATGGCACCATTTGAGGCATTATATGGGAAGTAGTGTCGAATGCCAGCTTTTTGGGATGAAGTGGGTGAAAGGAAGTTGATGAGACCAGAATTGGTAGAAGAGTTGGTAGAAAAAGTTCACCTGATACAGAAACACATGAGAACAGCTCAGAGTAGGAAAAAAAGTTATGCAGACAACAGGAGGAAGGATCTCTCTTTTGAGGTAGGTGATCATGTCTTCCTCAAATTTTCACCATGGAAAAGTGTGATGCGATTTGGTAAGAAAGGAAATATGAGTCCAAGGTTCATTGGACCATATGAAATTTTGGAGAGAGTTGGATCAGTTGCATATTGAGTGGCTTTACCTCCGATTTTATCTCAGGTACATAATGTTTTTCATGTTTCAATGTTAAGGAAGTACATGCCAGATCCATCTCATGTTTTGAGTCCAGAGGTAGTTCAGCTGGAAGAGAACATATCTTATGAGGAACAACTGGTCCAGATTCTTAACCACAGGGAGAAAGTATTGCAGAATAAGGTGATTCATCAATTAAAGGTTTTGTGAAAAAACCACATGATTGAAAAGGCAACATGGGAATCTGAAAATGCAATGAGGGATAAATACCCCCACTTATTCGATAAGTAAATAAATTGCGGGGACGTAATTTTCTAAAGGGGGGAAGGATGTAACATCCCAAGTAAGGAAAGAACTATGGATTTTTATATCTATGTCTATTTATAAATTATATAGTGTTTTAAAGGATTAAAATGAGAAAAAATCCAATATTAACCATAGAATTCTCTAATATTTTTAAAAGATTGTTTTACCGCATTTTGATGGCGAACCATTTTTTAAATCAATATTTTTACAATTTTATAAGCTATATTTGTTAAAATAAACTTATTATTTAGGATTGGGACATTGAAATTTACTTTGGATAATTTTTTGGTATTTTTCTGACAATGTTCATTTTTTAATGAATAGTGAAAATAATGCATTTTACTTCAAAACTGATTTTTAATCTAATTTAATTATATAGATAGATTATCTTTTTAATTGGTTTTAAAGTTTAAATAGAATATATTTTTACCATTTAATCCAACAGTGGTCATTGTAATTAATTTCACTTTGAAATTGGACATAAACAATTGTCAAACTTTTGATAGATATTGTTTCAAAAAACCCGCTATTTGTTTTAACAATGGGAATTATTTTTAAATTAATTATTGTAATTTATATGTTTGGAATTTTGTAAAATGGATTCCATATTTTGAATCAGAAGGTCCAAATTATGTAATTAATACTCTTTTATTTTTGGACATTATGAATAGTAACGACGATAATTATCTTTAATTATCGTGATTAATTAGTAATCGGGTAGTTAAGGGTAATAAAATAATAAAATAATAACATAAAATGACACCAAAATGTGTCCTAATGCTACTAGTTGTGTCATGGACGACCATGGGATCCCTTGTGCCAAAATTTGGGACCCCATGAAATCACTTTTGTGTGATAGTGACTTTTTATCTTTTTATTTTTAAAGAAAGTTAAACATAACAAAGTATGTAACACCTAAGTAAAACAATTTTAATTTTGTATACATAAATTATCTCTTAGACTATAAATAGTCATTGGAAAGCTAAAAATATTTCCTACATCATTATATTTTTTTTATAATTTTTAGACATTAAATAAATAATTTTTTTATGACACCATGATGATACAACGATTACCTCATTAATTAATGATTTAAATAAAATGAAAAGATAATGTAAAATCTAAGACATACACTTGTCAAAAACCTGTTAGATGGGTGAATTTCTAACCCTTATCACCTTATCCTCGAAATATACCATTATGGGACCTTTAAAATCTGAAAATCATTATATAATAACGTAACATTTCTTGAATTTCCAAGAGTGCCCCTCCCTCTTATAAAAGGCCCCCACCTCTACCACCTTACCCACACCTCTCAATCCATTGGCCAAACTCTGCTCATTTTATCTCTCCACATCCCTCTCTTCATCCTAGAAGCCTTACCTTAGGTAGAAAGATCTTCAAGAAACCCTTTTGGTTCAAACCAAGAGGAGTTACCCGATTTAAATGTAATGTCTTCACTTGTGTTCTTTTGTTTTATTTTGCTTCTCCAACCCCCTAAACTCTTTTTATTCCTTTATTTTTTAACAAAAAAAGTATCTCTAATATACTAGGATGTTGTTATAAGAAGGATTATAGCTACACTTACACACACCTTTGTCTAATGGTTAAAGAACATACTGGAATTATAATATACCTTTATATCATTATGATTTCATTCCATTAAATACGAAATAGAAATGAAAGTAGCGTTCATGCGTACGTATGGCTTACCGTCTCCATGAACAATGTATTTCATTTCTTACCTCTAAATGTTAAGTAATATTATAAATTCATGAATATACTGGATATATATGATATATATGATATCTACATCATGAATATAATTCTTAATATAATGGATATTTTACCACATGAACAACTTGTAATTACAAGAAGTTTATTTTCGACTCAAGTGCCAAGGGTCGACAAAATGACCATTATTAACTTAAATAATTACATAATGTTCATAACATGGTAATAAGTGATATAAAAGGAATAGTGAACTTGAAAAGGGTTCTTAAGAAAGTAGAAATTAACTCTAGTTAATTATTCAGGAGATTAAAGAACGATCGAGTCAAGTCGGACACGAGGTATGGGACTGCGTCTCAATCTCCTTTCATTGAGGCATATTTGGTTTTATACACAACTTTATTTTATACGGTGTATAAAACCCTTTGACTTTTAATTTTATTCAAAAAGAATCTTTTTATACAAATCATTTTACTAAATGAAAAAAAGGAGTGTTTTTGTCTTACGTATGCGGTGATAACGACTTCTCCGCCACCGTGACCATTATCTGAGTTTCGGCTTCCTCTAAAAGCCATAAACTTTTTTAAAATGAAAAATAAATACCATGTTTTAATTTTCTTTTTTTTTTGTTATTGAAAATGGTTTCGTTAATGTTTTGATTATATCAATGTGTTTTTGATATCATGTGATCGAAATGTGGAAATGTTATGTTTCCTTTATGCATGTTTTATGTGATACGATTATGTTATGGTTCTTGGGCGTTGTTTATGAAGATGGGTGGTTCCATGATAAACTAAGGGAGGGTGAGCCTGATATAGCTCTCCAATTCATTGGGTAACGTGAAGGATTTAAACGCTAAGGTTTCTCCGAAGAGATTTAGGGAATATACTGTGATGGGTATTCCAAACATAACCATGAGGGTTACTCCCTACGTAAGAATGTTATGAATGCATCAAGTTACCTTCATGTATTAAGATTTCTATGAGTTATTCATGATTTTATGAGGTATGTTAAAGTGATTATGTTTTATGAGTAAAGTATTATTTCATTAATTCTTATGCATACATGTACTAATGTTTTCATTTCATACTTTTATATCCCTTACAGAGCTTTTTATGCTCATCCCAAGTTTTTGAAATGTTTTTCACAGGTCAAGGGAAAGGTACATGATGTGATGATAGTGTCAAGGAAGTGTCATGAAATAATCCATGTTTTGTTTTAAATATGTTTCCTTTGATGGGAAAAGTGAATATTGTCTTTAATGTAACCACCTTGTTTAAATGTGGAATGTAATGCAAGTTTTATGATCTAATTCTCTAAAACTCTAAACCTG
Source organism: Viscum album (assembly GCA_963277665.1). Taxonomy (NCBI): domain Eukaryota; kingdom Viridiplantae; phylum Streptophyta; class Magnoliopsida; order Santalales; family Viscaceae; genus Viscum; species Viscum album. Next base: position 1,841,373,015 of record OY728157.1, on the reverse strand, counting down.
AAAAGATCCTTAATGTTTAATCTTGTAATAACTCAAGATTAAGTAAGGTTTAAGGCATAGGGCCTTATATGAAAAATATCCCAGTGTGGGGTAATACCAATTCAAACGAGGAGGGTTTGGTGTGATAGGTATTGATCACCACATTGATTAGAATGTTAATATTTTTTTATAAAAATTATTGCATTACTATGAACTCCTAAGAACATAAATCCTCTTCAACTAACTTATTTATATCTAAAAAGACCCCAACCCTAGTATCTTAGGCCGGTGCCCTAATTTATTATATTGGAATGATTACAAAGAATCAAATACCAAATGATTGAATAGTTTATTAGTTATGGTAAACTAGAAACGTACATGGTTCCCTTTTTTACATTGGTTATAGAAAATAAAACATAATACATAGAAAAATAAATTGCTCATCATCCTTGAAAGTCATTCCAATAATTCATCTTCATATCTTAGGGAAATGAAACATAATAAGTGTGAGCTCAAATTCTCAATAAAGGTTAATTAAAATGGTGACTATCAAGAACCAAGGAACATAATCAACATGGTATGGTATATAACTAGACACACATTCCATTTAATCAATAAGTAGATAGTTAAATGCATTCATATATTTTGTCAAAGTGAAAATATCTTGGTTAATAATAAATGAATGCTGGATGAAAGAAATGATTAATTATTAGATTTATTGTATTTGGAATATGAAACATTATACCATCAATACCTATTCTCAAGACAGTTTAAGTTTGTGGGTAGAGAATCGTCTGATTCTATTGGGAAACAAATGTGAAGGTTTTGTCGCCAACTGATTTGTCTCATGAGACCTGATGATGCATCGAGAGACTATCTATAACTAGGACCAATCCATATATTATAGTCCAAATAATTCTTCATATATATAATAATCTATTTAATTCATGAATCTATATGCCTTAACATCAAATATTCATATTGAGTAAATGATACAGATTTATCAATATTTTCTGAGTTAATCAAATAACTTTCAAAATAAATATCATATGTAAAAATGGTATACAATTTAGGAAATAATTATAAACATGATATAAATAATATTGATATTAAATGAAAAATTATATCAAATGAGTAGTAGATACACCACGTAAAAATTATCAGGTGCACAATACCAAGTAAGTCTCAATGAAATTGAAATTGATACGAAATCCCTTACCTTGCACTTTCCTTCAGTTGAACATGATTTAACATCCATTATAGTGGTTTAAAGAATGTTATTAATTTATAGCATAACCAGAACCATATACTTATTTATTATATCATATATTATTCTCTTATTTCATTTTATTACTTGTTTTTTAATAATATTTTGTTATTACCCTTGTTTCATGTGTTAACTACTTTATTTTCCTATGGGTGTTTTGTCATGTAAGTCTCGGTTTTTGTGCATAAGATATATTTAATTCATCTAAAAAATGATATTTAGGTCTTAGATATCATATTTATTCATTATATACATTTTTTATAATCATTATTGAATGGTGAACATGGAAAATGAATCGCATCATGTCATAAAGACGGTAGGTCGTACATATGCATGAGCGACGATATCATTCCCTTAATGGTGAAAGGGTAAGGAAGTGGATGGTATGTTAATTTTTATAGAATCATAATCATGTAATAATAATAAATATATCCATTATTTTCACCATTATAACCATCCTAGTAAAGTGGTGATGAAAAAAAAATTACACCACAGTGTGAAGACGATAAGCCATACGTACGCATGCTCGGTGCTTTTGTTTTTCATAGGATGGATAAAAGGTGGAATATGGTAGTCCCATAATCATAATAACACCTACTCATATATATGATATTATACTTATTACTTTATCATACAAAAAATACATGTAGATGAAGTGGAAGAAGAAACAAACTTGAAATAGTCGATAATGATGATTACCTTTTCTTCAGCGGACTTCCTTTAATCTCTTCTTATGTGATCTAGGATAGGTTTTTTGGAAGGACCAGAGACTCTATAACTCATCTAAGGATTTTTATAAGAAAAATGGTCAGGTTTTTGTCAATCTAGATGGCTAAAATTGGTGTGAGTACGTGAGGGAGGAGGTTTTCTTTTATAATTGAGGTGAGGGGTACTTTTTGGAAATTTAAAAAATATTAAAATATATCAAGGCTATTCTAGAGGCAAAGACTTAAAAATGAACTATAAATTAACATGAGAAGAAATTTTATACCATATATTATCCCTTTTGTTATTAATTTACATCTTTGTGTTTTTAAATAATTTAATAATATATTAATTCAATAAAATATCATTATTATCAAATTTGATACTATTCATTTAATTTGACTTCAAATACATCAACAAAAAGTGGGAATTCAAATATAATTCTTTCAAAAATCTCTAATATATCCTATATATCTAGAAACGTTTTTAGAAACATTAATTAATCCCAAATATATCAAAATTAATACTTTTAAAATCAATTGTTTTATTTCTTTATTAATTAAATAAACATCATGTTAGAATTGTAGAAGCATTTAAGGTAATTATATAATTTATAAAAAATTAAAAATAAATTTCTATAATTATTTTTTTAATTAATATCAAAATAGACATTTATATCTGTTCATATCTTAATTGTTTTCCTATGTGGAAACATAAAAGATATTAAATACAAAGAGAGTGAAATTTTGTAACTATCTTTGATTAAATAATATATAAATTATTTTCATAGAAAATTTTTCATTAAAAAACTAAAATTAGATATTAAGGTGATAAGGGTCAAATAATACTCATAAAATAATTTTTTTACAAGTTTAGGTCATGGTTATACCCTTATCTTTTGGTTTTAACCCTTTTTTAACCCTTTTAACTCTTACCATGACAATATGGACTTTTACTCTTTGAGGGTCAATATTGTTACTATAAAATGAAAAAAGAACCATAATAAATAATGAGTGATATTTTAAACCTTATATAAATAATTTGGATGAATTTTATATTTTTATAATTTTTATATCATTTAATAAAATACTATTTATTTTAATATAACATTAATGTCAATTTTGACATTATTCATTACTTTGACTTTTACAAAAAAGAAATAAAAATGATATATCCTCAAACCAGATCTTTTAAAATATCACTAATATGTCAAAGGTCTCTATAAAATTAATGTATGACATTGATTATATCAAATTATATTTATTTTAATATTTTTAATATCATTTATTTGATATTTACATTAATTAAACTATTAATGCATCATCATTGTGTAAGCCTTTAGGGTAATTATTTATTTCATAAAAATTAAACATGAATTACCAAGATGAAAATATAAATTTAATATTTTCAAATAATATTTATAGTAGAATATATATTATGAATAAACACATATTAGAAATATAATACTTATCAAATAAATTATTGTGATAAGTTTGACTTTTCTTAAAATAAAATACTATAAAGGGCTTAAAGTAACACAAGTGACCCCAAGAGGCCATAAAATCATCCCAATGACGGTTTTAATTTAAAATAACTCATTCAATAAAATTAGGTCTTGTGTTTGGGTAATTTTATAATATTTAGAAAATTAGTTTTACCATTAATTACCTGATTTACCCTTAATCATGGTAATTAAAATTAATAAAGTTACTATTCATATTAAAAAAAATAAAGGGGGTATATTTAATTAATTTGGAACTTATGATTCAAAATATGGAATCCATTTTTAAAAATTCAAAACATATTATTGGATAAAATTAATTTAAAATTCATCTCATAGATGGGGTGAGAAAATGAGTTTTTAAAGTGAAAACTTGCAAAAGTTTGAAATGTTTTTATAGAAAAATTCAATATAAAAAAGATTTAAATGACATTAATTGAATTAATATATTTATTATTGATATAATTTTACATTAAAACCAATTAAAATATAATTTAACATTATAAATTACTTTGATAAAAATTTAATTTTCAATTAAAATGCAGTATTTTTTTCACAATTCATCAAAAAATGAAACATATTAGAAAAATTAAAAAAATTAAACCAAAGTAAAATTTGATATTTATATTTAAAAATGAAGTTTAATTTTTCATATATAATTTATAAAAGTGTGAAATTTTAGCTTTAAAACAAGTGCGCCATTAAAATCCGACAAAACTGCCTTTAAAAATATACCTTTTTATGCATAAAAGTGGATTTATTATTATGTCATGTCCATAAAACACATAATATGAATTTTAAACATTATATTTAATATATAATTTATAAATTTAATAAATTTTTAATACTATTAATTTTTCCAATTTAACATCTATGTTATAATAATATTTCATTGTTCGTTTATGTTGGATATTGCGTGCATTATAAGCTTTCGAAAAGATTAACTTTAAAGATAGAAATACCACAAAAATCATGGTGTGTTACATTATATAATCTTTAATATTTTTTTCTCACAATTTTAGATTTCACTTAAAAAATCAAAGGTTGATACTTGAAAATGTACTTATGGGAAACTCACATTAGAAATTGGGTTAATAAAACATCCTTTTAATAAGAGGGAAAGGGAAATGCAATGGTTATCACATAATTTGACTTTAAAATATGAGAAAATTAATAAAAAGTGAAAACATGGACATGGAAGAGAAATATAAATATCAATTTATAATAGATAGTGATATATAACATTATAATTATAAATTTAACCATCACAAAATTGTAAATTTTTGATCTGTTAAAAGACCACTGATTTATTATAAAGAAAAGTAAAAATATAACATTTTTTCTCCAAAATACTTTTCCTATAGTTGAGTGATTAATTTAATATCTATATAAGTAATTGATAAAATAAACTAACTTGATTAATTTTCATGTAATTATCATAATCTCATCATTTGGTTGTGCTTTGATCTATTTTCACTTCATCATTTACGCTGGGAAATGGATGTTGAAGATAGATTTTTTTATACCTAAAACACTGTAATGAATCATAAGATCCACAAGTCATTCCATATTAATTTAAATGTTTAATGAAACTAAAAATGGTTAACACATGAAATACAATATAATAAATCACACTTATATCAACAAAAAATATCCAATGTTCAAATTGATCCATTCCATAAGTAGTTAATTTTAAGACTCATCCAAAATATGTTTTTCCAAAATCAAAGAAAAATAAAATACAAGCAAGGTCACTAAATTTCCAAAATCAAATTAATATTAAATTTTCCCAAAACAAAATAATGTATATCTTATTTTTCACATACCAAATATATGAATACCTTGATCACCTTAAATCCTTAATGAAAACATGCATGATTCCAAATATAAAAAAAGCAGGTTGTTGAATATATTCCTTAAATCCAAACATGTAGTAAACCCAAAAAAGATAAAATAAACCATCAAATCACTAACCACTTTCATGGTCACCAATACAATCCCATAAACATATATTTATCATTTTTTATCTCAATAGTAATAATATATTAAGGGTTATCTTCCCTTAATCATGTGTTTTCCAAATAACCAACTTTTCACATAATCATTTTTCTTGGTTACCGGTACTACTTATCATGTGCTTAAAAATCCTTAAAGAATAAATATTATAGTAAAATACTTATATATATAGATAATCAGTGATAAATTAATTCTTAAATCCAAATACACATGTACTTTAATCATTCCACTTATTTATTAAACCATTAAACACGCTTCATCATCTTCCTTAATACCTCCTTCATTTTATATGTCATTTGTGGTTTCTTTATCATCACTAATATAACCCTGATGGTTCTATTCATGATATTTCCTCCCAGGATATGGATTTTCATAACATTTAATCATCAATAACACCCAAGTACATTATTCTCATCCACTTCGTTAACCAAAATTTTCATTTTTCTTTGTAATTATTTTCTTTATGTCTTTCTTCCACACACTAAAAACATATTAAAGTTTCTATAAGACAATAACTTGGGAATTTATTCTCACATTAGGAAACTGAATCATCTTTCATTCATTGTTTCCATGACTTGATCCCTCAGTGAACTCCATCCTTCTCTTATTTGGTGAGTCCATGATTCGGTTAAGGTGTATGTTGTTAACAATTTATCGTGATAACTGGTTAATAATAATCACAATATTTTTCACTCTAGTAATTATCCCATTTTATTTCTCATCAAAACATTTTATATCATATTTATCATTAACCCAGTTCCTTTGGGTTCTATCCATTGACTAAAACAAAAAAGCATAGCGTGACCACTACAAATCATAGTGATATAGTCATGAATAATCATTTATAGGATATATAAATCATGAAATATTCTTATCAATCTATAAGTCTATAGGTTTAACATAGGTTATTCATAGTCAGTACCAAATCTATAGGATTATATCCTATAATTAGAGTTATTCTCAAAGTCAGTCATATCGTTATGTTTTCTAATCCATGATTTCCAACATATAGTTCTCAATATTTCTACTAAACTTCCTTTGATACCAACTATAAAGACCCCAACCTGAGTATCTCAGGGCCGGTGTCTTACTTTATTATATTAGAATTATTTTAAGGAATTAAATCTAAAAGGACTAAATACTTTTGTAGTCTTGGTAAAAAAATATATAAATGGTTCCCTTTTTTACATTGGGTATAGGAAATAAAACTTAATACATAGAAAAATAAACTACTCAGCATCCTTGAAATTCATTCTAAGAATTCATCTTCATAACCTGGGGAAAGAACAAATAATAAGGGTGAGATAAAATGATCAATAAGGGTTATGTAAAATGGAAAATATCATGAATAAATGAACATAATCAACATGAAATGGTAGATAAATAAACACACATGATATTTAATCAATAAATTTAGAATGAAACGCATCCATAGATATTTTCATAGTGAAAATATTCTGGAAAATAATAAATGAATGAAGAATGAAGATAATTATTAATTATTGGGTGTCATGTATCTGTAACATGAACCATTATACCATCAATAAATATTTTAAAGATATTTAAAGTCTATGGGTAGAAACTTCTCTGATCCTGTTGGAAACTAACATGAAGCGTTTGTCGCCAAATGATTTTTCACATGAGACTTATCGATGCATCAAGGGAATATCTATAACTAGGACCCATTAGTATCTTCTAGTCCAAATCATTTCTCATATATCGAATAAGTTATTTAATTAATGAATCAATATTCCTTAACATCAAATATTCATATTGAGTAAAGGATACAAATTTATCAATATTTTCCCCATTAATCAAATAATATTTAAAGTAAATATCGTATGTAAAAATGAAATACATTTTACAAAATACTAATATCCATGATATAAATAATATGTATGTTAAATGAAAATTGATCTCAATGGAGTTGTAGATATACCACATAAAAATTATTAGGGGCATAATACCAAGTAAGTCTCAATGAAATGGAAATTGAGATGAAGTCCTTACCTTGAATTTTCCTTTAGTTAAACATGATTTAATCTCCTATATAATGTTTTAAATAATATAATTAATTTATAACAGAACTATATCTATATTTATGATATCATATATGATCCTATCATTTCATTTTATCACCCATTTATTAATAATATTTCGTTATTACCCTTATTTCGGGTGTTAAATGCTTCATTTTCCTATGCATGTTTTGTCATGTAAGTCCTAGTTCTTGTGTATATGATATAGTTACATCATCTAAAGAATGATATTAAGGTCATATATATCATATTTATTTATTATATACATTTTTTATGATCATTCTTGAATGGTGAATATAGAAAATGAATCGCATTGCGTCATGGAGACAATAAGTCATATGTATGCACGAGCGATAGTATCATTACCTTAATGGTGAAAGGGTAAGGAAGTGGATGGAATATTAATTTTTCTAGAATCATAATAATTTTATAATTATAAAATATATCCACTGTTTTCATCATTATACCAATCTAAGTAAAGTGGTGATGAAAAAAAAATTGCACCATGACGTGGAGATGGTAAGCCATACGTACCCACATGCGATGATTTCATTTTTCATATGATGGATCAAAGGTGGAATATGGTTGTACCATAATAATAATAAAATATCATCATATATATGATACTTTATTTTTTTTACTTTATCATGGAAACAATACCTATAGAGTAATTCTAAGAGGAAACAAACTTGAAAGAGTTGATAAAGATGATAACCTCTTCTTCGAAAGACTTCCTTTAATATCTTTTTATGTGATCTTGGGTAGGTATTATGGAAGGAATAAAACCTATAAAACTCAAATAATTATTTTGATAAGATAAATTTTCAGGGTTTTGTGAAATATCCTGAGTTTAAAAAAAAATAAATACTATGTTCGATAGTGCACATGATACACCACATCGAGCTTAGACAAACAACTAAATATTATTATTTAAATATTACCATTATAATATAGCCTTTAGAATGGAGGTAATGAAAAATATTAAATAAATTATGAAAATATTGTTTAAACATGTATATATAATTAATTATTTGGTTACTAATTAATTATCAATGAAAATAAAACACTTTTTAAAATAAAAGGAAATATTTTTCTAAAAAACTATTTAAATGTGCACAAGTAAGTTTTATAGTAATAAATAAATAAATTTCTATTATTAGATTATATTAATGACATATATAATATTCAATATAATATTAAACATTCATACTATGTGTTTTCTAGACATGATATAAGAACAAATCGAATTTTATGCATAGAAGAAGTATTTTTCTAAAAATGCAGTTTTACATCCTTTTGATGGTGTAATTGTTTTAAATTTAGTTTTGAAACTTATATAAATTAAATTTGATAAAATAAAATTCTTATGTTAAATTTTAATATCAAAATTTAATTTGGTTGAATTTTTTATATTTTTCTAATAAGATTCATGTTTTGATGAATAGTGAAAAAACACTCTATTTTAATTGAAAACATGTTTTCATCTAAATTATTTATAGTGTTGAAATATTTTTTTAATTGGTTTTAAAGTATAAATAGAAAAATTTTATATCATTTAACACAATTTAGGTTATTGGAATCAATTTCACATTGGATTTGGATATAAAATCATTTTAATCTCTTAAACATTTCCACTTTTAAAACCCGTTTTCTCATTCTGTCAACAGAATTAATTTAAAATTAATTTTATCCAATTTTGTGTTTTTAATTTTTAAAAATGGATTCCATATTTTTAATAATAAGGTAATTTTTTTAAATAGTTCCCTTTTATTTTTGGACAATATGAATAATAACTTCAGTAATTTTTTTATTTCCACAGTTGAGAGTAAATCAGGTAATTAAGCGTAAAAATAATATTATAAATATTATAAAATTATCCAATAAATTGTCTTACTTTTTATTTATGAGTTAATTTAAACTTAAATCATCCTGGGATGATTTTATGACCTCTTAGATCCACTTCAATGACTTTAATCCCTCTATAGTATTTTAATTTAAAGAAAAGTCAAAGATACCACACTTATGTTTTAATAATTATAAAATTTTTAATATAGGGTTATTCAGAATATATATTAGGCTGTAAATGGAATTTGTAAATATAAAATTTTAATATTAATCATTTAAATTTATTTTAATTTTTAGGAAAGAAATAATTACTTTAAATGATTACACAATGATGATGGAATAATTCCTTACTTAAGGAAAATATCAAATAAATGATATTAAAAATATTAAAATAAATATATTTTTAAATAATTAATATCATAAAATAATTTTATATATTAATTTTACATTTTAGTGATGTTTTAGAATAATCGGTTTGAATTTATCTTGTTGTTATGATATTTTTAAAAAGTCAAGTAATGAGTAGTGTAAAAATTAACATTATTGATATTTTAAAATAAATAATATTTTATTGAATGATATAAAATTCATAAAAATATAAAATTAGGCCAAATTATTTTTTGGTCAGAGTAGAGTACTCAAGAGGGGGGTGAATTGAGTATCTGTAAAAAAATTTGTTTGAAAATATTTCTTAAAAGGTTCCCCAATAAAAATAAATACAGGCCAGTTAATCAAAGTAATACGGTTATAAGAGTTTCACTATTCAAATAACTTCTTAGAAGATTGATTAATTCTCAGTATTCTCAATATCAGTTATTGATATTACTTTTGAAGCTATTATAATAAGGAAAAAAAATTATAAATTATGTCCAAGATTAACTATCAAAATAAATCTAGTGATTTATGAATTATATAGTAAAACACAGAAAACTAAATTAAACAACACAGCAGATATAAAACAAGTGGTTCAGTCTCAAGCCGAGACCTAATCCACTCCACTTTGTGATCACCTACCAACAAGAATTTTATATTAATAAACTTGATCCACACCCTGGATCGGGGTAAAAAACAGTGCATAGGACTGTCCAGGTCACACGATCTCTTCCACAGTTCTTCGTTGGTATAAACTACCAGGTCATAGAGGGAACCCTTCCACACTTATCCATGGGAGTAAACAAGTGTAAAAAGATATGAGAGGAAGGATATCTTGTTTTCTTCAGTTTAATATAGTAGACAATGAGTGTTTTAATACAGACACACACACACACACTGATCAAAAGCTAAAAACAATACACAACAGAGAAAAGATGATGAGATAAGGTTGGAAATGCTATGAGTGTTATTATATGAAACTCTGGACTTCTAGGATGAAGAAGATGCAAGAATCGAGTCTTCTTGCAAGAAACAAAGTATTACAAGTTTGGTGCTCTGGTTTCTAGTTAGATCCGGCTCGTGTTCTTAGTGGAGTTTTTATTGCAAATATATTCTTGAATCTGATCTATGGTATCTTATCTTATGCATTCATGAATTCTTCATGTGTTTTTCAGATGTATCTTGTTTCATGTGTCATTTCTTTTATCAAGAATTCTAATGCTTCTACTGCTCTTCCACTGCTTGTTTTAGGGCCACACTTTTCTTTTTTATTCTTGGAGTAATGTGTTGGAGCCGACATGATGCATGTATTCTGCACCTCATACCTCATACTATCAGGTGGCATTCCTACAAAGAAATATTAATTATGTCAGTGCATTTAAAAGTCTCAAATATAACTATTAGAAATTAAATTTAAAATGAAAAAATAGATTAAATAACGGTGTCACAGTCTGTCTGGAAATGGTGTCACTTGGAAACGGTGCCACTGCAAAATGGTGCCTTCTTCTTTTCCTTTGAGTGGTGAGATAGTTATTATGGCATGGTTGTATAGATATTAGGGACTGGTAGCACATATGCAGTGTTAGGATCACAGTTTCTGGTCTTTTTCCAAACTTCAAACAATGTCTTAACAAGGAACCAGTGTCATAGTTTTCAACAGATCTGAAATTGGTTATGGTATACGGGTTACGGTGTTTGGTCACGGTGTATGGGTCATAGTGTCTGGTCATAGTGTCTGGGTCACAGTGTCTAGGTCACAGTGTCTGTTCACGGTGTCCGGGTCACTCTGTCTGGTCACTTTGTATGGGTCACGGTGTCTGGGTCCTTTTCCATAAAACCAGAACTGGTGGTAGACTCACGATTTCTCAGACTTAGCCAAATATCTGTATATATACTTAAGCAGTAATATTCACAGAATTAATTAGACTTAATAATTCATAAAAGAAATCATTATATACCAAAGTTAAATATAGTTTACAATAATCAAACATGATGTATAACAATTAAGATCTTGGGTAGGCTTATTTAAAGCATAAAGAAACTGACCATATGTACACATGACTGGAAACAAATTAAACAAGATTTGCAGAATATATTGGATTTGTGATCATTAAAACATGATTAAAATAAGAGGATTCCAACATTATCCCCCTTTTTGATGATCACAAATCATGTATGTGAGATATCTTTTCTTAGTGTATGTGTCTCTCCCATAGTGTGCATTTAGAGTGCATGTCTCTCCCCTTTTGGTATTATCAAAAAGTGTACAAAGGGAAATAAGAGAATAGAAAATAATAGGTCATAGTAAATTTGATGGAGAATGATGTTTCATTACAAACAGAAAGCAACAAAAATACAAAAATATCCCTATCAAAAGATAGTGTTAACTTTTCTTCATCACTGGATGTCTTCTCTTTGCCCTTGGTAGCAACATCAGGAGAAGCCACAAGAGTAGATGTAAAAGTTGAAGAAGGAAGAGAACCAACTGACAGAGAAGGAAGAGGGAGTCCTTCAAAAACAGAAGGGGCCAAGGTAGGTTTTGTGGAAGATTGAGGCAATTGTTGGTCAAGGATAATAGGTCTGATCTGACTCAGAGCCTGAGAGACTGACATAAAGGTAGAGACAAAAGCAGTGAATGAGGAAGGAGGCAAACTAATCTACAAGGGTGCATCTATAGGAGCCACAATAGTAGTACTCTACACATGAAGATAAGGCCTTAATAACTTGATGAAGTTAGCAATAATATCATCACCACATTGCATCGCTTTCTCAAAGTCATCTTTGTTCTTCATTAACTTTCCCAACAAAGGAGTGAAATATTTCAACCTTTGAACTTGAGTTTTGAAAGCTTGAGTGACAGGAGGGATTTTCTGATTCTCTACAAGGTACTTGAAATGGTTTTTTCATATTATGCTTAGAGAAAATTTTATTGAAGTAGAAATCCACTTTCTTAGTAATTTCTTCCTGAGAATAATTTTCAATATTGGAATGAATTTTTACCAAATCAAGAACTCTATCCCTATTCTTAACAACCACAGATAGAGACTCTTTGTCAAATCCACTGATCACTAATTGAAGTTCTTCTCTAACAACCATTCTGAGTAGATCACTATCCAAGGAGGGTTGATATGACTGTCCAGAGGTACTAGAATCTGTAACAGCTGAAGTAAGGGACTTTAGTTGATTTAGAACTTTTTTTAGAAATCCCTTATGCTCATTAGTCAATTGTTTGAGACCAATAACAAGATCATGAATTTGTTGAACTATTTCTTGTTTCTTTCAGCCACCTTGTTAGTTAAGGATGTTAGGTTATGTTGAATTATAGAGACAACTTCTTGTGGAATTTGACCACTAACATCCTCAACAAGATGAGAAATAGGATCTGGTCTTGATTTCAACACTCTTTGTATATCTTCAACCATAGATCTGAGAGATTTTACTTCATCACTCAACTGTTTGTTCTCAAATATAACCTCTTTAATTTCATGAATCATTTTTGGCTGAATCTTCCATATGATTTTTTTTCTAACAATAGGGTAGCATATCTTTCACTTAGGTTTGTTATAGGAGTAGGTTGAGTATTCATGATATTTTCAACTATAGCCAATAATGTAGATCCAAAGGCTTTCAAATCATTCTTACTCACTAAGGCAGAAGGTTCTTGTAAAGGTTTAGGAATAATAGCCGAGACAAGCTCAAGTTCCTTTGTAGATATAACTTCAAGAGTAGAGGCCAATTTCAATTGAAACATAGTAGACATATCTATACCTTTAACTGAGGCTTGTTGGGAATCATTCACATCAAAATAGATAGGGAATTTATACCATGTATCTACAATGCTTTAATTAAATGGATTAGGAATTTCAACACTTTCTAGATTAGGGTACTGATCCCCCTCAAAAAGTGCATCTCTCATAGGACTAATAGATTTAGTTCTTTGATCTATTTTCAAAATTTCATCCCCAATATCCTCACCCATTTCTTTTCTAGCCAACTTAAAATATTGATCCATTTTTTCGTCAGTAGATGGGATAATATTAGGAACAACTTGTTCCTCTAAGTGTTCCTCAAAAGAAGCTTCTTTCTCAAGATAAATTTCTTCTAAATGCTCTTCCAGAACAACATTTTTCCTTAAATTAACAGCATATTCTTCTTTAGAAGCAGATTCTTCTTCCAAATCAACAATTTCTTTAGGAACATATACTTTCTTATCAATTATGACTTGAGGAATAGGTCCACTATCTTTTTTATATAGGAAAGTTTCCCTTGTAGCTGAACCAACCTCTTCTTCCTCCTCCTCAATAGGATAGTCAACAATTTCATCTGGTTCCATACCAGGATCAAAGATGTTCTTAGGTCTTGAAGAATTCTGAACCAGGTTGAAATTTTCATAAACCCTATCATTATCCTCCAACCATGATTTTCTCCATGGATTCCAACTAATTTTTATTATTTTTACTGTAAACTTTGAGACAAAAAATTCATAGTCTTTAATGACTTCTTCATCTGTTCTAACCAACCCTTTAGCATGAAGCATATAAGAGATTAAACTTGTGTAGAATAAAGAGGTTGACTTTGAGGTTGTCTTTATCAACTCACACATATGAAGTATAACACACTTACATAGGTTAATATTGTGTCCATTCTTCATAATATGTATAGAAAATACATACTAATACTTGAGTGTAGAAAAATATCCTTTTCTTGGACTAATCAAGTTCTGAACAAACTTAAACAATAGTCTGGTTTTACCATCTAGCTTAGTAGAAACAACCCTTCTCTTTGTCTTATTTCCACCGAAGCTTCCCAAGGCTTATTCTAAAACAAAGATATCAATGGGAGGAGGAGGACCACTCTGGTAGTCCTAAAAAATTCCCTCATAAGGTATCCTTAGATAATAAGACCATAACCTCAAAGAAAAGGTACATCTATGGCCATTGATCTAGGTTATCACAATAAAACCCTCTTTTGTATCAAATGATAATTGAATGAACTAAAAAACTGAGCAAATAGATTTGGGTAAATCAGACTTGTCTCCTTTGTGAACCAATCCACCTATCCCACTCTTTAAGTACTTTAAACACTATATACTTACTTGACAACAAACACTTAGGGTAGATTTATTTTTCTAGCACCACTATTCTGTCAAAAAGTTTCAGATTCAAAGGACCTTCGGGCACTATCTTTGGTGATATTTTCATCTTTTTCTTTGATCTGTGCTTATTAGGAGTTGATGAGGATGGGTATCTAATTCTGGGCATTCAATGAAGGTTTGAGAGAGATATAGATCGATAATTGAAGGGTTGAAGGAGGGATTACAGTTTGAGAGAAGAGATATCGAGTGAAGAAAAGCGTGAAACTTCATTCATTTTTATCATTTAGGGATATCAAGCATCGCAAATTCAAAAGTGTAGGAAAGAAAAAGAATAAAATAATTAATTACAGTGATATGAGTTATAATATGTAAATAAAATGAAAAAGTGTATTTATGGTGAGACCGGAACAAACTTTCATGGTGAGACCATAAAAAACTTTCATGGTTAGACCGTAATAGGTTTTCACGGTGAGATCGTAATAGGTTTTCATAGTGTCATCTCTACTGTGTGACTTCAAAACTATGTGATCGTATTGTTTGAAATAGTATGTGCCAGATAGTAACTGAGAGATAGTAACTGTGAGATCGTAAACATGAAACAACAACTTTTATGTCAGTACACTATAGAACTGTAAGATTTAGACAGCAATATTAAGACAGTTACTTGTGAAACCATAAACTGTGAAACAATAAGTTGTGAAATAGTACACTTACTACTTAAAATTTATCATTCCCAATTCATGTATGATGTAATCTATTATTTTAGAATTTAATGGTTTGGTGAATATATCAGTGAGATGATATTCAGTTAAAATGAATTATAAAGTGATATCACCTTTTTTATAATGGTCTCTCAAAAAGTGACGTCTTACATTAATATTTTTTGTCCTAGAGTGTGAAACAAGATTTTTGGAGATTCTAATAGCACTTTTATTGCCACAATTTGTGGGTACATGCCTGAATTGATATCCATAATCTAGTAATGTGTGTTTCATCCACAAAATTTGTGCACAACATCTACCATCATCTATTTATTTAGCTTATGTAGTAGATAATGCAATAGGGTTTTGTTTCTTACTACACCATGATACCAGTGACTTGCCTAAAAAATGACATCTTCCAGAGTTGATCTTTTTATCTAACTTACAACCACCGAAATCATTATCAGAATAGCTAACTGACTCAAATGATTTTCCTTTAGGACCGAACAATCCTAGATTGGGTGTATTCTTAAGGTATTTGAAAATTCTCTTAACATCATTTAAATGAGATTCCTTAGGGTTTTATTGAAAATGAGCACACATACATACACTAAACATAATATCAAGCCGGTTAGTGGTTAAGTAGAGTAAGCTTCCAATCATTCCTCTATAAGTGGTTTGATCAATAGATTTTCCATCTTCATCATGATCCAACTAAAAAGTAGTACTCATTGTAGTGTCATTACTTTTAGTGATATCAAAGACAAAACATTTTAGAATATCTCTAGTATATTTTATTTGATTTAAAATAATACCATCATTGTTTTGAAAGATTTTAAATCCAAGAAATAATTTTAGTTCACCCATTAAACTCATTTTAAATTTGTTTTGCATAATTTTAGAAAATTCAACACATAAATAATTTTTTGAAGATCCAAAGATAATATCATCTACATAAATTTGAACTACTAAAACATCATTGGAAATTCGTTTTATGGAAAGGTTAGGACCAACTATATCTTTTTTAAAACCTTTATAAATAAGAAAAGTACTTAATCTATCATACCAAGCTCTTGAAGCTTGTTTTAAACCATATAAAGATTTTTATAATTTATGAAAATGATTTGGAAGATAAGAATTTCTAAAACCAGGGGGTTTCTCAACAAATACATCTTCAGCTATATACCCATTTAAAAATGCACTCTTAAAATCCATTTTATATAGTTTAAAATTCAGATGGGCAACATAAGCAAGAAGGATTCTGATGGCTTCAAGTCTAGATACTGGTGCAAAGGTCTATTCATAGTCAGTTATCTCTTCTTGACTATATACTTGGGCATCCAATCTAGCCTTATTTTTAACTATGTTACCAGCTTAATCTAACTTATTTCTAAACACCCACTTAGATCCTATGGTAAATGTGTCTTTAGGTCTGTCAAAAAGTTTCCAAACTTTGTTCCTTTCAAACTAATTAAGTTCTTATTGCATATACATCATCCAAAATTCATCATTTATATCATCATTAATGTTTTTAGGTTCAAGTTTTGATAAGAAGACTTGATGTTAAACTTGATTTCTAAGATAAGATCTAATTTTAGTTCCTTTATCTAAATATCCTATAACAACATCTAAAGGATGGTTCTTAAGAGTTCTAACAGCTCTAGAAAAACAAGGACTAGTGACTTCAAGTTTTTCAATAGGTTTGGGTTCATTATGACTTGAATATGAAGAATTTCCAGAACTAGAAGTTTTCATAGATTCATTTACAGGATATTTAGATGATTTTGAATTGATTTCTAGATTTGACACATCATCTTCCAGGTTCCCTAGAGTGGTCTTAGGCTCATGTGGATCTGTCTCATCAAACTAGATATGGACAGATTCTTCCACACATTTATTTCTTTTGTTAAACACTCTATAGGCTTTACTAGAGATTTAATACCCTAGAAATATTCCTTCATCACTCTTGGATGCAAATTTATCAAGATTTTCCTTATTATTAAGGATATAGACTTTGAAACCAAAAACTTTGAAGTATCTTACTTTGGGTTTTCTATTGTTCCATAACTCATATGGAGTTATTTTAAGAATAGGTATAATCAACACTCTATTAATAATATAACATGGTATATTTACTACTTCAACCCAAAAATAAATAGGTAAGTCATATTCACTAAGCATGGTTCTAGCAATCTCTTGCAAGGTTATAGTTCTTCTTTCTACAACTCCATTTTGTTGAGGTGCTTTAGGGGTAGATAAATTATGACTATAGCCATTTCGTGAACAAAAAGATTCAAACTCTTGATTTTCAAATTCACAACCATGATCACTTCTTAAGGATTTAATTCTAATTACACTAATATTTTCTACAGTTTTAGAATATTTGGTGAAATGAGAGCAGGTTTCACTTTTGTGAGCCAAAAATAATGTCCAAGCATATCTAGAAAATTCATCTACAAGAACATAAACATAGTTCTTCACATTTAAACTATAAACTCTAGATGGTCCAAACAAATCCATGTGAACCAGTTTGATAGGTTGAGAAGTTGACACTTCTTTCTTTGGTTTGAAGGAAATTTTGTGTTGTTTTCCATTTTGACAAGGATTACACTATCATTTGGAAACTCAAGTTTGGGTAGGTATTTGACTAAGCCTTTTCTATTTATATTTATAAGGGATTGAATATTACAGTTTTCTAGTCTCCTATTCCAAATCCAAGACTATTTGTGAAATACACTTAAATATGAATCATTTTGAGAAACTAAAGACTCTAAGTTAACAGAGTATAAATTTTCATTTCTTAATGCAGAAAACAGTAATTCATTTTTAGAATTAAAAAAAATCTCAAGAATCATTTTCAAATTTAACATGAAATCGATCATCATATAGTTGTAAAATACTGAGCAGATTATATTTCAATCCATCAACAAAAATTACTTTGGAAATTAAAACTGAGTTAGAGTTACCAATTTGGCCAAGGACAATGATTTTTCCTTTGGAATTTTCACTAAAGGTGACATGTCCACCATCAATTTTTATTAAGTTCTTGAAGAATGAATATTCTCCTGTCATGTGTCTTGAACAACCACTGTCCAAGTACCATAATAATTTAGAAGAGATCTTTAAGAATTTTTCCTACAAAATAGTCAAATAAAAATAGACTTTGGTACCCATATTTGTTTGGGTTCAGTAATATTAGTGAATAGTTATTTAGAAACCCACATCTTCCTCATAGGTTTCCTATAAGCATTATGTAAAGTTCTTGAAAAATAAACTCTATTTGGTCCAGAAAATCTTGAAATAATAGAGAGTGTATCATAATTTGAACTAGCTGAATGTTTTCTAGAACTAGGAGTAAATCTGTATGTCCTAGATTTAGAAACAAAATTGGTTCTTCCAAATTTTCTTTTACCAATATGATAGCCAATACCAGTAGTATTTTTAGGAGAAATCTGTTTACCTAGAATTTGTACCAAAGTATCTTTACCATTAGTAAACATTTCAAGGTCCTTTTCAATGGATCATTAGATAACTTTAGTTCATAGTTTTCTTTGAGTAATTGAACATTTTTCTCCATTTATACAGTAAGTTCAGATTTAACAGTTGAGGTAAGAGAATACTATTTATTTAAATACTTGTATGTATATTTTAGTTCATTAAATTTCTCTTCAATCATATTACAGTACTCAAATATTTATTCCTTAGACATATTCTCAGAATCACTTTTATATTCAGAATAATTGGAATTATGAATAGGTGATTCCAGTGTTACCTCAGATGTGTTTTTCATAAAACACATATTGGATTTTTTAGCATGTTCACCATGTAAAGATTCTAAGTCACTTGAACTATCCTAAGAAGCACTCTACATTTCTTTAATTTCCTTTTTATACTTTATATCATTTTACTCATATTTATTTTTGTACTTGAGCTTGGGAAAATCATCCTTTACATGTCCCTTTCACTTACATTTATAGCATACTATCTCATCATACTTGTCACTTCTTTTCCAATCTTTCTTTCAGCTTCCCTTTTAAGCATATCTTCCTTTGAAGTTAGACTTTCTGAAAAATTTCTTCTTCTTGTAAAATCTCTTAAACCTTATAGATAATTGAGTCATCTCCTTGTTACTATTAGATGATGATTGTTCATTGCTGGAACTTTCTATAGAGACTTCCAATTTCCCTTTTTCTTTGTGTTTAGAGGTGGTGGTCTTAAATGAAACAGATTTTCTTTTGGTTTCATCCTCATCTTCCTTTTTTAATTTTAGATCCTCTTCATATATCATTAGTTTCCCAATGAGTTCTTTTACTGGTAACTTGATAATGTCACATGAATCTCTAATAGAGATAGAGGTTCCTCTCTATCTATCAGGTAGGCATCTAATAATCCTTATGATTTGTTCTTTGGTAGTAATTTCTCTTCCAAGAGAAATCATTGTGTTTACAATTTCATTGAACCTGAGATACATGTCATAAATAGGCTCATCATGTTTCATTTTAAAGTTTTCATATTTAATAGTATAAGTATTAAGTATCATTTTGTTCACACTAGAAGTTCCTTCATGTGAAATAAACAAAGTATCCCAAATTTCATAGGTAGTTTTACATACAGAAATTCTGTTAAATTCCTCATATCCTAAAGAGAAATTTAGAGCATTCATATATTTTAAATTTTTATTGTAGTGAGTCTTGGTTGGGTCATCCCAAGTGATTCTATCAGTAGTAGTAATCTTATACTCATCTATAACTGAAGACCAAATTTCAAAACCCATAATTTATAAATGCATTTTTATTTTTATTTTCCATTGGGAATAATTGGTTCCATTAAATAATGGTGATCTATTTGTTGCAACACCTTCCAGTCTATTATCCATAACAAAGAAATACTTTGAAAGAGCTAGAAATTTAGAATTAATAGAAATTTAAAGATATTTAATGTATAAATAAAATCATAGTTAAATAGGTTCAAAAACAGAGTCTTGATAAACTCCTTTGATACCAAATGTTGTTCGGAGTAGAGTACTCAAGAGGGGGGGTGAATTGAGTATCTATAAAAAATTCTGTTTGAAAAGTTTTCTTAAAAGGTTCCCCAATAAAATTAAATACAGTCAAGTTAATCAAATTAATACGTTTATGAAAGTTTGACTGTTCAAATAACTTCTTATAATATTGATTTATTCTCAGTAATCTCAATATCAGTTATTGATATTACTTTTGAAGCTGTTCTAATAAGGAAAAACAATTATAACTTCTGTCCAAGATTAACTATCAACGTAAATCTACTGATTTCTAAATTATACAGTAAAAAAATAAAACTAGATTAAACAAAAGAGAGGATATAAAACAAGTGGTTCAGTCTCCAGATGAGACCTAATCCACTTTACTTAGTGATCACCTTCCACCAATCAGTTTATATTAATAAACATGATCCACACCATGGATCGGGGTAAACAACAATGCACATGACTATCCAGGTCACACGACCTCTTCCACAATTCTTCATGGGTATAAACTACCAGGTCACACAGAGAACTCTTACACAATTATCTGTGGGAGTAAAAAAGTGTAAAAAGATATGAGATGAAGGATATCTTGTATCCTTCAGTTTAGTACAGGTGACAATGTGTGTTTTAATACATATACACACACACACTGCTCGAAAGCTAAAAACAGTACACAAGAGATAAAAGATTATGAGATAAGGTTAGAAGTGATCTAAGTGTTATTCTATGAAGCTCTAGATTTATAGGATGAATTAGATGCAAGAATCGAGTTCTCTTGTGAGAAACAGAGTATCACAAGTCTGGTGATTTGGTTTCCAGTTAGATCCGGCTCGTGTTTTTCATGGATTTTTTTATTGAAAATATTTTATTGACTATGATCTATGGTATCTCATATCTTGGATTTTTGAATGCTTCGTGGGTTATTTAGATGTATCTTGTTGCATGTTTCGTTTCTTTTCTCAGGAATGATCGCACTTCTGCTTCTCTTCCACTGCTTGTTTCAAGGCCACATTTTTATTTTTTATTCTTGGAGTGCATGTGTTGGAGCAGACATGATGCAAGTATTATACACCTCGTACCTCATACTATCAGGTGACATGTCTACAAATAAATATTAATTATGTCATTACACTTAAAAGACTCAAATATGACCATTATAAATTAAATATAAAACAAAAAAATAGATTAAAAAACGGTGTCATAGTCTGTCTAGAAATGGTGTCACTTGGAAACAGTGTCACCACAGAACGATGTCTTCTTCTTTTCCTTTGAGCGGTGAGACAATTATGATGGCATGGTTTTATAGAGACCAAGAACTGGTATCATAGATGTGGTGTTAGGATCACTGTGTCTCGTCCCTTTACAAACTTCAAATGATGTATTAACAAGGAACCGGTGTCACAGTTTTCAATAGATCTAAAACTAGTTACGGTATCTGGGTCACAATGTCAGGTTATGGTGTTTGGGTCATGGTGTATGGTCACGGTGTTTGGGTCATGGTGTCTGGGTCATGGTTTCTGGGTCATGGTGTCTGGTCATGGTGTCTAGGTCACAGTGTCTAGGTCCTTTGCCAAAAAACTAGAACTGGTGGCAGACTCACGGTTTCTCAGATTTAGCCAAATATCTGTATATATACTTAAGAAGTAATATTCACATAATGAATTAGACTTCATCATTAATAAAAGAAATAATTATAGAGAAAATTTAAATATATTTTATAATAATAAAACATAATTTATAGAAATTAAGATCATGGTTAGGTTTATTTAAAGCATAAAGAAACTGAACATCTTTACACATGACTGGAAACAGATTAAACAAGATTTGTACGATATATAGGATTTGTGATCATTAAAACATGATTAAAACAAGAGGAGTCAAAAATTGTTTTTATTATTTTTAAAATTTCATCAATTATCCATTTATGGTTCATTTTTCATTTTATAGTAACTGTATTTACCCTTAAAGAGTAAAAATACATGTTATCACAGTAAGAGTTAAAGGAGTTAAATAAGGGTTAAAATAAAAAGGTAAGGATTAAAAAATAATAAAACCTTGTCTAATTTTCATTGAATGAATTTATTTAGACCCATCATTATACTATATTCTAAATAAGTTTCTTTGGATCAATTTTTAATATACAATTAATTTATATTAATTTAATATTTTTAGAAATTCCAAGATTTCCCCTCCCCTATCTTATAAAAGAAAACCTCTTATTATCTTTTCTTAAAACTTAAAAACCTATTTGGTTTATAATTTATCTACCCAAATACATTAATTGAATCCATAAAAACATTATAGATCTCTTATTTTAGGAAAAAAACCACCCTTAGTGGTCTTAAGGTGTTAAAAAAAGGAGATCATCCGAAGAAGAGGTATTGTTTTAATCATGTATTTTTATTTTATTTTTTCTTACATTTCCATAAAATCTTATTCAAACATGAATAAATAATAAATTTAGTATCCTAAATATAATTATATTTTATTATGTTAATATAATAAACTAAATCCATCTCTACTTCCATCAAATAGGAAAAGAACCATCATTCGTGTGTACGTCGAACTACCGCCTCACGAACCAATATAATTTTTTCCATAACCATATCTCAGTAATGGTTATAATGATGGTATTAAAGTCTATATATTATATTCATGACATATGAATGATTATAAAAATATAATATATCATTTATTTTCTTACCTTTCCATGCATGGAAAAATGATAAGGTCATTCTTGCATACGTGCAAACTATCACCTCCACAAAGCGATGTGATTCATTTTTCATCACCATATCACATGGATACTATATATAAGTATATTTTAAGAAATAATATGATATATATGATAGTATTATCATTCTATAAATTTAAAATTATGTTAACCTTCTTTCCATAATGATCATTGTAAAATGGAAACGTTACTCATGCGTACGTACGACTTACCATCTCCATGATTATAACCTAGTTAATTTTTCATATCCATATATAATGGATGGATTTAAAAGTATAATTTATGTATAAAAGAAATTTTTATTTCATGAATATTATTCTATAAATTATAGACTAATAAAAACTTTTACTATATACATAATACCAAATTCATTTTTGACTCCAGTACTTAATATTGTCAAAACGTCCAATATTAACTTAAATAATTAAGAAATTATTATAACATGGTGAAAAGTGATATAAAAAGAATAATAAAATTTAAAAAGGTTCTAAAGAAATTAAATAATTAACCTAATTTTATTATTTAGGAATATAAATAACATATGTGATGAGTCAGACTCATGATAAGGGACTTTTTAACAAAATAAACATTATTTTAAATGTTTTAAAGATTTATGTTTTAAATCATTATCTTTCATGAATATGTTTTTAAAATTATTTTTATAAATGTATTAATATGGATATGAATGTTTTAAAGTGGTAATTTTCTAATTTCTTCCAAATTTTATCAAAAATGGATCTTTTTATGGTTTTATGAAAAGTAATTTCTTTTAAAAATCTCTTTTAAAGTTACTCTTTCAACTATTTTTACTAAATCCTAAAGGAATGTTTTTTAACATATACGACATTAACAAAATTTAATTATCTCATGATGCTTTAATTATTTAATGTTTCCTTTATAAGTTTTCATATATCTTTCCAAATAAAGTGGTTTATTTATTATGTGTGTGGTTTTTAGATTTTAAAAGTGATTTTTACATAAAAGGGTATTTTGATATCAGAAAGCGTTTTTCACATGGTTTTAAAAGAGTTTTCAAGGGATTTATTAATTATTTGGTACTCATACATTATATAAGAATGGTTGATCCCCATTATAGTTCATATGTGTGCTTAATATAACTTATAAGAAGGTTTGATCCCTGATATAGCTCATGAGAAATGGGTGAGCCCCATATAGCTTATACGAAGGGTGAGTACCATTATAGCTCTCCAATGAATTGGGTACTCTAGATATAGAAGTCAACTGTATGGTTTTTCCATTTTTAAGGGTGAATGTAATATTGATATGGTAATTATGTCTCAATGTACCTACATGATTTTTCTATACTTGCTAATGAGTTTTAATAAAAGTTTTTAATGGGTTTTCATGTTTTTCACTAGACTAACAATTTTCTTTCTTTTATGTCCCTTACTGAGTTTTTTTTACATACTAAGTTTTAAAATATTTTTCATATGTATTAAAGATAGGTAAGGAAAAAATAATATGTCAAGATGAAATTATTGAAGATGTGTCATGAAAAGAAAACAAATTTTATTTTTAAAAGGGTTTCCTTTGGTGAAAAATGGATATTAATTATAAGTGACCACTTTTAATTTATGATTTTACTATGTAAGAGTTTTCCTAATTATATAAAACTCTAAAATTAAAATATCAATGAATGTGAATTATAGTTTAAATATAAAATAATATGTAATTTTATGGTTGGTTCCTTACAGTTGGTATTATAGGATGATTTAGATAACATTAGAGATTATGATGTTTTATTAAGAGTTATGGATATCATCACGAGTTTATAAGTTTAAGGTTGATCCTAATTTTAATTCCTTATAAACCCTTTTTAGGATTTAAGTTAAAAAAATTTAGGGGGACTAATGGTATTTTTTGGAGACATTCATTTTTGACGTAATTATGGGTTATTACATTTTGGGATGCAAAATTAAGGGAATGAGATAACCTTTGAGGTTAAAACATATTAAGGATAATTTTTAGGATTCTTCTCACATTTCTATAATTTAATAGGGATCATAATAACATAGTATTATGAAAACAAAAACTCATGGGATGGGTGACAACCTGTCGCATCCAGTAATGTCGCGACCCATAACCGAAGGGCAACAAGTGTGCATCGCCTACCACTGGCCTACATGATGTTCTAGTTAGAATGAGACTATTTTTTCTTTATTTATAATATCTATAGGATAAATTTCATTTTATTTTTGGAACATAATTTTTTTTAATATATAACCTTGGGATTGGTATATGATTTTATAATTAAGGGATTAATGTTATTTCAAAAGTTTTTCACTATTTTGGGAATGTTATATGATTAGGGTAAATATAATATTGGAATATTTTATTGGAGTAATAAAGGTTGAATTTTATTTTATATGAAAATGTAATTTTATAGTTATTCAAGTTATTTATGGAAATGGATAGCATAGTTAGAGAATACCTGATTTAAGAAATTACATTTTTGGTATGAGACTTTAAAAGTCATTGATTTTATTTGGAGATAAATGTTAATATTATCTTGTAAGTATATGTGATAAAATAATTTCTTGGTTTCAATATTAGTCTAGAATTTTTTAAAGTAATTTTAAGGATATTTATTTATTGAATGGACTAAGTTAAAATTTGGGTATTATTGTTTAATTTTGGATATTAAAATTAGTTACTCTTCATATAACATTTTATTATTTTTAGATAATTTTTTATCTTATCCTAACCATTTTTTGTTTTGGTTAATTTTTCAAGATATGATAAATATATAGTAAATATTTTTTGGATTATGTGATTCTCTAAAAATCGATTCTAATGCTTCAAGCATGAAAAAATCATCTTAAATACCCATCACTTGAAGAAAAGTATTAGTCTATGGTGGGAATTTATTAAAGGATGAAACTATACTTGTCAAGTAATTATATTTACTTATGTTCTTAGTCCATGCAATAAAATAATTACTTAACTCTATGAAAGGGATATTAAAATAAAGAACATTATCCGTTTACTTTTCTTACTACAAAAGCAATGACCTTTTAACCCATCAGAAAATTATGGTTTTGTGATGGTTAACTTTATATTGACCATGTTCTCTATCAATCTACATCAGAACTTGATAGTTATTTTTCTCTTCCATGTCCATGGTTTTCTACACGGAACCCTAGTATGTGTTATCTTATGTGACTTTTGTACTTCCCTATCTTTATATTAAAGTGGAATTTTTATTGACCCTTATTCCAATATGGGATTTCAATAATGGTATTTTGAAAAGTCAAAACTTAGTTACTGAACTTGAATTAGAAACTATGAGGAAGAAATTTCCAAAATGGAGGGGTGGATTCAACATACTTAGTTTTTTTAAAAAAAATTATATGTTTGATAGCAAACAAGATATGCCACATCAAGCTTAAACAAACAACTAAATATTATTATTTAAATGTTACCATTATAACCTAGCCATTATAATGGATAGAATGAAAAATATTAAATAAATTATGAAAACATGGTTTGTATATGTATATGTAATTAATTAATTGAGGACCAATTAATTATAAATAAAAATAAAATCCTTTTTAAAATAAAAGGAATTTTTTTTTCTGAAAAACTATTTAAATGTGCTCAATTGTGTTTTATAACAATAAAAAAATAATTAGAATATATTAATGATATATATAATATATTCAATATAATTTTTAACATTCATCTTATGTGATTTATATACATGATATGATAACAAATCCAATTTTACGCATAAAAGACATATTTTTCTAAAAAGACAGTTTTGCCGCCTTTTGATGGTGCACTTGTTTTAAATATTTTTTTGAAACTTTTATAAATTATATTTTACAAAATAAAATTATTATTATAAATAATAATATCAAAATTTACTTTGGTTGAATTTTTTGTATTTTTAGATAAGTTTCATGTTTTGATGAATAATGAAAAAATACTACATTTTAATTGAAAACAACTTTTTCATATAAATAATTTATTATGTTAAATTATATTTTTAATTGGTTTTAAAGTATAATTAGATCTATTTTATATCATTTAATCCAATATAGATCATTTGAATCAATTTCACATTGGATTTTTATATAAAAACATTTCAATCTTTTGAATGTTTTCACTTTTAAAACCCATTTTCTCATTCCATCAACAAGGTTAATTTTAAATTAGTTTTAGCCAATTATGAGTTTTAATTTTTGAAAAATGGATTCCATATTTGAAATCATTATTTAAAAATTTATTAAATTGGTCTCTTTTATTTTTATACAATATGAATAGTAACTTTTGTAAATTTTGTTTGCACGGTTCAGGGTAAATCAGGAAATTAAGGGTAAAAATAATATTATAAACATTATAAAATTACCCTAACACTTGCCATAATTTTATTGGATGAGTTATTATTGATATAAATCATCCTTAGGATGATTTTATGACCTCTTGGATCCAATTAGATGACTTTAATCCCTTTATAGAATTTTATTTTAAAGAAAAGTAAAAGATGTCGTACTTATGTTTTAATAACCACAATATTTTTAATATAGTGTTATTTAAAAGATATATTTGACTATAAATAGTATTTATAAATCTAAATTTTATTATCTTCATCATGGAAATTTATTTTAAATTTTTAGTAAATAAATAATTACCATAAAGGATTATATAATGATGATGTAATAATTACTTAATTAGTGGAAATCTCAAATAAATGATATTAAAAATATTAAAATAAATATAATTTAAAAAATTAATGTTATATAAAAATTTATAGAATAATTTTACATGTTAGTAATGTGTTATAAGAATAGGTTCGAATTTATCTTATTGTTATGATATTTTTCAAAAGTCACATAATGAATAGTGTCAAAATTAACATTAATGATATTTTAAAATAAATAATATTTTATTAAATGATATAAAATTTCATAAAAATATAAAATTAAGCCAAAATATTGGGATAATGTTGAAAATTTCATAAATGATCCATTTATGGTTCATTTATCATTTTATAGTAACTAAATTAACCTTTAAAGAGTTAAAAATACATGTTATTATGGTAAGAGTTAAAGGGGTTAAATGAGGGTTAAAACAAAAAGATAAAGATTAAAAATAATTAAAACTTATCTAATATTCATTGGATGAATGGATTTCAGCCCATAATTATAATATCTTAGAAATTAATTTGTTTGGAGACATTTTTAATATAAAATTAATTTATATTAATTTAATATTTTTATAAATTCCTAGAGTACACCTCCCATCTCTTATAAAATGGAACCTCTTATTCTCTTTTATTAACACTTAAAAACCCATTTAGTTCAGAAAATATCTACCCAAATCCCTTCCTAGAAACCATCCCCACATTATAGAACTGTTATTTTAGGTATAACATCACCCTTAGTGGTCTTAAGGTGTTAAGAAAAGGAGATCATCCAAATAACTGGTACTATTTTAATCTTGTTTTTCTATTTTATTTATTCTTCCTCCTCCCATTCCCTTTTTATTTTATTTTCAGAAAGAAAAACCACTTTTAAGGGTTAAGTGAAAACCCAAAAAAAACTAACACTGAACCAAAAACCATGAGAAAACGTATTAGTACCCTCAATATAATGAGATGTTATTATATCAATAACATCACCTAAATCTATCTCCACATCCATCAAATGGGAAAATAATTTTCATTCATGTGTATGATGAACTACCGCCTCACGAACCAATATAATTCATTTTCCATCACCATCTCTCAATATTGGTTATAACGATGGAATTGAAGTTTATATATTACATTAATGACATATTTATCATTATGGAAAGATAATATATCATTTACATTCATACCTTTCCAGGCATCAAAGAATGATAACGTTGTTCTTACTTATGTGTGAACTATCACCTTCATGAAGTGATGTGATTCTTTTTAATCACCATATCACATAGATAATATATATATGTATATTTTAAGAAATAATATGATATATATGATATTATTATTATTCTATAAAGTTAACATGATATTAACCTTCTTTTTATAATAATCATTGAAAAATGAAAATGTCACTCATACATACATATGGCTTACCATCTCCATGATTTCAATGTAGGTTATTTTTCATATCCATATGTAATGGATGAATTTAAAAGTATAATTTTTGTATAAAAATGATTATTATATCGTGAATATTATTCTAGAGGTGATGTACTACTGAAAACTTTGACTATAGACATAATACCAAATTCATTTTCGACTCCATTATTAAATATCATCAGAATGTCCGACATGGACTTAAATAATTAAGTAATTGTTATAACATGATAACAAGTGATATAAAAGGAATAATAAAATTTAAAAATGTTCTCAAGAAAATAAATAATTAACCTAAGCTTATTATTCAGGAAAATAAAATATGTACTTGATGAGTTGGACTCAAGGTAAGTGACTTTTTAACTATATAAACATTATTTTAAATGTCTTAAAGATTTATTTTTTAAATTTTTCTCTTTAATGTACATGTTTTTAAAATGATTTTTATGAATGTATTAATATGGACATGAATATTTTAAAATGGTATTTTTCAAATTTCTCTCAAATATTATAAAAAAGGAATATTTTTAATGTTTTATGAAAAGGAATTTCTTTTAAAAATCTCTTTTAAAGTCACTCTTTTAAATATTTTTACAAAAAACCTAAATTTTTTTTTAACATATATCGAATAAATGGAATTTCCCGCTTTTATGATGCTTTAATTCTTTAATATTTCCTTTATAAATTTTCATAGTTATTTCCAAAGAAAGTGTTTTCTTTATTATGTGCGTGATTTTTAGATTTTAAAAACGATTTTTACATGAAAAAGGTATTTTGATATCTGAAAGTGTTTTACACATGGGTTTAAAATAATTTTCAAGGTGTTTATTAATGATTTGGTCCTTGGACATTATATAAGAAGGGTTGAGCCCCATTACAGCTCACGGGTGTGCCATATATAGCTTATATGAAGGGTTTATCCCCAATATATCTCATGAAAAAAGGGTGAGCCTGATATAGATTATACGAAGGGTGATCCCCATTATAGCTCTCCAATGAATTGAGTACTCCAGAGATGGAATTCAACTATATTTTTATTCTATTTTCAAGGGTTAATGTAAGAGTTATATAGTAATAATGTACCAAGGCATGTACATGATTTTTATATGATTTATAATGAATTTTTAGAAAAAAAAATTAATTGGTTTCCTTGTTTTTCACTGGACTAATAGTTTCATTTCTTTTATGTCCCTTACTAAGATTTTTTGTGCTCATATTATGTTTCAAAATTTTTTTCATAGGTATTAAATATTGGTAAAGAAAAATAACATGTCATGATTAAATTATTGAAGATTTTTTTTTTGTGAAATGAAAACATGTTTTACTTTTAAAAGGGTTTCCTTTGTTGAAAAAATGGATATTGAGTATAAGTTACCACTTGTAATGTATGAGTTTACTTCGTAAGAGTTTTCATAATTATCTAAAACTATAAACTGAAAAATCCTAAAATATGAATTATAGTTCAAAAATAGTAGAATATTTAATGTTTAAGGCTGAGTCCTTATTGTTTTTTGAGATATATGGCTCAAATTGGTCTGAGGAAGTGAGGAGGTAGGTGCCCTTTTATAATTGAGGTAAGGGGTACTTTTAGAAATCCTCAAAATATTAAAATATATTAATATTATTCTAGAGGCAGACTTAAAAATATCCTATAAGTGAATAGGGGGAAGAAAGTTTTGACCATATTTTATCCCATTTGTGATTATATAACATTTTTGTGATTTTTAAATAATTTAATAATATATTTATTCAATAAAATATCATTACTGTCAAATTTTACACTATTCATTTAATTTGCCTTCAAATACATCAAAAAAAAGTTGGAATTCGAATATAATGTTTTTAAACATCTCTAATATATCTTATAGATCTTTAAAAATTTTTATTAACATTAATTCATCCCAAATATATCAAAATTAATACTTTTAAAATTAATTTTTTTACTTTTTGTTAATTAAATAAATATTGTTTTAGCATTGCAGAAGCATTTAAGATAATTATATAATTTATAAAAATTAAAAATAAATTTATATAATTTAAAAAAATTAATTAACATAAAAATATACATTTAGGTTCGGTCATATATTGATTTTTTCCCTATGTGGACACATAAAATATATTAAATATAAAGAGAGTGACATTTTGTAACTATCTTTGATTTAAATAATATATAAGTAATTTTCATAGAAAAGTGTCCATTAAATAACTATAATTATAAATTAAGGTGATAAGGTTAAAATAATATTAATATAATAATTTTTGTACAAGTTTAGGTCATGTTTATACCCTTATATTTTGGTTTTAACCTTTTTTTAATCCACTTAACTCTTACCGTGATAACATGGACATTTACTCTTTAAGGGTCAATATTGTTACTATAAAATGAAAAAAGATGCATAAAAGAATCATGGATGATATTTTAAATCTTATCTCAATAATTTGGTCTAATTCTAGATTTTTATAATTTTTATATCATTTAATAAAATATTATTTACTTTAATATAACATTAATGTCAATTTTGACATTATTCATTACTCTCGCTTTTACAAAAATCAATAAAAACTAGATATATTTGAACCAAATATTTTAAAACATCACTAAAATATGAAATGTATCTATAAATTTTTTTATGACATTAATTATCTCAAATTATATTTATTTTAATATTTTTATATCATTTATTTGATATTTTCATTAATTAAACAATTACTACATCATCTTTGTGTAAGCCTTTAATATAATTATTTACTTACTAAAAATTAAAAATAAATTATCAATATGAAGATAAAAATTTTATATTTATAATGAATATATATAGTCAAATATATTTTATGAATAACCACTTATTAAAAACGTAATACTTATTAAAAACATTAGTGCGACAAGTTTGTCTTTTCTTAAAATAAAATACTATAAAGGGATTAAAGTCATAAAAGTGGATCCAAGAGGATATAAAATCATAAAAAGGATGATTTTGGTTTACTCTAACTCATCAAATAAAATTATGACTAGTGTTATGGTAATTTTCTAATATTTATAATATTATTTTTACCCTTAATTACCTGATTTCCCCTCAACTATGGTAATTAAAATTACCAAAGTTAATATTCATATTGGTAAAAAATAAAAGAAACATATTTAATTAATTTTTAAATAATGATTCTAAATATGAAATCCATTTTTAAAAATTAATACATATAATTGGATAAAATAAATTTAAAATTAATCTCATAGATGGTATGAGAAAATGGGTTTTTAAAGTGAAAACGTGCAAAAGTTTGAAATGTTTTTATATAAAAATTCAATATAAAAAGGATTAAAATCACCTTAATTTAATTAATAGATATATTATTTATCTAATTTTACATTAAAAAAAATTTAAAATATAATTTAGCATTATAAATTATTTAGATGAAAAGTTGGTTTTCAATTAAAATGTGGTATTTTTTTACTATACATCAAAAGATGAAACATATCAGAAAAATATCAAAAATTAAAATAAAGTAAATTTTTATATTCTGATCTCAAAAATGAAGATTATTTTTTCAAATAGAATTTATAAAACTATCAAAATGTAGTTTTAAAATAAGTGTGCAATTAAAAGGTGGAAAAACAGCCTTTAGAAAAATATAGCTTTTTATGTGTAAAAGTGGATTTATTTTTATATCATGTCTTCAAAAAATTAATGTTAAACATTATATTTAATATATAATTTTCAAATTTCATAATGTGGTTAATACTATTCATTTCCACCAATTTAATGGTTAAGTTATAATAATATTTCATTGTTCATTTAAGTTGGGTGTTTTGTGCAATGTAAGCTTTTGAAAAGATTAATTTTAAAGAGAGACATACCATAAAATATTGAGGTGTTACAATATCATTATTTGTGTTTTATTTATGTATTTTTTCATTTATATTTATATATCATATGAATTTCAACACACCCATTATATTATTATATTATTTAAAAGCGTATTAGTTGGACTATAAATAGTGTTAATAGAAGAATAATGTTGTGTGAGTGACCTACTTATATAGATCCACCCTAGTTCATTACAGTATAGTGTATGATTATGTAAATAATAAAATATTGATCATTTAACCACATGAATCCTCGTACATCACCCCAACATGTCATGTTTTCCTCTCTCATATTATGGTAGGTCACCCCTCTCTCCCATATTAGAAATATGTGTGGGTAGAGGGTCGGTTTACAGGTATCAATGTACCCATATCTATTTTGTGATTCCCACCCAACCACACCTATATATCTCATCATTGTATCACATGCCAGTCATGTATCATTATCTTTCACACAAACATCCAGTGTCACCAATCATCACGTTGCACTGCCTCCTCTATCATCAACAATTGTATTGTTCTTCCCTCCATCACATCATGGATGTAAACCCCTCCATCCCACATAATAAATCTGATTGGGTAGAGGTCCTATTGATAGGTTCCAATGCACTCATAACTCTTTGGATCCGCCCACCTAGCAACACTTATGTGTCGCCAAGTCGTATCGTCGGTCTAGTTATGTTGCATTGTTTGCTTGGTCTCATTGTATCACTTTTCTACCTACTATTATGCATAAAACTTATTCATGATCATGATGTGGGCCACCATTAGTTGGCATAAATTTCTATATATACCCCCCTTAAAGGTGATACCATGATTTGATCCCTCATTGGATGCAAAATTATAGGGTGAATTTATTTATTCTTAAAACAAATTATATTTTTTAATTATGATATTTTTTTATTATAATGGTAAATTTTATATATATTATATTAATTATAACTTTTATATAGTTTTAATCATAGTTGTGTATACATAAAAGTTTATTTATATTAAAAATTTACCATGTAATTTTACCATATAAAAATTACATTGTAAATTTTGATGTATGTGTGTATATATATAGTTATATTAATATATACTTGAAATAATTATATTTTTAAATACTTATATATATGTATATACACATGCATGTACATACTTATAGTTGTATGCACTTATATATATATATATGTATATTTGTAAATAATTACATTAATATATATATGTATGTACTTGTATTAATATACATGCATGCATGTATGTGCATGTATATATATATATATATATATATATATCTGTATGTATGTGTATACTTATATTAATATCAATTTATATATGTGTGTGTATTAATATACATTTTTATATATGTGTGTGTGTATTGTTGCATATATATATATATATATTAATGTATATATGTGTATGTAAAGTTATGTATATGTATGTATATGTGCATGTGTATACTTATAATCGTACATAATTATATATACGTGTTTTTGATAATTTTTTTTAATATATATTTATTTACTTATCTTAATATAGATGTATGCATGTATATATGTATGTACTTATATTTAAATATAAGTTTGTAAATATTTATGTATATGATTATATTAATTTGTATGTATAAATGTGTGTATGTGTATATATACATATTAATATATATGTATGTATATATGTATGTAGGAATATACTTAAAACATACATACATTCATGTATATAAACACTTATTAAATTTTATATTTTTATATATACATATATACAGTTTTTTAAATATTTTTATACTTGTTAATTTTTTAATATCTTTATATATATACAAGTATTAAAAAATTAATTGAAATATGTAGTGTATGCACAAAAAATATATCGTAAATTTCTACTGCGGGATTTGGAGTGTCATTTTGCACAACATATTTACATTAATATGCATGTATGTACTTATATCAATATTTTTTAAATATATTTTTATATGTATGTATAAAAAACATAATTACAATATACAGTGTATACAAAAAAATACACTAAAAATTTTATAGTGTAAATATTATAGTGTAAATTTTATATAGTATGTATATATATATGTTTATGTATATATAAATATGTATATGTATAATTATACTAGTATTGATTTATGTATATATGTATGCATACATATAGTTCTATTAATATATAATTATAAATAATTATATTTAAAAATACTTATATATATGCGTGTGTAGTTGTTTTTACTTATATATTTGCATATTTGTACATAATTACATAAATATGTATGTATGTAATTTTATCAATTTATATGTTTGTTTGTATGTTCATGTATACATATATTAATACATATATATGTTTGTATGTATGTATATTTGTAAATAATTACATTAATATGTATGTAATTATATTAATATATATGTACTTATGTCTATACATGTATATGTATATATATGTATACTCAATAATTTTTAAATATATTTAACTATTTGTAAGTTTTTTATTATATTCTGGATGTATAAAAAATACACTATAAATTTGAAATGTAAATTTGTTTCTGTATATAAAAAGATTAAAGTTAAAAATAACCTATCATATATGGGTTTAGAATTTTTATTCTCAATATCATAATCACATTGATATTAATGGAAAATTTTTTTGATATAATTTGAATAAAATATATTAGATCAAATTTTATTAGTGGAAAAAGAAAGAAATTTTGGATAGAGGAGAGAGTATGTGATTTTTGGGGTTGTGGCGCTTGTGTATGAGGTTATTTTAGGTATTATAGTTGAAATTTAAAGTGTTGGAAAATCATGGATGGCTGGGATTGTTTACTACATGCATATATATCTTAAGGGTGAAATTGATAGGGAATTGATAATTCAAAATAGAGATGATATCGATCCTCAACCAGATTAAATTGTCTCAACTACTCACATGAAAATTGAGGATAAATTATTAGGTGGGATGGAAACCACACGTACATGTTTACACTATTAAAAATTGGGTAATTTTCAATGCTAACTTTTATCAATGCTAAAAAAATAGCACTAATAAAGTGG
Organism: Viscum album; assembly: GCA_963277665.1. Taxonomy (NCBI): domain Eukaryota; kingdom Viridiplantae; phylum Streptophyta; class Magnoliopsida; order Santalales; family Viscaceae; genus Viscum; species Viscum album. The sequence goes on along the minus strand of OY728157.1, from coordinate 1,841,336,777 downwards.
GGACTTTTATCAATTCTAGAAAAATCACCCATAAAGGTAAATTTTATTTTCACTCATAAAAAGGTATCCTTTGCGAGCATTTTTTAGCACTTATAAAGGTACCATTTTATCAGCACTTTTCTTTGTGTTGATAATATTTCCACCTTTAACCACTTGAAAAAACCTTATTAAAGGTCGTAATGAATTATTTAATATATATATATATATATATTTAAATAATACTTATATTATAATAAGTATATATATATAAATATAATATATAAATAGGATTTATATAAATTTTAATACAAAATTGTTATCAATCTTATTTTCATTATTTTATATATAAAAAATTATCAAATTTATATTTTTCAGTATAAATATTTAATAGTATATTTATATACATTAATTATAGAATGTGTATATAATTAATATAAATATGATATATTAATATTTTATTTAAACAATTATATAAATATATAATAGAATAAATTTATTTAAATATGTGATTCATATTTTAATTTATATATTTATCTTCATAATAAATAATTTAAAATATATGTACATGTTTCTGTATGTATATGTATGCACGTGGATGTATTGTGTGTGTGTGTTCTGTGTATGTGTACGTTTATGTTTGTACAAGTATGTATGTATGTGTGCTTATGTATCTGTGCATATAAGTGTATGTATGTATGTGTGTGTATGTTTATGTACATCTATGTGTATGTGTATGTGTATATGTATGTGTATTTATATATATGACATGTGTATATGTGTATGTATGAGTACGTATTTTTATGTGGAAATTTTATGTTTATATAGTATGTGTATGTATGTATTGTCATAACCCGTCCTATGACCCGTGCCGTGACTACCCCAAGCCCGCCTTTCATAGGCCAGGGGCTGGCGACTAGCACCAAAGGCGTAAATCCCGATAAAAGGGAAAGCATTGCCTTTATAAGTAAACAAAAACAACAGAGTATGCAAGTGAACTAAGCACTAAGTGAAACTGAGTACAAAAGTAAGTGCTGAAAAGTAAATGGGCCAGTATACAAACCCAATTGAAAGTACAGTACAACTGAAAAGAAAATACAACAGTAGTAAAGTAAAACAGCAACATCGAGTCGTCCTCCGAAAATCCCACCTGAAGGGTGGGTACATATAGTCTCCTCAGCTCCTCGGGTTCGGTCGTCTGTTCCATGTACGTCCCACCAAGTGGTCCACCTCAGGGTACCGTCCAACTCCACGAGCCTCCACCTCGATCAGTGCTGTCCATCGTCTGCATCTAACACAACGTAGTGCGGGCATAGTCCGTGCAGGGGTGAGTATACGATACCTAGTAGGGACCCTGACACCCCCAAAGGTCTCTCAGAATCCACGAAGGATAAAACAAAAAGGAAAAATACAATCATGAAGTATCAACCGACTCTACTAAGGTATATTCCCATACATATACCTAAGTCATAAATTATAATTAGGCTCCAACACTCGAGCCCAAGCACCACCCAGTCCACAAAGGGAAACACAACCCATTCCAGAGAGGAAAGTACAACCAAGTCCACACAGGAAAGCAAGTCAATCACATCGATGATAATGACTAAAAATCAAGACTCATCTCACATAGGTATAAATCTTTCACATAGAGATAGAGATGATCAGATGTAGTCACTGATTCATCTAAGCTGTCGGACCCACACAGGATACAAGTCCAGCTAAGCTGTCGGACCCACACAGGATACAAGACCAGCTACTCTGCCGGACCCACACAGGATACAAGTACAGAGGTCAATACTGCCGGACCCACACAGGATACAAGAACAGTAGTCATCGCCATCGAACCCATAGAGGATTCCAGTATGGTAGTCGTCGTTATCGAACCCACGGAGGATTCTAGTACAGTAGTTGATGCAGTCGCAGCCATCTCTAGGGGTCCCGCACCCAACATGCTCGATTTCGGGAGGGTCCGCTCCTCGAGCCAAGGGTTCGATACATCAACTATCACTAAGTCCATAGTTGATTTATCCCAAAGTTTCGGCTCGTCAAAAGAAACCCAACGTGACAGACAGTGCGTCAATCGGACGCCCGGTCTGAGAGTTATTGGCTTTTCCGTCCCAGGGGCTCGGTTGGTTTTTAAGCTAAAACCAACCTGACCATACTATAGTTGTATACAAAACTCAAGTGTATTATTCCAAAATAACCTTCTCAACAAAAGGAATCCAACGTAGTTGAAGGCATGTCAATCAGATGTCTGGTCCTTAAGTTATAACTATTTCCGCTCTAAGGGCCCGGTTGGTTTCGGGTTCGAACCAACCCGACTATACCCAAACTTTGGAAAAACCTTGAGTGTAATATACCGAAATGACCATCTCTATCCAATTATTCATACTCAACTGACGGTACATTGATCGAAGGTCCATAGATCAAGTTATGGAAAAAAGACTGAAAAATGGTCCGAAGTGGGGGTCTGGGCCCGGTCCGACCCGGCCCAACCCCCCTGGGTCGGCCCCGGAGGGCGCGGCCCAACCCCGTTGGGTGTGCCCTAATCCGACCGGCACGGCCCAGTCCACGTGACCCGCCCCGGCCTAGTCGGGGGGGGGGGGGGGGGTGCTGGCTTGGCCAGCGAGCCGAGCGGGGGGCGCGACCCCCGTTTTCCACGGACGCGGCACCAGGGTGGCGCGGTTGGTCACCCCGTATCCCACGCAGCCGCGGGATCCTCTGCCCTCACCGCCACCGCGTTGGCAACCCGCACTTCCGCGATACTCTGTGGGCCACCGGATTCATTCCGGTGGTCCGTTTTTGCTCCCGTCTGCGCCTGCGGCCGTCTCAGGACTCGAGTTCCACTGCGAAGGCTTCGATTTGCCGTTACGGTCCCGTTTCATCATCGCCAAACAACCCGCGCATCAAGAACAAAATAAAGGTGGGTTCAGGCATGTTCGTTAACCTGCACCCACCATGTTAGAGGTTCAATTAGTCACCCAACAATTCTAAATGCCAAGTACGAGGGTATAATTCTCATAAAAGAAAAATATACAAAATTTTCCCCTACCTCAACAATTTTATGTCAGAGTGCGCCGAGGAGGAAGAGGTGTCTCCTCTATTGTCGCAGAGAGTAGAAAGGGGTGGCGTGTCGTCATTCTCTGAGGAACCGGTGTTTCTTTGTCGAAAGAGGCATCGTTCTCCGTCGGAAGCCAGCGTTCTTCCAAAATCTCAAGAGCTCTTCCGATATTCCTCGCACAACGAAAGCTCATCCAAAAAATTAAATAACAGGATCCTCCTATTATTTAATTACACATGCAAAGAAACTCCCAAAATTTTAATCACCACATTTAATAACGTGTTGACAATTGATTAAAGGAAGGGAGAGGTAAGTCCCCATTAATTAAACGTGTTGGCAAAAAATTAATAGGGAGGGTTTTCCAAAATTAAAGAGGGGGTTTTAAAGAGTTAGAGGGAAATTTAAGGGTTGGGGCTCATGTGGGATCCACCACCCTAACATCCACCCTTGGGTAGTTAGGTGGCTATGGGTCCCACCCTTAACTACCCATGGGAGGAATTTAACTTCCCTACAATAAAATTGTACAAACAATTTTATTCACCTCTTAATTAAACCCCAAAATATAACTTCAAACCCACTTAAAACACAACTATGGTAAATGTCCCCTTATACAATTACTGGTATTGCGAGTTCATCGGTGCCCTCAGATTTCAATTCCGGGTACCGGTTCAAAAGATAGAAAAACCCGCTCGTTTGTTCACTGAACGTACCCATGTTAAACTTCAGAAATTGATTCCGAGCACACTAGGCCTCGGAATCAAGCTCCGTCAGAAGCCATAGACTCATAAAATTCCAAAGTATTTAAGAAAAAAAAATTCCTTGAAATTTCAGGGTATTTAAATTACTCCCACCTCAGGGATTTACATCCCCATAAAGCCATAACATAAACTATGGAAACAAATGAGGGTACTGAGCACGCATCTGAGCCTCCCTCTCCCATGTGCTCTCCTAGAGGTTCCCGTGCTGCCAAAAAATGAGCACAAGAGGAATCGACTGCCCACATAGGACCCGCTCCTGTTGATCCTCAATCTCCACCGGGACCTTCGAAAATGTTTCCCCATCATTGATGTCCAGCTCCCCGTGGTCGATGATATGCATCGAGTCGTGCACGTATCTCCTCAACTGAGATACGTGGAAGACGTCGTGCACTCGATGCAACTGAGGTGGAAGGGTCAGGCAGTAATCCACCTCGCCTACTCTGCTGAGGACCTGAAAATGCCTGATGAAATGTAGAGATAACTTGCCACCCCGTCCAAATCTTTGCAATCCACGCCGAGGTGAGACCCGTAAGAAAACGTGATCACCATCCTCGAACTCCAGTGGCCTCCGTCTCCTATCAGCATAAGACTTTTGTCTGCTCTGTGCAGTCTTCATCTGCTCCTGGATGATCTGCACCTTCTCCGTCGTAGCCAGAACCATCTATGGTCCTATGAGTGCTGACTCCCCCGGGTCAGTCCAGCACAGAGGTGATCTTCATGGTCTGTCGTACAGTGCCTCGTAAGGTTCCATCCCGTTGGTGGAGTGGTGGTTGTTTTTGTACGCAAACTCCACCAAGGGTAGGTGATCCTCCTAGCTGTGACCAAAGTCAAGGACACATGCACGGAGCATGTACTCGAGTGTCTGAATGATCCTCTCTGTCTGGCCATCCGTCTGTGGGTGAAAGACAGTGCTCAGGCGTAGCTGCCTCCCAAAATCCTCCTGTAACCCCTTCCAAAGTTGGGAAGTAAAGTGAACATCTCGATCGGAGATGATAGATAATGGCACACCATGAAGTCATACAATTTTCTAGACGTAGAGGCTTCCCAAGCTCTCTACTGATCCCTGCTCCCTGATTGGTAGGAAGTGGGCCGACTTGGTGAGTCGGTCGACAATCACCCATATAGAGTCGTGCCCTCTGGAAGTACGTGGAAGCCCCGTCACGAAATACATGGATATCCCATCCCACTTCTACTCCGAGACCTCTAAGGTATGTACCAATCCTGCCGATACCTGGTTCTCCACCTTCACTTGCTGAAAAGTGAGGCATCAAGAAATGAACTCTGCTACATCCTTCTTCATACCCAGCCACCAGTGCTGCCATCTGAGGTCCTGATACATCTTCGATACTCCTGGATGTACCGCTAGAGGGGAAGTGTGGAAGTCTCTCATCACCTCCTCCTGTAGTGCAACTGGTACCATGGTACGTCCCCTGAAGAGGATGATGTGCTCCCCGCCTTCAGAAAATACATCGGGTGCCAGCCCTGAGGATATCTGAGCATGTCGCGCCTCATAGTCAACGTCCCCATGCTGTGACTCTCCGACCCGCTGAAGTAGTGGAGGAGTGACTGTGAGGGACTGTAGATAGGTTGCCCCATCTCTATCCATGAAGGATATTTTCAAAGCGGCTAACTGCTCTGTCACCTCTCTAAGTAGCTGAATGCACGATCTTCTACTGAGAGCATCAGCCACAACATTCCCCTTCCTGGGAGTATAGACAATCTCAAAGTCATAATCCTCAAGGAACTCGATCCATCGCCGCTGTCTCAGGTTCATGTCCTTCTGTGAGAAAAAGTACCTGAGACTCTGGTGGTCAGAGTAGACTGTAAAGTGCTCTCCCATCAGATAGTGTCACCACATCTTCAGGGCGAAGACCACTGCTGCTAACTCCAGGTCATGGGTAGCGTAGTTCTGCTCATGCTACCTCAAATGCTGTGAACCATAAGTGATCACTGCTCTCTCCTGCATCAAGACACACCTGAGTTCGGTCCTTGATGTGTCGTAGTAAACTTCATACCCTACGCCCTCCTCCGACAGCCTCAAGATGGGTGCACTGGTCAATCTCCGCCTTAGATTGTGAAAGCTCTACTGACATCTGTCTGACCACACGAAGGGTTTCCCCTTCTTCGTCAAAGCTGTAAGTGGTGATGCAACTTTGAAGAAGTCTGGCACAAATCTCCAATAGTACCCAGCCAGACTTAGGAAACTCCGCACCTCCGTCACGGTCCTGGGTGGCTCCCAAGAAAGTACTACCTCGATATTCACATGATCCACTGCAACTCCCACCTCTGAGATGACGTTCCCCAAGAAGTTAACCTCTCAAATCCAGATCTAGCACTTAGAGAGCTTACCATAAATCTGGTTCTCTCAGAGTGTATCTAGTAAAACCCGCAAGTGGTAGGCGTGCTCCTCCTCGGTAGTTGAGTAAATTAGTATGTCGTCAATGAAGACTACGACAAACTGATTGAGGTAAGGTTGGAAGATCCTGTTCATGAGACTCATGAACACTGTTGGAGCGTTGGTCACACTAAAGGGCATAACCAAGAACTCGTAGTGGCCATACCGACACCTGAAGGTCGTCTTATGCACATCCTTGTCTGGAACTCTGAGCTGGTGATAGCCTATCCTAAGGTCTATATTCGAGAACCATCGTGCTCTCTTGAGCTGATCGAAGAGATCGTCAATCCTTGGAAGAGGGTACTTGTTCCTCACGGTCACCTGGTTTAGGCGATGATAGTCGAAACATAGTCGCAAGCTCACATCCACCTTCTTGGTGAACAGAATCGGAGAAGCCCATGGTGAAACACTGGGTCAGATGAAACCTTTCCCTTGTAAGTCCCCCAGCTGTACCCGCAGCTCATGAAGCTCTGCGGGAGCCATCCGATATGCTGAAGTAGATATTGGTGATGTCTAGGGGTATAGGTCTATGTATAAATCTACCTCCCTACGAGGAGGTAATCCTGGAATGTCGTCAGGGAAAATGTCCGCTTACTGATCCACCATAACAGGAAAACTCAGACTCTGCACATCAACTGCTCTGAGGGTGAGACTAGCCAGCTGATGTGTGATCGGTTTCCCTCTCCTCTATATAAGTCCATACTGTGATGATAAGGTTCCCTTCTTGCCGGTGAAGGTTAACCTGGTCCCATCCGTGCGGACACACCACACTTTGCGCCTAATACAGTCGATCTGAGCATGAAATGTAGATAACCAGTCCATACCCAAGATGACGTTGTAAGGCCTCGACGCCACTAAAAAAAGATCCCATCCAAAGATCTCGCCTCCTAGAGTAAGCTCACACTGCCGGCACCAGTGCGTAATCATTGAGTCTGCTCCCGTAGGAGTCTCTAGCCATAAGGATCGAGCCAACGGTTCCGTCGGAATTTTCGAGCTATGAACAAGGGAAGCGGAAATAATAGAATGACTCACACCTGTGTCTATAAGAACTGCAGAAAGGGTGGAGTAGACATAGATAGTACCTCGAATCATATCAGGTGCGCCGTGGTCATAATCCTCCACTGCCTGGAGCTGAGTCTGCCTATGCCCGCCAGCTCCCTGTGGTCGGGGTGGACCTCCTGGGGGTGGTGGTGGTAGAGCCTCGAAATGTCGTCCACCACCCGCTGCTCGTCCAACTCCTCTTCCTCATCCGAATGCTCCCTGTGGACCGCCACGATCGAACCTATGCCTCTGCCTGGGAGGTCCCTCCACTATCTACTGCTCGTCTGCATGGTGGGTCAGGCAGTCACGAGCCATGTGGCCCTGCCCGCCGCATGCATAGAACTGTCTACTCCTTGTAGGGATGGCTCTGTTTCGGGTGCCCCGCACAACTGATCCCGTATCCTGAGGTCGCCCACCTGATAGCCTGGCCCGCTTGGACCCCTGTGACATCTGTCGACTGCCGGCTATAGAGGACTCCACTCTGTGTCTCCCTGCGGTGGGTCTCGCTGCTGGTGGCTGCTCGGTGAGGAAGCTCTCTACTATAAGGGCTCCCTCCAGCACCCCTACCTACGTCAGGATGCTAAGGGGAATCGTCGAGGCTCTGATCTCGTGCCTCAGTCCCTGCTCGAAGGTCTGGGACCTGAAGAACGGGTCTCGTACCATGTCGATGGAGTAGTGTGAGAGGTCAGTAAACCTTGCTGAGTACTGAGATACTGTCATACTGCCCTACCGCAGATGTAGTAACTCTTGGATGCGCACCGCACAGAGAGTGGCTGGAAAAAACTCCGAGCAGAAGAGGCTCTCAAAGTCCGTCCAAAGTAGAGATGCCTCGTCATGCACCAGGAGCATCAAGCTCCACCATCTACCTACTGCTGTGTGCAGAAGACTCGCAGCAGGGATCACCATAAGGTCATATGGTGTCCCTACCAATCTGAAGACTCTGACGATAGCCTCCAGCCAATCCTTGACTGCCTGAGGGTCCAAATCTTCGTGAAACCTGGGCGGCCTTTGTCGCTGAAACACGTGAAACACGCTCAGGAGGTGTGAACTCTCTACCGCTGGGGCGGGTAGCATCGGTGGCTCAGCGGGTAGTGGTACCGCTAGGGCCTCTGCTGCGATGGTGCCTTGTAACGAGGCCTCGTCGCTCGGTGGGCTTCCATCTCGCACGTAAGTAGGAACCCTTGCTGGATGCCTTCGTGGGGCCATCCTGAAATGAAACAAGTGCGCCATGGTAAAACAGTATACCTCATGAGCTGACACAAAGTAATCACAGAGAAAACTTTTGAAAGGAAACAGACACGCAATCAGTGTTTTTGTGCACTGAGACGAAAATCAGAGATCAGGGTCCTGGTGTATGGATACGTCGGCCGCCGCACCAACACTAGACTCCCTAGACTGAAAACCACACTCAATACTCTTAACACTATTGCTTCACAGAAGGGAAAGATCAGAGTCCTGAGTTCTGTGGTAGAACCAACTCCTCTGATACCAATTTGTCACAACCCTTCATTGGGACCCGTGTCGTGACTACCCCAATCCTGCCTTCCATAGGCCAGGGGCTAACGACTAGCACCAAAGACGTAAATACTGATAAAAGGGAAATCATTGCCTTTTTAAGTAAACAACCACAACAGAGTACACTAGTGAAGTAAGCACTAAGTGAAACTGAGTACAAAAGTAAGTGCTGAAAAGTAAATGGCCCAGTATAAAAACCCAACTGAAAGTACAATAAAACTGAAAAGAAAATACAACAGTAGTAAAGTAAAACAGCAACACTGAGTTGTTCTATGGAAATCCCACCTGAAGGGTGGGTACAGATAGTCTCGTCAGCTCCTCGGGTCCGGCCGTCCGCTCTGTGTACGTCCCGCTAAGTGGTCCACATTTGGGTACCGTCTAACTCCATAAGCCTCCACCCCGATCAGTGCTGTCCGCTGTCTGCATCCAGCACAACATAGTACAGGCATAGCCCGTGCATGGGTGAGTATACGATACTCAGTAGGGACCCCGAGACCCCCGAAGGTCTCTCAAAATCCACGAAGGATAAACCACAAAGGAAAAATACAATCACGAAGTATCAATTGACTCTACTTAGGTATATGCCCATACATATACCCAAGTCATCAATTACAATTCAGCTCCAACTCTCGAGCCCAAGCACCACCCAATCCACAAAGGGAAACACAACCCAGTCCACACAGGAAAGTACAACCCAGTCCACACAGGAAAGCAAGTCAATCACATCGATGATAATGACTGAAAATCAATAATCTGCTCACACAGGTATATATCTTTCGCATAGCGATAGTGATGATCAGATGTAGTCACTAATTCATCTAAGCTGTCGGACCCACACAGGATACAAGTCCATCTAAGCTGTCGGACCCACAAAGGATACAAGACCAAATACTCTGTCGAACCCAGATAGGATACAAGTACATAGGTCAATACTGCCGGACCCACACAGGATACAAGAACAGTAGTCATCGCCGTCGAACCCACGGAGGATTCCAGTACGGTAGTCGTCGTTGTCGAACCCACGGAGGATTCCAGTACAGTAGTCGATGCAGTCGCAGCTAGCTCTAGGGTTCCCGCACACAATATGCTCGATTCTGGGAGAGTACGCTCCTCGAGCCAAGGGGTCAATACATCAACTGTCACGAATTCCAGATTTGATGTATCCCGAAGTTCCGTCTTGTCAAAAGAAACCCAACGTGACAGACGGTGCGTCAATCGGACGCCCGGTCTGAGAGTTATTGGTTTTTCCATCCCAGGGGACCAGTTAGTTTTTAAGATAAAACCAACTCGACCATATTCCAGATGTGTCCAAAACTCAAGTGGATTATGCCAAAATAACCTTCTCAACAAAAGGAAGTCAACGAAGTTGACAACATTCCAATTGGACGTCCGGTCCTTAAGTTATAAGTGTTTTTGCTCCAAGGGCCCAGTTGGTTTCGAGTTCGAACCAACCTGGCCATACACAAACATTGTCGAAACCTTGAGGGTAATATACCAAAATTACCGCCTCGAACCAAGTATTCCTACGCAGCTGGTGGTGCGTCGATTGGAAGTTCGTAGCTCAAGTTATGGGAAAAAGACTGAAAAAAGGTCAGAGGTGGGGGTCTGGGCCCGATCCGACCCAGGTCTGGGTCCAGCCTAGTAGAGCACGGCCTGGCCTGGAGGGGTGGGGCCCGGACCGGCCGGCGTGGCCTGGTCTGCGTGACCCGCCCCATCCCGGCCGGGGGGGGGGGGTGCGCTGGCCCGACTAGTGAGCCGAGCGGGGGGTGCAGCCCCTGTTTTCCGTGGACGCGACACCAGGGTGGCGCCGCTGGTCACCCTAGATCCCATGCAGCCGTAGGATCCTCCGCCCTCACCGCCGCGGCCGATGCCGCAACGTGCTTCTGCCGGAGGATCGCTGGGGCGCCGCCGCCTCCAGGCGATCGACCGGTGTCGGCCGCCGCCTCCGGCCGCCAACGCCGCCGCGCTGGCAACCAGCACTGCCGTAGTACTCCGCAGGCCACCGAAGTCATTCTGGTGGTCCATTTTTGCACCCTTCTGCGCCTGTGGCCGTCTTGGGACCCTAGATCTTCTCCGAAGGCTTAGATTTTCCGTTGGAGTCCCGTTTTGTCATCGCCAAACACCCCGTGCATCAAGAACAAATTAGCGGTGGGTCCGATCTTGTTCGTTAACCTGCACCCACTACGTTAGAGGTTCAATTCGTCACCCAACAATTTTAAATTCCACGTATGAGGGTATAATTCTCATAAAAGAAAAATATACAATTTTTTCTCCTACTTCAACAATTTTATATCGAACGTCGGCGTCGCGGTAAACAACGTCGTGGGGAAAGGGATCGTAGGCGTCGTCGGAGTGCAACGAGGAGGAATCGATGTCTCCTCTCTTATCGCGAAGAGTAGAAAGGGGTGGTGTGTCATCGTTCTCCAAGGAAATGGTGTTTCTTCCTCGAAAGAGGCGTTGTTCTTCGTCGGAAGCCGGCGTTCTTCCAAAAGCTCAAGAGCTCTTCCGATCTTCCTCGCACAACGAAATCTCTTCCACAAAATTAAATAATAGGATCCTCCTATTATTTAATTACACATGCAAAGAAACTCCCAAAATTTAAATCACCACATTTAATAACGTGTTGAAAATTGATTAAATGAAGGGAGAGGTAGATCCCCATTAATTAAACGCGTTGGAAAATAATTAATATGGACGGTTTTCCAAAATTAAAGATGGGTTTTTAAAGAGTTAGAGGGAAATTGAAGGGCTGTGGCTCATGGGGGCCCCACCTCCCTAACATCCACCCTTGGGTAGTTAGGTGGATGTGGGTCCCACCCTTAACTACCCATGGGAGGAATTTAACCTCCATACAATAAAATTGTACAAACAATTTTATTCACCTATTAATTAAACCCCAAAATATAACTTCAAACTCACTTAAAATGCAACTTCTGTAAATGTCCCCTTAAGCAATTACCGGCGGTGCGAGTTCATTGGTGCCCTCGGATTTCAATTCTGGGAACCAGTTCAAAAGATAGAAAAACTCGCTCGTTCGTTCACTGAATGTACCCAGGATAAACTTTGGAAATTTATTCCAGGCACACCGGGCCTCGGGATCAAGCTCCGTCAGAAGCCACAGACTCGTAAAATTACAAAGTATTTAAGAAAAAAATTCCTTTAAATTTTAGGGTCTTTACATGCATATTTATGTGCATGTATTCCCCTGTGTATGTAACTGTATGTATGTGTATGTGTGTACCTGTGTGTACGTGTACATGTATGTGTATGTATATGCATGTATGCATATGTATGTATATGTGTATGTATATGCATGTGTATGTGTATATATTTGTATGTGTCTGTATATATATGTCTATGTGTATGCTCATATATGTGTATATATGTATGTCTTTGTGTATGTATGTGTGTATGTGTATGTGTATGTGTACGTGTACGTGTATGTGTTTATATACGTGTACATGTATGTGTACGTGTACGTGTATGTGTATGTGTATCTATATGTGTATGTGTATATGTGTATGTGTATGTGTATGTGTATGTATGTGTACATGTATGTCTTGTATGTATGTGTGTATGTGCATGTGTATGTATATGTATGTTTATATAATATGTATATGTATTCATATGTATATATGTGTATGTATGTGCATGCACATTTATGTAATTGCATGTATGTGTATGTGTATACATACATGTATGTGTATGTATATGCATATGCATGTATATTTTCATATGTGTATGTGTATGCGTATGTATATATTTGTACATGTATGTGCATATATTTTTACATATGCATGTCTCTGTGTGTGTACATGTATGTCTACGTGTATGTATGCATATGTATATGTATGTAGGTTAATGCATGTTATGTAATTGTATGTCTGTGTGTGTATACATAACTATATTTGTATGTATATGCATATACATGTGTATGTGTATGTGTATGTGTATACATGCATGTATATTTATTTGTATGTATATATGTGTATATGTACATGTATGTATTTGTACATGTATATGCATATTTATGTGTGTATGTGTATGTCTGTTAATCGATTTAATATTATTGATTCATTTTTAATATTTCTCCATTTTTAGTATTTTCTCTAATTCATTCATTTTTAATATATATATTTAATATTTTTGTAATATAATCAATTTTGATAGTTATTTATAACTTCTTAAATACTTATATATTTAATTGAATAATAATTTGTTTAATTATTATTAAAAATTCTAAAGGTTAATAATTAATTATTATTTTTATATACAATTGGTGCAGTTCATACAACAATAATTAGAAATAATATTTTTTTAGAACAAGTTGTGGCCCATGTCCCTTTATTAAATAAACAAAAGTCAACGACACGAATGAGGATGGGGTTATACATAGCATTTCTGCCCTCAGTCAAAAGAAAGACACAATTTAGAAGCAAGACATCCACAAACAAAGCAGAAAAATGGCACTTCTTGGATTTTCCTATGGAACCCATGTTCTAAGGATGCCAACCTCTTTCACACAGGTGTCAACCTATCCTTCAAAACTTTAGTTTCTAATAAGCTACCTAATCATCATCTGATGATGTGGCGATGACATCTTCTAGGTTGGGTGGAGCACCATGTTTCCATGGTAGGTCTCTTATGTCCATCGTCAAGTTGGATCACATGTAAGTTTCAATTTTGATGGATATGAATCTGAGGACTGTAAGGTAGTCTTTATATCCAAATAGGGAAGGTTTCATATTTTCATACAAATGATCAACTTGTGAGTCGAACCAATCAGCAATGTCATCACTGAGGTCCTTAGGCAACCTCTCTTGCCCAGACCCCCTCAGTGGAATTATAGTACTGAAATTTTTTATCCTCACCCCGTCACATTCCCCAGATGTAGCTATACCAAAACTATCATAAGAGGCCTTCAAAAAATTAAATAAATAGGGGGGGGGGGGTAATACCACCCCTCATCTGTAATGTCACCATCATGCACCCTTAGAGGTTGACACAGTGGAGCCTCTAATTGAAGAGGAGTTTCCTGGTAAATCTGCAGTGCTTTGGAACCTCCTGTAGTGCTCAGATATGGGGTGATAGGCTCAAACATCCCTATTATATCTCCCTGTTGAGAAGAGGTTCATAAGAGCACCTTGTTTTGTCCTTGATAATTCATAGGAGTCTCGACAACAGGTTGTTCTTGTTAAGTGGTTAGAATAATATCATTGAACTTGGATTTCCTGGATAGAACCATTTGAAACCCCTCATCATCCACCACATTTTTTCCCTTGGCCAATGCATATTTGTATGTATGAATCTATGACTACTCATCCCCCCTGTATCCCTTTTGGTTAAGGACCAACATCACCTTTAGGTGGGGCTTGAGGTGAAACCTATTTGGTCTCACTGCCCTCACTAGCTTATTTGTTTGCATCCCCAATATCATGCAAGGTCCCTAAGACCTTCTCAATGGATATAACATCATTTCCTTGGTGACGAGAACCACTAATGCCAGCTTCTGCAATAGTGAAAGTCATGGAAGTTCATCCCTCATCATAATCTATGAACCATCTAGAATTTTAAATAGGTATGTGAGGATTCCCTAGGCTTCCTTTAGATTTTGAATATGACATTATGATTTTCCTCTCCCCATTGAAATCATAAACTTGTAATCCATTATAGTCATACTACTTACCTTTCAACGCCCTTTGTCTTGAATTAAGTTGTGTTGAGGAGAGGGACATAACATCAATAGTTTTTTTATAGACCCATAGAGATAAGACTCATCTTGTTCCCATTACATGTTAGTTATATACTCTTCCTCACCATCTCCCTAAGAGTTGGCATTTCCCCACTCTTCATTTTGGGTGTTCATCCCATCCCTTCATATGTTGTACTCATAACCCTTAGAGATATGATTCAAATTACACAAGATATTGGACTTACCTTCCTTGTGACCTCTAGCTGTGGGGTCCAAAAATGGGTGAAGAATGCCTTCATTAGAGGTGATTTTTATAGTGTGAGATAATGAATCTCCCAAATCTTTCTTAGTGCTTATCTTCTTTCTAAAAAGATCAACAAAGTAACCTTTTATCCCACAATTACTACATACCATCCTTCTACAAAATTTATTATAGGTGTGACTTATATTGCTGCATCCTTTGCAGAAGTTAGGGGATTTTTCATATTCCCCTAATAAATCTAATCTATGGCCATTATCTATCAAAACAATAGTATTGACCATGAGAGAACGTAGATCAACTTCAAATTTAAATATAGAAAAGTGAACATACCTTTCTTTCTCAAATTCTTTATCCATTTTAATGGGTACACTGATAGATAGTGTAATCTCACATAAGATATGTGGGTACTAAAGAAAAAAACTCATTATATGAACATGAATCCAAATTTGGGTGATAAAATTATTGACATTTAGATGATCATAATGGAAATCCCAATATTAGATTCAATGTATGCTAGGATTGGTGTTAATTATACCATATCCCCAGGATTTAGCCTTCAAAGACTCTGACATAAAAACAATGTGAAAATAACCTATAACCTAGGAGGTCATTCTCCATCCATAGAAACCCCAATAGCCAAAAATATACTTCCTAAGCTCAAACATATTCATGTAGGAATCTTTCCCTAGCATAGAAAGTTGATCAATGATGGAGAGTTTACACTCAATAATCCATTCCAATAGGATACCAGGTCTTACTTCCAAAAATACATTCCCCCTTTTCTCTTGATCTTTTAGGTTGATAGATTATAATCAATTATTATCCCTTAAAAATATCTCATAGCTGAGGCACTAGGGTTTTATAGGTTCCCACTATTAAGATTATGTAGTACATTAGAGTCTTATAAATTTTTGAGGCTGACTGATTTGACTGGATTTGAAATAAGATCTCCCAACATTGCCTAGGAATATGAGGCTTGATTCATTTTGACTCTAATGGAATCCCAATCATCAGTTAGGACCAGAGTTTTGAATGCTTTTAGATCTAGAGAAAACTGTTTGGGATTAACATCCCTGATGACATCCTCCACCCAAATCTCCTTTGATTTGAGATTATCAGAAACCAGGGCCATCAGATCCCATGAACCCTAATTCGAATCATGATCATCATGATAATTTATAAATTGAAGTTTTCCCATCCTCTCAATTTAATATCCCAATATTATAAAAATAACCACTATGTTCAGTAGCATAAAAACACACACCATTGGGCTTAATCGAACCGAAAAATATTATCATATGACTATTTTAACCTACATGTTAAATTTATAGGTATGAATATGATTAACTAATTTTTGATATAAATATATATATAAAGGTTATAATAAATACAAATTTATTTATTAATACTTAAGAAATAAGCACTCATTTTTTAGTAGTCGTTTTATTCTTAGAAAATATATTTTCTTAAAAAATGATTTTCATTTCTTTTTGTGAGTTAATATTATAATTAATTTTAAGAAATTTTAATAATTTTATTTTATTAAACAAATATAATTTTTGAAATTAGCATATTAAATTTATATTTGGATGAAATTTTGGTATTAATCTGAAAACATTGATTTTTCATTGAATAGTGAAAATTATTGATATTTATTGAAAAATGTATTTCATTTTAAAGTTTTTATAATGTGAAATTCTATTTTGGATTAGTTTTAAAATTTAATTAGTTCATTTTCATTTAAAATAATCAAAAATTTTATTTTTTAAATGAACTTTAAACAAGAATTCAATATAAAAATACTTTATATTTAAAAATGACATTTTTTTGAACAATTGTTTTTCATTGCATTTTTCATGTTTGATATTAAATTAAATTATGAAATTTATCTATTTTGAATTTTTAAAAATGGATTCCATATTTGGAATTAGTGGGTCCAAATTTGGTAAATATTTCCCTTTTATTTTTTGTCAATATGAATAGTAAACTTAGTAATTTTTGTTACCATGGTAAATGATAAATGAGGCAATTAAAGTTAAAAAATGAAATGATAAGGATTATAAATGACCCTAAAACTTATATTAATTTTATTGGATTATTCCATGACATCCATAATCATCCATGATTCGTTTATATGGAATTTTTTCTTTTTTTATGTAATTATATCGTTTATATTAGTTTATTTTAAGAAAAGTAAAAAAATGTCACGATATTATTTTTAATAACTATAATATTTTTAACATGGGGATAGTCAGAGTATATGTTCAATTATAAATAATATTTTTAAATTTAAAAGGTTTATATTCATCACGGTAATTTATTTTTAATTTTTATTGAAGAAATATTTACCTTAACTATTTACACAACTGTTGACACTCCATTTTATCACATGGATGAAATGGAAACAAAGGAAAATACCTTAGAAAAAGGAGGAGAAAGTAGATGAAGAAAGAAAAGAATATCAAGGACCCCAAAGGTGTAGTTCACCCAAGGTACCCCGAAAAACCATCAGCACTCAATGCCATGTGTGACCTACTTGTGTGCGACACCTGTGCAAAAAGACACCTTCACCCAAGGTCCCATATTTGCCTATAAATAGGCCTTTGGGGTCTTCATTTGTTGGGAAGAATTTTCTCAAAGGTTGATTGCTACTTTAATCACCCTAGTACTTCACTCAAGCCCCTCCAAAACCTTCTAGGTATTTTTTTAACAACTAAAAAAGAGGGAATTATAGGGGGATAGTGGAACATAAGTTCTATCAAGGTTTAAAGTAAACAACACCTACGCGATGCATTCTACCAACCCCTAAGTGATGAAGACTAGCATGAGGTTCCCTTCCTTAACTAGGGAATTGCGTGAATTACCTCCAGGAACACCTGTAGAGACCACTGAATTCTTGAGAAAGGTGTCACCCAAGTGTAGTAACCCAGGTGGTCCATCACCAAAGTTTCTCCCAATTCACCCAGTCTTACATGCACAGAACACCCCTTGAACTAGCCTCCTTGGTTCACCCTAACCTATAGCCTGTACAAGCCATTTATGAGGCCACCGTCAAATCCACTCATGGAAAGGAATATCCTTCTATGGCTCCCTTGTCTAAAAGGGACCAAGTTGAAACCTCCACCAATACCTCATGACCTACAAAACCTTGTGTAAAGGCAGAACATCATGTCTCTAATTTGGATTTGTATTTCTACGCTCAGAGGTTTCACACACTTGACTTACCAAAGGGTTAAGATCCTCAAAGAGACTGTATACTTTTATATCTACGGCCATGAGGACCCTTACCCTAAGGAAAATTTCAAGGAGTTCATGGTCTCAAATACAAGGGTTAGGACCATGTCCGACCCTTTTTGTCTCTAAGAACCGAAGCCTCTGGTTCCCAGTATGGAGGGTAAGAATCACACTTGATTTTCCATTCAACATGGAATGAGATCCTCCTCCCACTCTGGAATCAATTTCAGTGCATCCCTCATGGAGTAATCCCCTAGCCTTTCATGTAGAAGGTTGCATTATTGATCCTCTCTACCACTGTATCCTTCACCTTCATTCCCTCCTTACCTTGGACTTATGACCAATTTAAATTGAATATAGGGAAGTGTCAAAGCCACAACCTCTTCCATTATATCCCTGGTCTCTTCCATCATATCCCATACCTATTCCATCAGCGAAGGAGGAAAAGTTTGTGGTTTTTCAAAAATTCTACTTTACCTTGTTTCTCACATAGAATATGACTCATGTGATCTTAGAGGTTAGAAATGATCACAACACTTTCACGATACATATGAAGGATTGAATTATGAGAACTTTGATTCCTTCCCTGACCAGGATATGTAGGAAATCTACTTAAGGTCCGAGATCAATGTGAATCTTATTAAAGAGTAATCCCTCATCATAATTCTCTTAATCTGAGAAACCTTCTTAGGACTAAGCCCTGATTTAATCCCCAAAATCACCATGAGTAAAAAAACATTCTTCATGGTTTCCTTTACAAGGGAATCCTTTTAAGGAGTAATCCCCAAAATAATCATCTCAAAGGTCCATACTCCCCTGTGAGGCATACCCTTGAGGGCCCCCATAGGCATGGGTCCTCATGACCAAATTATGGGGGCTTTGATTCCTATCCAAATGTAATACGTAGGAAAACTTCCTGAGGTTAAAAACCAACACAACAAATGAACCCTATTATTTTGGTCCATATAATCAGCAGGGTCTAATTAAAATTTGAAATTCATATCCCTTCCAAGTTCCTTGGGCTGCTTTGGTATAAGACCCATACCAAACCTTAACTAGGAACCTTCCACCTATATGTCCTTGCCACATGATGTTAAACTATATAGTTGGGTCCTTATCACAAAAACATAAAATGTTTGATATACCCTATTAAGAAGAACCAAACTATGTGGGTTTTGATTACTCTCACAAGGATACATAGGTATCCCATCTATGGGTTCAATCTCGACTCCAAAACAAATATTATCTCCCTGGATGATGATAAACTTCATAGTGACCTCTGTCTCCATAGATGATAATAAACTTCAGAGTGCCCCGCTATGTGGATAGAAAACCAACATCATTGTAACAATGACTAATGAATATATAAGTAGTATATAAGAGGAAACCATAAATGGAGAACCTCATATACATACATATATCTTAATTGATTAAGAACCTTGGATACATATAGATGATTCTTAATTCCACACATGCTAATACTTTTTTTTCTACTTGGGATAACCCACATCACACTTGGGAATTAATGAAGGATCCATGAACATATCTTAAATCTATAAGAGAGTCCTGAAGTGGGAAATAATTCCCCCCAAAGGGTTTGATGAGACCGAACTCCCATACTCTAGACCAATGTGATTTCTTAATAATTGCAGGTCAAAATCCCTAACGAGCATATGAATTTGGAAAGTAGGTCCCCTTTAGATATATAACCATTGAGTGTTTCTAGTTCCATGAACAAACCCATTGGAAACTATTCCAAAATAAAAAACCATCATGGGGTGTGAAATCTATCCAAAACAAAAAATGGTGAACTCGATGTGAATCCTTAACCAAGATGATAATATAACATATTTGTTAGCCCCCTCTCACTCTTAAATAAGATGAGTGCCAAGCAATGAAATCAATCACATGTGTGTTCACTCAAATAAGATGCTTCTTTGATGGAGTTCCTTATTTTTTCATGTATACAGGTACTCCTTTTTATAACTCCCTTCAATGAAATGGACTCCTTCAAGTCTTCATCAACGAACTCCTCCACTGCTACTCAGGATAGATCCTCATCCATATGAAGGATTCCATCGCAAACCCAGTGTCTTCAATGTTGGGTCTCAAACTCACCAGTCCAAGAGTATTTTCAAAATGGTACGATCTTGACCCTGGAGGCTGCTTGACAGGTCCTCTATCTCAACCAGCACCACCAACCATCCGATCAATGATGACCGGTGGTCCTAAAGTAGATGATGCCAACCACCGTCTTTAACTACTTTGGGAGATTATCCTTATAATTCAATAACCATTCCCTCCCATATTTTAGGGAGGTGGATCAAGAGGTCACCTAAAAACTCATCTAGGAGACAAAATGATCCTTATCAAGGGTTACTTCTAGAAATCACTGCCACCAACACCATTCGACAATTAACCCTCCACCTAAGGGGGGTGTTGTTCTTAACCAACCAACCCAGGTACATCAGACCTGGGCATTCAAGACGGCCCACCAATGACAAAAATTGGAAACCAGGGAGCATGTTCACACATCCCCCCCTCTAGATAATCCCACTAACCTAGTTTTTTGGAATACAACAAGTGGGAACATACATCTATCCACCTTCATTCAGCCGACCAATAGACTCTTATAGAGGAATTCAAAGAACGCCTCAAATCAAACACGACAGTAGCATGAAATTAGGAATATACACCTACCTGCACCCACTGAGCCTACTAGAAGACTCATCTTGAAGCACTCAAAGAAGTCCACAAACCATGTTTGGTGGCAAACAGTGAGAAGGAACACACACCTACCAGTACTTATCAAGCCTACTAGCAGCCTCATTTGGCAGCACCTAGAGAAGTCAATTGGAAAGTCCTAATGATAAGCAGGGGGAAGACTCAACTCTCTACCCCCACACATGAGTACTATCAGTACACACAAGTAGGAAAGGGAAGACATAAGCAGAAACATACACCTACACTAGATACATAATGGACATTTATCCCTATTCAAGTCATTGAAGTCACCAATCATATCTTGTAAATGGTGAAAGGGTACACACAAATCCCTAATCATATCCTACAGAATTTTTAGGACATCATCATGATGATGAAATTTGTTCATGAGGGATGGTCACATAGATATATCCCCACAAATGGGGTAGCTCATCAGCAAAACACTCCAAAGTAGAGGCACACCACTGATCACGTTTAGGATGGTCATGGGAAAACCCCCCATATTATATGGACAATCGAATCAGGAACATACACCCTCTTCAATTAGAGGTAACCAGTCTATTCTAGTGGCCACTCCAAGGAAGGCACAAACACCTACCCCTGAAGACCACTTCTCCCAAAAAGTGACACAAATCATTCATAAGAAATAATCTAAGAAGAAGCCTTATCAAACATGATTAGAAAATCAAGAGAAAATCTACAATCAGGATTCACTTAATGATGGAGTTCTTGAAGCCCCCAGACATATATCTGTTGTGGCTCAAGACCCTAACCTCTCATTACAAAATTAAAGGAGCATTAGTAGTAATTATGATGGTCCACATCAGACACTTCATCATGAAGGCTTACTCCATAACAAATATTCAGTCGATATCGAGATCCCATCTCTTCATGAGAACCACAACAACCCTTAATGTGATCAAAAGAACAAGGAGCGAGATTGTCTTCCCCTTAATGTAATCCACCATGGTGGTCCTTCCCATGATGGAATTCACTACAAAAGTTCTATCCATAGTAGTGTTTCGCATTTTAAAAAAAATTCTCCAATTGGAAATGTAGTGACAAGAAAGTCCTACTATCGTAAGGCACTTAAAAATATAAGATATTCATATCTAATGCCTTGTCACTGGAATGTGAAATACTTTATTAATAAGAACACATCCCAAGGTGTCAGTCATTCTCCGAACCACCCTTGGGTCATTTTCCTTCCAACATTGCATAGGAAATTCCAACCAATCACATTAAATGTGACAAGAAAATCGGGAAGCATCCACTCTAGTTGGACCTGATCAAGGAACCTATGGTTAAAGATGAATAAGATTTAATGAACATGAGGAAAAAACTGGCTAAAGATGACATACCCTTTATGTTTTGGCCTTTATCCACCTCTCAATATAGCATTCCATAGGTGTTGTCAGAATATTTTATGCACAACATCCACCTCAACATATGGAAAAAAATTTGTCAACTAAAAGCAAAGGTATTACCATATGAAGAGTATAAAAATCACATTAAGGTAATATAAGGTTTGTAACACCAAATTGACTTGAAATCACTCCTAGATTACCAACATCAAAATACTGAGAAACAACAAGGATCCCTTCAATGTGCATGCCTTGATGCATTAATGAGGTTTTAATAGTTGATCAAAAATATCCTATGTAGTCTTTGTATCAGAGGATAAGGTGCAAATGGAGCATTTCATTTCACTGTACTCCCTAATTATAAAAGCCCACAAAAAGTGGTATCATGCAATGTAATTTCCCTAGGACAACTAAAACAAATAGAATTTCTTCACAGTCGAGTATATGCTCAACAAGAACATGACCTAAAAAACTATCACTATCATCAGTCCAGAAGAGAGCAGTCCATTGAAATACTTTTGTCTTAAACATCTGAGAATATTGTGAAGGCCTCATGCTTAGAGGATTTCAGCCTTTATATTGTGAAGATGTTAGAAATAGAACAACGATCTTTAGAAACAAGAGATTTTAAGTGAGTAACAAATAATGCACCCAACCCATGTTTGAACAAAGATCTATAAAATTAGAAGAGAAGCTACAGTAATATCATCCAAAACAGATTGGAAAAAACCCCAACCCATAGGATTGGGGGATTTTTTAACCCAACCCTTAGGGTTATCCAATCATGCTTGAAGGTTTGTGAAAGCAGAACAGGAATGGGCCCACCCCTTAGGTATGGGGGATTTTTCACCTAAAAAATCCCCTCCTCAGCTGGAATTAGTTTTCTACCAATTAGGTAAGATGCTGAAGAATGAATCCTCCCAGTTCATCCCATCCTGTGATATGGTAAATTTACTTGGAATATGTATGACTGAACTCTTTAGATATTCCCTTCGTGTTGCTGTTCATGAAACTAATCCCAGGAAGTCAAAAAAGAAGAGGACAAGGTCTCTTAGAGGGTGTAGAAGAAGGGGATATCACAGAGATACAAAAAGAATTCATTAAATGCAATATGTGTCTATGAACGTCTCAATACTATCATCAAATACCCTCAAGAACATAAGGCTAGCTTAGGGGAGTCAGAAGAGGAAGTTCTAGTTTAGAATCTGGTCCACACTGAAACAAATTAAGTAGGTGTGTGTACCTAAAACCGGATGATTTTTCTAAATCTGGGAACTCCCTAGAACAATTCCCCTTAACCGCCTCAAAAGGCACCCAATAATGAAAAAGGTTAGGGTCAGACTATGTCTCACCTCCCTCCCAGGGAGGGTCAATAAGTTTACTAGCCTATCCAGACATTCCTTGAATTATTATGAATACCATTGATTCATTAATGACTCGATTAGAATCCATTAAAGTATGGAATACACTGATACATCTAGAAAAGAAGGCATACCACGAATGGGTGGATCCTACCCCTCCCTCACCAAACTTTGGAAATCCATCATTTCCGATTTTCAACATCTTAGGATACCTAGAGTATCACTTGAAACATTTTTCTCTCTCGATGTGATCCCATGATGGGTACCCCTTAATAACATGAGGTAGTGAAGCTCAAGTGTTTTGTGCAATTGCTATAAGGTCCATATTTTGTGTGGTACACAAGTTTTCAGTCACAATCGACCACTGGATGGAAATACATCCATTAGAAATTCCCCTTTCAGTACAAATCAACATTTTGGAAGACAAAAATCTTCAACCTCACAAACTAAAAACAAAGGTAGAATGAAAGTTTGTCCAATTTCATTGTTATGTGGAAAGGAATAACATATTCTTTAAACTACCCCCTCCCTCAAGAAAAGAGTTGTTTCTTATATGTGTAGAAAATATCTGTGATGAGTTACACACATTGTTGATCCCTATGAAATACACAGGAGGGTTTCATGACCTAGTCTTAATTTCTCAACAAGTGGATAATTCCATCACAAATACCAAATCCAATTTTTGAGTAAATCAATCAACTCAAGGGAGGAGAAAAGGAAAATAAGAGGCCACTACAGTTACACTTAAAAAGGATTTTGTACCCACTCCTACTTCGAATCCTACATCATATTATAGGGATCCACCTCTTGAGCGTCAATAACAATGGACACCTCGTTAGGATGATCAAAGAGATCAAAGGATAAAATAGTTTGAGGATACGAAAAATAAGTTCTATTCATTTCAAAATGTTCAAGTCCCTAGTTACTTCATCTCGGCATTGGAAAACAACTTAATTTAGTTTTCAAAGCCAATGAATCCCGAAAAATAAGGTGATGAAGATCTCCCAAACTATTTCCCCTACCATCAAATTCTGGGGAACCCCATCTAGGATTGGTTTTTATTCCAAGACCTTCTATAAAAGATGGTAGAATTTGGGAAAGTGAAATTTAATGATTCTCCAGCCAAGGTAGCATGTGTTTTTACTACAGATCAGGAAAAGGAAGGTGAGCGGAAATAAGTTAAAATAAAGAGTACATAGAAGTTCAGTGATTGGATGGTCCGAAAAATGATCAAATAGACTAATTCTATTCTCCAAGAACAGTTGAAACAACAAACTATTCCCTCCACTATTTTCATCATAGCACAACCAAATTCATAAAAAACCTAGTCCTATGAATTCCAATCCTCAAAAAAGAAGCATGGTCAGAAGGATAAGGAGAAAACATAAGAAGATAAGCTTGTATGAATTCCAAATTTGTCATTGAATTTAGTGGAATCCATGCCAACTATCCAAAAATAATGGGCCCTACCCTACCAAATGGTACAACAAGAGTTGACTAGTTAGGAAGAATCTTTATTCGATGAGGTGTTGATATTCAGTTCCATTAATTTTATTCACAACGGGTCCCCTATCACACGAAGATTCTGATTATGAAATTAATTTTCCTACACTTTATTGGGTAATTGGGGGAAGAGGTTGTCAAGGTTGAGGATTATTGGGAAGATGTGGTTATGCTAGGAGGAACTACTTCAACCAAACCCCTGCTTGAATCATCTATGCAGCCAAAACTCATGGGAAAGATCTCCAATGAGCTCAGTAGGACAAGAGAGTTATTTCTCCACACATGAAAGGGTCTTCCCGAAAATGATCATATTGTAAGATCAGTTATAGGATACATCACCACCTCCTCGATGGGTTTGATGACCTAGTCGACCTAATCCACCATGAATAGTAACACTTCCAGCTCATATCCCAATGGATAAACCATCCAAATTAGGGACATAGGATCCTAAACTATATTAAAAAGAACATCCCCATGTTGGGAAGCACAAACCTCTTGATCAGAAATATGATGTCTTGAAGCAATTAGACCATGTTCTAGCTAAGTTATCAATCCTAGATGCTCTAAGTCTGTAAAAGCACCTCCGAGAAGCACTTATTGAGGCCTTATCAAGCCCTTAGGAATTTGAAGTTGAAGCTGCCACTGTTGAGGTATATCGTGAAGAGAATGATCCTACCAAATTCCATGTAGTCATATCATTCAAAGACTAGGATGAGGATTCTATCATAAAAGGACACATAAAACATCTATATATATTTAGAGGAAGAAATGACATTAATATCTAATGAGTCTTCACTAACAATGGATCAAGGGTCAACCTCATTCCAATCAAGACTTCACCAAATGGGTCTTAATGGATCCCATTTTTCTCCCTATACTCTGATGTTATAGGGTTATAACAAGAATGAGTAGGATCCTATTAGAGATATTACACTCAGAACTCAATTTGGGGATCTCATGTCCAACTTATAATTCATGGTTGTTCGATAGGATATAAATTTCAATGTTTTGTTGATAAGACCTTGGTTACATCAACATGCATCCATTCTTTCTTCATACCACCAGTGTCTTAAATATTATATCAATGGATAGAATGGAAAATTATATGGTGACAAGGACCTATTCAAATCCTGTGAGACATAATACATTTATTCATTATTCTATCATAATGGAGGAAAATATCCATGGCTGATAATGTTACTCGAATCAATGCCCCAAATGGCTTGAAGATGATCCCAAATAACCCTTTCAAATAGCTCATCGAAGATTACACACTTATTATTAATCAAATTGAAGGGCTGGTCCCAAATTAAAACAGTCATTCAAAAACTTCTATGATGTCAATTATGGCAGTTGAGCCCAATGGTGCTGAAGAAGTTATCAATTCTACAAGTGATGGTGAAAGCTTGAAAGAAAATGTCTTCATTTCATCCCTTGAGCTCCAAAAAAGCTTGGTTATCTCATCTGAGAAAGAAGAATCTATCATGACTATAGGATAAAGTGAGGAGACTCGTTCTTAGTCCCTCATTTCCCCTTTTGGACTCCAAGAAGGCTTCATGCTAGTAAGTGAGCCCAAAATGATTGCCTCATCCTCTGGATGTCCAAATGGAATCTCCCATATTCCCTCCCTGGAACTTGTTTTATCATATCCTCCCTAGAAAGAAGCACCATAAGTGGAGCATGAGGAAGAGGAAGAATAATAAGATCTCAGGGATGACCCTCCAATATGTAAGGAAGGCGTATCCACCACCATGGATGAACTTAGAGAAATAAATCTAGGTTCAAAAGAAGATCCACGCCCCACTCTGATTAGTGTGTCCATGACTCATGAATAATAAGATGTATAAATATCTTTCCTAAGGTAGCACTGTGATATATTTTACTGTAACTAGATAGAGATATTAGGCCTTGACCTTGAGGTATCCACATATAACTTGGGTTTACTAGATGATCATCGAGGATACAAGCAGGCAGCCAAAAGGGGACACCCGTCTCACACCTCAAAAATTTGGGCTGAAGTGGACAAACTCATCAAGGATGATTTTATCTAAGAGATAAAATACCCAAAATGGCTAGCCAACATTGTATCTATGATGAATAATAATGGGAAAATTTGAGTTTTCATTAATTTTAGATATCTCAAAAAAAATTATCCCAAATATGACTTCTGATTTCCAATCACAAAACTCCTCATTTATATAAAGAATATTTATCATTCCCTCTCCTTCATGGATGGATATCAAGGGTACAAAAAATCCATATGGCCCTAGAAGATGAGGAATCCACAATTTTTAGATCCCCTCAAGGAGCTTTTTTCTATCAGGTAATTCACTTTGTCTTGAAGAACATCTATTCCACATACCAACATGCAATGTATAACATTTTAAAACCCTTATTAGGGAATTTTGTTGAATGCTACGTTGATGATCTAGTGGTCAATTATCAACAACGTTCTAACCACATGGATAACCTGGAAACCATCATCAATAAGCTTCAAGAACATAATATGAAGATAAAACCCTTGAAATGTTCTTTTGGGGTAACCTCAAGAAAATTTCCCAGACTCATAGTATGCCATCATAGCATTAAAGTTGAGCCTGAGAAGACTAAATCTATCCTTGGCATGTAACCTCCTCAAAACTTGTAAGATTTGATAGTAATTCAAAGACACTTGGACCACATCCAGTGCTTTATATAAAATCTGGTAGGAAAGTATTTACCCTTCACCAAATTTATGAAGAAGGGGTTACATATCAATGGACCAATTACTATCAATAATATTTTAATGATCTCAGTAAATACCTCTTGAGCCCAGCGGTATTGATGCCACCTTTTGAAGGAGAACCACTCATTATGTATGTAATGGATCTGGAATGATCATTGGGTGCCTTTCTTGTGCTGAAGAATGATGCTGGGAATGAAAAAAATACTTTATTATCTCAGTCGAACTATGCTTGACATTGAGAATCATTATTTAGATATTGAGAAGAGATGCTTGGAATTAATCTTTTCCATTAAGGAGATGAAGCACTATCTACAAAATCACGAGGTCTACTTGGTTTCTCGAAATAACCTACTCAAATTTATCCTCAATCATCCTATGTTGATGGGAGGCCTAGCATAGTGGGCAGTTATTCTACAATAGTTTGATATATAGTTTGTGCCTTAGAAATTAGTGAAAGGTCAGGCCTTAGAATATTTCCTCGCTGAACATCCATCAGCAGCAAAGATGTCATTATATACATAATTACCCAATGAAGAGGTATTCTCTATTAAAGATAGCCCCCAAACATGGTAAATTCATTTTAATGGTGTGTCTAGGAGTCTAATGGGGAAAATAATGGAATACCCTAAGCTTAAAAACGTTGGGTTAGGGATTGTGCTTATCTTTATAGAGAAGTCAATATTTTTGCACTCATTCCTTTTACCAGAGGGTGGTACCAAAAATTAAGTAGAATATCAGGATCTCATTATATGAAAAGAATTAACACTTCAAATACTGGAATATCACCTAGAGGAGAAGGTTAACTCAAAGTTGTTAATAAAGCATATCAATAGAGATTACGCCATTAGAAAAGAGGAGTTAATCCCCCTGTGTGATTATGTTTGAGGGATAATGGAAAAATTTCCCTCCAAGCCAACATTTAATTAAATCTCACAATCATATAATTCCCAAGAAAATAAATTGTAAAATTCAGCTACAACCATGGAAGATCCAAATCCGGATGAAACAATCATCAAAATTTCTCATCATCACATAGTCTCACCTTTTGTTTGAATCAGAACAAAAGAGATAAATTAAATCAGTCCCATTATCAATCCATATGGTCCTACCACATGATAGATGATGCCCATCATGGACTAACTTTAAGATGGAACACTCCCACTGGATAGAGTTGGAAGAGAGCAGATCTAGTGGTGAGTAGCCAATTTTATTCTTTACAATAGCCCAAATCACCAGGAAGTCCTTTAAAAATAAGGTTGTGATAGATTCCTTCTCAGATGTGTCAATGGAGAAGAGACTGTGTCTATTATGGAATAAGTATATGCATGATCCCGTGGTTCCCACCAATTAGGGTATAATATTTTTGATCAAATTCAAAGGCTTGAATACTTTTGTCCAACGATGATATAAGATTGTACATAATTCACTAAGAAATGTCATCCTTTCCAAGTACATGCCAACTTTATCCACCAACCCCCATAGTTTCTATACACAACCAAATACTCTTGGACATTCACCACATGGTGAATGGATTTTGTGGACCATATCCTCAAGCTACAAATAAGTAGTTCAAGTACATCCTTACTGTTACCAATTTATTCTCTAAATGGGCTGAGGAAATACCTCTCAAAGAAGTTGGGTCCAAAAGAATTGTTAGATAAATCAAAGCTAACATAATTACTAGATTTTTTGTCCATCATACCATATTAATAGAAAATGGTACCAATTTCCATTCTGCTGAGGTAGAGAAGCTATATCAAGAGTACAATATCAAATTTGACTATTCATCCTTCTATCATGCAACAGTTAATGAACAGATAGAGGCTTTCAACAAGACCCTATCAAACATAATCCATGATATGGTGGATAAAGATAAGAAGCCTTGTCCTGATAAGATTTTTTACACTTTATGGGCTTATCGGACTATGAACTGTGCTACTATGTGAGGGACTCCATATTCAATGGTATACAGAACATAAGTAGTCCTATCTATTGAGGTTCTGTTTCCATTACTCTGAGTTACCATCAGTGATAAGCTATCCACATATGAAAACTCCCGTAAATGATTGGGTAAATTGGAGCAACTTAATGAAAAGATATTGAATACCTTGTGTCACTTGGAAGTCTATCAGAACTAGATAGTGTGAGATTTAAACAAGAAAGTCCACCTCCATTTATTTCTACAAGGAGGATTGGTATTGGTCCTTAGGACTCCAATGATACTAGGAAAGAAGCCTCTAAATCTCGATCCAAAGTGGTAGGTACCTTACTCCATACAAAAGGTCCACTCCAATGAAGATTATTCCTTGATCTCAATGGTTAGATAGCTCATTACGACTCTAACCAATGCAGGATTCCTGAAGAAGTACTTTGTGTAATCTCACAAAATTTGTCTTAGCTGCAGGAAGTTAAACTACATAGCACAATATACATCCATTTTTTACAATGTTAAACTTCATATTATCACTATCCTTATCACACAATGATAAACTGAATGACATGATATCCTAGTCACATGACTTAAAACTACAAGACACCATTCTTCCTTATGGCATGATGTTAAACTACATGGAACTCACAACATCCAATGTTCTACATGATGTTATGCCCAAATGGTATGATCTATATAACCTAAAACCAAGATCCTTATCATCTTGCATGACATTAAAATACAAATTATTAATGGTCCTTTTTGCATGACCTTAAAAGGAAAATGAACCCTTTGTCCTACATGAAATTAAAATACATCTTTTGTCCTTATTGAATGATGTTAAACTACATGGTATTCAAAGAACTATTTGTGGATTGATTATCATTATATTGAGATATGTAGTGACACCCAAATCTCTTATCTTGGGTCCAGATGCAATTAAAAATCCCACACTCCCTATGTATGGATCAAACCTGCATGGGGGAACCTTATCAAGAACTACGTGTGACTTGATTCTCATTCCAATGAGATATATAATGACACCTAGGTTTCCAATCTTGGCTCCAGCCATGACCAAAAAAAGGTCTTCCACTCCCTGTATGTATGGATAAAACTTGAATAGGGAAAATTTTCAAGAACTAAGTGTGGCTTGATTTTTTCCTTATCAAGATACATAGAGATTCCTGAGACCTAAACCCTGGCCCAACCGTAGTATTTCCATCCTTTCACATTGGTTCATCTCTATCCATATCACATGATGCAAAACTACATGGAAATTCAAGAACTACGTAAGACTTGATTGTCATCCCAATGAGATATGTAGATATACCTTGACTCTATCACCTAGCCCAGCCACCACATAATCAACATGGCCATATCTTTCACTTATGTTTCCCTTATCTATAAAATAATCCTTTACCACACCTTTTTTATCACACCGAGCATAACTCACATGGGATTAGGAGTTTGGTAAAGTATTCCCCTACATGTGTAAGGTATATGTATTCATATTCGGTCTATCATGGTCATAGCTTCAAGACCTTAAAATGAACAACAGACAACTTTTCCGCATGACTTTAAACTACACGGTCCTTGAAGAACTATATGTGGCTTTATTCTCACCCCATAAGATACATAGTGACGCCCAAATCTTTATTCATGGGCCTAGTTTCAACACAACATGGAAAATCCTCTATTCTCCTATGTATGAGTCAGATCTACACAAAGAGATTCATTATGAGTTCTCATCCTATGTATGAGCCCATATTGATAAAAAACCCTATTATCCCCCACTTATGAATTTGATCAAGGTGGGTACCTTTATTTAAGAACTATGTGTGGCTTGATTCTTCCCCCAACAAGATACGTAGTAACGCCTAGGTCCTACACCCTGGTCCAACTGTAATATTCCTTTTTATGTTATGACACATTTTTCCTTACCACATGATATTAAACTGCATGGATAATGTCCTCGCAACATGACTTTAAACTACACGATATCGATAGAACTACGTAGGTCTTGATTCTCATCCCATTGAGATATGTAGTGACTAATGAGCCTTAAATTCTAGTCCCATACATAGGGTAAGAAGAAACACCCCCAATATAACATGAAAACATAATATATACAAGATATTTCCTTTTGGGTCCCCTCATTAGGTGTTCTTCCAAGGAAACAGAGATGTTCCCCTTTTACATATGATTCAAATCTATGTAAGGTATTTTACACTCATGAGCATTGTCATTCCAGATAATTACTTCCGGATCAAACACCTTTCTCCCACAAGTCATACTCCTAATCTTGGACACTTTCAGATCTTTATAATATTCCTTTAGTTCCTAGTGACATAATGTTTGATACTTGAAGGCTCCTTTTCCTGACAATGTAGTACGCACCCTCGTTGGCCTTGCATAAGTTTCCCATATAACGAACATGTTAGTTGAAGGATGCCAATATTTGACTATGAAGTATATGACCCAGTTGAACTTTCATAAAATATACCACATATGGGTTTGTCAACCAGCAGTAACTTCTTGGTTGGGAGAAGCCTCTTATGTCCTCACGAACAATGATGACAATATGTTGAAACCCATGCTTAAAAAAACAAAATCCGCAGTTATCCTGCACATATGTCCCATTTTATCTCTCCTAATATGAGAACCCCCAAGTCCATGTTTTACAATGTCCTCCTCCATGTGTTTGATGCATATTGGGATAATCCTGATCTAAAAGACCATACATCTCTCTAGTTTCCTTGGTGTTATGGACTTAGTCATATGACCTAAAACTAAAGGCACCATTATTCTTGTGTTTGGGTTAGAACTTGGTAGAGAGATTATTCCCCAAATTATTTGGAAATCATGGATTGAAATAACCCTTCCATATTCAGTCACTCCTCTACATAAACCAAACTCTGTGCTTGGGGAGATCTGAATATCCATAAAATTTCATCATCTTTTAGCAATAGAATGTCAAAATTTTTTAGAAATCTTTTGCCTGACTATGCAGTACGTGCCCCAGTTGGCCTTTCATAAGTCATACACATAACGGACCTATTAGCCAAAGGATACTATTATTTGACTATACAGTACATTCCCTAGTTGTCCTTGTAGAAAAAATACCTCATAACGGGTATTTCAACCGGCGGTAACAACATTCTAAGGATATACCTTCTCTAATGCCACAATCCCTTTTTTATATCACTTTTCAGATCTTGATATCCCGAGGTTATAGCCTACAAATTCCCCCTATCATATCTGAATATGGTGACACATTTCCAGACAAATTCTCAAGAATGGGGAAACCATATAACCTTCAATAAAAGCTAAAATACCTTAAATTAAATTCCCCTAACATTTGTGTTGCATGAATTTAAACTACATTGAATGATATCCATACTGCATGAATTTAAACTGCATAGCGTGATGTCCAGGCTGCATGACTTTAAACTACATATAATAATGTCCTTGTTATAACATGTTAAACTATGTAGTCAATGTCTTAGTCACATGATGTTAAACCGCACAATGACTTCATCCCTTTTTAGAAAAGGGACTTCTCCAATGACATTGGTTATCAAATAAAGTGTACCCTCCTTCACACACCAAATTCATATAGAATAGGTTTTCTATTCATGGCCTGTTCCAATATAGATATTCCCTTAATTTTTAGGCATATTTCCTTAACAAAACCACCCATTTTGGTCTTGAGACATCCGAATATGAAACTACCACTATTCATCATTAATAGAATGTCAGAATCACTGAGAACACCTTTACCTGACTATGAAGTACACTCCCTTGTTGGCCTTGAACTATTTTCCCACATAATGGGTATGCATGACTAGGGATGTCTCTATTTGACTATATATTACATGCCCCAGTAGGAATTGCATAAAACATACCTCATAATGGGTTTGTCAGCCAGTGGTAACTTTTTTCTCAGGAGAGACCTACTCTATTCCCAAATACCATGTTTTAGATTAAAAAACAACAAAATTATGCCTCAAGATTCCACTTGGAGGTATCTATTGAATTTTGGAACATTATTAGCTAGAAATCCTTTTTTTCTCATTATTTCAAATTTTATGGTCAAATCTATTTGACCTAAAACACTAGCCTCATCAGTTCGATTCGTATGACTTTAAAATACCCATATAAAATGAGACACAATACTCACCAGGTTAAAAAAATACAAAAGGAAATATAGAAAAAAGTTTAGTCTCAACTCACTAGACCTATACTCTATATGATTTCAATAATATCGAGTGGTAAAAAGTTAAAAAGTTTGAAAACCTGAAAAATGAGGCCTAAGAAAAATCCAAGTCTCATCCGCTAAGTATCCTTTATATCGAGCTTAGGAAAAAGTTATATGGTGATGACATAAAAAGATATAAAGTTTTTAAGGTTTTCCATATGACCCTAGAAAAAGTCAAACTACACTCACTAGGCCTATTGAATTAGATAAAAAATTAGAGTGCCCATATCCCTATCATTTTAATTATGATTAGCTGGTATGAAGATGTCATGCTATGAAAATCAGGTTCTCCATTATGATTACAATAAAAAGGTAGGGATGAAGACATAGATGATCAAATACAAAATTATTTTCATTTATAAGCAAAAAATACCCTATAATAACATCCAAAAAATGGAGTCTATATATAATATATTACAATAGGCCTTCAACATAACACTTTATCTATTGAAAAGCCGCCTGAGCTTCATCAAAGGCTTGTTGAAACTCATTCAGTCAACCATCTTTAGTCTCCTCAGCCTGATGAAGTGATTCCATCATAGTCTTAATAGAAGTTGACCCTTTTTTTGGGATTATTCTAGTGAACTATAGAGTTGTTTGAGTTATACCTAAGTGAAATTCAACTCTTGATTAAGGTGCGACACTTGAATAGACTTCTCCTTGATCTATTGCTTGAATTACTCAAGTTTTGTGTTATGATTGGCCACTATTCAGGATAACTCAAATAAAAAATCATCAATGTTGGTGAGTATTTTGGAATTTATGAGGCCTTGATAAAGATTATTCTCTCACTTCTACCTTTGAGAAGTCTCCTTCATAGTAGTGTGGATCAGATGGTAATCAAACCCACTCAATCCCAACATGCCAAATAGAATTGAAAGCTGTTGGATTCACAAAGGAAAGTAATCAAGGGAAGTCGCAGAGATTATATTCCATATATCCCACCAGGGCTTGTGATGTGTGATGTAGAGAGAATTTTGCAACTTTGGATCCGATTCAGAATCACTGTCAAAAGGAGAGATGTACTCTGGGATAAGTGTACTCAAAAAATTTCCTTACTCCTCTACCTCCTGAATAGTTGTTGCCTCACCTCTCAGTTCTAGTTGAGATGATGTAGAATCTTCTCCCTCGAACCTAGCCACATAAGTTGATTACACTAAATGATGATTTAGAATCATTGTTAGACTCATAATTATAAAACTAATGGGAAACATTTACAATAATAGGTCTACCCTACCCATACGACCTCATAAATTCAAACATCTTCCAGATCCTTTTTAAACTCTACATAGGTTTGGTACACCCAGTATGCCCACATTCACCCCGTCTTAATACCCCCTCCCAGGTGAAATTAACAACTATTATTCCATCCCTTCGATTGATCTGTATGTGAATCTCAAAATATGGATGAATAAAAATGCAGATTTAGTTCAACTATGTGTGGTTTTAGATATAGGGAATGTGGGTTGCGATGCATAAAGAAGGTCATGGATGACTTCTGAACATTTTTATATGTACCTGCATTGGAAATGTTATCAATTTATATGTTCTTGTGGTCTTCAAACCAATAGGTTGGGAGGTAGTTCTCTGGAGTTTGTCTAAGGACCTCCTACAGATGTCCATGAACATTAAATGATATTAATCTCTCTTCAGAAAATCATGGTGATACTTCTTTAGAAACCCCACCAGATCAGGAAGGGTGGTATTACATATGATGTAATAATCATACACCATGGTTTTCATCATATCCTTAATCTATTTACAAAAAATTTCATCAAAAACAAAAATATTCATGGCATCTATTGAACCTACAAAGATATATCAAGTTCATTTCAGAGTAGGTTAATTTTGAAGAAAACCATAGTAAATAAGAAAATTTGGCAAAGGTATGAGTTCATGGAAGTGGATCGATCAAGTGAGTCATGAAAGTTCCTCACACAGGAGCATCATTCATAATCATTATTCAAGTCACTATCTCAAGCCTATGTATCGCAAAACCAGCTACATACCATATCTACGTGAAGGAGATCATTAGAAAAACAACTTGAGTGGAGGATCTGAATGGGAGACAAGCACAATGAGACCTGAAAACTCAGATCCATGAGAGTTGTTCACTAAAATGAAGACCCAATTTATAGGTGAGGATGCCTAATTGCGTGTAAGACCTGATCAAACAACCAATCATAGAGGCTTGTGAAATTAATCTATCATTTTCATCCCTTTACCCTAGGATTAGACCCTATTTCTTCAATTGAATCCAATCTTGAGGGGGGGGGGGTTGTTGAAACTTTGTTTTATCACAAGGATGAAAAGACAAAAAAGGAAATACCTTAGAAAAAGAAGAAGAAAGTTAGTGAATAAATCCAAGAATCTCAGGGCCCTCAAAAGAACAGTTCTCCCAAGGTGCCCCAAACACCGTTGGCACACAAGAACCTATGAGACCTACTTGCGCACAACACCTGCTCGTGAAAACTGCATGAAAATTCACCTTCAACCAGGGTATAATATTTTCCTATAAATAGGCTCTTGGGGTCTTGATTTGTATGGATGAATTTTCTAGAAGGCTGATCACTGCTATGATCTCTCTAATACTTCGCTCAAGACCTCCAAAACCTTATAGGTATTTTTTTAACACCTAAAGAAGAGGGAATTAAGGGGGTATAGTGGAACTTAATTAATCCCAATGTTTAAAGTGAACAATACCTATGTGAGGAATTCTCCCAAACCCTAATTAATTAAGAATAGAATGAGATTCCCTTCTTTAACTAGGGACTTATGCGACTTACCTCTGGGAACACCTATGGAGATCCTTAAAGTCTTGAGTAAGTTATCTCCAAAGTGTAGTCACCCAGGTGGTCCATCACCCAAGTTTCTCCCAATTCTCTCTAGTCTACCATCACATACCACCCCTTACGCAATCTTCCATGGTTCACCCTAACCTACAGCCTACGTGAGCCATTCATGAGGCCTCCCTCAAATCCACTCATGGTAGGGCCTATCCTTCTTTGGATCCCTTTTCTAAAATGGACCAAGTTGAAACCTACACAACGATCTCTTGACCTAAAAAACCTTAGGGAAAGGCACATCAGTGTGTCTCCCATATGGATATGCATTTATATGGTCATAGGTTTCCCAAAACTTCCTACCATAGGGTCATGATCCTCGAGGTGTCTATATATATATGTATATATATATATATATATATATACGGTCATGAGGAGCCTTACCCTAGGTACAATGTTGAGGAGTTCTTGGTCTCATATATAGGGATAAGGACCATGTATGAAACTTCTCATCTCTAAGACTTGGAGCCCCAAGTTCCCATAAGGTAGGGTAAGGATCACAATTGATTTTCCATTCAACATGGAATGGGATCCTCATCCCACTGTGGAACCAATTTCAGTGCATCCCTCTCGGAGTAATCCTTGAGCCTTTTATGTAGGAGGTTGTAGTATTTCTCCTCTCTACAAATACATCCATCACCTTCATTCCTTACTTACCTTTTAGTCATGTCCAATGCAAAGTGAAGGGAGGGCAGTGTCGTACCCCAACCTCTTTCACTATATCTCTGGTCTCTTCCACCGTAGCCCCTAACTCTTCCAACAGTAAAGGGGGAAAAGTGTGTGGTTTTTTGAATATTACGCTTCCTATTGTTTCTCACACTGATCATGACTAACATGGGCTTAGATTTTAATGGTGATCACAACACCTGAATGATCCATCTGAAGGATTGAACTATAAGAAATCTGATTCCTTCCGTAACCAGGATATGTAGGACATCTACTTAAGGATTGATCTCAATGGTAATTTTTTTAGGATTAATACCTAATAATAATTTCCTTAATCCAGGCATCCTTCTTAGGAGTAAGACCCGTGTTAATCCCCCAAATCACCATGAGTAAAAAAATTCCTCATGGGTTCCTTTATAAGGGAATCATTTTTAGGAGTAATCCCAAAATTAATCATCTCAAAGGGCTATAATACCCTATGAGACATACCCTTAAGGGACTTCATAGTCATGGGCCCTCGTGACCAAACTACATGGGCTTTGATTCCCATCCAAATGGGATATGTAGAAAGCCTACCTGAGGTTCAAACCTAACACACCAAATCAACCTTGTTCTTTTAGGTCATATCCTCAGTAGGGCCTAATTCAACTTGGAAATTCATATCCCTTCTAAGTTCCTTGGTCATAAGTCCCATAAAAAACCTTAACTAGGAACCTTCCACCTAGTTTTCCTTTCCACATTATGTTAAATTGTATAGTTGGGTCCTTTTCAGATGATCTTCAAAGGTATAATGCTCCCTATTAAGCGGCACTGAACTATGTGGGTTTTGATTCCTCTCATAAGGATATGTAGGAATCCCATCTATGGGTTTGATCCTAACACTAAAACAAATCTCATCTCCATGGATGATGAAAAAATCCAAAGTGACCTCCCTCTCCCTGGATGATAATAAACTACAGAGTTCCCCACTATATTTCTAAAAAACCAGCATCTTTGTAAAAATGAGTAAATAATCTCTAAGTATTATTAAGATGATACCATTGATGGAAAACCTCAGATACATATAGATATCACCCTTGGTGAAGAACCTATGATACATATATACAATTCTGAATTCCACAGATGCTGATAATTGATTACTACTTAGGATGACCCATGTCATACTTGAAAATTAATGAAGGATTCATGAACATATCTTAAATCTATAAGAGAGTCTCATAGTAGGAAATAATTCACCCTAAAAGGGTGTGATGAGCCCGACCTCCCATCCTCTCGACCAATGTGAGTTCTTAAGCATCATTGGTCAAAATCCATAACAAGCCCCTGCCTTTAGAAAGAAGGTCCCCTTCATATATAGAACCATTGAGTGTTTCTAGTTCTATCAAAAAACCTATTAGAAATCATTCAAAAATAAAAAACTATTATAGGGCGTGAAATTCACTAGAAATAACTATTCTGATGCAGTAATTCTTCAATTAATGAAAAAATAAAATAAATGATATTAAAATATTAAAAGATATATAATTTGAGATAATTAATGTGATCCATGAATTTTATTAATGAGCATGACATATTATGGATATAATAAAATAATTGGTTCCAATTTTACTTGTCATTATGTTATTAGAATCAAAGTAACAAATAGTTCTAAAGATAGATATTAATGATATTTTATAAAAAATAATATTTTATTAAATGATATAAAATTATTAAAAATAATATATTAGGAAAATTTATTATTGTATCATACATGGTCCATTTATGGGACATTTTTCTACTTAGAGTAACTATTTTGATCCTTAAAGAGTAAAAAACCTTGTTGTCATGATAAGTTTGAAAAGGTTTAACGAAGGGTTAAAAACAAAAGATAAGGGAAAAACATTATCAAATCTTGTTTAATTTTTATTGGATAAAGGTAATTAGACCCTTATCACCATAGGATCTAAATTGATTTATTTAATGGACACTTTTATATGAAAATTACTTATATATTATTTAATTCAACGAATGTTACAAAATGTCACTATATTTGATTTTAATATATCTTACATGTCCATATAGGTAAAAAAGCTAGTTATGAATGAATATAACTGAAAATTTTTACTTTTATAGAACTATTTTCATGATATAAATTTATTTATATTTTTTATTAATTATATAATTACCTTAATTGCTTATTCATTGTCGATGCAATATTTCTTCAATTAATAAAAAATATAATAAAATATTTTAAAAAAATTAAAAAAAAGTATAATTTGTGTGAGTTAATGTGTTACATTAATTTTATAGATTAATATAACATACTATTTTTTTTAAAATAATTTTAATCTAATTTAAACTTTTTTATTTATGTATTTTAAGTCAAATTAAGTGAATAGTGTCTAAATTGACAATAATGAAATTTTATGAGAATAATATTTTATTAAATCACTTAAAAATGATAAAAATAATAAAAAATGAAAATTGTGATACTATATGGTCTAAAATTTAATTCCTTTTCCATTTATAGGACATTTAAAACCATTTTGATTAAAAATAAATTTATTATAATTTATATTTTTGAGAAATTCAAAAAGTGCCACCACCTCAATTATAAAAGGGAATATCCTATATCACTTATTTACACCACTTTTAGCCTTATATATTGACCAAAATATGAAAATTTACCTTCTAAAATTCCCTATACATATCCTATATGTTTTTTCTTCCTGAAAGACCAACCCTAGATCCCTTTAGAGGATATCTAAAGGAGTCATTTTGAAGAAGAGGTAATTTCCCTAACCGATCAATTTATTTTTAAACACTTTTATAAATATTATAAATATATAAAATTTATCATAAAATATTAAATTTATCATCCTAAATATTCTTAAATTTTATTATGATTATTAAAAATAAATTATATACTCTATTTCTCATCAAATGAGAATTGAATGTATCTCTCATGAGTATGTACGACTTACCCTCTCCACGTAGTGATACAATTCATTTTTTATCACCATATTTATTGGAGGGGTATTATGATAGATTTAATGTTTATATATGATATTTATGACACAATTATACTTATTTAATGATATTATCATGTATAACTTCTTACCTTACATACCATTGTAAAATGATAACGTCGTTTGTGTGTACGTCTGGAATACCACCTCCACAAACCGACGTGATTCAGTTTTCAGTTATATTTTACTTGGATGATAATGAAGAATTATTTTATGAATATATATATATATATAATAATAATTTTCCTAGAAAGTTTAATTAATATTTACCTTTCTTTCTTTCTTTCTATCCATTGAAAAATAAAAACAACATTCATGTGTATGAACGACCTACCATCTCCATGAATGATGTAATTCATTTTTGTATCTATAAATTTTATATATGACTCTAAATATGTATATAACGAATATATATTATGTTTAAAATATTACTAATATTATAGAGGTTATGGAATCAAGATAACTATACAAGGATCGAAATAAACAAACTAAAATACTAATGATAAACGAAATAGTTAACACTTGAAAATAAAAAAAATTAATAAGGAATTATTGATAAAAGGGGTTTTGGAATGTTATAAAGGGGTCATATATTCTATTTTAAGCATGAAAATGACCCTATTAAAAAACTATAATAAATTTAAGTTTATTATACACGATGTTAGAGTACTTTCGAAGCAAATCAAACTTGAGGAAGGGAATGTTCATCTCACTTTTACTTCAATGAGATATATGTCTTATATACCACTTGTTTCTTTTGAGTGGTGTATATATTGACCATGAATTCCTTTTATGACTGTTATCATGAAAATTATAGAATTTAAATATCCATCTAAGTTTATTTATTTCATGGGTATTAGGATTCAAATGATACCGAAGCAGTAAGGGTTTTATTTCATAATCTCATCAGTATTTGAGACTGTTAATGTTTAAGAATCAATTGGGAGAAATATTCAATCTCTTTATTATATATCAATGTTTTCTAAAAATATTTTCAATAATGTATTTAAAATTATCCTATTATTTTTTAAAATCATTTTTACCCATATTTAAATTTTTACAAAATGGTTTAAAAGGAATATTTTTGTCACTTTCCAAATGAGGTACTTTGTGATTTTTTTGAAAAAAGTATGAAAGAAATATTTTTTTAACTTATATGAAAAGAAATTTTTTTACCTATATCATGACTAATTTTTTATTTTAAGATTCATTTATAAGATCCCATGGTTATTTTTAAAGAAAATTTTCTCCTTTGTAAGTTCCCCATTTTTTAGAAAAGGAAGTGATTTCAGAATAGAAAGTTTATTTTCCTCAAGAATTATTCAAAGTGATATTTCAAAATAATTTTCCATATAAGATGAAATAATTTTATATTACTTAATATTTAATTGGGATATGATCCAAGTATACCATCCTTATTTTTTTATGTATGGTTTATGTTTATGATGAAAAAATAAAATGTTTATAAAACTCATTTCTTTTCCATGGGTTATGATATGATGAAATATTTATGAAACCCATTTCTTTCATGGGTTTTGATATGATGAATTATTTATGATCATGTTTCACACATATTTATGATTTTAATTGTGTAAAATGTGGGACCTATATATATCCCTCTAATGTATTGGGTAAAGTAATATATCTCATGATATAGTTATGGGAAACAAGTCGATGTACTTGATCAATTATGGGAATCAAGTTGAATTGATTGATATGTTATGGGAAACGAGTTGATATTCTTGATCCAATATGGGAAAAAATTGTGTATTCTTTATCCAATGGTCTTAGTATTTAAACATGACATATGAAATGGTTTCTATAATTATGATGGTGTCATAAAAATTTATGATATGAACTTATGGTTTATGATTGAGTTATAACGATTCCTCATTCTTCTAATTCATGTATTTTAAAATGCTAAAGTTTTATTCTATAACTCATTTTTATGATCTTTTTGAGATTAGGTATGAACTTTGTAAGTTATTTTCATGATCTTACACCCTTATTATTTTCTTATTCATACATATGATCATTTATTGATATATCCCATGCTTACCCTTATTGAGTATCTAAGATCACTATTTTTTTATGTTTCAATTTTCCAAAGTTATGAAGAATGATTATAAATGATTTGTGTTTAGAAATGTTTCATATGTAATATATTTTATGGGAGATATTAAATATCTAACATGTTATTTGAAAATATGGTTATAATGTGAGATGATGTTGATCTTTAGGAACTTGTTGTTTATAAACCCAAGTTGTTAAGAGTTTGTCCTAATTCTTTAAAACTTTAAACCTCAATTATCCTTGTTTATATAAGTAATACAATATTTAAATTTTATTTTTTATGTTTTGGATGTAAAAAATTGTGTCACATTTATCTAAATCAAATCCAAAAATATAAATTTTACGTTTTAGCATTAGATCCAAAAGCATGGGTCATGAGCTATTATAGTTGGTATCAGAGTAGGGTTTAGAAAACTTTGGAGATTAGGATATTTTAATGTGAGATTATCTTATTATTTATGGATACCATAATGATTTTATAATTTTAAGTTTGATCATAAGTCTACATTCTTAGACACCCCTTTTGAGGAATTAAGTAATGAATTTTTTTGTTGGGACCACTTTATTAATTGAGTTGTATTTGTTGTAAATGAGATCAATGAGCGTCAATGATGGTTAAAGACACTATCCAAAGTAAAATGGATAATTAAAATCAGACGATTGATGTGCTACTCCTAGGTTTAAAGAACTTGTATCATGTGTGATACAATGTTTACAACATTGAAGTAACATCCTTTTAAGGATAATTGAAGTACTTTGGATTTTATAATTCAAAAAATAAAGAAAGAATAAGTTGGTTTAAGAAGAGTCATGGAATTTA
This sequence comes from Viscum album, assembly GCA_963277665.1. Lineage (NCBI taxonomy): Eukaryota > Viridiplantae > Streptophyta > Magnoliopsida > Santalales > Viscaceae > Viscum > Viscum album. The sequence continues at coordinate 1,841,293,568 of OY728157.1, read as the reverse complement.
GGGTGTCCATGCATGAGGTTTGTGTTGTGTTTAATGATGGATAGGAATTTTTGTGTATACTCGATTTCATACCAAGTATTTTTATGTGGATCAATTAAAAATAAGGGGCCAGCCAAGGACCTCACGTCAAGAACATGCGGGACCTGAGGGTTCACCGTGCTTGAAGGAATCCCTCAAGGCCACCCCGCACGAGTTAGGGGCATGTGGGCCATGTAAAATCCTATAAGAGTGCACACACGGTGATCAACCCGTCCGCATGGATGCATAGTGGGTACTAGGAGCACGCTCGCAGGAGGCATGGGTGGGTGCAGAAGCATGCCCGCAGAGAACCGGTGTAGGGAAGCACCATAGGGGAGAGAGGATAATTCTGAGCATCATCTACTGCATTATGATACTTAAACCGCGAGAAAAAAATGACGTGTTTCGATGTGGGGTGAATTTTTTAAAAATGCAGATGTAATCCCAGCCACTCATCTAATCCCAAATCCCATTTGACCATCCATTTAGCCGTGTAATCCGATCATTTAATCTTCTCTACTAATATGATCTCACGCCACATGAATTTGAACAAGGGCCATCCGATCCTCCCATGGATTTGAACCATTCTCTCCATCGTCTTCAACCCCTAGCACTTTTCAGTGCCACTGTATCTCACTGGAGAAGAAGCTTGATAACTATGGACGACCTATGACTATCAAAGAAGGATCATTTCGGCACCATGAAAGCTACTAGATCAAACTGAGACCATGCATGCAATCTACATCTTGCATGCATGCGATATCTTGAAGAAGAAGCTTCATCTGAGGAAAACAGAGTTGCTGAGGCCACATGGATTCATGCATGATTTAAAAATGAGGTACATGAAAATCTTAGAGTCATGCACGTGATCAAGGAGAATCCCACGTTCGAAAAAGAAACACCCAAAGGATCTTGACATATCTTCAACTATGGGTTTGAAGATTTCAAAACCCCAGAAATCTCTAGAATTCAACCCGTGATCCCCATGGCCTCTCACATGGTTTGTGAACACAGAAGAGGAGTTTCCCTTGCCTATAAAAGGAGGAGCCCGAGCCGAAGAATGTTGTTATTCCCTTATACATAAGAGCTCCTGTTTCGAAAAATAGAGCATCTCCCTGTGCACCACTCTGCAAAGAGAAACCAAGAGTCCCATGAGCCTTCTGCTCTGTGAATAAGAGTTCCCATAATCCTTGGACAAGTGCAACACACCCTCGAATTACTTCACAAAGAACCGACACCTGAACACACGATAGGTTTTGTAAAAACCCTTTCTCTACTTCACAAAATCCATGACATCATGAGCCAGTGCTTGAGATATTATCTCACTATGGTTTGTGAAGAGGAAAAACTATGTACCTCATGCACAAAGTAGAATCGTGCATCCTTGCATAAAGAATACAACCCTAGGCCACCTAGGTTTCATAAGGTGAAGAATAACTCTTTGAGGTACACATTTTTAAACTCTACTATTTGTAGGGGTTGTGCTTTGGTGGAGAAGGAGAGAAGGCCAACGCACATTCATACACACATGTGTATTGTTTAAAGAAGCCCGAGGATATACTTTGAGTATTTGAAGAAGATGCTCACAAAAATAAATGGATTCACCCATTCAGGTTTTAAGAAACACACACAAACACCCTAACCTAGTGCAAGGGGAAGAAAGAAAAGAAAGAGGAGGAAGATGCCGAGTGTGTGTGTTCCTAAAGAACCATACACATTAAGGATTCTAACACAAAAAAAGAAGAAAAGTTGAATGCATGCATGCATACATGCACATGAATATGTGAATACACTCAAAAGAACCAAAATTGTGTGCGCACATATGTGAAGAAGGATAAGGAAGAGTTCAACCTAAATTCCATATGCATGGTCACATTCATTCATGAACAAGAGAGAGAATAATTGATTCTAATGATGCAAAGTAAGCCGATATTCATTGCATGAATAATCACATTGGTGTATGTGATTATAGCTAAGAATAGAGAAGAAGTTTTAGTGTATTTGGTTGTTGCACTAAGAAGAAGAAAGAAGAAGTCTAGTGTAGTTGGTGTTGCACTAGAGAAGAAGAGAAAAAAATAAGAGATAATTACTTGCCTACTGCTTTTCAAGTAATCAAGTGAAGATCACTAAAGAAGAAAAAGTAAAGAAAATACCTTTTGAAGAAGTAATAAGACTATCTCCATAGGCAGTATAAACAACCAGCTAGAGGCTACAAGTTGTACTAGGCTATCACCAGTACATGGAAGAGGATTTTTTCCCACCTCCTCCAAAGTGTAGGGACTTAAAATGGCTAGAAAATTGTTTTCCTAGACACTATTTTATAAAAAAATACTACATTATAGTGAATAATCCATGAAATGGTCATTACCATTCATGGAAAGGATGTAACTACTCTTATTTAGTGGTGAACCTTGTAAAAATATCATGTGCATATTTTTACTCCTTTCTATTATTGAATGTGATAGGGAAAAGAGAATAAGAGAATCAAGATCCTAATAGGTAAATAGGTATAGGGATAAAAATTTATAATTGTTTTAAAAAGTCCTCAACACTGAATCACCCCCTCTTAATGTTAGTTATATCCTAAACTGGTCCTATCAATTGGTATCAGAGTGAAAGGTTTACCTCTATTAGATTTTATTAGTGAATTTATTCTCTTTTGAAGACCCAAGTTTCTTTCTTGAGTTATGTCTATGCATAAGGCTATATCTACCATGACCATGATGAACAGGAAAAAGAATTAGAATAGAAATTTGAAGAAGAAGTCCCTCTTATCTAAAGAAGAGGAAACATCTGGTTCTCCATATCTGGCTGACATTGAAGACACACCAAACATGGAAAGTAATGAGAAGGTGGATCAAGACCCCACTAAGAAGATGGAAAACCTTCCTACCTCAAATGATCAAGAGGTATGTGTTAGTACATTTGGAAATTATTCCCATGATGAAAATGCTAGCACAAGTGGTGATGATCAATCTACAACATCTCAAGAAATATCAGTTGATAAATTAATAATGATTCTGCATGGTATTCCTGAAGAGAGTAAATCCCTGGTTTGTGGATTATTTCAATGCTTGTAGGAAAATATCACTCAGTTGGAAGAAGAAACATATGTTTTGGATAAAGGCTTACAAGAATTTTTTTTTGAATGTCTAAAGCTCTTCAGACAAGTTGGAGCCTTTGAAGAAAAAAAGAGAGAATTTGAAGTAAGTTATTCAAAGTGGCACAAAGATGTTGAAGAAAAAGAGGGATTCAATAATACCATAGAAAAGAAGATCCATGCACTTGAAGATGAGTTGAAAAAGAGCACTGAAGTCAAGGAGGTATATTTGGAAGAAGACTCCAAGAAGATCAAAGAACTTGACTCTTTGTTACAAAAAAATGTAAGGATGCATGAAGATTAATTTGAAAGATTAAATAAAGCTAATGAATATAATATGGATATTAATAAAGACCAAGAATTCATCCTCAATATGATATGTCTAGAATTTGAAGCTTAGTTAACCAATCTTGAGAAGACACATACTGAGTCTCTGCAAAATAAGGAAACAGTTTCCGCTAGTACTCAACGCTCACTGGATGATTCTACTCTCAAAAGACCTCCAACATGTGAAAAGAAGATCATGTATTCACTCATTGATCTATCACAAGTATCTCAGCAAGTAAAGGTACCATCCATACCAACTTGTACTAATGTTTCTAAAATTGTTTCTAAAAAAAGTGCACGTTGGAAGAAAAATTCTAAAAAATTATGGATGATGAAAAGTGAGAAGAAACCTACCACCATGGATAGAGTGTATAGGAGAAAGAGTGTGGAAGATATATCTACATATAAAACACAACAATTTAGGAAGAAGATTCAAGAACCTTATAAAGAAGATGGGAAGAAGTCAAGGTTTGTTGGTCAATGCTGGTGTTGTAATAGATTTGGGCATTGTGCACTGGATTTCTGGTACAACCCCTTAAATGTAAAATCACAGAGAAAGACCATCTCAAGGGAGATAAATCTAGAGAAGAAGAAACAACATCCACAGATCTAGAAGCATTTTTATACTGCAAATAGATTTGAAATGTTAGATAACATATGTGATGTATGCAATAAGAGTGGTCATATGAATGGTGCATGTTCATTTCAACAGGTACCCAAAGATGATAAGAAAAGAATACCATAGAAGCTAGGTAATAATGAAGAATCATCATTGGGAAGAAATAAGATTAACAATGTGAAAACATATTCTCCCAAGAATATTTTAGGAAGGAAATATGAGAAGTCCTTGGATTCTAAATCCAAGAAGTTAAAGGGTAGTGCATCCAAAAGAACTACTAAGAAGAATGACACTCAGAAGAAGCCATATAGAAGATCCAATCTTGATGATTTAGTCCCTAATGATATATTTGTGGTTTGGCCAGAAGATTTGGAAAGAATGAGAAAGATAAAATAAGCACAGACTAAGGATAAAGCTAAAAACAAAAAGAAGATTCTACATAAAGGAAAAGAAATTCTATGTGCGAGGTGAAACAAGTCTGGTCATACTATTAGAAGATTCTTTGAATTTACTCCATCCCAATAAGAATTCTTCAAAAAGATGAATGTTGCACTAGGATATTTTAGTGCTTTGAAAGATCTTGAAGAAAGAAGATTCGCACACAGAGAGTTGTAAGAAATAGTAAGGCCCACACAATCACAGTCAGCATTGAAGATCAGTTGTGAATGTGTGAAGAATGGAGAATATGGTTTGAGTAAATCATCTCAACCTTGTTTTTCACATTAATGGATCAAGGAAGATCCACCTTATTCCCATAAATATTTTTGTATTTTATTTTTTCTTATCATATAGGGAATTGAAGGTGAGTAAAGATCTCAGGGGGAGAACTTGGGAATCAGTGAATGGAAGTGTTCAAAGGTCACTTATCCTGCCTATTACACTTGAATATTTTTTTATCCATTTGTTAAAATGAGTGCAAGAGTTTCAGGTTGATTATTTCATACACACTTATTATTCTAATCCTGGAATGAAAGTGAAGATATCTTGAAGACAAAGTACATGAGTTCTCATCACATGAGGTGTCATGATCAGTGTAGAATGGTCAACTTTGTTGTCTAAATCAAATCCTCTTGTTTTCTACACCGAGCATTTCTCAAGTAGACTTAGAGTGAAATGATTGATGGAAAATTCCTTGAGTAAGGATTGATAAACCTCTTCCCTTGAACTTGTATTTATTATCAATAAGGGGGAGAGAAGTGAAATGAATGATTAAGGGAGAGAAATAAGTGAAGACTCACAACTCACATTGACACATTCATTTAGTAGAAAGAATTTGGGTATTTCCAACAAATACAAATGGGGAGATTGTTGGGACCACCTTAGTAATTGAGTTGTATTTGTTTTCAATGAGATCAATGAATTTCAATGATGGTTAAAGACATTATCCTAAGTGAAATGGAGAATGGAAATCAGATGATTGATGTGCTGCTCCTAAGTTCAAAGAACTTGTATCATGTGTGATACAATATTTACAACATTTAAGTATCATCCCTTTAAGGATGATTGAAGTAATTTGGATTTGACAATTCAAAAATTAAAGAAGGAAGAAGTAGGTTGAAGAAGAGGCTTGGACTTTAGGGTGTCCATGCATGAGTTTGTTGTTGTGTTTAAATATGGCCATGAATTTTTGTATATACTCGGTTTCATACCAAGTATTTTTATGTGGATCAATTAAAAATAAGAGGCCATCCAAGGACCTCACCTCAAGCACATGCAGGACTCGAAGGAATCCCTCAAGGCTAGCCTGAATGAGGCAGGGGCATGTTGGCCGTGTATAACCCCACAAGAGTGCACACATGGTGATCAACCTGTGCATAGGGATTCATAGTGGGTGCTAGGAGTGCGCCCGAAGGAGGCATGGGTGGGTGTAGAAGCGCTCCTGTAGAGAATCAGTGTGGGGTAGCATTGGATGGGAGAGAGGAGAATTCTGAGCATCAGCTACCGTATATTGATACTTAAACCGTGAGAAAATTGCGGTGCATTTCGATGTGAGACATGTTTTTAAAAAAAAATGTAATCCCAACCACTCATCTCATCCTGCATCTTGGTCGACTGTCTCATCAGCCTTGGAATCCGATCATTTAATATTCACCACTCATCTGATCTTGCGCCGCATGCGTTTTAACTAGGGCTGTCTGATCCTCCCGCGGATTTGAACCAGCCGCGCTGTTGTCTTCAACCTCTAGTACTTTCCAGCGCCACTGTATCTCACTAGAGAAGAAGCTCGATCGCCATGGATGACCTCTAACTATCAAAGAAGGATCATTTTAGCACCATGAAATCTACTGGATTGAACTGAGACCATTCATGCAATCCACATCTTGCATGCATGCGATATCTCGAAGAAGAAGCTTTGACCAAGGCAAACGAAGTTTCCGAGGCCACATGGATTCTTGCATGATTTAAAAATGAGGTACATAAAAATATCAAATTAATGCATGTGATCAGGGAGAAGCCTGAGTTTGAAAAGGAAACACCCCAAGGATATTAGCATATCTTCACCTACTGGTTTGAAGATTTCAAAACCCTGGAAATCATGAGCATTCAAACTAGGATCTCCACAGCCTCTCTCATGGTTTGTGAACAATAAAGAGGAGTTTACCTCTCCTAAAAACAGAATAGCCTGAGATGAATAATTTTGCTACTTAATTATACTCGAGAGCTCTTATTTCGAAAAATAGAGCATCCCCCTATGAACCACTTTGCGAAGAGGAACCAAGAGTCATATGAGCCTTCTAATCTATGAAGAATAGTTCACACAAGCCTTCGACAGGTGCTACACACCCTCAAATTGGTTAGTGAAGAACCAGCACCCAAACACGTGATGGTTTTTGTAAAATATCTCACTGTTCTTTGTGAAAACCATGCTACCGTGAGCCAGTGATTGAGGTATTCTTTCACTGTTCTTTGAAAAGATCCAAAACTGTGCACCTCGTACACAAAGAAGAACCATCCATCCTTTCATGAAGAATATAACCTGAGGCCACCTCGGATTAATAAGGCGAATAAGAACTCTTTGAGATATGTATTTTTATACTCTACTATTTGCAGGGGTTTGGGCTTTGTTGGATAAGGAGAGAAGGACAACATGAATTCATACACGCATGTGTATTGTTTAAAGAAGCCTGAGACCATACTTTGAGTGTTTAAAGAAGAAGCTCGCACAAAGAAAGGGTTTCACCCATTCAGGTTTGAAGAAATACACACAAACACCCTAACGTAGTGCAAGAGGAAGAAAGAAAAGAAAGATGAGGAAGAGGCTGAATGTGTGTGTGCCTAACGAACTATACCCATTAAGGGTTATAAAACAAAAATAAGAAAATTTGAATGCATGCATGCATGCATGAACATGCATATGTGAAGACACTCAAAGGAACCAAAATTGTGTGTGAACATATGTGAAGAAGGAGAATAAAGAGTTCAACCTAAATTCCATATGCATGATCACATGCATTCATGAACAAGAGAGAGAAGAATTGATTTTGTTGATGCTAAGTAAGCTGATATTCATTGCCTGAATAATCACATTGGTGTATGTGATTCTAGCCAAGAAGAGAGAAGAAGTTTTAGTGCAGTTGGTTGTTTCACTAAGAAGAAGAAATAATAAGTCTAGTGCAGTTGGTGTTGCACTAGAGAAGAAGAGAAAGAAAGAAGAGATAATCGCTTGCCTACTACTTGTCAAGTAATCAAGTGAAGAGCACTAAAGAAGAATAAGGGAAAAACCTACCTTTTGAAGAAGGAAGAATACTATCTCCATAAGTAATATAAAGAACCAGCTAGAGACTGCAAGTTGGACTAGGCTATCACCAGTCCAGGGAAGAGGATTTTTTCCCACCCCCTCCAAAGTGTAGGGACTTACACTGGCTAGAGGATTGTTTTCCTAGCCACTCCATTGTAACAACATACTAAATTACAGTGGATAATACATGCACTGGTCATTCCTATGTATAGAACGGACGTAGATACTATTATTGAGTGGTGAACCTTGTAAAAATATAATGTGCATATTTTTATTGCTTTCTATTATTGCATGCGATAGGGAAAATAGAATAAGAGAATCATGATCCTAATAGGTCAATAGGTACAAGGATAAAAAGTTAGAATTGGTTTAAAAAGTCCTCAACACTGATTCACCCCCCTCTCAGTGTTAGGTATATCTCAAACTCATCCTCTAAATTTTAAGGTAACTAATGATATTTTGGGATATATTTATTTTTGAGGTATATGTAAACTTTAAGGTTAACATGTGAGAAATTTATTTGAAGAATAATATCTTTTCATTTTATGAAAATAATTTTAAATGTATATAAAATCTTTATGGTTTATATGATCTTTTATTTTGATGTGATTATGTGTTATTATATTTTTAGGGATGAAAAATGAAAGGTATGAGATAATCATCAAGGATAAAAAATTTCTTTAATGTTGAATATATTAAGATTATTTTTTATGATTTTATCACATTTCTGGGAATTTTATAAGTATTAAATTAATATTGTTTTATAAAAAAGACATCTCATAGACTAGGTGACAACCCAATGTATTTGGCAAGGCTGTGAGGCTTGAACCCACAATTGAAGGTCGATAAGGGTGAATCACCTACCATTGGACTACGTGATGCCCTAGTTAGTACGGTGTTGTTTTTATTATTTTAAACTATTCGAAAGATAAAAGTTAATTTCATTTTGGAATAGATTTTTTATTGTATAGATAACCATGATATTGAAAGTGATTTAGTGATTATGTGATTAATGTTATTTCAGAAAACGTTTACTATTTTGGGAACCTTATATGATTAAGGTAAACATAATATTATAGGATTTTATTTAAAGAATAAATATTGAATTATCTTTTGGAATCATGATTAATTTTAATGTGTATTTATGGTGATTCAATTTATTCATAGAAATGATTAGTATATCTTTGAGATTATGTTATTAGGGAAATTACATTTTTGGAATGAGACACTAAGAGTGATTGATGTTATTTGAAGACAAATGTTAAATAAATCTTGGAAGACAATGTGATCAAATCCTTTTTATTTTTAGGTTTCAATATTAGTCTAGAATATTTTTAGGAATATTAATTATAGTTATTTATTAAATGATCTATGTTTAACTTTGGGTATTACTATTGACTTTTAGAAATTTAATTTGTTTTTCTATATATGAAGGTATATTCATTTTGGGAAATATCTTATCTTGTCCAAAACAGTTTGATTCATGTCAGTGTATAAATCTAGTATAAATTACTTATTAAAATTTTATGGACTATTTTATGCATTATAAGTTGATTCTAATGCTTGAGGAATTAAAAAAGTTGTCTTGAATACTCATCACTTGGAGCAAAAAGATGAGTTTTTGGTTGAAATTGATTAAAAGATGAAATCATTGCTAAAAATTATATTTCCTTATGATTTTATTATATATTACACGGTAATTAATTAACTCTAGGAAAATTATTTTGAAATAAAAAATATATCTATTACTTTTCTTACTAAGAAATCAATGGCCTTTTAACCCATCACCGAATTATGGTTTTGTAATGTATAACTTTATCATGACCATGTTCTCTATTACTCTCTATCAGTCCTTAGAAGTTAGGGTTTTCTTCTATATCCATGTTTTCAATTCCCATAAATGTTTTCATACATGGAAACCTAGTTAGGTGTTATTTGATATGACTTTCGTACTTCCCTTTCTCTTTTTTCAAGTGGAAGTTTTATTAACCCTTTTTACAATGTGGGATTTCAACAAAGGTATTTTGAATAGTCAAACCCCTAGTTACCGAGAATTAGTTAAACTCATGAGGACACAATTTATTAAAGTGAGGAGGATATAATATTACAAGATTTTAAAAAGAATGATTATGTTCAACAGCGTACAAAATAAGAAAAACTAAGTGTAATCGGGTCGTGAAATATTATTATATTACCATTATAACATAATACTTAAATTGAAGGGTATGAATATGATTAAATAATTTTTGATATATATATGTAATGTTTATAATAAATAAAAATTTATTGGTTAATACTTATGAAATAAGCACTCATTTTTTTGTAAAGTCATTTTATTCTTTAGAAATATATTTCTTTAAAAAATGGGTTTTATTACTTTTTTTAAGTGAATATCACATTTATTTTTTGGAAATATTTGAAATTTTATTTAATAAAATAAATATTTTTTTTAAATAATAATATCAAATTTATATTTGGGTGCAATTTTGGTATTTTTATGAAAATATCACTTTTTAATTGAATAGTGAAAATACTAATTTTTATTGAAAACTGTATTTTATTTTAAATACTTTATAAAGTAAATTTATATTTTGGATTAGTTTTGAAATTTAATAAGTTCCTTTTTATTTAAAATAATTCAATTTTAGTTTTTAAAACTAATTTTATTCTTGAATTTATTATAAATACATTTTATATTTAAAAGGATATTTTTTAAAAACCTTTTTTCGTCGGGTATTTTCAGTTTGGTTTTAAATTAAATTATAAATTTTATGTGTTTTTGAATTTTGAAAAACGGATTTCATATTTTTAATAACTGGGTCCACATTTTTTAAATATGCCTCTTTTATTTTTTTTCAATATGAATAGTAACCTTACTAATTTTTATTACCATGGTGAATGGTAAATCATGTAATTAATGTTAAAAAATAAAATGATAAGGATTATAAAATGACCCCAAAACTTGCCTTAATATTATTTTATGACTCCATATCATCCATAATCAATAAATATTTGGTTATATGGTCTTTTTAATTTGTATGTGATTATTACCTTTTTAATATTTTATTTAAAGAAAAGTAAAAAATGTCACACTCTTGATTTTAATAACCATAATATTATTAACCTAAGGATAACAAGAGTATATGTTCTATTATAAATAGTATTTTAAAATTTAAAAGGTTTATATTTATCATGGTAATTTATTTTTAATCTTTATTGAAGAAATAATTACTATAAATGCTTACACAATGCTTTCACAATAATTCTTTAAGTAATGCAATAATCAAATAAATGATATTAAACATATTAAAATAAATATAATTATAGATAATTAATGTGATAGAAAAAGTAGAGATGAACATGAAATTTTAGGGATATAATAAAATAAAATTTTATAATTTTAATTGTTTTATTGATGTTATTAGAGTCAAAGTAATGAATAGTTCTAAAAATAGACATTAAGGATATTTTATAATAAATAAAATTTGATTAAATGATATAAAATCCTTAAAAATATTATATTCTGAAAATTGATTAGTATAGGAAATATAATATTATACATGGTCCATTTATGATCCTTTTTCCATTTATAGTAACTATCATGGCCCTCAAATCGTAAAAAACCTTATTGTTATGGTAAGTTTGAACAGAGTTAGCAAAGTGTTAAAACTAAAAATATAAGGGTAAAAACACAATAATTTTTTTATAATATTTATTAGATAAATTTAATTTGAACCATATCAACTTAGTCTCAAAATTAATTTGTTTAATGAAACCTTTTCCATGAAAATTACTTATATATTATTTAATTTAAAGAAAGTTACAAAATGTCACTCTTTGTTTTTAATATATCTCATGTGTCTACATGGGGGAAAAATCTAGTTCTGAATGAATATAAGGATATATTTTTATATTAATAAAAATATTTTCATTATTGAAATTTATTTATAATTTTTATTAATTATATAATGACCTTAATTTCTTATGCAACGCCTATGTAATATTTCTTCAATTAATAAAAAATACAATAAATGATTTTAAAAATATTAAAGTAAATATTATTTGAGTTAATTAAAGTGTGAAATGAATTTTATAGGTTAATATAACATATTATTGTGGTTTTAAAGTTTTATATTCAAATTTAAACTTTTTATTTATGAATTTTAAGTCAAATTATGTGAATAGTGTCTAAATTGTCAATAATGAAACTTTATGAGAATAATATTTTATTAAATTACTTAAAAATCATAAAAATATTTAAATAGTATAAATTTGAAAATATATGATCGAATATGTCATCTATTTTTCATTTATAGTATGTTTAGAACAATTTGGATTGATAATAAATTTATTATAATTTAATATTTTGAGAAATTCCAAAAGTGCCCCTCACCACAATTATAAAAGGGCTCATCCTCCCTCACTTATTTACACCACTTTAAGCATTATAGTTCAACAAAAATCTATAAAGTTTCCTTATAAAATTACCTATCCACATTCTAAAGGTTTTTTCCCAAAATTTCAAACATAGATCCTTTTAGTGGACATCTAAAGGAGTCGTTTCGAAAAAGAGATGATCATCCTAACTAATCAATTTCTTTTTATACTCTATTATACCTCTTATAAATATATGTTATTTATCATAAAATAAAAAATTTATAAAATTTAATATTCTAAAATGTTATTATAATTATGAAAACACCATTATATACCCTCTTTACCATCAAATGAGAAGTGAAAGTATCGCATGTGCGTACGTACGACTTACCGTCTCTATGCAGGGATGCAATTCAATTATCATCACCATATTTAATGGATGAGTATTATGATTGGTTCAATTTTTATATATTATATTTATGAAAAAATTATACTTATTTAATTATAATATTATTTCATCATTCTTACCTTCCAAACCATTGGAAACTGATAATGTCTTTTATGCGTAAGTGTGGACTACCACCTCTACGAAGCGATGTGATTTGTTTTTCAATTATATTTTATTTGGATGGTAATGAGGATGAAATTGATGAATATATATGATATATGTGATAAAATAATTATCATATAAAGTTAAATTAATATTTAACTTTCTTTTTTTCAATCTATTGAAAATTAAAAACAAAGTTAATGCGTATGTACGACCTACCATCTCCATAAATGGTGTAATTCATTTTTATATCTATAAATTTTACTGATGAATATAAATATGTATATAATAAATATATACGATATTTATATCATTATTAATATTATTTAGGTTATAAAACCAAGAAAATTTTACAGGTACATGAACAACTAAACTTAAATACTCATGATAAACGAAATAGTTAGCACCCAAAAATAAAAGATGTAATAAGGAATTATTCATAAAAAGGGGGTGTTTAAATGTTATAAAGATATATTATATGATATTATAAGTATGGAAATTTATATTTTATATAATTATAATAAATTTAAATTTATCATAAATGAGTTTAGAGTACTTTCAAAGTAAGGAAAACTCAAGGTAGGTAATGTTCGTCTCACTTTTATTTATGTGGAACATATGTTCTATATACCACTTATTTCTTTTGTGTGGTGTATATAATACACATGAATGCCTTTTATTATTATTATAATGAAAATTTTGGAAATTATATATCCATATAATTTTATTTATTTCATGGGGCTTAATTTAAATGATAGCAAAGCGGTAAGGGTTTTATTTCACAATCTCATCAATATTTGGGATTGTTTATGTTTAGGTATCCATTGGGAGAATTATTTGATATTTATCTTCCATATAAATGTTTCCTAAACATGTTTTAAATAATGTTTTTAATATTATACTATGGTTGTTTAAATTCATTTTCAACCACATTTAAATTTTTACAAAATGGTTTGAACAGAATATTTTCATCATTTTCCAAACGAGGTGCTTTGTGTATTCTCCAAAAAAATTATGAACGGATTTTTTTAACTTATAAAACATGAAAATATTTTCTGGAAATCATGAATAATTTTTTATTTTAAGATTAATTTATAAGTTCCCATGGTTATTTTTAAAGAAAATATTTTTCTTTATAATTTCATATATTTTAAAAAATAAGTGATTTTACAATGGATTGGTTATTTTCCTTAAGAATTATTCAAAGTGATCTTTCAAAATAATTTTCCATATAATATGAAATTCATTGTTGCAACTTAAGCTTTACTGGCTATACGATCCACTGATACCATCATTATTCTTTTTCTGGATGGTTTATGTTTATAATGAAAAGATGAAATGTTTATGAAACTCATTTCTTTTCTATGGGTTACGCTGTGATAAAATGTTTATGAAATCCATTTCTTTCATGGATTATGATATCACTACAAGAAAACAATGTTTTAGTCCACTGCTAATTATTTTTTCAATTTTTTTCAATTTTTTTAGAAATATTTTCTAAAAAAAATTCAATTTTTTAATAGATATTTTTTAAAAAAAACCGCAGCGAAATAACGGCGGTTTTTTGAAAACCGCAACAAAATTTAAGATTTTTTTTTAATTTTTTTAAAAACTATTTATTTATTATTATTTAATTTATTTATTATTTAAAATCAAATATGGTTTTTATTGATAATTTTATATATTTATAATGTGTCAATTAATTAATATTTATAATTATTTGTTAATAATATTTTTAAACTGAAAACAAATCTTCAATAAGTAGAAGAAAAGACTTCGGCATCAAATGACCATAACTTCTGATCCGAGAGTCCATTTCAGCTCAACAACCAGTTAAATCAAAGTTTATCAAATGAGAAAAAACCAAGTGAGATTTAAATCATGTGATAATCAAAAGAAAAAAAATACATATTCATAATTCAAAAGTCGAAATTCGAATTCAAAGGCCTCCAAAACAGAGGTTTTAGTTACAGACATCAATTTCTTAAAATTTAAACGGTTATAACTTGCAATCAAGATATTCGTTCGGCCTGTACCACATATCATATCGAAGATTATTTCATGATCTTTGATTTTCCTGGTTGTGGTTTTGAAAAAGGAGTAACAGATCATATTTTATGGTCATTTTAGTGTTTTTCGGGTTTTGGAGAGGTTCTTAACATTTTATGATTTAATTAATTAATTAATTATTTATTTATTTAATATTAACTAATTAATTAATATTTATTTATTTATCTATTATTTATTATTATTTATTTAATTATTTAATATTTATTTAATATTTATTTATTTATTATTTAGTTATTGTGTACACATTAATTATTAATTTATTATTAATTTGTTAATTAATTAATTATTATTTATTCATCATTAGTTTATTATTCATTATTATTTATTTATTTATTTATTTATTTATTTATTTGTTATTCATTATTTATTAATTATTAATTAATTATTAATTATTAATTATTAGTTATTAGTTACTATTAATTATTAATTATTTATTAATTGTTTATTTATTTATTTATTTATTTATTATTCATTCTTTATTTTTTATTCTCTATTTTTTATTCTTTATTCTTTATTCATTATTAATTTATTTTTAATTTACTAAATATTAATTTATTATTAGTTTACTCTTCATTTATTATTTATTTAATTATTTGTTATATATTGATTATTTATTGATTATTTATTAATTAAAGATTAATTAAAGTTTAATTATTTATTAAATATTAAATATTATATATTGTATATTAAATATTAAAATTTAAATATTAATTTTTAATTAAGAATTATTAATTTTATAATTACCAATTATTAATTATTAGTAATTATTTATTATTAATTATTAATTCATTATTATTTATGTATCTATATATTTATGTATCTATTTATTTATTATTATTTATTTTTTATTATTCATTATTTAGTAATTTTTTTTAATTTACTAAATATTAATTTATTATTAGTTTATTATTCATTCATTTATTTAATCAATATTAATTATTTATTAATTATTTATTAATAATTTATTGATAATTTATTAATTATTTATTAATTATTTATAAATTTATAAATATTAAATATTAAATATTAATGATTAATTATTAGTTATTATTAATTATTAATTATTAATTATTAATTATTAATTATTAGTTATTAATTATTAATTATTTAATATTAATTATTTAATATTTATTAGTTATTATTTATCTATTATTTATTAATTTATTATTAATTTGTTATTTATTTATCATATATTAAATTATTTTTTAATTAATATATTATTTATACATTACTTTTATATTACAGGTTATATATTATATATTATATATTATATATTATATATTACATATTATGTATTATATATTACATATTATATATTATATATTATATATTATATAATATATAATATATAATACATAATATATATAATAAATAATAAGTAATAAGTTATATATATTATATATAATAAATAATAAATAATATATTATGTATTATATATTATGTATTATATATTATGTATTATATATTATGTCTTATATATTATATGTTATATATTATATGTTATATATTATATGTTATATATTATATATTATATATTATTAATTATTGATTATTGATTATTGATTATTGATTAATCATTATTGATTAATAATTATTGATTAATAATTATTGATCAACAATTATTTAGTGTGTATCTATTTGTTATGTATTACTTGTTTTTTCAATTAATATATATATGTATAAGTATATTAAATTCGATTTATTGACCACATGAAGATCCTGCTAGAGTGGTAAAGTGTTTGAAGAATAAGAATAGGTAAGGGGTTTAAATCTCACCCATCACAGAATTTCTATATATGGCATGGGCATGTGCATGAAGATGGACATGTGTGTGGTAATAATAAATAAATTATGAAAATAAAAATAATAATTAATTAAATAATTAAATAAATTACAAAAATAAATAAATAAATAATGAAAACAAATAAATGAATTATGAAAATAAAAAAAATAATTAATAAATAAATAAATTACTAATATAAAAAAATAAAAAATTAAAAAAATAAAAAATAAATAAAAACGATTTAGCGACAGTTTAAACCTTTGCTGAAAAATCACTGCTAAATCGTTCTACGACGGTTTTAATAAACCGCCACTAATTATTTCCCAACACACGATTTAGTGGCGGTTTAAACCACCACTAAACGAAAAAAAACCACCACTAAATGCAAATTTTGGTATTGTGTATAATGAATGATTTATGATATTTTGGAACACATATATATGATTTTCATTTTGTTATGGGGGGGCCTATACCCCTTACAATTCATTGGGTAAAGTATTACATATCATGAGATTATTATGGGAAACAAGTCAATGTTCTTGATCCATTATGGGAAATAAGTCAAAGTGATTGATTTGTTATAGGAAACAAGTCGATGTGCTTAAGAAACTATGAGAAATAGGTGTTTATGCCTAATCAAACAGTCTTGGCAGTTAACCTTGACATATGAAATGGTTCCTATACTTATGATGATTCCACCGACATTTACGACATGAACTTATGGTTTATGATTGAGTTATGATGATTTCTCATTCTTATAATTCTTGTATTATGAAATGATAAATTTTTATTCCACAAGTCATGTTTATGATCTTTTTCAGATTGGGTATGTACCTTTTATGTTATGGTCATGATCTTATAACCTTATTATTTTTTTATTCTTTCATATGATTATCGATTGATATCTCTCATGCTTAAGCTTACTGAGCATCTAAGCCCACCCTTTTCTTACGTTTCATTTTCCCTAGGTAATGAAGAATAATGATAAATATTTTTTTAGAAAGGTTTCAAATGTAAGGAATTTTATAAGAGATGTGGAATACTTAACATAGAATATGAAAATATTGGTAAAGTGGGAGATGATGTTGATCTTTATGAACAAGTTATTTAAGAACACAAGTTATTAAGAATTTTTCCTAATTATCTAAAACTCTAAACCTAAAATATCATTGGGAATGCAAGTGATCCAATATTTCCTTTTGATGTTGTAAGTTTTGGATGAAAAAATTGGGTCAAATTTATTGGTATCAAAGGTAGAAATGTAAAGTTTATATTTTTAGCACCGAATCTAAAAGTGCGGGTCATAGGGTGTTACAATAAAACATATTAGAAACAATATTATTATTTAATTATTAATTTTATTCTTATTATTTGTCTCCAATTCATATAAATAATATTAAGATTTAATTTTTTTTAAATATTTTTGTAATTTATTTAATTTTATTTATTCATTTTTAATATTTTTTTCATTTTTGATATTTATTAATTTTTAATATTTTTAGAATTTATTTATTTTTTAAAATTTATAAATATTTATTTACTAAGTTATTATATTTTTAATATTTTTTCAATTTATATGATTAATATTTCTTCAATTTTATTTATTAAGTTTTAATATTTTTAAAATGTTTGAATTTTTTTAATTGTTTCCTATAAGACCGTCTCCAACCCACACCATTTTGGCAAGAAATTGAACTCCAATGTATGCCATCCCCAATACCATTTTGTTGTTTTTATATAGTGTAACACCAAATTTGGTGTTTCCCTATTGTAACACCATTTTTTTCTTTTGTTTTTTGATTTATTTATTCTTTTACTAATTATAAACATAATTTTATATATTATTTTGTTTATTTATTTTTTATATTTAACCATATAGTTAATAATGTTTATTTTAATATTTAAAAATAAAAAATTATTCATCTTATTCTTTTAAAATATAATCAAATAGATAAATTTTATATTCATAATTTTTTTATTTAATTAGTTTTAAATATATTATCAAATTTATTTAATAATAATCATATAATTAATATAAAAAACAAATATCATACTTTTTTATAATAATAATCATATATTAATTTTCAATAATACATGGTCATAAAGTAAACTAAAAATTAAAATAGATTATATCAAAGATTTATAAAAATAAAGTAGGAAATAAAATAGAACCTATAAATTATATATATATATATATATTAAAATGCTTATAATAAATACATTTTAGAAAAAACACAAAACAATGCATGCATATATGCTCACACGAAGAAACACTTGTCATAAATGACCAAAACATATCATTGAAAATTTTAAATACAAGTGATTAAAAGGAGATAAACTAATAAAGAACAAATACTGGATTAACCACCATAACACGATGACATACAAATACCGTAATGTAACATTACAAACACAACATAAATTTAGCTTACCCTTACAAAACTTTATTTTACCCTTACTATCATGACCCCCTCCAACCAATGATACCGCAATAGAGGAGAGAGATACTGATCCCTTGAGTCCTGCCTCCAGTAGGCCCCGGGTTGGCGACTAGCACCAAAGGTATAAATATCTCATGAAATGGGAGTCTTTACCTTCTATAATAATATAGGATCAGGAGAAAAGATGAATCATCCATAATAAACTCAATGAAATAATATAAAAAGAAATGAAAACCATACCACAATTCATGCATAAATAAAACACGTATAGATAAAAGTCTCCAAAAGTAAATACCCAAAAGAAAAGATAGAGCAGTGACACAACAATTGTCCAAAAAGGTCTGAGATAGTATTATCTATCATGATCCATGTATTCCTCTTAGAAACCTTAAAACTAGTTTATATACATAGGGTGAGTATACAAGTATACTCAGTAAGAAAACCAATGTCTCTCATGTAAATGTGAAAGAAGTATACTAATGCACCTATGAGAAAATAAAAGAACCAACAACACCTAAATAGGTCAACTATCCATCCCAACCTCACCAAGGCACGCTTACCAAATAATTAAATCCAAGTTTAATAACATAATAAGAAGCATATTTGTAAAGGGAACCCCACATCGTTTTCCCAATGGGTTGCTGCCATCACACCCCAATTTTGTATGCCCTAGTGCACTCATATCTTCCGAATAACATATACCACCACCCACAAGCATGATCTCTTCACATCACGCCAATAGAAACCTAATCCACCGCCCCACAACATGGTCACATCTTATCTTGCCCGAAGACACATGGTCCATCCCATCACAACCACTGCCATAACCAGAGTATCCTGGTATCGTGAACATGAAGGACATCAACCTTGTTCCCTCATCTAACCATGAAAACCCCCCACCATAAGCCTCCCAACAATACAGACATATCACAAATTGCCCGAAGACATAGGGTCTATCACCTAGTTCCCTAACAAACCTACAACCATCATATCCTATACATATCTACTCGCCTAAAAGAGAGAGTGGGGAAGATCATGTATCCATCCATCCATCTTTATCACTAAGTTGTTGGTAAATACACCATTTTTATGAAAATACAAGTATTAGCACATAGTTCTAGACATGGGTGAGGTGAGTATAGAAATCAAAAGGAATATAAAAGTGTATACATATATCCACACACATGTCTAACCTATGGGTTAATAAAAAAACACTAACCAACTCAAAATATCCCCACTTTCACTGTACCACAAAATTCATAAAACCATGAAAACCACAAGCTACATCACACAACACCACAAATTCCATTATCCAACCCATTCATTAATTGTTTTACCAAAAACTTCATTTAAACACACAAACCATCATTTTTTTGTTCATTAGTCATTTCCAAACCATTAATCAAACCAAAACCCAACTATTTCAATCGTTATTAAATAATTATTCCATCATTACCCCGAAATCTAGCATAATGCAACCATACATCACAAGAAATTCATCATTACTATCGAACCATCACCTCACCGCCCCACAAGCATGACCAAACAAACCATCACCTCACCATCCCAAAAGCATGGCCACACAAACCATCACCTCACCGCCCCAAAATAAAGGCAAAAAAAAACCATCACCTCACCACCCCAAAAAAGTACATCCCAAAAAACCATCACCTCACCTCCCCAAAAGCATGGAAAAAACCATCACCTTACCACCCAAAAGCATGGCCAAACAAACAATCACTTCATCACCGCAAAAGAACATCCCAAAAAATAAAAAATCACCCCACCCCACATCACAAGCACACATCACAAAACATTAAATATCATTTTATAGATTTAAAAAGGGTATTTTATCACATTTCACCTTATTTTAGGGGAGTTAACACACAATCCACAAATCCATGAGAACCCATTTTATTAACCAAATATAATTGGTTATCCAATTTCCATTTTAGGGTGATATCAAAACAACCACACAAAAAGGGATCCATAACACATAAAAAACAACACAAATAAGGCCCCCAATGACCATAGTTTTCAGTGGGGCATTTAGTCCATAAAATCACAACATAAAAATAATATCAAAGCTGTAAAATCATGTGAATCATTCCCCTTTCCCATTAAATTTTAATTAAATAACTAATTTATCTTGATTAGGCTAGGGAAAAATGTCCCACCATAGATAAAAAAGAGTAAACCTCTCCCACATGATATAAAAAAGTGATAAATGGGGGATTCACTACCTCAAAAAATCTTTTCCAACTCGCTACACACTATAGGGTGAAGAAGAAATGCCTGCAACCGCATGAAAAACCCATAGATAAACCTACACCACATCAAAATTTATAAAAAATTCAGACAAAATCACAAACCAAACCAAAAACTCACCACCATAGTGGATCTCTAAATAATAATGGATAGAAAACCATGGGAAAGAGAGGATAACTCACCCTAGATCACCAATGGGAATTAGACATAACCAATAGATCAAAGTTGGAGGAAGGGGGTTGAAGATCCTCTGAGTGCCATCTTGGGTTCAACCAAAATTGGAGAGATAATAAACCACCAAATGAAGATGGATTCAACTAAAAGACCCATTTAAAACATGTAACTCGACACTTTCATGTTGTGTTACCCATTCATGACGT
Source organism: Viscum album (assembly GCA_963277665.1). Classification (NCBI taxonomy): domain Eukaryota; kingdom Viridiplantae; phylum Streptophyta; class Magnoliopsida; order Santalales; family Viscaceae; genus Viscum; species Viscum album. Next base: position 1,841,271,896 of record OY728157.1, on the reverse strand, counting down.
GAAATCTGTGAGTTTTATAAAAATTCCAACTTATACTAAAATTAATGTCACCTTAAACTTTATTTAATTACACATTATGAATTACTTTCACTAATCCACATAAAAGACATGAAACTGGAAGACTACACAAGTTATGAACAACAAATTCATTTCATGTACCTCTTTCATGTTGCGAATTTCCTACAGCAGCTATGCTACACCTCTAAGAACCACATAACCTCATCAAGACTCCTTCGAAACACCTCCAACACCAAAAATTTAAAAAGTATTGGGCTATGAAGGCACATAAAATTACATCAGATACCTATATAATGAATCTTGACCTCGAGAATCCATATCCAAGCCCAAAAGGAAAAGGAGGGTGAACAACCAGCCCACGAGACACCTCTCAAGGATCCTATCATTCTTCAATGCTACCACCAGCCAAAATATCCCACCAAAACACCCACGAAGTACACAGAACATCCAAAAACCAACTCATTTCACAAAACCATACAACCACACAAAAATTTCACAACCATATCAGCCTCCATGAAGCCCAAACCAACAACTTCTACAACCAAAAAACTGCACCACCCCAAACCCACGAATTAAAGAATTCTATCCTCCATGACAAGATAATATCCACTCCAGGTGGAACTAACTCACCTGCATAGATTTAATAACATCATAATATAATGTGTCTTGATTAGGAATCAGATCTTCCCCTTGTCATATGTCAAAACTTTATCACATATAATATATCCATAAAATAGAAAATCTCATAACATAACAAGATCCAAAAATCACATCATAAGGAAAATAGAGTAAGGTAAAACACAAAATAGCTCTAGGTAATGGGCACAAATCTTCACCTCACATTCCCAAGTACTCTCCTACAGGTTACCATGCCTCAAAAACATGCAAACCAATGTGATGTATTTTACTCTTAGCACTTTCTCCTAATGATACTTGAACTAAATTGACCACTCTATAAACATCACACAATCCTTGATATCCAACTCTCCCTAATCAATGAAATGGGACTCATCATGAAGATACCAATGTATATGATAGACATGGAAGATATATTGGATCCTCCCTATCCATGGTGGCAATGCCAACCGATACACCACCTTGCTAGCTCGACCCAGTACTTCAATGGGCCCAAAAATCCTGGGAGAAAGCTTACCCATGCTAAACCTCTACTGCCCATGTAGAGGGGAAATCTTCAAGAACTCATGGTATCCAACCTCTAAATCCAAGGAACTTCTCATATAATCAACCTAAGACTTATTCATATCCCAAACTCCTTTAATCATATCATGAATAAGCTGAACCTTCTCTATCATGCTCTACACCACATCGGAACTAAAAACACATGCTTTCCCAACCTCTATCCAACACAATGGAGAACAATATAGTCAATTGTAAAAATCCTCAAAAGGGGCCATGACGATGGATGAGTTATAAATTTTATTATAAGAAAACTCAACTAAGGGAAAGTTTCATTCCCACAATTATCTAAAGTCTAATATGTGTGCCCAAAACATGCCCTCTAATATATGATAGTCTTCTCTGTCTGTCCGTCCATCTGAGGGTCAAAAGTAGTGATGAGACATAAATGAGTGCTAAAAGAATTATGTAATACCCTATAAAATCATGAGGTAAAATTTGAGTCTTTATATGAGATAATATACCTCATAATTCCATGAAACTACACATCATCATGCACATACCTCTTATCCAAATCATTCATTTCACCCAAATCCTTGATCACTAAGAAGTGGGACGATTTTTTCAAATGACCCATGATCACCCATATAACATAACAACCTATATGAGATCAGGGATAACCTATAACAAAATCCATATATATTTCCTAAAATTTCCACTTGGGAAGATATAAAGGATGCAATAAAATTCTAGGAACATAATGCTTGTGCTTTACCTGCTGGAAAACTAAACACCTCACCACAAACTCTACCACCACTTATTGCAACCCAGGATTCCAAAACTGTATCCTTGAGCCATGGTATATCTTGTATACTCATGGGTATAACACCAAAGGTGATCTATAAAACCCATGAAGGAATCCCTAATTCATCAATATAATAACAAAAAACCTCCCATGAAATAACATCCATTTCTGACCATCCTCTGACCATCTTTTTGAAGCATCACCATGGTCAACATGATCTTGAAACACTTATTCCTATGATTCTCCCCAATGAGACTCATCCACTTATGAAATTAGAGAATAATTCACCATCATCTAAAACAAAAAACCATCAACATCATCCACCCTTGAATCTAAGTACAAGGAATCCAACTCCTCCATTATTTTCCAAACATCTTCAGACTCCTAAATAAAATCATCCCATGACTTTCTGCTCAATGAATCCACCACAAAATTCCCCTTTTATAAGGCATAGGAGATCTGAAAATAATAATCATACATAAAATACATCCAACTCTACTTCTATATATTTAGATCATGATGAGAAAAGATATACCTCAATCTCTTATGGTAAGTGAAGACCACAAAGCACTCTCCAATGAGGTAATGCCACCATTACTTATATGAAAACAAAACCATTGCTAGATTCAGATAATGGGTGGCATAGTTATGCTTATGAGTATATAAATTCATATACCCATAAGATATCACTACCCTAGACCACACCAACATACATACCAAGCCTATATGGAAAGCATTATAAAACACCTCAATCATCACACCCTCCTTGGGAAATTGAAGCACTGGAGAACTAACCAAATTTCCCTTCAGGTAACCAAATTCTATATATAACTAATAAATCCACACAAAATCCTAGTCTTTTCTAGTTAATGTTGTCAATGGAGATGAAACTTGAGAGAAATTGGGCATAAGCCTTTGTTAATAGCCTGAAAGACCACAAAAATTGTAAACCACTACCACGTTCTTGGATGGTTTCCAAGAAACAAAATATTTATCCTTTGATGTGTCAACTTACACACCCTGATGAGACACCACATGCCCAAGGAAACACACCTATTGTGTCTAGAACTCACATATGGACAAATTTCATAAAGCTGATGGTGTCTAAGGACCTATAAAATAGCTGTGAGATACTTAACATGGTCCACCCCTGAATTTGAGTATATCAAGATATCTTTGATGAATACAATAAAGAACTATTCTAGGAACTCATAGAACATGGAGTTCATTATTCTTATGAACTTAGTTAGCGTGTTTGTAACACTGAACAAAATGACTAAAAAATTAAATTTCCCATGATCGCATCTGAAGGTAATCTTTGGGTTATTTACTTCCTTCACCCTCAACTGATGATATCCAGACTAAATATTGATCTTATAAAACCAACTCACACCTCTCATCTAGTCGAAAGGATTTTCTATCCATGGAATATGGTAATGGTTCTTGACTATCGTTTGATTCAAACTATGGTAGTCTATATGCAACCTTAGACTATCAATTTTCTTCTTATAGAACAAAACTAGAGAAGCCCATGATGACACATTGGGTTGGATGAAACCCCTATACTTTATATCATCCTATTTCAACCAAAAATCATGAAACACTATAGGAATAATTAGAAATAGAGCCATCAAAATCAAAGATGTAACTATATGCAACTCTATCCCAATATCAACATCACATTAAGGAGTTAGTATCATAATATACACTGGAAAAAAATAAATTAACTCCTTCCCAACCCTAAAAAATACCTACCTTATATTCTACTAAAAGATCCTCCATCAAAGAAAGAAGGGACTCCACACACCGATTTCCCACCTAACAACTCCTCTCTCTAATGAAAAACACACACTAACCATCAACATCCAAGAAAATGAATCTCCTATAGAAGAAGTCAATAAAAAATTGAATATAATAAAATAATATATTCCTAGTATGACAATTTATGGTCGAATCAATAGTAATAAAAGATACCCATGGGACTGATGTGGCTCTATCATAAATCTATACCCCCAGTACACATCAAACAAGCTGGTCTAGCCTCTGACTGACATAGTCAACACTAGGGGAATGAGAGACCTCTCTAGATATAGTCCCAGATCATAGACTTCAGAGGGTTAAATAAATTAGTATAAAGATCCTAAATCAAACAAGGCATAAACAATGGTAGATTAAAAACTGAGCATACCTCTAATGGTCTCTATACTCTATAGTGATACTGCCTCCACTGCATGAAATTGACCACGCTATGATTTTATACCTCTATATTGATGACCATATCCATGAACACACTCATGTTGAGGTCCTTGGAGTCAAGGAAAATCCTAAGTTTGACCACTAGTTTCTCTATCTCTTTTAATAAGAGTATAAGCCTACTACCCCTACTGCTGAAACAGTCTTACTGAGCACTGCTACTGAGGCTGACACTAAACCTGTCCACCTCCATAAAAATGAGTTTATAGAACCATTGTGAACTGATTATAGTGATTAATATGAATCCCAGCGACAAAAAAACTAGAATTATATCTATGGGAAAATCACAGAAACCATTGTCCCCAGAAGTCCCTAAGGGAAGCTGGTGAGGTTGAATCCCTGCTGGTTGAAACCTCAAAGATCCTAGTGCCTGAGACCTGCCAATGAAAAAATTTCTCCTTGATGAACCCTGTTGGTTCCCCTATCATGTAAAACCTTCTTGATTTTGAATCTACTCGATCACATATTCCTTCTTCTAAACCTCTAGATACATTGGAAATGAAAAAAGAGTAAATACATAATATATATAATGATGGATCACCTTCTTAAGACGTCTCACAAGAGACTAATCATTTGGAAAAATATATGAATAAAAACATAAAAGGTATTTAAAATTCATTCCTTGCTCCCATGCTAAAATAATCACCAATTGAATAGAAAGAAACTCATGCCTCTTCACTTCCTTCATAGTCGATGAAAGGATCTCTGCTCAGAACTCTTTCTGAAAGTCAACCCATGAAACATCTTCCTCCTTCTACTCACCCAAATACACCATCCACCACTTATGCACATCTCCACACATATGACTAACTTGAAAAGGGATCCAATATCCCACCAGGGTCTAGATCAAATTGAAAGTGATCTCAAGCTCCTCCAGCTAGCTCTTTATCTCTATATCCAAAACACTTCCCTCATACTTCCCCAAAGTGTGTTACTAGAAATCAGGAAAATACCTCTTCCAAGACTCATCCTCCTCTAATGGATCAACCCTTAGGTGATAAAATGGAAAATCCTACTAAACCTATACCACTTGAATCATATGCAGATGATGTACAAGATCCATAGTTAGAAATAAATAAGAATTTATTAATCTTGGTAGTATGAAATTTTATTTATATTCATTTTAATTTACTTTATTCATTTTAACCTTAAGAAAACCCAAATAAAATGGGAACACAAGTCATCATGATGCATGTACCTCTACTAGGTCTCTACCATTAAAACAATCCCACCTCACTTGGTTACCTAATAAGCTTAAAATCCCTGCATTGGATCACCAGGCCCCCCTAAAATCACATGTTCTAGTTAGTCTCCCTATCCAATGTCACACACCAAGTTTAACCAAAAATATTTCCATACTAACCCATGAAATCCTCACTGTACCAAACTCTAAAATCCATCATATCTCACAACCATCACCTCTGATACCACTCTATCATGACCCCATACCTCTAATGATACCACAATGGGGAGAGAGAGATAAAGAACCCCTGAGTCCTGCCTCCATTAGGCCCTAGGTTGGTGACTAGTACCGTGGGTATAAAAATCTTATGAAATGGGAGGCATTGCCCTCTATAATAGTATAGGATCAGGAGATAATATGAATCATCCACAAGAAACTCCATGACATAATATAAAATCCAAAACCATCCAAAAATGAATTTATAAATAAAATAGGTATAGATAAAAGTCTCCAAAATTAAATACCCAAAATCAAAGTTAAAGCGGTGACACAACAAAATTTCAAAAAGTTACAAACTAGTACTATCTAGCATGATCTATGTAATCTTCATGGAAACCTAAAAATCAGTTTATATATGTAGTGTGATCATACAAGTATACTCAGTAGTAAAACCAAAGTCACTCATGCCCATGTGAAAGAATCATATTAACGAACCCTTGAGAAAATAGAAGAACCAATAGAACCTAAACACATCAACTATTAATCTAAACCTCACTAAGGAATGCTCACTAAATAATGAAAGCTAAGAATAATAATATAATAAGAATAATATCGATAAAGGGTAACCCACACTCCTTTTCCCACTAGGTGGTCACTCTCACAACCCAACATTGTACATCTTGGTGGTCCCATATCTTCTAAACAACATATACCACCCCACATAAGAACAGTCACATCAAATCACACCCATAGAAACCTGAGTCACCACCATACAACATAGTCACATTTTATCCCACTTGAAGACACCCAGTCCAACACATCACAACCAATTCCATAACCATATTAGTAGGTTATTATGAACATGAAGTAAATAAACCTCGTTCTCTCCTCCTAGAATGAACGACCCCACCATAAGCCTTCCCATAGAACATACATATCACTTGTCGCCTAAAGACACTTGGACCATCACCTAGTTCACTAACTAACCTCAACCCATCATAGCTTACACATATTTACTCACCAGGAAGAGAGAGTTGGGAAGAGAGGGTAACTATATATCCATATTGATCACCAGGATGTTGGAAAAAACACCATCCATATGAAAATATGGGTGCGACACATAGTTCTTTATGTGGGAGGGGTGCATATAGAAATTATAAGGAATATACAAGTATATAAATATAGCCACATACAATCCCAACCTATAGGTTCATAACAAAACACCAATAAACTCACAAAATCCCAACATTCTCTACCATATCTAAATTTATAACACCACAAAAACCACAAATCACATCACATATCACCAACCAATTCCATTTTCTAGCCCATTCATTTCATTATTTACAAAAAACTACATTTAAGAACATGACCCATAATTTGTTTGTTTATTATCCATTTCCATCCTGCTAATGAAATCAGACCCTATAAATTTCAATAATTAATAGATAATTATTCCATCACTACCCATGCTTCTAGAATAACACATCCCTACAACATAAGAATCTCATCATTCCTATTGAACCATCACCTCACCACCCCACAAGAACAGCCAAACAAACCATCACCTCACCTCCCCAAAAGCATGAAGAAACAAACCATCACCTCACTACCCAAAAATCATCAAAAAAACCATCACCTATCTTCCCTAAAATCATGTACAAAAAATCCATCACATCACCTCCTTAAATGCATGAAAAAAACATCACCTCCCTAACCTAAAAGCACGACCAAACAAACCATCACCTCACTCCCCAAAAATCAAAGACAAACAAACCACCAGTACTAGAAATTGAGGATATATCCACACTTATATAGTAACAATTAAAAAACCATGGATACATCCTTAGATACCCCCCACATGTTATAAGATACTTGTGGCACTACACCCAAAACCCCACCCTTATCGCAATTCCACCCCCGATTTTTCTGTGGTCGCAATCTCTCCTCCCCGCTTGTTGGAGAACCTCCTCGCTCGATGCTTCCACCCAACCTATCGCTATCTTCCTCCGAAAATGTAGCCACCCAACCTCAAGAAAATCCTCCTCTGAAAACATGACCACCCAACCTCAGGAAAATCCTCCTCTTACAACGTGACCACCCAATCACCCCGCGATCCTCTTTTTCCAACACGACTCCACCTTCACCTCCACCTTTGGGCCACCCTCCTTATTGACTCACCACTGTATAATGTTTTTTAGACTTCACACATTCCAAGATCCCCTCCACATCTCACCGGTGGGTGGTCCATGACTCATAGCTTGTGAGTGGAATGCGATAGGATGAATTAGGGTTTGTTTTCTATTTACTAAAATATATATTCTATTTGTGTTGTTGGGGTTTCAATTAGATTTGATTTTCTTCAATATACATCCGCATGAATATGAACGAGGATGGTTCTAATTCCTCACACGCCCTTTGATTTCTACCACAGAGAAGGGTTTCTTTGAATTTAGATCCACAACCTCTTCGATTTTCATTGGGTAAGACTTATTTGTTTATATATCTTGTCTTATTAATTGTCACATTTTTCTTTCATAGTGTTTATTTGTTTTTAATTATTGCATCAGGTATGATTTCTTTGATTTTTTTTCTAATTTTCATTAGGTTTGATTGTCTTATAGAGTTTAAATCTAAAAATGCTAGAAATAAGTAGTTATGATGATATGATTTTAAGATGGATGAATGCTCTATAGTGAGTTCTAAAATAAAATTTCATAAATATATAGTATTAATTTATTATTATTACTTTGGTTAATGTAAACCTATGTTTCATTGTGATGGATATATGATATATCATGATATTGTTGCAGTTGTTGATTAAAAGTACTGCTTAGAGGATTTACTAAATTGAATGTTGATTTATCATTTTTTTAATTGTAAATCATTTTCCCATATAAATAAAATCCAATAAAATTATGATGAGTCACATACAACATGTATGTTATGAAACCACGGTGTGATAGATGCATAGGATATTGTTTTCCCACAGGGTCTTATTCATTTCCCATTAAGTGTTTTGTCTTAGGTTTTTCTTCTAGAGGTTAATCCACACTACCCAATACCTCTACCAATTATTATATAAATAACACTTTGGGTTAAGAATTGGTTAAGGTAAGTGTTTACCCTAACCTTGATTTATCAATGTATTTAAAATAATAAGGATTTTTTCATATTGGATTTTTAACTCATTAAGATTAGAACCATGGGTTGTCAAAGTAGATTGTTGATTACCTTGGTACTTCATCTGTCTCTACAGGTCCTTCATGGATGGATATTGATTTTTTCCTTAAGTTTGGTTTTTTTAAAGAGGTGGTGCCTCAGTCAAAGACCAAGGCACAATTTATTACTCAAAAATAAGAAGAGTTACAAAATTCTGAAAGACGGAATCTTGTTACAATATTTGTTGAAAAAAGGGAGCGAATCATCAGGGAAATCATCCAACCAGGTAATAACCTGATTGAACCCCTTGTTGGAAAGTCTATCAACAACCATGTTTGCTTCATGGAACACATGTGTGGCAATGTATTTGAGATTCCTGAGCGAAGCAAGACAAATCATCCATCGACAGGTAAGCGGCCAAGCAAGGTGCACCACCCCCTTCCAGATAGCTTGGACAACAGTGGTTGAATTACATTCAATCCACAGTTTGTTCCAACCCTTTTTAATGGAAAATTACACCGTATGAATGAATCCCAACATTTCTTCTTCTAAAGCCGAAGCCATATCACATCCACTGAAGAAGCAGCCAAGGCATCTGCCAAGAAAGTCTATGAAGATGGCACCACAACCTTCCAGACCCGGGTTCCCTCTAGATGTGTTGTCGATATTCACTTTGATCCATCCTAGAAGCAGGGCTTACCAGAATACCTAAAAGTTATGTTGGGGTTTCCTATAAGATCCCACAATTCAAAGATGATGGGGGATCTCAAAATCACAACCATAGTTTTCACAATGATCCTTCTGAAGAGAGTAAGCATCCTTGATGGAAATGAGAATACGCGTTTTACCTGAATTGAGATTGAAGGAGAAATTATTATGAATAAAATTATTTTTATCATACCAGATCACATGTAGTTTCTCTGCCACCGCATCCAGAAAAAGATTCCTAATTTTCTTGGAAGAATCCCAAATCACACAGTGTTGAAGATGAGAGATTATGGAAGGCAAGAGGTGACCATATGCAACCAAAAATGTCAGAAACATAATTCCAAAGATCTGAAGCTGTAGCAAAAGATAAAAACAAATGATTAGCATCCTCACAGTGTTGGTTGCACAGGTGACATCTAGAATAAAGAAAAATCCCAAAGGATTGAAGACACACATAGGTGGGGACCATATTATGAGAAACACTCCAAATGAGAGTAAAGCACGATGGCTTGATCCAAGGTTTGTTAAAAGCTTTCAACCAAAAAAAGTTTGAAACAGAATTACTAAAGTTGTTTTTGTAGAAACTTTTAGAATCCATAACTCCATTAAAAGCAGGTTCCCAAATGAGGAAATCATCAGTTTCAGAAAAATTATAATTGTCAATGATGTGACTGATATGATTTGGAAGGGTGATGTCATGAGAGTTAACAACATCAATTATAGAGTAGTTGGTGTTCACAGGGCTAGTGTCAGACGTTAGCATAGATATTAAAGGGACACCAGTCCAATTGTCCAGCCAGAAATTCATAGAGGAATCAACACTAACCATCCATCTAGAGTTTCTCATGATTTTAAGGAAAGAATGTCTGATGGATGGCCAGATGGAAGAAGTGATGTAACCCAAGTTACCATTCTGAAGCTTGGTAACAAATCTTTTCTTAAGAAATACCAAGGAATCAGAATTGCTATGAATCAGATTCCAAGTCATTCTAGCATGAAGAGATTCATTAAAAAGATTATGATTCTTAATACCAAGACCAACCTTATCCAGGGGTTTACAACAAGTGACCCAAGGTCTGGTGACAAGTTTTCTTTCAATTGTACTACCAGTCCAAACAAAATTTTTAATGCAAACATTGCTTTTTTTGAGAAGACTGGTAGGACAATTGTAAACCATTATCGAGTAAACCATCTTGGAAACAATAGTAGACTTAACAAGACAAACTCTTCCAGCCATAGAAAGAGATTTACCCTTTCAAGATGATAGTTGATTGATAATTTGATCAACAATGCTGTGAAAATAGTTGGATTTAGGTCTTCCCCAAAAGATAGGAACACCCAAATAAGTGAAAGGGAAAGATCCTTATTTGTTTCCTAAGTAATCAATGATGTGAATTTTTCTGTTGGGGGAAAATTTTTTCCCAAAGAAAAAAAAGGATTTGTTACAACTTATCGCTTGACCCGAAATATCTTCATAATGCGCCAGGGAACTTTTGAGGTTTTTAATGTTCCTTTTATCACCCTTTAAGAATAAAATTATATCATCAGCATATAAAATATGGGTAGGAACATTTAGGTTTTTAGAATCCTGAATGGGATTGATTTTGTTTTGATCCACAAGGCTCATAAGGAGTCTACTTAAATAATTCTCGGCAATAACAAAGATAATGGTAGATAGGGGGTCACCTTGCCTAACTTCCTTGGTGCATTTGAAAAAGCCTTTAGGGGACCCATTGACCAGCACAAAAATGGAAGCCGAATTGAATAAGGTGCGGATCATGGAAGTAAAAGAGTCATTAAACCCAAAGTTTTTAAGCACCTTTAAAATAAAATTCCAGTCCATGTTGTTAAAAGATTTCCTGATGTCTAACTTAATGACCACATTCTTCATCTAGTGACTTTATTCAGCATATTAGTACATTCCGAAGCAATAAAGATACAATCTTGAATAGTTATTCCTTTGATAAAGCCAAATTGGTTCGAATAAAAATTTTTATTGGTGATGGAGGTGAGTCTATTAGCAAGAAGTTTGGTGATAATTTTATAGAGGGTGTTAATGAGAGGAATAGGTCGAAAAAGATGGATCTCATCAGCATTTTCCACTTTAGGAATAAGAGTAATAAATTGAGAATTTATCCCATAAGGAATATTCCTTAAGTTTAGTAACTTATTTAAGTTTGAGAGTTTTTACTTACCTACTAGAAGTATGGGGGATGATAAATCTATTATAAAATCGATTATAAAGGTGACTTGTATTGAAATTTCTTTCCATATCCATATCATACTATTGAATACTCCTTAAAACCTTGGTTGTTCATTGGTTTTTAGAATTATCTTCAGTTCATAGTGTCACATCTTTTGATGTTATACATTTAAGAGAAAAAGTATATAAAAACTCTTAAGAAAATAAACAATTGAGTGACCAATGGGGGTGTAATTGGTGCTTCTTTTACTTTTCCCAGCACTAATTATCTCATAGGAAGGGTTAGTTATTTAATTATAGACTCAAGTAAATGTGATTTAAATCCTTTTACCACATTTACACTTTTAGAAGTGATCCATGCATGAAATTTTTGAGATTTCTAAGATACCTTCTCTATCAAATCCTTTGACCCAGTTAAATATTTTTCCATGAGAGATCCACCTAATAAAGAATAAAATAGGTTTCTATCACTATTAAAAAATACTCAATACAATAAGTTTAATAAATTATGATCATATATGTTGGTTTGATGTGGATGACTAGCAGTAAACTTCTAGAACATGTTCCAATACCCATAAAGAGATTCTCCACTAGCTTTCATTATTCCATAAATATCATTTTTTACTATGTTCTCCTTTAATTAGAGAATAAATTTTAAATAATGGATCTCTAGGGCTCATACTAGCTTGTGACCTCTCCAAGTTATTTTTTTCAACCATTCATTTTTTGAGACCTCTAGAGATAATGGTAAATCCTTCCATATTATTTGAGCTTATGAAATTTCTCTCATTTTGAAGGTAATGCACATGGTGCCAAATTCCTTCAAGTTCTTATTGGGGTCTTCACCTACCAAAAAATGAAAAATAGGAAACATTTGTATTAGACCATGATTCAACTCAAAGTTTACTTGATTATTTGGAAACACTAATCAGGTATTCTAATCGTTAAAATTTTGTGCACACAAATATCTAATTGGTCAATTTAATTGTGATGGGTTCTATTCTATATTATCACTATTTAGTAAAAATTTACAAGTATATGAGGATTAATATTTTTTAATAAAATAGAAAAAAACTCTATCTAAATTCTAAAGGATACTTAAATTTATAACTCAAGCTAGGATATTTCTCTCAACCTATGGATCAAAACCAAATAGGTGATTTTATTTAGATTTCATCAGGTGATGGAAAAATTTTAAACAAGAAAAACTTAATAGAAAATAATGAAGGGTGGGGGGGGGTGGTAGGAAGGTGCAGGGGGAAGTGGGGGTGTGGGGGGGGGGTTTAGTGGGGGTGAAGGATGTGTGGGGAAGAGGGAAAAGTGGGGGTGGGGGTGTACGGGGTGTCGGGGGAAGTGGGGGTGGGGGTTGTAGTGGGGATATGGGGTGCAGTGGGGGGTAGGGGGTGTAGGGGGAAGTCGAGGTGAAATCATAGTATTATAATATATATATATATATATATATTAATGAACAAATTTTACTATTTTTTTCTTATATTTATTAAAAAAATTGGATTTTTTATTATGAAATACATTTTAATTTTTTGGTTTTGGATTTTAAGGATCATGTAATCTAGAGGGATAATTCTTGGTTTTGAGAATTTGTTGGCTTTCTTAAAGATTTAGTTTAGGTAACTTCATTTCATTTTTATTTTCATTAGTTCAGTTTAGGTTGGGTTGTCTCGATTCTAGTTGTGTTAGTTTAGTTACCTTTAATTTGGCTTAGGCCAAATCTATTTGGTTTAGTTTAGGTCTATAACTTTAGGTTCTTATTTTAGTGAATCAATTTTATTGGATTACATTTATTTAGTTATATCCTTGTAGATTTTATTAGGTTTGATTTAAACTTGGTTGGTTTTCTCAATTTTAGTTGTATTAGTTATATGTTATATTTTATTTGGATCATGTCACATCTATTTGGTCTAGTTTAAGTCCACATATTTTGGTTCTTCTTAGTTTAGTGAATCATTTTGGTTTGATTAGTTTGATTATGTTATAGTATCTGGATCAGCATGGATTGAATTCTTGGTTGATGTTATCATTGGTGAAGGTAATTTTGGGTGTTATAATCATGTGGAATTTGATAATGGTTTGTCTATTGTTGGTTTGGGGTTTTCTTGATTTAATGATGAAAATTGTGTTTTAGGTGAAATTGGTTCAGGATCATTATGGTTCAGTATCATAGGTTTGGAATTTCTGATGAGGTGATGCACATTGTAAATGGTGAGTTGGTTGATAAATGGGAATCGAATAATGGTGATAGTGAATGATGAAACATAGATTTATGTGTCACATGATTCAATCTCTCACATATATCTTGAGAAGTGTCTTATCTGCTCCCAAATCCTACGGTGCATGGACGAACTACTTGCTAAGATTAATTTTAGAATTTTAATTTTGGTGCCTGTTTGAAATTGATTTGTGGGTATTTTGGTAATCTTTTGTGTTTGTTCACACTTAACCCAAAAAATGTGTTTTCTAAAAATTAAAAAACAAAGAGGATTTATAGATATCCTTTAATGAAATTAAATATTTTATTTATAGTTTATGTTAGTTTGTTTAGAGATAGTAGGGGTAAGGGGGAAATGGGGGGTGAAGGAGGGGTGCAGGGTGGAGGGATGGTGCAGGGGTGGGAAAAATAGGGGTGAAGGAGGGGTAAAAGTTTATTATTTGGTGTTAAGTCACAAAATGTTTCCTCAATAATACTCTCCCTGAATAATTGAACAACATTGGGTAGGGTAGCTTCAGAGTGAACTGCAGCCACGACACTAGTTTCAAGAGCTGCAACATCTAAGTTTGTAACTGTCTTTCCCAATCATAAGCTTGATCTAGCTAAACCCCAGTCCTATGTACTATATAATGTAACTAAAATTAAGCCCACATTACATTATCCTTAAATGAAAAAACCCCTCCTAGTAGGCCTTTTCAATAATCAATTTATCATTTCACATGGTCTGAATGCTTTCTCAGATACATTCCAGCCCAATACTCTTCCTTTCATATGTTCTTGATAGAAGTCTGGTACTTTAGTAGCAACCTATTCATATATTGAATCTTTTACTATAGAGTTCCAAATAGGTTCAAGTGTTTTTTGTTATTTGTATGCTTCCTAAAATAACATCCTTGCCAATTCCATCCCACATATCCCAAAATAAGGTAACCACTTCTCATTATAGTTGAGATTTTTCTACTGCTAATAACAATAGAAGTTCATTATTTCATTCAACTCCTACAAGAATGGCAGCAACTCTTAGGTTCATTTTCAGGCCAGATTATTTCTACTCTAGTTCTCTTATTTCCTTCGGGAAAATTTCCTCATGTATATCCTCTTAAAGTATTTATATTTTTTCTTTGATCTAGAAACTTTCTTTTTTAACATCTATGGGTTAAAAAAGGTTATCCCATCTATTAAATCCCTCCCATAGAGCTAGAAATAAACACACACACACAAAATATGAGTGAGTATATAATTTTAATTAGTAGTATCCTCCCAAAAACCTCTCATGTAAATATAGAATAATCAAGGGGGAGTGGGAGGGGTTAGTGTAGCAAGGGGAGGGGGATGGGCTGTGTAGGGAAGGGGGAGGGGGAGGGACTAGTGCAGGGTAGGGGGAGGGGTTGTGCAGGGTAGGGAGAGGGGGAGGGGCTGGTGTAGGGGAGGGAGAGGGGGAAGGGCCAGTGTAGTAGGAGGGAGGGGGAGGGGCTGTGCAGGGCATGGGGGGGGGGGGGGGCTGGTGTAGGGCCTACGGGAGGGGTAGTGGGGGTGCAGGTTGAGAGGGGGAGTAGGGGTGCAGGTGTGTGTGTGTGGGGGGGGGGGGCAGTGGGGGTGCAGGTGGGGGGGGGGGGGGTGCAGGGGAAGTGGGGGTGTAGGTTGGGAGGGGGAGTAGGGGTGCAGGTGTGTGTGTGTGTGTGGGGGGGGGGGGGGTGTAGGGGTAGTGGGGGTGCATGTGGGGGGGGGGGGTGCAGGGGCAATGGGTTTGTAGGTTGGAGGGGGATGGGACAGTAAGGGTGCAAGTGGGGGGGGGGAGTTCAGGGGTAGTGGGGGTGTAGGTGGGGGGTGTTGGGGGCAGTGGCAGTGAAGGGTGGGTGGGGGCGGTGAAGGGGGTGTGGGGGGTATTGTGGGTGTAAGGGGCAGTGGGGATGAAGGGGGTGGGGGTGTAGGGGTGGGGTGGGGGTAGTGGGGGTGTAGGGGGCAGTGGTAGTGAAGGGTGGGTGGGGGTGGTGAAGGGGGAAGGGGGGGTAGTGTGGGTGTAGGGGGTAGGGGGTGCAGGGGGAATTAGGGGTGAAGGGGGGTGGGGGTGTAGAGGTGGGGTGGGGGCAGTGAGTTCACCATTCTTTATTTTTCAAACAAGTGTTTCTAAAAAAATAGTTTTTATTCCTTATGTAATATAGTGTTTTTTACAAGAAAGTGTGCTTTTGGAAAGTCAAAGTTTTGGCATGTGTTTTTCTTTGATGAATGATTGTTATTGAAATTTCCCCTTGACTAATGATCATGTTATTTAGTATTGGGATGTACATATCAATCTGAATATTATTTTTTCATTGTTGGTTATGGATTCATGTATCATTTATCATGTACAGTTGACACACTGATCATATATATATAAGAAGTCGTTATATCTCATTTCTTTTCCCACTATTTCCGTACAGGTGGTTTCTTGATATGAGGTTGATTATATCCACCACCATCAAATATAGTGAGTTCAATATCAGATTTCAGTGAGGTTTATTCTGTTTTTATTCTTTGATCTAATTTTAATTAGGGATTTTGTGATTTTTGGGTTCCTTATAATTTTATAGTGCATTTTGGATCTCGTTGATGTGGATTCGAGTCGCCATTGAAAAAGTCTTACATATATATGTGTAGGTGGGAATATACATATATAAGTCCCCCATTTATATATATTCACTCATGGTAGTATGAATATATATTGGGGATAGGTGTGTGTATATATATATATATGAAGAATGCATACATGTTTAAGTGTAAAGGGGTATATTCAAGTATAAACTTATATCTAAGGACCCCCTTGTTCATATTTGGCCATCAAAATATGTACATAGGGGCTAGGTGTCCTTATATATATGTGAAGTTTCATATGCGTGCAAGCGAAAAAAGGAATATTTGAGTTTTCATCGTTAAAAGCAGTGCGCCTATATGTTGAGGTAGATTCCTTCTACCTAACCCTTTAATTTGAATTCTATTATAGCTTGATTGTTTTATAAAATTTTTCCATAATTTCTTGATTGTTTTAAAAAAAGTTTTCTAATAACCACTAGCTTTTCCAAGGTAGAATTTAAGAATAATATAAAGCTTTAAATTTTATTGGATAATAAAATGAAACTATGATGACATTTTATTAGATGATTTGAATCTATATATACCTTTTAAAATAGAAGTATTAGCACCCTAATATAGTATAGAAATTGATTTTTACCGATCTATGTGATAAATGATACATGTATCTCAACATATATCTTTTTTAGGTTACTTTATTCTCTTTTATTAGCAATTAAAGAAACTACATGTCATGAAACAAGACCTTTTAAAAATCCACTACCCTTTGAGAAATACCTTCTAAAATTAACATAATAAGGACCTTCTATTCTAGTTCTAGGTCCTTTACAAGAATATTCATGATTGTATTGGATTAAAATGGATTGAGTATATCATCCAATGGAATAAAAAACCCATCATTCTCTGTCTTAGAAATAAACATGAATCTTCCTTCATGTGGTTAGTAGAAAATTTTATCCAATGAAATTTGCTTCACTTTAGAGATGATAGTATCCTCATTTTGATGGGAGACTGGTAGGGGGGTTATTAGGGTGGGGGGGGGGGACTGGAAGGGGGTGTAATTGGCAGGGGAAATGGAAGGGGCTGGCAAGGGGGGGGGGGGGGCAGGGGGGGGTCTGCAGGGCTGGGGGGGGGGAGGGGGAGGGTGCAAGTGGGGTGAAAGGGGGAGGGTGAGGTGGGGTTTAAAGGTGGGTTTGTAGGGGTTGGGGGTTTTGGGGCAGGGGTGTTCTGGTGCCGGGGGTGTGCAAGGGAGGGGGGATTGGGATGTGTAGAGGGGGGTGTTGGGGGTGTAGGGGGCAGGCGGAGGGGGTGTCAGGGGGTGTGTATAGGGAGGGGTGCAAGTGGGGTGTTTAGTGAGGAGGGGAAAGGGGGTGTAAGGGGTAGGGGAAGGGTGAAAGGGGGAGGGGTGACATGGGGTGCAAGGGATAGGGGGAGTGTAAGTCCCTAACCTCAAACATTACACAATCTTGAATTAAGTTAATAATTCACATTGAGGATCTCTTTAGGATTAGATATTTAGAGAATCAGGTCATAACTTATACATAACAACTTTAATAATCATAAGTAGAAACTTCTACTCACTACCCATTTTTTTCATAAAACAAAAAATCTTAAAAAAAGAAACTTGTCTAGTTCCATGTTTCAGATAGCATGACTTTCCCTTGATCCATCCTTGACCCTATTCATCTTTAACTCCTGTGAAAAAACATTTCAAAACCTAGGATGAGAATAAAAATCTCAGTAATGGATACATAAAGAAGGAAAAATTTTAGTTTTTCAAAACAATATGTAAACCATGAATACTTTATCATAAGGAAATACTTTCACTTTAAAGAAGTAGCATAAACACTTCACTGAATATAAGCTCATTACATACCCTTTTTGTAGCCAAAACATTACCATAAATCCCATAGAAAACAAATTATATCATATAAAGGTCACTTAGTATATGAAAATAATTAAATGGAATAACCATATGGTCTACTTCCACACATATCTCAAAATGGAATAGCTATACAGTTGAATTCCATACCCAGTGCATTGAAGGTTATAACGTAACCACTTTTCCTTGGTTTATCACGGAACCACCAATCATTTGGTTTATCACGTAACCACCCGTAAAAATTCCAAGTACCATAAAATAATAATAACCCATAAAACAAGAATAAAGGAAAAATAACATTTACACATTGCAATCACAAGATATCATTTCAATAAATTCATATAATCAATTCATTTAAAACATTCAAAAAGAAGAGTTTTGAATCAAAGTGTCCCACACCACTTTGAAATTTTTTAAAATAATTTACAATTTAAAACACTCATGTACATATAAATAAATCCTTGAAAACCATTTTTAAGACATGTACATGAAATAGAAGGTTTTAGAGGAATAGATCCTCAAAACATTTAAAATGATGTTTTAGTTAAAGTGTATCTTACCACTTGAGAAACACTTGAAAAAAATCATTAAGGAATAACATTAAAAATAATTTAAATATCAGGATAATATACTAATTCATGATATAACATTTCAAAAGGGTTTTATATACACCATATAGGATAATAAAGGTGCATAACATCAAGATATGCCTCAACAAAAGGAGATTGAGATGAAGTCCGTTACAAAATTTATATAAATGATGTAAGAGTTTATCAATGGGGTGATTATGTGTAACAACAGTATATTTACACAAAGGGAAGTGTAAATTACAACATAAATAATTAATAGTGATTTCACACATAATCTGGCATAATATAATGAACAAAGTATGTGTAAAACCCAATGGGTGGAAATTGAGTTTAGAAATTTCCTTACAAAAATTCGACAGCATAAAGACATCACTTAAAAATTCAGAAAATAATTTTTTGAGAGAAAAAAGGGTCTATCATCACTTATAAATTAAATTTACATAAATAAGGATATATAATAACATATCCCAACATAAGAAAATGGAAATTAATAGGCATAACATAAAAGAAGTCTTTGACTAAAAGAGGAGAATGAAAGGTTCTCTTACAAAGATCATTTTGTAAATAAAATAGATTGATTATGTATATTCACTATAAATAAACATAATTATAAATACAAGATAGGACATAAAAATTTATTCCTCACATAATCATAGCACCCCACAATCAATAAGTAGAAGATCAACCCAAAAATGGAAATTGGTTTAAGAAGTTCCCTTACCTAGAGTTTGGCTTGTCCCGTATGTTCCTTGTTATTCCTTAATAATAAGATTAAGTTAATTTATACTTGATTCAGATCCCTTTTTAAGTTTATTATTCTTTTTATATCACTTATTACCTTTCTATAACAATTATTTAATTATTTTAGTTCACATCAGATATTTTGTCAATGTTCGGAACTTGAGTAAAAAATGAACATGTTATAATTACAAATTGTCCATGTGGTCCAAAATCCATTATCTCCAAAATGATATTTATGATTTAGATATAATATATATCATATATATACAGTATATATGTATTTATAACAGTCCATATCATTTGTATATAGGAAATGAAATGCATCGTTTATGGAGATGGTAAGCCGTATGTACGCATGAACGTTACTTTCATTTCTCTTTATATTTAAATGATAAATTGGTATATTATAACTCTTTTATAATATCTATGTTATATATGTTACATAATTTCATTAATTCCATTCT
This sequence comes from Viscum album, assembly GCA_963277665.1. NCBI lineage: Eukaryota > Viridiplantae > Streptophyta > Magnoliopsida > Santalales > Viscaceae > Viscum > Viscum album. The sequence goes on along the minus strand of OY728157.1, from coordinate 1,841,251,736 downwards.
TTATATGTTCCACGTATAGCATGAACGAGTCATATCACTTTGAAAGGGAGGTAGTCCGCACTTCCTCAAATAAAATTATCATATTTATAAAACATAAAAAGAATAAAGGTATATTCTATATGATAATTACAGAATAATAGTGATAAAATAAATATTATACATATCATATATAATTATAGTTCCATCACAATGGCCACCATTAGAGGTGGTAGGAGAATATTGAACAATCATCGTTTCGTGAGGTAGTAGTTTTCCGTCCATAGAAACAGTATGTTCTATACCCATTCGACGGAGGTGTATGTAAGTGTAATTATAATCATTATAATAAAAAAACATAGTATATTGAGGATAATAGTGTTGTTATGTAAACAAAGAATAAGAATATCATAGGAAATAGAGAAGGAAAATAAAATAAAATAACTTGAGAGAAGACGTTACCTTTAAATCAGGTAACTCCCTTTGGTTTGAACCAAAAGGTTTTCTTAAATTGACTTATTCCTTGGGGAAGGCCTCTAGGAGGAATATAGGGATGTTGGAAGCATAATGGAGCAGATTTTGGATAATCCAATGGGCTTGATAGGTGTGAGTAATGGGTTAAAGGTGGTGTCCTTTTATAATAGGGAGGAGGTGCACTTTAGGAATGTTTGAAAGTATTATTTTATTATAAACTGAATTTTGATTTCAAAAGGTCCCAAAATAATTTAATTCAAATATAAGGTGATTATTGTTATAAATACTCTCAGCCAGTGGGTTTTAGAAAATTTTAGGGTATAAAATTAACCTTATCTTTTAGTTTTAACCTTTAGTTAACTAATTTAACATTTACCATGTCCACTTGTATATTCATACTATATAGTTAATATATTTACTATAAAATTCCAAGCGACACAAAAATGGATCATTAATGAAAATTTTAATATCATAAATGTAATTTGGATTAATATTAGATTTTTATGATTATTTTTTCATTTAATAAAATAGTATTTATTTTAAAAACTCATTTATGCCAATTTATAAACTATTCATATCAAGATTTTAAAAAAAATCTATAACAACTTGATTATTTCAAACAACATAAATTAATTAAAATATAACAAGTTATAATAATCCATAAAATTTTTGGATGACATAAAAAGTTTCAAAATAAATTTATTTTAATATTTATAATCTCATTTATTTAAATCCTTTATTAATGAAGCAATCATTGTATCATCATTGTGTCATAATTAATTTTTATTTATATAATGTATAAAAATTATAAATAAAATTCCATTATGTAGGAAATATTTTTAGTTTTATAATTACTATTTATAGAAAACATATTACTTATATAACCTCATATAAAATTTTTTTTACTAAAAGATATGTTTATGTTACACTTTCCTTAACTTTAAATTAATTTTTATAAAATGTCATTTTCAATTAAAAGTAACTTCATGGGGTCCCAAAATCGAACCAAGGATTCCCATGGTTATAAATGTATCATAAAATAGGGTTATTACACTTGTTAGGGTAATTTTATATTATTATAATATTATTGTTTACCCTTATTTACTAGATTTACCCTTTAACCATGGTAAATAAAATATTTACTAATGTTACTATTCATAATGTATAAAAATAAAAGTTACCTATTTAAAAAATTTGAACCTCCTGATTTTAAATACAGAATCCATTTTTCTGAATTCAAAACACATAAGTTGCAAAAATTAATTTAAAATTAATTTCTGTTGCCAAAACCAAAAAGCGTGTTTTTTGGAAATAATAACTACCAAAAGATTGACATGTATTTATGTCCAATTTCAAAGTGAAATTAATTCCAATGAACAAAATTGGATTAAATGATAAAAATATAATACAATTACACTTTAAAAAAATTGAAAATATAATATAATCATATAAATAAATTAGATGAAAAGATATTTTTGACTTAAAATGCAGTATTTTCACTATTCATTAAAAAATGAACTTTATCAAAAAAATACCAAAATTTTACCCAAAGTAAATTTTGATGTCTCGATTCTAAAGAAGAAGTTTATTTTTTCAAATGGAGCATATAAAAGTGATAAAAACTATATTTAAAAATGGTTCACCATCAAAAGGCGGTAAAATAACTTTTTAAAAATATTAGAGTTTTTTCATGCTTAAAAGTAGATTCATTCTCATTTTAAGCTGCTAAAATTTATTCGATCAATGTAAAGACATTTAAAAATCATTAGTAATAATAATTTAGTTAGTTATGTTCATTCATATAAATAAAACAACTATGTGTTAACTACCATATAAAATAATATTATTATTAAATTATATTTCGGTATAACTCAAAGTTGTGTGCAACATAAGATTTCAAAGAAACCCACTGTTGCATTTTGAGTAAACTATCAAACAAAGAGTCATCTTTATCATTAAATTATTATATTATTCATAAATATTAATAGATATGAAAATGTATTATTCTATAAATACTTGGTTCGTTACATCCTTCCCCCATTTTATATATTGTGTCCTCGAAATTTTAAAATTGGGATCAAAAAATTCATTGAAATCCCCACATACGAAAAAGAGTCGATAAAAATATCACTTTAAAATAAATAAAGAGAAGTAAAATGGTCATCCAAGATAACCCATACTATTATTCCATGTTGGAAAACATGGATATAAAAGAGAAACTAACCATCAAGTTCTGATGGAGAATGATAGAAAACTTAATTAGGAGAAAGTTAACCACCTGAAAATAAAAAACTTGTGATGGGTTAAACAGTATTTGATTCCATAGTAGGAAAAGTAAACGAACAATATTTTTTGTTTTAAGTCCCCTTTCATAAATTTGAGGAATTATTTTACTACTTAGAATTAAAACAGAAGGAAATATACTTACCTTTCAAGTAGAGTTTCATCCTTTAATAAATTTCTACCACAAAATAATCTTTTCTCCAAACGATGAGTATTCAATATGACTTGGTCACACCTGAAGTGATATAATCAATATCTAGAGAATCACATAATGCAAAAAAGATGAACCATATATTTCCCCTATCTTTAGACATTAACCAAAACCAAAATGGTTAGTACAAGATCAAATAATTCTAAAAAGGATAATCTTTTATAAAATTAAATACTACTCTTAATCTCCAAAATTGAACAAATAACACCCAAATCTCAACAAATACCATTCAATAAAAAATTGTCTTTAAAATTCTCCAAAGTAATCCAGACTAAGTTTGAAACTCAAAATTTAGAAGTATTTGATCACATAGTATTCCAAAAAAATATTAATATTTATCTCCAAATAACATTGGCTACTCTTAAAGTAACACACTTAAAAGTAATTAACCTAATCACATATTCTCTGTGATAGGTCAATTATTTCCATAAAAAACCCAAATCTCCATATGTTTATAATAAAAACATAGATTCTTCCAAAATAAAATTCCACCATTACTCCTCAATTGAAATCCCAAAGTATTTTATTTTCCTTAGGCATATATTGTTCCCAAAATAGAAAACATATTCTAAAATAACCTCTATCACTTAATCAAAAAATCATTTTCCTATACTAAAGATATCCATTTGATAAAACATAAGATCCCAAATCAACTTACTCTTGGTAAATAGAATCATTTAACTAAAAAGAATAAGTCATACTAACCAGGAACTTCACGTAGGCTAGTGGTACGTGATAAATCCTAGTCGCACTTTGGTTGGGGGTTTGATTCCCATGTTTTTACTGGAAGTGATGAGTTGTTACACATTCTGAAATTTGTCCTTTTTATAAAACTCAAAAATAACCCTAAAATGATTTAACCTCAATGGTTGTATTATACCTTTCATTTTCATCCCAACTCATAATGACCTCAATATCTTAATTCATGAAGACTTATATATATTGATATTTTTTTACCTCCATATGATAAAATAAAACTATTACCAAAGAAAGAACATCATACCTTGATCATGGTGTCCACCTGGTTTCATCATCATCTTGTTCATGTAGATAGATAGTCCATGCATTGCAACAATGATTTACATATCATTCAAAATCATATATTTCTTTTATTCAAATACACCTTGTACAACATGGGTCATATGGGTTTTCATAGAAAAATACTTTTGGAAAATAATCATGTATGACATATAATTTCAAAACATCTAATAAAAATTGTTTTTTATAAAATAGTCAAATAGAATTTGAGTTGAAACTTTCAATCAATAATCCTTTTAAAACACCATATGTATGTGATTAAAGACTATAATTTAAAATCCAATATAAATAGGTTGCACAAGGGTCGCATTCTTTAGCACATTTTTCAAAATCATAATATTCTTCAAAATCTTGTGATAAGGTAAAATATTTGAAAATGCCATGATAATATTTATCTTTCTTGAAAATATGAGAATATTGAGAAAATATGATTTGATTAAATAAAACCCATGATCCACGATGGTATCAAGGTATAAAAGAGGTTATTGATATCTCAACAAATTTCTTGCAAGTGAGTTGTATGTTAGAAAATGTTTCAGAATCATATGGACATGACTTTGCAATAATAATTGCAAGAAAGTCATCATGAATAGATAGAAATGTCATTTGAGATCCTCCTCCTCCCATTTGTAATAGACTTTCCTTGATCTAAAAAAGTTATAAAATAAGGATTTAACTTAAAGAGTAGACCTAGTGACTAACTATGTGTCTAACAAAAATTCATAATAGCTAAAGTTGTCTAAAACGACCTTTGATACCAACTGTAAGGCCCTGACCTTAAACATTACATAATCTTGAATTAAGTTAATAATTCACATTGAGTATATTTTCAGGTTTAGAGATTTTGATAATTAGGTCATAACTTATTCATAAAAACTTGAATAATTATAAGTATACACTTCAATTCACTATCCATTTTTTCCATAAAATTAAAACTCTTAAAAAAGAAACATGTCTAGTTCCATGTTTTTGATGCCAGGACTTTTCCTTGATCCCATACTTGACACTATTCATATTTAACTCCTGTGAAAAACATTTAAAAACTTGGGATGAGCATAAAAATCTCAGTAAGGGTTCATAAAGAAGGAAAACTATTAGTTTTTTAAAACAACATGTAAACCATGAATACTTTATCATAAAGCAATACTTTTCACTTTATAGAAGTAGCAAAAACACTTCACTGAATATAAGCTCATTTCTTACCCTTTTTGTAACCAAAAGATTACCATAATGCCCATATAAAACAACCTATATCATATAAAGGTAACTTAGGACATAAAAATACTTAAATTTTATAACCATACGGTTGACTTCCACACATATCACTAGATGGAATAGCCATACGGCTGGCTTCTATAACCAATGCATTGGAGGTTATAACGTAACCACCTGTCCTTGGTTTATCACGGAACCACCCGTCATTTGATTTATCACATAACCACCTGTAAAATTTCCAAGTACCATAACATAATCATAACCCATATAACAAGTATAAAGGAAAAATAACATTTACACATTTCAATCACAAGATATCATTTCAATAAATTCATAAAATCAATTAATTTAAAACATTCAAAAAGAAGAGTTTTGAATCAAAGTGTCCCATACCAATTTGAAACTTTGGAAAGTAATTTAAACTTTAAAAAACTCATGTACATAAAAATAAATCCTTAAAACCCATTTTTAATACATGGACATGAAATAGAAGGTTTTAGAAGAATACATCTTTAAAAAATTTAAAATGACATTTTAGTTAAAGAGTCTCTTACCACTTGAAAAACACTTGAATAAAAATAATTAAGGAATAATATTAAAAATAACTTTAATTATCATGATAATATACTAATTCATGATATAATATTTCAAAATGGGTTTATATACACCATATATGATAATAAAGGTGTATAACATCAAGATATGCCTCAACAAAAGGAGATTAAGATAAAGTCCCTTACAAAATTTGTATAAATGACGTAAGAATTTATCAATGGGTTGATTATGTGTAAAAATAGTATATACACACAAATAGAAGTATAAATTATGACATAAATATTAAATAGTGATTCCACACATAATCTGGAATAATATAATCAACGAAGTATGTGTAAAATCCAATGAGTGGAAATTGAGTTTAGAAAATCCTTTACACAAATTTGGCATCCAAACAACATCACTTAAATTTTTTTAAAATGAGGTGATGAGAGAAAAAAGGGTCTATAATTACTTGGAAATACAATTTACATCAATAATGATATATAAGAACACATCCCAACATAAAAAAATGGAAATTAATAGACATAACATAAAAGAAGTCTTTGACTAAAAGAGAAGGGTGAAGGTTCCCTTACAAAGTTAATTTTGTAAATAAAATAGATAGATTGTGTGTATTAACTATAAATAAACATAATTATAAATACAATATAGGACATAAAAATTTATTTCTCACATAATCATATTAAGACATAATCAATAATTATAAGATCAACCCAAAGAATAGAAATTGGGTTAAGAAGTTCCATTACCTCGAATCTAACTTGTCTTGTATTTTCCTTGTTCTTCCTGAATAATAAAATTAAGTTAATTTATACTTTCTTAAGAAAATTTTTAAATTTTCATATTCCTTTTATATCACTTATTACCTTTCTATAAAAATTAGTTAATTATTTGAGTTCATATCAGACATCTTGTCGATGTTCGAAACTTGAGTAAAAAATGAAATTGTTATAATTACAAATTGTCCATGTGGTCAAAATTGAATTATCTAAAGAATGATATTAATAATTTATATATCATATAAATCATATATATCTAGTATATATTTATTTTTAATATTACATAGCATTTGGATATAAGATATGAAATGCACCTTTCATGGAGACGGTAAGTCGTATGTACGCATGAACGCTACTTTCATTTCTTTTTTCATATTTAATGGAATGAAAACTAAATGATAAATAGGTATATTATAACTCTATTATAATATCTATGTTATATATGTTATATAATTTCATTAATTTCATCTTTTATACATTCCATGTATATCATGAACGAGTCATATCACTTTGAGGGGGCGGTAGTCCGCAGTTCCTCAAATGAACTTATCGTATTTATACAACATGAAATGCATAAAGGTATGTTCTATATGATAATTAAATAATCATAGAGATAAAATAATTATTATATATATCATATATAATTATATTTCCATCATAATTTTCACCATGAGAGGTGGTAGGAGAAGATTGAACAATCATCGTTTCGTGAGGTAGTAGTTCACCGTCTACAGAAATGGTATATTCTATACCCATTAGACGGAGGTGTGTGTAAGTGTAGTTTGAATAATAATCATAAAAACAATCTAGTATATTTAGAATACTGGTTTCATTATGTAAACAAATAATAAGAAGATCATGGGAAATGGATAAGGAAAATAAAAGAAAAGAACTTGAGAGAAGATGTTACCTTTAAATCGGGTAAACTCCCTTTGGTTTGAAACAAAAGGCTTTCTTGAATTGCCTTCTGCCTAGGGGAAGGATTTTAGGAGGAATAAAAGGATGTTGGGAGATTATTGGAGCATAGTTTGAAAGATCCAAGGGGTTTTATAGGTGTGATTAATGGGTTAGAGGTGGTGTCCTTTTATAAGAGGGAGGAGGGGCACCTTAGGAAATTTGAAAGTATTATTTTATTATAAACTAAATTTAGATTTTAAAAGGTCCCAAACTAATTTAATTCAAAGTTAATATGAGTAGTGTTATAAATACTCTCATAAAATGGGTTTTAGAAAAGTTTAGTGCATAAAATTACCCTTATATTTTAGTTTTAACCTTTAGTTAACTAATTTAACACTTACCATGTCCTCTTGTATATTCATACTATATGGTTAATATATTTAATTTAAAATGTCAATAGACCCAAAAATGGATCATTAATGAAAATTTTAATATAATATATGTCAGTTGGACGAATATTAGATTTTTGGGACTATTTTATCATTTAATTAAATAGTATTTATTTTAAAAACTCGTTTATGTGAATTTATAAACTATTCATATCAATACTTTTAAAAAAATATATAACAACTTAATTATTAAGAAAATAAAAAATTAATTAAAATATAACAAGTTAAAATCATCCATAAAATTATTTTATGGCATAAATAGTTTCAAAATTAATTTATTTTAATATTTATAATCTCATTTATTTAAATCCTTTATTAATGAAGCAATCATTGTATCATCATTGTGTCATAATTAATTTTATGTATATAATGTCTAAAAATTATAAATAAAATTCCATGATTTAGGAAATATTTTTAGAGTTTTAATTATTATTTATAGTTAATATTATCACTTATATAACTCCAAATAAAAATTATTTCACTAAAAGATATATGTTTATGTTACATTATCCTTAACTTTAAATTAATTTTTATAAAATGTCATTTTCACTTACAAGTGGCTCCATGGGGTCCTAGAATCAACCCAAAGATACCCATGGTCATAAATGTATCATCTAATAGGGTTAGGAAACATGTTAGAGTAATTTAATATTATTATAATATTATTTTTTACGCTTATTTACCATATTTACCTTTTAACCATGGTAAATAAAATATTTACTAAAGTTACTATTCATAATGTATAAAAATAAAAGTTACCTATTTACAAAATTTGAACCTCTTTATTCCAAATATGTAATAAATTTTAACAAGTTTGAAACATAGAAGTTTCAGAAATTAATTTAAAATTAACTCCCGTTGCAAAAACCAAAAAGCGCGTTTTTAAGAAATAATAACTACCAAAAGACTGACATGTGTTTATGTCCAATTTCAAAGTGAAATTACTTAAAATGAACAAAATTGGATTAAATGATAAAAATATAATTCAATTAATATTTGAAACCAATTAAAAATATAATCTAACCATATAAACAAATTAAATTAATAGACAATTTTGACTTAAAATGCAGTATTTTTCACTATTTATTAAAAAATGAACTGTATCAGAAAATACCAAAATTTTTCCCAAATTAAATTTTGATGTCCAAATTCTAATGAAGAAGTTTATTTTTTCAAATGTATCATATAAAAGTGATAAAAACTAGATTTAAAAAGGGTTCTCCATCAAAAGGTGGTAAAATGACTTTTTAAAAATATTAGAGTTTTTCATGCTTAAAATTGGTTTCATTCTCATTTTAAGCATCTAAAATTTATTCGATCAATTTAAAGACATTTAAAAAACATGTGTAATCAGAATTTAGTTAGTTATGTTAATTCTCAGCAATACAACGACTATGCGTTAACTACCATATAAAATATTATTATTATATTATTATTTTTTGGTATAACTCAAAGTTGTGTGCAACATAAGATTTAAAAGAAACCCATTATTGTGTTCGGAGTACTCTATAGAAAAAAAATTCCTCTTTATCATAAAATTATTATCTTATTCATAAATATTAATAGATATGAAAAATTATTATTCTATAAATACATGGGTCGTTACAGGGAGGGTGCAGGTGGGAGGGGGTAGGGTAGGTGGTGTGCAGGAGTAGGGGGTGCAAGGGGGGAGGGGTAGGGGGTGGGCGGTATGAGGGTGGGGGTGGAAGGGGGTGTGCAGTTTGGAGGGAGAAGGGTGTAAAAGGGGTAAGGGGAGGGGTGCAAGTGGATGGGGGTGTAAGAGGTAGGGGAGGGTGCAGGTGGGGTGCAAGGGGGAGGGGGTGCTGGTGCAGGGTGAAGGGGCTATGGGTGGGGGTATCCAAGGGGTGGAGGGGGGATTTGTAGATGGAGGGGGTGTCTTGGAGATAGGGGTGTCTAGGATGGAGTGGGGGTGTCCAGAAGGGGGGGGGGAGGTGTCCAGGAGGGGGTGTCCCGGAGGGAGGGGGTGTTCAGGAGGGGGTGGGGTGGGGTGTCTAGAAGAGAGGGGGTGCCGAGGAGGAGGGGCTGTCCAGGAGGGAGGGGTTGTCAAGGAGGGGGGTGTCAAAGAAAGAGGGGGGTGTCCAGGAGGGAAGGGGGTGTCTAAGAAGGATGGGGGTGTCCAGGATGGGGTCAGTCTAGGGAGGGGGGGAATGAGAACTACTCCAAATATGGACTTTATCAGTGCTAGAAAAGAGCATTAATAGCACTAGAAAAGTGCTGTTAATTAAGGAAAAGATAAAGGGGGTCCCTTTTATCAGTGCTCAAAAAAGCGCTGATAAAGCCCCCTTTTATCAGCTCTAAAAAAGAACTGATAAAAGGGGTCTTTTATCAGTGATAAAAAAAGTGTTGATAAAGGATTATTTTACCCGCGCTTTTTTAGCACTGATAAAAGTTAAAAAAAATTAAAAAATTAAATAAAAAATATTTCTTCGATTCAGGTAGGGGCTTAAATAGCACCCCACCCCCAACACCCAAGCCCTCATGCCCCAGCCACACCCCAGTCCGTTAACAATGACCCTACCCCCCGTTAACAGTGCTTGGACTTATTCCTCACCCACGGGCCGCCCTTGCCTCCACAGAGAATCGAACTCAGGACCCCTCACATGCACGCGTAACACTTTTCCACTCCTCCATTTCGCTTTTCTCTCCATTTATTGATATATCTATCTATTTATATATATATATATATAGTTATAGTTATTCATATATTAATATATATATATATATTAATATATATATTGTTACATTAATATATATATATAGTTATATTAATTTATATACATATCTATATTTTTTTTATTCCTATATTAATATATTAATATATTAATATATATATACATATATATAATAATATTTATATATTTATATACTTATTTGTATATTGGTATGTATTTATATCTATGTAGTTATATTTTTTATCCATATATTTATTCATATATTAATATATATTTATAAGATCGGCTTTAAATACATTTATAAAATATGTTTTGTGTGTGTGTAAATAAATAAATAAATACATATATAAAACACACACACAAACACATATTATATGTGTGTCTATAAGTATAATTATACTTATTTATATATGTTTTCAAATATTATATATTAATATGTATATATATATGTTTATAATATATATAATATATATCAGTTTTTCAATACAGACGCACACAAATACACACACACACACATTATATAGTATATAAATATTCATATATTTGTATTTTAAATAAAATGGATATTAGTTTCTTATTTAGATAAGGCTTATATATTGGGAAATATATATTATATGTAAATATGTTTAATTATTTATTTATAAAATTAAAATTTTATGTGCGAATATATAAAAAATAGGTATATATTGTTATATATTTGATTATAAATAAGATTAAATTATAAAAAATGATAATATTTAAAATAAATAATATGAATATGAATGTAATCCATTGAAATAAAATCATTCCCCATAAAAAAGGGTAAAAATACCCCCTTAAACGAGGGTGAAATTCCATCGAATGTTAAAAAATCAGGGTATCCCGACTGAAAACTCAATTTTGGAGGCCTTCTGGGCCTTTTCTAGCCTCAAAAAATGTGAAAGAAGGTTCCCTTAGGTCAATATCATGTAAATCTTGTCGCATGATTTGATTTGATATGCTATAGAGCTCAAACAGACACCCGGATCAAAAGTTATTATCGTTTGAAGTTTGAGTTACATTTTCAACTTATTTTAGATATTTTATTAATTTTTTGATTTTTTGTGGCTTCAAATTGTTATTAAATGATTATTATTCAATAATAATTATTAAATTATTAATTAATAATATTTTTTAAAATATTTTAAATCCATTTTCACTAAATTTCTTATATATTAATTGTAATAGTCTATTTATACTTATATAGAACATATTTTAAAATATATATATTATATTTATATCAATATAAATATACTTATATATCAATATATTATTTTTCATGAAAAAATATTTTTTTAAACTATACACTTTATCAGCACTATGTAAAGTGCTGATAAAGCCCCCCCTTTATCAATGCTACTAAAAAAAGCACTGATAAAGGGGGCCTCTTTAACAGTGCTTTTTGTTAGCACTGTTAAAGGGTGGCGCTGTGGAAACCCTATTTTGTGATAGTAGGAGGGGGATTTTCAGGGGGAAGGGGGGCTGTAGGGGGAGTGGTGGTGGGAGGGGGGTCTTCGAAGGGGGTGGGCTACTACAAGGGGAGTGGGGGGGATGTGCAGGGGGAGGGTGGGGGTATTTTTTTATGAAATGGGAAGGTCTATAGCCATGATTTCAAACCATGGATATAGACCTATAGACACTATTTAAACCATGGTTAAAGACCTATAACCACAGTTTAAAATCGTGTTTATAAACCCTGTGTGGATTAAGCTTCTGCCACAGTTTGAAACCGTTGATATAGGGCTTTATCCCCAGTTTGAAATCGTGGCTATAGGGATTTATCCTTGGTTTGAAACTGTAGCTATAGGCCTTTCCCTATAGCCATGCCAATACCATCCACAGTTTGTTAAACCGTTTCTATAACCTATAGCCATGGTTTGGAACCGTGGATATAACCTGGATTTCTAGTAGTGCACATATCGTGACCACACCTCGCAACACATCAAAGATCATTTTACAAATTTACAAAGGGTATTTTATCACATTTCACTTTATTTTAGGGGATTTATCACATAATCCATAAATCTAGGGGAAACCATTTTATTAACCAAATATAACTGGTTATCTAATTTCCATTTTAGTGTGATATCACAACAACCACCTAATAAGGGCTCTTCAACACATAACAACCCCACATAAACAATTCCCCCAATGACTATAATTTTTAGTGGGGCATTCAGTTCATACAATCAGAACCTAACAATAGTATCAATGTTATAAAAGCATGCGAATCATTAACCTTTCCCCTTAAATTTTAATTAACTGATTAATTTATCAGGATTAGGCTAGTTTAAACCACCCCCATAGATAAACAAGATAAAAACCCTCCTTCTTAATACAAAAGTGAGAAATGAGGGATTTCCAACCTCAAAGAATATTTTCCAACTCGATGCATAAAACAAGTCGAAGAAGAAACACCTATAAACCAAAAATGCATGAAAAACATATGGATCAATATACACCGCATCTAGGGTTATAAAAACACATCCCAACTCATCACCCAACCCAAAACCACACCACTCTAGTGGATCTCCAAATAATAATAGAAGGAAAACCATAGATAATAAAGGATAACTCACCATAAATCACTAATGGACATCAACCATAACCAACATATCAAAGAAGGAGGAAGGGGGAGAAGATCCTCTGAGATCCACCTAGGTCTCACCCAAAACATGAGAGAAAATCTATAAATGAATGAATAGGGATCCATACAAGAGACCTATTTAAAACCTTTAACATGAAACTTTCACTGTGTGTTACCCAATCATGATATAGAATCCATGGGTCTTACAAAAATTCAAACTTCTTACAAAATTCATGTCACCTTGGTCTTTATTTAATTACATGTCATGAATTAATTTCATGATGTGAATTTGTTTCCTGGGATCCCCTCCTTACCCACATACAAGTTGTGAAAATGGCTAACTACACAAACCATGAACCACCAATTCACATCGTATACTTCTTACTTGATGTCAATTTTCTTCAATAGTTATATTGTACCACCAACCACCACATAACCTCCTCAATAATCCCCTAAAACACCTCCAATACCCAAAACCCATAAATTAACATATTGAGAATTAATAGACTATTACACTTACTTAATTTTAGTTTACCCTTACATAAATTTAGTTTACCCTTACATATCTTTGTTTTACCCTTAACTAGCTTCTATTTACCCTTAAATAACATTATTTTACCCTTACTTAACCTTGTTTTACCCATACTTAACATTAGTTTATCCTTACTTAACTTGTACAAGTTTCTGTTTACCCTTACATAACTTTTTTTTACCCTTAATTAAATTATATTTACCCTTACATAACTTTATTATATCCTTACATATTTTTTTTACCCTTACATAAATTTATTTTACCCTTATTTAAAATATAAAATTTTCTATTTACCCTTACATAACTTTATTTTACCCTTAATTTAATTATGTTTACCCTTACGTAGCTTTATTTTACCCTTATATAACTTTTTTTACCCTTAATTAACTTATGTTTACCCTTAAATAAATTTATTTTACTATTAATTAACCTTCTTTCACCCTTAATTAACTTCTATTTACCCTTACATAACTTTATTTTAGCTTTACATAATTTTTTTACCGTTATTTAACATTAGTTTACCCTTAATTAACATGTACAAGTTTATATTTACCCTTACATAACTTTTTTTACCCTTAATTAAGTTATTTTTACCCTTTTGTAACTATATTTTACCTTTATATAACATTGTTTTTCACTTAATTAACTTCTATTTACCCTTATATAACTTTAGTTTACCTTTACTTAACTATTTTTACACTTACTTATGTAGACCCATACTTAACCTGTAAAATATTATGTTTACCCTTACATAAATTTGTTTTACACTTACTTAACTTTAGTTTACCCTTATATAACTTATTTACCCTTAATTAACTTATGTTTTACATTATATAAATTTAGTCTGCCCTTAATTAATTTTTTTACCCTTACTTAACTTCTTTTTACCCTTACATAACTTTATATTACCCTTACTTAACTTTGTTTTACACTAACTTAGCTTTAGTTCAACCTTAAGTAACCTATAAAAGCTCCTATTTACCCTTACATAGCTTTGTTTTACCCTTAATTAACTTTATTTTAACCTTATATAACTTACCCTTACATAACTTTCATTACCCTTACTTGTCTTCTGCTGACCATGCATAACTTTATTTCACTCTTAACTTTTTTTACCCTTACTAAACATTTTTTACACTTGTATAACATGTAAAACTTTCTTTTTACCCTTACAAAACTTTGTTTTACCCTTACTTAACTTTTTTACTCTTACATAACTTTACTTTACCCTTATATAACTTTGTTTTACCCTTACATAACTTCTTTTTACCCTTGCATAACTTTATTTTACCCTTACTTAGATTTATTTTACCCTTACTTCACTTATACAAGTTTTTGTTTACCCTTACATAATTTTTTTTACACTTACTTAATTTTTTTTACCCTTAAATAACTTTAATTTACCCTTACATAACTTTGTTTTAAACTTAATTATATTCTATTTACCATTAAATAACTTTATTTTACCCTTACTTAACTTCGATTTACCCTTATATAACCTTTATTTACGCTTAATTAAATTTTATTCGTCTTTATATTGATTTATTTTACACTTAATTAACTTTTTTTACCCTTACTTAAATTTATATTACCATTACTTAACCTTTATTAGTTTTCATTTAAATTTATATAATTTTGTTTTATCCTAACTTAACTTATGTTTACCCTTAAATAACTTTATTTTACCCTTATATAACATTATTTTACCCTTAGTTAACTTCTTATTACCCTTACTAAAATGTTTTTACCCTTAATTAAATTTAGTTTACCCTTATATAACCTGTAAAAGTTTCTATTTTCCCTTACATAACTTTGTTTTTCCATTAATTAACTTCTATTTACCCATACACAACTTTATTTTACCCTTACATAGCTTTGTTTTATGCTTACTTAACTTTTATTTACCCTTAAAAAACTTTAGTTTACCCTTACTTAAATTTTTTTACCCTTAATTAACTTCTATTTACCCTTTCATAACATTAGTTTAACCTCACTTAAATTTGTTTTTGTGATGAACTACATCATCACAGGTTATAGAAAATTAAAATACATTTTATTTTTTGTTCTTGGAAGTGTTACATAGAAAAAATGGTAAAATACCCTGTGATATGATCTCAGATAATTTTTTGGGCCACTATTTTGGTCTAAGAATAGGGTGTTTACCTTAGGATAAGAGTTTGGTGGAAACCAAGCTCTTCTTATTTTCATAGAATATTTAATATTTAATATTCAAGTAATTAAATATTAATTTAGTCATTCATGTTTCTATGGTGATATATTTTAAATAGAGTTCTAGATTAAGATTCTATCTCTGCAGTTGAGTTCAAAATGGGGGGGGGGGTTTCCTAGGTGAGGTGTAAACCTGTTGTGGGTGTCGGGCCCAGTCCCAAGACCCTTTTATTTTATTTTTATATTTCTTTCATTTTATTTTTCCTTTTTTATTTTCTATTATCCCTAATTTATTCTCACATATGATTAGGAGGATCTTACCCCTTTGGGGTATTTAGATGAGAGAGGTAGAGGGAGAGAAAAGGGGGAGGGAGGAGGAGGCACCACCCAGGGAGCTCTCCTGGAGAGAGATCGGGTGTATGGGGGTGTGTGGCGCAAATCTAGGACTGAAGAATCAGCATTTTACACTCGGAGGTAGGTCCATTTTTATATTTTTACTAAACATCCCCATAAATTAGTTATTTTTATGTTTTAAATCCTTTTATGGGTTGTTGGAGACCCCTTGAGGGTTGATCTATGGTCATTTAGGGTGAATTGGGGGTTTCAAGATACGTTAGAGATTTTTTGTTTAGAAAAACCCATATATACATGACATGTAGTTTAGATAAAACATGTTGTGATTTCTTCTTTTCAAGTAAATTAGGGAAGAAGGGACTACATTATGTATAGTCCTGGTGGACATGGAATGTAGGGGTGACTCAAGGTGTGGCTTGGGGCATGGCCAGGCACCCCATGCTGAGGCACATGGCCATGTATTGTTCACAACTACATATTGTGTATATTACACAGATAGTGTCTATGTATGTTACTTTCCTATACCCCATGTAGGTTACACATCCAGGTACCCCTTATTGGAGACATGCCATGTGTGTTCGGTACACTACATATAGTCTATTGTCTTACAATATGAGATGGGATGAGGTACATAGGTTGGTATCCTATGTAGGGTATACACAATGTACAATGTAGGTGTGATTTGTACTTTGGTAAGTACATGCCAATTGGACTATGGAAAATGTCCATGTAGGACCTTTGTGGGTACATTTCGTGTACCCAAAGTACACATCGTATACTTTTCCTTCCTTGGTGTGCTTTTCCTTCTTTTTTCCTTTAGCTAGAATTGGAAATTAGAGGAGTCTATTATAATAATTTCTCTATGTTGATCAAGATGGTGGAATCCTTTCATCATTTAAAGGTCGTTAATATGTTTTTTTAAACTAAGGTATTTTAGAATGAGTATTTCCTTGAGGTTTGGATTTAGAATTATCATGTGGGTTGGGTGGTGATCTGTGAGGCCTATATGAGGGTTGTGAGCTCGATGATCGTCCTATCTCAACTATGCCATGGATATCTATTTGAGGTTATTTTTTAAGGATCCTAGAAGAAGAGATCGAGAAGTATCTATGAGGATTTATTTTTTTTTTGTCCCTAGATATCAAGGCCAATTGATCGAGGTTATTATAGTTGAGGTTTAGGTACTGTGTTTTAGGATCAAGGCTATTGAAGCCTTTAGGCTGGATTAATGGCATGGGATGGTAGTTAGAGCTAGGTACCATTGAGGTGGTGTTTATATGAGTCTAAGGGACTCTTAAGGATTACCTTATGGGTTTGTTTCTGATTAAATTATTATTGGATTTCATAGTTAGATGTTGATAATGATCATGTGGCTTTGTGTTACTTTGGATTCCCTTTTTGGGTGAGATAATACCCTAGGATGGGTTATTTACCGGGGAGGCCAGCTAAGGTTTTCTTATTGTGGAATTTTACTTGAAGTTTCTATGGTGTTGAGGATCCTTTAAAGGGTTTCCTTATTTTTAAGAGGCCATTATGACCATTGAGAATTCCATTATAGGTGTTCTTGTGCTTTTGGGATACCCTTGTGGGTGTGTTGTCGATCAAATATCAGTTGGAGGCTTCTGAGGGAAGTTTGAGGATGTTTCTTGTGCTAGAATTGGCCCAATGTTATGGATGAGATAAAGGAACACCTTATAGGGTGTACTTATCTTTATATAGCCTTTGGATCATTTTAAGACCATTTGACTAGAGTGGACCAAGAGTTTGGGTGTAGTAGGGGATTCCCTAGTAGAATGTTGCTTTATGTTCTGACCTTAGAGACTGTGGGATCCCCGAGTTTTTGTTCTACCCTAAGGTGGGTTTCTAAGAGCTTATGGTGACTATTTTGTGAATGAGGAGATCCGAGGGACCAAGTGAGACCCCATTCTTTGTTATCATAGTGTTGATCATTATTGATAGTTCAACCTTTTTGGATGTTGGATTTAAAAGTTGGATCAACCCACATTCTTGTGGCCTTTGGTTGAAATGTTTGAGGCAATTTCTACTTAGTAAATGGTTTGAGGAGGATATCATTGGTATATCTTAGACTCTGCCTTGGCCCTGAGTTTTTATATGGTTCTCTCCGCTTTGGTCAATTAGGCTATGGTTAGATGGGAATATGGAGATAATTGAAAATCTGGATGAGTTCACCCATCTAGTTGAGTATTGTGCCCTGGCTAGGGATTATTTACTATGGATGATGAGTAGTCCTGATGATGTAAATTATGTTATCTCTTGATTTCATGGATGGAGCCCATAAGAGAGTGTATCTTTCAGATCCATGCAGATGAACCCCATAAGATAGTGTATTTATCTAGTCTATGTCTGAACCCAATTTGTTATGCAATACTTTCAGGACATGGTAGTTTGTCTAAGGTGTGGAGTATAGATTTTGCGCCTATTTGGATCATTACATTGGAGTCCTAGATCCTGTTAGATACATTTTTTCATATGTATGCCTATGTTTATTCTTCAGGGTCCGAAATATGTGCCTCTTAGTTAGATGTCTTGGAGATCCTATATAGATTTAGAGGACACCCTTTGATGTCATGTGATAGGGTGATCCATGTGCTATAAATTCTATGGTGTGGGAAGGAACGAGGGTAAATTTACCTTGGGTGTCTATCCAGAACCCATGGTTGGTTGTTTTAATTGTTTTTATTTAGACCCCTATATTTTATGGAGTTGGTTATTTTATTCCATTTATTATTAGTCTTTGCATAGTAGGGAAATATCATGTGTTCATGTACTTTTTATGAAAAAAATTATAGGTTCACTATTAGGGTGTGGCCTACTAATATCTATTTATCACTATATATGTGTGCAACTCTGTGGTCATGTAGTCTTGATGTCTACTTTTATATTTTGTCATAGGTTTCATAGTGGAGTGAGATGTGTCCCAATGTTGTTTGATTTAGAATTTATGATTGTGTGGAGTATTAGGATTGGTCTGGTGTAGCTCAAGAGTTGTGGAGACTAAGAATATGGTTTAGCTTGTATTTGAAAGTATATCCTAATATATTTATTTTCGTTTTCTTATTTTGTGTATGTGGTCAGCTTAATGGGAGAAAAATTGTTTTATGATTCACATGTATGAGTCTGTATGAGTGTATACTGCATTTCATTTAATATAGAATGCTATTGTTTCAATTTACTTGTTATGTGTACTCTGATGTTTATCATTGTGAATGTTTTAGTCATTTCTACTTTTATTTTACTCTGGACAACATTTTTAGTCTCCCCACTATATCTTTTAAAACCTCACTGCTAGTCAGTAGCCACTGATCTACAGGGATTCATGCTTGAGGCCTTATAATGAACCAGATTAGGTGACATGGTAGGTCAACATTGGATGGTTCATTACAAAATGGTATTAGATCTATTCTATTTTATGATTTAGGGAGTTGGTAGATAGTTGGTCTAGGAATGTGTTAGAACTTCTGATGGATATCAGACTGGCATGTCACAAACACCTTTGAAAATATGAATTCCAAGTTATTAGGGAATGGGGTTGTTGTTCTTGGTTTCCATTTCTATGGTTGTGTGATTTCAACCAGTGTGATGCACTTATGTTTTCATATTTATGGTTTATTCTAGATTTTGGATCTTGGCCTATGGGCAAGAGGCCAGTGTTCATGCGTCATTTTAAGCACATAGGATTCACATGACATATGCATATGTATGGGTTATCTCACTAATAATGTAGGTTCAAATGTTTAGAGTGTATACAATGACCTATATGGTGCATCACATATAGCTCCTTTGTGGCATTCTACTTAGCTTAACCGTACACGCACATGCAGACACACACACACACACACACACATATTTTCTTCTAATGATAGATCATGTGAATCTTGTGGTGAGATGTTCTCTAGTTAAGGAAATGTAGTCTCTTCATTAAGGAATGCATGGAGACCCTTTCGGGTTGTTGTGGGATCTGAGTTCCCTATTGGTGGATCAATGAGGGAAAAGAAGCCTGAGATATGTTTATATCGGGCTCAAGTTTCCCTAAGGTGGTGTTTCCCTTGAATTATTATGTTTGAGTTTCTTGGGAGTGAGATATTATTTTCATGTGTTTTCTTTCAGGTCTTGCAGTGGGTCCCATGTGCTTGATATCACTGATGGATTGGGTAGGCATGAATGTTCTCCCTTGGTAGGTTCATTGAGTTTTTATATCACCAGGGTTTGTTTTATCTTGGTATGAGGGAGATGAATTTATTTTTAAGAGGAGTGTCCAGGGTGCTCTAATTTTTTGGAACTAACTTGTGTGAGGTACATTTTTGGTGGTTTTAGGCGCATTATCCAAGATTCATTAGGACTTAACATGTGTGAGTGTAATTAGTGTTTCATGTTCAAGTGTGTTTTAAGGAAATCCTTGCAGTGGGGAGTGAACCATAAGACATTAGAGGTCATGAAATTAATTTTAAGTGGGTTTTTTAGCACATAGGTTTTTGTTCTTGGTGATTCAGGAATGAGCATAGGTTATTGTATTTTCTATGATAGTGCTAAAGTGTGAGTAGTTTGGACATGTCTAATTATTGCATTTAGTGATAGGAATAATGTGGGCCATGTGGTTTGCAGATTGGGAAGCGAGGTGATGATATGGAAACTCCTATGGTGGGGACTATGAATTTAGTTATAGTTTAATATATCTCATGTTGGGTGAGATTTATGGATGTTGTAAGTTTAGTTATTGGATAATAAAGATAGTTTCATCTTTGTTACTACTTAGAGCGAGGTCTTGGCTACTGGTTGACCACCAAGGCTTACTAGGGATGAGAAGAATTTATGTTGGTCTGTTTTTAATGACCCACATCATCATGGGTTGTATAAAATCAGTAGAAATTTGTTTTTTTTGTTCATGTAATTGTTTTAGGGGGGGGGACGGTAAATTATTATATGAGATAATCTCAGATAATTTTTTTACCCCTATGTTGGTCACAAAATATGGTTCTTACCTCAGTACAAGAGTTTTGGGGAAATCTAACCCATCCAAATTTTCATAGAATAATTAATTATTTAAATATTTATTTATTCACACATGTTTGTTCGGTGATATTTTTAAATAGAGTTTCAGATTGATATTCTATAACTCTAATTGAGTCTAAAATATGTGGGGGGGGGGTCCTAGGTGAGGAATAAACGCATCATGGGAACAGAGATTAGGTTTGGGATCCTTTTCTTTTCTTCTTCATTTTCTTTCTGTTTTCCTTTTCATTTTTTATCTTCTGTTATCCTTTTTATCTCCTCACATATACCCATGGGGTTATTCCTCTTTTAGAGTATTTGTAAGAGATATGGAGAGGTAGAGAAGAAGGAGAGGGAGGAGGAGGCACTTTTGAGATAGATTTTTTGGAGGTAGATCAGGCATCTTTGGGTGAGTGGCGCAAATCTGGGATTGAATAATCGAGGTTTTATACCCACAGGTAGGCCCACTTTTATGTTTTTTCCTTATAAACCCTATATCATAGTTGTTTTTATGCTTTAAATCTTCTTATGGGTTGTTAGGAACCCATTGAGGATTGATCTATGGTCTTTTAGGTGAATCATGGGTTTTGGGCTATTTTGGAGGTTTTTTGTTCAAGAAAACCCAAGTACATGACATGTAGTTTAGAGAACACATGCCATGTGTTCTTTATTTTGGGTGAAGTGAGGAAGAAGGGACTATTTGGAATGTAGTCTCACTAGACTTGTTGTGTAGGGATGACTCAGGGTGTGGCTGGGGGCACAACTTGGATTCCTGTGTTGAGGCACATGGTCGTTTATTATCCAGAACCAGAGATCATGTAAAATACATGACCATCAGCTTTGTAGGGCACTTGTCTTGACCCCAGATAGGGTACATGTCCAGGAACCCCGTGAGGGAGACATGTCATGTGTGTTTGATACATGGTGTGTAGTTGGGCATTTTACACACTGAGCTAGGTTGAGGTACACGGGCAAGTACCCCTTGTAGAGTATATGCCATGTACAATGTAGGTACGTCGTGTACTTTTGGAAGTACCAACTGAGTGGCCTATAACACATGACTAGGGAGGACCTTTGGGGGTATACGTCATGTACTGTAAGTACATGTCATGTACTTTTCCTTTCTTGGTGACTTTTTCCTACTTTATACCCTAGTGCTAGAATTAGACATAAAAGGAGTCCATTCTGAGCATTTTTCTACAAAGATCATGGTGGAGGAATCCTTTCCGCATTTAGAGGCTTTCTGGATGGTATTTTTAACTGATATAGTTTGGAAAAAGGATTTCCTCTAAGTTTGGATTGAGAATCCTCTTGTGGGTTGGGTGGTGAGCTTCGAGAAACGAACAAGGGTTGTGAGCTTATTGATCGACCTAGATTGAGTGTTCCATGGTGATCTATTTGAAGTTATTTTGGATAGATATTGGAAGGTGGGATCGAGCAGTATCTCCGAGGAGTTCATGATTTTTTACTTGATATCAGGACTGGTTGCTCAAGGTTAGAGAAGTTGAGGTTCAGATCTGTTGTTTGAGGATTATGTTCTTTAGATCCTTTAGGATGGGTTGACTCTATAGGATGGAGGTTACAGTTGGGCTCCATTAAGGTGATTTTGTAGTGAGTATGAGTCACTCTTTAGGATTCCCTTGTAGGATGGTTTCTAATCAAGTGATTAGAGGATTTCTTAGTTAGCTGTTGAAAATTCTCATGTGGATTTGTGTTGCTTTGTATTCCCTTTTTGGGTGAGATAGTATTTGAGGATGTGTAGTTTTTAGGGTAGTTTGATTGAGGTTTTCTTACTATGGTATTTTCCCTAAGGTTTCTTGATTATTGAGTATACCTTTTACGGTTTCCTTCTTTTGAAGTGTTTATGATTACCATCGAGAAAAACCTTGTAGGAGTTCTCATGCCTTTGGTATTCCCATAAGGATGCGTTGTTGATCGAGTATCATTTGGAATCCACTGAGGTCCATTTGAGGATTTTTCTTTTACCAATATTTGATTGATTTTTTGGATGAGATAGAGGAACCCCTCATAGAGTATACTAATATTTCTGTATACTTTAATCCATTTTAGTCTCATTTTATGGGTGTGGCATGAGAGATTTGATGCAGCGAGGGAGTCCCTAGTAGGGAATCACTTTATGCTATGACTATGAGAACCATGGGGGCCCTAAGTTTTGGTTTGACCCTAATGTGGGTTTCTAAGAGCCTGTGGTGGATGTTTTTTGGATATGGGAATATTAGGAATGAGATAGGCCTCATGCTTTATTAACTAATAGTTGATTGACGCTTCTAGTTCACCATTTTTGGATGTTGGGTTTGAGATTTGGACCAACCCATGTTCTAGTGGCCTTTGGTTGAGATGTTTGAGGTATTTTCTAGTTGGGGATTGGTTTAAAGAGAAGACCCTTGGGATATCTTATACTAGGTGTTTTCTTTTATTTTTGATCTAGTTCTCTCCTCTGTTGTCCTTAAGGTTGTAGTTAGATGGTCTTAAGGATATAATGGACAAGATGAGTACACCCCTCCAGTTTAGTGTTACACCCTGGCTAGGGGTTTTTTATTATTGATGTTGAGAACTCCTAATATGGTGGATGCTAAGTGCTACTAGTTTCATGGACAGAGCCCATATGACAATGCATATGTTAGGTCCATGTGGATGGAGCCCATAAGATGATATATCTATCAGGTCCATGTTGGATCCCAATTAGTTATATAGGAATTTCAGGACATAAAATTTTTTATAAGTCATGGAGTGGATATTTGTATCCATTTTAGATCATGCCATTGGTGTCCTATAGCTTAGTAGATGTATATTTTCATGTGGCCACATATGGTTACACCCTATGGTCTAGAATTCATGCCTCTTTGTTAGTTGTCTTGGTGATTTTGTATAGATCTATCATACGTGAATAATTCTGTGTGGTAGGGTGAACCACATGCTTGAAATATTCTAGCATGGGTTGGTGTCACGACCCGTCCTCAGGGCTCGTGCCGTGACTACCCCAAGCCCGCCTTCCATAGGCCAGGGGCTGGTGACTAGCACCAAGGTGTAAATCCCGGTAAAAAGGGAAGGCATTGCCTTTGTAAAGTAAACAAGCACCTCAAAGTAAGCAAGCAGAAAAAGTAAACACTAAGTAAAAAAAGAGTACAACTGCAAGTGCGGAAAGTAAGTGGGCCAGAATACAAACCCAAACTGAAAGTAAAGTACAACTCGAAAGGGAAAACAAAAGCTGAAAAGTAAAAGCCGCTACGCCGAGCTGTCCACTGGAAATCCCACCTGAAGGGTGGGTACAGATTGCTCCACTGCTCCTCGGGTCCCGCTGTCCGCTCCAAGTACGTCCCGCCCAGTGGTCCTCCTCCAGGTACCGTCCTGCTCTGCAAGCCTCAACCACGATCAACGCTATCCGTCGTCTGCAACCAACACAACGTAGTGCGGGCATAGCCCGTGCAGGGGTGAGTATAAGCTACTCAGTAGGGACCCCGAGACCCCCGAAGGTCTCCCAAAATCCACAAAGGATAAACCACAAAGGAAAGATACAATCACGAAGTAACAACCGACACTGCTTAGGTATATGCCCATACATATACCTAAGTCAAAAATTCTAATACGCTTCAACGTCCGAGCCCAAGTACAACTCAGTCCACACAGGAAAGTATACGTATTCCACACAGGAAAGCAAAACGTAATCCACACTGGATAGCACAACACAATCCACATAGGAAAGAAAACAGGATTCAGCTCACACAGGTATACATCATCGAAAAGGTGAAAGAGATGATAAGACATAGATACTAAATCATCTAAGCTGGGACCCACATAGGATACAAGACCAGTTGTCTTCATTGTTTCATCTATGATGGGACCCACATAGGATACAAAACCAGCACTGAATCATCAAAGATGGGACCCACATAGGATACAAGACCAGCATAGCTAGGACCCACATAGGATACAAGACCAGCTGTCTTCATTGATTCATCTATACTGGGACCCACATAGGATACAAGACCAGTATTGAATCATCTAAGCTGGGACCCACATAGGATACAAGACCATCACAACTAGGACCGACATAGGATACAAGACCAGCTGTCTTCATTGATTCATCTATATTGGGACCCACATAGGATACAAGACCAATACTTGAATCATCTAAGCTGGGACCCACATAGGATACAAGACCAGCACAGCTAGGACCCACATAGGATACAAGACCAGCTGTCTTCATTGATTCATCTATACTGGGACCCACATAGGATACAAGACCAGTACTGAATCATCTAAGCTGTCAGATCCACAAAGGATCGATAGGTACTAATCCCCGCAAAGGCCCACACAGGATCGGACCCACACAGGATCTGTAGCACTGATCCCCATAGGATCGCTGAGTGCTGTAGTCGTCGCCATCTAATCCACTGAGGATCTTTACACAGTCGTCGTTGAAGTCGCAGTCGCAGCCAACACTAGGTTTCCCGCACACAGCAAGCTCGTTCGGGAGGGTCCGCTCCACGAGCCGAGAGGCTGATACATCAACTGTCACATAGTCCGAAGTTGATGTATCCAAAAGTTCCGTATCATCAACAGGAACTCAATGAAATAGACGGCGCGTCAGTCGGACGCCCGGTCTGAGAGTTATTGGATTTTTCGTTCCAGGGGCCCGGTTGGTTTTTAAGGAAAAACCAACCCGACTGTACTCCACCTGCGTCCAAACCTCGGGTGGAGTATGCCAAAAGATCCGTCTCACTAAGAAGAACTCAACCAAGTCGACGGCACGTCAATCGGACGTCCGGAGTTCAAGATATGAGCGTTTCCGCTCCGAGGACCCGGTTGGTTTCGTGTACGAACCTACCCAGCCGAACTCAAAGTATTCCTAAACCTTGAGTGAAATATACCGAAACGACCGACTCGATCCAAGGATCGTGTCACAACTGACGGCGCATCGATCGGAGGTCCGTAGCCCGAGTTATGGGCAATTGAACCCAAACGGTCCGAAAACGGGGGTTTCGGGCCCGGACCGACGCGGCCCGAGACCCCCCTGTCGGCCCGGACCGGGGTGACCCACCCCGGGTCCAGGTTGGCCCGGCCCGGCCTGGCCTGGAAGACCGGCCAGGTGCTGGTCCGGCTGGGCACAGCGCGCCCAACACGCTGTCGGGCTCGGCCTTCGGCCGAGCCGTTTCAGCAGGGGGGGGGGGGGGGCGCCTGCCCCCCTGTGTAACCGCGCCCCCCCCCCCTCAATTAAGGGGTCCGTTTGAAGCCGGTCGGGGGAATTCATTTCCCTCTGCTCCTCCCTGTCCGGCCGGCCCGACCTGGCCGGTCGGTTCCTGCTCAACGGGACCGGCGGTGGTCGGTCCCCTTCCAGTTCCGACACCGACGGCCCGGTCCAGCCGCCGGTCACCTTGCTCTGCCGCGGCCCGGAACCGGCCGCGACCCTTATCGTTCGGCGCAGTGCGACGGCACCGCGCCCCTCCGCCGCAACCCTGCTCCAGCCGCGGCATCTTCGGTTTTCTTCGACGCGGTGCGACGGCGTCGCGTTCTTAAACATCTTTCCACAGCGCGGTGTGACGGAGCCACGCATTTCCTTCCGCATGAATACGCATGGTGCGACGGCACCACGCTTTCCCGTACCAACCCCAAAGAAACCAACACAAAAATAAAGAGGAGGGTTATCCTTGTTTGTGCGGTCCGACCCCCTTGCGTTATTCGATAACAATTGGTTTTAATCCACAAAGATCATCAAGTTGGTATTCACGAACAATTAAATAAATAAAACCCCTACCTCGGTTCAGGGACGGTGCACGACAATCGAGACGCGGATGACGAGCGTCGCGGAGGTCGGGCGTCGCGGAAAAAGAACGTCGATTCTGTTGTCGTCGAGGTGCGTTCGAAGAGGTAACGCCGTTGGAAGAAGACGTCGCGTTCTTCGGCGGAGATGTTCCTTGTTGAAGAATGGTGTTCTTCGTCAGAGTCTGAGATGTTCTTCATGTTCTTCGTCGAGGTTGAAGAAGAAGAAGACTTCACGCTTCCCAATACTCTCAAGGTGGCAAAAACTCTAACAATAATAAAATAAGACCAAGTCTTATTTTATTAACACAACCTAACCATTTGAATTTCAAGAGTTTGAAATTAAGTAACTCACCTTATTAATTTTAACAAGTTGTCAAAAATTAATGAAAGTGAGTTAATGGGGAGGTAGGAAGGTGAGGGGTTAAGAGGAGTTAAGGGATTTGAAAAGGTGGGGGGGGGGGGTTGTGTGGGCCCCATCCTTTCAATTATCCACACATGGGAAGTTGGGTGAATGTGGGCCCCACCACCAACTTCCCATGGGAGAAATAAACCACCTTGATATGAAATAAAATTCATTCAACAATTTTATTTACTTTTTTAATTAAACCCCATTAATTAACTTCTTCACCCACACAAACGCAACTACGGTAAAGGTTCCCTTAAGCGTTTACTGGCGTTGCAAGTTCATCGGTGCCATCGGATTTCAATTCCGAGCACTGGTTCAAAAGATAGGAATTCCCGCTCGTTCGTTCACTGAACGTACCCAAGCCAAACTTCGGAAATTGATTCCAGGCACTCCGGGCCTCGGAATCAGGCGCCGTCAGAAACTGCGTTTTTGTAAAATTCCAAAGAAAATTAAGAAAAAAAATTACTTGAAATTTCCGGGTCTTTACATTACTCCCACCACAGGGCTTTACGTCCCCGTAAAGCTTCAACACAAACTATGGATACAAAGGCGGTAAAGCTAGGTGGTAAGCCACCTCGCCAATCCTACTGAGGACCTGGAAGGGTCCGATGAAGCATGGAGAAAACTTGCCACCTTGGCCAAATCTCCGTAATCCTCATTGAGGTGAGACCCGCATGAAGACGTGGTCGCCATCCTCAAACTCTAGTGGCCTCCACCTCCTGTCAGCAAATGACTTCTGTCGGCTCTGAACTATCTTCATCCGCTCCTGGATGACTTGGACCTACTCTATCGTAGCCTGGACCACCTCTGGTCCCACAAGAGCTGCTATGATTTCTTATTTGCCGATAAGAGAAATCTGGTCTCATCCCTAGGATGAACCACATTCTTTTTCTAATAGAGTCAATCCCGACATGGATGATACTAATCCATACCAAGGATGACGTCGTAAGGCCTCGACGCTACTACCAAGAGATCTAACCATTACTCTCGCCTCCAAGGGTTGAGTCACACTGTCGGAATCAGTGTGTGGTAACTGGGTCTCCTCCAGTAGATGTCTCACAAGTGAGGGTCAAGTCAACAGTCAAAACTGGAACCTCTTAGTAACAACACAAAAGAGGACAGGAATGAAAACATCACAAAGGTATGCGTCTTTTATTATTTCAGCTCATAATACAAAGACACTACACAATAGAAACAAGGAACTAGAAGTACAAAAGACGTATCCACTAGTTCCACTCCTGTCCATTTACTCCCAGAGCTCCATGATCGAAGGCCTCAGCTTCCTGAAGCTGAGCTCTCGCATGTCCACCAACTCCCTGCGGTCGGGGCGGACCTCCTGGTGGTGGTGGTGGCAAGACCTCAAAGCGTCGTCCACCACCTGCTGCTCGGCCAGCTCCTCTACCTCACCCGCCTGCACCCTGCGGACCTCCATGGCCGAACCTCTGTCTGGGAGGTACCTCTACCACCTGCTGCTCATCTGTAAGATGAGTCAGGTAGTCTCGAGCCATGAGACCTTGCCTGTCGCATGCGTAGCAATGCCTGCCCCTCATGTAGCTGGCTCTCCTTTGTGTGCCTTGCAAAAACGAATCTTTATCCAGTGACTGCCCATCTGATGGTCTGGCTCGTTTGGAACTCTGCTTCACCTGTCTACTACCAACTGCAGAAGACCCTGCTACGGGCCTTCCTGCGGAGGGCCCTGTCACTGGAGCCTGCTCGGCGAGAAAACTCTCCACTAGAAGGGCTCTCTCCAACACCTCTTCCTGCATCGGAATGTTGAGGGAGATCATTGAAGCCCTGATCTCGTGCCTTAGTCCTTGCTCAAAGGTCCGAGCCCGGAAGAACGGGTCCCGTACCATATCTGTGGAGTAGCGTGAGAGATCATTAAATCTCGCCGAGTACTGGGCCACTGTCATGCTGCCCTGCCGTAGCTGTAACAGCTCTTGGATGCACACCGCACGGAGGGTGGCTGGGACGAACTCGGAGTGGAAGATCCTCTCAAAGTCTGTCCAGAGGAGAGATGTATCGTCGTGCACCTGGAGCATCAAGCTCCACCATCTGCCTGTTGCCGCGTGCAGGAGGCTCGCTGCGAGGATCACCATGAGGTCTGCTGGTGTCCTCACTAACCTGAAAACTCTCACCACAGCCTGCAGCCAGTCCTCGGCTGCCTGGGGGTCCGTCTCCCCGCGGAACCTGGGCGGTCGTTGGCACTGGAACTCATGCAGTGCACTGAGGCGACGTGCATCGTCAGTGGCTGGTGCTGGAAGAATCGGTGGCTCGGCGGGTAGAGCTACCGCCGGTGCCACTGCTGACAAAGGGCCCTGCACCGAGGCCTCATCGCTCGGTGGGCTGTCTTCACACTCAACTCTCGGAACCCTAGCTGGCTGTCGTCGTGGGGCCATCCGGAAAGGAAACAGGTGCGCCACGGTCAGAACAGTATACCTGGTGAGCTGGTATAAAGTAATCACAAAGAAAACTTGAAACACGCACGCAATCAATGTTTTCGTTCATTAAGTCGGAAATCAGAAGTCAGGGTCCTGGTGTACGGATACGTCGGCCGCCGCACCAACACTGGACTCCCTGGACTAATAACCACACTCAATACAGTAAACACTATTGCTTCACATAGAAAAGATCAGAGTCCGCGGTAGAACCGAACTCCTTTGATACCAATTTGTCACGACCAGTCCTCGGGGCCCGTGTCGTGACTACCCCAAGCCCGCCTTCCATAGGCCAGGGGCTGGAGACTAGCACCAAGGCATAAATACCGGTAAAAAGGGAAGGAATTTCCTTTGTAAAGTAAACAAGAACCTCAGAGTAAGCAAGCAGAAAAAGTAAACACTAATTAAAAATAGAGTACAACTGCAAGTGCGGAAAGTAAGTGGGCCAGAATACAAACCCAAACTGAAAGTAAAGTACAACTCGAAAGGGAAAACAACAACTGAAAAGTAAAAGCCGCTACGCCGAGCTGTCCACTGGAAATCCCACTTGAAGGGTGGGTATAGATAGCTCCACTGCTCCTCGGGTCCCGTCGTCCGCTCCGAGTATGTCCCGCCCAGTGGTCCTCCGCCAGGTACTGTCCTGCTCTGCAAGCCTCAACCACGATCAACAATGTCCATCATCTACAACCAACACAATGTAGTGCGGGCATAGCCTGTGTTGGGGTGAGTATAAGCTACTCAGTAGGGACCCAAAGACGCCCGAAGGTCTCCCAAAATCCACAAAGGATAAACCACAAAGGAAAGATACAATCACGAAGTAACAACCGACACTGCTTAGGTATATGCCCATACATATACCTAAGTCAACAATTCCAATAGGCTTCAACCTCCGAGCCTAAGTACAACTCAATCCACACAGGAAAGTATACGTATTCCACATAGGAAAGAAAAACGTAATCTACACAGGATAGCACAACACAATCAACACAGGAAAGCAAACAGGATTCAGCTCACACAGGTATACATCATCGAAAAGGTGAAAGAGATGATCAGACATAGATATTGAATCATCTAAGCTGGGACCCACATAGGATACAAGACCAGTTGTCTTCATTGTTTCATCTATGCTGGGACCCACATAGGATACAAAACCAGCACTGAATCATCAAAGCTGGGACCCACATAGGATACAAGACCAACACAGCTAGGACCCACATAGGTTACAAGACCAGCTGTCTTCATTGATACATCTATACTGGGACCCACATTGGATACAAGACTAGTATTGAATCATCTAAGTTGGGACCCACATAGGATACAAGACCAGCACAGCTAGGACCCACATAGGATACAAGACCAGCTGTCTTCATTGATTCATC
This sequence comes from Viscum album, assembly GCA_963277665.1. Classification (NCBI taxonomy): domain Eukaryota; kingdom Viridiplantae; phylum Streptophyta; class Magnoliopsida; order Santalales; family Viscaceae; genus Viscum; species Viscum album. The sequence goes on along the minus strand of OY728157.1, from coordinate 1,841,220,486 downwards.
TATACTGGGACCCACATAGTATACAAGACCAGTACTTGAATCATCTAAGTTGGGACCCACATAGGATACAAGACCAGCACAACTAGGACACACATAGGATACAAGACCAGCTGTCTTCATTGATTCATCTATACTGGGACCCACAGAGGATACAAGACCAGTACTGAATCATCTAAGCTGTCAGATCCACAAAGGATCGATATGTACTAATCCCCGCAAAGTCCCACACAGGATCATACCCACACAGGATCTGTATCACTGATCCCCATAGGATCACTGAGTGCTATAGTCGTCGTCGTTGAATCCACTGAGGATATCTGCACAGTCGTCGTCGAAGTCGCAGTCGCAGCCAGCACTAGGGTTCCCGCACACAGCAAGCTCGTTCGGGAGGGTCCGCTCCACGAGCCGAGAGGCTGATACATCAACTGTCACATAGTCTGAAGTTGATGTATCCAAAAGTTCTGTATCGTCAACAGAAACTCCACGCAACAGACGGCGCGTCAATCGGACGCCCGTTCTGAGAGTTATTGGCTTTTTCGTTCCAAGGGCCCGGTTGGTTTTTAAGGCAAAACCAACCCGACCGTACTCCACCTGCATCCAAACCTCGGGCGGAGTATTCCAAAAGATCCGTCTCACTAAGAGGAACTCAACCAAGTCAATGACACGTTAATCTAACGTCTAGAGTTCATGATATGAGTGTTTTCGCTCCGAGGGCCTGGTTGGTTTCGTGTACGAACCAACCCGGCCGAACACAAAGTATTTCGAAACCTTGAGTGAAATATACCGCAACGACCGACTCGATCCAAGGATCGCGTCACCGCAGACGGCGCGTCGATCAGAGGTCCGTAGCCCGAGTTATGGGCAATTGAACCCAAATGGTCCGAAAACGTGGGTTTTAGGCCCGGACCGACTCGGCCCGAGACCCCCCGGTCGGCCCGGACCGGGGCGACCCGCCCCGGGTCTGGGTCGGCCCAGCCCGGCCAGGCGCCGGTCTGGCTGGGCACAGCGCGCCTAGCGCGCTGTCTGGCTCGGCCTTTGGCCGAGCCGTTTCGACAGGGGGGGCGCCTGCCCCCCTACGTAACCGCGGCCCCCCCTTAATTAAGGGGGTCGTTTGAAGCTGGCCAGGGGAATTTATTTCCCCCGGCTCCTCCCTGTCTGGCCGACCCGACCTGGCCGGCCGGTTCCTGCTCAACGGGATCGGCGGTGGCCGGTCCCCTTCACGTTCCGACACCGACGGCCCGGTCCGGCCGCGGGTCACCTTGCTCCGCCGTGGCCCAGAACCGGTCGTGGCCCTTGTCCTCCGGCGCGGTGCGACGACACCGCGCCCCTCCACCGCGGCCCCGCTCCGGCCGTGGCGTCTTCGGTTTTCTTCGACGTGGCGCGACGACGTCACGTTCTTAAACTTCTTTCCACGGTGCGGCGCGACGGCGCCGCACATTTCCTTCCGCATGAATCCGTGTGGTGCGACGACACCACGCTTTCCCGTACCAACCCCAAAGAAACCAACACGAAAATAAGGAGGAGGGTCAGCCGTGTTTGTAGGGTCCGACCCCCTCGCGTTATTCGATAACAATTGGTTTTAATCCACGAAGATCATCAAGTTGGTATTCACGAACAATTAAATAAATAAAACCCCTACCTCGGTTCAGGAACGATGCATGACAATCGAGCCGTGGATGACGAGCGTCGCGGAGGTCGGGCGTCGCGGAAAAAGAACGTCGATTCCATTGTCGTCGAGGTGCGTTCGAAGAGGTAACGTCATTGGAAGAAGACGTCGCGTTCTTCGGCAGTGATGTTCCTCGTTGAAGAACGATGTTCTTCGTTGCAGTCCGAGATGTTCTTCACGTTCTTCGTCGAGGTTGAAGAAGAAGAAGACTTCACGCTTCCCAATCCTCTCAAGGTGAAAAAAAACTCTAACAATAATAAAATAAGACCAAGTCTTATTTTATTAACACAACCTAACCATTTGAATTTCAAGAGTTTGAAATTAAGTAACTCACCTTATTAATTATAACAAGTTGTCAAAAATTAATGAAAGTGAGTTAATGGGGAGGTAGGAAGGTGAGGGGTTAAGAGGAGTTAAGGGATTTGGAAAGGTGGGGGGGGGGGGGGTCGTGTGGGCCCCACCCTTTCAATTATCCACACATGGGAAGTTGGGTGAATGTGGGACCCACCACCAACTTCCCATGGGAGAAATAAACCACCTTGATATGAAATAAAATTGATTCAACAATTTTATTTACTTTTTTAATTAAACCCCATTAATTAACTTCTTCACCCGCACAAACGCAACTACGGTAAAGGTTCCCTTAAGCATTTACCGGTGTTGCGAGTTCATCGGTGCCATCAGATTTCAATTCCGAGCACTGGTTCAAAAGATAAGAATTCCCGCTCGTTCGTTCACTGAACGTACCCGAGCCAAACTTCGGAAATTGATTCCGGGCACTCCGGGCCTTGGAATCAGGCGCCGTCAGAAACTGTGTTCTTGTAAAATTCCAAAGAAAATTTAGAAAAAAAAATTTCCTTGAAATTTCTGGGTCTTTACAGTTGGAGTGGGGGTATTTTTACCTTGGGTGTCATGCTAGAACCCACGATTGGTTTTTGTCCATATTTATTTATCCCTCTTTATTTTATGTAATTATTTTTTATACCATATATTACTAGTCTTCAGTTATTTTGTACATATCACGTGTTCATGAACTTTTTATGGTATTAGATTATAGGTTCTCTATTTAGGGTGGCCTACAATGAATTATTTCTCACCCATTTTACATGCACCTTAGTGTGTGTGAATACCTGATGTTTAATTTTAGGTTAGAGCATAGGTTGTGAAGTAGAGAGGGCTAAGTACTAGTGTTTCTTGATTTTGTAGAGACACTCATATGGAGTCTTAGGATCGGTAGGGTGTAGCTTGAGAGTCATGGAGACTAGGTATGTGGTTCATCTCATTGTTGGAAGTATAGCCTGATGTATTTATTTTCTATTTTTTTATTTTGTATATGTGGCTAGCCTAGTGGATGAATTACTATTTTATATTTTTCATTCTTGAGTTTGTATAACTAAATGCTTCATTTAATTTATTATGGAATGTTTTTGTTTCGGTTTATTTATTATGTGTACTCTAATACTTATCCTTGTGGATGTTTTGGTTATTTCCATTTTTATTTTACACTAAATATAGGGTAAAGTCTCTTTATTGTATCTTTTAGACCCTTATCACTAGTATTCAGCCTCTGGCATATGGAGAGGCATAATTGAGGCCATGTGACAATCCATATTGAGTGACGTGGTAGATCAACTCAGGTTGGTTTGTTGTAGTTTTACCATTACTTAACTTTATTCTTCCCTTACTTAACTTGTACAAGTTTATTTTTACCATTAAATATCTTTGTTTTAACCTTAATTATAATATATTTACCCTTACATAACTTTAGTTTACTATTACATAACTTTGTTTTAACCTTAATTAACTTCTACTTACACTTATACAACTTTAGTTTACCCTTAACTTTTTTACCCCTACTTAACTTCTATTTACCCTTAGTTAACCAATACAAGTTTCTATTTACCCTCACATAACTTTTTTTTACCCTTAATTAACTTTTATTTACCCTTACATAACTTTAGTTTAACCATACATATCTTTTTTACTCTTAATTTTTTTACCCTTATAAAAATTTAGTTTACCGTTACTTAACTTCTTTTTACCCATACTTAACTTCTGTTTTCCCATAAATAACTTTATGTGTATGTAATTAATGTAATTAATGTTACAAATTCGCTTTTTTAAATATTTTTGAAATTTATTCAATTTTATTTATTCTTTTTTAATATTTTTTTTAATTTAATATTATTTATTCATTTTTAATATTTATTATTTTTTAATACTTTTTAAAATTTATTAATTTTTTAATATTTATTTATATGTAATTATTTACCAAGTTTTAATATTATTTTTAAATTTATATGATTAATATTTATTAAATTTTATTTACTAATTTTTAATATTTTTAAAATGTTTGAAATTTATATAATTGATTTATTTAAATTCATTTTTATTATTTTAATCATATTTGTACGTGTTAATAAATTATGTATTTTATCTTATGAATTTATTTTTTAAAATAGTTTTGTTATCTATTATATTTTATTTATTCATTTTTAATATTTATTCAGTTAATATTATTTATTCATTTTTTATATTTATTTATTTTTATATTTTGTGGATTTTAATCATTTTCTAATATTTTTTTCAACATATTCATTTACTATGTTTTAATATTTTCAATATGTTTGTAATTTATATGTAACGCCCCGACCCTAGATACCTAGAGTTGGTGCATTATTACATAACATTGGCATGATCACAAGAAAGATCAAGTCTCGAAAGACCGATTAGTTTAGTAGCCTTGGAAACACTAGATATATTCATAAAGTTTACGTTACATCAATAAGTGAAAAACTACAACAATATATTGTCTTCATATCCCCTCATACTATCCCTATAGGTCATTCATAAAATACTTCTTCACATCCTGGGAAAAATAAAACATAGAAAAAGGGGTGAGCTCAAATGCCCAGTAAGGATAACAATATAGCGGAAACTTTCATAAATAAGAATAAACATTTAAGGCAATGTATAACTAAAACAAAAGCCTTTTAAACTTGAACTTTAACATAGTATGCCAAAAATAAGATGAAATAATGCCATTTAATTATTCACATGGATATTCTACTAATCGAATAATCACATGCAATATCAATAACCCCTTTTATAATAATGGAATGCATAATGCTAGACTATCATAACCACATAGGCAAGGCCTCGTGCCAAGACTACAAATAAGATTTTTCCAAGGCCTTGTGCCAAGACACTAGTTTGTCTCATTAGACCTACCAATGCATCGAGGAGCTATAGCGGGCTCCACCCATCACATATTAAGTCCAATTCATTCCCATATGAAAAGGTTTAAACATAACATAAACATTCGTATTAAAACTAGCATACGAAATGTAAATACTTCATCCATAAACCATGAATGGTATAAAAATAACACATCCACAGTCAAACACATCACAAAAACTTCAAAACAATATGGAAGTTTTGTATAATAATAAATCAACTTAAAATAAACTTAAAATCCATCAAAGGATGTTGAAATAGATGAAATCAAAACTATTTGAGAGAAATATCTCTTTTTTTGAAACCATTTTAAAGTCACACATTTATTAAGAAAGTAATTTAAAAGAGATTTTTGAATCAAAGTGTCCCATACCACTTCGAAACTTTTTAAAAGAAATATCATTTAAAAACATTCTTGTCCATATAAATAAATCCTTAAAATCATTTTTAAAACATGTACATTAATTAAAAAGATTTATAAAGATAAATCTTTAAAACATTTAAAATTCTGATTTTGATAAAGAGTACCTTTCAGAAATTCATAAAATATTCATTTTGAAATCATTTAAAAGTTACATAATTATAAAATAAAACATTTACTTTTTAAAATATCCTTATAATCTCGTAAGTGATGCTTTGAAAATTTTATAACGGTAGAAAATAGCCGCACCCGCCGTATAAGTTAAAAAAACATTCTTACCTTAATTCTGTCGAAAATTTTAAAAAGGACCTTGTTTGGAAAATGACGGAAATATTCCTTTATAAACTTCTTATAAAAAGTCAAACAATGGTATAAATTAATTTAACCCATATTCTGTAAAATATTAAGAATGTTTTGAAATACACTTTCAAGAAACATGGATGTGGATGATAAAGAGGTCCCAATAGATTATTACGTATAAACAACCTCGGATAATGAAGAGATTGAGAAATAAACCCTTACCAATTTGGTAACTTACGAAACATACAACCCATGAAAGAGGTATCATAAAATGAATATGTAAATACACATAAATTAAAGTGTATTACACAAATAATACAATTATGGGCAGTACATACACCACACAAAAGGTAATAGTGGCAATATGGCATGAATCTCACGGGAATAAGGAGTGAGATGAAAACCCCTTACCTTGTACTTTTCCTTGGTTGGGGGTAAGTTAACCTCCTTTATAATGGTGAAATAATTGTTATTAAATTATAAAAGAATCATATACATTAATATGATATCATATATGATCTTTTAATATTGATTTTTTAATAATATCTTAGTATTATTGTTGTTTCGGGTGTTAACTTACTCATATTCTTTTATATGTTTTGTTACGTAAGCCGTGTTTGTAATGGATAGGTTGTATCTTAATCATATCCAGAATGATATCAAGACCTTGTATACTATTATTAATCATCAAATGAGAATTAGACTTGAATGGATACGATGGAGAATGAATCTCATCGCGTTCGTGGAGACGGTATTCCGTACGTACACATGAGCGACAATATCATTCTTTTGATATTAAAATAATATATAATTGGATGGTATATCATATATACAGAATCATTATCATGTTATATTTATTATTTACATGAATTACAAATCATTATTATACCCATCCAAATAACAATATATTGAATAACAATTACACCACGACGTGGAGTCGGTAAGTCGTACGTACGCATGTATGGTGACATGTCATTCAAAGGATAGATAGAATACTGAATATGGTTGTATCATATTTATAATAATATTACAGTATATAGGAGATACTGGATTAATTATTTTAGAATGGGAATAACAAAGAAAGAAGAAGTTGAAGAAGAAATGAATTTGAAAAAGGGTGGTGAAAACATTACCTCTTCTTCGGGTTCTTCCTTTTGATTTGATCAAAAGGGCTCCTTAAGTTGGCTTTATGATCATAATAAGGACTCTAAGTTTTAGTGAGGGAAGTTTAGAGAGTATTTGGGCAGGTTTTGGCCGATCCAAAGGGCTTTGAATGTGTGAATTAGTGAGAAGGGGGAGTGCCCTTTTATAAGAGGGGTGAGGGGCACCTTTGGAAAAGCTAAATATATTATTTTATAATAAATTTATATTCGGTTTCTAATGGCTCAAAAGTGTATTATTTAAAGGTTAAGGTTGGTATGGGTCGAAAACCACTCAACCAATAGAATTTAGATAGGTTTTGGTCATTATATTAACCTTATCTTTAAGTATTAACTCTTAGTTAATTAGTTTCACTTTTACAATGTCTCTTTGTATTTTTATATTATATGGTTAATAAACTTACTATATAAATCCAAGATACCCCCAAGTGGTCCATTAATAATACACCTATAATAATATAAGTCTCTTGGACGATCCGTAGATTTTTTGGAATTTAATATCAATTAATAATATAATATTTGTTTTAAAAACTCTTTTATGTCAATTTTGACACTATTCAATAATTAATTTTTGTAAAAATCATAACAGAATTATTACTTAGAAAAAAGTTAATTACATAAATCCTAACATGTCTTATTAACCTAGAAAATTATTGGTATTTATACAAAGTCTCAAATTACATTTATTTGGTTATTTATAATATCAATTATTCTAATTTTTCATTAATTAGGTAATTAATGCATCACCATTGTGTCATAAATAAATTAAATTATTTAATTTCTTAAAATTATAAATAAAATACCATGATGTATGAAATCTTTTTATCTTTCTAATTAATATTTAAAATCAAATTTATCTTATGTATAACCTTATATTAAATTTTTTTTAGTAAATAAACTTTGATTTTAACTCTTTTAACTCTTCTTTGAATTAAATAATAATAAATGTCCTAATCTAATACAATTGGACCTAAATGATAATATTTTACTCCTAATATTGTTTTTGGTCGAAATACACTTGTCCAATAGAATTAGGACATGTGTTAGGGTAATATTAATATCATTTTTACCCTTAATTACCCTATTTACTTTTAACCGTGGTAAATAAAAGTAAAAATTTACTATTCACCAAAAAATATTTTCATCTCATTGAACCACATTTTATCCTTGATATTAACCATGTCTCTAGGATTTTCGAAATTCCACTCACAGAAGCGGTAAAATTAAGTTTTAGGGAAAATTCGGTTTTTTTAACTATCACTTAGTGGTTTCACTATTCATCAAAAAATGAATGTTTCCAGAAAAATACCCAAAATTAGGCCTAAGATATATTTGATAAAATGAATTCAAAAAATATATCTATTTTACCAAATTTAGAACATATCAGTTGCATTAATTAATTTAAAAATTAATTCCCGTCGTCAAAACAAATAGCGTGTTTTTTAAGAGATAATAACTATCAAAAGATTGACACTTGTTAATGTCTGGTTTAAATGTGAAATTACATCCAATGACCAACATTGTATTAAATGGTAAAAATATATTCTAAATATACTTTAAAACCACTCAAATTAATAATTTATCACTATTAATTATTTCGATTAAAAAAAGTTGTTTTTAATTAAAATTTAGTAATTTTCACTATTCATCAAAATATGAAAGTTATCCGAAAAGTACCAAAATTTCACCCTAAGATAATTTCAATATCATGAATCCAAAAATGAAGTCCATTTCGAAATATAAAATTTATAAAATTTTAAAAAGTAGGTATTACTATTCATAACGACTAGTTTGATTGGTTGTGGTGTGTTAGAATCTCGAAGTTGCGTACAATGCATGCCATTGCATTATTCAAAGGGAAACGTAACGTGGAAGTTTGGGACGTTTCATTGTAAATTTTTGATGTCCCCATTCTAAAAATTAAATTTATTTATTCAAATTGAATATATAAAAGTTTAAAATATTGGATTTAAAAAGGGTTCACTATTAAAAGTTTGTAAAAGTGCAATACTGAAAATGAATTTGTTCTTAAATTATATCTAAGAAACTCATAATATGGATTCTAAAATTATAAGGATTATATAAAGTTTAAAATTTAGTTAGTACTATTCATAACCTCTTTTGAACGACTTGTTTAGTAAGTCATGGTGCGCTTGAACTCGGTGTTGCGTGTAGTGCAAGTTATTGAATTATTTTTGAGAAATAACACACAAGGAAATATTGGGGTGTTACATTATATGTCATATATTTATTCATTTATATTTATTATGTTTCCTTCTAAAACCCTTGTGGGGGCATGGAATCTCCCCCCTCCCTGGTTTATGTGTAGCCACTACTTGGTTGGACTTTACTAGTGAAGGCTTGGAGGTGGTTTCAGATTATGGATTCTCCAATGGAAAAAATTCTTGATCCCAATCACTAGTTTGATCTCATAATCATCACACTCAACCTACCACTTATTTTTCATGCACTCTACCATAGTTGTCCTAATATTTAGATATCACGGTCATGGGGTTGATGTCGATCTAGGTGCTCTGATGGAGTTGTTACATGATGCGAAAAAAATTTATAGAGTCATATCTGTCAGATGGAATCTATGATGGGAGTGACAGAATCAGCCATTGGTTGGTTTCATTGATGGTTAGGGAGGCAAGCATGTTTCTTTTTTTTTCAGGAGGGCAGAGCTCATTGATGGCCCCGGGTCCTTAGGCCATCCCTTTATCACTACGCACAGGGCCTTCGGGCTTCAACAATAACCCCTAGGTTTCCTTGGGTTCTGGTTCCGTTCTTGTATTATCAATGCTCCTCTAAATTTGGATGTCTGGAGAAGCTGATTTTTAGGGTGGCGTTGCATGGGTGGTGGGTAGATCTCACTCATCATTGGGAATGTCGACTGGTCCTATTTGTTAGGGGAAATTTTGTAGTATAAGGTTGTTGGGACTTTAGGAATTTTAGGCATCCAAGACATCTTCATAGGTTAAGAAGGAACATGGAGAAACCAGGATACTTCTCATCTCATTTGGTAGGAAACAAAAGGATCTATTTTTTGTTTCCATGGGACAACCTAGAAAGAGAGATGGGTGTGGAAACAACTATCATCCATCCATTTATCCTTTATTATGATATGGATGGATTCCCTTCCATGTGGTTCTTATATTGTGGGACTAGGCTAATGATGTGGATCAATGGGTTGGTGGTGTTGTGGGGTACCACACAAGCATCGTTAGGTGGGTGGATCAAAATAGAGATAGGTGTGCTGACACCTATCATCCAACCTTCCTCCCATTCTCTATTATAGAATGGACGGGTGGACTTTCATGGTGGATCAATCCAATATGAAGAAACGACTTCAATGGGGGGAGGGGGGGTTAAGCGTCAATCATGACTAGTACCATGGGGAAATGAATCTATAGTGGGGGAGGGTGTGGCTTATGACTGGTGGAGCATCATGGTGTAGCCTTATGCTAGATCCTGATGATGGGTCAGTGGTGCAGGTGCATAGGGATGATGGTAGGGGCGATGTTAGTGGTGTTGTGGTTGGGGTAGTAGGGGCGATGTAGTCTTCTAGAAGCCTCAGGTGATGGGACTTTGGGCCATTAAAATTATAGGCCTATGATCCATCGGACCTTTGGAACATTTAAAGGTCTTCGGGCCATGTATTTCACAAGCCTAAGTGCATCTCGTCTGGCAGCCCACGTAATAGGTTCCCTCTCAACCCAGTTTAAAAAAAAGATTTATTTACTTAATAAAAAGAGGGATATACCCCCAACTTGTATAAAAACAATGTTTTAGATTTATATAATTAATCAATTTAAATGAATTTTTTAATATTTTATTAATTTAAATAGTTAATATTATTCATTTTTAGTAATTTAATTTATTTATATAGTTAATATTATTTATTAATTCATATTTTATGTGTTTGTGAGTTATGTGATTCATGTTATGAATTCACTTTTTTTAATATTTATCAAATTTATTCAAATTTATTTATTCAATTTTAATATTCATTAATTATATATTATTTTTCATTTTCTAAAATGTATTAATTTTGAATATATTTATAAATTATTCATTTTTAATAGTTATTTATACATATTTATTTATTAAGTTTTAATAGTTTCAATATGTTTGTAATTTATATAATTAATTTATTTAAATGAATTTTTTAAGATTTATGAAATTTAAATAGTTATTTTTTTCATTTTTAATAATATTTTTTTTATTTTTTTATCCATTTTTTACTTTTTTCAATGATTTTTTAGTGTTGATAAAATTTATAATTTATCAGATCTAGGAAAGCATTGAAAAAAGCAGTATTTATTAGTGCTAAAACTTAAGCATTGTCAAATACTACTTTTTTCAGTACATTTTTAGCATTGATAAATCAAAACTTTTATCAATGATAAAAAAACACTGATAAATTTACTATTTATCAGTGGTTATGTTTTTTTACATTCATAAAATACACTTTTATTATCCCTTTTTAGTAAACACTAATAAAACTCTTCTCACTCTTTATAAAAGAACCCTAACATCAAATCTTCCTCACACCACACTTAAGCTCTTGTTGAACTAAAGGTATGTTATAGTTGAAGTCAGTCATTTTTGATAAATAAAACCTTAAATATGAAGTTATGATGTTCCACACTTGTTTTATAAGTGTGAGTGTCCTCTATAATTGGTAATGTGCCCCCACTGCCACACCTCCTAGTCTTTGCTGCCCCACCGATAATGTTTTTCCCACTGCTACATCCCATATGCCTATGTAACCAGGCTGCATGGTGCCTAACACATTTTTTGGTTTTAACACGGTAGACCTTAGATTCCATTCGCCTAGAAATAGTTATAAACTTCCTTTAAGTGAAACAAAAGTAACTGTTTTTTATAGTAGTCAATTAAATATTTAAATTATATCATCTAGTATGTTCTCAAAATATAGATAACTATATATTTTTAAGGATAAGTAAGTTACATGATATTTTGAAAATATAGATCATTACAACTCATGAGGGACATTTAATGCTTCACAATTTAATTAATCCACTACTTTTCTTGAAAGAAAATATTTAGAAGCACCAGTATAAAAAATAAATAACTATTATCAATGAAATAATAATAATCACTCAGACTATGGAACATTTGGCTTATGAATTTACAAGTGAATTCTCTACAGTACAAAATCACCCATATTTAGGTTTTATACCATACTTATAACTAAGTTAATCTTTATGATATATTTGTTTGCACCCATGAATATGTTCACTTTTTTCTCTATAGTTTTTTTCATTAAATTATATAAGTTTGATCCAACATATTATAGATGAAATCCCTTTCAAAATATGAATATATCATTCTAGATTCTCAATACTCAAATCCTCCCCCTTTATTTGACCATATAAATTCTCTAGATGATAATTCTTTTACTTATGAGAAATCTTTACCTATTCTTTAAACCAGTATTTTAAGATAGACATTGAGGCTCCATGGAGTTTTCCATTTCCATTTTGTTTCTGATGCTTTTGTTAGGGCCACTGCCTTCTTGTTAATGTGTGATGACGTGCTTGTTACCCAACATTCACTCTTTCCAAATATGGGAAACTTTCATCACTTTCATCGGTGATGTCATCTCCTTGATTGAAACATGATGATGGGATGTCAATTACTTCTTTTATTGATTCTTCCTTGGAACTCATTTCCTAGTATGTGTCTCCCTCATAGAGTTAGGTCATGTTCTTGGAACTCATTCCCAGTGCCATATCTCTGTGGATTCTAGTTAATTACAATAATTCTGCCTGAACATTATTTCTATTTGTCCAGGGAAGCAACCTTTGGTTAGGAGAGTAGTCATGTTGGGCATCGCTAGCATATCTGGATGTTGGGAACACTGGTCACCTATATTCTTCCTTGTAGGAGGGTATCTCATGGAGGCATTTTAAGTGTGGATCCCAAATCATCCCATGTTGATAAAGATGTATCTAATGCTAAGGCTGTATATCTTCCAAGGATTTCACCTCAGACATCCCATGTTTTTCATGAGATAGCTAATTCCTTAGGTGCATATCTTCAAAGGATTTCACCTCAAGCATCTCATGCTTATGCATAGGGCATGTGTTTAGGGTTATCACAAGTTCTACATCCTGTGGTGACAGATCAAAATGTATGGTTGAGATGGATCAAGGCACGAGTTTAACTTATTATAGAGATTGAGTCGGTTGATCAAAATACCTCATAGAGGAAAATCAAGGAGTTGATCCCCTAGGAGAGAATATGTCACACCTAGAAGTTTACCGATGGATGAATAAGAACATCTCGTAGAGGAGGACATGGGAGGTTTTTCCCATAAAGGAAAGATTCCACACTATAAAGGTTGGTGAGAACACCTCTTGAGGAGAACCTTAGATAGATGGATCATGATGCCGCATGAAGATGGAACCAAGAGGCGTGCCCCATAAAGGAAAGATGTTACACCATGAAGGTTAATTAGGACACAGCTTGAGGTGGATCATGGAGGAACATACCTAGGAGGGAGTACCTAAGTTTACCATTGGTCCTAATTGAAAATTAGGGAGTTGTCTTATGTAATCTTTTTAGAAGGCATGGATCAAAACACACGTATTTTGGTGTCATAGTTTAAGGTCATGTGATAGGATCGATCCATGCAGTTTAACATTATGTGGTAAGGATTATTGTGTCACAAAGGGAGCATCGAGGAGGGACGGTGTGGGGATTACACCTGAAATATTCCCTTCACAAGATGATTTATATTGGTTGGAGTTGGGGTGGGGATTATTCATTGAGTTTCCTAAGGGACCAAGAGGATATGTCGTCTCCCAGGTGAGGGGTATGTTCTTACAAGGGATTTGGTCTGAAGAAAATAAGGATGGATGTGGATGTTGGGTTTGGATATTAGGGAGTATTTCTATGTATCCAAATTAAAAATATAATCAAATATCACATAGTTTGGAATTTTGAGGCTTACACCTAAGGAGGAGGCCTATAACCCCTATAAAACTGGGTTTATCTAGTGCTAGATAAAAGTGATGTTAAAGACCCCCTTTGTCACCACTAGAAAAAGTGTTGTTAAAGGGGGTCTTTAACATCTATTTTTTAGCGCTGTTAAAGTTTTTATTTAATAGTACTCAAAAAGCATTGTTAAAGGGGGCCCTTTATTAGCACTTTTAGGGGATCTTTATCAATAATTTTTAGAAGCACTAATAAAGACCCCCTTTTATCAACACTTTTTTACTAGATCTGTTAAATTGTATATTTAAAAAAATTATATTTCATAAAAAATAAAATATTAATAGATAAATATATCTATATTGATATAAATATAGAATGTATTTTTTAAATATGTTTTAGATAAGGTAAATATGCATTTACACTTAATATATAAGATATTTAGTGAAAATGGATTATAAAATAATTATTTTTTTAATTAATAATTTTATCATTATTACCAATTAATAGTCATTTACTATCAATTTGAAGATAAAAAAAACCAAAATATTAATAAAATATCTAAAATAATTTGAAAACATAACTCAAAATTCCAATGACCATAACTTTTAATCTGGGAGTCTGTTTGGGCTCTACCACATATCAAATCAAAGCTTGTGACAAGCTCTACACTCTAGTGATTGAGGGGACCCTAGTTTTTTAAGGCAAAAGGACCATACGTCCTAAAACTTAGTGTTTAGTTAGGGTACCCCAATTTTTTAATATTCGATGGGGTTTTAGCCTCTTTCAAGGGCGTATTATTGCCTTTTTCGGTGGAGAATGAATTTATTCCTAGGTAGTACATTCATATTGATATTATGGTTTTGAAATTTTATCATTTTACACAATGTAGTTTTATTTTATAATTAAATATATTCTTATTTTATTATATTTACTTATAATAAATCATTTATATAAATACACATTTCAACATATTTATGTAAATATGTATTTATATATATATATATATAATAAATATTTTTTATTCATTTTATTTAAAGTAAAAAATTATCCATTTTATTTACCTTATAAAAATTCAATAATATGTATATATATAAATATACAATTACTGTTTATATATAAACATGTGTGTGTCAATAATTAAAAAATATATATGTAAATTTATATTCTAATATATGTTAATAAATACATATTCTAAAAATGTATTTAGAATAATATCTAAACATTTTTTACATTATACAAATATATTTGTAATGTTTATATATAAATATATGTGCTTATTAATAAAAAAATATTTATGTTATATTCTAGTATATCTAAATGAATATAATATAAAATACATTTAAATAAATAAAAGTATATATATATATATATCACACAAACACATATTTTATAAATGTATTTAAAAATAATTATATAATTATATAAATATGTGAATAAAATATATGTGTGTCAATATATATATTTATATAAATAGAAATATCAATAAACAAACAACAGAAGAACATGGTGTAGTGGTAAAGTTGTTCCATCTTCAAAGGAGAGGTGCTGGGTTCGAATCCTGGTGGGTGCACATGAGGTAGGAAATTTGCAAAGTACTGATAAAAGGGGTGGGGGTGAAAAGTGCTGATGGTGTGGGGTAATGTTAAAGGTGTCTTTGAAGTACTAATAAATTGTTCGGGAACCTAGAGGACCAGAAAAATTAATTTTACCCCCTTTAATAGTGGTTTTTACGAGCACTATTAAATTCTTCCATTTAACATCGCTTGTGTAGATAGAGCTTTATAAGCACTGTTAAATGCACTTTACTAGTATCATTAAAACCCAGTTTTATAGTGGTGTATGAAGCATGTGGTTAGGGATTACATGTGAAAGCGGCCTGAAGGGTGAGTATGGTTGGTGGGAGTACTATTAAAAGTGTCATGGAAGGGTTGATAAAGGGGTTGGGATCATTGAGGTCTGAAAAAGTATAATTTTACCCCATTTAACAGCGCTACCTTTATCATTACTAAAAACAACAATGTTAACGAACCCCTTTAACAACACTTTTTGTGAGTGCTATTAAAACCTACCCTTTCAAATTTCCAGCCTCATGCCCGCCTTCCTAGATTCGAACCCTACACCTCTCCTTAGAAGATGAAACACTTTTACCACTACACCTTTTTGTTTTGTTTTATGTTTAATTGTATTTCTGTTTATTTATATGTATATATTTACATGTATGTTTTTTATTCATATATTTATATATTTATATAATTATTTTTTAATACATTTATAAAATATAAGTTTGTATGTGTGATATATATATACTTATATTTATTTAAATATATTATAAATTATATTCATTTACATATACTAGAATATAATATAAATATATATTTGTTTATTAATACACACATATATGTATATATAAACATCATAAAAATATTTTTATAATGTAAAAAATTGTTAGATATTCTTTAAATACATTTTTACAATATGTATTTATTTACATATATTATAATATACATATACATATATATTTTTTAATTACTGACACACATATGTTTATATATAAACATCAATTATATAGGTATATAAATGAATATTATTTCATTTTTATAAGATAAATAAAATGGATAATTATTTACTTTAAATAAAATTAATAATAAATATTTATTTTATATATTTTAAAATACATTTTTATATAAATATATTGATATATGTATTTATAAAACTAATTTATTATAAGTAAATTTAAGAAAATATGCAAATATTTAATTATAAATAAAACTACATTACAAAAAAAATAAAATTTCAAAACCTTGATATTAATATGAAATTGATCCCTAGTAATAAATTTATTCTTTACCAAAAAAGGCAATAATAACCCCTTAAACAAGGCTGAAAATCCATCAAATGTTAAAACGTTAGGGCACCCTGACTAAAAACTCGGTTTTGGAGGCCTTTTTTTGCCTTGAAAAATATGACTCGAGTATCCCCAGTCTTTAGGAAACGGAGCTTGTCACAAGATTTGATTTGATATGTGGTAGAGCCCAAGTGAATATCCAGATCAAAAGTTATGACCATTTGAATTTCAAGTTACATTTTCAACTTATTTTAGATCTTTTATTAATTTTTTGATTTTTAAACATCAAATTGATATTAAATGACTATTACACAATAATAATTAGAAAAATATTAATTAAAAATATTTTTTTAATTATTTTATAAACCATTTTCACTAAATATCTTATATATTATATGTAAGTTCCTATTTACCTTATCTAAAACATATTTAAAAAATATATATTACATTTATATCAATATAAATATATTTATATGTTAATATATATTTTTTAATGATTTTTTGAAATATTCCTTTTATCATCACTAGTAAAAAAATTCTAATAAAGGGGGTATTTATCAATGCTTTTTTAGAAGTACTGATAAAGGATCCCCTTTAACATCACTTTTTTTAGCACAATTGAAGACCCCCCTTTAACAGCATTAAAAAATCATTATTTAAGACCCCCTTTTACAACAATTTTTCTAGTAATGACAAAGTTGTACTTTAACTGTTCTTTTAGATTGCATTGTTAAATCCCTATAACTAGATAAACCCATTTTTATAGTAGTTCCCCTAATCCCAAATAAATTCTGCTTTGTGTGAGAAACATAAGGAAGTAGTAGATCTGAAGGTCACTTGATCCACTTTGTCTGCTGGTGGATGGACGATGGGGTGATGCTTGGAGAAACAAGGACATGAATATGGATTAGACATAGAATCTACCCAAGGAGGATCTCATTCCATGTGATTCATACATAGATCATCCTATACTAGTCACATAGGGTAAGTGGGGTTTACACATTGAGGCTACCCGATGCAAGAGTATCACCCAGTGGTGGGGGAGATGGTTGTATCCCATTATGATCGTACATGGGGAATCCTGTGCTCATTGCATAGGGTAATGATATAATCTTACATCATGTGTTGAGGATGTTTGGACTAGTAAGTTTAAAGTCATGCAGCTCAAATGTAGGGGACTCACTCCTCACCCCATGGGCTTACATGACTCTTCTCATACGCCTCTGCATGAGGAATGGTTTTAAGAATTCTATGGTGTAACGACGGGGAGGAGTGGTCACTAATGAGGTCCAAATTATCATTTATATGTTTATAATCAATAGGGGTTAACACACCTATGTTTTGAATAAATAGGTAGGAGGGAATCTTGGGCCACACTTAAAGTGGAGTGGGCCACATGAATGGGTGGTACAAGTTACATAGGGACTCGAGGTGCAGCTGAACCAATCTTGGATGGGTGTGGGGACTCTATGCACTCAACATTTTTAAAGAGGTGTCAATAGAAGGTAGGAAGCATGGAGAGGCCCAAGATAGGTATTTCATGAAGCTTAGATCCTTGATGAGAGGTTCTTCAAAAAGCTTAGGTGCTTTGTGGAGGTTAGGGGATTCTTCAAGGAGTTGAATTTTCAAAACAGGGTGACCCTACCTCAGGATGGAGTCCTGACTTGGGAAAGGAGTTCTTCATGAAGGCTAAATGTTTTGAAAATCGTCAAGTTCCTCTTAGGGAAATATTCTTTTGATAAGGGTGTCGGACTTTGTGAAAGGAATATCTACCTAGGTTGGAGGTTTTTTAGAACACATTAAAGGGGGTTTCGCGAATCTTAGGAACCTTGGATGATCCATTCTTTCTCTGGTTCACAATTCTTAGAAGTTTTCGAATTGGTAGAAATTAAAAAGTAAAAATACCAGGTAACCAAACCTAAAATATTAAAATTATTGTTGGTATTTATAGGCAAGGGGTTTTGTAAAGATTGGAAGTGGTTGATGAATAATTTGTGGGCTTCATGAATGGGAGCAGCTCTATTAGACTCATAAAGACACCATAAAATGTTTGTGTTATTGTGATGTGCCATCAGACTCACAGAGTAACACCATCATTTCTTCACGCATATTCAAAGGAGACTTCTAGGTCGGGATCTCCACAAGATCCGACCATTCTCAAAGAGGCAGGGCTTCTCAAAAAAGACACTTAAGTAGGTTTTTGTCCATTTTGGTTGGGATTTTCTCCAAACTAGCCATGTCTTTGTTGACTATTCCCATGGAATGTATTTCAGAACCAAAAAATTTCCCCTCATAATGGGAGATGGCAGGGAAATGTGGGTTTAATTCTAAGAGAGAATCACAAAAAATTGGAAATTGAATCTATTTCAAGAATATTTCTTATAAATATTTATTACAAGGCCTGTGCCTGATGGCATCTGGCATGAAGTCCATCACAAATCCCTAGAAACCATATGCTTATAAATAACACTAGGGGGGATCTCAAAGTCACCTAACCATCACACAAAGAAAATATTTTACTCTTTTTTAAAATCTCTCCATGAACGTGCTCCACAAATCCTTCTTTAGTTAACTGGAATTCAAGACCTTTGCTCTGTGAATGCTGCTTAGTGAACTTGACATTGTAAAACACATCTTCTTGAAGTGAGACCGGTGACCTAGATCTATGTAAAATGATCACTGAGACCAGGATTCGTGAATGAAATTCATGAATCAGGATAAAAAACTTAAGTATTGAATCTAATGGCCTATTATAAATTCAAAAGAGATGTTTCTCAGAGGGATGAAATGAAGAACAACATCATGATCAGGGAGTGCATTCAAATCTCCTTGGACCAAGGTTCACTGATAAAACTTATATCAGAGTCTCAAAAGGAATATCCTTTTTGAAAGTGGCTGCATGTTTATGGATTCTACTTGAGAGAGGATGTCTTCATCCTATAGGTGAGAAGAGATGATCCAGATTACTAGTTTAGGGGAATATCGAGGCAATATCAGTGGCATAGAGTTTATGTAGGTCATATCTGGAAAGACCACACAACCATCATAACATATTTCTTCTACAAACATATAAATAGTGTTTATGG
Source organism: Viscum album (assembly GCA_963277665.1). Lineage (NCBI taxonomy): Eukaryota > Viridiplantae > Streptophyta > Magnoliopsida > Santalales > Viscaceae > Viscum > Viscum album. Next base: position 1,841,200,805 of record OY728157.1, on the reverse strand, counting down.
GCATAAGATGAAGGATTATTCATCCCCAATGTATATCAGAAGATCATCAAGGTGATTTTGGTAGATCTTCTCAAGGGATGGAATGATAATTAGGATTTGTGCTAGGGTGGAAAATTAATGGATGAGTGGTTTGGGGCATACTGGACATGCATGTTGTGTGATAAATTAGAGTAATAGCTAAAGTGGGTAGGACTTTATGAAGAATCATGGGCTTCCCAATTATACATTTACCATCCATAAGAGATCTTGCCCGAGCTACTGATAAAATGGTCACCAGGGACCAATACATTCCATTTTCATCATGAGGAGGTCAGCGTCAGCCTCTGAAACCTTCCCCAAATTGTTTAGATCCATATCCTAGGGGTGATGTATGATGAATTTCTCCCCATGGAGAATTTATGGGGGGACCAAGAGTAGTTGATGAACTTAGTGAAGGCATTATTGGATCTAGTGTTGGGAACCAGTGAAGAGAATCTGGGGATGAGGTGCGTTAATGTTAAGAAATGGTTTAAATATTTCTTGAGTGAACCAGTGACAAAACCATTTGAAGGAGAGGATACAATAGAGAATTTTTTGACTAGGCCTCACATATATCCCCAGGGGGTACCAATGGGGTAAGCAGGTATCCTACTGAAGGATTGTGGATGCGATCCAGTGGCAGTTGTGGGGATATAGTTCCATGACCAAGGCTCAACCCATAGAAAAGATGGCAGGATTGATCGTTGTTCTCATCTGCGGATGGATGCTCCTAGTGAGGGATGCACACATGGGGGTGTGTTCAATAACCTTTATGATGGAGATGATGATAGATATGAGGTCGCACATTAACTTTATTATCCCAATACTGGTGAATTTATAAGTTACTTCAGCATATCAATGATGGGAGTATGTCGTTGATTGGGTATGGGCCTTTTCATTATCTATATAGTTGGGTGGCCACATTCGTGGGAGGTTATGAGTACCCAAACTCCATTTCTTATCCTTCAACAAACTTCCAGCCAATAATATTGAATATTTTATGAAGTCACCCATTCAAGTTGGGTAAGGTGGAAGTGATGGAGAAGGTTGGGTTGGTGGAGCATTTCACTTTTCATCTGTTCCCCCTATCGACGAGGATGGTGGCTGATGATGGGGCAAGGACCATTGAATAGAGATCATACCAATTAGAATTTTGAGTTGGGGTACTGGTAGAAATAGTTGACTATGAGCTAGTTGGAAAGTTGTATAATCCACACCATTTAGAAAGGGAATTACAGTGTATGTAGATATTGACTCTAAAATTATACTCAGAGGTGTGTCATGAGTTTCACCCTTTAGTGGTGAGGTAGATATGGCACATGTTCACACAAAAATATGGGAATATGCAGAATGAGATACTACTATAAACTTCTACGTATGGGATTATTCATGAGTATGTGCAGAGTTGGGAAATCATGTATCCTGAGGTTATTCTAAGGTAGCGGGCCACCTAAACCAATGAAGGGGTGGTCCCTCAACTGTAGGTCTAGGGCCAAATAGTGGTTGGGGGAACTGCGACAGTAGAGTTGGTATGGTGGGGAGGACAACAGAAGCAGGTCCAGTGGTTCATGGTGCTAAACAATAAAGAGGGGAAGAGAGGATCAGTAGTACCAAGCCCTAAATCCTTGGTAAAGAGAACTCAGGAAGAAGGGGATTCATCTAGGGAGGCCCCTATGACATTTTTCAAGATCATGGGAAGAAGTTACACCACATGGACATTCCTAATGATACCATATTTCCATAATATTAGAATAACCAGGATGCTTATATGCAGTTCAACAACACTCATAGAATGTGGAATCATCTCAATATGTATGAGATGTGTCTTGCTAGGATTGGTCATTCCAAGGATGGTCTTCTCATGTCTTAGGATAAGGGTCAAAAATTTATGGTGGATCTTGTGGACCTGGTGCATTCTCGGGTCACTGCACATTTTCTGACTGACCGAGTGATGGTGTTGCAAGACAAGACCACTCCCTTAAAATTGTTATCAGTTGAAATGGATGTGTGTGCTCATTTCACTGAGGATTCGATCAAGTCTTGGGTAAGAAACACTTATGGAGGATCTCCTTTGGTAGGAATCATTTCTTGTGATTAGGTAAATATTTAGATCATATATACCTTGGATATAGCCTGTTCATTAGAACTGTTGTCTCACTCTTTTTTCACTTGCGTAGGAATCAAGCACAAAGGAGGGGAGGTCCGAGATGAACCTGAAAAGAAGATAAAGGGGACCACAATACCTAAAGGGGAGAATTTGGTTTCCCTTTTAGACATTTCATCTATTGGTAGTTATCCATTAATTCCTACCACTGGGGTAGCGGTTGTGGAAGGAACCCTACTCGGGGGCCTACCTATGAACCTTCAGGAACTCCTCACTAGAGTATACACTTCATGTACGTACCTTCCTCCTCTATGGCTCTAAATAATTTATTTTTATTCATTTTCTTGTCTGACATATTTTGGAATGGTAGTTAAAACATTTCATAGGACTCAAACACCAGTGCCAACACTCGCATTATCTGCGTCTGAAGATGAGGTGTTGATATCAGATGCTTCCCTCCTAGCAGAAATGGCCATAGTCTGTAGAGGTTAGGCTGATTGTATAGGTTCTATTGGAGGGGAGTACTAGGAAATCATCTTCAATGGAGGGGGTTGAGATAGGGACCACTACAGGGCCGACCAAAATAATTACGGTGTAGGAGTTGATCAGATAGGTGCCACCAAAGGCGGTTATTGAAGATAAAGTTATGATATGGGAAGAGATGACAACTTTAGTGGTTGAGGCTACTAGGGAAGCTCTATTGGGTGCGCCTACCTCATAATTGCAACCAGTGGTGGCTATGGGATCTGGAGTTGAGGTTTCACCACCAATAGGGGTATCTAAGGAAACTGGGATGATGTCGTCCACCTCCGTGATACCATAAGGTGCATCAGAGGATTATGCCATAGGTGGAGAGGCTGTTGAGGAGTCACTTCCAGAGATAGTTCTCTAATATCTCACACCTGAGGTCCTACACCTAGAAGATCTGAAAAACACTATACTAATAATCTTTCTTCTATATGAGCCTTCACTGCTTGAATATTTTGAAAATTATGGCTAAGAGGTCACCGAGGATTACCAAACTATCCATCACAAGGCATAGAGGAATGTGTGGAACTTAATCAATCACTTTTGGATAGCTGAACTAACACAATGGGTGGTATCTCTCTACTATTGGCTAGTCAATCTAGGGACTGGTGGGGTGAACTACATCACTCTTCATGCACTAGCATGGGAATTACTCGTCGAGTGAGAACATGTGGCATGAAAGGATCTCAATATATCATAGAAGAAGAATAAATTAAAGGGCTTTAAAGGGCTTCAGAATACTTAAAAATAAATTCTCTATCTAGATGGACTGGAATAGAAGCATATGGTGACTTCTGTTACTTAGGATGATATCACTATTAGTCTGAGGGCTTAACTGGCAGTGTTCGAGGCAAAGGAGGTTGAGACCAAGAAAAAATTGGTTGAGTGCAGGGATGAGTAATATTGATAGTGAATCAGGAATAAAGTTGTTCAATCCAATTCCAATGAAGAGAAACAAGACTTGGGAGCGTGATAATAGGTATCTAAGGCCACTCTGCAGAAGCTGGTTGAGATTGGGTGCTCGATCACTAAGGAAGATTCGTAGAAGCACATTTTATATAGGGGGGGCTTTGATATGTGGATGACCCTCTAAAACTCTGGTTTTCTTAATTTTCATGCTCGAACATATTTCCTTGCATTATTTTCATACTTTGATAATATTTTTGAGACAACCAATATATAATCCCTAAGCTCATGTGGGTCATGCCTAGTGTGAGAAAGATGTGATGGCCATGTGATTTCTTGCATATGAGAGTGTTAGACAATCATCGAACACTCATGGTCTACTATTAATTAATTACCATTGATATTATTTTGGATGATATTGGTTATGGATGGAGAATATATATCTCGGAACAACCAAATTTATTTTCCAATGTGCTCTAGTTCATGAGCGAGATAACACCATGTGTGTTGAATTCTACCCAAACAAAGGGGAATGGGGAGTATGAATCACAATACCCAAAATCTAGAACACAAGGAGAGTGTCATGTAAATACATGATAAATACTCACCATGTTAAAAACATAGGATCCATACTGTTATCTAGGAATGAGGACAAAAAAACAAGGGTCAACTACTGAACATGTTCGAAACACAAAACCTATATCATAATATCTTCCAATGTATTATAGGACATTAGACCAGGATGGTAGGTGAGCCTTTTCCAAACACTATGTTGTTAGGGGGTCCCTTTAGATGTGGAGAAGGATGAGAATCTAGATAATGGGAATTCGAACCATGGAAAAGAGTGATGGAATTTTTTAATGGACTCTAACACTCTTGGAATTACACCAATGGGAATTAAAGAATATTGGTGTAGGTGTATTGGTATGAACAAAGGTTAAACTCATATTTTGGGAGAGTATCATCTTAGATGCTGAGAAATAGCTAAAAATGTGAATGTTATGGTAGATAACCAACATTAAATAATAGGACCTCTCAAGTGATGTCCTAGGTTGCCTTGTGGTTTTAAGTCATGCAATGAGGATGATAGACATGAAATTTAATGTCATACGGTGAGGATGGTGAATGGTAAAATTAACATCATGTGATCAGGATGTATCTCATAGTTTAGTGTCATGTGATTAGGATGTTGCACATAGTTTAAGGTTATATGGCATAGACTATAGAAAATAGTTTAAAGTCGTGTTGCACGAACTATTCTTCTTAGTTTTAGGTTATAATGTTTAAACCATAGTGAGGGTGCTCCAAATGGATATGTGTGGTATAGTGAGTTGATAATCCTGATGTGAATGAGGACTAAAGAGGCCCATATCTACACCACATATTCCTAGGAGGATTCACATATAGTTTGTAGACATGATGATTGGACTTAAAACACAGTGCAGTAGAAGATGACCATTGAAAATGGGATACTCTCTAAAATAAGGGTATTTGATCTTATCATACTTAGATACAAGGAATCCCATATTTTTACGAGATAAGATTACAATTTAACATCATGTGTTGAGGAAGTTCCTTCCTCATATCAGATTATGATGGCATCTCGGCCTATTGACGAGCCAAGTTAACTGAACGAGGATGATTCCTGGAAGGAAGCCTAGATAAGGAAATCCTAGAAATCACTATATATCCCATGAGGATGGTAATAAATTTATAAATAGTTCTGGGAGATGGAAAACATAGTTTTAGGTCATACGGTCTGGTCCAATGAGGCATCCCATGGTTATCATGGGGCATCCCATGTTCAGGGCATGCTGTAATATTTGTTAACCATCCCATACATATCGTATGAGAAATACCAATTTAAATTGAGGTAAAGATCATTTATTACTTAATATGATTCATGAACTTTTCTAGGTTAAGACTATAGTTCAATGACATGTTTTGAGGTCCATGCGGAGAAGTATTTCAGAAGGGATGTGCATGGCACGATAGCCATAACCCGACGTGAATGAGGACCAATGAGGAATGCATCATACAACACACTCCCAAGGAAGACTCACACACAATTTAAATTCATTATTCTTTGACTTAGACTCCTATTTTAAGGTCATAGAGATTAAACCATGGGTCTCTTCGAACAAATATATATAGTGTGGCAGAATGAAAAACCCATTGGGAATGAGGACTGGTGAGTCTCAACAGCACACCATATACTATGAAGAGGATATACATATAGATTAAAGTCATAATTCTTGGAAAAAGAAAATTGGTATAAATTCATGATATATGGACTGAAAAAGGTGTTTGTTGCAATTTTATGAGGCATAAAAGAGGTAAAACCCATTTTAAACGAGTCAAGGAAGCCCTGCACCCAAAAGTATCATAGGGAAAAAAATTAATGTCATGTTTCTTGTATTGATGTTGTACTTATGGGTACCTATTTGGTACGGATGGAGTGAATACTCGATGTAAATGAGGCTAAAGGGGATCACACACCACAAACGGGGTCATAGGGCTAAAGGGTTTATAAATTTACAGTTGGGCCTGGAGATGAGAGGTTTGGGATTCAGTGAATATCCCATGGGGATAGAAATAAAACCACACATAATTATAGAAAATGGTATGGTAAGTGACCGAATCCAGTAGGGGTGATCCTCTCTGATGAGGGAATTTGAGGCATCTCATGATTATTGTGGGTTATCCCATGCCCATGGCACGAGGTAACATTTTTTAACTATCCCATAAATTTTTTATGAGGCATCCTAATTTAAAATGGGGTAAGAATCATCTCTAATTAATAATAATCCAAATTTTATATGAGGTAGAATCACATTTTAATGTCATGTTTTGAGGATGTTAGGATTTTTGGTTTACATTCCTATAACTTGGACTATAGGGGATGTAAATAGTTTAATCTCATAATTCTTGGAACTATTGTGAATAGTTTAAGGACATGTTTTTATGACCATAGGAACTTAGTTTAAGGTCATAGATTTTGGACCTAATATAGGAGGGAGTTCCACAAGCAGATATGTGTACTGTAGTGTCATAACAAACTCGACATGAATAAGATCCAAAGAGGACCAACACCACACAACATATTCTGGAGAGGAAACTCACACATAGTTTAAGGTCATGATGCATGGACTATGGGCTCTTATTTTAAGTTCATAAAGTTTGTAACTATCCCCTAGTTTAATATAGTATTCTTGGGATGTAGATTCCTAGGTTAAGGTTATAAACATTGGACCAGAAAGGGGAGAATCTCAATGAAAAGGGATATGTGGGGTATAATAGGTGTAAATCGATATGAATGAGGACTAAAGAGGAATAAAACACATGGAAAATCCCTGGGGAGACTCACACATAGTTTAAAGTCATGATGTTTGGAATTAGTCTCTTAGTTCAAGCTCATGGAGTTCAGACCTAAAAGGGGAATTTCTTTAAAGGAATATGCATAGGACAATATAATAAAAAACTCATTGTGAATGAGGGCCTAGGAGGACTACCACCACATAAAACATTCTGAATAAAACCCACTTATAGTTTAAAATTTTGATTCTTGAATTGGGATTTTTAGTTTAATGTCATGGAGCTCAGAACCTTTTACAATCAGTTTAAGGTCATGTTGCATGGGCCATGATCTATTAGTTTAAGTTCATAGATTTTGGATCTATCATATAGTTTAACATCATGAAACTATGATGTGGATATAAAATTTAGCGTCATACAGTGAGTAATATAGTTGTTATGAAATTTAACATCATGCAACTAGGACTCATAGTTTCTCCACGTGAAGTACTATTTGAGAAACTTAGAATTGGTTGCATAAGTAATGTGATCTATTTCTATTTTGATAAAGGGGTATTCTCCATTTTAATAGACCTTGTGAATGATATATGATCTTTACCACCTAGGATACAAATTTTGTGGCTTCTTTTTGGGTATCATTGTTGTTCTACGAGCCAATACTTTGTCACCCTAGAGAAAGGAGTGGAGGTGAACCTTCTTGTTGAATGCTCTTTCTATCTTGTTATGGTGACTATATAGATTGTGAAAGTCCTAAATTCTATTCTATTCAAGGTATACCAACTTATTTATATGGAATTATACCATTTTTTCAGAATCTTCTAGTCATATAAAAGTATTTGGAGTAATGTTTTTTGAATCTCAATGGGTAGGACTACCTCTATTCCATACACCAGGGAATATGGAGTCACATTGGTGGAATTTTGATTCATCATCTGATAGTTCTAGAGGGAATTTCATAGATTTTATAACTAAATTTCCTTGTTTTGTATCACTATATTCTACATAATATTAGATAAAAACTTATTAAACACCTTAATCTATCCATTTTCCTACACATGATAGTGGGAAATATGATTAAAACTAATGATGTACTTGGCGTACAATTTCTTTAGATCAGTAGCCTAGAAGTTAGTTTCATTATCGATGAGAATAGTGTGAGGAACTCCAAACCAATAGATGATGTGGGATATCTCAAATTAGATCACAAATAGAGCCTTGACTTACTTTAAGGGAATTTCTTTTTTCCATTTGGAGAAGAAATATATCACGGTCAGAATGAATCTGTACTGAAGAGCTATCACTGGAAGATAGGGGTCCAAAACATCAATTCCTAATACTATAAAGGGTTAAGAATACTTGGTGGTGTGGAGGGACCCTGGTGGTCAATGTGAAAAGTTGGCATGGATCTCACTTGCATGACACCCCTTGGCATACTCGATGAAATTGTGGACCACATTGGGCCAGAAGTAGCCCATCCTTCAAATCTGGTGGGAGAGTTATAACCCTAACTAATGATCACTACATGAACTAATATGAACTTCTTGAATAACCTAGGTAATTTTACCTTCTTAGATGCAATAAAGGATAATTCCATCAAACCCACATTTTTAGAGAGTCTGCTTAAGATTATTCCCACTCTAGAGGGTGAACTATGTTATAAGCCATCATATTCACTCCCGCTTAGCTCAATTTGACAGTAGAACACCACATTGGTGGTACTCAATGAAATTATTTGTACAATAATGGGTTTCTTCTACTGTGAAGGGACCAAGGGGTCCTAATGTGGAATCATCGATGGTCAGCTAGTTCACCCACTGGTTTTCATCATTATCTAGAATGATGGGTGCAATGAATCCTTGATGCCCAACATGAATGAAAATGTCATCCTGATCAGGATATATGAGGGAAGTGTCTAGGATTTACAAATATTTTTATTGACCATTATATGATCAAGGAACATGAGTAACCTCTGGCTGGGAAGGGAGCTAGTTCATCAGCTGGAGGGTTTCCTCCAGTAGGGGTACTAGCTCTGGATTCCTGATGATATAATCACCACTAATATATTTGATGACTATCTCGGAGTCTCCCTTCACATAAAAGTGGGGACATAAATCTCTAGGGCCATATTAAGACTAGTAGTGAGATCCTGATACTCTTTCTCATTATTGGTGCAGCCTTTTGGCAACAAGAAAGAGCATGGTAGGACAGCTTGTGTCATGGTAATGAAGATGATCCCTGGGCCTAATCTATTGAGCTTGGGATCATTGATCCTTATATTGATTGGACTCTAGGATTAAAAATCAAAATTAATTTTATAGTATGGAATGGCTTGGTCCAATGACAGGATTTCCTCATATGGAATATCAATATCCAGAGGAAAATTTTCTGGATCCGGATGAGCAACCAAGAAGTCAGAAAACACATGAACCTTGATGGATTTCCATGGGATAAACCTGATTTGAACTACTAAAGGATCATTTCACAATATTCTAGTCATCTCAATATCATGGGTCAATTTAGGATATAATTTAGCAGGTCTACTCAAGACACTAGCTAAATCTCATGATGCTGCAAATAAAGGCGCAACTTCTGCACATGGAAAACTAGTGTGAGATAGCTCTTTTTTATAGGAGATTATCTATACTCCATGTCACAGAGAATGATATTAAGATAGTATAAACTATTATCTCTACCCTTATTGTTCTTATGGGTGAGGAGATTATCGAGGGACCATTCTACGGTAGTCACGTAGATAACCAAAGGCTTCCTTGAGATATGTGGCATCAAGACTAGAATTTGTAGCAAATAATTGTTTATTTCCTCAAAGGTGTCATAACACACTTCATCCCACTAGTAGGCGATACCTTTTTTCATGATCTTGGATAAGGGATTGGACTTAATGGATAGATTTTCAATGAATCAGCTTATATAGGCTAAGTTTCCTTGAAGGAATCAGATCTCCCAAAGGTTTCTCAATGGATGTATCTGGATACTAGATTTAATATTCTCATGGTTGATCTCAATGCCTCTATATCTGATGATGAAGTTGAGAAACTTTCCAAAGGTAAACCTGAATGTAAACTTTATGGGGCTCATCTTTAGATGTTGAGAGTGAAGGAAGCTGAACACTTTCTCAAGATCTTTGATATGATCTTAATGCTGGGGGAATTTGACCACCAAATCATCAATTTATAATTACACTAGTGTCCTAAGGATTATCTTGAAGAAGTGGTGCCTAACCAGTTGATAAATGGATCCAGAATTCTCCAAACTAAAGGAACCACCTGATAGTAGAAGGCATCTTGTGGTGCCCTAAAGGAGGTAGACTCCTCATCCATAAGAGCCATACAGATCTAATTGTACATAGAATATCCATCCATTAAAGATAGAGTCTGGAACCCAAATGTAGAATCGATCAATAGTTTTGTCACTGTAATGGGAAAATCATCCTTTGAAAAATGGTGGTTGAGGTCTCAGAAATCAATACAAACTCTGATCTTCCTATTATTCTTCCAAAATGGAATTATTTTATCTAGCCATTGGGGTAATAAACTCCTCAAATAAAGTTATATTTTATAATCTTATCAACCTCAACCTCGACTATGGCACCATGAGAGGGGTGTATTTTTCTAGGAGGCTGCTTGAACCCATGATGACCCACTAGAATAAAAAAAATAGTGTATGATGACCTGAGAGTATAGTCTTGGAATATCATCATAAATTTAGAAAATTAAATTGTGATTCTACTTATGGAAAGAAACATATTGTTGTTGCTCCTCCGAAGGCATGGCTTCATTGATCATTGTTGGTCTCAGATCTTTCTAGGTACCAAGGTCCACCTAAATCAACTCACCAATGGTGGTAGAGACACCCTCTTCAAATTAATGAGGAGAATCACCCAAATCATATTCATTATATGATGCAGTAGAATCAGTGATAGGAGGTTTATCTAGGACAACTAATTATTGGGGAACATTGGTGCCTGCTGAGATAGATATGAAATCCTTGTTGGGGGACTCCAACTCTGCTGAGACCATGGAAAAATAGGTTGTCGATCCAATCCCATTAGTCCTTTAACTGTGGGGTTCATGATTGATATAGAAGAAATGGTGTCTGGTCAGTTTTTCTTGATTTAACCCGGATCAGCAAAACAAGCCAGGATGTTGAAAAATGGTGGTCTTAGGGTGAGCCTATCGATACTTTATAGTGGCAGGGGCTTCTGGTATTACCCAATCCTGGCTTGTGTAGGATTATGAGATAATATTTCAACATTCCTTTTACTTAAGGATATGAAAACCTTTTTTCTTGTAAATGAAAATGAAACTTCCCAAGTATATAATTGTGGATTCCAGTCAATGAATTAGAATAATGAAAGCATCATCCAGGTCTACCCATGAATTGGCTGTAATGATTGTGTGCTCAATCCCATTGGTCTGAGCTCACTTCCCTTCTCTCCTATAACAGATAGTGTCGAGATAATGGGATTCAGAAGAGTCGAAGTGAGAGTCACAACCTTAGAGTATAACTACTCAATCATTGAGGGAGTTATTGAGGCATTGGTGGTATGAGGAGGGAACCACTGCATGTTGAAGAACCTAGGGCCTACCCATAAAATCATTGAAGGTGGTATCCTTTGAGACAACCGTGAATCTAGCACTTGCTACCAATCCCCCAAATTGGGTCTTGAACCAAATCCTTCCACATAATCTATGTTCAGTCCTATCATAACCATGAATATTTAGGTTATAGGGTCTCAAATCTTCTTCATTGATCCCAATCTTATAGAGCATCCGAGTTAGGATGAGATTGATCATAGAACCTATGTCAACCATGAAGTAGTGGATTTACACACCATTGAATTGGACTATGATGTAAAGTATATGAATTACCCTTGTCTGAGAGTTTATTAATCCTCTATAGATAATGATATTATGGATTTTAATTTTTCTTGATTGACCTCCCTAACATAGTATGATTCTATGGTAGCTAATTTTCTTCAAAATGGAGGGGAATTTTCAATGATTCTTCAAGGTATTCACATGTTTCTTTTGAAAAGCAGAGGGCCTTGAGAATTGAGTTCCTTGAAGGTATGTTGGAAAGATGATTTAGCATGTCGTAATTCTATGTTGGATGCACATTTCTACATTTGTGGGGATGATCTTTGGTTGGAGGCTTATCAGGTGTTACCAGCTATACCATTGGGTTCTGGATAGTGCTGGAAATATCTTAATACTCATCATCTAAATTTCCCAAAACCAATATTAGTTGACTATTGGATAGATGATACCTAGATTTAGATGGACACAACCAATCATGATGCGACTGCGATCATTTCACCCAGTCAATTAGTACAATAAACTATGATGGCATGTATAATAGAGTGGGATGGGTGGACTATGCCTATTGAGCTATGCGCAAGACCAACTTTTTGGTCTTGGTAGCATGCATATCTCAATTCGAGACACCGACCTAAGAATCCTATCATCATACAAGTCTTCGAACATTCATTTGATGAAAATGACTAAAGGAATCTTGAGTATTTTTAGGTCATTCCTAATCATCTAGGAGTGTGAAGTGATCTATCAACTCAATAGTGTTCATAAAGTCATATTACTGCTCATCATCACAGGGGTATTCTAACATGGGGATGAACTTGTGTGTGATTCTCAACTCTTAAGGCATGAAATTTCAGAGAGTGCGAGATCACTTTGGAACTGGTGGGGGACTATGATTTCTCTTTTGTCATTAGTGCCTGCTCTTCTGAGACTTATAAGGTTTTGATGTAGATGCCTAAGCAACATCTGATTAAGGTTTGGAAACTTTAAAAGGTTTGAGGTGGCATAATAGGGCACATATGATGCCATGGGAGTGGGAAACTACTCTTCATGGCAACCAGTCATCATATTTCAGGGTTCCACCTTTGTAAACTTGCTATCATTCACCTAAATCCCCAATGTCATTTCTAGGATCAGAGGAGATATGTGACACCTATATCAAGACATTTTTCAATCTGACCTAACCATTACCCACTTGGTCCTAGAGCCAATATTTGAACACATATAATTATTTGATGGAATCTCTAAAAATTGTATGGTAATGGAAATAGTTTAGGTGATTAGTATGCTTAGCTTCATGGGGATTCTTACACTATAGAAGTTTTAGAATCCCCTATTCAAGGGCATTGATGAAATAACCGAGAACCTATGAATCCTTAAAGGAATAAGTATAGTTCATCCTATTAGGGAAGAGAACTCTAGGACCATGTCCCTGATGAGTGGATGAAGCCTAATGATAGGTCAGAGCTATATCATCTTGTCTAGGAGGATGTGCGTGGTAGGGAAATTCATGGGGATTCTATGATGGGTGAGGTTGATCTTGACGAGTCTGTTGAAATTAGCAAGTCTCTTTTGGAAAATGGGACAATAACTCCAATAGTTCAGGGGCCTCTACCTATACTGTGATAGTAGTTTCTACTTTGAAATCCCTTCTCATGGGAGTTGTAGGAGGCAAAAAATGTAAATTTTTATCTTGTTTCAAGGCTTCCTCAAAATTCTAGTACTTTTTAGGGAAATCCTAGAACCCACCTTTGAAGTTTTGAGTGATCAGGGTAGGGACTAATTCAATCTTGACTTTCCTCATACACATCTTTAGCAGTATCTCTCAATTCAATGACATATAGAGTGAGTATGTGGGGGTCTTCCACTAGGTGACAAATTTTGTAATGCACTTATTAGGTAGTTTCTTGCACTTAAAGAGTTCAAAAATTCTTATCTTGTGTGTGGTGGAGCTGAAATGGTAGAGGAACTATCTATGAAGATCTTCCCAACCAGTGATTGACCCAATGAGAAATTAACTATAGTAGATGAATGTAGGTCCTTATAATGTCTATAAGAAACATTGGATATTGGTGGTATCCTGCTTCTCTAGGGTCCCCAACATGGGCCTACACCTCGAGATGAAGTGGGCCAAATTTTTTAACGGGTCTCTCATCCCATTAAATGGGACAAAGCTAGGGTTCCCAAAATATAGGTGTGCTCGCATTCCATCTACCCATATTGGGCATGACTTGATATTAGGGGGTTTATCACCTATCTCATTTCTATGGCTTCAAGTAAAGTAGCGAGAGTGGCTATTAAATCATCCTAGTGGGGGTTATTATCTTGATAAGTATCTATGACCACCAATTCATTGATAGAATCATCAACATGGTAGGTGGGCTCGACATCTTATGGAGTGGAATGACCTAGATCCCAAGGAACATGATCACAATGATCTTGTGAATTTGATGACTCATATCTTGGTCACTTTACATAAACTCTTTCTTCTACTCTGTTTGGATACACATGATCATTAAGCTTGATTGGGGGAAAGAGTCCAAGGAGGACTTGTTTTTTCTCCTATGGAGGATGAATAAGATCATAGGATCAGCCTCTATATTCTATGCTATATCAAATAGATTAAATGGATCAATATTTACATTTACCTTGTTGTTATTATGATGGGAATATAATGAAGTAGAGGGGTCCCTAAGGCTGAGTTCCTCCCTTTATAAGAAAGTAAAAAACCCATGTGAGGGTCTGTATGGTACTGTATTTCCCTAGGAGAAAGTTTTCCTCATCATGATCTATATTAGAGCCCCTATCCTTCTAATTTTTTAGTAGGTTGGTGATGACCATGATTTATGTATCTACACCCAAAGGGAAATCCTTGAAATCAATGGATAGGTTTGGAAATCACAGGATATGACTAAAGTGGAGAGAAACACACAACCCCACCCCCTGATATTCACATGTGAAGACACCTATTCCATGATTTTTTATAGGATAATGAGGCTCTTGATTCATCTATGTTAGAGGGTCAGGTGGTAGTTAGGAGATGCAAGGTGATGAGCCACTGGGAATGTTTCCAACTCAACCATTCAAAACTGCTAAACAATGTCATCAAAGTGTTCTTGACTTCTTGGATAGACCAATTTATGTTAATAGAGGTGATGAAGCATCACACATATGGTCTGGTAGAAACATGTGGCCTGACCCTTGGTGAGGGAATCTGGAACATAAAAATAAGAAGTTTCATTTGGAAAAAATTCTACAAACAACTGATCAAAAACTAATGTCTCCCTCAGACTTTCTTTCTTGGAGATAAATCGCTATTATTTTTTGAATTAGGTTTCTTTTGGCAGTGGATGAGAAATTCGGAGTAGCAATGATGTCGATCAGTGTGGAAATAGGCCGACTAGTGGAGAAGTCACTATGTGAGTAAATTGCTCACTGCATGATGAAACATCTCTTAGGGGAGGCACCGACTGCATCATTACATCCTTATAAGACTCGGTGTTCAGCACTACCTCATGTGTAAGGGAAGTGAAACTATTCGGTGGGTCTTCAGGTAGCTCACCATTCGAAGGAGTCAACCCAGACCATAAAAACACTCCATGTTCTTGAGTAGTAGTGGAGAGGGAGACTGGTGATGATGGATATGGCTCCACTATGAGCCCCTAGAATGCGGCCAAATCTTTATCCACTACATGTACCTATATAGGGATTTGAAGATCCTATGGATTTCAATTTATAACATGGTTAAATTCACCTATCAGGTTATTTATCTAGACAATGTTTCTAATTATTTGAGTGAAAGATATATCATTATGCTACATACCCCCTCATAATATGATATGTTTATGGGGTTTATGATGACTTGGTGCCTACATGGATTTTTCCTTTGGTGGTGATGGTTTTACCTTCTTCCCTAGGATGTTTCTTTAGGGTAGGGTGGTTCTTCAACAAGGGGAGGGACTCTATCCTAGTGGGTGGTAGCATAGTGAGGAACTATTCATTTATTAGTTAGGATATGAGGAGGTACTATGTATCAGTTTTTTAGAGCAAGGAGGATCTTCATGTTTCCTGGTGAAGGATTGGGGGGATCTCCACTCAATTTGTTGAGGAAGTTGGGATAACCTCTACTTTGGTTGGAAGGGACATGGGGTAGAACTCCATGATGACAAGTAGTAATGTCATGGGGGGACCTCTATACTATAAGGTTTAACCAAGAGGAGGACCTTCACACTGATCAAAATGGAAATGGGGAGGACCTCTATGTTGAGGAGTTGGAGTACATAGAAGACCCTTGTACTGGCTTCTGAAAGTGTAAAGAGGACCTCCACATTAGTTGGTGGAAACATGGGGAGGGAATCCATGTTAACTTTTAAAGAAGTATGGAGGACCTCCACTCTGGGTTGTTGTGACATGGGGAGGAATTATGTGTTGGATGATGGTGATGGAATGGGGAGGATCTCCATACTAGTTACCGATAAAGTGGGGAGGACCTCTACTATGATTGATGCTGAAGTAGGGTGGACCTCCGCTTGAGATGGAAATGACACAAGGTGGTCCTTCGACCAGGTTTTCTATGACATGAGTAGGACCTCTGTATTGGTTGTCGATGAAGTTGGGAGGACATCCATGTTGATTGTAAGAGTGGGGATGGCCTCTGTTTTGGTTGGTTACGGTATGGGGAGGGCCTCTGAACTGAATCTCATCATTACAAGATGACCCGTAATGATTATCGGTAGTGTTAGAGGTTGATAGATTTAACACTGCTTGCCTACGAGGAAACTGAGGTCTCAATCCCAACTCTGTTAAGATGAATCCCTAATCATTTGTTTTAGGGATTTAGTGAAATGTTTCAGTGGTGTTAGGGGACACTATAGACATGTAATACAATGCCCCTTGTTTGGAATTATCTTGATCTTGTGCTCAACGTTGGAGTTAGGTCATTTAGACTGGGGCCAGAATAGTAGGGTGAAGGCACACCTATTATTTGGCTAGAAAGTCTAGTCGTTACTAAGAAAAATGGGGCATGGTGGGAGCCATCCTTGGAGGCCCCTAGGAAGTAGTCGCGGCCGGGGTGGCTCGAGCATCCCCCACCTCCTCGGTGTAGGGGAGTGAGTCATAAGATCACTCTAAGTAGAGACTCCCAAAATATTTCACTATGGGAATGGGGAGTGGTTTCTCCCTTCTTGTACCTTGGGGGCAGCATTGTCAATAAGACAATAAAGCCACTAGGTTCTCACGGGATATACCCCTTATGGGAATGAACCCTTTCTACTAGTACCGACGTATAAGGGTTTCCATCACCCTATATTGGATGATATTAGAGGGTGATACAAGGTTTGGGTTTCTAGTATATGCGGTCATAGTGGAAGTCATGAAAGAAGTGTTGTCATGTGGGATTACCGCATTAACATTTCTCCTACCCCAATACCTATATGCATTGGGTGGTTGGTTTCCCATAGCTAGGGTCCTACAAATAAGGTGAATTTATCCATCATTATATGCATAAGGAAATCAATTTCCAATTCCCCAAAATCTTCCAATATTCCAAATTAAATAGATATGCACTAACAATGTCCTAGATCATGAAATTCATAATGTTTAATACCCTAATTTCTAGTGAGTTACATCCTAGGCTCACCATTTTTTTGTGGGACTTGGCATAAGATTTCTGAATCCAGTGACATTATAATCTTATAATTTGTTATATACTACTAGTCCCCATGTTGGAGAGAATAGTTTCACATCGGGTTTACCATTTATGCTTTTGATTCTTTCACCAAGGCCACCACCTATATGTTAATGTGTGTTGGCATGCTTTTTACCATGTATTACCACTTTCCAAAGGTAGGTTACTTTCATCAATTTTATCAGTGATGTCTTCTCCTTGATTGAAAGGGGATGATGGGATGTTGATTCCTCCTTCAATTTATTTCTCCATAGAACTCATTGCCAAGTATGGGTCTCCCTCATATATTTAAGTTGGGTTCATGGAACTCATTACCAGTTCCATCTATTTGTGGATTTCGGTTAATTACACTACTTTTTATGGACATTATTTCTATATAGGTAGTGCAACAACCTTTGGTTAGAAGATTAGTCACGTTGGGAATTTTTGGCATAATTAGATGCTGGGAACATTGGTCGTCTATATTATTCCTCATAGGATGAATTATCATGGAGGCATATTAGCTGCATAACCTAAGGCATCCCATGTCAATCATAAGGCATCTAACACTAATCACGTATATCTTACAAGGATTTCACCTTAGGAATCCCATGTTTTTTATGAGGTAGCTGATGTTGTAGGTACATATCTTCAAAGGCCTTCACCTTAGGAATCCTGTGATTATGCATAGGGTATATGTTTAGGGTTATCAAAAGTTCTAAATCATGTGGATATAGATCAAAACATCTTTCTAATATGGATCAGGGCATGATTTTAACGTCTTGTGGAAATATATTCGATTGATCAAATCACCCTGTAGAGGAGGATCAAGGAGGTGCATCCCTAAGAGGGAATATGTCACAACTAGAATTTTTTCTAATGTATGGATCAAAAAACCTCATATAGGTGGATCTGGGAGGTGTATCCCATAAAGGGAATATTTAACAACATAAAGGTTGGTGAGAATACCTCTTGAGGTGAACCCCATATAGATAAATCATGATACCTCATGGATAATGACCTGAGAGGTGTGTCCCATAAAGAGGATATGTCACACCATAAAGGTTGATCAGGACACCCCTTGAGGTGGATCAGGGAGGTACATCCCTAATATGGATCACTTAAGTTTACCAATGGTCAATGTTGAACCTCGGGGAGGTTTCCTACATACTATGTTTGGAAGATAAGGATAAAAACCCACATAGTTTGATATCATAGTTTAAGGTCATGTGGTAGGAACGATCCATGAATTTTAACATCATGTGGTATGGAAACTCATGTCATGAAGGGAGAATAAACAAGGGATAGTGCGAGTATTTTTTGTGAAATCATCCCTTTATAAGGATCTTGGTTCTAGTTGGTGTGAGGCTTATTCTTTGAGTTTCTTGAGGGATATAGAGGATATGTGGTCTCCCATGTGAGGGGCATGATCTTACTGGGTATGTGGTCTGGAGAAAATCAGGATGGATGTGGATGTTGGGTTTGGACCTTAGATAGTTTTCCTACATATCCCAGTTTATTGGGAATCAAACCCGTATAGTTTGGAATGTTGGGGCTTACACCTATGGAGGAATCCTATGGAGCATGTGTTTAGGGCTTACATGTGAAAGTGGTCCAAAGGATGATTATGATTGGGGATTATGTGTGAAAATGGCCCAAAGGGTGAGGTTGTTAGGGATTACACTCAAGAGGATGCCTAAAGAAGTTTTGGGATCATGCAGATGTTGTGATCACCACAAACCTTTAAGCCGACATGAGTCTTTATCAGTGTGCGAAATAGATGGAAGCAGTAGATTTGAAAATCACACAATCCACTTCTTTCTCTAGTGGATGGATGCTGGGGTGTTGCTCAGAGAAATAATTAAATGAGTGGGGATTATGAATAGAATCTACCAGAGGAGGATCTCATTCCATGTGATTCATACACAAGACATCTTGTGATTTTCACATAGGGTAAGTGGGGCTTATTCATTGAGGCTTCCCAATGCCAGATGATCACTCAGCAGTGGGGAGGGGGGAGGCGGTATCCCATGATGATCATACATGAGAATTCCTATTTTCATAAAATATGGTAAGTATATAGTTTTATATTATGTGATGAGAACATGGGGACTAGGAAGTTTTATGTCAATCATATCATACATGGGTGACTCACTCCTCACCCCTTGGTCTTACATAACCATCACTCATGTACCTATGGGCGGGGCATGGCTTTGTTAATGCCAGGGTGTAATGATGGGGGGGAGTGGTAAATCATGAGTTCCATGTTAGTGTTCATATGCTGAGAAGAAATATGCATTAATGTACCAATGTTGAGAATACAGAGGTAGGTGGGATTATGGGGCAGCACTTAAAGTGGATTGGGCCACATGGATGGGTGCCATAGGTTATATATGGACTCGAGGTGCAACTAAACTGATCCAGGATTAGTGTGGGGGCCCTGGGCACTCAACATTCATAAAGAGGTGTCAACAGAATGGAGGCAATATAGAGAGTCCCAAGATATGGGTTTCATGAATATTAGGGCCTCTCAGAGAGGTGCTCCGTGCAGTTCAATTACTTTTCAGAGGTCAGGGGCTTCGTGAAGGAGTAGGCCTTGTTAAACAGGGTGACCCCGCCTTATGATGAAGTCCTTTCTTGTGAAAGGAGTGCTTCATGAAGGATAAATGCTTCGCAAAGCCTCAAGTACCTCATATGGACTTCTTCTTTCATGAGGGAATAGGACTTCATGAAATGAATCTCCACCTGGGGTGGAGGATTTTGACAACACATGACAAGGATTTTATTGAAGCATAGGTAACTTGGATGATCCATTATTGGTCTAGTTTGTGATTCTCAGGGGGTTCATGAATTGGGAAAAATTCGGAAGCTAAAAGGTTGGGTAACTATACCTAAAATACTGGAATGAGTGGGGTATTTATAGGTAAGGGGTTTTGTGAATATTAGAAGTGATTCATGATGAATTTGTAGGCTTCGAGAATGGGTGTGCCTCTATCAGACTTGTGAAGACATTGTCAACCATTATCGCAGTCATGAAGCACCATCAGACTCATGAAGGAACACTTTCATGGCATCATGTGTTCACAAAGGGGAATTCTCATCCAAGAGCTCCATGAGTTCCATCCATTCATGAAGAGGCATGGATTTATGAAGCAGACACTTAAGAGGGTTTTTGGTCCCTTCTAAATTGGATTTTATATGAATCAACTACATCTTCATTTACTAGTTTCATGGAACGTATTTCGGTGCCAACACAATATTAAATTCATCTCATGAAAATGTTATTAAATTATATCATGTTGTTTATTTACTTTCTTATTCATTCTTATAATGGTATCCTTTGAATCCATGTCTTCCTCTATTATCATTCTCTTATATTATTCAAAATCTGAAACATATATTGAATTTATTCAACCTTTAGACTTTAATAATTTCAATTGACTTTTCAAGAATTTAATTATATCTTATCTATGATATAAAAAAACTCCTTATTTATGACATGATGTGATTTCCTATTTTCTACCATCATCCTCCCAAAATTCAGGTGAATATTATATGTGTATATATATAAATAATATCCTTTTAGGGTTCTAAGATCATACTTTGTATATGTTTATTCATTTTTTTAAATATGAACATTACAAAATCAAATATGATGGATATGAATAAAAAATGGATGGATTCTAATTGTATGACAAAATTTTATGAGGATGGGGTGAATGATTTCACCATGTTTGTAAAATATCATGCATATAAACCTTCTCAAATCCTTTATCCATGTATAAATTTTTGTTACTAAATACTAATTAGTCCATAGGAGTTGTAAGAACACGTAATTTGTGATGTAATAGATGAAAGTTATAAATATTGGACTAAACGCGAGGAGGAACTAAATGTAGCTAGTGACTGGGATAATACTACATTTTATGGATCATATGATATGATTAAGAGTGTGAAAAATGATAAATACCATATTGATGATATGATTATAGGTGTGAATGATGATGAATACTATATTAAGGAAATGATTATGATAGTTGAATATAAACTTCATGATTTTACAGAACAATTTAGAAGTTAAAGAGTTGTGAGAATATGTCATTATGTTATGGTTATACTAAATATACAACATTGTTAGACATACTAAAGCTATATAATGTAAATTATAGAAATGGATGGAGTGAAACCTTCTTTATTGAATTAATTTATCTCTTGAATGATATGATACTATAAGATAATGGTATTCCTTATCAAACAAATGATGCTAAATGAATGCTATATTCAATGGTTATGATCTTTAAAAGAATATATACATGTCCAAATGATTGTATACTCTTTCAAAAAGACTAAATATCACTTAAAAATTCCCAAAGTGTGGTGCGTCTCAATACAAGAAAGATGAATCGTTCCCTTCAAACATTTTATGGTAATTTATGATCATTCTAAGGTTTAGTCACCTATATAGAAGTGAGAAGACTATAAGGAAATTAACATGGCATGAAGATACAAGAAATTGATATGGGAAAATTTACCACCCAATAAAATCTTCTAAGTGGAATAAAATTGATCAAAGGTATCCTAAATTTGGAAATGATCTAGAAAACCTTCATGTTATTCTATCTACATATGGAGTGAATCCTTTTGTTTTACAAAGCATAACTCAGAGTGTATATCCCATTGTGTTGGTAAATTATAACTTTCCATTATGGTTATGTATGAATTTAAAATACATTATGTTATCTATGATTATATCAAGAAAAAAACCACCAAGTAATGATTTAATGTTTATTTGGCTCCATTGATCAAATATTTGAAAATTAACATGGGATTTGGGTGTTATGTTTTATGATTATTATATAAATGAACATTTCTTGTTGAGATCCATGTTGTATGGTATGATAATAACTTTATTGCTTTTATATTTTTTTGGGATATAACATTCAAGGAATGAAAGGGTTCCCATTTGTGGATAAGGTACACACTCTGTTAGGTTAAGACATTAATCAAAGATTGTGTTTCTAGGAAATCATATATTTCTACCCTAATGACATAAATATTGATCTTGGATGTCATAATTTAATGGGAATTAAGAGAAAGGTGCAATAACATATCCAATAACTTGTGATAAACTATTTCAGAAAGTAAAATATTTGGACACCACTTTTGGTAAACCTTCTATAAAAAACCTTGTGAAAACTGGTTGGAAAAAAGAGATTAGTTTTTTTAAAATTAATATACCATAATTTTTTGTATGTTATAAATTTTCTTGATTTCATGCATGTGAGAAAAAATTTTGTATTAGTGTTATTGGCACATTACCAAATGCACCCATAAAAAGAAAGGATGAAATTAAGGCTACGTTAGACATGATTTATAGGGGGATATGAGAAGACTTAGCACTGGTGAAGGCTATAAGATAGACTTTTCTCTGTATAGTAGCTTACACTCTTTCCAGGAAAGGGATATATCAATCTTGAAACTTCCTGAATGATGTAAAGGTTCCAAAGTGGTATTCATAAAATATCAATAATATCATTCCAATGATTAATTTAAAGTTAAAGGGCCTAAAACCACATGAATTTAAAAGTTAAAGGTCCTATCATAATATGTGAATTTGAGATTTTATTCCCACCACCATTATTTGATAGGATGGTTCACTTGATGGTTCACTTGGTTAGAGTGATCTGACTATGTGGTCCTATAAATTATATATGGATGTACCCCATTGAAATATATTTGAATATTTTAAAAGGGTGTTTCAACAAATCAAATTCAACAAGAAGGTTTTATTTTAGAGAATTATATTATTGAGTAAGTAGTTGGATTCTTTAACAATGAGATATATGATGTGGAAATCATTTTTCTATCTAAATATCATAACATCAAGATGCTTGTGGGTAAATGAATTTTTAGAATATATGTTGTCACAGTTATTATTATAGAATGTAAGTATACTCACCTTTATGTTTTACATAACTGATTGTGGTGTATTTTGAAACCCAAAAAGTAATTCTTATGCATTTGAATCCATCAAGGGATAAAATCTAGATATCAAATACACATAATCGATAGTTTATAGTATAGTTTTGAGACTGTATGTTTAAGGATTAAACTATAAATACAAATTTAATTTAAGAACAACTTTGATGGATTTACATAGTACCAAGTGTTCATGTACTATCTTATAAAATTTATGTAATTAATGGTTATAAATTCTATTCAAAGAAACATGATGAACACACTACCATGAAAAATAGTGGAGTTAAAATTCTAGTTGAAGTGGTGCATGTATTTGGTACTAAGGAAAAAAGTATAATTTATGAGAATATATCATACTTTGGCATCATCAAACAAATATGGGAGTTGGATTATAAAATATTAAAAGTCTCAGTTTTTTAATGCAAGCACTACTACAAATACAGGTAGGGGAAGCATCCCCTTATATCAGCGCTAAGAAAAACCGCTGATAAAGGTTACCCGGTATCAGTGCTAAAATTTTAGCGCTGATACAGGGTAATAATCTCACAACAGTCCCAATATAGATGGTGTCTTGTATGTTAGATTAGAACATAATAAGGTGATTTGGATACTCGATATAGGGTTAAAATCTATTCAACCATTAAAGAAAAAAATAGAGTTAAATAACCAAGATATATTTTTTGTAACATATATTGTGTTACCTCATATTATTATCTATTTTATAATGTATTTAAATAATCTAAATTAAATGTTCAGACACATATTTAAATAATGGTTTTTATATATGCTGATTATCTTGATCCCAAATAACAATAGTGTAGGACACCTCATGTTTTAATCATGTTTTAATGATCAAAAATCATGTAAATCCTGTAAATCTTATAAATCCTGTAAATCCTTTTATTTATAAATCATGTTTGATTATTGTAAAATATATTTAATTTGTTCTATAATGATTTATTATATGATTCAATAAGTCTCATTCATTCTTTTAATATTAATGCTTAAGTATTTGTACAAATATTTGGCTAAGTTTGAGAAATCATGAGTCTGCCACTGGTTATGGTTTTCTAGAAAAGGACCCAGACACCCTAACCCAGACACCATGACCCAAACACCGTGACCCATACACCGTAACCCAGACACCATAACCCAGACACTATAACCCAGACACCGTAACCTAAACACTGTAATCCAGACACTCTGACCCAGAAACCATGACTAGTTTCAGATCTCATGAAGTCTGTGACATTGGATCCATGCTACCATCACCAAGACACTGTTTGAATTTTGGAAAATCACTAGACACCATGATTCCAACACTGCATCTGTGGTACCAGTTTCTGATATCAATAAAAATATTCCATCATGACTGTATCACCACTCAAAGGAAAAGAATAAGACATTGTTTTGGGGTGACACCATTTCCAAGTGATACCATTTCTGGATAGACCGTGACACTGTTCTTTAATCTGTTTTGTAATTTTTAATTTAATTTCTAACGGTCATACTTGAGTCATTTAAATGCACTGACAGAATTAATATATCTTTATAGACATATCACCTAAAAATATGAGGTATGAGGTGAATATTATGTCATGACCCGACCCTACCCTAGCTCGAGCCACAACTACCCCAAGCCCGCCTCCATAGGCCAGGGGCTGGCGACCAGCGCCGAAGGCACAATAACTCGGGGTGGCCTTTTTCTAAGTACCTACACACACACGCAGCCCACTCAATGTAGAAGTGCAGAGTAAGAGAAAAGACAAGTAAAGTAAAGCGTAACTGCTATATATAAACCACAAAAGTACATCGACCTCTAACAGTACAAAGGAAGTGCTGAAAGTAAACTGAAAAGAAAAAGGGAAAAACACATGCCCAACCAGAGAAGTTCCACAACCCGGCAATAGGTAAACAAAATAAAACACCTGGGAGAGTCCCACACCTGTAACCTAACTACGACCACCACACGTGGTCCAAGCTCCCGAACTCCTAAGCTCCGCTGAAGTCATGACCAACCTGTCCATCGTCTACAAGGGCACACCAAGTGCGGGCAAATCCCAAGCAGGGGTGCGTATAAAAATACTCAGTAGGATACCACCAAGGATCAAGGGAGAAACAAAGGAGGTACCTAAGGGTGAGCAGTAGATCGAATAAGGGACAAGTACAAGAGTACAAATGAAAGTGCAGTAAAGAGTACCGTAGAGAGTCCAACCCAACCCAACAAGAGAAAGGAGGTAGACTCGTCCAGACACAAGGAGGTGGAAACGGTGAGAAGATGAACTTCTCATCGAGTCTTCGCTACCTATAGCAGGAGAGTAGACTCGTCCAACCATGAGAAGCTAGACACGGAAAGCACGTGACATACCCCGCGCGTCTTCGCCTCTCCTAGAAAGAGAGTATCCAAAACCCAAGGAGTGGGTACTGGAACAAGGTATATACATATCCATATGCTCAATCAAGAAGCCCAAACAAGATCGTAAGGGGATCTCCATCCCATAGATCAGCCCAATAAAGTGAGTAGCCAATAGTCCCAGAAGTAAACACCATTGATGCCCAGCATCCCGCACATCTTCCATGAACTGAAAGTCAAGGGTCTCAAATCAACGCACCTTGACACTATCCGCTTTGGAGGGCACTAACTCGCCCGCACGGTTTTAGGTCGCATCACAAGGACGCGTCTCAGTGGGGAATGTTCCCATCATACTTGATAGTTATGGGGAAAGTCAAACCACTCCTCGTCACTACCCCGTAGTCGAGAGGTCTTCTCAAAGTCGACAAGCGACCCCCTGCCCAGCCCAGCTGGACGGTAATCCCTGGAAGTAGACGGGTTCCCACTAGAGGGAGACCCAGCAAGAATCGACGCGTGCCACACTTCCCAGTTCTGTAAAAGGGTACTCCACTGGAGGGAGGCTCGAAACCGTCATCGGGGACCACATCCCAGCCCAACTGGAGGTAAACCCAGCATCGGGGACCATTTCCTAGCCCAGTTGGAGGTAAAACCGGCATCGGGGACCATTTCCCAGCCCCAATGGAGGTAAACCCAGAACCGCTCTGGCCATCCCTACTGAATGGTACTGCTCGGTGAACACCACTATATTGGCCATCCATGCTGGATGGTAACCCATTGGCCATCCCTACTGGACGGTACTGCTCTGGCCATCCCTGCTGGATGGTACAACTAGCCACCCCTGCTGGAAACAACCTCCTGGGTAGAGGATCGGTGCCCACGTAATGTGTTGGTCACACAGAATCCACAAGAACTCTACTAGGGAACAAGAAGCAACTCTTCCGGCCAAACCATCGAGAACAGAACCAGGTGAAAACCACTCTCCCTGATGGTCGAAACCAGCAAGAACAGAACCAGGGAAAACCCAACCCTGCTGTTCAAACAAACCAGAACAGAACCAGGGGAAAACTCAACCCTGCTGGTCAAACAAATGAGAACAGAACCAGGGGAAACTCAACCCTGCTGGTAAAAAAAACGAGAACAGAAGGACCCCCTACGTCATGAGAGGTCAAGGGAATGCAAATCAGAACACAGCACGCACATGGGTCCCACATGACGTGTGGCCGCAAGTCAACTCCAACCAAGCGCACAAATGTTCTCAGGTACAAACAACTACATGTACCTCCAGGAGTTCCCGTATACTCCCAGAGTATACCACGTTTCCAGCCCAAAGGCTATCATACACACGGAACCCAACGTCAACACGAAGGGCGCAAACGTAACAACTCCAACTTTCCACCTCATCGTCCCAGGCACGGCCAAATACATCTCATCAATCATTACTTCACTCACATGAGAGTGCACGCGATCACACGCCATGGGTTCTCTGCAAACACGATAGGAAGAACCTCCACGGGTACACCTTTCAAGCTTCTACATTTAAATAAGGACTCGAAAGAGACTCCGCACATCCAAACGGATCGCATCGTTATAATCCTCGCGAAAAAACATGCAAGATGGACTATCTACTTGCCTCCAAAGGATATTCGATGGAAAATTCACCAACACCGCTTAACGCCCCAATGACATCTCGTGGTCCCGAGCCTCGGCCCCAAAAACAGTTGGGCGCATTGCACCATTGAGATCCCCTCGGGAAAACATGTCAAAAGGACTACTCACTTGAGTGGAACAGATATCCGGAGAAAAAGATGCATTTCACCGTACCGCACATGATCGGTGCTTCGGGGGACCCACATCCTGGTCTCGAAGCACAATGAACGGATCACATCGTTGCGATCCTCTTGAAAAAGTACACAAGATGGACTACTCACTTGTCCAAAACAAACACCCGGTGATTAAGCTGGAAATCACCACCAACTCCCAAAAAGGCCCTTGCGGGGCCCACACCAGCATGCGGAATTAAAGAGGAAGGATTGTGCCAATGAAATGCTCTCGTAAAAACACCAAAAAAAGACTGCTCACTCCCCTCGAACGGATTCCTGAAGAAAAAGTTACAAAATGATGCTCGCAGCTCAACAGACAGGTCGTGGGGTTCGCACCTCAACTCCGACTTCAATGCCCGAAACCACACCGGAAAACTCCGCCTCGGCACCAGGGTCCCAACGCTGCTGACGGTTCTCAAATCGGACGTCGGATGCGTCTGCACCACTCAAAACACGAACCCCCAGAAAAACGTCAAAATACCTAAAGGCATGTCGTGCCTCCGAGGCCCCTCGTTTCGGGAATTAAAACCCCCTGAAACCATCTCAAAAAGTTCATCTCAATTTGAGGGACGCGTCACCGCAGTCGGTGCCCAAATAAGACGCCTTGCAGGTGATTTATGATGTGAATCATTTTCATAATAATAATAATAGTAATAATAATAATAATAATAATAATAATATTATTATTATTATTATTATTATTATTATAAACCCTTTTTTACCTTCTTTTATAAAAACTAGACCGGCCAGTTGGCCGGTCTCAGCGCATCGCCCAGCAGGACCCGCATTTGCGGGTCCTTTTTCTACCAGCCGGGGTCCAAATACCCCGGTCTTCTCCGGCAATGACCGACCAAAGGGCCGGTCCGCCCGTGCTCCGCGCCCTGTGCCCGCAGCCGAAGACTGTCGCGACGACGCCGCCTCGCCCCACCTGGAGCCGCTGCCTCACGCCGATCCACCGCCTACCACCACGCGCCCCCGTCCACCTCCACTGAAGGGAGCCTGCACCGCTATGCCTAGAGCCTACAACCGATCGCCGCTCTACCGAACCGCTGGAGGCCGCTGCAGCCAGACCACCGGACCCTCGCCGGAAAACCCCCAAACCTCCAGAAACCTTGCCGGACAGCTGCGGATGCCTCGGAGCTCGGAATTCCAATCCGAGATATGAGTTGGAAAGATCAGAACATAAGCTATGAAATTATGGGCTTCTCTCAACAATTTAAAAGATATTCGACGCATAAAAAGCAATTTGAAGAGGGATATATGAATTGAAAAAAAACCTAGCTAGAACCCTACCCCGTGGGCGTAGCCCGACACTTTGTCGTCGATCCACCTTCATCGTAGCCGAGGTATCCCGAATTGGAGAGAGAGGAGGAGGGCTTGAGGAGGAGCTTGAGGGTGAGGGGGTTTCGCCAGGGGGGAGGAATGGGTAAGGGGGAAGGGATAAGGGAGGCTTAAATAAATTAAAAGGAATTAATCCCTTTAATAAAAAAACTCAACCCAAATTCAATCCACGTCTGAAACCCAAAACACACTAAAAGTTAGGTCGCACCTAGGGTAAACACCACCTCTCGAGCACAACAGCAGTCTCAGAATTTTAATTCGAGGCTCCGTTCAAAAGTTATTAAATTTAACGTCTGAAGCCGCTAAATTATGAAAAGGCCCCTAGGGCCATTTTCCACCAAAGGCCCGTGCCCGCAAAACTTACACCCCTCTTGGGGTAAACGGCACGCTCTGAACTCAAAGGTTCCCTCTGTTTTCCAATCTGAGCCACCATTTAAGAGATACCTGAGTTTAACCATTAAACGAATAAACTAATTATTTTATTTATCCGTTTAACATTCCGGTAACAGACGAGGGGTCCCAACGTCCCACGCCTACATGCTTTATGTCGTTCCTAGGGTAAACACCCCATTTCGGACCCATCTGTACACTCAGATCTCTGATCCGAAACACCATTTAGGAGCTATCCCATTTATTCGACGTGCCCAGTGTGAACACACTGAAAATTTAATTTCAGCCACATCTGTGCTTGGAATCGCATGCCGTCTAAAGGCACTGCTCTGGAATAACATCAAGAATATTCCAAAGTCTTTTATAGAAAAAACTAGGTTCTTACATCATTATATCCTTCAAGATTTTAGTCCCCAAAAAGAAAAACCAGGGAACAACTCAGGGTACTAAGCCCGCACGTGGCTCTTCCATACCCAGAAGAACTCTTGCACAGTCCCTCGTCACCGCACACAGACCAAAGGATTTGATCTATTCACGTGAGATAGGCCCTTATCGCTGACATGCATAGGAGTATGCACGCATCTTCTTGGGTAATTCAAGTGGGAGACGTCGTTCACCCACTCTAGACTTTGGGGTTAGAGCAAGGTGGTAGGGAACCTCTCCATCCCTCCGCACGTTCTCAAACAGCCTGAAGGCTCTTGAGGGGAGCTCACCTCCCCGATCGAACCCCTACGTCGCACGCCACGACTGGAATCACCGTTTGGACCTGGGACAAATCCCAGTGATTCCCTCCTTCAGAATATCCATATGGTGAAACACCCAAGGATATCTAGTCACGCAAGGTTTCATAGTCGATGTCTCACAACCAGGACTCTCTTACACACTCGGAGAGCGAAGGAGTCAACACCATCAACAAAAGAAAAAGGTCTAACACCTTCTATCTTACCAAAACAGGGTTACACTGACGCCTTGCGCCACCCTGGTAACAACTCAAACAAGGAGCATGGAGAAAAATAATTTCACACCGAGTCTAAAAATTCTACTGCAAGAAGTAGAAGATCCATAGAGCATACCTCCTACCACCCCATGCTCCGCAAGGATCATAGACATCCAGAGCTCGCGGCTATCTGTGGTCCCAATTGTCAACTCTCGGAGCCTGATGTGGACCGCCTGGTGGTGATGGGAAGACCTTGTGAGGTCGTCCTCCACTTCCTGCTCCTCCCGCTCCTCTGCTAGCACCACCTCTTTGGGAGCTACCCCGATCACGGCGCTACCTCTATCGTGGTGGTTCACCTGCTACCTGCCTGATATTATCTGTAGGCATGGTCGGGCAGTCCCGTGCCAAGTGACCTCACCCATCGCAAGCATAGTACCAGTGCTCTTCGGGTTTCCCTGGTGCCCTCCGGTGCCACCATGGTGTACGACCACGCCCCTAAGTCCGATTATCGGAAAGCCACATGCATCGAGGTTCTGTCAGCCGACACTCTCTAGCTGCGACAGATGTCTCAGCTCTGTCGAGCCTGCTACCACCACCAACTGTAGAACGTGACAGGAAGCTCTCTGCCACCAGCACCTACTCTAGCACCCCGACATATGTGGAAATGCCCAAGAGTACTATGACAGCACGAATCTATTTATGGAGACCCTGCTCGAACTTTCGCGCTTGGAAGTTATCGTTGTGGACCAAGTCCGGGTAAAAGCATGCATGGTCTGTGAAACTAGCCGCATACTCGGCCACCATCATCTCTCCCTCCTGAAACAGCAGGAGCTCTTGAATCCGAACGGATCATAAGCAGGAGGGGAAAAACTCCTCATGAAACAAAAACTAAAAGTCACCCCACAAAAGTGATGACTCGTCAAGAAACTGAGTCACCAGAATCCACCAACACCAAGATGCTCCTTGAAAAAATGTTGGAGGCCAAATCCACCATAAGATCTGTCGGCGTCTGCACAAGCCTGAAGAGGCAAACCACTGTCTCTAGCCAAACCTCTACTGCCTGAGGTTCTGGTTCAACACCGAACCTCAGCGGTCCCTGCCACTGGAACTCATGGAGTGCGCTCAACCTGTGCTCAAGCTCAGTCTACTCTGCTGGAGATGTCTGTTGCTCAACAGGTGGGGGTGCTGCTACCTGCCCACCCAGAGAAAGGGGCTCGCATGATGGGTCCTGGACTGAGGCATCGTAGCTCACAGGTTCATCGTCACACACCAAAGCTGGTATCCTGGATGGCTGTCTTCGCGGAAACATCCTGAATATTATCAAGGAGTGTCACAATCAGATGAGAATATATGTATATCACAACAACAACAATGATGGGGAGCTGACTCGAGGAGGACAATAAAAGACTCAATCCTATGTGATGCACAAACCAATTTTCCCTGCAACAAGTGTCTCAGCATGCCGAGTCGACAAGCGGGTTATCAAGTTCCTGGTGAATGGATATGTCGGCCATCACACCATCACTGGACTCCCTGGCCCGAGATACGCTCTTCAGACATGTTAACATTGTTGCTCTAAATATTAACCAATTCCTTTTTAGGGACGTATGAACAACGTCCCAAAGAATGAACCACCTCTGATACCACTTTTTCATGACCCGACCCTACCCGGGCTCGAGCCACAACTACCCCAAGCCCGCCTCCATATGCCAGGGGTTGGCGACCCGCGCCGAAGTCACAATAACTCGGGGAGGCCTTTGCCTAAGTACCTGTACACACACACAGACCACTCAATGAAGAAGTGCAGAGTAAAAGAAAAGACAAGTAAAGTAAAGCGCAACTGCTATATATAAACCACAAAAGTCCATCGACCTCTAACAGTACAAAGCAATTGCTTAAAGTAAACTGAAAAGAAAAGGGAAAAAACACGCATCCAACAAAAAAAGTGCCACAACCCAGAAACAGGTAAACAAAAGCAAACACCTGTGAGAGTCCCACACCTGGAACGTGACTACGACCACCGCACGCGGTCCAAGCTCCCGAACTCATAAGCTCAACTGAAGTCACGACCAACCTGTTTGTCGTCTACAAGGGCACACCAAGTTCAGGCAAAGCCTAAGCAGGGGTGAGTATAAAAATACTCAGTAGGATACCCCGAAGGATCAAGGGAGAAACAAAGGAGGTACCGAAGGGTGAGTAGTAGATCGAACAGGGGAAAAGTACAAGAGTACAACCGAAAGTGCAGTAAAGAGTACAGTAGAGAGTCCAGCCCAACCCAACAAGAGAAAGGAGGTAGAATCATCCAGACACAAGGAGATGGAAACGGTGAGAAGATGAACTTCTCGTCAAGTCTTATCCACCTATAGCAGGAGAGTAGACTCGTCCAACCACGATAATCTAGACACGGAAAGCACGTGGCATACCCCACGAGTCTTTGCCTCTCCTGGAAGGAGAGTAGTGAAAACCCAAGGAGTGGGTACTGGAACAACGTATATACATATCCATATGCTCAATCAAGAAGACCAAACAAGATCGTAAGGGGATCTTCATCCCGTAGCTCAGCCCAAGAAAGTGAGTATCCAACATTCCCATAAGTAAACACCATCGATGACCAGCATCCTGCATGTCTGCCCTGAACTGCAAGTCAAGGGGCTCAAATCACCGCACCTTGACACTATCCGCTTTGGGCGGCACTGACTCACCCGCACGGTTTTAGGTCGCATCACATGGATGCCTCTCGGTGGGGAAAGTGCACCTATTAATTGAGAGTTCTGGTGAAAGTAAAACCACACCTCGTCCCTGCCTCGCAGTCGAGTGGTCTTCTCAAAGTCGACAGGCGCCCCCCTGCCCAGCCCCGCTGGAGGGTAATACCTAGAAGTAGACAAGTTCCCACTGGAGGGAGACCTGGCAATAGTCAATGGGTGCCACACTGCCCAGTCCCGTAAAAGGGTAATCCATTGGAGGGAGGCTTGGAACCATCATCGGGGACCACTTCCCAGCCCAGCTAGAGGTAAACCCAGCATCAGGGACCACTTCCTATCCCAGCTAGAGGTAAACCCATCATCGAGGACCACTTCCCAGCCCCACTAGAGGTAAACTCAGAACCGCTCTGGCCATCCCTACTGGATGGTACTGCTCGGTGAACACCATTGTACTGGCCATCCCTACTAGATGTTAACCCACTGGCCATCCCTGCTGGATGGTACCGCTCTAGCCATCCCATCTGGATGGTACAACTGGCCACCCCTGCTGAAAACAACCTCCTGGGTAGAGGATCAGTGCCCGCGTAATGTGTTGGTCACACTGAATCCACAAGAACTCTACCAGGGAACACGAAGCAACTCTGTCAGCCAAACCATCGAGAACAGAACTAGGGGAAAACCACTCACCCTGCTGGTTGAAACTAACGATAACAGAACCAGGGGAAACTCAACCCTGCTAGTCAGACAAACGAGAACAGAACCAGGGGGAAACTCAACCCTGATGGTCAAACAAACGAGAACAAAACCAGGGGAAACTCAACCCTGCTGTTCAAACAAACGAAAACAGAAGGACCCCCTACATCGCGAGAGGTCAAGGGTACGCAAATCATAACACGACACGCACATGGGTCCCACACGACGTGTGGCCCCAAGTCAACTCCAACCAAGCGCAGAAACGTTCTCAGGTACAAACAACCACAATTACCTCCAAGCATTCCTGTATACTCTTAGAGTATACCACGTTTCCAGCCCAAAGGCTATCGTGCACATGGAACCCAATGTCAGTGCGAAGGGCGCAAACGTAACCACTCAAACTTGCCACCTCATCGACCCAGGCACAACCAAATACATCTCAGCAAGCATTACTTCACTCACACAGGAGTGCATACGATCACACGCCAAGGGTTCTCTGCAAACACCGCAGGAAGAACCTCCACCGGTACACCTTTCAAGATTCCACATTTAAATGAGGTCTCGAAAGAGACTCCACACATCCAAATGGATTGCACCATTGTAATCCTTGAAAAAAAACATGTGAGATAGACTATCTACTTGCCTCCAATGGATATCCGATGAAAAAGTCGCCAACACCGCTTTACGCCCGAATGACGTCCCATGGTCCTGAGCCTCAACCCCAAAAATAGTCGGGCGCATCGCACCATTGCGATCCCCTCAGGAAAACATGTAAAAAGGACTACTCAATTGAGTGGAACAGATATCCAGAGAAAAAGATGCATTTCGCCATACCGCACACGAGCGGTGCTTTGTGGGACCCGCATCCCAGTCCAGAAGCACAACGAACGGATCGCACTGTTGCAATCCTCTCAAAAAAGTACACGAGACAGACTACTCACTCGTCCAAAACAGACACCCAGTGATTAAGCTGGAAATCACCGCCAACTCCCAAAACGGCCCTCACGGGGCCTGCACCAGCGTGCGGAATTAAAGTGGGCGTATTGCGCCAATGCAATTCCCTTAGAAAAACACCCAAAAACGACTCCTCGCACGCCCCGAACAGATGCCCAATGAAAAAGTTACAAAACGCTGCCCGCAGCTCAACAAACGGGTCGTGGGGCTCATGACTCAACTCTAGCTTCAATTCCTGAAACCACTCTGGAAAACTCCGCCTCGGAACCCGGGTCCCAATACCACTGACAGCGCTCAAATTGGACATCATATTCATATGCGCCACTCAAAACACGAACCCCCGGAAAAACGTAAAACTACTTAAAGGTGTGTCACGCCTCTGAGGCCCCTTGTTTCGGGAATTAAAATCCCCAAAACCATCTCAACAAGTTTGTCTAAATTTAAGGGACGCGTCGCCGCAGAAGGTGCCCAAATCGGACACCCTGTAGGTGATTTATGATGTAAATCATTTTCATAATATTAATAATAATAATAATATTATTATTATTATTATAAACCCTTTTTTTACCTTTTTTTATAAACCTAGACCGGCTAGTTGGACGGTCTGAGCGCATCGCCCAGTAGGACCTGCATTTGTAGGTCCTTTGTCTACCAGTCGGGGTCCAAAGACCCCGGTCTTCTCCAGCAACGACCGTCCAAAGGTCCGGTCTTCCCGTGCTCTGTGCTCGGCGCCTGCAGCCGACGACTGCCGCGACGACGCCGCCTAGCTGCCTCGTCCCACTAGGAGCCGCCGCCTTGCGCCGATCTGCTGCCTGCCGCCGCGCCCCCCCGAACACCTCTACTGAAGGGAGCTCATGCCGTCGAGCCTAGAGCCTGCAGTTGATCACCGCTCTGCCGAACCGTCGGAGGCCGCCATAGCCAGACTGCCGGACCCTTGCCAGAAAACCCCAAAACCTCTAAAAACCTCGCCGGACAGCTGCGGACGCCTCAGAGCTCAGAATTCCAATCCGATATATGCATTGGAAAGCTCAGAATATAAACTACAAAATTATGGGCTTCTCTAAACAATTTAAAATAGATTCAATGCATAAAAATAAATTTGAAGAGGTATATATGAATTGAAAAAAGAACGAAGCTAGAACCCTACCTCGTGGGCATAGGCGACGCTTTGTCGTCGATACGCCTTCGCCGTAGCCGAGGTCTCCCGGATTGGGGAAAGATGAGGAGGGCTTGAGGAGGAGCTTGGGGGTGAGGGGGTTTCACCAAGGGGGAGTAATGGGTAAGGGTGAAGGGAGAAGGGAGGCTTAAATAAATTAAAAGGAATTAATCCCTTTAATAAAAAAACTCAACCCAAATTCAATCCGCGTCTGAAACCCCAAACACACTAAAAGTTAGGTTGCGCCTAGGGTAAACACCACCTTTAGAGAATAATTGAGGTCTCAGAATTTTAATCTGAGGCCCCCTTCAAAAGTTATTAAATTTAACGTCTGAAGCCACTAAATTACGAAAACGCCCCTGGGGCCATTTT
Organism: Viscum album; assembly: GCA_963277665.1. NCBI lineage: Eukaryota > Viridiplantae > Streptophyta > Magnoliopsida > Santalales > Viscaceae > Viscum > Viscum album. Next base: position 1,841,164,737 of record OY728157.1, on the reverse strand, counting down.
CCACAAAGGCCCGCGCCCGCGAAACTTACACCCCTCTTAGGGTAAACGGCACGCTCTGAACTCAACGGTTCCCTCATTTTTCCAATTCAAGCCACTTCATAATAGATACTTGATTTTAACCATTAAACGAATAAATTAATTATTTTATTTATCCGTTTAACGTTCCGGTAACGGGCGAGGGGTCCCAACGTCCCGCGCCGACATGCTTTATGTCATTACTAGGGTAAAAAACCCATTTCAGACCCATCCGTACACTCAGATCTCTGATCCAAAACACATTTTAGGGGTTATCCCATTTATTCGACGTGCCCAGTGTGAACGCACTGAAAATTTAATTTCGGCCACACTGGTGCTCGGAATCTCACGCCGTCTGAAAGAGATACTCTAGAATAACATCAAGAATATTCCAAAGTCTTTTATAGCAAAAACTGGGTTCTTATAGAATATATGCATCATGTAAAATCCAACACATGAAAACCAAAATAAAAAAAGGAAAGCGTGGCACTAGAACAAGAGATGAGAATTAGAGCAACAGAAGTGAGAGCATTTTGAAAACAGAACCGATATGTGCCACAAGAAACAACTGAATAACACACGAATCACTCTTGATCCAAAGGATAGACTACCATATACTAGAACCAAAAACATCTTTGCAGTACCACTTTCAATAAGAACATGATCTAGACATCTCACACCTTCGAACCCACAAACTTGCAATACTCTGTTTTTCACAAGAGGAATCGATACTTTCATATTCTTCATCCTACAAGACCAGAGATACCTATAATAACACTCGGAGCACATATAACCCTTTATCATCATCTTTACTCTGTTGTGTACTGTTTTTTAGCTTTCAAGCCGTGTGTGTATGTCTGTGATAAAACACACACTATCTCATGTACTAAATCGAAGGATAAAAGATATCATTCCTCTTATATATTTTTACATCTGTTTACTTCCCTGGATAAGTGTGGAAGAGGTCCTTGTGTGACCTGGTAGTTTATCCCCATAAAAAATAGTGGAAGAGGTCGTGTGACCTGGACAGTCCTATGCACTATTGTTTACCTTGATCCAGGGTGTGGATCAAGTTTATTAATATAAAATGCTTGGTGGTAGGTGATCACCAAGTGGAGTGGATTAGGTCTCAACTTGAGACCGAACCAATTGTTTTATCCATTTTGTTATTTAATTTAGTTTTTTTTCTTTACTGTATATTTTAGAAAAAACAAGATTTTACTTTTATAGTTAGTATTGCATAGAGGTTATAATTTTTTTACCTTATTATAATAGCTTCAAAAGTAGTTCTAATAACTCATATTGGTATTATTTAGAATTAATCAATCTTATGAGATGTTATTTGAACATTCAAACTTTTATATCTCTATTACCTTGATTAACTGGGAAGTATTTATTTTTATTGGGGAAACTTTTTAAGAAAACTTTTTAATAGAAATTTTTAATAGATACTCAATTCACCCCCCTCTTGAGTACTCTACTCTGACCAACATTTGGTATCAGAGGATTTTTTATTCTTGTTAAGACTCTATTTTTAAATATGTTCAACTGTGATTTTAGTTGTACTTTAAGGATCTACAAATTTCTGTTAATTATAAATTTATATATCTTTAAAATTATTTATTTATTATAGATAATAGATTGGAAGGTGTTGCAACAAACAGACCGCCATTTTTTAATGGAACTAATTACACCCAATGGAAAATTAAAATAAAAAATCATTTAGAAAGTACGGGCTTTGGAATTTTTTCTTTAATTATAGAGGGGTATAAGATTCATACTACTGATATAATTACCTGGGATGACCCAACTGAGACTTCTTACAATAATAATTTCAAATCCATGAATGCTTTATATTTATCTTTAGGAGATGAGTAATTTAATAGAATATTTTCAAGTAAAACTGCCCATGAAATTTGGGATGCCTTGTCTGTTTCACATGAGGGAACTTCTACTGTGAAAGAAATGAGACTCAATACTTATACTATTAAATATGACAACTTTAAAATGAAGCCTAATGAGATTATTTATAACATGTATCTCAGGTTCAATGAAATTGTAAACACAATGATTTTTCTTGGAAGAGAAGTTACTACAAAAGAACAAATCATGAGGATTCTCATATGCCTACCTGATAGGTAGAGGAAACTCAGTCTCTATTAGAGATTCATATGGAATCATAAAATTACCTATCAAATAACTCATTGGGAAAATAATGATGTACTAATAAGAGCTAAAATTCAACAAGGAAGAGGAGGATGAACCCAAAAGAAAATATGTGGAATTCAAGACCACCACCTCTAAACACAAAGAAAAGGAGAAACTACAAGTCTTTGTAGAAAGTTATAGTAGTGAAAAATCATCACCTAATAGTGATGATGAGATGGCTCAATTATCCAGAAGGTTTAGGAAATTTTACAATATAAAGAACTGTTTTAGAAATCCAAAATTCAAAGGAAGATATGATCAAAAGGGAAGCTGGAATAAATATTTGAAAAGAAATGACAAGTTTGATGAGATAGTGTGTTATGAATGTAAGCGAAAGGGACATGTAAAGTCTGACTATCCCAATATTAAGTATAAAAATAAATATATGGACAAATATAGAAAGTATAAAAAGGCAATGAAAGTAACTTGGAGTGCTTTTGAGGACAGTTCAAGCGACTCAGAATCTTCACATGATGAATAGGATAACAAATCCAATATGTGTTTCATGGAAAACACATTTGAGATAACCCTAAAATCTTTTGCAAATAATTCATATTATTCTATAGATGAAAGTGATTATGAAAATATGTCTAAAGAAGAAATGTTTGAGTATTGAAATATGCTTGAAGAGATATGTAATGAACTAAAGTATAAATACAGGTATTTAAAGAAACAATATGATCTTCCCTCAACTGTTAAGTCTGAAATTACTGTAGAAAGAGAGAGAAATGTTCAATTACTTAAAGAAAACAATAAATTAATGCTATCTAATGAGAAATTGAAAAAGGACCTTAAAAGGTTTACTAATAGTAAAGATAACTTGGTACAAATTCTAGGTAAACAGATTTCCCCTAAATACACTATTGGTATTGGCTAAAAACCTTGTAAATGAAATTTTGGAAAAACAAATTTTGTTTCTAAATCTTGAACATACAGCTTTACTCCTAGTTCAGGAAAACATTATGCTAGTTCAAATTATGATACACTCTGTACCGTTTCAAGATTTTCTGGACCAAATATGGTTTATTTCTCAAATACTTTACATAATTATTATATGAAACCTTTGAGGTAGATATGAGTTCCTAAAGCACTAGTTAGTAATATCACTGGACCCAAACAAATATGGGTAACAAAGTCTGTTTTTATTTGACTATTTTGTAGGAAAATTGTTTAAAGAGATCCTATAAAAGCTTATGGTACTTGGACAGTGGGTGTTCAAGACACATGAAAGGAGACTATTAATGCTTGAATAACTTAATAAAAATTGATGGTTGACATGTCACTTTTGGTGACAATGATAATGGAAAAATCATTGGCCTTTCCCAAATCGGTAACTCTAACTTAGTTTTAATTTCAAAAGTACTTTTTATTGATGGACTAAAATATAATATGCTTATAATTTCACAACTATGTGATGATGGGTTTCATATTGAATTCTAAAATGATGCTTGAAATGTTTTTAATTCTAAAAAATGAATTAGTATTTTCTGCATTGAGAAATGAAAATGTATACTATGTTAAATTAGATTATTTAGTTTCTCAAAATGATTCATGTTTAAGTGTATTTCACAAAGAGTCTTGGATTTTGCATAGAAGACTAGAACACTTAAATATTCACTCCCTTAGAAAGATAACTAGAAAACATTTAGTCAAAGTCCTACCTAAACTTGAGTTTCCAAATGATAAAGTGTGCAATCCTTATCAAAAGGGAAAGCAATACAAAATTTCCTCCAAACCAAAGAAATAAGTGTCAACTTCTCAACCTCTTGATTTGGTTCACATGGATTTTTTTGGACCATCTAGAGTTTCTAGTTTAAATTGGAAGCACTATGTTTATGTTCTTATAGATGAATTTTCTAGATATACTTGGACCTTCTTTTTGCCTCGCAAAATTGAAGCCTAATGTCATTTTACCAAATATGCTAAAACTATAGAAAATCTCAGTGGACTTATAATTAAATCCTTAAGAAGTGATCATGGTCGTGAGTTTGAAAATTAAGAGTTTGAATCCTTTTCGTCACAAAATGGATATAATTATAATTTTTATGCCCTTATAAAACCTCAAAAAAATGGAGTTGTAGAAAGAAAAAATAGGACCTTGCAAGAGATTTATAGAACCATGATTAGTAAATATGACTTACCTATTTATTTTTGGGAAGAATCTGTAAATAAGGAATAATATATTATTAATAGTGTGTTGATTAGACCCATTATTAAAATAACTCCATATGAGTTATGAAACAATAGAAAACCCAAATTAAGCTACTTCAAAGTTTTTGGTTTAAAAGTCTATATCCTTAATACTAAGGATAATATTGACAAGTTTTCATCCAAGAATAATGATGGAATATTTCTAGGATATTCAATCTCTAGTAAAGCCTATAGAGTTTTTAACAAAAGAACTAATGTGTGGAAGAATCTTTCCATGTCAAGTTTGATGATACAGATCAACATGAGCCTAAGTCGTCTCAAGATAACATGGAGGATGATATGTCAAATTTGGATATCAATGCTAAATCCTATAACCTTCCTGTAAAGGAATCTGTGAAAACTTCTAGTTCTATAAATTCTCTAGTTTCAAGTCATAATGAACCCAACCCTGTTTAAGAACCTGAAATCACTAGCCCCTCTTTTTATAGAGCTATTAGAACCCTTAAAAACTATAATTTAGATGTTTTTTTGGGATATTTAGATAAAGAAACTCAAACTAGATCTTCTCTTATAAATCAGGTTGAACATCAAGTTTTCTTGTCACAACTCTAACCTAAAAGCATTAATGATGCTATCAATGATGAATTTTTTTGTGATGGCTATGCAAGAAGAACTTAATCAGTTTTAAAGAAACAAAGTTTGGAAACTTGTTGATAGACCCAAAGACATGTTTACCATAGGCACTAAGTGGGTGTTTATAAATAAGGTAGATGAATCTGGTAATATAGTTAGAAACAAGGCTATATTGGTTGCACAAGCCTATAGTCAAGAATAAGGAATTGACTTTAAGGAAACCTTTTCACCATTATCTAGACTTGAAGCCATAAGAATCCTGCTTTCTTATGCTGCACATCTGAATTCCAAACTATATCAAATGGATGTCAAGAGTGCATTCCTAAATGGGTATATAAATGAGGTTGTTTTTTTTGAACAACCCCTGGTTTCAAAAATCCTCACTTTCCAAATCATGTTTTCAAATTATCAAAAAAAATTTATGGTTTAAAACAAGATCCAAGAGCTTGGTATGATAGACTAAGTATTTTTCTAATTTCCAAATTATTTACAAAAGGTATAGCTGATCCTACCATTTTTATAAAACAAATTTCCAATTATTTTTTAGTAGTTCAAATTTATTTAGATGATATTATTTTTGGATCTTCAAAAAATTACTTATGTATTGAATTTTCTAAAATGATGCAAAATTAATTTGAAATGATTTTAATGGGTGAACTAAAATTATTTCTTGGATTTCAAATCTTTCAAAAATAAATATGGTATTATTTTAAATCAAAGAAAATATACTAAAGATATTCTAAAACATTTTGTCTTGAATAGAACTAAAAGTAGTGATAATCTAATGAGTATTACTTGTAAGTTGGATCTTAATGAAGATGAAAAATCTGTTGATCAAACCACTTACAAAGGAATGATTGGAAGATTACTCTACATAACTTCTAGTCAACCTAATTTTATTTTTAGTGTATGTATGTGTGATCATATTCAAGAAAACCCTAAGGAATATTATTTAAATGATGTTAAAAGGATTTTCAAATACCTCAATCATACACCAAATCTAGGACTATTCTATCCTAGAGGACAATCATTTGAGTCAGTTGGTTATTCTAATGATGATTTTGGTGGTTGTAAGTTAGAAAAAAAAAGAACCTCTGAAGCATGTCACTTTTTAGGAAAGTCTCTAGTATCATGGTGTAGTAAGAAAAAAACATTTTTGCATTATCTACTACTGAAGTTGAATAAATAGCTACTCGTAGTTATTGTGCACAAATTTTTGGATAAAACACACATTAATGGATTATGGATATCAATTCAGGCATGTACCCATAAATTGTGACAATACAAGTTCTATTAATATCTCAAAAAATCTTGTTTCACACTCTAGGACAAAACATGTTGATATAAGACATCACTTTTTGAGATACCATTATCAAAAAAGTGATATCACTTTGTAATTCATTAGAACTGAATATCATCTTACTGATATATTCACCAAACCATTAAATTATAAAAGTATAGAATACATCATACATGAATTGGGAATGATAAATCTTAAGTAGAAAAGATACTATTTTACAAATTATTGTTTCACAACTTACTATTTCACAACTTACTGTTTCACAACTTACTGTTTCATAGTTCACAGTTTCACGAGTCACTTTCCTAGAGCTATCGTCTCTCTCTCACAGTTCTATAGATTACTGTCTTGAAGTTGTTGTTTCATGTTTACAGTCTCAAATTTGATGTCTCTTGGTTACTGTCTGGAACTTACTATCTCAAATAATACGGTTGCACTATGTGGAGACACACCATAAAGATGACACCATGAGAAACTCTTCTGGTCTCACTGTGAGAACCTGTTCCGGTCTCACCGTAATGAAATTTTTTAGTTTTATTTGTATTTTATTACCCATATCGATGTGTTTATTATTTTATTATATTCATCTCATGCTTTTGAATTTGTACTGCTTGAAATCTCTAAATGATAAAAACCAAATGTCTTTCACTATTTTCTTCATTTGAGCTCTCTTTTCTCAAAATCAAAACCCTTATCTCTCAAATCATAAGACCCTCTTCATACCTCTATCTCTCTCTCTCAAACCCTCATTGAATTCCCAGTATGAAGCACCCATCTTCATCAACTCCTGAGAAGTGCAGATCTAAGAAAAAAAGTGAAAAGAGCACCAAAGATAGTGCCCGAAGGACCATTGAACCTGAATATTGTTGATAGAATAGTGGTACTAGAAAAGAAAATATTCCCTATGTGGTTTCTGTTAATTAAGTATTTAGTTTTGAAGGCACTAAAAGAGTAGGGATGGTTGGATTGGTTCACAAAAGATAAAAGTTCAATTTATCCAAAGATTATTGCTCAGTTCTATCAGTTTGTTCAGTTTTCTTTCGTTTCTGAAGATAGTTTTGTTGTGAGGAGCTGAATCAATGGACAAATATACACCTTTTCCTTGGGGTTATGGGATGCTTTCCTAGGGATACCCCATAAAATAATTTTTTAGGACTACAATAGAGGTACTCCTTCACCTAGTGATATTTTTATCTTAGAAGAGGCCTTAAGAAACTTGAATAGAAGTAAAAATAAGAGAAGATCTATTGCAGCTGAGTTGGATGGTGAAACCATATTGATGTTTAAATTTATCCAGAATCTGATTAGTCTAAGAAAAGGATATTTTCTACCCTCAAATATCAAGATGTATTTTTGATACATCTTATGAAGAATAGACAAAATATTAACCTGTGAAAGTATGTTATAACTTATATGTGTGGGTTGATTAATACAACCTCAAAGTCTCCTTTTTCTACTCAAGGTTAATCTATGCTATTTTATATGATAAAGGAATGGTTGGATCAAATGAATAAGTAATAAAATATTGTGAATTTTGTATCTCGAAAGTGACTATCAAAAGGATAGAAATTAGTTAGAATCCATGGAAAAAGGCTTGGTTGGAGGATAATGAAAGGTTATATGAAAAGTTTAATCCAGTTGATCATCCTTCAATACCTAAGAACATATCTGATCCTAGTTTGGAACCAGATTAAATTGTTGACTATTCTATTTATGAGAAAGAAGAGAAAGTTGTTGCACCTCTAAAAGAAACTTTCACGGATTAGGAAGACATTAGACCTATTCCATAAGACTTAGGTGATAAGGAAGTACCTGTTACTAAAAGAAGTATTGATTTAGAAGAATAACCTACTTCTAGAAGAGAATATATTTGTTAGTGTAAGGGAAAATTCTATTCCATAAGAGCATTTATAATAAGATCTTTCTCTTGAGAAAGAAGATGTGGTTGAAAAAAATTTAGAGGAACAAGCTAATCCTGATGTTATCCTATCTTCTAAGGAAATAATGGAACAATCCTTCTATTTAGCTAGAAAAGAAATGGGTGAGATTATTCAATATGATCTTTTAAAACTGATTCAAGGAACTAAATCTCTTTGTCCTATGAGAGATGCACTTATTTAGGGGGAGCTGCACCCTATTCTAGAAAGTGTTTAAGTTCCTAATCCTATCGATCAAAGCACTGTGGATATTTGGTATAAGTTCCCTACCTACTTTGATGTGGATGATACCTAGGAAGCTTCATTTAAAGGCATAAACTTATCTACTATGTTTCAATTGAAACCAATTTCTAATCTAGAGGTAATCTCTGTAAAGGAACCCAAGCCTGTCTCAACTCCTATTCCTGAACCTTCACAAGAACCTCTTACTTTCACAAGTCAAAGCGATTTGAAATCATTTTGATCTACTTTATTGGATGGAGTTGAAAAGCTCATGAACACCCAACCTGCTCCTATAACAAACCTACATGAAAGAGATGATGCTTTACTGTTAGAGAAGATCATATGGCAGATTCAGCCAAAAATTCTTCATGAAATTCAAGAGGTTAGAATTGAGAACAAACATTTGAGTGATGAATTGAAGTCTCTCAGAGCTGTGGATGAAGATTTGTAGAAAGTGTTGAAATCGGGACAAACTCCTATTACTCATCCTATTGAGGATGTTAGTGGTCAGATTCCATAGGAATTTTCCTCTATGATTCAACTAAACTTGAATTCATTGGCTAAAAAATTGGATGATAGAAACAAGAATATAGTCCAAGAGATGCATGAGCTTGTTATTGGTCTCAAAAAACTGACTTATGAGTACACGGGATGTCTACAGAAAGTTCTGAATCAGCTAAAGTTCCTCACTTGAGCTGTTACAACCTCCAGTGCCTCAGGACATTCATCTCAATTATTTGACAATGATCTTCACAGAACTATTTTTAAGGAGGAAATTAAATCAGTGATAAGTGGTTTTGACAAGGATAGTCTGTCTACGGTTGTCAATAATAGTGACAAAGTACTTGATTTGGTGAGGATTCATTCAAAGATTTCAAATGTTTCTCATGAAGAAATTACTAAGAAAGTGGATTTCTACTTTAATAGGATTTTCTCTAAGCTTGATATGACCAATAATTTCAATTATCTTGTAGAGAATTTTAAAATCCTTCCTGTCACTCAAACCTTCAAGACTCAAGTTAAAAAGTTGAAATATTTCACTCCCCTATTGGAAAAAATCATGGAGAACAAAGATGATTTTGAGATGGCAATGCAGTATGGTGGTGAGATTATTACTCACTTCATTCAGTTGTTTAAGCCTTATCTTCATGTGCAGAGCACTACTATTGTAGCTCCTGCAGCTGTACCCTTACAGTCTGGTTTACCTTCTTCCTCATCCACTACCTTTGCCTCTACCTCAATGTATGTATCTCAGGCTCTGGGATAGATCATACCTATTATCCTTGACCAAAAAATGCCACGTTCTTCCACCTAACATACTTTGGAACCTTCCATTTTTGAAGGACTCCCTCTTCCTTGTCTAACAGTTGGATCACTCCCTTCTTCAACTTCTACTTCTGCTCTTGTGGCTCCTTCTGATGTTGCTGCCAAGGGAAAAGTGAAGACTGGTGCTGAAGGAAAGTGAAAACTATATTTTGATAGGTAAGTTTTGTATTGCCTAATGTTTGTAATGACACATAATTTTCCATATAATTCAACGTGAACTGTTGTTGTATATTCTCTTGTTTAATTTCATTTATTCTCTTTCTTTCTTGTACTATTTTTTATAATCCCAAAAGGGGGAGAAAGCACACTAAAAGTCCCAAAGGGAGAACAACATACTAAGGCACTAGAAATCATACTAGGAACATATATCTAATTAATATGATTTGTGATCATCAAAAAGGGAGTTATTTTTGGACTCCTTATGTTTTAATCATGTTTTAATGATCACAAATCCTATAAATACTATAAATCCTATAAATCCTATAAATCCTATAAATCCTATAAATCCTGTTAATCCTAAATCTTGTTTGATTATTGTAAACTATATTTAATTTGTTCTATAATGATTTTTTATATGATTGATTAAGTCTCATTCATTCTATGAATATTACTGCTTAAGTCTATATACATATATTTGGATAAGTTTGAGAAACCATGAGTCTGCCACCAGTTTTGGTTTTCTGGTAAAGGACCCAGCCACAGTAACCCAGACACCGTGACCCAGACACCGTGACCCAAACACTGTGACCCAGACACTGTGACCCAGACACCGTGACCCAGACACCATCACATAGACACCGTAACCCAGACATCATAACCCATACACCGTAATCCAGACACCATGACCCATACACCATGACCAGTTTCAGATCTCATGAATTATGTGACACCAGTTCCATGCTACCATCACCAAGACACCATTTGAAGTTTAGAAAAGCACCAGAAACCATCAATCTAACACAAAAAATGTGTTACTAGTTCCAGATATTAACACAAATATTCCCTTATGACTATCTGACCACTCAAAGGAAAATAAAAAGAAATCATTTTGTGGTGACACCGTTTCCAAGTGATACCATTTCTGGACAGACTGTGACAGCGTCCTTTAATATGTTTTTTTTATTTTCCATTTAATTTCTAACAGTCATATTTGAGTCATTTAAATGCACTGATAGAATTAATATCTCTTTACATACATATAACCTAATAGTACGTGGTACAAGGTGCAGAATACATGTATCATGTCGGCTCCAAAACATGCACTCCAAAATAAAAAAGGAAATTGTGGAATTAGAACAAGAGACAAGAAGTAGAGCAACATATGTGTGAGAATTTTGAAAAGAAAACTAATACATGAAATAAGAAACAATTGAAGAACACACAAATAACTCTTGATACAAAGGATGGACTACTGTAGATAAGATCCAAAAACATCTTTGCAGTACCACCTTCAAGAAGAACACAATCTAGACAGCTTACACCTTCAAACCTGCAGACTTACGAAACTATGTTTTTCACAAGAGGACTCGATAGTTTCATCTGCTTCATCCTATAGGTCTAGAGCTGCATAGAATAACACTAAAAGAAATAATAACCCTTTCTCATCATCTTTTTTTTTGTTGTGTACTATTTTTTAGCTTTCGAGCAGTGTGTTTATGTCTGTATTAAAACACACATTGTCTCCTTCACTAAACTGAAGGATACAAGATATCCTTCCTCTCATATCTTTTTAAATCTATTTACTCCTCATGATATGTTTGGAAGGTGTCTGTGTGTGACTTTGTTGTTTATACCCATGAAGAACAGTGGAAGAGGTCGTGTGACATGGACAATCGTGTTCAATTTTTTTTACCCCAATCTAGGGTGTGGATCAAGTTTATTAATATAAACTACTTGGTGGTAGGTGATCATCAAGTGTAATGGATTAGGTATCATATTGATACTGAACCACTTGTTTTATCCGCTATGTTATTTAATTTAGTTTTTCTCTACTTTACTATATATTTCAGAAAACACTATATTTTACTTTGATAGTTATTCTTGGATAGAAGTTATAATTATTTTTCCTTATTATAATAGCATAAAAAGTAGTGCCAATAACTCATATTGATATTACTAAGAAATAATAAATCTTCTAAGAGGTTATTTGAATAGTCAAAATTTTATAAACGTATTACCTTGATTAACTGGGTTGTATTCATTTTTATTAGGGAAACTTTTTAAGAAAAATTTTTAACAGAAATTTTTAATAGATACTCAATTCACCCCCCCCCCCTCTTGAGTACTCTACTCTAACCAAAAAATAGGTTTCTCAACATACTGATGGTCCTAATATAGAGGAACAATAATTTTCTCCACATACCAATGCTACCAATCCCAAGTAACAACATATTGATTATGTTGAAGCTATGGAAATGGTAGAAGATAAAATACATTATCCTAGAAAAAAAGTATCATTATAGTGTATCAGTGTTAACAAATATTTTTAAGGTGATAAGTAGAGGCAACCAATTTAAGGTTGGATGGAATGCACATGCCTAGTATGTTAAACCCCAACAAGTTCATTTTGATTAGTTACATTGGGATCACCACTCAAATTCATTTGTTAATTGATGTAGATACATGGAACAATATTATGCCCGTATTTTAGGCATTAATTTGGGAAGCAATTAGCATAACATTATGATATGATTACTTTATTTTACTAAAAAAATAATTAAATGTTTATTTTATTTTTATTATACCTTGAAGAGTGCATTTATAATAGCTGAATATTGAAAGAAAATTTGTATTAATGGTAACTATAAAGTCTCATAGAATATTTTTAAAAATTATTATGAAGAATTATCTTAGGGATTATGAGGGAAAAATAAACCCACACCCACCACAAATGTATGTACACATGATAAACTAATAAACATGGAAGTTTGTTTATTGGTCGTTGTGAGGAGGCGTATTTTTGGGTATATTGTAATTTTTAATACATTACATGATAATACATGTATTAATCACTTTGATTATGAATTTTTAATTTATGAAATAAAAACCGACTGCTGAAAATGAGTAGTGTATAGTAAAACCAACATACCCCTACTATAAAACAAGAATGGGGTATGCATCACTTTAAAAAAAATATTTTAAATCTATATTAATAGATTATGTGGAATGAAATAAAAACATAATCTTGTTCCTTTTTCTATATATATATATATATATTGATGAATCAAAATCCAAAACCATATCCATCCTACATTATGTTCTATAGAAGGTGTCTTGTGTAAATAAATATATAATTCTAATAGACGAAAACACACAAAAAGCATGGGAATCATGTTTAATTATGAAAGAATAAAAAACAATTATTATTTAAATAAATATTAAATGAAAATGATAACTTATTTTTATATATTTTTAATCTGGTTAAGAAATAAGAATCATCATTGGTTTTACCTGATGAACAATTACTTTTAGTTTCCTTAAAGTGGACAGAACAATTTGGTCATGTAAACAGGGTAGTTTTTGGAGTGTTTCGATGAATATATTTTGAGAAAATAAATACACAGGGAGATAAAGATAAGAAACTGGATGATATGAAGACATGAATAAATTCTCTAGAAGAAAAACCTAATTATAAGTCTGAGTTTTAGATAATTTTATGGTAAATAATCAAAGAGAAGAAACAACAACAAAAAACCATTGCATGAAGATATAACCCCCCATATCTGAGTCAATAAATTCCCCTCAAAGGTATTCCTTACTATAGGTAATCAAATTTTTCATAAAATTTTTATTGAAATGTGAATTAGGAAAACATAGATACATTTCACATATATATATTCTATAGGGTGAAAATGATTGTGATTTATATCTATCAGCACCCACCCATATCCTTATTGTGAGGAGTAAAATCTACAATATCCTAGGAGATATTATACACAAAAAAACATTAAAAAGATTATGTGAGAGTGGGGATTCACATAGATCGTTATCTTTAAGTTGAGATACCTATTCCCCTTGATGATCTGGATGTTCAAATAATTGAATTTTCTATTGGAATTTTCATATCATGCTATTTTATCTTGTAAAAGCAAATATTGACAAGGAGGTATTCCTTTCCAATTTATTTTTTAAGAAAAATGTTTAATAATTAAAGAAAAAAATGAATGATTCAATGAATATTATTATAAATAGATAAAGGGAAGGAAAAACTAAAGGAAAAAACAACAAAATCTAAAGGATTAACCAATCGATCAAAAATACCTTCATAAAGTACCTCTACCTTGCTAGTTCAGCTTTCACATTTATTAATATTACAAGTTCATGTGGATAAAACATTAAAAATGTTCTTATATACATAATTTATTTTAAATAAAAAATGTATGAAGAGGTCATTACATACATTTTGGTTCTTGAGAATGTAAATGAAATCCTCAAGCATATATGACTAGGAGTCTCTGTTGTAAATATATACATGAGGTTTTGTTTCATAATTTGTTTTTCCAATAGAATATCTATTATGTTAATTATAGTTAAATAATATTTATATTTTATGATAGAATATATATCAATACTATTTGAAGGGAAAAACCTTTGAACAAAATTTTTGACTAATTAGTCCTCACAACACTTATACAGAAAGAATTTCATTAGAGGAAGGGGAATATTCAATAATAGTTCAAAAACTAGATACAATGTTTGAAAAAATATATATGAAAAACTCTTCTTAATACCCATGATGCAAGGGTAAAACTCTACAATTTAATTATATAAAATATATTTTCATTCCTTTCATTACTTATTACTTATTATTTTTAGGGAGAATTCGTTAATCATTGTAATAAATTTGGATACTCTAAATATTTATTATTTGGATTCAGTGCATGGATACCCATCAAATTGACCACACATGATGATGTTTATAAATTTTTAATACAATATATGTAAAATTTTACAAATAAAATTTAATTTTAACATTTATATCATGTTGTAATGAATTTTTTTCTATGACATGGTAGTGTTTAAATATCATCAAAATCACAGAATGAGAATAATCCATGATCACAAGAAGCTTATAGACTTCTATAAGTGGATAAGTATTAAGATATATATAATAATATTTCATAATCAAAACATATAAAAAATTAATTATTTTTATCTATGTTTCTATAGTGTAAAAAAATGAATGGAAAATAATGTTGTTATTATGTTTTCAAATTTATGAAATATATCACATTTAATCAATAAACTAGCAACCTTAAAGAGATATTTCTAATGATAATTACAATTTCATTTAAAAATTTATTAATCCTTAGTTTATTTATATTTTTCTAGTACTACCGAGGCTATCAATAGTCCTCATATTTAAAATAGGAAATAGATTTGTTTAGAAACAAATGTGAAGAATACATGGTGACATAATGCATGCATACAACATGATGAGGTGAATTACTAATAATTATTTAGTTATTTTTCTAATCATTTTATCTATTATTTTTTAGTTAATTTACTTATCATTTTTTTATACTTATTTAGTTTTTTTTCAAAGAGATCAAGAATAAATGACCTCATCAATAATTGATTTATTCATCTATTATGTGCTCTATTAAGAGTATAAAATGATCAGAGAAAAAAAATCTTTAAAAAGTCTTTAATAATGATAATGTACTCAGTTACTATTTTTTTCATTATAGATCTATTTGTTATTTATTTAATTTTTTATTTTAATTAGTGTGTTTTCAATTTATAAATGACTCAAAGTTCATGTTTTAAGTTTAAGTTGACATTTTAGTTAAAAATAAGCATGACACACACAAAACCATGAAAAACAGTCATATTGTTTTGATACTTAAAAAAAATGATCCATAAGTCATTTATGATAAGTAGGAATCATTCATACCTTTATTTGATAAATGGGGTAACTGATATGAATTGAAAATAATTTTCATTTTTAAAAAATTACATTTTAGTTAAAGACATATTTTACTCATTTAAAACTAATAATATGAACTTGGATTATCTTGATACATTAGTAAAATGATCTATATGTCATTTCGGATGTGTAATAATTATTTTCACATAAATCTAACACATGGTGTCATCATTAGACTCAAAGTTTGTGTTTTTAGTTTAAAAATAACATTTTAGTTAAACACATGTGTCACTCACTAAAAACTAAGAAAACATTCTCATATTATCTTGATAATTTAGGAAAATGATCTTCAATTCATCTTTTATGCATAGGAATCAACTACACTTAAATATTATGCACAATGTGACTAGTATGACTCAAAGTGTGTATTTCTATTTCAAATTGAACTTTCAGTTCAAAACACGCATCAAATACTCAAAACCAAGAAACCACATTCAGATTGTTTTGATAATTTAGGATAATTATTCATAAATAATTTTTTATGTGTATCATTCAATTTTACCTTAATATGATACATGGTGTGCCTGATATGATGAAAAATGTGTGTTTTTAGTTTACAAATAAAATTTTAGTTAAAAAGAGGTGTCAAATACTGAAAACCAAGAAAACACATTCATATTATTTTAATAATTTAAGAAAAAGATGAATAAGTCATTTATGACATGTAGAAATCATCCATAGCTCAATATGATACATGGTATTACCCATATGACTTGAAATGGGTGCTTCTTATTTAAAAATGTTATTTCTGTTGAAAAAATGTATCACTCGATTAAAACTAATAAAACATACTCATATTGTCTTGATACTTCAAGAAAACAATCCATAAGTCATTTTGACACATAGGAATTAATTTCATGTCAACCGGACTCACAGTGTGATCGGTATGACTCAAAATGTGTGTTTTCAGTTTAAAAATGACATTTCAGTTAAAAATATGTGTCACTCATTAAAAACCCTGAAACGACACTTATATTTTCATCATACTTTATAAAAATTATCTTTTAAGTGATTTTTTTTTATTTTTAGGAATCAGTCTTACATTAATTTGGTAAATAGTGTGACCAACATGACTCAAAGTGCGTGTTTTTATTTAAAATTGACATTTTAGTTCAAAAGACATGTGTCATACACAAAACCAAGAAAACACATTCATTTTTTTCTTGATAATTTAGTATAAAAATTCATAAGTAATTTTTGATTTGTAGGAATCATATACACCTTAATCTGATGTACGGTGTGACTGGTACAACTCAACATGTGTGGTTTTAGTTTAAAAATGTCATTTTAGTACAAAAGATGTGTGACATACTCAAAAATGGTCAAACACTTTTATACTATTTTGATAATTTAGGAAAAATATCCCTAAGTCCTTTGTGACATTTAGGAATAATTTGTACCTCAATCTGATACACGGTGTGACTAGTATGACTTGAAATGTGTGTTTTCTGTTTAAAAAGAAATTTTAGTTAATAACTTGTATCACTCACTAGAAATCAGGAAAAAATGATCAAATTTCTTTGATACTTTAGGAAAAATATCCATAAGTTGTTTTAACATGTAAGAATCGTCTTCATGTCAATCTAACACATGGTGTGATCGGTATGACTCAAAGTGTGTTCTTTCAATTTAAAAATGAAATTTTAGTTAAAAATCTATGCCACTCACTAAAAACAAATAAAACAGACTCTAATTGTCTTGATAAATTCGGATAATGTTCCTTAAGTCATTTTTTACATGTAGGAATCAACCACACATCAATATGATGCATGATGTGATCAGTGTGACTCAAATTGTGTGTATTTTTTTAATATGGTCATTTTAGTTCAAAACACACATCACATACTTAAAACTGAGAAAATGTGATCGTATTTTTTTGATACTTTAGAAAAATGATCCATAAATCATTTGTGACATGTTGGAATCAACTAAAAATTAATATGAAACATGGTGTTCCTGGTATGAATCAAAGTTTATGTATTTAGTTTAAAATTTACACTTTTGTTTAAAACACAAATCACATACTTAAAACTAATAAAATTAATTAGTAATGTCTTAATAATTTAGGTAAATAGTGTATAAATCATTTTTTATGTGTAAAAATTAACTACACTTTTATCTACCACACTGTGTGCCCGATATGACTCGAATTATATGTTTTTAGTTTTAAAGTGTCATTTTATTAATTTATTATTTCATATTTATTTTTAATTTATTTCTTTATAGTACTACTAGAATAAGAATTGTTTATTTATATAGTTTCACTCTTTTTCTTGAGTTGGGGTAGTTAGTTTGGCAGCTAGCAGCAAGATCGGGCTCTATTAGAGGGGTTCGAGGGAAAAAGACAACATAACATTTATGTTTTTAAATTTATTGATATTTGTAAAAAAATTTACATACCACTATAACTATAAAAACCAATTTTTTAAATTTATTTAATACAATGTTTTTTATATATATTGGTGATTTAAATTTAATTTCAATTAAATTTTGGATTTGTTGCTGTAGTGTGATGTAATTTTAGCAGCACACTACTATAACATGGATTTTATTAAATATATTTCTAGTGATGACAAAATATCCCTTCATTAGTAAAAAAATACACTGATAAAGGGGGTACTTTATCAGTACTAAACTAGCACTGATAAAGGATCTCCTTTATTAGTGATATTTTTAGCACTGATAAATGCCATCGACTTATCAGATTTTAAAAGTTCTTAGAACCTTAGTGATTTTTTAAAACATTTAAAGGATATTTCAAGAGTTGTTAAAGACCATATATAAAATAGTGTGCATGTGGAAATTGATATGAAAATAGGGGTTGATTTTTTTCAAAAAATCAGGTAGGGTAAAAATAAAACTAGTAGACCAAAATTCCATCCCTTTTGTTTTTTTTTTGTATCCCTATTTTCAATTTAATTGAAGTATTTTAGATATAATAATTACTATTATAATGATAATAATTATATTTTTATATTATAATATTTTAAAACAAATATAAAACTAATCATGAGTAAATATGAGTAGGAGTTTGGGGATTACTAGGGTGGTAAATTCACCTCATAATCCTGCATCAAACCTGAGTTCTAATCCAAGTGGTGGAAAATTTTGAAGGCAGTATAGCAGTACTGTAACATTGTAGTTGTGTGGGTATTTTAGAAATCACTATAGAAGAGTATTTTAGCACTATTAATATTCATCACAATGGGATATTGGGCCTTGGAATTGGATCTTTAGGCCACAAGAGTATCTTTTGATCAGTGGAGTGTGAGGCAGTGTGAGGGTGGTCACGTGTGAAGTCTTTTGGATGTAGGATGGTCATTAGAGTGGTGATTGGTCATTTTTAGAAGTGAAAAACATTAAAAAAACTCTTGTTGAAGGCCTCATCCACTTATTTGAGGTTGGTCTCCAATGTATACATACATGTAAAAAAATATACTAAAAAAACATACATATAGATAAATATATTTAAAAAAATTTTAAGTACACACACACACACACACACATATTTATACATGTACGTAAATATATATATATATATATATAAGTACATAATATATATTTATATATATGCATATATAACAATATAAAAATAAATTAGTGTTTACATACTTACATATATGCATGTGCTAAGTAAATACCTACACATATACAGACACACACACACACATATTAACACACACACAAATATATATATATACACACATTTATATATACATATTAATAAAATTACTACAAAAATATAATCATATGTGTACATAAATACATAAATCCAAATTAATATTACTACATAAATATATATTAATAAAATTATATACATTATAAGAAAAATTGGCTATGGCCATGAGTGAAAACAGTAGTTGTGGACCAAATGTTTATGGATATAGGTTAGTCCATGAGTGTCACATATGTGGTAACTATACTCTTGGAAATAACTCACATTGGTTATTGACATGGACCATGACCTTAGCCATTTTGATGGGTTAAGGGGGATCATCACATGATTATTTACTTAAGAAGAAACCCATATAATTAACTAATTTATCATCAACAGATGATATGTGTGATAAAATAAATAATGATACGGGCATGGGTATACTTGAAAAGCAATTGTAAACTCCATATTCAACCTTTTATTTAGTATGTTTGAAGAGAATCACTTTAGCAACAAACAAATACTTCCTAACACACTATTCCATTATGGTGTTCCTGGAGGAGTGAGTTGTGAAACAATTACTAAATCTCTTATATGATTGGATTAAGTATTCACCACCTTGATTCAATTAGAAAATATTAATTCTTTTTTTAGTTTATCTTGTACTTTGTTTTGAAAATATTTGAAATTTTCAAATGATTTATATCTTTGTATCATCAAAAACACGTAACCATGCCAACTAAAGTCATTAGTTAAAGTAATGAAGTTCCTAAAATCACCACTTTCTTGAGTACTCATTGGTCTACATACATTTCTATGTATGAGATATAGTATCCCACTATCCCTTTCACCTTTTCCACTAAAAGTGGATTTGGTTATTTTTCCTAATAAAAAATATTTGCAGGTATCAAACAATTCATAATCTAATGGTTCCAACAATCCATATCTATGGATTCTTTGGATGTGTTTCTCATTTATATGTCCAGGAATACAATGCCAAAGGTAGGTGGTATTAGAATCTACTTAACCTTGTTATTTTGAATATTATAGATAGAATATTATATATATAGAATATATAAACCATTTATTATATTCCTAATATCACAAAACATCTCATTCATATATATAGAACAACTCTTGTTCTTAATAGTGAATAAAAATATCTTCTTATCCAAACAAGATACATAAATTGATTTTTTTATATGTAGTGAGAATGTAATAATCATTCTATAATTATATAATTAATACACTTTGTAAATTTATACCATAAGTGATTAATTCTAATGAAAAATATTATTCTCCATTACCAACATAAAGATTTACTTCACCCTTTTTCAATTGACTCTTATCTCTGAGTCTATGTTTATTAGAATAAATGTGTAATACACACTCTATATCCAATACCCATGAGTCAAAGTTGGTGAAATTAACCTTTATAACATTCACATTATGATGCTCAGAATTCCTCTCTTTGAGAATACTTCTCAACCTTAATTAATAATTTAGAACTAACTTATAATTCATACATATAAGGGATCTAGAAATTATTATCATGTAGTAATCCATAATATAAAAAAATAAATATTTATGAGTGAGTATCATGTTTTATATCTTTTCATCAATTAATTTTAAAGAAATTACTCCCACTAAAAATGATGACCTTATACATCATATCCATTTAGTGATATAAGATCAATTTTTAAAAAGCAATGGGTCTACTGGGGAATTCATATCACCACTTAGATACTCAGGTAGGGAATCATCTCAATTATAATAGTTATGATTGTTTTTTATGCTTTCTTCAGGTGTTCACATCCTTGTGGGACGCACCGACTGTTTCCCCATATTCCCAATTTCTAAAGGCGTGTGACATTCATCACTTCTTCAGTGATGTTTTCTCCTTGTCCAAAATAGGATGATGGAATATTGGTCTCTCATTCCATGTATTCCTCATTGTAATTATTTTCCTAGTCCATGTATCCCTTAGAGATTAATACATTGTTCGTTAAGCTCTTCTCAGTGCCATCTCTTTGTGGATGCTGGTTAATTACATTACATCTGTCAGGATATTCCAAGGGGGTCAAGTCATGGCAGCAACCTTTGGTCAAGAAAGTGGTCATGTTGGGCATCGATGGCATGTTTAGATGCTGAAACGCTATAAAAAATGTATTCTTCCTTGTTAGAGGGCTTCTCAAGGGTGTGGAAACTCGAGGATTCCCATGTAGATTATAAGGTATCTTATGCCAGAGGAATGTCTCTAAGGTTTTCCTCGGTTTCCCATGTTTGAAGTGAGTCATTTCACAAGTTTAACATCTATAAGAGATGGATTGGACTCATAAGAACACTTATAAAAGTGGATCAGATAGGTACATCCCTGGGAGGGAGCACCTGGAGGATTTATCATATGGATGGATCAGAATGCCCAATAAGGATGGAACCGGGATGGTGTGCCCCAAAAGGGAAAGGTTTCACATCTTAAAGGTTGATCTAGACATCACAAAGGACAGATCAGGGAGGAGCACCCCAAAAACTGGAACACCAAGGTTTACCATTGGCTATGATTGAACCTCATGGAGGCTTCATATATACCCTGTTTAGAAAAAAGGGATCAAAACCCACATAGTTCTAAGGAGTGATTTAGGGATTACACATGGTATGATGACCTTTGAAAGAGGAGAACTATTGGTTGGATGGATATGATTTGTTGGGATTATGCATGGTTAGCTACCCATGTGGATGATGTGAGTTCACTGGGATGTGGCGGCCTGAATAAAATCAAGATGGATTTGGAGGATGTTTTGAAGGATGAGGATGGATGATGTGGAACCAACATGAAGGTGACAGTGCTGGGCTTGAACCTGAGGGACTCTTCCTACATATCTCAGTGGAGAGGAATCAAATTCCATATAGTTCAATGGGGTTATGGGACACCTAAGGAGGAGGACCATAAGAATGGAGTGTATGGATGGGTACCCAAAGGAATTAGAACCTCTGGGTTGGGGCACAATCTTCCCGAGACACAACAGATTGAAGTATATATCAGGATGGGAAATGGGTGATGGGATTAAACCTTGGGGAGGATTCCTAAATACCATGTTTTAAAGGTAGGTATCAAAGTCCACATAGTTTAGGATAGGGGCATTGAATTGGGGAGTAAAATAACAACGACTTGGAGACGCTCTAGGGGATTATGTGTGGTTCGAGGCCCTTTTCAAGAGGGGAACTCTTGGTTGGAGATGTATGGTGAAGTGTAGGGCTCATGCATGGTTAGCTTCCCATGCGGATCAGAACACCTCAAGGAGGCGGATTCAGGAGAGGCATCCCAAAAATGGTAAAATTTCACATTAGGAGGATACATCCCTAGAAGGGAGCACCATATTTTACCATTGTTTTGGATTTAACCTCAGAGAGGCCTCCTATATACCATGTTTAGAAGATAGAGATAAAAACCCACATAGTTTGGAACGTACAATTTAACATCATGTAGGACAAGTGAACCGACATGAAATAGTTAGAATAAATGGATTGTAGAGAGTGATAGACTTGAACCTCAGAGAGGCTTCCTATGTACCCTATTTGCAATACGGGGATCAAAGTCCACATAGTTATAAGTGGGACATGGGGATTATGCATGGATAGTGACCCAAAATAATGATGGGGATTATGCACGGTTAGCGGCCCAAAGAGGATTTCATGGTCACTATCACTCTAAGCCCATGTGAGTCATGATCGTTGTGAGAAACAAGAGGTAACAATAGACCTGACAATCATGTCGTGAAAGATGCTTCTACGAGAGGTAGTGTGGAGATTATGCATGGCTAGGGGCCTAGGGAGATGTAAATTGGGACTTAAACCAGGGGGAATCACAAGGAAGTAGTTCAGGGCTTATGTGGAGACTGCCTGAGGTTCCCATGGAAACAAATCCCAAAGGGAGAGAGAATGGATTGAGAAGGCGAGAAGAAAATAGTTTCCTATCTCATCCCCTCTCTGATATTCTCAGACTTTTCATGAATGGGGAAAATTACAGTTTAATGTCATGTGTTGAGGACATGGGTGCTTGGATGTTTAACGTCCAGTAGTTCTGATGATGAGGACTCACTTCTCATCCCTTGGACTTACATAACTTTTACCAACCCACACTTAGGGAAGGGAAGGCACAAGCAATGGCCAATGGGAGTGAGGTGGAGTAGTGGTCGATAAAGGGGTCTACAATATCATATCTCTTTGAAGAAGCAATAGTTGTTAGTGTACCTATACAGGTAAGCATTAGGTAGGGAAATGCGATATAATACACCGCATGAGGGACCAATAAATCACTACCTATGATCCTATAGGGATACATAGAGGAGGTGCACACAAGATGTGAGTGTTGTGTTAAATAGGATATTGAACATGGTGACTTGGGGTAAGGATAAACCATAGAGTCTATAGGAATGTGTGTGTGCAATTTTGGAGACTTGCGTGCAGAAGGATGAGGCTTGAGCACAATATGTAGTATTAAAGTGAAAATATTGCATGAAAGAGGGGTATTTTTCATGCACATGACTTAGGTGAAAAAGAAACGGGTGAGGGTCAATCCCTTGTGCACACAATTGAAGGTGGACCCATGGGGGACCTGTCACACAAGATCCAATCCCTTGACATGATGAATTTTATGTAGTCATGGAAGGGAGAGTCTTGCATGCATGAGAGTGAAAGTTTGAATTCTGGACCATTACCCCGAAAAAAGAGGGGTACCCATAATTTTATAGGTGAATATCACAGTGGGATCACATAAGTAAGCCAGTATAGAAGAGAGATGTTGACGCCTCATTGGGAACGTAAGAGTCTTGTGTGCATATTTTCAGCCTTGTGTGCTATCCTTCATGCTTATTTGCACTTGTCTTTTCCATTTTTTGGAGGTTGGAGTGAAAGATCACATGTGAAATCACATTGGGTTCACAAGGTCCTTGAATTCAGAATTTTAGACTTACATGCTATCATTCATGGCTCTGTGCACTTTCCTTTGCTGTTTTTGGGAGATCGGGGTGAAAGATCACATTTGACATTGCATTGGGTGTACAGGGACCTTGTTCTCACAATTTTGGATGTGCGCGCAGGCGTCCAATATTGCATGCGGCTTCCTTGGGGTTCTTGAAATTATCTACTGAGTCAAATTATGACACTGGTCCGTGGAAATATGCCTAATTATGACCTCAATAAGAATTAATTTCCAACAAATTTTTTCCCTCATAATCTAAGCTGAAAGGGCACCATAAGGTCAGGTTCCAAGGGAAACACTGAGGAGAACAATGTGTCTGAAGGGGTGTGTGAAAATTTCCATTCCGGTGTATAAGAATATTTGTGTGCATGTGGAAGACCTGGTACATGCATATAAATATGATGAGGGGCCCAAGTCATAGTACCTTGATATTCCATATGACAATTGAATCTCTCTTGTGCATGTAAGTTAATTATTTTTGTGCAAAATACCTAAGTTCAGTTGCTTGTTTTCACGCAACTACCAAAACTTGTGCCCTCTTGACTTAGTCAATTTTTTCCTAGCCATCATACAATCTTGTGTGAAACCATTGGTTTTTTACACCAAGTATTAATATTTTAGGCCGAATCCTTTGTGAATTTGTGAATTGATAGACATGTTTGGTGAACATATCGATATTGAGAGGGAGGTCAACTTTTCTGCAAAGAGGTATGAGTTTATTGTGAACCCCCACATTCTCCATGTCAGAAGGGTTCTTTCAGATGATCTGATGCTCCTATGAATGCCGACACAGGCACAAAAGGATTACATCCTGTGAAATAGCTTCCAAAAATGGAATTTTGGAATCCTGAAGGAAGTGATCATTCTAGGTTTCGAGAACAACATTCTGCGGTCATTGGTAATTCATGAGGATAACCTTTAATGGTAAGAAAACATGAATAATGGCCACCCACCCATGGAGACTTTGGAAATATCCATCCATGTCAAGAATCTGAGGATCCATGCTATCATGGGGGTGAACCAGGGGTTGAATAATTTCCCTCCCATTACACAAGCACTTTCCAGAGCAGCAGTATTGGGATTTGTGGCTCGGGTGGGGGGGGGGATTTTACCAGTGAGTGGGAATGGATGTTTTGGGTGCACTAAACATGTGATGAATTTTGGGAGGTGCTTAGACACATCAGGTTGTTTGAAGATGTGTGGAAATTGTAGTTTCATTTCTATCATCAGCAGGAACTAGTTTCAGAGTTGTTCATCCGGTGGTCCCCTAACATGAACACCTTCCACCTCTACCATAGTGAGGTCGGTATCAGTCTTTGGAATGTTCACTTCATAGGAGGAATTCCTTTGGAGGGGATTTGATATGAAAATTTTCTACCAACAAAGAACATCTATGGAAATAAGGCATGGACCCCTATTCTCACATGGCATCTGCTGGACTTAGCTATGGAGAGTCTAGGGATCAAATAGATCCTAAAGGAAATATCTTACCTTGGATGGTTCAGTATGTTCCTAAAGAGGGATGGTAGGGTGAGGGTGTTAGGATGAGGGAAGTAGTTTTCAAACATGTCATAGAGGGGAAAGGAAATATCATTTTGGGTGATCCTAGAAGTAGGAGAATACCACTTGTGGGGCTTCTGTGTGAATTAAACCTAAGATCTACAAGTACGATACACTGGTTTCTTTGCTACCTTCCTAAGTGGGTGGCTATTTCCAGTGAGGGAAACGAGGATGGGGGTTTGTCCAGGGACACTGGTGATGGTTAGGATTATGGAATCTTGCAATAAGATTAACCTAGGGTTGAATGTATTGGAAAGGCTATATAAAATTATAGGGAACATTTCAAAAGTAAGTACACATAGGATAATCTATGAACAATTCCAAATCTTTCATGGCTAGGTTGTAGCTCACTTTAGTGGAAATGATTTCCCAAATTCCATCTTTATTCCAAGCGATAGTCTGTGACCACCTCTACTGAATATTGTTGGGGTATAGTCACTGACACTTAACAAGGAAGGGGTCACGATTCAAATCAACAACCATGAAAACTTCAACTTCTACCCATTCCACACCCCAGATGGCCAAATGGTGGATGACCTGTAAAGTCTGTTGGAGTAAAGGGAGTGCATGTAGAGTATCACGGGCGGTGTACTAGTTTTTTTCATTGACGACAAGATCCTTTGTGAGCCCAACACGCCATCATAGTTTTCCAAACAGTTGAGGTGCTTTCAACGGATCCCAAAGAAGGTGTGTATAGATGTTTAGGAATATAATCATCCATGTATCCTTTTCTAGTTTTTTCTAATGTTCACAACTTCCAGCTTGGTTGAAAAAGTCACCCTGCCCTCTGCTGATATTGATTCTGGCCTGTCAATGGAATATGATGATCAATTGGTAGCGGTGTATCTGGAAGCAATTATTCATAAGTGAATCTGAAAAATCATGGAAGCAAGTTTGGAGTCTGGATGGTGAGATAATAGGAAAGATTATATTGGGGAAGTGAGACTAGAGGAAATCATGGCGGCTAGGGTGGCACAAGCGGTAACCTCGGTGGTAGGAGCGTTATAAGGTGTGGTTGCACCTCCAAATTCTTAAGTGGGGTGGTCCCAGAGCCCACCTCATGGACCTGTTAGATAATCCCTTAGGAATAAAATCATACATCTCCAACAATAGACTCTCGATGCCATTTTTCAAACCCAATGGTCTTCTTGGAGAATGTTGTGATAATAACTATCAACTGAAGACCTATGGTGAATGCTAGTGCTCATGGGGAATGATATTCCTGAAGTTGGGTGCATTCAAGTAGGGTAAAAGGTGAATTTTCATCACTAATATGCACACCTGATGGCTATGGACACCTATGAATTCCAATAGGGGTAGTATGAAAGACCAAATTTCTTGGTCAAAGTAATGCTCGGACAAAAACTTGATCCCAAAAACATGCCACCCAAGGATAATGGAGACGATGTAGAAGATGAAAATAGAGAATCATAGGAGTATAAAGTAGAAGAATAGGATGATGAGGATGATGAGAATGAAGAACACGGAGGTTAGGAGTCTCATAGGATAGTGGCTTACCAGGGGAGCCCATGGGAGAGTGACAAAATCACGGGCTCTGACGAGGAAATTGCCGCTCACCTCAAAGTAAGCTTTGAATTGTTTACCTCTTGGTCTTTTTTTACCATTTAGATCCACTTAACAAAAATTTATCTTGACCATGAAAAAAATTGTGATGACCAATAGGCTCCTGCTGAAGGGGATGGAGATGTGCCAATGGCTGCAGAAAGTCATCTCCCCGAGCCTGCATCTAGGGCTGAGCAAGGAGGCAGATCAATCATGGATGAAGCGGCTAGACATGATTCGACTGAAAGGGATGAAGAAACAACCTTAGAGTCTTAGTTTGTCCCCACTATTCAAAAGTATCCCATGATAATCATTGGGATGACAATAGCTGAGGGGTATCTGGTGGCAGAGGAAGCTCCTACAGTTATCCTACCACATGATCTAGTGACACTTATCTCTTGTAATTATCTACCTTCACAAGATCATATTGGTAATATGGTTATCTGGATGATCAAGGTGCTCATTCCATGAAGTTCTCATGAGAATACAAGCCCTGAAAACCAAAGAATACGGGACATCTTTGGGATCTCTCTTGACAGTTATACCTTCCCATGAGGATCCAACCATTCTAGCTGATCAGGCTTTAGCACCCAGTGAGAAATAAATAGTGGATATAGGTAATGGAACTACTAGGATGGAGCCTAAAGCTAAAGAGGGTAGAGAAGAATAAGAGATGAGTGAAGAGGGTTAACCTCGTGTCATAGATCCCACCCCTCAGAAAGAATTCCTGAAGAAGACCTTGTTACCAAACTTCTGGGGGGCCTTTCCAGAATATGAACCCACTAATCCCGTAGAGCTAGCCAAATCTGACTTTGATGCATCTAAGGATAGTCAGAGGACCCATCGCCGATCATGGAATTATATCAAGTGATTTATTGATATCCTGAAGGAAGAATGACTGAATTGAATGGGGTCACTTCACACCTAGTTTCACTGTCTTTGTGATGGTGGGTGGATGCTATCCATCTTCACATGACAATTCAAAACTATCTTGCTAGGAAGATGTGGAAGAGAAGTCAACATCTAGATGATTTCTAGTTTATGAAGAAATATAAGAACATCCAAAATATCCATGAGTCTGAGTAGAAGATGTGAATTCTTTGTGGGAAGATGAACGAGAATTCTATATTCATCACCAACTAGTCAGAACTTGTCGAACGATTACAGGCCCAACTGGAGGAGGCCCAGAAATTTCTGGAACAAATAATTCAACAAGTTGATGAACTTCGTGTTAGAGTTGGTTTCCTGAGAACCAATTGTTTGTACCTTTATTACGTGAATGTACACTTATTATATATTGTTCATTATTCTGCATGACTATAATATAATAATGTCCAGGAATATTTGTTGCATTAATAAGGTCATGGAAGATCCCCACTATGATGAGAACCTTTAGATTCTATAAAAATATTCTTAAATAAAGTTCTATAGTTGGATGAAATACAATGATAGGACACATAGTATACAGACTATCATGTGTGAGTACTCGTAAGAATACGAGACTCTCTCTCATGGATTTTGAACTTGGTAATATCCAAGTTGGGAGATTATGAGAACCGACCCGCTAGTAGCAATTCCACATGTCTTGGTGTAATCGGACATTGCTATCTATGAGCGTGTGTACTGGTCCTTAGACTAGAAGATTATCATTAACTCATGTCATGACTCGCTCAGTTAAATTTTCTGATGAAAACCATCACGAAGATAGTTGGCGGGATGTAGGGTACGCTGGGTGCATCATGAATGACATGTTGTTAATGGATAAGTCGAGGAAGGATCTGTCCCTTCCATAGCTATGGAAGTAGATATCATTGGCCCTTTTATTGAAATAGAAATATTGCCCAAATTCCATGGCCATGGTGTAACGATGAGTTTATTTCTGGAAGTTAAAGAATGACAGATCAAGCATATCGGTTTATGACACTGCCATGAAACCTGCTTGATGAGATATTAAGACAAACAAATTAAATTACACGGTAAGCATTCGTATGAGGTGACACATCAATGAGGCATCAACTTCTTTCTCTTGGGTGCCTTTACCCATTTCTAGACAATAATCTTGGACTTTAGGAAAGCCTGCCTAATGCCAACAATAAAGAGGTCTAGAGGGTCACACACTAAGTGTATCCAAGTATCTAAAGTAGAATAAAGATTATTCCCATACATGGTTTAATAATTATTCAAGGAAGTCTAAATTGTTTTAATGATGGAGTAAGAATACAATGAAAACAAGATATACATGTTGTGTATTAATGATTACATGCCGTGTAGTTTTCATTTTGGAAAGGAAATGAAAAACAAGTACACAACGTGTATTAATGATTACACGCCGTGTAGTTTTATGAAAAAAAAGTGCACACCGTGTATTAATGAGTACACGATGTGTAGTTTTTCCAGTCAGGATTTTGAGGAAATAATATTGTTTTATTAAATGATATTTATTTTAATTAGCGTGGGCACATGTCAAGGAATTAATGATTCGACATGGGGGGTTTTCAATAAGAGTTATTGAAATAAATAAAACGCATAACGCATTTATTTATTGTCATACCTATATAACCTAAAACCTGATTATAAATATCCTCACAACCCCAACACTTTTCCTTAATCGTTGTGAACAACAATTCTGAAGAATTGTCTCAAGGATGAAAGAATTCCTTCCTCCAAGAACGCTCTCATGATCAAGAGAGATCCTCCTCCATCAGATCAACGCGGTCTAAGGAGGACAATGAAAGCAAAGGTTTCTCTATGCTAGGACCTAGAGACTCATTTGGTAACGTCTAGAGATACATGGTGCACGTGTGTATCACCACTAGAGTAAGTCTACACTTGGCATCTATGATGCAACGATGAATCACATCAGAACATGATCAGAAATATCAAGAAGAAAGAAGGCCAAAAAAGGTACTTCTTGTAAATTAATTAAATTAATTATAATCAACCTGTGACAATCCTCGTTTGTGGTTCTAGGACTATTGTTTTTCTTTGTCTATTTCTATGATTTGATCCATGGATTATGGAATTTATTATCATATTGATCTCAGATTGATCATTCCTAATGAAAAAAATCCATGTGGGCACATCCACTGATGAGCTTCCGCTAAGCCCGAAACCTTCAAATGTTATTAGAGGGAGGTTATAATGTTGATTATAGTTATTTAATTTTCATTGATAATTTACACATTTATATTTTATTCAATTCAAGATAAATCATTCTATAAAACTGAATGAATGAGATCTGTTCTTCCTCCTTCATTTCTCGATTCACATCACAGAAATGACCTTTTAATTTTAATTTTTATTAAAATAAAAATAAGAAACTCATCTGGAGGAGCCTCGCTTTCTGTTTGTACAACACAAGAATACACAACATGTAATGAAAACTACATGTCATGTACTTAGGTTCAATGAACCAGTACTGGTCCACCAAACCACACCATGTGAATTGAGTATACCTAAGTAATTATTACACCATGTTGAACAGAACTAAATGGCACGTGGAAACTAGAATACACGGTGTGTATGTTGAATCAACATGTCGTGTAGTTCGATCCGGCCCAGGTGAAACCGTGTACAAGGAGAAGTCGCGTACCGAGTACATGGGATTGCAAGACTGGTAACCACATAACAAGGAAGTACACACCGTGTTAGATTAATATGCACATCGTGTACTCCAAAATTTCCAAATTATAGAAATCATACCAAATCCCCTGGCGTGTACTTTGGATAAAGGGTGAAAACAAATACACTTTGTGTAATATAGCCTACATACCATCTACTTTCCAGAAATGGAATTTCACTGGGTTTCCTCCAAAGTACAAAGACCCATACAAGAAATATGGATGAGAAGAATCTCAAGGACATTCAGAAAGAAATTTAAGATAAAGAGTTGATTAATTATAAGATCATAATTAATTTAATTCAATAATGACTTATCTTAAACAAAATAATGATTAAAATAATTTGAATACTAAATATGCGTAAATGTCGTTGCATGCTATGGATGATCAGGAGCTATACCAAAGACACTTTGTGTGTGTATGGTTTAATTTAAATTTATTTAATTTAAATTCGTTGGCCTGTGAGCCTTCTTCCAATAAAATATAGGGCCTTCATACCCATCGTTTCTTTAATTTAAACTGCATGTAATGGATGATCTCCTAAGACAGAGGAGATGGTTCATAATATGAAGCTGAGGAGAAACCAACACAATAAGATACAAAGGTGGATATGTGGGAGCTATAAAACATGAACCATCAGGTTCAAGGTGTTTTTCCCTAGGTTAGGGTTAGCTTATCGAAACCGCTAAATAAGCTAACTAATAGAAGCTCATGATCATGCCATCTTATTTTATTTTAGTATGATTGCATGGTTTATTTATTATGTATGTGTTTTTTCGATCACATAGTTAATAAAAATAAACAAGTAGGTAAATATAGAATAAAATAAAATCTAGATTATGCGTAAACATTATCAGAACATGGTTAATCACTTAAGAAAGCATCACTTAATATTAACAATCATGTGATAATGAGAAACTATGCATAAAGGATTAAAATCCCTCAAATACCATATTAAGTCAGACCAAGCCTTTTGTTACTTGATTAAGGGCAAGACTCAATAAAACTATGTGTTTGACCAACCCTTGTTCGGAAACTTACTTTTATAAAGGATTCTCTTATGAAAGTTTTGGGCTGACATAAACATTTTACATAAAGAGGAGTATCCCTTGTTAGACTTGTTATAAAATGGAGGTAAGTGTTGAGGAAATCCATGTTAGGATTTCAGGATTGGGGAGTCCACTCAACAGATCAAGGAACAGTAAGATCACAGTTGGAAAATACCTGCCTACCTAAATACCTTCAAATATCTTGACCAACCCTTGTTGGGGTTATGCGAAGGGGAATATGGATCCTTTCCACTATAATTTCATGGAAACTGGACATTCTGAGTTCAATGGTGAGGGCCATTGGGAATTGATAAAATAGTGGGAGAATTAATAAATTCATTTATTATTTTTCATAAAACATAATCAAAAGGTACTGATAAATATGTTCTTTTAATTTTTATAATCAATATGAAAAACTCATCAACCACATTTTCTCTGTGATCAATTCTGGATAAAGACAATATCCTCACCGAAATTAACTTTCAAGAATGGTTTAGGCACCTTCGGGTTATCCTACGCCATGAATGAAAGTTTTACATGCTGAAGTCCTTACTTCTTAATTTGCCTTCCCAAGCGGCGAGTGGTGAAGATTTCCTAGTCTATGATCAAAATTTTAGTGATGCACTCGACGTTCAATGTTTGATGCTATAATCAATGTCTAGTGAGCTCATGAAGTCTCATGAAGACATGGATGCCTATAGCATGCTCGAGCACCTCTGTGGTCTATACCAGGAGAGAGCAAGGCGGGAAAGGTTTGAGATCTCCAAGGCTCTATTTTTGAGCAAGCTTGGAGAGGGTGCCCTAGCAGGGCCTCATGTAGTCAAGATCATTGGGAACATTAAGCGCTTATAGGTTCTAGTGTTTAAACTCCCCAAATAACTGGGTACCGATCTCATTCTTTCATCACTTCCCCAGAGATTCTCTAACTTTGTTGTAAATTTCAACATAAACAACATTGAGAAGTCTATATCTGATCTTCATATCCTCATTCTCCAAGTGGAAAATGATACGAAGCATTAAAATCCTTATGTCCAAATAGTGAATAAAAGGAAAGAAAAGGAAAATATCTTTAAGCTTAAAGATTCTTCAAGGCCTTCCAAGAAAAGGAAGATCAAAGGGGAGGCAAGAGAACAGGAGGCTATTTGTTTTGCTTGTGGAAATAAGGGCCACTGGAAGAAAAACTTCACCCAGCCAAGGAAGCAAGGGGAAGATTTAGGTGCATTTGTTATTGAATGTAATCTATATATTTCTACAAATTGGGTATTAGATACTGCTTGTGGTGCTCACATCTGTATCCAAATATATGAACCAAGTAGATTCAAAAAGATTGACCGAGGTGATGTGGATCTACGAGTAGCCAACGAAGCCGGACTCGCTACTGTAGCTGTCGGAGACTACCACCTCACATTGCCTACTGGGATGGTCTTGGTATTAAAAGGATGTTATTATTTACCATCTGTAAGCAAAAACATTATTTCATTATCTAGATTAGATACTGATGGATTCATCTTCATGTTTGGAAATGAATGTTGCTACTTTTATAAAGATAGCATTTTTTTGGTAGGGCACATTTAAATAACAGCCTTTATGTGTTATAATACACAAACCAAGTAATGAAAATTGATGAAAATGTTAATTCACATGAATCATACCACACACAACTTTGGAATCAACGGCTAGGTCATGTCAATGAGAAACATTTGAAAAAATTACATCAAGATGGGTATTTAGATTCTTTCGAACTAAAACCACTTGGTGTATGTCATGTGTGTCTACAAGGAAAAATGACCAAAGCCCCATTTAGTGGGAAAAGTGAAAGGGCTAAAGGTCATCTATAATTAGTTCACACAGATGTGTGTGGATGATTTCCAGTTGAATCAAGGGGTGGGTTCTTGTACTTCATAACTTTTACTGATGATTTTAGTATATATGGATATATTTAATTAATGAGGTATAAGTCAGATTCTTTTGATCGGTTTAAATAATACAAGAATGAAGTTGAGAACCAGCTTGGTAAGAAGATTAAGAAACCCCACTCAGATAGAGGAGGATAACATCTTAATCAGGACTTCATTGATTTCTTACATGAGTTTTGGATTTTATCTCGACTCACTCCTCCTTACACGCCTAAGTGGAATGGTATAAGTTAAAGGAGGAACCACACCCTGTTGGACATAGTGAGATCAATGATGAGTCATGCGAGTCTTCCATTATCCTTTTGGGGATATGCAATACAAACAGCATCACACGTACTAAACCAAGTACCAAATAAATCGATAAATGGTATTTCAAATTAGTTATGGAGTGGACGAAAATACATGTTATCAAATTTACATGTGTAGGGTAGCGAAACATTTGTTAAGGCCTCTTCAAGTAACAAACTTGCACCCCGAGGCACAATGTGTATCTTTATATGATATCCCAAGGAAACAAGGGGATATTACCTATACAACCCCTCGGATAAAAATGTTACAGTGGAAAGACATTCCATATTCCTTAAGAGGGAGCACATATCTAAAAGAGATAGTGGGAGTGGATAGACTTCGATGAAGTTGAGGCTCAAGATACACATTAGTTGGTACAAGAACCGATTCACAAAGCCTCGTGGAAGAATAATCTATTCCAGAGGCACAAGAACTGTGTAGGAGCACGAGAGAGGTGAGAGAACTAGAATGATGTGGTTTTCTTGTCACCGAGGATGGTGACTCATTATTGGTTGACAATGATGATCCTCTTACCTATAAGGAAGCAGTTGAAGGCACGGACCTTGCCAAGTGGAAGGAAGCCATGAATTCTGAAATTGATTCCAAGTACCATAACCAAGTTTGGATTTTGGTAGATCCTCTAGTTTATGTAAAGCCTATTGGTAATAAATGGGTATTTAAGAAGAAACTGGACGTGGAGGGACAAGTCAGCACCTATAAGAAATGACTGGTTGCAAAATGTTTTAGACAGTGTCAAGGAATTGACTATAATGAAACCTTTTCACCGGTTGCGATGCTGAAATACATCATAATCCTTTTGGCCATTGTCGCTTACCATGACTATGAAATTTGGAAAGTGGATGTCAAAACAATATTTCTTAATAGGAACCTCTAGGAAGATGTCTACATGACACAACCTGAAGGGTTTGTGACTCCAAAGGATGACAACAACGTATGCAAGTTTCAGAAATTCATTTATGGATTAAAGAGAGCATCAAGTTCATGGAACATTCGTTTTTATGAAGTTGTAACGGAATTTGGATTTGTTAAGAATGAATGTGAGTCTTATGTCTACAAAAGGTTTAGCGGAAGTGTAGTATTTTTCCTAATAGTATATGTTGATGACATATTACTAATTGGAAACGAATTACCTGTCTTAAAGTCAGTTAAGGCATGGTTGGATAAATGCTTCTATATGAAATACTTGGGTGAGGCAACATATATTCTTGGGATCAAGATCCTTCGTGATAAATCCAAGAGAATATTGGGCCTGAGTTGAAGTACATACATTGACAAGATATTGAAGAGATTCGGTATGGAACATTCCAAGATAGGATTGTTTCCAGTGTTACATGGCATTCATCTTTCTAAGAAAACGTGTCCTCAGACACATGAGAAAAGAAAGAAAATGGCAAGGATTTCTTACGCATCTGTGATTGGGTCAGTCATGTATGATATTCTATGTACAAGGCTAGATGTTGATTACACATTAAGTAAAGTAGGAAGATATAAAACTGATCCAAGAGACCGCCATTGGATGGTAGTCAAGACTATCCTTAAGTATCTGAGGCGTACTAAGGATATGTTCCTGGTTTATGGAGGAGATGAGGAACTAGTCATCAGAGGACATGTAGTTGCTAGTTTCTAGACTGATCAAGATGACATGAAGTCACAGACTGGATAAATATTCAGTTTGAATGGAGGTGCAGTGAGCTGAAAGAGCTCAAAGCAAGGTGTGGTGGTAGATTCTACAGCAGATTCTGAGTATATCATAGCTTCTGAGGCAGCTAAAGAAGCAGTATGGTTGCGAAGTTTAATCCAAGAGTTGGATGTAGTACCTAGCAGTAAAGATCCTATCACACTCTATTGTGATAATATTGCAGTGGTGGAACTTGCAAAAGAGTCAAGGTCACATTAGTGGACAAATCACATACTTCGAAAGTATCATCTCTTTAGGGATTTTTTTTAGAGAGATGAA
The DNA here is from genome assembly GCA_963277665.1 of Viscum album. Taxonomy (NCBI): domain Eukaryota; kingdom Viridiplantae; phylum Streptophyta; class Magnoliopsida; order Santalales; family Viscaceae; genus Viscum; species Viscum album. The sequence goes on along the minus strand of OY728157.1, from coordinate 1,841,128,406 downwards.
GTTGCAGTGCACATTACTTCCACATAAGAGAACATGGTGGAGCCCTTAACTAAAGCCTTGACTCAGTAGAAACATGATCATCATGTGAGGTCTAGTGGACTAAAAGTCGTAGGTAGTTGGCTCTAGTCCAATTGGGAGTTTGTTAGAGTTGGTGTCCTGAGAACCAACTATTTTTACTTTGATTACGTGAATGTACACTTATTATATATTGTTCATTGTTCTGCATGACTATAATATAATAATGTCATGGAATATTTGTTGCATTAATAAGGTCATGGCAGATCCACGCTATGATGAGAAACTTGAAATGCTATAACAATATTCTTAAATAAAGTTCTACGGTTGTATGATATACTATGATAGGACACATATTATATAGACCTTGATGTGTGAGTACTCGTAAGAAGACGAGACTCTCTCTCATGGAGTTCGCATTTGGTAATCTCCAAGATGGGAGATTATGAGAACATACCTGTCAGTAGCAATTCTGCATGTCTTGGTGTCATCGTACATTGCTATCTATGAGCCTGTGTAATGGTCCTTAGACTATGATATTATCATTAAATCATTTCATGACTCGTGAACTTAGATTTTCTGATGAAAACTGTCACGAAGATAGTTGGCGGGAAGTAGGATACGTTGGGTGTGTCACAAATGACATGTTGTTAATGGATAAGTCAAGGAATGATTTTTTCATTCCATATTTATGGAAGTAGATTTCCCAGGACCTTTGATTGAAATAGAACTTTTGCCCAAATTCCATGGCCATGGTGTAACAGCGAGTTTATTTCTGGAAGTCAAAGAATGACAGATCAAACATATCAGTTTATGACACTGCTATGAAACCTGATTGATGAGGTATTGAGACAAAGGGATTAAATTACACGGTAAGCATTCATATGAGGTGACACATCAATGCAGCATCAACTTATTTCTCTTGGGTGACTTTACCCGTTGCTAGATAGTAATCTTGGATTTTAGGAAAGCCTACCTAATGCCAATGAGAAAGAGGCCTAGAGGGTCACACACTAAGTGTATCCAAGTGTCTTAATTAGAATAAATATTATTTCCATACGTGGTTTAATAATTATTCAAGGAAGCCTAAATCATTTTAATGATGGAGGAATAATAAAATGAAAACAAGATATACACGTCGTTTATTAATGATTACATGTTGTTTAGTTTTCATTTTGGAAAGGAAATGAAAAACAAGTACACGCCGTGTATTAATGATTACACATCATGTATTAATGATTACACACCATGTAGTTTTTCCAGTCGGGATTTTAAGACAATAATATTGTTTTATTAAATTATATTTATTATAATTAGCATGGGTGCATTTCAAGGAATTAATGATTCGACATGGGGGGTTTTCAATAAGAGTTAATGAAATAAATAAAACACATAACGCGTTTATTTATTATCATAACTTTATAACCTGAAACCCAGTTATAAATATCCTCACAACCCCAATGCTTTTCCTTAATCCTTGTGAACAACAATTCTGGAGAATTCTCTTAAGGCCAAAAGAATTACTTTCTCCAAGAACGCTCTCAAGACCGAGAGAGATCCTCCTCCATCGGATCAACGTGATCTAAGGTGGACAATTAAATCAAAGGTTTCTCCATGCTAGCACCTGAAGAATCCTTTGGCAACATCTACAGATAGGTGGTGCATGTGTGGATCACTGCTAGAGGAAGTCTACACATGGCTTCTGTGGCATAACGATGAATCACATCGGAACGTGATTATAAATATCAACGAAGAAAGAACGTCATAAAAGGTACTTCTTGTAAATTAATTAAATTAATTATAATCAACTTGTGATGATCCTCATTTTTGGTTCTGGGACTATTGTTCTTCTTCGTCTATTTCTATGATTCAATCTGCGGAGTCTGGATTTTATCGTCGTATTCATCTTGGATTGATCATTTCTAATGAACAAAATCCAAGTGGGCACATCCACCCATGATCTTCCACTACGTCTAGAACCTTCACTTCAAGAAAAATTGGATCAAATAAAAATTAGGGAAAATGAGCTTTTCCATGATGCTTTAAATGATGAGAGAGATCTTAGGAAGAATTAGGGGACTCTGGAAGCCATGTTCCAAAATATGGCAGCATTGAAGCATTATATTGAAGGGGTAGATCCCTAAAGGCTGTGTTTTGGCCAAACTTAAATTATAAAACATACTCTTTTTTCTTGGTAACTTTGAACTGCATACATAGAAATATTTCTTATCATTTTTTTTAATTACTTCACCTCGATCATTTTTTTGTGAAGCAACTAACAATCAATTCCCAATATCACATGGTTCATACCCCATGTGAGAAATAATGGATTATTTCTTAATCGTTCACTTTGTATGAGAGTTCCAGATAATCATTTAATACTTGGGGTCTGCTATTATTGGCTGACCACTCATAGTATTCAGGTTAAGAGGGACTGTGACTTGAGAATAGGGCTCTCAAAACAACCAACTTACATTTCCCAACATTCTCTATTACATGAGTGGGATAACGCCAGGGTGTTGGAATTATTCTGAACAAAAGCGAATGTGGAGTGTGAATCATGAAACCAAGAACTCATGACAAAATTATGAGTGGCATTATGATATAGGATAGTTTCTAACCACATTTGAAATTCAGTACCTTTACTGATAGTCTGGAATAAGGGTAAACAAACAAGGGACAACTATTGATTGTATTTGAAAAAACATGGCCTAACTCGAGATGTCATCCAATATCTTCCAAGATGTTGGATCGGGATGGTAAGCGATCCATATGGTCAAGAAACATACCATTAAGGAGTCCCTTCAAACCTGAAAGATGATGAAAATATGAATGGGGGGCATAAAAAGCATGAAAATGGAGTTATGGAATGTTTTAAAGGATTCCAACACTCTTGAAAATATGCCATTGTGTCTTGGAGCACATTGGTATAGGTGTATTGGTCTGAAAAAAGATCAAACCTATCCTCTAGGGGAGCATCATCTCAGATACTAAATGATAGATAAAGATGCAAATAATGTGGTAAATAACCGACATTGTGGGAGTGAACCTCTCTGATGAGGGCCTAGGATGCCTTGTAGTTTTGTATCATGCAACCGAGGATGATGAACACATAATTTAAAATAATACTGTGAGTATGATACATGGTACAGTTTAACGTCATGTGACTAAGATGTGTCTCACAATTTAATGTCATGCAACTAGGACATTGCACTTAGTTTAAGGTTATACAACCAGGACATTGGCCATAAAATGCTCAGTCTCAAGGTATATACATCACACATGAAGTGAAACTAGACATGAATGAGGAACAAGGAGTTCTCAATGATGTATACACACCCTAGGAAAAACAAAGGCCAAAGGGGGATGAAAAGGGGATAAGGATCCTCTGGCTAGGCCTGAGAAATTTTTTTCAGGTGTTCCTACATATCCTATAAAGATAGGAATCAAGAGGCACATAGTTCTTAAAGCACAACATGGTTAGAGACCAACACTAATGAGGGATTTCCAATTCAATGAAGAGTATAAAACATCCCACAACCATCATGGGGTATCTTAAACTCCTTCAGGTTATAGTTTTAGTTTAACAACATGCATTTAGGTTGAGAAAAAGAGGCAATATTGCTGAGGCTAGACTTGAGACCATTGGCCTAGGTGTCACTACGTATCCCAAAAGAATTGGAATCAAACCATATTTAGTTCTTGTTGGGTGACTTCATTGTGCAGGTCTGATCCGTTCATAGAGAGAAGAGACATTATATATTTCTTGTTTGTTCTTTTGTTGGGTTGGATTTTTTTTAGTGACTAGACCTTTATGAAAATTTTTGGGTGTCGTTATGGGAATAAATCCATGTGTAGGTATTGACCATTGACATGGTGGATGACCAATGCCAAAGGTGATGTCATATCAAGTGAGAACACCACAATTTTGTGTTATTTTTCATCATGCATCCAGGATGATGATTTCATAGTTTAAGGTCATATGATAGGACTAGTCCATGTACTTTAACATAAGGTGGTAAGGAATCAACCTTCTAATGTCATAAAATATGGAGAAACATAGTTTAATGTCACGTTTCTTGGACAAAAGATTTTAGTTTAAGGTTGTATAACTTGGACCATATGGTTGCACAACTTTTATATGTGGGTATGACCCTACCAAGACCCCTAAGACCATGTGATCCATGATCAGTATGGGAAATAAGGTATGATTACAATATTTCCCCATCACATGAGAGTTCACACTAATAGAAAGGCAATTCCATGTGGGAAAATTCGACCATGCCAACATTCCTACTCGATAGGCATGGATGCACAAAGGGATAACACCACGGGATTTGGAGATCCACAAGAACATTAAATGGGTAGGAAAATGTGAATTGTGTTGTCTGATATTTGATACATAATGGAAATGGAATAATGATGGAGGATAATTATTAACCTTGTTCGAAGCACAACGTTCATATCATGTGACCTGAGATGGGAACATAAAAATGAGGGTCGACTAATGGCCATATTCAAAACGTAGTAACTAACTCAAAAATGTCATTCAAAGTCTTCTAGGGCATTGAACTAGGATGGTAGGTGAGCCATAGGAGGTCCTTTTAGATGTGAAAGATAATGGGGATCCAAACAAAGGAACCATGAAGTGTGGAAGTGAAGCTGGTGAATATCCCTATGAAATCCAACATTCCAAGTCTCATACAACTACATACTCAAACATGCCAGTGTGGAACATTCACAAGTGGGATTAAACCTATCCTCAAAGATCATGTTCCTAGGGTGTATTGAAAATAGTTTAAAGGTCATGTTTCTAAGACCATAAGATCACAGTTTAAGCTCATAGAGTGTGGACCATGGGTGCCTAGTTTAACATCATGTGCATGGGACGTACTCGTGCATTTTAACATCATATGGTAAGGATGAAGGCTAATATGAATTTTATCATCGTGAAATAAGGATGTAGGGAACCCTAGTTTATGGTCATAAATATCGAACCATAATGTGGGGATTTCAAAGTGGAAATGTGTAGTGAGGTTCTATAAAGAAACCCAACATGAATAAGGAACAAAGATATCTCAACACCACACCACATACTCCCTCAAAATAACTAATGTACAGTTTAAGGTCATGATTCTTGGAATTTAATTCTTAGTTTAAAGTAATGAGCTCCATACATAGGATCCTAGTTTAATGTCATAGAGTTTGGACCATAAGGTGGGGATTTTCTTCCATGTGGGTAAAGAAGCCAACCAAGACTCCTAATACCACATGATCCATACTCTATGTGAGAAACAAGGTGTGGAGAGGATCCCTACGACACATGGAAACACACAATAGGGGAATATAGAGGTTGGTTTAGGTATGTTCCAATGATGTTGATCAGCCTATTCATTGTGAAAAGGGGCATGGAGGGGAAACACAGAGGGTGTTGAATTTTCACTTGGACATAAAGATGTGAAAATAGATGAATCATAATTTCTGATATTTAGGACACGATGAGGGTGGTGTAACGATGGATGATAACTATTTACAGTATTCGAAACACTACATCCATATCATGTGACCTTGGATGGGAACAAACAAACGAAGTTCAACCTCTAACGGTTTTTGAAAACATGGGTCCAAACATGAAGCATCATTCAAAATTATTTAGGGGCATTGGTTGGGGATGGTAGGCGAGCCATAAGATCTAGAATCTATACCATTAGGGGGTCCCTTCAGACATGAAAGATAGTGGGGAGCCAAACAAAGGGATATGTGAAGCATAGAGACGGAATGAAATAATGAACATGAAGAATCCAACACTTTGGGACCTATGACACATCACATCTAAGTGAATTATTAAGGCATACTAAATAGAGGTATTCAAACCCCTTGTCAATGGAAAGGGGCCTCAAGAGGTCCCTTAAACATGGCATAGAAATGAGAAAATGAAAAATGATGAGGAATAGGGATAGAAGAGGGTTAATAAACTAGGGTTTGGACCTGAAGAAAAAAATGTTTGGGCATTCCTACGTATCCCATAATGATGGTAATCAAGACACATGTAGATCTGGAGTGCCATGTACTTTAACATTATGTGGTAAGAATATAGATCAGGTGAACAATTCTTATGGGAGGTACATGACATAGTCGTTATATCCTGATGTGAATGAGAACCAAGGAGGTCTCAACTACATCATGTACTCCTGGGAAGAACCTAGGCTAGGAGATCAAAAAGGTGATGCCATATTAGATGATAACATCAAGGTGTTGTGCATTTTATCATTATGAAACCATGATGAAACGACAGTTTAACATCCTGTAGGATGAGTATGTTTAACATCATGCAGGATGAAGATGCATTTTTCTTTTAGGGTCATGTAGGAAGGGCCATGAATACTATGCAGTTTAATGTATTTCCAGACAACATCGTGCAGTTTAACATCTTGCGAGAGGATGAAAGAGATCTTAGTTTTGGGTTGTAGAATTAGGACCACAAAGTGGGAATCTACTAACATAAGGATGTTTAGGGTAGTGTCATGCAACAACCCAATGCGAATGAGGACTAAGGAGGTCTTATCATCGCATCACACACTCCTGAGGAAATATTAGTCCATGGGGCTGGAAAGGGTGAAAGAGAGATTCTATGGCTGGGTCTAAAGACAAAATGTATGTGCGTCGCTATGTATCCTGCTAGGTCGGGAATCAAGAAACATGTAGTTCTTGAATGTTGTGCAGTTTACCATCATGTGGTAAGAATGAAATGATGGGGAGGTCCCTAAGCAGTGCATGCATGGTGCATCTGTTATAAGACCAACATGAATGAGTACCAAGGAGGTCTCAACCACACCACATAATCCCGAGACACTAATTCTATGGGGACAAAATAAAGGAAAGATCTACGAAGCCTAGGGCTAGACCCAAAAATAAAATGTTCAGGCATTCCTATGTATCCCATAAAGATGGAAATCAATACATATGTAGTTCTAGAGTGTCATACGGTTTAATGTCATCTGGTAAAGATATAATGAAATTTTAACATCATGTTGGAAAATAATTTTGGGTAGTTTTAAATTCTGTAGCCTGGATGGAAGGGATCTCAGTTTAAGGTCATAGAGCTCAGACCGTACAGAAAACTATGCAGTTTATCATCATGTAGGATGAGTAAAATCATACTCATGCAAAGTACTATTTGAGAAACCTAACATTGGTGGGAGGATTAATTTTCTCACCAGCCATGGCGACCAAAGAGTATGCATCATTAGGGTAAACCTTGTGAATGATCTAGTGTCCTTCCCATTTGGGCTCCAACATTGGTGGATTTATACCAGGTATCATTAGTGTCTTCAGATCCAATACTGTGTCACCCTGAAGGAAGGATTAGTGATGAAATTTCTTGTTAAAATCCATTGATATCATGTTTTGATGCCTCTCCACATTCTGTAAGGCTTGAAGCTTGTTTTCATCAAGGGCTTCCATTTCTGATAAATGGACTTCTGCTACCCTGTATATTGTACTATGATCATATATATCCACAACGAGTTATGGAAACTAAATCTTTATGGGCAGGACTACCTCTTTCACATACACCAGGGAGTATGGGGTCACCTGGTTGGAATTTAGAGTTGTCATTTGGTAAGCCCAAAGAGAATTGGGGAACTTGTCCGTCCAAATACTCTTATTATGGACAACCATATTTTTCATTATTATAGAGAGGATATCATTGAACACCTAGATCTACCCATTTACTTGTGCATGGAAGTGATAAGTATGGTTAGATTGAATGTTGTATTAGTGTACAATTTATTTAGTTCAACTGCACAAAAATTGGTGTTGTTATTAGCAAGAACTGTGTGAGGGAATATAAATCTATATATTATGTTGGAGATCATGAACTCAATGATGAAACAAGGCTTGAATTATTTTAGCAAGATCACTTCTTCCCACTTGGAGAAGAAATCTGTAGTGGTTAGAATGAACCTGCACTGGTGAGCTATTTCTAGTGGATATGGTCCCATGAAATCGAGTCCCCGGACCGAAAATGTCCAAGAGTAATTAGTAGTATAGAGAGTCTCTAGTGGCCGATGAACAAAATTGTCATGGATTTGACATGTTTGGAATCTCATGGTGAACTCGATACAGTCATGAACCATAGTGGGCTAGAAGTAGCCCAACCTTTGGATCTAGTGGGTGAGTTTTAACCCGACTTGATGAGCTCTGAAGGAACCAGCATGGACTTCTTGCATAACCTGGGGAATATCTTCTTCTTGAATACAATGGAGGAGAACTCCACCAAACCCACATTTTCAGAGGATTTTTTCAAGGCTAGGACCACTCTATAGGGTGAACTACACTGCACACCGACAGATTCTCTCACCTTCGTCTCTGTCTGTCGGGATATTTCTATGTTGGATGTACTTAAAAAAAGGACTTGTCTAGTCAAGGGTTTCTTCTATTAGGGAAGGGGGAATGTAGGTCTTGGTGTAGAAGCATTGGTAGTAATATTGTTTACATACTGGTTATCATCATCATCCAAAGTGATGGTAGTGATGAACCTTCGATGTGTCACAAGGATAATTAAATCATCCTAGTCAGGCTATTCAAGAAACATGAAAAGGATTTCCAAGACATTGTCTTGACCATTCTGTGATTGAGGAACATGAGTGATTTATGGCCAAGAAGGGAACCAATCCATCAACTTGTAAGTGTGCTCTAATAGGGGAAAGGGTTCTGGTTTCCTGATGACATAGTCACCATTGATCTACTTGATGACCAGCTTGGAGTCCCCTTTAACATGTAGGTAGGGAACATCAATCTCGAGGGCCAAATTGAGACTACTGATCAGATCCTGATACTACACTTTTTTGTTGGGGAAACCTTCTGACAACTAGAATGAATAGGGAAAAACAGCTTGTGTAGGCATGATGAATATTATAAAAAAACCTACTCTATTGATTCTAGGGTCATTAAGTCTCCTGTTGGGGTGGATTCATGAGGAAACATCAAAGTTCATCTTCCAACATGGTAAAACTTGATCAACTAATCGGATGGCCTTGTATAGAAATTCAATATCCAGAGACTGCTCTGTGAGAGCTAGATGGGCAACTATAAAATCTGCCAGTGCCTAACCCTTGACATATTTTTGTGGAATAAACCTAATGTCAAACTGAAAAAGGATCACTGTCCACCAATATAGATGTCCTTTCAATATAGATTCATTCATAATGTACTTCATCAGATCCACACCAGACACCAGTTGTATCTCATGATGTTGTAGATAATTTCACAACTTCTGCACTATAAAAACCAGCTTGTAGAATCTCTTCTCAATACAGGAATAAATGGTATCTATGTTGAGGAGAATGCAGTTGAGATAGTAAAAATATTTCTTTGTTCCTTCATTGTTCTTCTGAGTGCGAAGGGTGCTGAGAGATCATTCTAGGGTGGTCACATAATGGACCAGTGGCTTTCCAGAGATGGGTGGCATCAGAACCAGAGGATATAAAAGGTACTGCATGATATCCTCAAAATTATCCTAGCACTCTTCATCCAATTGGTAGAGGATAACTTTCTTCATGAGTCTAGAAAAGGTATTACACTTGTTGGATAGATTTTCAATGAATCGATGTATATAGGATAAGTGGCCTTGAATGCCTCAGAGCTCTTGAAGGTTTTGAGGGAGGCATATAACTAATATCCTTTATATTGTTCAGGTTGATCTCAATTCCTCTGTATCAGACAATGAATCCATGAAAATTCCTAAAGGTAACTCTGAAATTACACTTCAAGGGTTTCATCTTAATGTGGCAGGAGCAGAGGAAGCGAGGCACTTTCTCAAGATCTCTGAGATAGTCCTGGAGCTATAGGGATTTTACCACCAGATCATCCACATATAATTACACTAAAGTCCTAAAGATCTTTTTAAATATGTGGTTTATATCACACTGATAAGTGGCTCCCAAATTCTTCAAACCAAAGGGAATTCCCTGATATAATAAGGTACCCTATGGTTCCTTAAAGATGGTAGACTCTTTATCTCCAGGAGCCACCCGAATCTGATTATAAATGGAGTATCCATCCATGAAGGAGAGGGATTGGAATCTAGTAGTGGCACCGATCAACAAATCTATCACAGGGAGGGGAAAATCATACTTTGTATAGTGACAATTGAGATCCTGTAAGTCGATGCAGACTATGATCTGTCTGATCTTCTTCCTGACCGGGACGATGTTGGTTAACCACCTGGGTTACTGGAATTCCTTGACAAAGTTAGATTTGATGATCTTATCAACCTTGGCCTCAAACAAGGCACCATGAGAGGGGTGTATTTTCTTGGGATGTTTTTTGAACCTGTGATGACTTATTGGGAGACCAAGGTGGTGGACGACAACCTGAGGATCCAATCCTTGAATCTATTCATAAATCCAGTAAAATACATCACGATGCTTCTTCAAAAAATCCATATACTACTTATAATCCTCTGAGGGAATGGCTACACTGATCAGAGTTGGTCTCAGATTGGTCTCAGTACTAATATTCACCTATACCAAGTCATCGATGTTGGTGGAGACACCCTCTTTAAATGTGGTAGGAGCATCTTCCAGATCTTTCTCATTATTTGAGATAGGGGGGTCAAGAGAAAATATTATTATCCAACTGACCCTAAAGAATTGTTGGTTCTGGTTTGAGAGGAAATGTAATCTTCACCAAGAGGCCCATTCATTGTTGAATCCATGACAACAAAAATTTTCAACCCTATTCTATCATGCCTTCGACTAAGAGTCTCACACTCGATGATATCAAAGAAATGGTGGTGGGTCGGTCTATGTCGGCTTAGCTTCACCCAACAAAAAAGTAGGTATAGCATACTGTTGTAGCTATGGGTCAAACATCATGATACCTAAAAGGGGTAAGAGGCTCCAATATTACCCTATCCTGGTCTTTGTATAATCACAATGTAATCTTCCATCATTACTTGTATTTGGGAACTTTTCCCCCCTTTTCTTAAAGAAAATGAATAAGTGTCCCATGTCCGAGGTTGTGGCCTATAATAGGTGAATTGGGAGAATAAATGCATTGTCCAAATCCATCCATGGGTCATCCACAATTGTAGTTTGCTCAACCTCATTGGCCTAAAACTTTTTATCCTTGATCATGTAATAGTTAGCATTTAGGTAGTGGGATTCATAAGAGGAAAAGGAAGACACATCACCCTGAAGCATACCCACTCGACCATCAATAGAGTACTTGAGGAATTGGTGATATGAGTAGGAAACTGTTTCATGTAGATAGAGCTAGGGCCTACCCATTAATGTATTATATGAAATTTCCTATGAGATAACCATAAATTCAGTGCTGGAAATCAGGCCACAAAACTAGGTCTTCAGGACAATCTTTCCACATAGCCTTTACTCTATCCTATCATAACTCGGAATTTTCAAGTCAGAGGGACTTAGATATACTTCAGTCAGTCCTACATTGCAGAACGTCTGGGTTGGGATGATATTGATCCCAAAAAATGTGTTGAAAAGACATCGGCGGACTTCCACGCCATTAAACTGGCCAGTGATGTACAACAGGTGGATGTGCCCCTATATCTGAGAATCTTAAGCTTCTCTTGAGAACGAGATGATGGATTGGAATTTTGAATGCTTGTATTCACCCATGTGAAATTATTCTGTGGTATCTACCTCTTTTTCTAACTGTAGTAGGCTTTTTAAATCTTATGTAAGGGATTCACACATATCTTCTAATAGGCAGAGAGCCTTGATGATTGATAGATTTGAAGGAATTTTGGAAAGGTGCTTAAGCACATCATACATCCATGTTAGGTGCACATTTTTACCAGTAAGAGGCTGCTATGTGGCTGGAGGTATGATGGGAATTTCATATTGAACTGGTGGATTTTGGATGATGATGGGAATATCCCATTTCCCACCAGCTAAACCACGCAAAACTACCATCAGCTGTCAATTAGATAGCTGAGGTCTGGCCATAGCTAAGCATGGCTGGGTATAACACGGTCGTGGTGGATCTACCTAATCGAGTAGCATTAATGGAAGTGGGAGAGAACCTGATGATAAAATATGAGAGTGTGATGTATGTTGAGATCTACATTGAGCATACTATCTGGTCTCAATAGCATGTACAACTTGGCTGGAATCACTAGCATAAGCATTATGATGGTTCACATAGCCACAACTACTTTGATGATGGCATCGACAGGGAACATTAGGAGGACCATCCTAGAATTCTTCATTATCGGGAACCATATAAGGGTCCACCAGTTCTACATTATTCACTAAGGTATACTATTGATCATTACTTGAGGAATCCTCCTCACTGCAAGGATCCTGGGGGTAACTTTTATCTTTAGGGGCATGAAGTCACTGAGAGTGGTAGATAGATTCGATGTCGGTGGGGGTCTTTTCTTCCCCTTACGTCATCAACACCAGCTCTTTTGAGAATAAGAAGGATGAAATGTGGATACATAAGTGGTAGTGAGGAGAGGCGTGACTGCTTCAGAATCTTAGGTTGATTCAATTAGGGCTGAATGACACAATGGGTGTGAGTAACTACTCTTCGGGTTAACCAATCGTCATACTTCTGAGACCCACAATTGGATACTCATTGTCATCCACCATTTCTATTTTTGTCAAACTATGTAGAGATACATGCCACCTATGCTAGGGAAGGACATAACCTAGCGACATTATTATAGACCTGTTCCTGGAGCCAGTTCTTGAACACATAACACAACTTGAGAGTTTACCCAAGGAATTGGTGGTAGGGGAAATAGTTTGGGTGATTAGTGGGATCGTCCTCCTGGGGCCTCCTACATTCTTAAAACCTCCTAATTCCTTGATCTAGGGAACTTCAGAAATAATCGGGGACCCAAGATTCTTCAAATGAGTTGGTCCAGTTTCTCTTATCTGGGAAATGAACTCTGGGAGCCTTCCCCTACCAAGGGGATGGAACCTAGAAAGGAGGTGGAACTTGATTATCTTTCCTGGGTGGTATTGGTTCATTATGTGGAAACACCTGCCGATTATGATGTGGGTGATTATGATCATGAGGTTGAGCCTAAGGCTATGGCCCCCGGTGAGGATGTGGAAATGGATCTTCCCGTAATAACTCTAGAGGCATGGCGGCCTCTACCAATGTGACAACAATAGTCTCATCCTTGGAGAATATTCTTGTAGGATTTGTGGGAGGAAACAAACATGCCTATTTTTCCTTCTTCAAGGATTCCTCTCGCCTCCAAGCGTTATCAGAGAAATCCTAGAATCCACTTGGGAAGTTCCGAGTGATGTGTGATAGGATCAATTTAGTCTTCAAATTCCCCACACACATCTTCAGTAGCTATTACTAAGTCAATGGAATATCGAGTGAATACGTGAGGCCTTTCCACCAGGATAAAAAGTCGGTGACTCTCTCATTTTGTTGTTGTTTACACTTAAATAGATTATAAATACTACTCTTGCAAGTGGTGGATTTGAACTGATAAAGAAATCGTCTGAACAGATCTTCCCAACTAGCTATGGACCCAATGGGTAGCTAGTTGTACCAGAAAAATGCGGGCCCTTCCAATTTCTTTATGAAACACCATATCTTGGTCGATTATTACTAGCTAGAGTTCCTTGCATGGGTCCACATCATGAAATGAGTGGGCCAGATGTTACAGTGGGTTTCCCATCCTATTTAAAGGGGATAAAGTGGGGTTCACAAAATCTGGTTGTGCCAACATATCGTCTACCCATGCCAGATATGTCTTTTCATCATGTAGGATTGCCATCTGTTGTGTCTCAAGATCCTTATAGAAAGAATTGAGAGTGGACATCGGATCATCCTAGTGGGGATTCATGTCTTGGAAGGGATTCCAGTCCACCGGTGTGTTTGTGGGCTCTTCAACATGATTGGCTGATCCAACGACTCGTGGAGAGACTTGAGCGACTTGCAAAGTAGCTGGAGGAATTTGAGGAACCATAGGGGGAACAACATAAAGATTAGCTGGAGAAGTGACCTTAGCCAGGTCCTGAGGGTAATTCTCACACAGTTCATGCAGTTTTGGTGATGCATATCACGATCATTTTCCATACACTCTATCCTCTACCCAATCGTGGTGTGTAGGGTTGTCGATATTAATAGGGGAACCTATCCAAGGAGGACCTATGGTTGGCCCTAATTCCTTTGTGTATGAGTGATAGGATTCTACTGAGGATCAATATAATCTTAAAGTTATCCTACAAGATACTCATCTAAGATCTCATCAATGGACCTTTTCTTTTTGGAAAGTTGCTGATGAAAAACAGCCATAGTGGGGTCAATCTTCATCTTCTGCACTGAATGAGATAGGTCAGATAGCTTGGAATCCCCAGGTAGTCTGTTACCCTTATTTGGGTCTCGAAGTAAGGGAAATGAATTAGAGGGCTCTACTAGGCTAAGAATATTACTTTTCTGGTGAGTGACAATGCTTGGGGGTCCATAAGAAGTTGTGTTACCCTGAGGGGCTGATCATCTTATTCAAAACATAATTTAGTGTCTTTATCCTTAAGTATGCTGAGCTCGACCATATTCACTATGACTACACCTAGTAGAATATCCTCAATATCACTAGGAAGGTCTGGCTATCATAGGATTGGGCTAAAATGGAGAGTACCATACTTCCCCCATCCTCAGATGTTCACATATGAAGACACTTCTTTGATGATTCTATGGAACATGGGGAATCTCTAAACACAGTTCTGATAAAGATCTTGGTGGTAGTCAGTGATTCAGGGTGTTGAGCCATAGTAAGAACAGCTAAATCAACCATATGACATTGTTGGATGATGTCGTTGAAGTTCTCATGACTCTTTGGATACACCAACTAAAGGTTCCAGATGCATAAATGTATCACCCAGATGGTCTAGAGAAATCACCTGACTTCTTCCTAGTTGAGATATTCCATAATGTCAAATTCAGGAGTCGTGATCAGCTAGAAAATATTAGATAACTAGTTGTCCATGATAATGTCACATATAATTCTTCACTCAGAATCAGGTTTTGGCTCTTGGTTTCCCCATTCTTTGATTAAAGGTGGATAAGGAACCGACAATGGCACTGATATGGATTGTTCTGGCAATGGACTGGTTGGTTAAGATAATTATGCGCTATGTAATAAGTCGTTACATACTAGTTCTACTCTCAAGGATGGTATAGACTTCATCATCACATCCCTATAGGATGGAGTGTCGGCTGTTACTTCTTATGCAAGGGTAGTGATCATCATTGGTAGACCAGGATGGTGCTCATCATCTTCCAAACCGCAAGAAAGCTTTTTGTGATCTCGTGTTGAGTTAGAGAGTGATTCTAGAGACTATAGAGAAGAATTCATGGTATGACCCTGAAGGGGAGCCAAATATTTCTCCTCCTTTATGTACCTGTAGAAGGATTCAGGGATCTGGTACATCTCTCTTTCGAGGAGGATGAATCTTACATGCTGAGTTCCTACCCCAGATCCTAATATAGAGGATCGGGTTTAATACTCCATCATCCAGTCACACTCCACTTCAAATTCTAAAAAGAGGATAGAATCATATATGATTTGGTGCTTCTCAGGATTCTTCCTTTGGTGGAGATAGTTCATCATCCTTCCCTAGGATGGTTCTTCAAGGTAGGGTGGACATTTTACATGGGGAGGTCCTCCGTGTGGGTTGATGCTGGAGCGGGGAGGACCTCTGCTTTAGTGATCTGGGGTGCATGGAGCACCCGAATATATGTTGAATGAAACATGGTGAGGACCTCAATGTCTGTCAACTAACACGTGGGGAGTATTTCCATAGTTGGGAGTGATTGAATATGGAGGCCCTCTACTGGATCTGGCTAGAACATGCGGAAGACCTTCATATTGGCAATCTATAGAAAAGGTAGGACCTTCATGCCAGCTAGAAATGATAGTGTGGGTAGGGCCTTTGTACTTATCAAAATAAACACAGGGAGGACCTCTGTAGCTGTAGATGAAACGAGGATAGCCTCCACTTGAATGATTGTTGGACTTGGGGGACCTCTGGTAGAGCTGGAGATGATGTGAGGAGGGAATTCACATTGATAACCTAAGATATAGGGAAAATCTCCATACCTGAGATCATGGGAACATGGAGGACCTCTGTAATTGGTGTCAACAATATAGGGAGGACCTCTGCTTGTACTAATATTGGTAACAGGAGAAGGACATCCTTGCTGAGTGAGGGAGCGGGGAGGACCCTTTCTCTAGTTGAAGATGGTATGAGGAGGACCTTCGTACTAGTTATCATTATCATGGTTCATCCCATGATGATTTTTGTTCGCACTGATGACTAGAAGAGTCACCCATCCTACTCATGGTGTGGACGGGGTCTCAATCCTGGTAGGGAATAGAAGTTATCATGCTCTGTGATAATAGAGAACTGATAGTACGCATCGATTGTAGAATAGTCTGCTGAATCTGTGGAAGATTATTCCCCTGACATGTGTCTTCCTAAACATGTGACCAATGTTAGCATCAGGTTATCTGGGCCAGGGATAGGGGAGTATGGAATTAAACAATATATTCCTTAGCCTAAAGTATCGAAACCTGGTGGTACTAATGAGTCCTTATGGGATCCATCGTTAGCATCTCTACGATATTAGTCATCATTGAGTTGAATCTGACGTCCATTACCCCGTCAGCATAGGGGAATGAGTTATAGGATCATTTTAGGGAGAGGCTCCCAAAGTGGTTTGATGTTGAAGTGGGGAGTAGTGGATCCCTACGCGTCCCTTGGGGGTAGTGGTGATGGGGATGCGTAAGATCCTCCAGGTCTCGGCAAGCCATATCCCTCATGGGGATGACCCACTCCTGCTCATATTTTTGAGTAAGAATGTCTATCACCCTCCTTTGAATAATTTATGAGGGTGATACAGGGCATGGGTGACTGGTAGCCCTGGTCTTGGATGACGTCATGGAGGAGGTGGAACCATGAGGGATTTCCCTATTGGCATTGCCTCTGCCCATGAATCTATTAGTGGGAGGTGATTAGTCTGCAGATTTAGATTGGGTCTTACAAAGAAGGAAGATTCATCCATCAGTACGGATAATAAGAAAGAAATACCCAATTTCCCAGTGTCGTTCATTCTTCCTTGGTTGGAGAGAAAGATCCACATTGTCATTTCCACATACCAAAATTCCAAATGATTAACAGCCCCAAATTATGGTGAGTATCATGCCAGGCCTACTATTTTCTTGGCAAGACCTAGTGCCAGATATTTGAATCTTGTGACACACTCATCTATCAATGTCTCAAGCACTGTTAATTCCCATGGTTTAAAGAGAAAATATTTACATTGGGTTCACCATTTCTGTGATGGCCCGGTAAGTCTTCCAAGTAAAAACTTCGATATGATGAATTACATGTCTAATCCCTATGGTTTAAGGAGAAAAGTTTCAATTTAGGTTCACCATTTTTATTTCAGATGCTTTTCATTGGGGTGAGCATCGTCATGGGGATGAATTGATTGTTTCTCCACATTCCCACTTTCCAAAATAGATCGGCACTTATCACTTATTCAGCGATATTTGATTCTTGATTGAAATGGGGTGATGATTTTTTTGGTATCTCCTTCTTTTGATTACTCCTCAGAATTATTCTCCTAGTCTACACCTACCTTGAATATTGAGACATTGTTCTTCAATATCTTCTCGGTGCTATCTCTTTTTGGACACTAGTTAATTACGCTGCTTCTGTCAAGACATTCCAAGGAGTTCAAGTCAGGGTATCAACCTTTGGTCATAAGAGTAGTCACATTGGGCATCGATGTCTTGTATGGATGCTAAAACACTATAAAACTTCTATTCTTCCTCATTAGAGGAATTCTCAAGTGGATAGAAACCCAAAGATTCCCACGTCGATCATGGGGTATCTTTTATCATAGGCATTTCTTTGACATTTTCCTCAGCTTCCCATGTCTGACACAAGGTATGACACAAGTTTCATGTCTAGAAGAGATGGATTAGACTAATTAGAACACCTATGAAAGTGGATCATATAGTTACATCCCTAAGAGGGATAAGTTAGAGGGTTTATCGTATTGATGGATCAGAATGACCAATAAGCATGTACCCAAGATGGAGTGTCCCAAAAAGGGAAGGTTTCACACCATCAAAGATGATATGGACATCACAAAGAATGGTTCAAGGAGGCTCACCCCAAAAAGGGGAACACCAAGGTTTACTATTGAATGGGAATGAACCTGAGGGAGACTTATTATGTACCCTATTTAGAAGAAAGGGATCAAAACCCATATATTTTTAAGGGGTTATTTTGGTATTACACATGGTTGGATGCCCTTTGAAAGAGGGGAACACTTGGTTGGTTGAATAAGATGTGTAGGGATTATACATGATTAGATACCTATGTGGATGACATGAGTTCACTGAGATGTGGAATCCCAAATAAAATCAAGATGGATATAGAGGAAGTGTCGAAGGATGAGGATGAATGATTTGGCACCTATGAGAATGTGATGGTGTTCATATTGAACCTTGGGGATGCTTCCTACGTATCCTAAGGGCTGGAAATCAAAGTGCACATAATTCAGTGGGTTGATGGGACACCTAAGGAGGTGACCTATGTGAATGGGGAAAACAGATGGGGACCTAAAGGATGTAGAACCTCTAGGTTGGGGAACAATCTTCCTGAGACACAAAGGATCAAAGGATACATTGGGATGGGAAATGGATGATGGGATTGAACCTTAGGGAGGTTTCCTATGTACCTTATTTAAAAGGAAGAGATCAAAGTCCACGTAGTTTAGGATGGGGGCATAGAATTAGGCCGTACACAAAGGACATTGAATCGAAGATGCGCTAGAGGATTATGCATGGTTAACAATTCTTAGTAAGAGGGGAACTCTTTGTTGGAGGAGTATGGTGAAGTGCAGGGATTACACATGGTTATCTACCAATGTGGATCAGAAAACCTCATGGAGGTAGATCCAGGAGATGCATCCCAAAAACATAAACATATCACATCAGGAGGGTACATTCCAGGAAAGGAGCACCAAAGTTTACCATTGGTTGGGATTGAATCTCATAGAGGCCTCCTTCATACCCTATTTAGAAGACATGGATCAAAACCCGTGTAGTTTTGAATGTGTCGTTTAATGTCATGCAGGACAAGTGAACCGACATGAAATAGTCGGAATAATTGGATTGTCGAGAATGATGGGATTGAACCTCGGAGAGGGTTCCTACGTACCATGTTTTCAAGGTAGAGATCAAAGTCCACATAGTTCGAAGTGGGACATGGGGATTACACATGGCTATCATCCCAAAATCATACTAGGGATTACGTATGGTTAGTGTCCTAAAGAGGATGTCATGGTCACTATCATTCTAAGCCCATGTGAGTCACACTCGGTGTGATAAATAATAGGTAACAGCAAACCTGGTGATCATTTCCTAAAATATGTGGCCACAAGAGGTGGTGTGGGGATTACGTGTGGCTAGTGGCCCAGGGACATGGATATTGGGACTTACTCCAGGAGGGAAGCTCGATGAATCCGTTCAGGGATTATGTGGAGACTGCCTGAGGTGCATATGGTGACAAATCCCATAGGGGGAGAGAGAGAAGATCGAGAAAGATAGAAGTAAAAATTTGCTGGTCTCATACCCTCTATGATCTTCTTAGAATTTTCATGAATGGGGAAACTTACAGTTTAATTTCATGCATCTCAGAAGATGCAGACTCACTCCTCATATCTTGGACTTACATAACTTATACCGACCCGCACTTAGGGAAGGGAATGCACAAGAAATTCATGACATGAGTGAGGTGGAGGAGTGGTCGATAGAGGGGTCCACATTATCATATATATGCGAAAAAGAAATATATGTTAGTATACATATGCGGAGAAGCATTATATAGAGCAATACGACATGAGACACAACATGAGGGACCAAGAAATCACTATTCGCAATCTTGGAGGGTTGTACGGAGGAGGTTCTCGCAAGATGTGGGTTTTTCATGAAAGAGGAGATAAAACATGGTGTCTTGGGGAAAGGAAAACCCATGGAGTCTATAGGAATAGGTGAACGCAATTTTGGAGACTTGGTCGCAAAAGAAAGGGGTTCAAGTGCAAGATGCAATATTCAAGGGCAGGTCTTGCATGCAAGAGGGGTAATTTGCACACACTTGACTTAGGTGAAAAGGAAATGGGTGAGGGTCAAGCCCTTATGGTCCCAATCAAAGGTGGACCCATGGGGTAACTATCATGCAAGATCTGATAACATGACATGATAACTTGGGAATGGGAGTGACAGTTCATCTTTCGGAGCATTACCACAAAAAGGATGTGGTGCCCTTCAATTTATAGGTGAATATCTCAGTGGGAGCATGTAAGAAACCTAGAATGGAAGAGGCCAGTTTATGTCACATTGGGCACGTAAGATTCTTGTACACATATTTTCATCCTTTTACGCTATCTTTCATGATTCCACGCACTTGACTTTGTCCTTTTTGGGAGGTTAAGGAAAAATATCGCATTTAACATCACATTGGATATACAAGGGCCTTACGGGCAGAATTTTGGAATTACATGTTATACTTTATGCTTCTGTGCACCTACCTTTTCTGTTTTTAGGAGTTTAGGGTGAAAGATCGCATTTGAAATCACATTGGGTGTGTAAGGGCCTTACGTGCAGAATTATGGACTTGTGCGAAGGCATACAATCTTGCGTTCGGATTCCTTGGGGTTCTCAAAATTATCTGTTGAGTCAAATTATGACATTGGGCTGCGGGAAATATGCCTACCTATGGCCTCAAGTGGAATTTGACATCAACAATGAATCTTGGATAGTTGATCAGATAAACTATGTATCCAAATCCATCATATAGATTAAATAAAATCTATTACTATGGTACCCTAATAATTAAGGTTTCTCATCTAAATGTATCCCAAATAAAATGACAATATTGTGGCACATAACCATTAGAAACTTTATAAATTTATTTCCCTACACAAGATAATCTAGGGGAACTCAACTATGGAACAAAATTAACCATCTTGTTGACTGAGGTCTTAAAAAGTGACGCTTTTGAAGAAATCTCACAGTTAGTATTTTATAGGTGTTTTCATTTAAAACTATCACCAACTTAATATACATCATCTGCATATTAAATCTCTTGAATTAATTTTTATCTAATGTTTTATTCCTTTGTGTATGCATGATTCTAGTGATTTAGTTTTGGAATATTTATTACAACCACCAAATTAATGTTTTGACACCACATTAATATGTAAATAATTACACAACCCACAAGTTTGTGTTACTCACCCAAAAATAGAATCCAAACATAATCATAAATATCCAAATACATATCATGTATAAGGTACATGAAATATTCATATAAAAACTTAGAGTCATATTAGATTGAGAATATCTATATGAGTAATCCCAAAGTGACAAATAGCCAACCCTCACCTTTCTAGAAAACGGCATAATCCTCCAAGTAGTGGGAAGTCAAACCCCAATTCTCTACTATGAAGAGACTTTACTCAAGATATAATCCAATTTCATAATAACTCTAAAACATAATATACACAAACAATATTTAATAATTAATTTCAATATTATAAATTAAATTTCAAACCATGCTCAAGGTAGATGAAAAATAATTCTTATCATATCATACCAATAATGTAATTAAAATCACTGTCTCCTAGAAGTAATTTATCATATAAATTAAGTATACACAATATTCACATTCCATAAACAATTTATAAACATGAATATTTAAAGGGAATAAAAAATAAATAAACTTTATATATTTTATAAATCATGAGATATAAATATTAATTATATATATATTATTTAGGTATAAAACTACCATTTTACATGTCATGTCACTTATCATTTATAACCATTTTATTTACCATATGTAATTTTATCAAATTTAATTTTTTTAAACTTTTTTAGTCATATCATATTTTATGAGTGACCATCCTATTATTGATCATAAAATAGGTTTGATACATGAGATAAGTGGCACGTGTATCAATTATACTCTATGATATAAAATGAAATCATACATTGCAATTTCCATAAAAAAAATGACTGGAGATATCATAATGTGTTAATCATATTTTACGATATCCTGTATATCATAATTATGTCATGATACTCTATTTTTCACACAAATCTAAGTTCTATTGAGTATTAATATTTCCTATAGTGTAACCTATTATACTAAAAAATGCATGGGTATACATTATATTGTAATTTACAATATAGCCTAGTCGTATGCTACAACTATGAAAAATAGAAAATTCATAACTAACATTTAGCCACGATATATCATATTTTATTATATAAACATAGGCATATTACAATTTCAAGTTCTTCATAAAATTGATAAATCAACACATTAAATTGTTGATGAAAAATGATCAAATACCACTAATGGATTTAGCGGTATCATTGCATGATCATTCACTAGAGAAGAAACCCATTGAATTTTATGATCTCACTACTACATATAAGGCCTTTAGTAGTGCTATAATATGCCTTTGTTAGCAAAAAAATGTTATAACAATTGGAGCGTGATTAAAATACCTAGTACTTTATCATCACTACAAAATAACTGATAAAAGTAAATTGTATTGGCACTAAAAATGGAACTAATAAAGGACCACCTTTACCAGTGTTATTACTAGCACTGGTAAAGGGGTATACTACTGTAGTGTGCTTTTAAAATTACATCACACAATAGTAGAAAAAATCAAAAAAATATTAGAGTAAATACAGGAGAAAATACAGATTTAAATTGAAATAAAATTTAAAAAATACACAAGAAAAAACACCATATTATATACATATCAAATATTGGTTTATACAATTACATGAGTAAGTATAAATTATCACAGATATTTAAAAACATCAATGTTCCTTTGTATTTTTCCCCCAACCCCTGATCATGCTATTAGTTGCTGAAAAAACCACCCCAAATTGATAAAATAATGCATCGATATAAGAAACCAATTATTATATTAGTAATACTATAAAGAAATAAATTAAACAAAAAATGTCAATTTTAAATTAAATACATATAAGTTTTTCCATATCAGGCATACCATGTATCAGATTAAGTTGCAATTCATTCTAAAACATCACACCATTTCTTGTTGTTCCAAAAAGTAGGTCCTCTTCAATTGGGTCTCATATTTGGTAATAAAAAACTCATTACGGATGGGATCCAATTCAATAGGACTTGATTTTTCAGAATAAGACTTCAACTGTCACGCCATTTCTTATTTATCTTCAAGAATTATCTCTATGAAAATTAACTAAATAAGTATCATATAAATATGATAAAGATATTAATTAAGTAATAATAGATAAAATTATTAGAAAAATATTTGATCTCATTTGCTCAGTTTTGACAATGTGATGCACATTTTAAAACTAAAATTGTTGTTATATATTGAAAACATACACTTTGAGTCATACTGATCACATTATGTGTTAGATTGATGTGCAAACAATTTTTATATGTCATAAGTTAATTATGGTTCATTTTTCTAAAGTTTGAAAAAAAATATAAGCCTGTTATCTCTATTTTGTAAAGTAACGCGTGTTTTAAACTAAAATGACACCTTTATATTGAAAACACGCAATTTAAGTCATATCGGTCACATTATATTTTGGATTGATGTGAGGCTGATTATTAAACATCATAAATTAATTATGGACCATTTTCCTAAAGTTTAAAAAAATTGGGCTCATTTTCTTGGTTTTTTCTATTTGATGTGTGTTTTAAACTAAAATGGAACTTTTGTATTGAAAATATACAATTTGAGTCAAATTGACCACATCATGTGTCACATTGATCTGCGGCTAATTCCTACACATGAAAAATGAATTATAGATCATGTTATTATTTTTGAAAACAATATGAGCTCATTATCTTATTTTTTTTATATGTGGGATGTGTTTTAAACTAAAATAGAGCCTTTATTTTGAAAATATACACTTTAAGTCATATCGGTCACACCATGTGTAAGATTGAAGTGTGGTTGATTCTTACATTTCCAAAATGAATTACAGATCATTTTCATAAATCTTAAAAACAATTAGATATTTTTTTCTTAATTTTGGCTATTTTTTGCGTGTTTTAAACTAAAATGACATATTTGTATGGAAAACATGCACTTTGAGTCATACCTACCACATTTGGTGTCAGATTGATGTGTGGTCGATTCCTGGAGGCCAAAAATAAATTATAGACTATTTTCTTAAATTTTGAAAACAATACGATCTTGTTTTCTTGGTTTTGGATATGTGATGAGTTTTATACTAGAATAGAACTTTTATATTGAAAACATGTACTTCAATTCATTTCTACTACATTGTGTGTCAAATTGATGTGTGGTCTGTTACTGTATATGAAAAATGAATTATGGATATTTATCATGAAGTGTAAAAACAATCCAATATAATTTTCTCTATTTTGGTGATGTGACAAACATTTTAAACTAATATGAAACTATTAAAAACATGCACTCTAATTCATATCAATCACATCATGTCTTAGATTGATGTGAAGTTTATTCTTACACATCAAAAATGAATTATGGACCATTATACTAATGTTCAAATTAAATATGATCTTGTTTTCCTGTTTTTGGATATTTAATGAAATTTTTAAAGTAAAATGATACTTTTGTATTAGAAATACACACTTTGATTCATACTGACCACATCAGGGTTCAGATTGACATGTGGTCAATTTCTACTGGTCACAAATGAATTATGGACCATTTTTCTAATGTTTGAAAACAATCTTAGATCGTTTTCTTAGTTTTGGATATATGATTTGTTTTAAACTAAAATGACCCTTTTATTTGAAAAACATGTACTTAAAGTCATATCGACCACCACATCGTGAGTTAGATTGGTGTACAAATAATTACTGCACATGAAAAATGAGTTATGGTTTTTTTCCTAAAGTCTGAAAAAAAATCTCATTTTCATGGTTTTAGTGATGTGACATGTGTTTTAAACTAAGATGTAACCTTTATATTGGATACATGTACTTTGAGTCATATCAATCACATCATGTGTCAAATTAATGTACGATCGATTATTACACATAAAAAATGAATTATGGATAATTTTCCAAAATTTTGAAAATAATATGATATCTTTTGCTCATTTTTGGATATTTGAAGCGTGTTTTAAAATAAAATGGCAATTTTATATTGAAAACACACAATTAAAGTCATACCAACCATATTGGGTGTCATATTGACATGTGGATGATTCCTAAATGTCAAAAAATAAATTTAGGACCATTTTCCTAAAGTTTAAAAATGGTTTGAGCTTGTTTTCTTGGTTTGTTTTATGTGACATGTTCTAAACTAAAATGAAACTTGTATATTAAAAATATGTATTTCGATTCATATCAACCACATCATGTGTCATATTTGAATATGGTCAATTTTTACACGTGAAAAATGAATTCTGGATCATTTTTTAAATGTTTCAAAATAATCTGAGATCATTTTAGCATTTTTGATGATGTAACACACATTCTCAACTAAAATGGAATCTTTCTATTAAAAAAACTCACTTTGAGTCAAATCAATCACATTATGTCTCGAATTGATGTGTGTTCAATTCAAACACATCAAAAAATCATTATAGAACTTTTCCCTAAAATTTGAATACAATATAAGATCATTTTCTTTGTTTTCGATATTTGATGAATGTTTTAAAATAAAATTACACATTTGTATAAAAAACACATACCTCGAGGCATATTGATCATATTAGGTGTTAGATTTATGTGCAGTCCATTCCTATATGTGAAAAATGAATTATGGATTGTTTTTCTAAATTTTGAAAATAATCGAAGCTCATTTACTTGATTTTGGATATGTGACTCACATTTTAAACTAAAAATGACACTTTTATATTAAAAACTCACACTTCAGGTCATACTGGACACATCATGTGTCAGATTTGTGTGAGGTGATTTATTTCACATGAAAAATGAATTATCAATCATTTTACAAAATTTTGAAAACAATATGATCTTGTTTTCTAAGTTTTTTCTATATGAAATGTGTTTCAAATTAAAATGATTCTTTTGTATTGAAAACACACACTTCAAGTCATAGTGACCACATCATGTATCATATTGATATGAAATCAATTAATACACATCAAAAATGACTTATGGGTCACTTATCTAAAGTATCAACAAAATTTGTATTTTTTTCATGGTTATGAGCATGTTATGTGTGTTTTGAACTAATGTTTGATTTTTAAAAAAATTACTATCATATAAAAATTATAATAAAAATAACCAAAAAAAATAGATAAAATGATCATAAAATTTAAAAAAATAAGTTGTAGGAAATCACATATTAATGATGTCTGTATAAATTTTGACACCTTGTATTCTATCCATTTATTTCTAAAAAATTTATTTCCTCTATTATACTTCTCCTTGAGAAACAGATCAAAAATAATATGTAAGCATTCTGATACCAATGCTTCACATCACAAGTATATTTCTAATGTCTTATCCCATAATTGATTAAAAACATAATTAGTAATCACCTAAATTTGATGTCATCAAACATTTTGATACCATATACTCTATCCACTCATCTCTAAACAAATTTACTTCTTCTTTAGAATATATAGATATTTATAAATATTGGAAGAACTGAGAAAATATGGGAAAAATGATTAAGAAATTTTTTTACTAAAATTGTAATTAACTTTGACAATTACCTATTCAATTATTCTAGTCTTGTGATGGTATATGACATCTTTTATAAATTTAAAAACATAATATCCACAATCTTTGTTGTTGTTTTACTTTGGACATTATAGAAACATTGACCAAAATAAGTAAATTACTTTGAAATATGTTTTGATAGTAAAATATTTCTATATATACCTTAATCTATTTCCATTTATAGAAATACATAGGTCTATTACGTTTAGTAACTACCCTCATACCATGTTTTAGCCTATATTCATAGATCACTCTATTATAAAAAAATTATTTTTAAAACTAAAACTGAAACAAAAACCTATATGATCATTCAAAGATGAATTATTCACCAGATAAGAGCTAATCAAACTTGGAAGAATGAGAGGGTATAACTTTTCCATAGATACTAGGCCTATGCATCCCTAGACAGGACATCTAGCCAACCGGCCATGCAAAGGTGGAGTGTTGATCATGATGGGTAGTTTCAAGTAGCCATTGTCTGGGATGATTCCTTTTTGACCTTTGGATCCTGTAATGTCATGAATCTTACAAGACATATATGGGTTACCCTTTAACCCATAAAATGGGGATTATCAAAAATTAATAAAAAATAAAGGCCTTTGGGCCATTCAGTTCATAGAAATGATACATAGATTAATGAAGCCAAATCTTTCTTCATAGGTTTTTCCCTTTATATAGTAGTAATATAAATTCCTATAGAAAATATGTATAGTTATTTACTTTAATGAAAATAGTATTTCGTTTTTTAGATAAAAGGATTATGAAAATTAACTTATATATGTATTCACAACTGAGAATCTCAGTAATTAGTACTTAAGAATCTCATTTATACTCTTAAGGCCAACCATGTCTATAATGATCATTCCAAATATTTCTTATTCATATTTAATTTAGGACATGTATCTATATTTTAATGTGGAATATTCATGAATTTTTTATTTAAATATATGCTACAATGTAACTAGTGGGGGTAAGGAACTCCCAGAAGGTCCTTTTGTTTTATTATTCAATTCACTATATTGTCTTGATCTGACCTTCTATTTCCCCATCATTTTATCCATTTTTAATAGAATACTTCACTTCATAAATTTTTTCATCAACTGTTATAGGTATTTCATTTAAAATTTTTTTAAGTACATACCACATGTATCAATATAAGATTAAACAACCATTCTATGAAAGTTCCAACAGAATCCTTAACCACTAAAATATCTGGATCATTTAGTAGAATAGGTAACTAAAATCTTGGATCTTAAGATACACAAATCCCTACTATCATGTGATCTTTTGTGAGTTATTTTTTGTGTATCATGTATCTAGGGATATTATACATTGTACCCCTTACAACAAGGTGGTGAGTGGGTGTGAATAGATAGAAATCACATACAACTTTACCCTATATAATTTTAGTAATATAAAGTTATCAAATGTTGTTTGATTCGCATTTAGAAGAAATATTAATGAAAAAATTTATTACCTTAGGTAAGGTATGCGGTTGAGGGGAATGAATTGCCTCAAATATAGTAGGGTCATTTGGTTGTTCATGTATTAATATTTGTTCTACTTTCAGTTTTTTTATCCTTTTGCATATATTGGTCTTCCAAACTAAACTAGACAATAATATCTTATACAAAATGTATTTTCACCAGTAATCCTTTTATTATTTGCTATGTTTCTTCTTATAATTTTATCTTCTTAAAATATGTTTTAAGTGATACTCCAAAACCTACACCTCAAATGAAACCATATTGTTCTGGACACTTTAAATCTACTGAAAGTAGTTTATCATTAGGTATGTTCACTACCGATTCTTGTGTATAAACCATATAAAAAACATATAAATATAAATAGATTTTTTATGTAATACTATTATAAATAATAAAAAATAATATTATTTCACACTTACACATGTTTCCCATAGTGTTTTTTTGTTTTCATCAACTAGTTTACCCTCTTTATTTATATGGACCTCCTTCCATAGCACATGTCATGGTATGGAAGTGGATTTGAATTTTGATTCATCAATCTATATATAAATAGAGGTATATATATAGTTTCATATCACATAAAACTTTTATTGTATATTTAAAATACATACCATTTTATTATCTATTGAATCATGTCCCGCGATTTCTTTGTGATAGGGATATCTTGGTTTTTATGCATGTTGTTTATTTTTATTAATCCTTTTCTATTTTATAAATTAACAATTTTGAATAAATTTGAGTAGAATAAATAATTTTAAATAATATATTATCTACTATAACTAACTTTGAGTGATTTCTAATTATTATGACTTATGTAATCATTCCATGTTTCCTGATTTATAATGTGTTAATAAGTAAATGGTGGGTGGTTATTTACTTTCCCCTTATCGTCCCTAATATAAAACTTTGTCAGAAGTGTTTGGAAACCTTTATGGGATTTTCCTATGGACATTAAAACATATTTATTACAGAAATAATATAACATAAAATGAACTCCATAAAGGATAATGAAAAGTAAATCAAAATTTCATTACATAATTTTACAGTAAAATATATAAATTATATCATAACATTAACTTAATTTCTTCACAAAGGGTTTCCTTTGTTACAGGATGGACATGGTGCCACAAATTTTTATCAATTAGAATATTCATTTTCATTGTAACCCTAACATAACTAAGTAAGGTTAAGTTTTTATAGTTAATAAGTCAGCCGTGTTGATTCCATCCAACCTCAAATTTTAAACCCGTACTTATTTACTTAATATTTCTAGCTAACATAATGATTCCGTGTTGTTCTTGTTTTTTTCATCAACATGTTTTTGATCTCCTAATAATTCTATAGTTCTAGCATCGAATTCATGTTCTTACATGAGATTGGTAACATCATCATGTGCAGAAGTCATTTTCAATATGATTAGTAAAATATTTAATTTATATTTTGTTAATATAGTAGATAACATATAATATTATGAGGAAAATCATAGTATATTAAAAAAAAAATTTAACCTGCTCATTGAACTCTCTTTATTTTCTTTAAAATTTTGAAGGGATTTGGATCCTTTTTGAGAAGCCAAATCCCCTCTATGGGGTCCCCTCTAATATACAAGACATTTTCTACATTGGGACCACTATGAAATTATTGTGATATACTAATGAAAGGGTCATCCTTGATTGAATTTTCATATTACCCTATAGTTGTTTTAGTTTCCAGTAGAAAAATTGAATAATTATTGTTTTCTGGATCTAAGATATAAAATACTTTCACTGCTTGTGATGTCATTAAGAATGGATCCTTCTAATACCCTTCCACACTAAAATTCATCTTCATGAAGCCCGTTTCACCACCTTTCATTACACTCTTGTTGTAAAACATTTGAAACAAAAAATAACACTTGAAATGTTGTATAATCCAACTAATATGTCTTTTCAATGATAATAAAATATGAAATATTCACATAAATTGGATTTCAATATTTAGAGCTAGATATAAGCATCGCTTATACCACAAGTGTAACCCAAATTTTTTTCATCATACTAGAATTATTGTATAATTTTATATATAATGTATAATCATTAATTACAATATCTATGTAAGATATAACATTTAAATTAATTCCCCTAGCTAGCCATAAATTTTTTTCCACAACTGAATTCTGATTTTCAAATAACTCCTTATAAATATAATCTTAGAACTATCTTATAAACTGTTGATTATGTGTATTTGATATCCATCCTTCGACACTTGATGGAATCAAATCTGTACAAATTTATTTGTGGGATTCAACATATGGATCAACATATTCACTATTATGTAAAATGTAAAGGTGAACTTTATCCCTCTCTATGATGGTAATTATCACAACATCCCTTCCAAAAATACCTTCTCCCATAAGGCATTCACTGTGATAAGATTTTGGGAGACCGATGCAATCAACATCTAATAGGTAATCAGTACAGAATTCAAAAACATCTTTAACAATATATCATTATATAGTACAACCTTCTATCTAACTTCAATTATTTACATACCCTTTCAAAATATTCATATATAATCCAATGGGGTACATCCATATGTAATGGATAGGACCACATATTTGAACCTCTCTAACCAAGTGAATCATTAGGTGAACCATTATATCAAAGAACGATGGTGGGAATGCCATCTCTAATTCAGATAATAAGACTGCAACCACCTTATTCATTATTGGAAACTTCATCGAGTCTATAACTTTACTGTATATGTTTTTGAAAAATAAAAAGAGTCTTATTCATGTATGTCATGCATTTTTAGGGAGAATAAAATGTAAATCGATGGGCATCAAATCTTGCATCAAAACAAAATAGACATGTGATTTTAGCCCTTGTCACTTCAAATTAGTCATTAACACAACATTCTTGATATTTGATGAATACCCATTTGAAACTTTAACACCATTAAGGAAAATGAAAAATTACATTTCTTCTTATCTAGATAGAGTGTAAGCTAGTGGAGGAAAAAAAATTATTCCTCTTACCCTTCACCAGTTACAACCCTTCCCTTATCCCCATGTCAATCATGTCCAACCAAGACTTAATGTCATATTTTTTTTCTAGAAACATTTATTAACATTATAATAACACCATCAAATATATTTTTTTACATGGATGAAATCAATAAAATGTCCAATGTACAAACAATTCCAGTATAGTAATTCAAATAAAATTGATCTCTGTTTCCAACCTAATTCTGTAAGGTTTTTCAAAAATGGTTTATTAATAACAGTTTCAATATCTTTTTCTTTATCAAATAATTGATCACCCATTAGTGGAGATGTTTTTAAATTATTCGTTATTTCCATTGAATACTATCATCCAGGATCAGTATTTATGTTGTTGGGGGTAAAAATTAACAATTTCCTAAAAATACGTTATTTGAGGAATGTGTTAACAAAATTGAGTGTGTGTATTCTTCACAAATGTGACACCCTAAAATTCCTTTAATGTTATAGCCTAAAAAATTTACATAATAAATAAATTAATTTATCATCCCATACAACATAGCCCTAAATGTAAATTCTTCAATTCAATGAGCATCACACATTGTAACACATGCATCGCACATCAATTTTAGATCTTTAATCAATGGATCCAAATAGACACTGATATCATTATCGGGTTGTTTTGGTCCAGATATAAGTAGAGACAACATAATGTATTTTCACTTCATGAATAAAAATGGTGGAAAGTTATAATTTACCAACATAATTAGCCATGTACTTTGAGTACTACTCTATACACCAATATTATAAATTCAATTTGTAGATAATGCAAGACATAAGTTTCTTGGATCATTTTCAAATTCAGGATACTCATAATCCATTTTATTCCACTAAGAAGAGTTTGTTAGATGATGTATTTTCCCATATTTAATTCCTATATATTTATTCCATTTCAATTGTCTCATAGTTTTTTGGCATCTATATAGTCTTCTAAACCATTGAATGATAGGAAAGTACCATACAAATTTCAAAGGACTTTCTTCCTTTTTCTTATATCGATTCACGCCACACTTAGTGCATTTTATGAGTGATTAATGGTCTATTAAAAATAATATGGAATCATTTAGACAAGAATTTATTTTTTATAGATTATGTGCATTTAATGTAGAATTCAGTTAGCATCATATGTTTGAAAAATAAGTTCATTTTATTATAGTAGCATATCATTCAAGAGACCAAGTAGTTTTATGAAGCTGGTGTCGCTCCATTAACTTCAAGAGTTAAAATTATACAACCTCAATATATATGACAATGCTATGCATTTAGTATAACCGAAATATAATGGTTTCTTATCACAAATATTTAACTTCACAAACAACTTTATATAATCATAAAGTTCATAATAAATTTCCATTTTCATTTCTTTTATATGATATCCATCATCATTTACATTGGTATTCATATAAAATGATCTATAAATCATAGTATCATCCAAATAAATGTGAATGTTTAGTTTTTTCCCATGTTTAGTCCAAAATATATAACACTATTCTATTTTGTGACAAATCAAATATTCTTCCAACTCTTTCAAACTAATGTTTCTTGAATAAAAACAACATAAACATGGAAAAATTATTTGACAAGGTTCATATTCTTTCTCTATTGAAAACTTTATGAACTTTATAACTCCATCTTCATACTCTTTTGTTATACGATTATAATGAATCCATTTTCAATTCATATCCATCATATTAATTTTTAAAAATAATCATTTTTCATAAAAATTAAATAAATACACAAAATATATTCCTAATAAAAGGATAAATTTATAGATAATTATAATTATGGGAACTCAACATTTTAATGTTATCGGTTATGATTCCTGACAAGTTATCATTTTATGTAAGGGTGTCATGAAAAGAAATAGTCTACGGTAAGTATGTGGTTATTGGTCTAGGTTGTTGATTTGATGTTGTGTTGGAAAAATTGTGGTAATAAATATATTGGAAAACAAAATTTATTTATTATTGAATGGTATACTTCCTTTTGAAATTATTTTTATCTCTTTTCATTTAATTATGACCTAAATTTATAAATATTTGTAAAAATATCTTTCATAGAAACATAAAAGGTTATGTAATCCCTGGATTTTGGAACAGGGTCAAGAAGCTTGGAATTTCACGAAAAGAATAGATGAAACTGTTATTGATGAGACAAGTTTAGTTTTATTTCATTTTACTCTCTTTTTATGAATATTATTCTAGACTATGTATTGTAGGAATGAAAAAAAATATTTGTAGTATAAACCACTGATGAACAAGATCATGTCCTAAATACCTAAAATAAAAAACATGATAAACCCTTATAAGAAATCCATTTTATATGACTCTAAAATAATATATAAGCTTAATAAAAACCGTGTTTATACATTTAAAACAACATATTCTTATTTTTAACTCTAAAAAAATTAATTCAATGTTTACTTTAAAAAAATGACAATTTACCCATTTAATCAAGTAATCCCTTTATAAATCAATTTTATAAAATCTTTCACTATTGATATTCATTTTAAAACCCAATTCACTAAATCAACTACAAAAAAAATTCATATAAATCACCATAAAATAATAAAATTTAATTACCAACCTATTTTTGAATTTAAAAACCCCAAAAATCCATTCTTCCTTTTATAAGATTTTCAAAATCAATAGTAAAAAACAATATTGAGTTAGGAATCTAGATAACCAAAATCCATAATTATATAAAAGTATAAAATCTAACTTCAAATAATACAATTAAAAATCCATAGTGGTTAAAAACAATTATAAAATAATAAATGAAGTTAATACTAGGGTTATAAAGGAAATATGACATCTCATGGACATTGATGAAGAAGAGAATACTTGTGGGAAAAATCCACAAAGATGATTGGGATAAATTAATCATTATTTGTACCTATATAACTATATTAGTTAATGGAATAAGAAGTTATCCATGTGGATATCATTATGGGAGAGTGGATATCATTTTAAAGACACTGATATCTATGATGATAAAGGCCTAGTGGAGAATAAAATAATCCTCTAAGAGCCACATCGATTTTAAAATATCACTGGTATAATATATACCATGTGAAGGGATTTATGGGTTTAAAATCATTTATTTAATGAATAATAAGATAAAGGAAGGGGAAAATATAACCCCCTCTGGGATTATAAATGAAGAAATAATATAGCCAAGAGTGTAGAACCATGTTGACCTAAAGAGGAGAAAATAGGGAGGGAACCCAAGCTAAAGGATAAAACATTATATTCAAAGTATTCATCTAATGATCTCCACATAGATTAATGTTTCTTATTCTATATTTCCTTATTTTAATATTTGATTACTGGTTTCTCTCATGCTTCATTGAAATTGTAGTGCTATAATTTCTGTCTTAATTTATTTTCATCCATTTCACTTACTAGGAGTGTGGTTGACTATGATTCTTTCCTTTTCACCAAATATTTCCTCTATACAGCTTGAGGGTAGATGATCATAGAGGATTGAGTGATAGGGTGAAAGTAAAGGCTCACCCTAATCACAAATTATTAGTTAGATACAATTTATATATATTTTTTGTAGAAGATTGATAACCCACACCTGTGTGGATTTGAAAACCCAAACAACATGATCAATATCTAAAGAAAGTGGGAACACACAACACTTCCAAGAGAGAACATCATGATTCTATGTAAGGAATGATAGGAAACATCATGGGTAGTTGTGGAAAAATTATAAAGTCCATGTGTTATCCTAAGAGGGAAATATATCGAATACATTAGTGGTTTCTAACTACACTACCATAAATAGTAAGTGTTTTTTTGCAGGTCAATTGATACTATTTCTCCTATATAAGTAAACCACTCTAGAAAAATAAATCATCTTTAGTTTTGAACTAGGCTAAGAAACCCCTCATTACTTCCCTTTTTATTGATTTCAAATTATATATTTATTACTTTTATATAAATACTCACCGAAAGACATGTGATGAAAACCTTTACCAATGGTGAAATCTCATGGTTTTCAAATTATAAAATTCTATAATGATTTATGTTCTCTTAAAATGAAATCATCAAGAAATTTTAGGAACTTTTTGTTGGGGATAGGTTCTAAGTAATATTTTTCTTTGGAAAGAACAAATAATTCTTATAAAAAAATTATAAAAAATAGAAAACATAAAAATATAAAAAAAATCAACTAAATTTAATGTTTTCTCATTTTTATGTTATTATTATTCATTTTCATATATGAACTAGCTAGAATAAAACTCCTTGTTTTAATTTGTTCACTATAATTACAAACCTAAGGTTATATCTAACCATTCCAATTTCCACTTCAATGTCTAAATTTTTTAATAACTTAATTCCATAATCTAGGATTAAATTTAAAGAGGATAATAATATCTAAATTTTTTCAGGAGTGACAAGATTGGTTTTAGAAGTAAATTATGTGCATACTCCCCAAAAAATAAAAAATAAATAGAGGGGGAAGATTTGTTGTGTCAGTCGGTTGAGGGAGTGGAAGGGGTGGTCACCAGAGGGCTGCTTTGCGATAGTGGGTGGTTGTCTCGAGCAGAAGATAGGGAGGTGAGGAGGCAGAAAGTAATATATAAATCACACAAAAATATAGCATGGTTTGGACTAGGTATGTGTGAGAGCGGTGATCGACGATACTGATAAACAAAGAGACGTGGAGAAATAATAACATACCTTAGTTTTGAGAGAGTTCATATGAGAGAATGTCGAGGGGGAGTGATGGAAGAGATGAACTTTTGTGAGAGCTTGAATGACACGAGGGAAATCTCTTATGTTATTGTTATATTTAAAATATTGGGAAGAGTTTTATCTACGCTTTTTAGTAAAACACCAACAAAGAGGGGTTTTATGAGTAATAAAATAATAAACACTGATAAAATACCTCTTTATAAGTGATTTTTTAGTATTGATAAACATATATCTTTATCAACGCTAAAAAAACACCAATAAAGACCTATATAATTTATTTTAATAATATAATTAATATAAATAAAAAATTAAATGTATATAATTATAAATAAATAAATAAATATAAATGTATATAATTATAAATATATTAAAAGAATTATAATTATGTATTTATAAATATAATCATAGATTTATATTTATAATTATAATTATAAATAAATATTTTATAAATATTTTTATATAATTAAATATATATTTAATATATAAATATAAATATAAAGTTAAATATAATAAATATATTCATTATTTAAATAAATTTATTATTATTTTATAAATATTTAAATAAATAATTATTTATTTATAGTTATATAAATACTTTTAAAAAAAGTATTTACTTAT
Source organism: Viscum album (assembly GCA_963277665.1). Lineage (NCBI taxonomy): Eukaryota > Viridiplantae > Streptophyta > Magnoliopsida > Santalales > Viscaceae > Viscum > Viscum album. The sequence continues at coordinate 1,841,091,748 of OY728157.1, read as the reverse complement.
TTATAATTATAAATATATAATTTTATAAATATAGTAAATATACATTTATAATTATATTTATTTATAAATATTTATTTAAAAATATATTTTTTACATCATTAATTAATATATAATCTTAAATGCATGAATATTGAAAATTAGTGAAATTGGATAATTAAAAATAAATAAAATTAAAAAAAAATAAAAAATGGATAAGTTTTATTAATTATACAAATTATTAAAAAAATATGGGTATATATTATAATGAGGATGAATACCTATTTAAAACATTAAAACATTGTAAGTAAATATGTATAAATAAATAATTGAAAAATATAAAATTCGAAAAAAAATATTAAAATTAATAAATAAATAATAATAACTGAAATAATATTACAAATAAATAAATAAAAATTACCGATTAAAGAAATAATATATTAAATATATATGTTACTAAATTAAATTATAAAATGAATATTAACATTTTAATAAATTACATAAATTTTAGGTGTGTGTGTGTTTCTATATAAGATTTTATTAATTACATAAATATTTGTGTGTGAGGAATTAATGTATATATATAAAAAATATTGATATATGTTAAATTAAATAATGAAATTATAAAATATGTATCATTTATTAATTAAATAAATAATAAGAAGAATGAATAAATTTAAAAAATGAATAACTATTATTAATTATATAAATAATTTAAAAAAATTAAAAACGAATATTTATATGTGTTAAAATGGAAATGGATGCATATTAATTATATAAATTACAACCATATTAGAAAAATTAAATGTTAATGAAAAAACATGTATAAATAAATATTACTTATTTAATAATATATATATATATATATCATATTTTATGTAATTTCTTAATTTTTAATAAAATAATTAATAATTATTTATTACTATATAAATATTTTAATAAATTATATATATATATATAATTAAATAATTAATATACTATTTATGAATATATGTCAATATATATTATTATATATAAATATTTAATATATATTTATATATTTATATATATATATCAATATATTTTTTATATATGAAATAATAATCTAATTATATAAAAATTGAATTGATATAAAAAAATTAAAAAAATAAATTTAAAAAAAATGAACAAATAAATATTAAAAACAGTCAAATTTAATATATATATATATATATATATATATCAATATTTGTTATATATAAATATATTTTTATATACAGAATAATAATTTAATTATAAAAATTTAGTAAATATAAATAAATATTAAAAGAAAATAAATTTAAAAAAATATTAAACAAATAAAAAATAAAAGAAAATAAATTTTATATATACATACATTAACATTTAATATATTAATATATATCAATATATGTTTTTATATATAAAATAAGAATTTATTTATAAAAAAAATTAATAAATCAGTTATCCCTCAATATATATTTATATATGTATCATTATATATTTTTATATAAAAAATAGGAATTTAATTATAAAAAAAGAGTAAATATAAATAAATATTAAAACTGAATACATTTTAAAAAATATTAAACAAATAAAAATTTTAAACAAAAAAAACTAATATATATCTATATATTAATATTTAATATATCTATATATATAAATATATATTTTTATATATAAAATAATAAGTTAATTATAGAAAAATGAATAAATATAAATAAATTTTAAAAAAAAATAAATTTTAAAAAATATTAAAAAAATATAAATTAAAAAAAACAAATTTAAGTTATGTATATATATGTATATATTTAATATATTCATAAATATAAATATATTTTAAATATGATATAATAATTTATTTATAAAAAATTTAAGAAGTTAGCTAGCCCTCAACCTATAGGGCCAACCATTTGGGAAGCACAACAAGGAAAGCCTACTAAGAAAAGGGTGGGCTAAGGCCCGTGTATGCCTCCACGTGTTGGAAAGAGACCATTTAAGTTTGTGAAGAGTGTATACGAGATCTTATCCTCATAGCAGGCTTCTAGAGTGATGATGCTACGAAATCATATAAAAAAAGTGGATGAACATCTTGAAGTTTGATGTGGGACTGACATGCAGGATTGTGACCTTTATCAGTGCTAGAAAATGTCATAATAAAGGTTACCCTTTATCAGTACTATTCGCTAGCATTGATAAATGTTATCGCTGAATAAACTCAAAACTGTAGTAGTGTCTATCTTCAACAGATGCTAAATGCGATAAAATAAATAATGATACAGGCATGACCATTCCTGGAATGAAATTGTAAAGTCCGTATTGAAACATTTATGGAGTAAATTTGATGAGGATCACTAAATCAATAAACAAAATCATCCTACCTTCAATAGGATTAGACTTGTTAGTAGATCCATGTTTTTAACATGAGGACCCTGATCTACTAAAAGGGTGTTGGTTCCATCTTTTGAAGATAAATTGTCCAGGTAGGAATAAATTTTTGGCTATGGAATGTGAGTATTGATCAATAATCAATTAAGGTAAAGCTTCTCTTTTATACTCCCTCCTCAACCATCTTTATTGAATAAAGAGGATAGAGCATTGACTTCCATCTCATGGAATTCGACGTGCATTACTCATAACTCATGTCCATTAATGAAACATGATTGTTTGAACACTTAAAACAATTAAATTATCCATTAATGAATATATCTTTATTTATTTTAAGCTAAATAGACAATATGGGAGGACATTTTCATATGCCTTCACTAACATCCCATGCAAAACTATATCGTATTTCCTATCGTACAATAAAATATTGGCGGATCTTGGAATCCTATTCTATCTAATGACATAATCAAATCATAATTAGTAATATTCATCTCATATATATCTTGTCTTATGAATCTAGAAATATCATAAGCTATAATTACTCTATATTTTGTGAATAACCAACTCGTTACTAGTGTGTCAGTAGCTTTAAAATACTTCCACAAGTCATGCTTGTGGTAGTATACTTATGACCATAGGCACCTACTTCCTTAAAGTATACTACCACGAGCCAATCCTATGGTGTTATGATGTTTCTACCACAGGCATGGCCCATGGAATTAGGTCTGGTTGTGACCACGATCCATGATCATGGTCATATATTTGGAAGAATTTAATTGAAGTGTTGGTTTCGAACCAGTGACCGTATAAGAATTAACCAACACCCTTTACCACATGGTCATTATGTTTTTTATTTATGATATTATAAAAATGTGTGTGTTGTTAAATAATTAATTTTACAATTTATATATATTTATAATCATTTTAAATTTAAAATATAAAATCTTTAATCCCTATATGGTGGGGCTACTAATATAGGAATTTAAGCCCATCGTAGGATGGGGTGGATGGCAGGCGCTATCGCTGCTAGTGGTGGTAAGGGTTGGGTCATATTCTTTTTCACCTATGGTGGTAGGGGTGGGTGATAGGGGCTACTATCACAAAATAAATTTCTCACGATAGTATCTTTCTTCCCATGCTATTTGTTTCATATTCCTATTTATAGCCATGGGTGGGGTTTTCCCATGTCTTTAGGGCCTTCTTTCCATAATACCCCCACAAAATTATTTTCACACATGCACCTATGGCCATAGGCAAACCTGCCCATGGTTGAATTACCTATACGACCATCGGTATTCTTTGCCCATGGCAATAGAATGACCTATGGCCATTGGAATTTCACCCGTGGCTAAAGCCCCACGGCGATAGGTCTTTTTTTGTAGTAGTGATACACATATACATATATAAAATTATGTACAATTATAAGTATACACATGAACACATACATACATATACATATATATGAAAATTATATATCGATACATACATGCATGCATACATACATACATACATACATACATACATACATATGTAATTTTCATATATATATGTATGTTTTTTGTTTATTCATACACATATTAAACATTATAATATCATTTATATTTATGAATACATAGTAGATGTTATATATATCAATGATTATATATTAATATTTATATGTATTATGATAATAATGATTATATATTAACATTTATATATATTAATTTGAAATAATAATTTTCACAATAAATAATGGATATATAAATCTTCATACTATTTATTTTTTATGATTATATATATATATATATTGTAAATAAATATATTTTGATATATGTATACTGTTATATTTAGTTATTCTTAAAACAACTTATATTTTATAGTTATGAAAATATTTATTATAATGGTAAAATTAATATATATTATATTAATTTTAACTTTTATATAATTTTAATAATTGTTCTATATATATAAAATCTTATTCATATTAAAATTTTCTACTGGAGTTTTACACTATAAAATTTACACTGGAAATTTTGATATATGAATATATGTAGTTATATTAATATATACATGAAAATAAATATATTTTTAAATACTTTTATATATGTTTGTATGCATGCATGAACATACTCATAATTGTATACACTTATATATATATACACAGATAATTATATTAATATATATATATACTTATATCAATATATATATATTTGAATATATGTATGTTCTCATGTAAGTGTATACTTATATTAATATTTATTTATGTATATATGTCTGTATGTTCAAATATATGTTTTAACACCCCAGTATTTTGGAATATTTTTTTTTCTCTAAATTAATACAATGTTTGATTGCTTATTTCACACGCAACACAAAACTAAATTGAGCCGCAATATATTTGATGAACATTATTAAAATAAATTATAAGAATAATATAACCTCTAAAAAATAGAAAGATATTAACTAATAAAATACGATTACATTTAGAGGATATATAATAAATATTATTTAATATTTAAACGGATTGTTCATTCTCAAATAACTATTTCAAACATTAATAAATCAAATCGACCACTTTTAAATGATTATTATGATAATATATAAAATTTCAATTAATGAACTAATATCTGAAAATTATTTAAATTAAAAATTATTATAAAATAATATTGAGATCACATAATGTTTCTGAAGGTCATTTTTTAATAAAAAAATTTGTTCTCTATATTTTAAATTTTCTTTTAAAAGATAAATTTATAAATTTTGGAATTTTAATTTTATAAAAATAAATTAATTTTGGTATTCATAATAACAACATTATCTTATTATAAATTTTGCAGACTTTTCTAAAACAATTGATTTTTAGGTGAATAGTAAAAAATAAATTTTTTATTAAAATCATGACGTTTATGAATATAAAAAGAAGTAAGTATAAATTAAAAACTTATAAAAAACATTTCATGATAAAAAAATTATGTATGGATCGAAAGTTTTCTTTTAAAGAACTATCTTTAATTTAGAAAACCCATGTTAAAAATTTTAAAAATTAAGAAATATATTTATAATAAAAACAATTTTTATTCCTTTTCTTTTAATTAAATTTTCACAAGGTGAAATTATGTTTTATAATTATTTTAAAGTCAAATAAATATATTTTGGTTGATAATAAGCCAATTAATTTCATTAGAATCAACAACATTGATAATTTTTTCTTAAGCTTAACATTTTTTCTTAAAAATACACTTTTTCTAAAAATGGTTTTTTATAGGTTACATGAACTAATGTTAAAATTAATTTTTCTTACACATATAAATTTAATATGATAAAATATATTTCATATTTTTAAATATTAGTTTTAAATTATTTAATAAGTCCCATTTTATTTTTATACATTAAAAGTAAATTACTTAGGTAATAATTTATTACCACGGTAAAAACCATAAATGGTAAAAGTAAGAAATCTAAGAGTTAAAGAGTTAAAAACATGTTTAAAAAATGTTTTTAATTTAATGAGTGAGGTATTATCAATATTACCGCACCCCAATTCATTATTTTCCACTTTAACTCCTCATTCCTTTTGAAACATGTGCTCTCTTTATATTAAAAAGCTATATTTACAGAAATGTCATTCTCTTCACCAATAAAAGGTGATCACCTCCACCCCATTTATCCACTCATTATAAAGAATTATATTCAATAAAACTATAACATAATCTCTCCTACACTCTCTACCCATATCCTATAATCCTTTTCCTTTCCAAAATACCAAACTAAGGATCCTTAATATGTTACCCAAGGGAGAAAATCCAAAGGGAGAGGTAATGTTCTCAACTAAGCTCTCTTAATTTTCTTCTTATTTTACCCCATACAAAATATTCTATACACAAAAGTATGATAATAATATTATTAATAATGTGATAAAATTTTATTATACTAATGGAATATCTGTTTTCAAACTTCCTCTAAAACCATTAGAAAAATGAAGACGTCATCATATGTACGTGCAGACTACCGTATCTAGGAACGATGTGCCTAATTTTTCATCACCGCCTTAAAAGGATAGTTATAAAAGTATATTTAAAGTATTATTATAATATTTATAACATTATTAATATTCTTAAATTATAAACAATTCCATAATTCCCCTCGATTTATGGAAAACGAACATGTCGCCTGTGGGGACTACTGCCTCAACAAAAGTAACGTATTTCATTTTTCAACATTGTATTTTATTATTTATACATATCTATTAGGACTCAATTTACTACTTTAAAAAATTATAAATAATACCATTATTATTATTTAAAAATTATATTATCCTAAAGGGATCATTTTCTTAATCATACCCACCTATAGATTATAGCTTGTTCCTGGTTTGGTCGGTTTAACCACCAACATGAACAATGATATAAATTTTTATCATGAGTAATTTAGGAAAAAATATTACTTTTGATATTAAAAAAATAATTATTATTTTTATTCTATAATGGTAATGGTAATATCAAACCCATTATTAAGATACCACCCCTCATTTGTCAAAATTAACAAAACAAGTTCATCACTGACTCCATCAACACAAATCGTAACTAAAATACTTATGAAATAAATTGTAAATTTATTAATAATTATAAAAAATCTATTACCTAACATTTAATGATCTCATAATGATGAAATTTTAATCTATATATAAAAATATACACTGCCATTATGAAACTAGTACTTTACAAAACAATCAAAACTAATAAACATCCAATAATGAAAATAAAATATAAATAACTAATATATTTATAATAATGATTATAATTGATGATTATAAAATGATATATGTATTAATAAGGTTCTAAAATATGTGATTAATTTATTTTTTTATACATTATTCAAAACATTTTTCTAGAATTTGAGAATTAAGTAAATGGTTTTTTGATCTCAATTTTTCTTTATGGAGATATGATGTGTATTCACCACTTGTTTCATTTTTTGTGGTTTATATATTGGATATAGATTTATTTTATAATAATATTTCATATAACATAAGGTATTTTATAATCCACATCATTTTTACCTTTCATGGGTTATCAATTCTAAATATAATGATGATGAAATGGTGTTTCATTGTAATTTCCGTTCTTTGAAACATATTTTTTTATTCACCTAATTTCATTTAAAAGGTCTTTATACTTAATATTTAATATTTAATATCATAAATTATATTTTATTCAAGGAATTTGAATTTAAATTTCAATCCCTCTCTTTCAAGTTGTTTTTAATAATTTGTTTCTTAAGAAGTAAAGGATATCAACAACTCAAAATTTCTTTCTTTAAGTTATGATATTTCTTCTCAAGATTCTTTCTTCCATGCTTGGATCATTCCTCTAAAAATGTAATATATTTTATTTTATATCCATATCTAAATAAAATTAATTTTTAATTTAAATCTCATTCCTTTTTAATTTCTTTCTCATAAAAGTATAAAGTTGTTAAGAATAATTTTCATCCTTCCGGTCTAAGATATTTATCTTCTATATCCATATTTTATATTCCCACCAATGTTATGATTTATATTTCGAAGAGAAATTATGTGTTATCTATTTTGATATTTACATTTCCTTTTTAATATTTTTAAAATGAATTTTTTTACCATTTTTATAGTGTGTATTTTCAAAAAATGTATTTTAATATATTAATTTTTTTCTTCCATGATTCTTTGTTTTATCTTACAATCCATATTTCCTTGAGATAGAATTTATGTCTTTTTCAAGGATAAACTATTGATTTTTTTTTGAAATAAAATCATTTCAAAAAAATTTACTTCACCTTTTTGAAATTGATTATAGGTTCATCATTTAAAATAATGATAAAAGTGTTTTATAAAAACTCTTTTAGGATTTCAGTTCCATTTTTATATTTATCTCTAAAGGATTTATTTACTTGGAAATTATTTTTCACGAATCACCCTCTAAAATGTTCTTATAAAATACTATTTTGGGGTGATTGAATTTTAGGTATCAACCATTTACATTTTTGAGGTAAATTTTAGTGATTACATCTTGAAATGTTTAGAAACCCATTTTTTCATGGGATCTTTATTATATAATGAATGATTGTTTTCAATTTGAACACATGTGTATGGATAATTGATATGTGGTGTCCTATACCTCCATAAAAATCTTTGGTTGAGTTTTTCTATCTCATGAAATAACAAGGTTGTTCATGGATATGATCATGTTATGCTTTGTTCACATGATGGTGCATAGACATGATCGTATATATCTTTGTTCACACAATAGTGTGTGGACATGATTTCATATAGATTTATTCACATGGTGGTGCATAGACATGATCATATATATATTTTTCACAAGATGGGGCATAGAAATTATCGCATATGTATTTTTTCACATTATAGTGTATAGACATGATTTTATATAGATTTTTTCACATGATGGTGTGTATACATGATCACATCTTAGTTTGTTCACATGATGGTGCATGTACATGATAGAAAATAGATATTTTCCCAAGAATTTGTATGGACATTAATATTATTTTTCTTTATTAACAATGTTGTGCATGAACATAATTAATCTTAACCTTCTTTATAATAATATGATTCCATATGCCTATGATTATGAAATATTTTTTTATACCTATGATTATTCTCCATAGCTAATGTTTATTATCTCACTCTCTTATGTCATGTTATATGTTTGTTAAATTGAGATTAAATGTTTTTTTATCATTTCTTATTGATAACTCTTATTTTTACATGTTATCTTAAAAATATATTTCTCCTCTACACATATTTTTCTCATATGCTTATGATATAACCCTTTGATGACATGTTGTTGAATTTTTACAAACTGAGCATTTGAGCCAACCCCTTTCTTTTATTTTCTTTTAATTAGGAAATCGTATATAGGACTATATTTAGAATGAAGTTTTATATATATATTATTTGTGGGATATGTTGAATAAATAAATATTAAATATAATTATAGTGGAAAAATGTCCTCTTTGGATGAAAAATACATAGGAGACAATCTTCAAAGAAACTAAACCTTTAATTCTTAGGATTTTGTATTTATTTTGAGATATAATTTTTATATAATGTAAATGATGTAAAAAAATTATTTTTTCTAACACCCCATGTTTTAAAAAAAACCCATCACAACTAGAAAATTAACCTAAAACCATAGTTTGGAACTATGGTCGTAGGCCCAAAACCGTGGCGATATCATATGGCCATGGTTTCAGAAAATCATGGCTACTATTGCTATAGAAGTGGGGATTACCTACTGCCATAGTTTTAACCGTGGAATTAGCAGCCTAGTGCCATGGTCTTAACTGTGGCAGTAGGGGCCTACTGCCAAGTTTAAAACTGTGGCAGGATACCCCCTAATTCTACAGTTAAACTGTGGCAATAGGCCCCTACTACCATAGTTAAAACCATGGCAATATAATGCATATGGTATAGAAAAACAAATTTAGTCCCCCAGCGGGACAACCCCTTGCACCCCTTGCACCCCCAGAACAGCCCCTACACCCCCATGACCCCCCTGGATTGCCCCCGTGCACCCCCATGTCCCCCCTAGACAACCCCCTTTCACCCTCTTTAACACCCATTGGACATACCCCGTGCACCCCCCAAGCCCCCCTGGACATCCCCCTTGAACCCCCCTATAGAAATAGCTTGTATAATAATTAAATGAAATTTCATTTGATTTGATATATACTTAACTTTCAGTATGTGAAAACAACATGCTATTCATCCAACAATATCAAAATAACACATGAAAGCCGTGACAAATAAACTCAGCATGGATTATGAATTTAAGCGAAAAGAAGAGAGCAGAAAATTAAATGAGGCAGAATACTCCCCTGAGTGACAGCTTCCAATCCCAAGACTCTCTCTCCTCTATCTTTGTTGAAAAGATCTGGCATAAATATTGAATCACCTGTAAACTAGGAAATAGCAGCCTATTATAATCTTATTCTGATATATAAAATAGTTGAAACCAGTATCAAAATCAGGATTTAGAAATTATAATTCATCTTGATAGTGCACATGAATATAACTAATTAAAATTCACATCGAATTTCAAAAAAACAAAACATGTAATGTGTCCATCAAAACTTACAAATGATATCAACATGGAATAAAGCATTCACATTCCTAGAATACCATAACATAAATTTCAAACAAATATAATATCTACAAGTTAATCATGGAGAGAAGTAAACATTATCAGGGAGTTGAAAATACCAAACATAATCTACAATTTGATCATCATTCAATATTCCATTTCACATTTTCCAGTCCCCCACTACCCCTGTCCCACCCCCCTTACACCCCCCTGGATAGCCCCCTTGCACCCCTGCTGGACACCCCCCTGCACCCCCATTCCCCCCTAGACACCCCCTGTGCACCCCTGCCACCCTCCCTGCCCCCTGCACACTGCCCCTGGACAACCCCCTTGCACCCCCCTACACCATCATGCCCCCTGGATAGCCCCCTTTCACCCCCGAACCCCCACCCCCTGCAGTAGCCCACCACCTCCCCCGGCACCACCCCCCGACACCACCCCCCCCCCCCTTTCCCCCCACCTGGACAACCCCCTTGCACCACCCTGGACACACCCCCATGCCCCCTGGACAGCCCCCTGCACCCCCACCCCCCAGCACCCCACACCCTCCCTTCATTTATATAAATTATCATTTGGATTATTCTGATTTCTTGAGATGATGTCGAATGAGGCATCACATGATCAACAGAGTGATCATGTGAAGAAATAGTCATCACATGGATTGTGTTGTCATTCCAGCAATTATGGAGATGTAGAGAATATTTACATTCATAAGATCTCGAGATCCTCAGGCATTTGAAGAGGTCCTTGACACACCTTAACAAAAGAAGCAACACCACCTATATAAACTAAGGAAATACCAAGAGTTTGGTTGTTGTTAGTTTTCTGAGAACTCAATAGTAACTCTCAAAACTGATGAGCTAGTGTGATTCAATCACGAGAAGAAGATCTCAAAAAACCATCTTGGTTACGTGATGGTAAGAAGGAGAAACCTGTGAACAAATCATAGTCCCACGAAGGTGATCCCATAGACATATCTACTGTCTCACAAAGGAGAAGCCTAAAAGACACTGGGTTTTGTTAAGAGCTAAAGGAGAACTCACAGACACACCATATGTCATGAAAAGCATTTATGCAAGACATCTTCTGATCTTACAAAGGTGTTTGTGGAGAAAACTGTGGACACACCCAATTTTATATGAAAAACAACCTTCAAGCCATACATTTCTCATGAAGGGGTTGAGGTGACACCCCTTGTCTCACGAAGCACTTGAGGAGACACCTTCCAAACAGCCAAATCTTGCAAAGTGATTGAAAAATAACCCGCATATAGTGTTCTTCAGATCTGGTGAAGCATCTGTTTTTTTATGCAAGGAAATCTGGTGATCCACACTTAGGGTCACACTAAGGTAGTCAAAAAATCACATAACATTGCTTAGATCATGTGCTTTGCATGATACACTGAAGAAGAAAGGAAGATAAAAGCTTCATGCAACCCATGCTACCCATGAAATCCATGCAAGCATAATTTAGATACCTAAAACAAGACTTTAAATGACACATAAAGTAATAGAAAATATAAACAAGTGTGTTATTATTTCAGATTCCATGAAACCCATGCCCCCTTCACCCTACACTACCCCATGCACACTGCCCCCTGGACACCCCCTTTCACACCCATGCCCCCCTTGGATAGCCCCTTGTACCCCCTGCACCCCCACCCCCCTGTAGTAGCCCCCCCTCCCCCTACCCTCCCCCCTCCCTGCCCCCCCCCTCCCCTTGCACCCCACCCCCTGTAGTATCCCACCACCACCCCTACCTACCCCCTTCCCCCTTCACCCCGACTACCCCCTGCACACTGCCCCCACCCTGCCCCCTTCACCCCCTGACACACTACCCCCACAACCTTCACCCCATGCACACTGCCCCCATGCCCCCTTCCCCCAACCCCCCTAAAGAGAAAATTTTGATTTATTTCAGATAAAAAATATAAATATCTATCTTCATCCACTACAATACCAGATGACTTAAGAAAAAAATTAGGGTGACAAAGACCATTATCAATGAAAATATAGTAAATAAAACAGATTAAAAATCAGTTACAATATGCTATAAACACACAACCTATAGTAAAATAATATGGAAACAAAGAATAAAAATAACACATGAAAGTAGTGACAAATAAACTCAGCATGCATTATGAATTTAAGCGGAAAGAAGAGAGCAGAAAAGTAAATGAGGTAGAATACTCCCCTGAGTGACAGCTTCCAATCCCAAGACTCTTTACTCTTTATCTTTTTTGAACAAATCTGGTATAAAAATTGAATCACCTGTAAAATAGGAAATAACAGCCTATTAGAATATTATTCCCATATATACAATAGTTGACACCAACAACAAACTCAGGATTTATAAATTATAATTCAGCTTGATAGTGCACATGAATATAACTAATTAAAATTCAAATCAAATTTCAACAAACAAAACATGTAATGTGACCATCACAACTTGAAAATGATATCAAGATGGCATAAAGCATGCACATTCCAAGAATACCATAACAATAATTCTAAACAAATATAATATCTACAAGTTAAGCATGGAGAGAAGTAAACATTATCAAGGAGTTACAAATACCAAACATAATCTACAATTTGATCATTATTAAATATTTTATTTCAAATTTTCCAGTCCCCCCTACCCCTTCTAGTCCCCCCTAGTTCCCCACCCCCACTAGTTGCCCCCCTCCCCTTACACCCCCACCCCTGCTAGTTCCCCTACCCATTGCACCCCCTCCCCCTGCCAGTCCCCCTTGCCCCTGCCAGACACCCCTTGCACCCCCTCCCCCTACCAGTACCCCCTGCCCCTGCCTCACCATCCCTTGTACCCCCACCACTTTCACCCCCCTCCTCACCAGCCCTCCCTGCCCTTTCCAATCCCCCCTTCCAGTCCCCCCCACCCTCCACCTTTCACCGCTCCTCCCTGCCCTCCCCCTTGCACCCCCTTCCCTTGCCAGTCCCCCCTGCCCTTTCCCCCCTTTCACCAATAGCTACAAATAGAAGATTTTTTCTTTCATCGTAACTAGCATGGAATCAAAAAAAATTAAATACAATATTTACCTTTGATGCTTGGATATTAGAAAGGTGCACATTATTCCCCGATTGGGAAGATGTTAGACCATTTCTACCATCACCTTAGAGAGTCTCCTATGAAGCTCTCAAAAACATTAGATTCAAGTGAAGTTCCATCAAACTACAAGGAAAATAGTAGTGTAAATACCTGAATATTGTCATTGAAAAATTAAAAATGGGATTTTAGGGTGACCATACTTTACTCTGGTGTACTAGCAAGGCTGTTCTCCCCGTGGTAAATGTCATCCTATAGAAACAAATAATATAATAAGGTAAGATGCATACAACCCTAGAAATCACCTATCAAAGTCAATTCTAAACCTCAAACTGTCGAATCCAATTCTTTCTAACTTCTATCTTTTTTAGATGTGCTTCCCCCTACCCCCGCCAGTTCCCCCCCCCCCCCCCGTCACCCCAGCTCATCCACCCCCCCCCCACCCCTGCTAGCCCCCCTGCACAAACCTGCAGTATACAAATACACCATACACATACACCTGCAAAAAATTCCAAAAACCATTGCAGCATCTCATTTCCACATAAATAAAAAAACAACTAATTTATAAAAAATTGAAATTTTATAAACAATGAAAACAAAATGACAGATACAAAAACTGTCAATAATTTCACTCCAAAATGTCATATGAATTCTCCTCATCATCAACACCAATATCAATAGCATCATTGTGTGTACCACCATCAGCAGCACCATCATCACCATCAGTAGCATCTTCAACCTCTCCACGATTAGCAGCATCTTCAACCTCTCCACCATCAACAGCATCTTCAGCCTCTCCACCAGCATCTTCAGCTACACAATCATCGTCATCCTCATACATCGAGTAAAAACTTTATAAACATCCATCCACTATTGTTGCACCCTCTGGCGGAACTGAAGAGCATATAGCTGATACCAACTTGAACAATTGTTCACTTTATTTTTTCCACGTCTTTTGAGACACTTGTATAATTTCTTGCTTTGCTCTCTCAACGACAGCATATAATTATTCTTAAGTAACCATTCCTACAATATTTCTAAAAGATTCAATACCTAATGAACAATATTTAGACTGCATGATTTTATTTCTGGGTTTACAATGAACTCTGCCACTATGCTCGTTACCAAGAACCTGATGTAAATAATCATTTGGTCCAAATGTATTCAGTTCCTTTTCTATTAGAGATTGAATATCATCCTATAAAAGGGCATTACCATTTTAATATATATTCAAAAAAATAAATAAGTGTAGCTATATGTCTATTTAAATGCTCATACGTGTTATGAGTAAAATGTCTACAACCTCCTTTTTTGATGAAATCTAGACCAAAACTTAAGTAGTGTATGTCCTTTTATATTCTTCATACTACTTTTAAGAGTTGGTATAACTTATATAACTATCTTGGGATTCTTTTTGGGTTTATAGATATATTAGTAGTGGTTATGGAACTATTTGAGAGTCTAAACATTATCAAGAATTGAATAGATTTCAGATGTCCTTTTTAAACCTTATCAAGAATTGATCTTATTAAATTATCATTATAAATACTAAAGAAAGTGGCAGATAATGTAGTTTCCTATATAATACCATAGGAAAAAGTGATATAATTGACTCAAGAATTCTCATTCCCTATGAGGAAAACACAACTCATATAATTTTCAATGAATGAAACTACATACTAAAAGCTAAAAATTTAAAAACATTCTTAAAAAAATTTCCTGCGTTGCCGGATTCACACCAGTTCCATCTTTCTTTTTCCTACTAGAACAAAACAATAATGATCTATGAACATGTACTTCAAAATTTAATGCCTATTTCTACATTAAAATTTAACATAAATCAATGAAAAAAATAAATGTATATTCAATTTTAAATCATATATTACCTATGACAGTTCATGATCCGGTAGTGTAGTTCACCCCAAAGTAAGATTATATATCATGGTGCCCTTATTTCTTATGTTTATTTCAGATGAATCCTATTAGTAAACAAAAATAAACTAGCCTTTTAACAAGTCAACGAGTTCAAGACATAACTGAAATAGCCAAGTCTGGAAAATAAAACTGAACACAATCACATCTAATAAAATCATCCACTACAGAAAACTATGATTACTGAAAAAAATAAATTTATTAAAAACATTAAGATTGTAAATTACCTTTAAATAGGAACAACTCCAATATGCAATTAATTCTTTGTATTGTGAAATTGGTCATTCATTGAAGATCGGTTCATTTTCAAAAAGAGTACCTCTTCCTTTTTTCTAGCCAACATGCAGGGAATTATTATAGGCCTGCCACATCTCCCCTAGTTTTATTAACCTAGCTCTCTTAGCATGAAGACCATACAGGAAGTTATAGAGAAGATGAATATTCAAACAAATTTATCAATAATAATTAATAAAAAATTGCAAACTAATTTTAAAAAATATATTACCCAAATTTCTACCCAATCCTTGGGTTTATTTCTTGTCTAACTTCTCTCCACTCGATTGGTTAAACTGAAACAATATTTCTATGTCTGTTGAGTGTCCCCATGAAACTCCACAATTCTTTACCATTTTCTTCAATAATTTTCATTTCCTTGTTATACTGAACCATAATTTTCATGTGTCTATTCCACACTTTATGCATCTTTGTACAACCATGTATTTTAGTAGAAGATAATCTTGAAAAAAGAAACAAATATTTTACACATATATAACTTGAATTTAATAAAAATTTATTAATTTCATTAGTTTTTAAACATTTACCAGTAGCACTATTTTTTGTTGCTCGATCATGCACACTATAATGAGGGGAAGCAACTAGAGAAGTGTCCTCCATAGTAGATTGTGGATGCTGAGGTTGGGTAGGAGGGTACGAGTATATAGGGGGCATAACCAATGGAGGTGTACCCTCCATAGTAGACTGTGGATGCTGAGGTTGGGTAGGAGGGAATAGGTATACAGGGGGCATAACAAATGTAGGTGTACCCTCCATAGTAGACTGTGGATGCTGAGGTTGGGTAGGAGGGTATGGGTATACATGGGGAATAACCAATGCAGGTGTACCCTGTAGAGATGAAGGTGGATAAGGGTAAAAAGGCTGAGGGATAGAAGGAGATGGACTACTCTACCTGGTAGGAGGAGGAAATGGATAAAAAGGATGACCACCCATGTATGGATAAGGCATATAAGTGGGGGCATGATGGGAGGAAACTGTCTTGGTGACTGCAGATCCATGGACTATGAGGTGGTACATGTAGGGGGGCTGCATGTAGGGCTAGTCCTATACTCTGGAGTGCCTGAACCATCTTCAGTGAACGCAAGTTACCTCCTCGATGATTCTTGTTCATATTAAATATGATTTTTGGAAAGTTCATACATAATAAATAAATAAATAAATAAAGTAATCACTGGAACAATCATATTTGTTAGGCCAGCTTCTCTAAGTTGGTGACGGTTTTCCTCCATTTTTTTCTATTAACCTCCTCATAAGACATAATAATATGTAAATGCCAAAAGTGATGTGAAAATTTTAAAATTATAGAAAATCATTAAATAACTATAAGTATTCCAAGAAAATTCATATTATTTTTCAAAACATTACATCTTCCATTAAGTTTTTTTCATTATTCTGTTTACTCACTAAATGAAAACATTACAAACAAAAGAAGCTGATACTTTAAAAGTATAAAAAAACATGCACCTGGTCAGAATAATATAATCTGAATATTTTGAAACATGTAACACTAGGCATTCTCTATTATAATTTATGGTTCACAATTCATTCTCACAATTGAATCATCTGTATCATCAAATGATATATTTGACTGAATACCGACTGGTTCGTCCAAAACATCACCATCATCCAATCCTTCATAAAAAATGTGTATGGGAATAACATCAACAATAACACCAAATTTCGGTTTTAAAGGATCATTTACATAAAATACTTATCTAGCTTATGATGTAAGAATATAAGGCTCATTTTTTCACAGCTGACGTTTCATATCAATCACTCTAAAACCACAATTATCTATATACAAGCCTTATCATATCATTGAATCAAACCAATTTCATTTCATCATAGCGACACAACCATGTGCATAGTAATCTAATAAAAAATCTCTCAACAACCCCATAATACAACATATTTTCTGATCGAGGCTGTCTGTCTGATGCACTAGCATAACAATCCATTGTAGTGTTTATCGTGATATCATCATTCTGTGTTTCCATCTTTGTTGGACAATTATTTATAATGAATTTAAAACCATTGAAACCCATTGCTTTATAATCACGAACCACATTGTTCAGACCAAACGACAATGCCCTTATTTCAGCAGATACATCATCCATCGGTAAACTTTAGACCTGAAATATATTGAAAATGAATAATGAACAACTACCAATGATTTGGTAATGTAAACAAAATAATTTTTTACCTTTTACTTCAATCAATTAGTAAATTATTTGCTGTGTAATTGCTCCCGCCTCTTAATAGATAAAGAGTGATGTTCTCTTTTTATAATTTCACTATGTTCTCTACAAATATAAAAAATTAATGATGACAGGAACTATGAAGAAATAACCAACAAAAATATATATATATTCATAATTTTACTTGATTTAATCGTCAACCATGCTGCAGTTAAATAATACCGTACGATGAGCCATTTCCCACTCATCCCTATTCAAAGTACACAACTTGTGTGATCCGGATATCCCTCTAGTTTGAGGCAGTGACAAAAATGTTGGCTCAATGGGATCATATTTCTCATATTTAGTTCTCATGGGCCAATTAGATCTAGTGGTGACATTATGCAAATACATAGAATAAAAATCCATGAATTCTTGTGCTAAATAGCCTTTAACAATAAATTCTTCAGGATGATTCTTATTTCTCACATAATATTTCATTGTATACATCATTCTTTCTATTGGATACATCTAGTGACTAGAAATGGGACCACAAAAAAGAACTTATGTTAGAAGATGCATGGTCATATGTAACATACATGTAAAAAATGATGGGGGAAATATTTTCTTTAAGTCGCAAAGAATGATTGGTGTATCTTTTTTAGTTTTTTCACAACACTTTTGTTCAATCTTTTAGCAAAAAGATCTGAATAAAAGTGACATAATATAATCACAGTGACCCTGAAATTATGTGATAGTAAATTTCAAATGGAAATAGGAATCAATTCATGCAACGGGACATGGTCGTCATGGGTTTTGAGGGATTTTAGTTTCACATCTCATCTATTCACTCGTTTCAAAATGTTACTCGAATAACCATATGGAACCTTTAAACTTTCCAAGACTTGAATAAATTGATTTTTCCCTGCATTTGTCATCGAAAAACAAGAAAAAGGAATTTTCCACTGATTTTGACCAATTAACTCAGGATGAAGTCTTGGTTTTATACCCCAATCCATTAAATCACGACATGAGTGCAAATCATCTTTTGTCTTTCCCTTTACATTTAAAAGCATTTTAAGTAACATTTTACACACATTTTTAACAATATTCATTACATCCAAGAAGTGATGCAGAAAATTTGATGACCAATATGGAAACTCATAGAATATACTTTTCTTTCTCCAATTATTATTGTAATTCAAAGGAACATTCTTATGCTTGTTAGAATTTAACCGACCCTTTCCAAGAAAAAAATTCAAACTATCAAGTTCTTTAAGGATATCACCCCTAACATTCAATGAGTTATTTCATCTATCTCTATGGAATTATCAAACTGTCTTCAATTTTTTCTGTATGGATGATCCATTTGTAGAAATCATCAATGCCCTATGAAGCTAAAAGTTCATCGAAACTTTAATCTCCTAGAACATTTATTTTTCATACATATAGGTCAAGATAATAACCCCTTGGTATTCCAAACAGACATCATTCCATATGCAGGGAAATCATTTATTGTCCATAATAATGTTTCATGACACATAAAGTAATCCTTTCTAAATGAATCATATTATTTCACCACAATAGTCTAAACCTCATTCAACTAATCTATTAATGGTTGCAAATATATGTTGATACCATTTCCAGGATCATTGGGTCCATAAATTAATATACTCATGATAGTGACTGGCTTTTTCATACACATCTGTGATGGAAAATTATAAATATTAATGAAAACATGCCAAGTATTATGTGCAGTATGCATCTACTTAAATGGGTTGAAACTATCACATGACAATCCCAATCTAACATTCTGTGGGTCGGCTGAAAAATCAGTATATAACATATAAAATTTTTTTCATGATAACCCATCGGCAGGATGAACTATATCATCATTATCCTTATTTCTTTCATCTTTAGTCCATCTCATATTCTTAGTCATTTGTTCTAACATAAAAAGTTTCTGAAGTATGGGAATCAATGGAAAGTGCCACATCACTTTCTCTGGTACAGAGGATTGAGTTCCATCTTTATTAGTCTTCCATATGGATGTACCATATTGTTTTCACTCATTAAAATCGACATTATCCTTCCATAATAGACAACAATCTTTAGGGAATGCATGGATTTTCATACTTGAAAATTCAAAATTTTCAACCAACTTTGATGCCATATAATAATTTTCAAGAATACATGCATCATCAGGTTGAAATTCCTTAAAAAGATTAATTAGATAGTCCTTCGAAGTATTGCTAAATCCATACATTGTTTTCTCATGATACAGTCACATTAAAAACTCTAGTTTGGTCATTTTTTCACATGACTGGTAAACTAGGGTATTCAGGTCTTCTAACAACTTTCTAACATGCTCAACATCATCATTCTGATCATTAGATGAAAAATATGTTCCCGTATTCATTTCCTCTTCAAATGCTCTACATGAAGTTTTGGATTGAGAAGCAAATGGAAACTGGTCAGAAATCAAATTTTCCATTCTAATCCTTTCAGCTGAATCAAAGTCATTATTTGTTTTAACTTTTTATCCATTATGATACCAAACATGATATCTATTTTGAAAACCTTTTTTAGTGATGTGGTAACTTACTTCCTCACATGTTAACCATGGTCTTCCAATGAAATCAAAACATGGGCATCGAATCAATCCACCGTCTGAACCATTTTTTAATGAAAAATCCATAAAATATTTCAACTCCTTTTGAAACTCATCAGTGATCCGATCAACATTATACATCCAGCTTCTATCCATTCTAATATGAATAAACAAACAGTAAATAAAATTTTTTATTGTAAATCAAAAAATTGAAACACATTCATGCTTAAGAAAATTAGTATATGGACTCATTCATAGGCTTATATTCCTTACATACTTCTTGAGAAACATATGTTAATGTTCAATCTAAATGCGTCAAGTATAACATTATCATTTAATAAAGTATATGAGATATCTAAATCATAATCATATAAAAACTATACCAATATCCACTAATTAATATTTATGTCATGTTAAGATAATACATAATGAAATCTCTTACTATCAATTATTACACCATGACAGGTCAACCTTGGGTTTCTAGAAAGTTCCTAGATTTCTAGATATTGGTAAATATTCTAAATGAATCAATAATAATCATCAGTGATTTATATAATCTAAAAAAAGATACTAAAATACATGATATACAAGGGGAGGTAACATTTTAAATCCTAATTAAAACATAATAATTCGTACAAAGGGTATCATTCTTAGAGACTTATATAGTAGAAAATGAATCAAATGTTGGATTCATGTGTAATGCATCATATTAGAATGACATAATTAGAGTGGACCATGGGGTTTGTTTATTAAGGATGGTTTTTTTAAAAATATTGGGTTGTAATACGTGTAAAAGAGAGGGGATGGTGCCCCCCACTGCCCCCCTGCACACTGCCCCCCCCAACCTACCCGCATACCCCCCCCCCCCCCCCCGCCACTGCCCCCCCCCCCCCCCCACATAACACTCCCCCCCACCTGCACATTTCCCCCCCACCTCCACACTTCCCCCCCCCACCGGCCCCCCACTTCCCCCCCACCCCCACTACCCCCCACCTCACACTTCACCCCCACCCTTCACCCCAACTCCTTTGACCTCCCCCCTTCACCCCCACTACACACCCACCCCAACTCCTTTGATATTATTACATATAGTTATCAGATGGTTATGAAGATATAGAGTGGGAAATTATAGATCCATTAATTTAGGGTTATTTGAATCCAAAATATTCATGTGGTTTAGTGAATGCTTAAAAAGAAGAAATTTGTGCTGCTATATTTGATATATATTCATGTAGTTCAAAATAGAAACATGTGAAATTTTGAAACTATTATTCAAGATAGAATAATTTATATGAACAATGTAAAAGAGTGATAAGACCCAAAAAAATTATCCCTATAACTTTCCTAAAATACCCATATAACCATTATTTCCATTTTATGATCTAATTCACATTTCATTATCATGAAATCTAGAACGGATCCCACATGATTTAAAGAAGACACTCTAGATAGGGAATAGACACTTGTCATCATGACTATAACCTTGTTGAATGAAGTGTTAGGGTACCAATATTCATATATTCCTATTACTATAGTGTTAGAATAATATCCTAATAATGTCATTTATGAATAACACAGTGTCATATGGAAACTAATGATTTTTCTCTCCACAAAATTTCATATCTTCTACACACACCATGGGACCCTTTAGGGACCATTTTTGGATGAGTTAATTCCATTAAAGGATCCAATTAGAACCATAGGTCATCTAATGGTGGTGGACATATTGTTTTTGACTTTATGGGGAATAGAGAGAAGTTGTTGGTGGAAATAATGGGGATTTAAGGACATATGGGATCCAATTTTGGTCCTATGCTCGATGTCTTGGATATCCATACAAGTGAGGATGCCATAGGGAAAAAGAAATAAATTCATTAAATGAAGGTTCAAGATATGAATATTAATGACATTATTTCATATATTAATGTCCCTATAACTCTATAGATGTTTGAGGTTAGCAATAAGAATTAAGAAATACTTGATCCTTTATATTCCCACAACTTATTCATTATGTTTGATGTTTTAATCATGACATTTCTATTTATGTATCTTATCTTAATTGATAATATTTCTTAAATAATTTGGACAAAGGGAACAAAAATTCCACATCATTCTCAAGTGAAGTAAATTACAATCTTAGAATTGTGTGTGGAGACATCCCAAGAGCCTTCTATACTAATCTGTAAGAATATTGAAGTAAGTGTCTCACATATGTATTTCTATACTCAGGATACTAAAATAGTGATAGAAAGGACACCTCTAGTCATGTTCTTAACCAATCAACAAGTAAATATTTTTAACTATATCTATTATCTCCTTTATCTCTCTATTTATCCTAAACCAATATTAGCAACTTCTTACATATATCTTTCACTACCATGGATATCGGTAGCCGGATCAGAGAGGGTGGTATCCATATCCACTCAACCAAATATCTCATGGAGAGGGTGATGTTACTACATGTAAAAAAATATGATTCATGTTAGTGTGAATTAATTCTGGATTACAATTATCCTTCCAAAAGTGTCTTCAAGATGAAAAAATTTCAAATTAGGGTATTATTGGTTTAGAGTAACCCTTACCAGTTCACCTGCTGGAATGGGTGAATCATGACAGAAGGAAGATAATAGGGTTCATCTGTAAAAATAGGGGAAAGTAGGGTTCCTTTGACAAATCTGGAGAGGGTTGGATTTTGTGAGAGCATGGAACGGGTAGACTTCTTTTGTGTGCTCCTATGTCGCAAGAGTTGGGAGCGACTCATGAGAGTAGCGGGGGGTTCAACCGTCTGGTCGTCTTAAGGGCTTTGATCGTGGAAGACATAGAGATGGTGCTTCGATTGTGCAAGGCAGGAAGATGCTTCGATCGCGTGAGGCAGGCAGAGGCTTCGATCGTGAGAGGATCGCGAGAGGTAGGAGAATCATGAGAGGCATGGAGGTTCGGGCTAATTACATAGCGAGATGTGGCCACAATTTAGATAAAAACTATGGGGGAATACTTCTTTATTTCCAAAATTAATTAAACCATGTAAATACAAGTGTGGTAGTATCCATATATTCTAGTAGTGTATGTTTGATAATGTATGCTACACGCAACACCAAGCCTAAATGAACCATGAAATATTATTATTTAAATATGAGTGTTAGAACCTAACCATTAAATTGGAGGGTATTAATACGATTAATGAATTTACAAAATATATATAATGTTACCACTAAATATAAATTTAATCATAAATTATTTTGAAATAAGCACTCAATTTCTAATAAAGATATTTTTATCCTTAAAAATGTGTTTTCTTTAAGTATGGTTTTTTATTACTTTTTTTGATACAATATTATAATTGAATTTGAGAACATTTGGAAAATTTATTTTATAAAATTAAATTAATTTTTTTAATCATCATTTCAAAATTATCATAGAGTGAATTTTTGATAATTTTCTAAAAAGAGAAATTTTGTAATGAATAGTGAAAATGGTGATTTTTATTGAAAACTTCATTTTCTTTTAAATAATTTAAAAGTTAAATTTTGTTTTAAGAAGGTTTTAAAAGTAAAATTAGTTCAATTATATTATAATTAAACCATTTTATATAATTTTAATAAATTTTATGTTCAATTTTGATATAAAAACTTGTTATACTTATGAAATATTTTTCTTTGGAAAACCATTTTTTCATCACATCTGCAGGCTTAAATTTAAATTTTTTTGGACACTTATGTGAATTGAATTTGAAAAAATTGATTCTATATTTATAATCAGAACACTTAATATTTTATAATAATTTTAACTTCATTTTTGTATATAATGAACTATGAAAATAGTAAAAAATAATTACAATAGTAAAGGTTAAAAAGGTTTTATCCGGGTTAAACTAAAAGGATAAGGGTTAAAATGGACTAATAACTTTTAAAAATAAAATTTTATAAAAATATTGGGAAATTATATCATATAAGGTTCAATAATGATCCATTTTAATCCTTTTTTCTTCTATAAATAATGGGTATAACTTTTTCTTGTTAAAAAATTCCAAGTGTGACCTCTCCCCCATTTATAAAAGAGAACCACCTAGCATCTACTTTATACAATTAAACAGACTTTTATTTCATAAAATACCTACAAAAATACCTTTATTAATTACCTCTCCATATCCTAGAGGCATTGGTTTAATAATAAATACAATCTAGGGAGGCTTTAGGTATAATCTTAAAGAGGTGGTCTAAAGAAGTGGTATCGTTCCTAATCGAGTATCTTTGTTTTATTTTTTATTCCACCTCATTAAAATATTACTAAATCTTGATGATATAATATCATAAGTATTTATAATATAATTATATATAATTATATTAATTTTATAACCTACATACATATCCCCTTCCATCAAATGGGAAATGAAACCATCGTTTGTGTATACGTCGGACTATCGCCTCACGAACTGATTTAATTCATTTTCCATCATTTCCAATCACGTATATTCATGATGATGGATTTATTATTTATATATTATATTCATGAAATATTTATCACTATTTAAAATTAATATATCGTATACCATCTTACCTTATTATCCACGAAAAAATGGTAACACTGTTTGTATGTGCGACGAACTACCACCTCACGAAGTGATGTGCTTTTTTTTATTAATCCATCATGTGAATGGTATATGAAAGTGTATTTAAAGAAATAATATAATATTTATTATATAACTATAATTTTATAAATATAAAATAACACTTACCTTCTTTTCATCGCGATCATTGAAAAATGGAAACTTACAACCTATACTCTCCATGATTGTAACATAGTTCATTTTTCATAACCATAATTCATGGTTAAGGTATAATTTATGTAAAAAATTTTAATTATGTCATGTTCATGATTTTTTATATTATGGAACAATTACCCCTTTAATGACAATCATCACACCAATGACATTTTTAAATTATAAACTGAGCATCCTAAAAATAAACAACTTGGACATAACTATTTATGTAATTAAATAAATCATTAAAATAAATGAATTAAATGGTTTAATTATAAGGGATTAAAAGTTTATTAAGAAAAAACATAATTTATATAATTTTGTTTTATATTAGATAAATGACATATATGAAAATTCCATAATTAAGGTAATGGATTTTACGATAATTTCCTTTCATTGAGGCATATTTTAATATTATACACTGATTTATTTTATATTGTGTTTATACTACCCACTGTTCATGTTAAGTCATGAATTATTCATAATTAATGGTGTTTTAAGTTTAAATTCAATTTATTTCATCCAAGTGGATTTTACTTGAAAGTTACCAAATTGTAATCATTTCATATCTCAAATTATTTTTATTATATTACACTAATTTTTTATTTCCTTTGATATTCAAATATTATGTGTCTAATGTTTTTTTATTTTATATTGTATTTACAATTTTTTAAGTGGATTTAAATTTTATACACATAATCACTTCATTGATTAATTCTCACTTTAATGTTATGATCATTTTAAATATTTCTCATATGTCACGAACCAACCCAAATTGATCCCGAACTGGTCACCCGAGTTGATCCATGGCAAGGATCAAATGGAATTCCTGATCCACCGGTGCTGGAAACTAGTATCAGAAATCATCATAGTAACCAAGGGAATTATTTATCCTAATATAAATAAATAAACAAAACAACAAAAATAAGCAGAGCATCCCAATATATATAAATATCCAAAACGAACATCATTTATACAAAGTTGAAAATACAACAACTTAAAAACAAAAACCAAATTAGACATGAAGACCAAAACACTCCATGTGACCCTAAGGGTCACTCTCTAATACCAAAACCAAAAATCACCCATGATTATTGAGACCAAGATGTAATGTGCACAAAAATCTGAAAACATGAAATAACTATTGGCATGAGTATTAAAACTCAATAGCCATGCTCGAACAAATCTATTCTCAATGCACATCATTTAAATAATGAAACATCAACTTTAAGTTTGAAATACTATATATATAAAAGTAATCTATTGCACATTTTTCCAAATTAAAATAAAAATATGGTATATTTACCGTTTGCCCACTTTAAAACCACATTCCCTTCTAATGGTAATCCATTTTTATTTTAATGAATAATAATGGAATTTCATTTGAAAATAGAGTCATGGAGTGAAAAACATTTTTCCAAAATAATTTTCATAAACTTTGAAAACTAAGTCATTACTTTACAAGTAAATATATCACACATGAGATATCCAACAATGATCATATAACAAGGGTAATGGAAATAAACACAGAAGGATAACCAACCTACAATACATCTCAATAATCCGCTGAAGACAACTAAGTGACAATACACATGGTATAACCTAGGAGCTTGTGAAATAATCTAGAACATACTATACATATTGGCTCATCTCAGAAAGCATTCCTTACTCGATGACATCAATTTTTTTCCACATGCTCGATCATAACCTAAATGGCCTAATCGAGGGGCACTATCTCATAACAATAATAGTAAAACATATACAATTCAATATTATGGGCCACAAGTCAAAGCGTAATTCCAACTAGTGTATCAATCATTATCATAAAATCCACTAGATATGCTAGGTTACCATGTTAATAGTATAAAGAGGGTGATCCAAATGGTATCAATCGATCGTTCAATCACATTCACACATATATTAAATAAATAATTCACATAACAGGCATCACCTCGAGTCACCCTGGTGATCCATCTCTTGCCTTAAAACTCATAGATCTCAAAGGATCTCATACCTAGGATCTCCCATTTCACTGAAAGTTAATGGGTCGTAAAGATTCCATAATGAGGAAGTCTAACCCATTTGAATAAATGGATCATGAGAATTCCATAGCGAGGAAATCCCATCCACTAAATATAAACAAGGAAAGAATATTATCGAAAGAGGTTTTTCATGATAAATATTTCCACCAATTTCACAAAAGTTCCAAACAGACCTCAAGAATCCTTTTTAAATATAATCAAATTGACCTTTAAAAATAGGTGAAAACACACAATTTTCCATTTAAAAATCATTTTAAAAATCTCATTCAATTACTCACACCATATTTTCAAACCAAAACTACTTGCATTAAAATTACAAATGGCCCACACATCATCATCACTTTCCATTCCATTTTCAAAATCCAAACACACACCACTTATAAATACATTTGAGAAATCCAAAACCATCATTTATATGTCACAACAACATTTAAAAGGCTAAAAAAAATTTACAATCCACAAATCACTTGATAAATCCAATCAAGAATTTTATAAAACACTTGGTGAACAATATTTAAAAAAATAATGCCATTCACTTCATAACAAGGAATAAATCACTTATTTACACACCAAACAAATATTGAAAATATCACACATCAATATTTAATTTTTAATGAAGGTTCGAAAATCATAAAGGTAATGATTATTATATTTAAAGGAATGTGAAAAGAGAAACCTACCTCAACCTCATGTCACTTCAGCAATGCACACTCAAAACAACCTTGTGAAGGCTCAAGTAAGTAAGAACATCCAAGAGAAACCCTAAAAAATAAACCCCCAAACATAAAAAAATGGAAACATAAACCCTAGGTCCAAAATACCATGGTATAAGAATATCTCAGTAGAAAAAAGGAAGAAGAATGAGGAGGAAGAAGAGGAGAGAGGATTAACTTGATGATATAGCCTAAAACATTTGACGAAAACCTAGATCCGCACCATGGGAGAGGAGGATTTCCTTGGAGAATAGGGTAGGAGACCCCTTAGTGTTTCATGAACTAGGTGGAGGAGGAAATGGGTGTTTTGGGGTTAAATCCCAAAGAGTTTAGAAATATAATTTCACAATTTTTAAGATATGGGTACCTTGTATGGTTTGGCCACATAGTTTGGTAAATCATGCACCAATTATGCAACATAGTTCTACCCAAATGGAAGAACTATTCACAAACCTTATGCATAGTTTTCCTAACCATACATGGTTCATGCGCCCTCAACCAGAGGCATAACAAAGATCACATGACTTATTAGGGTAAGCTGCATGGTTTCCTATAGTCATGCTCCAACCATGTGCCACCTACCTCTAAGCTCCCAAAACTCTACTTTTCAATAAAAACCCTATAGGAAATAAGGAATAAACATGGAACCCAAAATAAATAGAATATTACATCAAAATTTAAACAAATAAAACCTAGAACTTATGAGGAAAACAAAGATAAAAAAAACAGAACAAAAGGTGAAAAAAATCAGGGGTGACAATTATCCCCACCATAATACTATCCACCCCTAAAAAGCCACAACATTATCTATTTAGTCGATCAAGGATAAAGGATTTCCACAACTGAATGATCCAACCTCTTAAATTAAGAACACATAAAGCACCACAAAATTAAACTCATACCTCTTACTTAAAATAAACTAGTGAACCCAAAGCACTTATTGAAACATAAATGGAGGCTTGAACCAAATTTCTAAATAATCCATACTTTCTCCCAAAATTAAAGAAAATAAAAATTAGAAAACTTCAAATGAATCCACATATTAACAAACCCCCACTGAAACCACACTTAATTACCGACAAGGGAGGACCGAATGGAATCCACACCATATGAAACCAACTAGATTCGATTAAAATTAGAAGAAACCATAATGGGACCCACAATGAGTCTCCCGCCATTTAAAAATTGACAAGATTAGACTGACATGGGAAACGTAACATGGTCCAACTCATGAATCTATAGATAGGCCAACAAACCCCAACCATAAAGGGTAAAACTCAATGAAATAAACTCTAACATTCATGAAAAAACCAAAACCAATGTGCAAGGTCTAACCACATAAGGACCACTACTTCATAGGTTCTCTTCTAAAAAGGCACAACTATTGGAATTTCAATAAAATGGAACCACCGCACCAACTTATAACCAAGTAGTAACTCTTAAATCTACAAGGATCACAATAAGGATACTAGGTATCTATGCTTCTTACCACACAATGGGAAATTTAAGATGAAAAAGCTATAACAGAGAGACTTAAACTATCCCCATTCCCACACTGAAGACAAAGATAGATCAAGGTTTTTAGCACTCCTAATTCCTAACTACGTGTGAGCTTCACTCTAAGGCCTATGGGTAGAGCTCTGATGTCTTGAAGCATCAAATGACTCATAGTCAGGAGAAGATAAACCTCGGTCAGAATTCATCATTTCCACTGAAAAGGGATTTAGAAGATCAAGATGCCTTTTAATACCATGGCCGAAACCAACAACTTCAAGCTGATTCTCCATCTTCTTAGTGGAATTCCCTTAAATACTTCCAGAGATCAGTGGAGGATATCCTCCTCAAGCACTCCTACCAACACAACCTCAACACGAATTTATTGTCTCACCACATAGGCAAAGAAGGTTAAACCAATCTCTGGCACCCCTGACGGCAAATCAGTAAAAATCCTGCTATCAAAATTTTGATCTTTTAGAGAATCATCTATAGCCAACTACAAAATATAATTAAATAGATCTAAAAAATGACAAAAATACTCTAGCATCAAATCATCACCTTACTGAAGACATCACAACTCCACCCCCTTTCTCACCTTCACAACCTTATAGAAATAATTTTATATGAATGAATCCTTGAATAACTCCCAAGTAATATCTTTCTAAGGCTTGGTTCAAGATACCAATTTACACCACTTCCATTTCAGTACTTTAAGCATAAAGATAGTAAACATAACCTTTAATGAATCAAAAGACTCAAAGAGACCAAAAATACTTTCTATTTTCCAAATCCAATATTCTACTTCGAGAGGATACACTTGACCATAAAATAGAGGTGGATATAACTCTCAAAACTCGATAATTAAATCCTTAGGTTGATCAATTGGAGGGTCTAATAACGATAAACCACCCACATTCACACCTTGAGTATCCATCAAATATTTATGAAGAAAGATTCTAGGCAATAATAAAAAAAGTGATCAATCAAAACCAACTCACTAATAGAAGATCTCAATATTTAACATAGCATAAGAAACATTTCCCAAAATGTAGGGAAAACAAGCAACACGACCACTGGGTATCAGAACAACAAACTTTTTCTCTTGAAAATATTTTCAAAAAAAAAGAAAAACTCGGTGGGTTCTGAACTCATGCTCCTATATCATCATACATCCAAATTTCTATACATCTCCATGCATGTGATAACCCATGGAACTACCAAAGGTTAAAAAAACATTTCAATTTTTCAAAATAAAACATTCCACACAAGTTTTTATAATATCAATTCACTTCCCATTTAAACTTTCACAAAACTTTCCAAAATATTACTAGCCACCAATTCAAAAACATTTTCAAACTTTACACATAAATTCATTTCTTTTAATTCAAGAAAAATACAAATCCCATGAGTTATATCCAAAAAATCAATTCACCCCATTGAAAACATTTCTAGAATCTCAAAAATATCATACCATCAAAATAATTTTATTAAAAACCCTCTTCTTCTCATTTTAAAATAATTTCCAAAATAGTTTTTAAAATATATTTCTATTTCCAAAATAAATTTTTTTAATAAGCTCCAAGTCTTGTTTATAGAAATCCACTTTCTAAATATTTCTTCAAAATGATTTTAAAAATCTATTTTTCTTCATCTTAGAACCAAACCATTACCAATTTAAATCCAGTTTTTACATTTCCAAACTATAGTTTTCAAAAAAAAATCAGAATCAAGGAACATCGAAAAAATTCACAAGGGGAAACTAGGGTTGATGTGTGACTTGGCTGTATGTTTGGCAGGTATATGCCAATCATGCCACCATCATAGATAGAATTATAAGACTATGTCTCTAGCACCACATGGCTCTATAGGCCCTGGGATCTCACTGAGACTATTTTCTCAACTCTATTTTCATTTAACAAACAAAAAACAACCAATGAGAACTAGATAAACCAAAATAAACCTTATTTCCCATGGAAAATCATGGTTTGGTCCAGAAAGTGTTGGTCAGACACTCCCTCAAAATTACTACCCCAGTTCTCATAGTCCTACTTCTTCTAACTTGACATCCCAAATAACAAAGGGAACTATAAAATCTTGGTCCTAAAAATAAATAGCCTACTATGATGCCATTTTGTTAAGAGCTAACCCAAATCGACCCTGAACTGGTCACTCGAGTCGATCTGTGGCAAGGTTTGAAAGGCATTCTCGATCCTCCTAGACTGGAAACTAGTGTCAGACATCATTAGAGTGACCAAGGGAATGATTTATCCCAATATAAATAAATAAACTGTATAATGGAAATGAACAAAGTATCCTAGTATATATAAATATCCAAACAAAACTTCATTTATAAGAAGAATAAAATACAACAACTGAAAAAAAACTGGACTTGATGACCACAATATATCCATCTGACTTTGAGGGTTACTCTCTAATGCCAAAACCAACCATCATTCATAGTGATCGAGACCAAGATTAAACCTACACTAAAATATAAAAATAAGAAATAACATTAGGCGTGAGTATTAAAACTCAGTAGGCATGCCCTAACTAATCTATTCCCAATGCACTTTCTTTAAATAAAGAAACATAAACTTCAATTTTGAGATATAATATATATAAAAGTAAGATTTTCCACATTTTCCACCTTAAAATAAAAACATGGTCTATTGACCTTTTCCTAATTTAAAACTATATTCCTTTATAAGGGAAATCCATTTTAATTTTAAAGAATAATAATTATATTTCATTTGAAAAGAGAGTCATGGAGTTCAAAACATTTTTCCAAAACAATTTTCATAAACCTTGGAAACTAACTCATTAATTTCCAAGGCAATAAATCACACATGAGAGAAAAAAAATGATCATATAATAAGGGAAATATAAATAATGAAACAAGGATAACCAACCAACAATACATCTCAATCATTTGATGTATAAAACTACGTTACAATAGACATGGGATAACCTAGGTTCTTATAAAATAATCCAAAACATAATATACATCTTAGCTCATCCCATAAATCACGCCTCACTCAATGACATAAATTTTTTCCCACTTGCTTGTTCACACTCTAAATGGAATTATGGGGGGGAATTATTCCATTAAAATAATAACAAAAAATATTTAATTACCTACTATGGGCCACTAGTAATAGCGTAATCCGAACTAGTGCAGCAATCATTCTCAAAAAATTCCCTAGCTATTTTAGGTTCCCATGTCAAGAGTATAAATAGGGTGATCCAACTGATGTAAACCTAGAATCAAATCACATGAACACATATAGTATATAAATAATTCACACAATAGGAATCACCCTGAGTAACCTAGATGACCAATCTCTTACCTTGCAATTCATATATCTCAAAGGACTCCATACCAAGTATCTCCCATTCCGTTCAAAGTAACTGGGTCATGAGGAGTCCACAACGAGGAAGTACCACCCATTCACATAAAAGTATAATGATGATTACATAGAATTTTTATTCAGTCTATTAAATATAAATAAGAAAAGAATATTATCTAATGAGGGTTTTCATGATAAACATTTCCACCAATTTTACAAAACTTCCAAACAGGCCTCAAGAGTCCTTTTTAAATAGAATCGAATCCACCATTAAAAAATGGTGAAAACACACCACTTTCCATTTCAAAAATAATTTTAAAAATCTCATTCAAGTAATCTCATCACATGTTCAAACCAATAAAACTTTCACTAAAATGCCAAATGGGCCACACATCATCATCACTTTCCATTCCATTTTCAAAATTTAAACACACACCTCTTCTAAATCCAAAAACACTTATAAATCAATTTTAGAAACCCAATACCACTATTTAGATGTCATAAAAACATTTATAAATATAAACCATGATTTATAATCCATAAATCATGTGTGAAATACAACTTAGCATTTTATTAAACACTTAGTGTGAAATATTTAACAAAAAAATGTCATTCACTTCATAACAATGAAAAATCACCACTTTGCACACCCAAAAAAATATTTCAAAGATAAAACATCAATATTTAATATATAATGAAGGTGAAAAAGTCATGAAGGAAATTATTCTTAAATTTAAAAGGAAGGTGAAAATGGAAACCTACCTCAACCTCATGGCACTTCAACAACGCACACTTGAAACAACCTTGTGAAGGACCAAAGAAGAAAAAAACATCCAAGATAAACCATAACCAAGAAAAAATGAACAAAAACCAATTAAACAATGAACCATATGTCCATTAGACCATGAGGGAATAAGATATCAAGAGAAATGTGGAAGAAGAATGAGGAGGAAGAAGAGCAGAGAGGATTACCTTGAATATCTTGCCCAAAACCTTGAAGAAACCCTAGATCCACGCCAAGGGGGAGGAGGAGAGACTTGGATAATAATGGAGGATTCACCTTAGGGTCACAAAAACTAGGGGGTAAATGGGAATTTTGGGGTTAAATTCTGAAGAGGGTAAAAATGGAATTTCACAATTTTTAAGATCTTGGTAGCTCACACGGTTTGGTAAACTGTGCGCCAACTGTGTGACATGTTTCTATCCAAATAGCAAAAACATGATAACTCCTTTAACATGGTTTTCCTAACATTGTGTGTTCTATGCACCCTCTACCAGAGGTATCACCAAGCTTACATGATTTCATGTGCTAAGCCGCACGATTTCCTCTAACTGTGTGCCACCTACTATGAAGCCAGAAACTCCACTTTTCAACCAAAACCACTGAATTAACTAAGGAATAAACATGTAACCAAAAATAAAAATAATATTACCTAAAAATTCAAACCTATCACACTCGGAACTCGAGAGGAAAACTGATACCCAAAAATGAACCAGAACAAAGGGTGAAAACAAAAACCCGAGTGTGACATCATCTCACTTTTACTTCCATAAGAAATTTTCCATATTCAAGTATTTTTTAATTTTAGTGTTTTATATACTACCCATTTTAATTTTATATCATTAATGAATTTATATTCATGGTATTTAAAGTTTCATTTTAATTTTATTCTTTCATGGTTCTGATGATTCAAAATTTACCAAATTGGTAAGGGTTTATTTCACAATCTCATCATTATTAGGGATTGTTTATGTTTAAGTGTCCCTTGGAGGAATTTTTTGATATTTCACTACGGTAAATATAATCTATACCAATGGTTCTTGGAAAACCATTGGTATAGTTTACTAATTTGGATCTATACCAATGGTTTGCCCAAAACCATTAGTATAGGTCACTTATATGGACCTATACCAACGGTTTTGGACAAATCGTTGGTATAGGTCCATTATAGACACCCTATACCAACGGTTTGGCCAAACCATTGGTATAGGTCCCCCCTATACTAACGGTTTGTCCAAAACTGTTGGTATACGCCCCAAAATAAAAGAACCTATACCAACAGTTCTCAAAACTGTTGGTATAGGTACATGTATTTTTAATGGAATATTATTACAGAGGAAATTAAATAAATCAAAATTTAAAATACTTATGATAATACATATATATATTTATGAAATTATGTTCACAAAAGTAAGTTTGGTTAGTGGTTAGGTCGTTCAATCCCAAAAAGGAGGTGCTTGGATCAAAACCAACCGAATGTTATTTTTTGAATTACATATGCCAATGGTTTTATGGAACTGTTGGTAAAGATTTTCATGTTACTTATACCAATGGTTTTTCCAAAACCATTGGTCTAGACCTATCCCCATGGCTTACTTGGAAATGGTTCTCTAAACCATTTGTATAGGCTATACCAACAATTTGGAGGCCTATACCAACGATTCAAAATCGTTGGTATAGGGTATTTTTCTAGTAGTGTTTCTATCATAAACCTAATATATATTTTTCTAATTTTGTTATTCAAGAAATTTCCAAGTTATAGTACCATTTCTTCTATTTGTTACTTAATATGATTGATAATTTTTTTAAGAAAAGTTGACTTTATTTCTCTCTTTGGTTGAAAATATGTTTTCTTCTATATCCATGTTTTTATAAAACCATTTTCAATAATGTTTTTAACATTCCCCAAATTATTTATTGAATAAATTTTAAACTATTTTTTACTTTTTACAAAATGGTTTGAAATGAATCTTCTTGTTATTTTTATAACGACGTACCTTTTAACCTTTTATAACAGTATGAAAGGAATGGTTTTTTTAACTCACACGACATGTATAGAATTATCCACCATCATGCCTGCTCAATTATTTGAATTTTTATCTATAATTTTTCATATTTACTTTTAAATAATATATGTTCTATAATATTTTGGAAATTTATAGATTTTGAAGAAGTGATTTCAACGTGAAAGGGTATTTTTCTCAAGAAATATTCTACTTAATCTTTTAAATACATTTTCATCAATGAACACAACAATTGATGTTATATATTGATTATAAATTTTGTATATATTTCTCTTACACATATACCTATGTTATTATCCCATACTTTAATGGGGTAATATATGCCTTATGTTCATCTCTTAAGTGATTTCATTATGAAATTTCCTTTGATTATGATATGAGACAATATTATAAAATCTATTTTCTCTACATTAGTAATTCTTATGTTTATTCCTTATGATTGATTTCTATTTTTTGACACACATAATTATGAACATGTTATTTTGGGTGCACCCAAATATCACTCCAATGCATTGGGTAAATCTATAGTCTCATTAGGCTTTATTTAATGGATTAGGGAGTATACCTAATCTATTATGGGCCTTTTTCCACCATGTGATATTATCTAGGTAGTTATCCTTGACTCATGTTTATGTCATGTTATATGTTGATGACACATTTCCTATGAGGCTATAATCTTATTATACCACGTTCTTTATGTTATATTACCTTATTATTACGCTTAAGCCTTATCTTTTTATGATATTTGGTTATACTTTTGACTCATATGATATATTTTATTATCATGTTATTCCCTTATTATGATTTTTAGATCACCCCTTTTTTCTATGTATTCTCTATGTTATCCCATGCAGTTTTAGGAGATAAAATGTATTTATGATCTCATTATGGAGAATAAAATAAAGTCATTTTATTTTATTCTCACTTGGTGTTTTATGAACCTATTATTCTAAAGACACAAGTACATTTCAATTATTATTTTTCTGTTAATGGATATTTATGTTAATAATCATGTAATAATATGTGTAAAAGGATTGGGATGTTATAGTTAGTATTAGAGGATGTTCTATTTATTTTTTGGATTATGGATGGAATAATTTAGTTACAACCCCAGGGATAAGTCTAAGGATACCTAAAAGTATATGAAAACATCTTGGAATTTTATTGAAGGGTAGAGTAAGTGGTTTCCAAAAAATTACATCCACATAATAATATTATAAGTGGATGTTCCTCTCACATAGTTATACCTAGGTGTAGTAACCCCAAAAAGGGAGAATTTATCTAAACTTGATCCCCACTTAGTGCATGATAATGAGACTTGTTGCACATCTAGTTTGACTGTAATGGCCCGGACCTCTCCGGCCCATTCCTTTGTCAAAAAGAGGGTCTTGAAGTGTTCTGGAGGGTAAAATGTACTTTTCCCACACTTTCCAAAATTTTGAAACTACACGCCGTGTAGTTTTAGTACACGTTGTGTACCCCCTTGCTGGGTATACCCCGTGTTGAAGGTCGTGTCCTTGCCATGTGAAATAAATGGGTGCACGTCGTGTGTCTAGTACTACATGCCGTGTAGTCTCTCCCCATATACGCATTACCGTGTGTTGACCAGTCAACGGCCGTGTGCCGTGTTGGAGGCGTGTCCTTGTCGTGTGCAATAAATGGGTGCACGCCGTGTGTCCAATACTACACGTCGTGTAGTCCTTCCCCGCATACGCGTTACCAATCAACGGGCGTGTGCCGTGTTAGAGTCGTGTCTTTGCCGTGTGCAATAAATGGGTACATGCCGTGTGTCCAAACTACACGTCGTGTAGTCCCTCCCCGCATATGCATTACCCTCAAACCGTGTGTTGACCAGTCAACGGCCGCAGAGCCGTGTTGGAAGCCGCGTGGAGACCGTGTGAAATAAACGAGTACACGCCATATACCATAAATTAAATTCCGTGTACTTTTACTTTTATCGCCTATAAAAGGAGGGGTCCCCTCCTCCTCTTCAACTCACTCCTCTCCTCCCCATTCCTCTGAGCAGAGTTCTCCCAAGAGACTTGAAAGCTATTTCTTCCATAACTTCTTCATCCGAGCTCCAATTTACGATCCGTCAGCGGCCACGGGATCGTAACGACAAGCAGAAACTTCCGAGCTTGGATCCATTATCTTTCCTTCGGCCTTTCCTTTCCGACTTCCACCTGAGGAGGTTTTGCTAGGACCCGACAGAAGTGACGGAGGCCAACGGACGTCTTCTAAGGTTGATCCGGGGAGCGTTGCGATCAGAACCTATTGAGGTAGGGATCTTACCTTCGTCTCTAGAATTTGTGAATCATGCGGGGTGGGTTTCCTCTTGTTTTATGAAACAAAGTCGAACCGGTTTAATGAAGATAATAACTGGCTTATATAACGAGGATGGGAAGTTTGTGATTACTGTTACTTTACTTTTTATATCCTGTGATATTATGTTGTGAATTGAATAGGCTTATGCCTACTGAAAATCACGGCTGTTGGGGGCCTTTTCTTGTGCAATTAAATGTTTCCCTATCTTCTAGACCATTTTTTTGAATGAAACCTTGTTGAATGTGGAATTTTGGTTAATCACGTAAATTTGGCTAATTAAATGAAAATATGGAACCCTTGTGTGATCACCATAAACAAAAATGGAATAAGGAACATGTGAGTGTTGGCTTTGATATGTGGCATGTGATGGGGGTGTTTTGTGGGTTGTTGTGGAAAGGGTGAGCAGTGGGGCTGCGGTTGGCTTGGTTGTGGGTTGGTGTAAATGTTATGTTAGTAACGGTCAGCGGGGCTATGATAAATGGTATTAAAGGGATAATGATGTACGGCGCAGTTGTGGTTATGGCGGTTGGCAGCAGGGCTGCAGGGATGGGTTGGAATATGAACGGACTATGGGTTGTGAATAATAAATAAAAATTGGAAGAGTTAATGAATGGTGGGTCATGGTAATGGAACGAGATTAATAATAAATGGGTTGGATGGTTGATAAGAAGGATTTGGTTGTGTTGCTTGTGTTTTCCTAACTTGATTTGTGGATGGAAAGAATATGTTTTATGAACGATCAATGTGTTTGGTTGTGGATAGTTTCCCAGTAGTTAAAGAACTAAATAAACTAATTATCCTAAAACGTGAAAACCTAAATGGGGTTGGGGTTGTTTGTTGTATGCATGATTCTTAGTACGGTGCTGAGGCGTGTGCTCAGTTTCTCTATTTAGAATCCATAGGTTGGGCTATGTGTTTGGTATACATATATATATATGTATCTTTTGTGTTTTATCGCACCCCACCCATGTTGAGCACTTAGTGTCTAACCCTCCCATTTCATGGGGGAGGGTGTTTTTCCCTTAGTTACTATCTCCTTCATGCTCCTTCTCCCCTAGGCTATGATGGCTTGAGGTGACCTTACATCTAAGACTCTTCGGGTAGGTTTCGATTGGGGTGGTTTTAGCCCAAGACTCTTCGGGAAGGTTCTACTATTTCCCAAGACTCTTCGAGATGAGGCCCATGTGTGTGCGGGTGGGATATGTGGTTGTGAGGCCCAGGTGTGTGTGGGCATGATACGTGGTTGTGAGTCCCAGGTGTGTGCGGGTGGGATACGTGGTTGTGAGGCCCAGGTGTGTGTGGGCAGGATACGTGGTTGTGGGGCCCAAGTGTGTGCGGGTGAGGAGAGTGTGGCAGCGTCAGGACATTTTCTGTTAGGAAGAGCAGATAACTAAATTGAAATGGTGTGGGGTAGCCAAAAATATTGTTCGTATATACTACTACCTATTGTGATTGTGTTTTTGGTGAGTGTGGCAGGTGAGGTTGGGTGGATAGAATTCCTTGCTAGGTTTCTTCTGTTGTTCTCACAGGACATTAGGATGTCTCCCCACTTGTGCACAAGAGCTTTAGGTTTCCCTACTGAGTATACTTGTATGCTCACCCTACGTTTACTTTCAGGTTTCCAGGAGGACTACCAGGGTAGAGCGGGACCCTACTAGTCGAACAGTTGGAGTTGTTGCTGTTGTTGTACTTTTTTTTCTTTTGGTATTGTACTTTGATCTTTCTTGTACTTGTACCTTGTTATAAAATTGTTTAAACATGCATGTGGGTTTGGTTTGGGTTTATTTCTATACACTTTTTCTTTTCATTTTTGGTGGTTGACTTGTCCTATTTCCCGATCCTAAATAAATTAAAAGGGTAATGCCTCCCATATTTGTGAAAACTCATACCCTTGGTGCTAGTCTCCACCTCGGGGCCTACTGTAGGTGGGACTCGGGGGTCATTATCTCAATTTCACCATTTCCAGCTCAAGAGGGGCATCTTTGGTGGGAGGGGGTCATGACAGAATGGTGAACCAAATAAACTAATTCTGCTAAAAAGTGAAAACCTAAATGGGTTTGGGGTTGTTTGTTGTATGCATGCTTCGTAATAGCGGTGTCGAGGCACGTTCTCAGTTTCTCTGTTTAGAAGCCATAGGTTGGGTTGTGTGTTTGGTATACATATATATTTTTTTTATCTTTTTTGTTTTATCTCACCCCACCCATGTTGAGCACTTAGTGTCGAACCCTCCCATTTCATGGGAGAGGGTGTTTTTCCCTTATTTACTAGCTCCTTCCTGCTCCTTCTTTCCTAGGCTGTGATGGCTTGAGGAGACCTTACACCTAAGACTCTTCGGGTAGGTTTTGATTGGGGTGGTTTTAGCCCAAGACTCTTCGGGCAGGTTCTACTGTTTCCCAAGAATCTTCGGGATGAGGCCCAGGTGTGTGTGGGCGGGATACGTGGTTGTGAGGCTTAGGTGTGTGCGGGCGAGATACGTGGTTGTGGGTCCCAGGTGTGTGCGGGCAGGATACGTGGTTGTGGGGCCCAGGTGTGTGCGGGCGGGGAGAGTGTGGCAGCGTCAGGACGTTTGCCATTAGGAAGAGCAGCTAACTAAAGGGAAATGGTGCGGGGTACCCAATACTCTTGTTCTTATATACTAATACCTATAGTGATTGTGTTTTTGGTGAGTGTGGCTGGTGAGGTTGGGTGGATAGAATTCCTTGCTAGGTTTCTTCTATTGTTCTCACGGGACATTAGGATGTCTCCCCACTTATGCACGAGAGATTTAGGTTTCCCTACTGAGTATACTTGTATGCTCACCCTACGTTTACTTTCAGGTTTCTAGGAGGACTACCAGGGTCGTGTCGGACCCTACTAGTCGGACAGTTGGAGTTGTTGTTGTTGTTGTACTTTTGTTTTCTTTTGGTATTGTACTTTGAGTTTTCTTGTACTTGTACCTTGTTATAAAATTGTTTAAACATGCATGTGGGCTTGGTTTGTGTTTATTTATATACACTTGTTCTTTTCCTTTTTGGTGGTTGACTTGTCCTATTTCCCGATCCTAAATAAATAAAAAGGGTAATGCCTCCCATATTTGTGAAAACTCACACCCTTGGTGCTAGTCGCCACCTCGGGGCCTACTGGAGGCGGGACTCGGGGGTCATTATCTCCCTTTCACCATTTCCAGCACAGGAGGGTCATCTTTGGTGGGAGGGGGTCATGACAGAATGGTATCAGAGCAGATGGTTAAGAGATAGGATGAAGTCTGGAGTTAGGCACAGTGAGGATTTCATGGGATGGTAGGGCAACAGTGTCGGTTAATCTTGGTGCGTGACATAGGCCAGGGAAGACCGGCTTGGAAATGGGATTTTAGGGCCCCCCGTGATCCGATGCAAGGACTCTGAGCCTATCGAACGACCAAGTGAGACTACATTGATTGTTGGGTAGAGACCCTAGGGAAGGTACATACATCATCATGATTGTGTTTTACTTGATTTGGGTGTTCTGGGAAATAAATTGAAATAAATGATATAATAAAACCTTGAGAAATTTCCTTACTACTTGGGCTTAGTAGATATTTGTTTACCATACAGCTATGACACCTGGACGTTGTCCTCGGGTGGATCAGATGGCCGAGGCCCAGCAGATTCAGGCAGTCGATCAGTTGAGGATTGACCGAGAGGAGGAAGATAGCCAGTGGAAGAAGACTCTATTCTTTCCACCAGCAGAACGTCAAGAAGTACGAGGGTAGTACTTCAGATACGGAGACGGAAGGGTGGATTGAGGATTTAGGGATCTCTTTTACCTTGATTCGTGCTACAAGGGAGTACTGAGTTCCCCTAGCAGTCAGTCAGCTAAGAGGTGCGGTGCGACAGTAGTGGATGCTCTACCTCGGAGAGAGGAGAGAGGCAGAGGTTCCATGGGCTGACTTTGAGAAGGAATTCTGAGAGGAATTCC
The DNA here is from genome assembly GCA_963277665.1 of Viscum album. Taxonomy (NCBI): domain Eukaryota; kingdom Viridiplantae; phylum Streptophyta; class Magnoliopsida; order Santalales; family Viscaceae; genus Viscum; species Viscum album. Next base: position 1,841,049,784 of record OY728157.1, on the reverse strand, counting down.
TTTCTTCACTGATCAAGGAGGAGAAGTGGCAGGAGTTACTCTCCCTTAAGCAGGGGAGTATGACAGTATGAGAGTTGGGGGTCAAGGTCAAGGATCTTCTGCGCTTTTCTCCGGATCTTTTTCCGGATGAGGAGTCTCGGGTGAGACGTTTGGAGGAGGCACTTCGTCCTTCGCTCCAGTATGTTGTCACCCCCTTCACCCTTCCAATGTACTTGGCGGTACAGAAGAAGGTAGAGGGTGTAGAGAGGATGCACTCGCTGGGAGTTGCACCCCGAGAGGGGATCCAACCGGGCTCATCGAAGGGGAAGTCAGTCAGCAGCAGTTCTCCTACGGCGGGACCTTCCAGGTTCAGGCCAGTGGGGAGCAGTCCCCAGCAGTTCCAGTTCAGATCTTCAGGTCCTCGTCCCTTTTTCACGAGCCCAGGACCGAAGTTTTTTTCTTGTGGGGGTTTCGGGCACGTTCAGAGTCGGTGCCCAACCCGAGATCAGTACGGTGGAGGTGGGTAGGTTCAGCGCCCACCTCAGCAGCACCAGTTGCCGACGAGGACCTTCCAGCAGTAGCAGGACCATGCTCCTCCGAGGGAAGACCTTGCGGGAGGAGGCCAACCTCGGGGTGCTCCTCATGGACCTCGACCAGGGCATGGTCGGGGAGGTGGATGACATCAGAGAGGCAGAGGAGCTGGGTGTGGATAGTTGCACGCAGCAGAGTTGGAAGCTCTAGAAGGACCAGAGGTGGTGCGAGGTACGATTTGTTTGTTTATCACTCTTGTTTCTGCTTTGTTCGATTCAGGAGCGTCGCACTCTTTTGTTTCACCTGGTCTAGCCCATGCTTTGGGACTAGATGTAGAGAGACTTTTCGTACCACTGGTGCTGAGTACACCATTTGGTGACCAGACCAGCGTATCTTGTGTTTTCCGGGGATGTGGGATGATGTTGGGACTACATTGATCTAGTGGGGACCTTCTTCTGTTACAGATGCATCTATATGATGTCATCTTAGGCATCGACTGGTTGTTTTCTGTTAGTGCCGTTATCGACTTCTTCCAGAGAAGAGTCGTGTTCTCCGACGTGGATGGGCAATGTGTAGTTTTTGTTGGCGAGAGGAGCTATCAGGTGGGAAGTTGGCATGTGGAGCCTCTCCTTTCCTTATTAGGCGGGTTATCAGTGGTTCCAGCTGATACAAAGATGATGGATGTCCCAGAGGTTGTTGGGGAGTTCCTAGATGTTTTCCCAAGGATTTTGTGACTCTACCCCCCCCCCCCCCCCCGACGTGATGTTGAGTTCGGGATAGACTTACAGCCTGGTGCCCATTCGATTTCGATGGCCCCCTATCGGATAACACCTTCAGAGTTGCGGGAGTTGCGGATTCAGATTGACTATCTGATGGAGAAGGGTTTTGTTCGACCCAGCGTATCGCCATGGGGTGCTCCAGTTTTGTTCATGAAGAAGGCATATGGTGGTCTCAGGCTATGCATAGACTACTGAAGGTTGAACCAGGTAATGTTCAAGAACCACTACCCCTTTCCAAGGATAGATGATCTCTTCGACCAACTGAGAGGAACATGTTGGTTTTCCATGATTGATCTACGATCTGGAAATCATCAGCTAAGGGTAAAGGACAGTGACATCTCGAAAACGGATTTCAGGTGCAGGTATGGGCACTTCGAGTTTGTAGTGATGCTGTTTAGAGTTACGAATGCAGTGGCTGTGTTCATGGGACTTATGAACTTTGTCTTCTGAGAGTTTTTGGACCGGTTCGTCATTGTGTTTATCGATGAAATCCTGATCTACTCAAGATCAGAGGAGGAGCACGTTGAGCATCTTAGGTCAGTCTTGGAAGTCCTTCGACACCACCATCTTTACGGGAAATTTTCTAAGTGTAAGTTATTGATGCAAGAAGTACACTTCCTTGGGAACATGGTGTCTTAGCATAGAGTGTCAGTGGACCCGTCAAAGGTGGAGGCAGTTGTTTCTTGGGTAGCACCCAAGAGCGTGGCAGAAGTTCATAGTTTCCTGGGGTTATTAGGTTACTATCAGAGGTTCATTTCGGACTTCTATAGAGTTTCTTCTCCATTGATAGCTTTGACTTGGAAGAACCAGGTCTTCCTATGGAGCGAGCAGTGCCAGAAGGCTTTCGACTACTTGAAGGAGAAGTTGGTCAGTGCTCCCATGCTCAAGTTTCCAGAGGAAGGGTTGTTATATGAGGTGTTTTGTGATGCTTCTGGCCTTAGTCTGGGGTGTGTGCTGATGCAGAAGAAGGGAGTGATCTGTTATGGGTCTAGGCAGTTATGCCCTCACGAGCGTAACTATGACACCCATGACCTGGAGCTTGCAGCAGTAGTGTTCGCACTGAAGTTGTGGCGACATTACCTCTTTGGGGAGTGCTTTGTGGTCTTCTCAGATCACAAGAGCCTACGTTATATCTTCTCCCAGTGTGAGCTGAACTTATGGAAGTGGAGATGGGTCGAGTTTCTTCAAGACTATGACTTTGAGATCTCTTACACTGAAGGTAAGGGCAACGTTGTGGCTAATGCACTGAGCAGGAATTCGCATCAGGAAGTAGTTCAGGAATCCACTGATGTTTGGAAGGTGATGGGAGAGTTGGTTTCCTTGCACTTGGATGCCAGGGTAGAAGGTGTTAGAGGATGTCTGTTTCAGATGACGGTGTAGTCCTCTTTGTTGCAGCAGGTGGAAGAGTCTCAGTGGGGGGACTCCGAGGTGGAAGTGATGCGGGATCGTGTCGATCAGGGGAACGCTCCAAAAGGATGGTCAGAGGATAGCCGACATCAGATGATTTTCCACGGAAGGTTGTTTGTTCTGGAGGCGATGCATGAGGGAGTTCTCTATGAGTTCCAAAGCTCAGCCTTGGAGGTACATCCAGGAGTTTCAAAAATGTACCAAGGCCTGAGGGAACAGTTTTGGTGGCCCGGGGTGAAAAGGGCAGTTGCGGAGTTTGTGGCTAAATTCCTAGTGTGTCAGCAAGTGAAGGTTGAACACCGTGTTCCCAATGGTTTGTTGCATCCTTTAGATTACCCCGAGTGGAAGTGGGATGACATCTCAATGAACTTCATCAAAGGACTACCCAGAGCTCAGGGTGGTTATGATGCTATCTGGGTAGTGGTGGATCGTCTGACGAAATCAGCTCGATTCTTAGCAATTAAAGAGTCAGGCCCGGTGAGTACCTTAGCACAGAGGTACGTAGACGAGGTTTTGTGGTTACATGGATTCCCAAATACTATCATCTCTGACTGGGATACTCAGTTTACCTCACGAGTCTGGAAGGGGTTACAGCATGCTTTCGACACCCAGCTATGCCTTAGCACTGCTTTCCACCCCCAGACCGATGGGCAGACAGAGCGGACTATCCAGATGTTGGAGGACATGCTGTGAGCATGCGTTATAGATTTCGTAGGATCATGGGTACGACACTTGCCTTTAGTAGAGTTTTCCTACAACAACAGTTTCCACTCTACTATTGTTATGGCACCATTTGAGGCCTTGTATGGGAGACAATTTTGTTCACCCATTTTCTAGGAAGAGGTTGGTGAGACAGGCTCTCTTGGGCCAGAGGTAGTACAGAGCACCACAGAGAACATCAAGCTTGTACGTGAGAGGATGAAAGTGGATCCGGACCGACAGAAGTCTTATGCTGATCGTCAGAGAAGGACCATGGAGTTAGAGGTGGGAGATCATGTGTTCTTGAATGTTTCCCCTCGACAGGGGAAGCGGAGGTTTGGGAAAGGCATAAATCTCTCGCCTAGGTTCATCGGACCTTTTGAGGTGCTGAGGCGAGTCAGCGAGGTGGCATATCAGCTGGCCCTTCCACCTCAATTGGAGAAAGTTCATGACGTCTTCCACGTCTCCCAGCTTCGTCGGTACTTACATGATGACTCCCATATTATCAATTGGGGAGAGTTAGATATGGGAGACGACGTGAACTTTGAGGAACGGCCAGTCAGAATCAAGGATTTTAAAGAGAAGGTGTTCCGTGGACGAACCATTCTGTTGGTTCGTGTGTTGTGGAGGCATGGTGGCCTCGAGGAGAGCACTTGGGAGCGGGAAACCCAGATGCACGCTCAGTACCCAGAGTTGTTTTGACTTGTGTTTTCCCTTTTTCTTCTGAGCTTTATGTTGATGTTGTACCATGTACCTTTTATATATGGAACGCTTGGCTTGTCGGTTATGAGACCTTTTGTTTCCTTGTTCTTTGGGAGCGTGTAACATGTCTGGGCATGTGGGGAAGGGAAAAACCTGATCCTTAATCGAGACACATTAATGAGGATGCGATTGAACCTGTGCAGGCAAGTCAGTGCCACCTAAAGCGGATAATATCTCGACAAATGAAAATGAATTTTCCCCCAAACCACGTGTTCGGGCAGTGTGTTGGTTGTACAGTGTTGGGGGTAGTGTAAGTTGGGAAATCATAATATATGGAAGTGGGAAGGCCCAATCCTTAATTGAGACGCATTAATTTGGATGCGATTAAACCCGTGCAGGTGAGTCAGTTCCGCCTAAAGCGGATAATATCTCGAGATATGAGAGGGAATTCCCAACACATATGATTAGGGTTGTTGGTTGGGTTCCTGTTATAACGAGAACCCTAAGAGGTATCTTGTTGGGTTCCTCTGGGTTGGTTTTTGAATTCTCGGGGACGAGAATGTTTTAAGAGGTATCTGATGTAATGGCCCGAACCTCTCCGGCCCATTCCTTTGTCAAAAAGAGGGTCTTGAACTGTTCTGGAGGTTAAAATGGACTTTTCCCACACTTTCCAGAATTTTGTAACTACACGCCGTGTAGTTTTAGTACACGTTGTGTACCCCCTTGCCGAGTATAACCCGTGTTGAAGGCTGTGTCCTTGCCGTGTGAAATAAATGGGCGCATGACGTGTGTCCAGTACTACACGCCGTGTAGTCTCTCCCCACGTACGTTTTACCGTGTGTTGACCAGTCAACGGCTGTGTGCTATGTTGGAGTCGTGTCCTTGCTGTGTGCAATAAATGGGTGCACGTCGTGTGTCCAATACTACACGTCGTGTAGTCCTTCCCCGCGTACGCATTACCAGTCAATGGTCATGTGCCGTGTTGGAGATGTGTCGTTTTCGTGTGCAATAAATGGGTATATGTCGTGTGTCCAAACTACAAGTCATGTAGTCCCTCCCCGCGTATGCATTACCCTCAAACCGTGTGTTGACCAGTCAACGTCCGCAGAGCCATGTTGGAAGCCGCGTGAATACCGTGTGAAATAACCGAGTACATGCCATGTACCATAAAGTACATGCCGTGTAATTTTTATTTTATCTCCTATAAAAGGAGGGGTCCCCTCCTCCTTTTCAACTCACTCCTCTCCTCCCCATTCCTCTGAGCAGAGTTCTCCCAAGAGACTCGAAGGCTCTTTCTTCCATAACTTCTTTGTCCAAGCTCTGATTTACGATCCTTCAGCGGCCAGGGGATCGTAACGACGAGGCGTAACTTCCGAGCTTGGATCCGTTGTCTTTCCTTCGGCCTTTCCCTTCCGACTTCCACCCGAGGAGGTTTTTCCGGGACCCAACAAAAGTAACGGATGCCGACAGACATCTTCTAAGGTTGATCCAGGGGAGCGTTGTGATCGGAACCTGTTGAGGTAGGGATCTTACCTTCGTCTCTCAAATTTGTGCATCATGAGGGGTGGGTTTCCTCTTGTTTTATGAAACACAATCGAACCGGTTTAATGAAGATAATAATTGGCTTATATAACGGGGATGGGAAGTTTGTGATTACTATTACTTTACTTTTTATATCTTGTGATATTATGTTGTGAATTGAATAGGCTTATGCCTACTAAAAATCATGGCCGTTGGGGGCCTTTGCTTGCGCAATTAAATGTTTCCCTATCTTCTAGACCGTTTTTGTGAATGGAACCTTGTTGAATGTGGAATTTTGGTTAATCACGTAAAGTTGGCTGATTAAATGAAAATATGGAACCCTTGTGTGATCACCCCGGTTAAAAAAAATGGAATAATGAACATGTGGGTGTTGGCTTTGATACGTGGCATGTGATGGGGGTGTTTTGTGGGTTGTTATGGAAAGGGTGAGCAGCGGGGTTGCGGTTGGCTTGGTTGTGGGTTGGTGTAAATGTAATGTTAGTAACGGGCAGCGGGGCTGCGATAAATGGTATTAAAGGGATAATGATGTACGGTGCGGTTTTGGTTATGTTCGTTGGCAGCGGGGCTACAGGGATGGGTTGAAATATGAACAGACTATGGGTTGTGAATAATAAATAAAAAGTGGAAGAGTTAATGAATGGTGGGTCATGGTAATGGAACGGGATTAATAATCAATGGGTTGTATGGTTGATAAGAAGGACTTGGTTGTGTTGCTTGTGTTTTCCTAACTTGATTTGTTGATGGCAGGAATATGTTTTACGAACGATCGATGTGGTTGGTTGTGGATAGTTTCCCAGTAGTTAAGGAACTAAATAAACTAATTCTGCTGAAACGTGAAAACCTAAATGGGGTTGGGTTTGTTTGTTGTATGCATGCTTCGTAGTAGCGGTGTCGAGGCACGTGCTCAGTTTCTCTGTTTAGAAGCCATAGGTTGGGCTATATGTTTGGTATACATATATATATATATCTGTATCTTTTGTGTTTTATCGCACCCCACCCATGTTGAGCACTTAGTGCCGAACCCTCCCATTTCATGGGAGAGGGTGTTTTTCCCTTAGTTACTAGCTCCTCCCCGCTCCTTCTCCCCTAGTCTGTGATGGCTTGAGGCGGCATTACACCTAAGACTCCTTGGGTAGGTTTTGATTGGGTTGGTTTTAGCCCAAGACTCTTTGAGTAGGTTCTACTATTTCCCAAGACTCTTCAGGATGAGGCTCAGGTGTGTGCGGGCGGGATGCGTGGTTGTGAGGCCCAGGTGTGTGCGGTCGGGATACGTGGTTGTGAGGCCCAGGTGTGTGCGGGCAAGATACGTGGTTGTGGGGCCCAGGTGTGTGTGGGCGGGGAGAGTGTGGCAGCATCAGGACGTTCTTCGTTATGAAGAGCAGCTAACTAAATGGAAATGGTGTAGGGTACCCAATACTCTTGTTCTTATATACTACTACCTGTTGTGATTGTGTTTTTGGTGATTGTGGCTGGTGAGGTTGGGTGGATATAATTCTTTGCTAGGTTTCTTCTGTTGTTCTCACAGGACATTAGGATGTCTCCCCACTTGTGCACGATATCTTTAGGTTTCCCTACTGAGTATACTTGTATGCTCACTCTACGTTTACTTTCAGGTTTTTAGGAGGACTACCAGGTCCATGCAGGACCATACTAGTCGGACAGTTGGAGTTTTTGTTGTTTTTGTACTTTTTTTTTCTTTTGGTATTGTACTTTGAGATTTCTTGTACTTGTACCTTGTAATAAAATTGTTTAAACATGCATGTGGGCTTGGTTTGGGTTTATTTCTATACACTTGTTCTCTTCATTTTTGGTTGTTGACTTGTCCTATTTCCCGATCCTAAATAAGTAAAAAGGGTAATGCCTCCCATATTTGTGAAAACTCATACCCTTGGTGCTAGTCACCACCCCGGGGCCTACTGGAGGCGGGACTCGGGGGTCATTATCTCCCTTTCACCATTTCCAGCTCAGGAAGGGCATCTTTGGTTGGAGGGGGTCGTGACTTCTAGGGGATATGTTTTGGAAATTCACAAACTCTTTATGAACCATTATAAATAACTTAAACAAATTGTTAGGTTATAAAACCTAATAGGAAAGATTATCATGGATAACCTATATTGAAACCTAGAGACTCATAAGTTAGGATATACTTATCATTTATAAATTATTACTTGTAGGTTTATAAATTTCCCTTTTGTATGTTAATGTATTCTCATCTTGTTTTTTTCTTAGTTAAAATAAGGAAATACAAAAATCATGCCAACAACCAATATGATGGGTAATATAAAGATTTCAATAAAGAGATGCCTAACTTAATGGGAACAAAAGTTAAACATCTTGTGATCATTCCAAACAATCTTTCTCAAATTATGATTAAAAATTAGAACATAGTTGAATTTCTAAATATATCAAAGAATATAAGGATGGTGTTTCATATAATTTAAAGTATTGAAGATGATAAATAAAATAAGATTCAATTTTCTATATGTAAAAAACGTGGGAATAGGAATCATGGAAAATTAATTAAATATTATGGAAGATGATTTATTTGTAGAAAAGGAGGGAATAAAGAAAATAATTTCCAAATAAAAATGAAGAGTTTGGTTAACAAGACACATAGAAATTAAACCTAAGGCACCATTACGAGTTAAATGTCCAGAATTTGGGGAACTTTGTAATTATCTAAGTTAATTCCATAATCCAATGACAAATTCCTAAGGGCTTATGTTAGGAAAATCATTGAAGTGAAACGATTGAAGGTTTTAGGTGTTGGAACTCAAGAATCATGTTTTTGAAGTATTTTTATCAATGGTATTTTGGTTATAAGAATCATGAAATATATCAGGATTGTTATGTATTAATTTTTGTTTAAGGATTTTTAATAATATATTGAATGGTACTAATGACCTAGAAATAGAATTTAATGATATAGTTATATTTTATGTAAAAACACATATTTGAGGAAAATATAATATTTGAAGTGTTCTTGATATTGAGGTAATTATAGTTAATTAAAATAATTTTATTTTGTGGTAAAAATAATATGTATAGAAATTCTTAGAGGTTTCAAACTGATTTTATGATTAATGTTATTTTTAGGATTTTCATCATATTTTTTGTAATTTTATAGGAATTATATTAATTTAGTTTTAAAAAAAGGATAAATCAAATATTGAGAGACAACTCCTAATATACATGAAGGTCGTGGGGTTGAACCCACAACCATAGGGAGATACGGGTGCAGTTCCTACCACTAACCTATGTGATTTACTATTTAGTATGAATTTTTTTTACTTAATTAATTTTACAGATAAATATTAATTTGATTTTGGGAAACATATTTTAGGATAAAATCTTTTGAATTTTATTTAGGATTTTGAGATGATTAATGGTATTTTGTGAAATGTTTCATTAGTTTGAGGTATATGTAACCCTTAAGTCTAACATGTGATTGAACATGAAACATTATTTGGGAATAACACAATTAAATGATTTAATGTTGAGGTTATTTGGGATATATGGTTATTTATTTATGGAATTATATAAGTTGAACTTTGGATTAGGAAATTAATATGAAGGGGTATTCATTTTAGAAATTTTATTACCATATTCTAATATTTTTTTGTTTTGGTTAGATTTTAAAGACAATAGGAATATCATTATTTTATTTTATGGATTCATGTGATGTGTTAGAAGTTAATTTTAATGTTTCAGGCATAAAATTTTCATATTCAATTCTGATCGTTTATAGAAACAAATGTGAGTGTGATAAAAAATGATTGAAGGATGAAAATATACTTTTCAAGTAAGTATATTTCTTTATGTTTTTTATTCTAAATGAAAGGAAAAGGATCTTGAAATTAAAATTTAATTCATTTTTAATAAATTTATGGTCTCTTCTCCCTAGAAAAAATGTATATTGTTATCTCCTAAATGAATATAATTTACAAATCCATGCTTTCACTTCCCAAAAATATTATCCTTATTTTCAAACCCAAAATTGTTTTATTTCAGATTACCATTATATTTCCCTTTCTAACGTTTTAAGAGTAAGTTTTACTAACCCTTTTTATAATGTGGGTTTTCCATACAAAAAAAATAATTTCAAACACTTGATTACTGAGAAAAAGTTCAAATTTCAAGGAAAAATTTTATTTAAGGGTGATATAATGTAACACCATGAGTTTTTGAAAAACAAAACTATGTTTTATAGCATATGGAATTCAAAACACCATTCCTAAATGAACCATAAAATATTATTATTTAAATATTACTGTTAAAACCTTTCCATTAAACTGGTGGGTATGAATAGGATTAATGAATTTATGAAATATATATAAAAAGGTATTGATAAATATAAATGTGTTGATAAATTCATAGGAAATAATCACTCAATTTCTAATATACATTTTTATTCTTCAAAACAATATGTTTACTTCAAAACTGATTTTTATTGCTTTTTTTGAGAAAATATTGTAATTAATTTTCAAAAAATATAGAAAATTTATTTAAGAAAATGGAATTTATTTTTTAAATCATCAAGTTCAAATTATCTTAGAGTGAATTTTTGAGAATTTTATGAAAAGAGTAATTTTGTATTGGATAGTGAAAAATGTTGATTTTTATTAAAAGATATCTTTTCATTTAAATAATTTAAAAGTAAAATTTTGTTTTAATAGAGTTTTAAAATTAAATTTTTTTAAACTATATTATTATTAATCCAATTTAAATCATTATAATCAATTTTATATTCAATTTTTATATAAATTTTTTTTAGACTTATGAAAACTTTTTCTTTAGAAAACCACTTTTTCATCACATTTGTAGGTTTAATTATAATTAAATTATACCACTTATGTGGATTAAATTTGAAAAATGGATTCCATATTTAAAATATGAATAATTCAAATTATATAATAATTTCAGCTTAATTTTGTTCATAAACAATAGTAAAAATAGTAAAAAATAATCAATGTGGTTAAGGTTAAAATAGGTTTTCTAGGGTTAAAATAAAAAGATAAGGGTTAAATTAACATTAAAAATTATAAAAATCCTATTTAATGGTCATTTATAGACCTTTTGTCATATAATTTTAAATAGTGATCCATTTTTTATCCTTACATTATGTGTAAAACATGGGTATAACTTTTTCTTTTCAAAAAATTCCAAGTGTTTCCTCTCCCCCACTTATAAAAGGGAACCTCCTCTCATCTCCTTTGTACAATTAAAAACAATTTTTATTTCTAAAATACCTCACCAAATACCTTACTTACCTCACTAATTCTTAGATGAATTTTTTTTATCATAATGACAATCTAGGAAGTATTTAGGTATAATCCTAAATAGGTGATTTGAAGAATTGGTATCATTCCTAACCAAACGTCTTTATTTTATTTCTTCTTTCACCTCCTTAAAATATTATTAAATCATGATGAAATAAAAACATAAGTATATACTATATAATTTTATGTTATTATATTAATTTAATAACCTATATCCATCTCATCTTCCATCAAATGGGAAATAAATCCATCATTCATGGGTATGGAGAACTACTACCTTGTAAACTGATTTAATTCATTTTCCATAATCACCTCTCATGGATATTCATACTGATGTATTTAATGTTTACATATTATATTAATTTAATATTAATAATTCTTTAAAATTAATATATCATATACCTTGTTACCTTACCATCCATGGAAAAATGATTACATCATTCGTGTGTATGATGAACTACCACCTCGCGAAGCGATGTGAATAATTTTTTTATTACATAAAATGGATGGAATATTTTTAATGTATTTAAATAAATAATATTATATTTATGATATAATTATATTTATGGAAATATAAAATAACATTTATCATCTTTCTATTATGATCTTGGAAAATTTGAAATATTATTCATGTGTACGTACAACCTACTGCCACTATGATTATAAAATAATTCATTTTTCATAACCATATTTCATGGTTGGTTTTAAAATTATAAATTATGTATAAAAATTATAATTATTTAATTATTATTATTATGGAGATTATTGAAAAATTATCACTTTGAACAAGGTTAACACACTGATATCGTTTTGAAATTATGAATTGAGAATCCTCAATGCACCTGACGTGGACATAACTGAATAAGTAATTAAATATGTACTTAAAATAAATGAATTAAATGGTTTAAGTATAAATTATTAAGCCTTTAAAAGTTTATTAAAAAATAAAATAATTGATATAATTTTATTATATAGGAGATAAAATACATACACGACAAGTCTGGACTTGAGGTAAGGGATTTCACCTCAATTTCTTTTCATTGAGGCATATTTTAATATTATAGAGAAATTTATTTTATATGGTGTATATACTACCATTTTTCATTTTATATCATTAATAATTCATACTTAATGGTATTTTTAGTTTCAATTCAATTTTTTTCATCTAATGGTATTTTATATGAAAGTTTCCAAGTGGTAAGTGTTTCATATCTAAATTTCTTTTCATTAGATTATATTACTTATTTATTGCCTTTGATATTTAAATATTTATGTGTCTAATGAAATTTTGATTAATTTATGTTGTATTTGCACTTTTTTTATGTGGATTTACATTTTATTCACATAATCACTTCATTTATTAATTATCACTTCAATTGTATGATTATTATAAGGATTTATCATCTCACTTTTACTTATGTGAGACATATTCCATATTCACTACTTATTTATTTTGGGTGGTGTATATACAACCCCTATGAATGTATTACTATTAATATCTTTATCTTTATAGTATTTAAATTTTCATTTGAAGTTTCTCTTTTCATGTGGGTTATGATTCAAAATCCACAAAATTGGTAAGGGTTTTCTTTATAATCTCATCATTATTTGGGATTGTTTATGTTTAAGTCTTAATTAGTGGAATTTTTTAATATTTCTATCTTACACCCAATATATTTTATTCTCCTATGGTTATTAATGAACTTTTAAATTAATAGTAAAATTTCCCCCACTTTTCAACTTAAAATTATTGAAAAAATTTCTTTAATAAAATATTGATTTATTTCTCCTTTAAATCAAAAATACCTTTTCTTACATATCCATGTTTTTATAAAAACATTTTCAAGAAAGTTTTTAAAATTATCAAAATTATTTATTAAATAAATTTTTACCCATGTTTTAATTTTTAAAAAATTATTGGAAATTAATCTTCTTGTTGTTTTCTAAATGAGGTACTTTTTATCCTTTTAAGAACAGTGTGAAAGGAATGTTTTTTTTAACTTATACGACATGTATGTAATTACCCATCTTCATGACCAATTAATTATTTGAATATTCCTTTATAAGTTTTCATGTTTATTTTTAAATATTTTTTTCTACAATATTTAGGAAATTTATACATTCTAAAGAAGTGATTTCAAATTGAAAAGGTAATTTTTATCATGAAATATTCAATATAATGTTTTAAAGACATTTTTATTAACAAAGACAACATTTGATATTATGGATTGAATATAAATTATGTATATATATATCTCACATATATACCTAGATTATTCTCACTTAATTTTATAGGGTAATTCATTCCTCATGTTCATCTCTCAGATGCCTTCATTATGAAATTTCCTTTGATTGTGATATAAGATAAGATTATGAAATCCATTTTCTTTCCATGGGTAATTATTATGTTTATGCCTTATGATTGTTTGTCCTCAAACAATCCCATGCTTTATTAAACATGAAAACAAAGGTATGTTTATAATTCAGATCAAAATATAACATGTCCAAAACTTTAAATAGAGGACTTGAAAAACATTTCAATAGGATTTTAGAAACTAAATTTCTCATATGAATCTTACTTAGAACAAATACTCACCGGTAGTCTTGAAAACTACGAATCATCAAGAAATAAATATAGCATACCTCATATGTGATACTGCTTAGTGACTATCTTAAATCAAACTTAAGTCCAAAGTCCAAGAGTGTCAAAAGGTAAAATTGGAATTAAGAACTTAACAGTTGGAACTTTATACTTTGACTTTTTCACCTAGGTTCTAAAAATAAATAATATTTTTGTGAATCACCTCAATGATACAACCTAAATGATTCCCATATAAACCAACTGACCCCTTCTTCATTTGGTGTTCATCATTATCCTCACCTTAATAAACTCATTTTTGACCCTAGACACTTTATTTATTTTTCCAAAGCCATGTATCATGTGCTAAGAACTGCGCAATTCACTTATTCAAAGTGTACAGAGGGCCTATAATAAACAGAAACGCACCCAACATCTAGGGTCTCATAGACTCACTGTGGGATCCCAGATGCCCAAATTACTCTAGTTTCAAAAGATTTATATAAAATATATTTACATTGGCTCATTTAAGTAATTAATTTAATAAATAAATTAAATAATGAGTCACCTATGATCAAAATAAAATTTCCAATTCCAAGACTTATGATCATAATTCCATTAAAAGGGTGCCCATATTGCTGTCAAAATTAGACTCTAAACCAAATTTCCACTAAATCACTAAGTAAGACCAATCATCAATCATCCAGCCACATTAATTTCAGAATCAAAGTAGCTCTTAACTACCAATAAAGGCATTGTTCTAAGGCAAGACTCAATTGAGTACAGTGTAAATCCTAAAATTATGCAAGAATTTTGAAAAAAATAACCATTTTTTACAAGATATTTTGAATTACAGTGGGAATTGATGGGCTCTCAATTAATCACAATTTAGCACAGTCAATAATTGACCCCCTCCCCCACACTTAAAACTCAACTTTGTCCCCAAAGTTTACTTCTAAATATGAAGAAGAACAATTAATAAATTAAGGTTAAAAACATATTTTCAATTAAGTAGATTTATGACATGTTTAAAGGTCACATTAAGGTTTAAAAATATTGTTTTCTACAAAGAATAACTTACAGCGGGTTCATTAACAAGCACATGCATTAACATTTAAGTCCAGTGACAAAGATTTTCAATGAAGCTCAAAAGTAGCATATAAGGTGTGGGTGCACAATTAATTGGGTGTAAGAATTTTAACAAGGTATGATTCAAATGGATGTTCAATACAGTAGAAAGATTCATGCTAAAAACCCTATAGACTAATCGATTCCAATGAAAAACACAAATATTAGCAAACATGTACCCCCCCCCCCACACACACACTTAATTTCATGCAGTGAATGGGTTTTAAATAAAGAATTTCAGTTCAAAAAAACAGGCACATGTAGATTTTTTAATTCAACTTAGTGACATGCAACAAAAGTTTTTTAGTATATAATATATGCAGTATATTTTTAGAAAATATGTAGTATAATTCTTTTAAGTAAGCAGAATTTTTTTAAAAAAAAATAGGAGCAGAATTAAATGAAGAAAATTGAAGTACTTCCCTGACTAGGTTCTTGTCTAGAGATGATCATGGGAGTTCCACTCCTTAAATGACAGCAGCATCATCCTAAAAACATAGAGCATGAAAACCATAGACAAAAATACAGCATAGATATAGCATCTAGGAGATAAAACAACATGACTTTATTCTAAGTAAATCAAGAATAGAAATAAAAGTAAACACAAAAGAAAGAACATGGGTTGACTCCCAAGAAGAACTAAATTTAAAGTCTACAGTTAGACTTTATTTAATTACAAATTTTTATTTATTAACAAAACAAAGACCATGGGTTTCCTTCCATGTAGCTCTAGGTTTAAATTCCCCAGCCAGACTTCATTCAAGAACTATTTTCAAGCACATTGAAGGCTACCAAGCCCTTTGGTTGTCCCTCAAAATAAAGTTTCACTCTATGCCCATTGACTAACATGGGTTTATTCTCTTCACCTACAATTTAAATAGATTATTTATTCAGAACTCTCATGATTTTAAAAGGTCCAAACCACTTGGATTTCATCTTTTCAAGAAAGAGTTTAAGTCTAGAGTTAAAGAGCAGGACCTTCTGTCCATGTTTAAATTCTTTGTTTTGAATGATAGAATCATGAAATATTTTAGTACTCACTTTATAAATCCTTGAATTATCACAACTCTCTCTCCTAATCTCATTAAGTTCACTCATATTAAGTAATATCCTCTCACCAGCACTCTTAAAGTCAATGTTTAGAGCCTTAACTGCCTAATAAGATTTATGTTGGAAATCCATAGGTAAATGACATCATTTTCCAAACAACAAACTGTAAGAAGACATTCCTATTGGGGTATTTAAAGCAGTACTATATTCCCATAAAGCTTCATCTAATTTAAGAGACCAGTATTTCCTAGAGTTTGACACAGTTTTCTCAAGTATTTGTTTTAGTTTCCTATTTGAAATTTCCACCTGTCCACTGGACTGTGGATGATAAGGAGTACCATTTTTATGAACATATCCATAATTCTCCATCAAATATTTAAATTTATAGTTCTTAAAGTGTGTTCCATTATTAGTGATAAAATCTTTTGGGACTCCAAATCTTGTAAAGATGTTCATTTTCACAAATTTTATTACAGATTTGGCTTGATTATTAGGCAGTGCCACTGCCTCAACCCATTTTGAAACATAATCTACAGCAATAAGAATATACTCATTCCCATGAGATGATGGAAATGGACCCATAAAATCTAAACCCCAGACATCAAAAATTTCAACTTCTAGAATTCCTTTTTGGGGTAACTCCTGCTTCCTACCCATATTTCCTAGCCTCTAACATCTATCACAACCAACCACAAAGATCCTAGCATCCTTAAAATGAGTAGGCCAATAGAAACCAGATTGTTGGACTTTATGTGTAGTTCTTTCACCACCATGGTGACCTCCCCAAGTTGAATAATAACAATTCTCTAAGACAGGTATCATCTATTCCTTAGGTATACATATCCTAAGAATTCTATCATCGCATATCCTAAACAGAAAGAGATCATCCCACAAATAAAATTTAAGTTCAAAAATGAATTTCTTTCTTTGGTTATTAGACAGATTTTTGGGAAAGACACTTGCTTCCAGGAATTTGGAAAAATCTGAAAACCAAGAAGATTTCCTGATAGTGACAGTAAGTAGCTTTTCATCAGGAAAGGAAGAGTTAATCTCTTTAAGATCTTCATAATGGGTAATAGGAAGTCTAGAAAGGTGGCCATTAACTAAATTTTTAGCTCCCTGCTTATACCTAATCTCTAAATCAAATTCTTGTAACAAAAAAATTCATCTAATAAGCCTGGGTTTAGTTTCTTTCTTAGATAGAAAGTACTTTAAAGCAGAATGATCAATGAAAATGTTGACTTTTGAACCTAACAGATATTGTCTAAAATTCTCTAGATCAAACACTGTTGCTAACAATTATTTTTCAGCAGTGGTATAATTATTTTGGGCTTTATCTAAAAATATGCTAGCCTAATACACCACATGCAACTACTTATCTTTCCTCTGTCCAAGGACAGCACCTACATCCATGTCACTAGCATCACACATAAGTTCAAAAGGTAATTTTTAGTCAGGTGTAGTGATGATGGGTGATGTAGTGAGTTTATCTTTAAGAAGATTAAATGATTTCAAAAAGTTGTCATAAAAATTGAAAAGTACATCCTTGACTGGAAAAGAAAATAAGGTCTTAGTTATTTTGGAAAAATATTTTATGAATCACTAGTAGAAACCGACATTCCCTAGGAAACTTCTAACACCTTTGACATTTACAGGAGGAGGCAGATTTTGAATGACATTAATCTTAGCAGTATCAACTTCTAGACCTCTCTTTGAAACCTTATGACCAAGCACAATACCTTCTGTAACCATGAATTGACATTTCTTACAATTAAGAACAAGGTTGGTTTCAATGCATCTTTCTAAAACTAACTCAATATTTCCAAGACAAGTATCAAAAGTACTACCCATAATAGAGAAATCATCCATGAAAACCTCAATGATTCTTTCAATCATATCCAAAAAGATTTCCATCACACACCTTTGAAAGGTGGCTGGAGATCCACAAAACCCAAAGGGCATCCGCCTGTAAGCAAATGTTCCAAAGGGGCATGTGAAATTGGTCTTTTCCTGATCCTCTAGAGAAACAGGAATCTGGTTGTATCCAGAATACCCATCCAGAAAATAGAAAAGCTCATTTTCAGAAGCCTCTTAAGTATTTAATCCAAGAAGGGAATTGGAAAATGGTTCTTACTAGTGGTTGCATTAAGATTTCTATAATCTATACAGAATATCCATTTTGTGGCTTTACTAACTTGGACTTCTTCATTTTATTCATTTTTAACTACAGTGAAACCTCTCTGATTGGGAATAACCTAGACAGGGATAACCCAAGCACTATCAGAAATGGGATATATCACCCCAGTATCTAGTAGTTTAATAACCTCTTCTCTCACAACTTCTTTCATGTTAGGATTTAATCTTCTTTGAAATCCCACCTTAGGCTTATGGTCAGATTCCATAGGTATTTTATGCATAAAAAATGAGGGACTAATACCCTTGATATCAGTTATTGTCCAGCCTATGTCAGATTTAAACTTATTTAAAACACTCAAAAATCTATCCTCTAGGTTTTCATTAAGTTCAGCAGAAATTATTATAGGCAAAGTGGAGTTCTCACCCCATAGTGAATATTTAAGATGATCAGGGATTGGATTTAGTTCAAGAGTGGGTGGTTCTACACTATAAGGAAGACTGTTAGACATGGGAGGTCTAAGGTCTTCAATATATATTTTTAAAGGAGTATTGAAAGATGAAAGATTTTCAATTTCATGCTCAGATTCAGAAGTAACAGTGTTACTGTCCAAAGTGGGAAGTACACTGTCCAGATTTTCCAGATCAGATTTCAACAAGTTAATTAAATTAGAATCATCAAGTTGTCTTATAAGTTCTACATAAATATCAACAATGTTTTTTAGAAAGGTTTATGTTAACAGAAACACTCTCAAATTCACTCAAAAATCTTCTAAGTTTAGAAATAGTGGACTATTCAACAGTAGAAACTGGACAGTTGTCTAGTTCTGAAAAATTTTCCAGTTTTGGAGTTTGAACAGTATTTTCAACTTCTAAAACAGATCCAGCAGAATTTTAAACTTCACAATTATTTTCTCCAACATAGAATTGATTTTCATATTCACCAGAGCTTCCAATTTATTTCTCATTTTCAAAGTACTCTAGCATTGAACAATTTTCAGAAAACATTGGTCCTTTAACATTTTTGAACACATTGAACTCTTCTTGTTGTTATCCAATTCTAAAAAATAATTTACCCTTAGAGACATCAATAATAGCACCACCTATGGCCAAGAAGGGAATACCCAAGATAATGGGCACCTCTTGATCACACTCTATATCTAAGACTAAAACATCTGCAGGCAAGAACAGCTTCCCAACCCCAACTAGAAAGTCATCTACCCTACCCATTGGATGAGTAAAATATCTATAAGATAACTGTAGTATGACTATGGTGGGTTGAAGGTCACCCAACCTCAACTATTGAAACAGTGATTATGGGAGTAGATTTATGTTGGAACCTAAATCACACAAACAGTTAAGCTGATCAGAGTTTCCTAGTGTACAAGGTATGACAAAACTACCTGGGTATTTTAGTTTAGGTGGGATTTTCTTTTGAAGTATACCATTGCACTCTCCAGTGAGTCTGTAAGTAGAAAATTATTCTATAGTTTTTTATTTGAAACAATTTTCTTAAGAGATTTCAAATAATATGGGATTTGAATTAAATATTGAATGAAAGGAATGTTTACCAAAAGTTTAGAAAGGAGACCAAGGAACTGAAGAAGTTCAGCCTTATTCTTACTTTGAGGTTTCAGCTTCTCAAGGAAAGGGATGGGTGGGGCAAAATTTTTAAGGACAGTTGGAATATCCCTCACTTCTTCCTCAACTTTTTCTTTTCCTTTATTCTTTTGATTTTTAGATGAAGTTTCAGCTTGTGTTTTAGGTGACAAATTCAAATTTAGATCATTTTCATTAGTTTTCTGTGAATTTCCATCATGTGAACAAAGCAAATTTTTATTTCCAGCATGAAGAAGATTTTCATTTTGGGAATTTTTAGTTTCTTTTCCAGCAACATTTTGAGTATTAATCCCACTTCTGGTGACAACATCCATGGAATTCTCCCTATTATTAAGTTCAGTGGTACTTGGAAGTCTACCTTTTCCCTGGATGAAAAATATCTAGCAAGCTGACCAAGTTGTGTTTCCATGTTTTTCATTCTAACATCAGTTTTCATTTTTTTAAACTCATATTGATTTTGATGTTTAGATAGTTTATTCATGAATATTTCTTCTCGAGAGTTGATTTTTTTCAAAATTAGATCATGTTTAGAAGACATGTGACTATCATTGTTTCCTTATACATTTGAAGAATCACCCATTTGTTGATTCTGGAAATTTGGTCTTGGTTGATTAGAGTAATTAGGGGTAGTGGATTGTTTGATTAAGCCTTGATCATTCTAGGATATATTTGGGTGGTTCCTATAGCCTTGATTGTAATTATTTGAAAATGGATCTTCTTTAGGAGGCATTCTAGGACCATAGTTAACAAAGTTCGAGTTTTCTTGTTGTTGGGCTGGCATATAAAAATTAGGAAAAAAGTTATCAGTATGCCCAAACATACCACATTGGACACAGTATTATCATAAATATTGGTTGGTATTTTGACATTCTAGTTGGTTAATAGTTTGTTTTAAATTCTGGTTCATTAAGGATTTAAGTTGGCTGGTGATTTCATCTAGTTGATCTTGAGTTTCATTCATTGAACCAGTGTTTGGGTTAACATTTCTATTTACTCTTTTTCTTATTGAATTTTTATGTTGTGAATTCAATGAAAGATTATTAAAAATTTGTCTAAGTTCTTCATCTGTTTTATCATTGTAATTACCCCCAGCAGCTTGGTCTACTAGATTCTATCCATAGGAGGACAACCCTTCATATAATGTATCCATAAGAAGGTGTGATGGGAGTTGATGATGGGGACATTGCCTAAGAAGATCCCTAAATCTATCCCAAGATTCATGAAAAGATTCTCCATCCTCTTGATAGATACTAGTTGTTTTTGTTCTAAGTTCTCCTTTAAGTATTTGGGGATATAATTTCATAATGAATGAGTTATACACTTGATCCCAGTTTTCAAAAATGTTCTCATCTAGATTCAGGAACCAATTTCTATCATTCCCTTTAAGGAAAAAGGGAAAGAATATCATTCTAA
The DNA here is from genome assembly GCA_963277665.1 of Viscum album. Classification (NCBI taxonomy): domain Eukaryota; kingdom Viridiplantae; phylum Streptophyta; class Magnoliopsida; order Santalales; family Viscaceae; genus Viscum; species Viscum album. The sequence goes on along the minus strand of OY728157.1, from coordinate 1,841,028,944 downwards.
GTTCATTTTCTGTGAGTCCTATAAGAGGTAATTATTTCACAGTGTTGTAGAAGTCTCTAATGAAGGCAAGGGAGTCCTCATTAGAAAGTCCATTAAAATCAAGCAACAAAGAAATGTGTGATTGTTTAATTTCATAATTGTTGGCCCTAGGACTTAATCTGATGTATGTTAGATTTCTTGAAACTTGAGGAATTTGGAACTCCCTCATCCTAGGCCTTTCATTTTCTTCTAATAGTTCTGGTTGATTTTTGTAGTTGTTAGGTGTATGAACTCTATTATCTAAGTTTTCCATTTAAATTTTGTTCTTCTTTCTTAGAGCAATGAGATTTTTATCTAATTCAAGGTTTACAGGCTCTAATCTAGCACCAAAAGTTCTTGTCCTCATAAAAACAACAAAAAGCAGTACTCAATAGTAAGAATTCAGTAAGAAGTGAAGTAGATTTTTTTTTTACAATTTTCAAATTTTTCAATTTTTTTTTAATTTATATATATGTGTTTTTTTAGTATTTTTAGAGTAATAGCTCATGTCCACCCCAGAAAAGGTGCCAAAAACTTGACCTAGACTGTCGTTGAAGTCAATCGAAGTTTAAAATTTATATTCCTACTAACTAATGTATATGTGGTAAGCAGGTTTGAACCCATAGGGAAGGCTATTTTGACCACTAGTCATCTAAAAACTAACTAAAAGACCCTATTGTTGTCAGCAGAGGGTTTGAGTTTCTATTTTTCTTCAATTATTTTTCAATTTTTGTTATTTATTATAAATCACAAATGAAACGACACATTTTTTAATTTTTGATCTAAACTATATCAAAACAAGGAACAAGTTAAAAATAGTAACAAAGAAATAAAATGCTGAAGAGTGAAAAATCTAGAGAAATATGTCCAGGGAAAATATCAACTCTGCTAGTTTTGAAAACATTCCTTCTCACGATATTATTTTCAACTGATATCACTGAAAGGAGTGATTTATTTCCCTCTCTAGAACATAAATCACTCAAGCCGACCAATTTTAGAGTTCTCCACTCTTAGATTAATCAACTTGAAAATTCTGGTTTGAAAAGATTACAAAACAAACTCACCGTATATTCTGTAGTCTTTAATTTCAATTCAAATAATTAAAGAAATCATTCCACAATAAAACTCACCGAATGAATGTGGAGTTCCAAGATTAAGTATTGGTGATATGTTGCAATTGAATGCATTCAGAACTAATCTCGCTGATCAATGTCGATCACATTTAAAATGATAAGAGAATGAGAAAGAAAGATTAACCAGTAGATTCAATTTAAACCCCTAAATGGAATTATTTATCCTAACATTTTTTCAATTATGTATAATAAAATCATTAAATTATAGAGAAAGAGAATTAAAAGAAAATAGAGGAAGAAAACTCCATCTGCTAGCATGAATTTATACTGCCCAATGCCCTCGGATCTCCGAAGAATGGCTCTCCGAGAAGTGATCCAGGTTCTCTGCTCTGTTTCAAGTGAATGATCGAATCGATTCCTTTCTCAATTCCGGTGTGTTCATCGAATGAATGAGTGTCTTAATGAAAATAATATGTTACCCTTCTTTAAATATCAATTGTCACCTGCTGCTTATCACTGCATGCTTCCACTGACTTTAGAAGTCCCTCAGTTGTGCACCACACACGTGTGCTTTTATCATGATTGGCATATCACACTAGTTTTTCTCACATAACTAACTCCGGGTGAGTTAGTTGTGTGAATCTGGAAATAAACCCATTACTTGAATGAACCTGCAAAGTTAGAACAAATGTATAAACATGCAAAGAAAGTAAAAGAGTTGTTTTTTAGTTTAATGTTATATTACCTATTAAAAAGTTAACTAATGTTAATTAATAAATAATTAAATGATAATTATTATTTAATAATATTATTATAATTATTAATTTACTATTTAATATTTAATTAAATAAAATTAATATGTTTTAATTTTATTATTAATAATTAAGTTATTTTATTAATATAAGTATTATTAAAAATTAGTAAACATAACTTTATTAAATTCCTAAATTAGAATAATATCAATTACTTTATTAATTTAATTAATATATTTATTATGTTGGAAATAAAATTAAAGTGTTAATAAATTTATATTAATTAATATTTAACTTTATTTACAAATTATTATCATTTATATTTTAATTTAATAAATCTTTATTAGTTTGTCTCATATTCTATTTTATAATTTCTCTATTTATAATATTATAATAATTATATATTATTATATATTATATTATCTTTATTTGTTTAATATACTATTTTCTTTATCTTTTCATTTTTTTATATTATATATTTTTAATATTTTCATCTCCCCAGTTTCATCACAAAACAGGGGGTTCTCGGTTCCAGTTCTCCAGGAAGGAGAAGCACCGGATCCATCTCTTCTTCGTTGAAGTACCCAACGCCGGCGGGTGCAACGGCTTCAGCACTTCCACGACAGACTTCCTGCTCCAGCACTAGCTTTGTGGTTCAGGGGAGCTACACTCCTCAACATGGTTCCTCCTTCACAGCAGCGTGGCCTCAGCTAGACTCTGAAAATGGCATCGATTCTTCAAGATGCAGTGCGACAATGATGAGATCATCCTGAACATCCTCGCATATACAGTGTACTAGATCTGATGACATGGTAGAAAGCTCTCATGGTTTCATTGCACAACAAATGGAAATAGCAGGGGTTACGATGAAGCTGGAGGCTGAATGTTTTTGATGCTTTTGATAATTTTTCAGCCCTTGCAGATCATCTTCTGGAGGATCTGCTCTAGATTGCAGAAAATCATGATGATTTCTATTGTATTCTTCTCCTCTTAGGAGATCTGTTTGTAAATTCCATGAAACATTCTTGATTAAAGTGTTAATTAAAACTTATATTAGAATTAAACTAAAACATAGAATTAAAAAGCAACAAAATTATTAAAATTTAATTTAAACATTTACATAATAAAGTAGAATTATTTATAATAGACTTATGTTTCAAATTAAATTAATTAAAGTAATCAGCTAACTATTCTTTTATTAAACAATTTATGTTAATTAATGAAATTAAATTAAAGAGATGTAGTGAGTTTATAAACTTAAATTTATAAAAATTAAATTGTTAAATGACAACTAAAATTTAGGTTATGTTATATTAATTAATATTTAGTTCATGAAATGTTAAATTAAAGCTTCATTGTCTAAGTGAAAATGCATAATTAATTAATTAGCTAATGAATGTTAAATTATCAACTATGCAGAACAAAAACAATAATCTAAATAAAAATTTATTATTCTATAAAATTAAAGTAAGAAATAAATAAATTATTTTAAATATTATAATATACGATTAATTATAAAAAATGATTAATTATTAAATTTAATAAGAAAAATAAAAAAGATACATTATTTATTAAAAAGTGTTAAAATAAATAATTAAATTGATAAAAATTAATTAAAAAGATGTGGAAAAACATGTGCTTTTAAGGACACGTCAATGGATGTGCCTAGATAGTGCTCCTATGAATTGGGTAAAGCTTTACTCTCATGAGGCATCATATATGGGATTAGAGAATAAACCTAATCCATTGTGGAACTTTTTCCACCATGTGATATTGTCTGGGAAGTTATCCTTGAATCATTTTTATGTAATTTTATATATTGTTTCCACCTTTCCTATGATTTTATGATCTTATTATACCGAGTTCATTATGTTATGTTCACATGTGATTACTCTTGAGCCTTCTCTTTTATGATATAATCGTATACTTTTGACTCACTTGTTATGTTTTTTTATCATGATATTACCTTACTAATATTTTTATCTCACCCCTTTTGTCTATGTATTATCCAAGTTGTCACATGTATTTTTAGGAGCTCATATGGATTTAGGAGATCATTATGGAGAATAAAATAAATTCTTTTTATTTTATTCTCACTTTGGTGTTTTATGAACCTAGTCTTCCAAAGAAACTATTCCTTTTTTATCCTTTCTTTTGTATTAATGTATATTTATGTTAAAAATCATGTAATAATATATGTGAATGTTTTGGGTTGATATATGTTTAGGTCGGGTCATCTCACTTGGTGTTAATGTCAATGTGTAAAGTATGTGTTTCTAGTACTGGATCCGGAAGTGTGGGTCTAGGTCGCCTCATATGTATATTAATATATATCTGTACATATATGTGTATATGTATTTTTGTATATATATATTAATGTATATATATGTACATATAATTATGTATATGTATGTACATGTTCATGAACTAGTAGAAATATAGGCTTTCGAAGAGGAAATATTCGAGCGACCGCCAAATAGAATCCGTTGGGATCCCCCCCCCCTCCGCCCACCTAATTTTTTCACCCCAACCCCATAAATACCCCCTCCCTCCTCCCCCCATTGATCCCACCTCCCCCACCACTGCATTGCACCATGTTGCTCCACCACTATCCATTAAGCCCCCTTTAATCCATCCCCTATCCCATACTCATTGTTGATCCCCCTGATAAGTTCTTGGCTATAAACATCACATAATCTTGAGGTTTATTCAAGAATATACTTTATTTCACTTTTAGGATCTTTTCAGGTTTATAGTTTTAGATAATTAGGACATAACTCATAAATTATAAAACTATATAATACAAAGTGGATACCTTCAATCGGTATCTATATTTTCCACATATAAAACATTTCAAAACCAAAAAATATTTCCTTCATGAAATATCATCATTACTTTCAACTTGACTTCAACATTTCCCTTACCCATCCTATGAAAAAATTTAAAAATGTGGGATGAGAAAAAAAATATAATTAAGGGATACACAAAGAAGGAAAACTGTTAGCCCTATGAAAACATGTAAACCCATGTAAAATTTACCTTTATATTCAAATTTATTTGAGTATATGAAATAAAAAAAATCACATGAAAAACACACAAACCATTTTTCTCAAAGAAAATCATTAAATACTATATTAATCAATTAATAACCCTTCTTGGTAACTTAGCGCATAACATTCATAATCCATTTTAAAACTGTATTAGAAGTAACTTGAACCTAGTTAAATCCACAAGATAACCCTTTGGTAACTACCTTAATCTTCTATATTAATACAAGGAACATTACCCAATACATTGGAGCACTATCTCATAACACCCAAAATTTAATATATAATGGGATCATCCAGTGTTATTTGGGTCATCTCGTTATATAAGATGTAACGATCTCACCTGGATCTATCTATGCCACCCCATCATGTAAGTTGTAATGGGGTCACCCAGTGCTATATGGGCTGCTAAATCATATAATGATAAATTAATATTAAATTAATAAAACAATTTTATGCTTTCACTTTTGAAAAACTAATTGAAACTCATAAACAAATCAATTTCAAATATCAAAAAACCCATTAAAATATCCTTTTCTTTTGAAAAAACTATTTTATATACCATAATACACCCAAAAAGGGAAATAGGGTTTTTCATTTATAAAAATATGTAATATTTCAAATTAATATAGATATAAAATAAAATTCACGGTGATTAAGAAATTTCATTTTTACTGTACCTTAAAAATATGACATTTTTTCATTTTTCAAAATGTTTTGTTTAAAACACATAAAAAAATTACTTTTGAAAAACATTTAAAAAAATTAAATTATACAAAAAAATTAATTTTTAAATCATTTAATTACATATAAAAACTATCATAAAATCATTTTAAAAACATGAACATGGAAAGGAAGAGTTTCAAGGAAAACATTAAATATGTTTTTTTTTATTTTAATGAATAGTACCTTATCATCTTGGAAATATTTGAATCATAATCCCCATGAAAGGATAACATTAAGAAAACATTAAATTAAATAGTAATAAATAAATTCAAGATATAACAAGTAAAGGGTCTATATATACCTCATAAAAATATAGGTGTATAAAAATCAAGATATGCCTCAATGAAAGGAGATTGAGATGAAGTCTCTTACCATGAGTCTGATTTGTCACATATGTATTTATCTTCCTGAATAAAAAACTTATGTTAATTATTTAATTACTTTAGAACCTTTTTAAAATTTATTATTACTTTTATTTCACTTATTAACAAGTTATATACAATTACTTAATTAATTAATATTAATTCAGATGCTTTAACCATATTCGGTTTATGTGTTAAAAAAGACTTTGGTAGGTTGAAAATGGTCAAAGGGATAATTATTTAAAAATTTAAATAATAATAATAATGAAATAATTATAATATTTATAAACTAATTATACTTTTAAAACCAATCATGAAATATTTTTATGAAAAATGAACTAATGTTACGATCATGGAGACGGTAGGTCGTATGTACGCATGACTAACGTTTATAATTTTCCAATGATCATTATGAAAAGAAGGTAAGTAACATTTACCTTTAAATAATGATAATTATATCATAAATATAATAATATTTAATTATATATACTTATATATTTCAATATTATGATGTGGTGATGAAAAAAATGGAATCACATCGCTTTGAGGAGACGATAGTCCACACAACCACGAACGACGTTAACAATTTTTCGGTGAGTGAAAAGGTAATAAAAATGATATATTATACTTATAGAATTAAAAATATGTCATTAATATCATAAATATTTCATTTATACAACACATTATTATTATATTTACCCTTATTTCCATCCACCTAACGTGTTAGTGAAAACAAATCATATTGCTTCACGAGGCGATAGTTCATCGTACACACGAACGACATTATCATGTCCCTTACATATTGGAATATAGAAAGGTTCTATATATTATATAATGACTCTAAAGGTATAATTGTGTTATAAATATCATATATAAACTTTATATCCATCATTATTCCTAACCTTGAGTGGTGGTAATGGAAAAAAGAACGACATTGGTTCGTGAGGCGGTAGTCCATCGTACACACAAATGATGATTTTGTAACCCATTTGATGAAAGTGTGTGTGGATTTAGGTTTAAACCTTATCATAAAAATATATAAGTATATTTAGGATAATAATTTTATTATATAATCATGTTATAAGAATAATTTAATGGGTTGGATAATGAAATAAAACAAAAATACATGTTGATTAATGTTGCCTCTTCTTCTGGTAACTCCTTTTGGTTTGTACCAAAGTACTTACTTGGTTGGATTTATGCCCTAATTAAGGATTATATGATGATATTAGGGAATTTTATAAGTTATTTTAGTATTTATTTTACAATACAAATGGATTTATAGGTGTTAATATAGGAGGAGAGGGGGAGGACTTTTATAAGTGGGGTGAGTGGAAAACTTGTAAATTTTTGAAAGAGTGAATTTCACACATGTTTTTTCCACATAATTTTGACCCAATTATGAAAAAATAGATAATATAATTTATAAGGTCTAAATATGGCTATGAAATGGGTGATTAAAAGGTTTCTATTTCATTTCCCCCTCAATTTTAAAGTTTAGTCACTTGGTAAACTTATTTTTACCTTAATCGCTTTGATTAGTTTTAATTGTTTTCACTAATCACATTGGAAAAAAATTAAGTTGAAATTATTAGAAATTCTAAATTATGAAGACTAAAAATATGGAATCCATTTTTTTAAATTAAATTCATATAATTATAAAAATTTAATTTAATTTTAATCTCATAGTCACTGAGAGGCAACGAGTTTTTAAAAACATTGGTTTTTTAAAAAAAAGATGATTCTATATTAACTAAATGACTAATAATAATAATTGTATGAAACTAAAATAATATGTATTGATATATATTATATAAATTTAATTTAAAACATTCCCCATTAGTGACTATTTTAATTAATTAAAAATTTTAAACATTATGAATTTTAAAATAGTTTTTGAAAACCCTGTCTTTAAACCCAAAAACAAAATTATGTTAAAAACCAATATAAAGTTGATTAAAAAGTAATTAATTGGATTAAATATAACATAAATAATACTTATGACACTTGAAATCATATTAAAAATATATAGATACTCTTAAATTACTTAATTTATTAAAAAGAAAAATTATTTTTATAAATTTGGTATTTTTCACTATTCACTAGAAAATCAATATTTTCTGAAAAATCACAAAATTTCACCCAAATAAAATTTTTATATGATTATTTAAAGAAATTATATCCATTTTATAAAAATAAAATTCTAAAATTTATAAATTATTCGTTTAAATAAAACCATATAAGAAAATAATTTTATTAAAAAAATTTCTTTTTTGATTAAAAATTAATTAATATTTTTATAACTAATATAACTGTCTAATTCACATTATTAAATATGAAAATATTTTATTATATAATTACCTAGGTTTTTACACCCCACCTCCACACCCAATGTCTTTCAGCATGCCCTCATCCCACTGTACCACTTATACCTGTCATCGAGCCCCCATCCCCCTCCCTCTCTGCTCGTCATCAAGCCCCCATCTTGTTACCCCCACTCTCTGCCCACCGTCGATCCTCAATCTTGTTCCCCAAATCTCTGCCTACCATATAACCCCCATCCCCCACTCCCTATTGACCCCCCTACATGATGAACCTCCCTATCCATGGATCCTCCCCTACAGGCTGTCGACCCTCTCTCGTTGTCGAGTCCCCTGGTTGTCGACACCCCCTGGCCGCAGACCCTACCCCTAGCCACATACCCTCAGCATGTGACTCTTTTCCCCTGATTCCTTCAACTAAAATAAAATTTGTGTGTAATAAATTCCCATATTGGATGGTTAGTCCTCTTCTCACCCTATGAGGTTCGATTTCATTTTTTTTATTATTTACCCTGATTTTCAAAAACCCTAATCTTCACAAGTGTTTCCTATTTATCAACAAGTAGGTTTGATTTATATTTTTTTTGCATTTTTGCTCATTTTCTATAAAATACCACCACCACCAATTTTTACCACATAAAGGTATGAGTTTTTTTCATTTATTTTCCATAATTTTTGGTTTAATTACATTAAGGGTTTCTAAAATGACAAATACATGTTATATGGGGTGAATAAATGTCTAATGAATCACTCGTTTGTTGCATATTATTCATCTAATCCCCTTTTAATTAAGTTTCCAATATACTATTATTCCCACAATGTGAATGAACTTCACCATTAAAAGGGAAGTTTTTTTCCTAAATTCCTTTGAATTTATAGTTTCTTTAGTTTTTGGGATCACATGTATAATAACGAGTAGGCTCAATTAGACTCACACCTAAGTAAGTTGATTTAGGAATTTCTCAATTTTTCGGTGTTCATATGTAGCAGCTTACTATATATTATGTGTTGTTTGTATTTGTCTAATACTTGATCACTGTAAGAGTTTACACTAAATGTCTAAATTATATTTTGTAAAATATATTCACACTATTATATAATTATATTATATTTTTATTTATTTATTATTCAATGTAGAAACATCCTATTTGAGAAGTAAATGGACATGTTCAATTCAATATCTATAACTAGTAGTTTTTATTTTTCATAATTTTATACTTGAGTGAGAAGCATAAAAAATTGTTATTATCCTATTTAATAAACTAAATAATCATTATTCTAAATTATTTTGACTATTCTATCATCATAACATGATCATCATTTTTATCATCCAGGTTCTACTAATTTGATGTATAGGAATGTTTCTTCAACACCTAACTTGGTTACATCTAGTAAATTTAATCCTTATAATAATGATTTTCTAATAAAATGTTTCATTTAATCGACCTATATAATAAAAATAACCAAATTATAATCCATTCTGATTAACATTGATTCATTTTTAGTACTTAAATAACATTACTAGAATTTAAATCATTATATTATTTTTACTCTCAATACAAGCTTGAGTTCTACATTACGAAAATTTAATCGTAATATTCTCTTAGTTGAATCATTAAAAAATTGGTCATATTTATTTAAAAATATGAATATATTATATATTTTTATATTTATTCGTAGTTAACCTCATTATATATATTTTTATAGAACTTGTGAAATAATGTGGAATCGTACATTATTGACATGTTTAATTTTTTTTTTCTTTTAATTTTATTATTTATTTCATTGAATGTGTGATTCATTATGATATTATTTTTTTACATAATCAAAAAAATTGAATTATACTCACCATATAATATGCTATAAGTATGAATAACTTAATCGATAGAGTGATTAAGGGGTTATAAGAGAATGTTCTAACAAATTGCATGTATTTTATTTAGTTAAAAATTATTTTCCAAATACATTAATTAATTAATTACTAACATTTATTTTTTATTTCCTTCAGGTTCATCTAAAGACTTTGATGATAATACTGATCCATCCATTACTGAAGGAGTTTCTATAACCCATGATATTTATCTAAGAAAATTATCATTAACACATAAACCATATTCTCTATATTCTATTAGGTATGTTTCATATATAAAATTGTTTATTTTTTCCCAATTCAAAATATTTTTAGACCCTTTCATAAAAAATAATAAATTATATGATGAGATTCTTATATTGAAAAATACACATTTAAAATATATATTTATTAAACTATATAAAATTACTCTTTTTTCTCATAACTTTTTATATTTTTTTAGCTAGTATATAAAGTGGATGTTCTTGTATTGAAGTTAAAACTTTTTTATTTTATTTATAAGATTGCTGATGTTTCTGGCCTCTCTGGCATCATATTGATAATGTTCACAGGAAGTGTTGGTATTATGTTTTTTTTAAATCCATTTTATTTGTAGGAATGTTTCATAATGGTTGGTCATTTATTTTTTCCATTCATAACATACATTAAAGGTTATTTCCATTTCTTTTCTCATGCTTATAATTTAATTTTCATAATGTAATAAACAATTCTCAAATTTATCTGATAATTCCCAATGATTTTTTAACTATCTTCACTTGATAACATCTTATGTAGAGGAATTTCTATATGTGAAATATTTATTTTACCCAATAATTCAAATGAATACTATGTAAGGGGTTCAAGTGATCTATTTCTTCCTTTTTTTCACAGATGTCAGAATTTATATATGAAGTGATGATGCACCTATTGATGGTACACAAGTTTTGTCATAGGTAAAAAGGAAAATAAATTGTACTCATATTAAAATTTAATTGATATTCTTAAGATACATAATATTTATGTATTTTTTAGGCTTCAGATAAAGTTAGCACACATTATTGTGATTTAATTGGTGATCCAATTGAGGATGCACCTTATGCATGAGGTAATTTACGTTATAATTTTTATATTTAATATTTCATTTTAGATTAATATTTAAAATGTGTTTTCTATTTCTAAAAATGCTAAAAGAAATAAAAAATGTGTCCTACATCATATTTTCATAGCCAAACCTCAATATAAGATACTAATTTACCATGAAGTCAGATGAAAATAACTATAGAGTGATTTTTAAAATGTTTGAATAGAAATAACATCAATCAGAGTTGTCATTTGCTCGGATGACTAGAGACGCACTTTCAGTGTCTTAAAACAATAAAATGTGTGTGTAATCATCTAAATCATAGAAAATGACCTCATAATAAAGTGAATTCATAAAAAAACAACTATAAAATTATTTTTTAATTGGTTTATCAAATGGAATGTAAATTTGATTTTTCCTTTATTCGGGGTTACTAGAAACACACTTTTAATTGTTTTAAAACACTAAAACATGCGTTTAACAGTTTGATCCATATTAAAAAGTCTCAAAATGATGTCAAATAATTTTAAAACCCTATAATTATTTTTTTGATGTATAAAAGTAGAATACACATCAATCAGATGTGTGTTTTTTCTATATTGACCAAATAAGTAGTTTTTAAAGGTTTGACTCCCTTTAAAAATATGTGTTTGGGGGGGGGGTTAAAACCAACTAAACGACTTCCAAATGTCATGAAATCAGATAAAAACAATTTTATAGTGAATGTTGAAATATTAGATCATACCTAACATCAATCTGAGGTGTTATTCTTCTTGTATGGTCCAAAATGTACTTTTTGTTTTAAAATGCCAAAACATGCCTTTAACATCCAGATCTATAAAAAATTAGTTCAGAATGATGTAAAATCATAGGAAACCTATTTTTTATTATTATTTATGTGTAATAGTAGATGAAACATCAATTTAATGTGTTTTATACTTGAAACGACAAAATATATAGTTTTTAAGGGTTATATGCCCTTTAAAAACGCACATCCAAGGGTCAAAACCAACCAAACAACCACAGAATTCCATGAAATTAGAAGAAAATATCTATATAATAAATTGTGAAATAGTCGAGAATATGGAATGAAAATATGAGGTGTTTTTTCCGGATATTACCTAAAACACACTTTTATTGTTTTAAACACTAAAACATGTGTTTAACAATCAGATCCATAGAAAAGGACATCAGAATGAGATAAAATCATATAAAAAATATCTTATTATTATTTTTGACCTGTACGAGTAGAATAAGATTCAATAATACCTGTGGTATACCAAGAAAGATAATATATATAACACCCTAATATTTTATAGTATGTCTCATTTTAAATAAATTCAATTTCTTCGATAGCGTACATTACACAAAATATCGAACTTAAACAAATAATTAAATATTATTATTTAATTGTGACAGTTATAACCTTGCTGTTGCAAAGGAGGGAATTAATGAGAATAAATAAATTATGAAAATATAGTTTACACATGTTTATAAAATGAATTCATTGGTTACCAATTAATTATAAATAAAAATGGTAACCAACTGAATATAAATGATGTGTTATTATAAAAAACTATTTTTATTACCATAATGACATCATATCATAATAAATTAAATTAATCCCTATTATTAAAAGATATTAATGAAATTAATATGTTATATATTCAATAATATTTTTTTGAATTCATCAAATAATTTTGATAGGCATAAGACAAGAATAAATCCAATTTTATGCATAAAAGAATATTTTTTTTCTAAAGACATTTTTACCACCTTTTAAAGGTGCACTTGTTTTAAAACTAAATTTTGAAAATTTTATAAATTATATTTGAAAAATTATACTTATTATATAAAATAATAATATCAAAATTTACTTTGGAATAATTTTTTTGTATTTTTCTAATAAGTTTCATTTTTTGATGAATAATGAAAAATACTGAATTTTAATTGAAAATAGTTTTTTCGTCTAAATAATTAATAGTGTAAAATTATATTTTTAAATGGTTTTAAAGTACAATTAGATAAATTTTATATTATTTTATCTAATTTATGTCATTTTAATCAATTTAAAAATGAATTTTTATATAAATAAATATCAAACTTTCAAACATTTGAACTTTAATAACTTGTTTTCTCATTCTGTCAATGGGATTAATTTTAAATTAATTTTAACTAATTTTTTTAAATTTTTAAAATTGGATTTCATATTTTTAATAATAAATTAAAAATTTATTAAATTGTTTCCTTTTATTTTTGGACAATATCAATATTAATTTAGTTTTCTTTAATTACAACAATTAAGGATAAATTAGGTAATTAAGGGTAAAAATAACATTATATGTTTTATAAAATTACCCTAACATGTGTAATAATTTTATTTTACAAGTAAGTATCTAAAAAAATAATCCTTGATCCAATTTTATAGCCTATTTAAGACACTTGTATGAATTTAAGCCTTTTGTAGTATTTTATTTTAAGGAAGGTCAAATATTTCATACTCATGTTTTTAATAAGTATTACATTTTTAATATGTAGTCATTCAGAATATATATTCATATATAAATATTAATTTTAAATCTAAAATTTATATCTTCATCATGATAATTTATTTTTAATTTTTATAGAATCAATAATAAAATTAAATTCTTGCACAATGATGATGCAGTAAATGTTTAATTAATGGACATATAAAATAAATGTAATTAATAACATTAAAATAAATATAATTTGACATAATTTATGTCATCCATGAATTTTGTAGATATATTTAGAATTTTATTTATGTGTTAAAATAGTTTTTTCAAAGATATCACGTTGATATGATATTTTGGAAAAAGGAAAGTAATGAATAGTATTAGAATTGACATTAATGATATTTTAAAATAAATAATATTTAATTAAATTATATAAAATCCAAAAAAATATATAATTAATAGAAATATTTTGGATAAGGTTTAAAATAACTTTAATGATCCATTTATGGTTCATTTTTAATCTTATAGTAATTATATTAACCCTTAAGAAGTAAATAACACATATTGTTACAGTAAGAGTTAAAGGGATTAAATAAGGGTTAAAGAAAAAAGATAAGGGTATGAATGTAAACTAAACTTGTATAAAAATTATTTCTTGAGATTATTTTTACCCATGATTATATTATATTTTAAATAAATATCTTTGGATCCATTTTTAATTGAAAATTAATTTATATTAATTTAATATTTTGAGAGTTTCCAAAAGTGCCCCTCACCTCAATTATAAAAGGGAACCTACTCCCTCACTTATTCACACCACTCTAAGCCTTTTACCTTGATAAAAACCTACCCTTTTCTCTTACCAACACCATTATCCAAGTTATGTAGTTCATGTTATTTCAAAAATACCTACCCTAGGTCCCCTAATAGAAGTTATAAAGGTGCTCCTTCATAGATGAGGAAATCATCTTTATCGACTTTCCCGCAAATATTTCTTCTTCTAATTCATATTCATGAATTTTTTTCATGATAAAGTAATAAATAATGTATAATATATATTATTATATGTTATTCTGTTCATGGTACAACCATATTCCATGTTTTATCAATCCTATTAAAAATGAAAATATTGTGCATGCGTACATACGGCTTACTATCTCCACGCTATGGTGTAATTTGTTTTTCATAACCACATTAATTGGATGGGTATAATGATGGAAATAGTGGATATATATATATATATATGGTAATTATTACATGGTATTTATTATTTATAATTAATATACCATCTAATTCCTTATCTTTTTACAATTAAAGGAATGGTATCATTGCTCTTGCATATGTATGGCATACCGTCTCCATGACACGACACATTTCATTTTCCATGTTCAACATTATTGAGTGATTATAAAACTATATTTAAAAATTAAATATGATATTAAAAACATTAATATGATACTTTCTATAATTTAACTATGTCCTATTCATAAGAACTTGGATTTACGCGACAAAACATGTATAGGAAAATGAAGCGGTTAACTCCTGAAACAAGGGTAATAATGAAATATTATTAACAATAGAGTGATAAAATGATATAAGAGGATCATATACAATATCATAAATATAAAAATTATTCTTTTATAAATTAATAAAATTATTTAAATCATTATATTGGAGGTTAAATCACATATAACCAAAAGGAAGTGTGAGGTAAGGGTTTTTCTCATCTCACTTTTATTTCTGTGAGATATTCCTTATTCACTAGTTATTTATTTTGTGTGGTGTACTTTCACATTGATATATCATATAATGAACCTATTTATATTCATTTTATTCAATGTTTAATTTGATAATTATTTACTTTTACAGGGCTTATGATTCAAATATTTCAAAGTGGTATGGGTTATTTGATTTAAAAATATCTCTTTAAATCAATTTATTTGATTATTGCCTAAACTATGTACCATTTTTTACATATGGTGTATACATTGAAAGTTATTTGAATTGCTATGGAAATAAAGTTAAATCTATATCTTCTACTCGATATAGATACTTTTTGATAATTCTTATTTATTAATGAATTAAATCAATCATTTTTATAAATGAGGAATGCTTTATACATGTAATAATGGGTGGGTACCGTATATAAAAAAACCCTTTATGCATCAGTAGTCTCATGAGATGATAAAGTGGGCCAAATTAATTTGTTTTTACCCATAATTATTAAACCTTCTTGTGAAAGGTCTTGACGGTAAAGGTATTATGTTTCTCAGAAACATGATGTCTAATATTTATGCATTTCTTTAATTACTATTTCATATATTTTAATCTATGATATTTTCACTACAATATCATCCATGGATTCAGATTTTAAAAAATTTATTGATTAAATGGATCATTTGTTTAATTATTTCACCTTTATATGTTTATTATGCATTATTGATTTCAAGATAGATTCTTTTTTATGTAATTATTATTGGGAATCTAAGTTCAACCTTTTATTTGTTCTCTTTTCCCCAGGATATGAAGATGAATTGTTAGAATAAACTCAAGGATGAAACATAATTTATTTTTTATGTTATATATATAATTAACAATCTAATAAGGGTTCCATTTATGTATATTTTTCTCTAAAAATACTAAACCATTTGGTCCTTTGAGATGTGTTTCCTTGTATTTAATACCAATGTAATGAAGTGGCCACTGACTCTGAGAAACTAAGGTTGGGCTTGTTAATGTTGGTTTTAGAAGAATTTAGTAAAAACCTTAGGAACTAGATTTAAAAAACTATAGATTATAGAAAATAACCCTAAGATAAACTTTTTGGATAATCATATAAGAACATCCAAAATAAACCATGCTTATGATTATGATATTAGATATACAAAAACTTCTCAATTTATGTTAAGTATTTCACAAGTTTTGGAAAACTAAATTTTGTTTCATAATTATATGACATAATCTAGTATATTTAATCATTTATAAATGGTGACTAGCATAAATAATGTGAACCTCAATAATGAACGTGATCTAAAGAATAAGAATCAGAACATAATTTCTGAGTTTAATACAATATTTTGAAGTGAAGTAGTATCCCAAATATTCTCATCATATGAAGACATAATATCATGTACTAACAATAAAAATTAACAATTCTTTAAGTCTTATGAATTTAAGTGAAATCAAGAGAAGAAGATAATGGTGAAGAAAGAGATGGATAAAGGGAAAATGGAAAGATGGATTTTCCCTCATGTGATATTTGTGAAACGAAACACCCCAGTAATTTCCTGAAGGGAGTGGGAGTTTGTTACAAGTATGGAGAGAAAGGTCACAAGACTTGTGATTATAAGGGAAATAAATAATCTTTAAATGCGAAATTTTTTAACTGTAAGGATATGAGGCCCTATGAAAATAAATTCCCAAAGAATCAAGGGAATATACCTCTAAATGAGTTAAGGGACCAAGGTCAAGTTTATGTTATTGATATAGCTGAAATGGAATGATTATTTTTATTGTGTTTTTGGATCCAAGAAATATGTTACATAAAATTATCATTATAATAATTATGAAACATATAATGATTATATTGTAGTAATTATTCTTTAAGGGTTAGAGAGCATGTTTTTAATGGTATCGATGACTAAGAAAATGATTTAGTAGAAATTTGATCTTTTGGAAAAACATGATTGAGGTAAAATAACCCATAATATATGCTTGATGTTGAGATAATGATGAAAAATAGATTTTTATGGAATAGTATTGGTGGATATGAAATTTTTTAGTTATTTTATGGTTTATGTTATCTTTTCTGGGTTTACTATATGTTTGGATTTCATAAATATACTTGCAATTTTATTATTAGAAACATGGATGTTTTTATAAAGTTTTAAAAGTGATAAAGGTATTCATATATTTGATATATAAAAATAATAGTTACATTATATTCTTTGGAGAATTGAATGTTAAGTTTTTTTTGTAAATTTAGTGACCTTACTTCTAAATTTTTGACTTTGAATTTGGATAGACTTATTTTGAATGATTCTTAAGGTTAACTACTTATGGAATGGATTTAGTTGAACTTTTGATATTATTGTTTGGGGTTAAAGTATGATAAAATGTGCTAACCATTTTGGTTTTAGTAAATATTTAAAGGATTAAGGAATTACTTGTGGATATTATGATTAATTAAAGTGCTTCAGGTATGAAAAATTCAACTTGAATATCCATTTCCTCGCGTAAGAGATGAAGTGAAAATAGATTTAAACACACCCAAAGGATAATATTATACTTATGACATGAAAATAAATTGAGTAAATTTATTTTCTCAAGTGATTATATGGATATTAATATAATCCCTAAACTCTAGGAAAATTATTTTGGAACAAAAATGTTATCTTTTTACTTTTCTTACTAAGAAATCAATAGTCTTTTAACTGATCATAATATTTTCAATTTTTTTATGGTTAACTTTCTAATGGCCATGTTCTCTATCACTATCCATCAAAACATGGTAGTTTTATTTCTATTCCATGTCATGGTTTTCACTTCCCACTAATGTTATCCGATTCTAAATCATAATTTTGTGGTGACCTTCGCATTTACCTTTCCTAATATTTAAGAGGATGTTTTATTAACCCTGTTTCTTATATGGGTTTCACAAAAATAAATTTTCAAGTATCGACCTTTTATTTTTAATGTGAAATTTCAAATTTTGTGGTTGTAACTTATTTAAGGAGGGGATAATTTAATGCAACAATATTTTATGGTATGTATTGTATTAAATAAATTCAATTTCCTTGATAACATATGTTACACAGAACACCTAGCTTAAAAAAATTAAATATTATTATTTAATTGTGATAGTTATCACCTAGGTACTAGAATGGTGATAATGAATGAGAATAACTTAATTATAAAAATATCACTTAAAAAATTTTATAAAATTAATTCATTGGTTACCAATTACTTAGAAATAAAGATAAGAACCAATTGAATATAAAATATGTGTTATTATAAAAAAACTATTTTTATGCCCATAATGGCATCTTATCTTATTAAATTAAATTAATCAATATTAGTGAAAGCCATTAATGAAATTTATATTTTATATATTAAATAAAATTATTTTAAATTCATCCAATAAGTTTGGTAGGTATAATATAAGAATAAATCCAATTTTATACATAAAATGTTATATTTTTCTAAAGGCATGTTTACTGACTTTTAATAGAGTACTTATTTTAAAACTAAATTTTGACACTTTTATAAATTATATTTGAAAAAATAAACTTATTAATTGAAATATAAATATCAAAATTTAATTTGGTTGAATTTTTTGTATTTTCTTGATAAGTTTCATGTTTTTATGAATAATGGGAAATACTAAATTTTAATTGAAAACAACTTTTCCATCTAAATAATTTATAATGAAAAATTATATTTTTGAATAGTTAAAAAGTATAATTAGATTAATTTTATATAATTTAATCCAATTTAGTTTATTGGAATCAATTTCACATTGAATTTGGATATAAAGACATTTCAAACTTTTGAATATTTTCACTTTAATAACTCGTTTTCTCATTCCGTCAACGAGATTAATTTTAAATTAATTTTATAAAATTTTGTGTTTTTAATTTTGAAAAATAGATTATATATCTGGGATTAGAAGGTACAAAATTTATTAAATAGGTCCCTTTTATTTTTGGACAATATGAATAGAAACTTTAGTATTTTTTTTAATTACCACGGTTAAGGATAAATAAGGTAATTAAGGAAAAATATTTTTATAAGTATTTTAAAATTACCCTAAAACATATTATAATTTTATTGGATGAGTAATTTTCAGAAAAAAATCACCCTAGGGCTGATTTTATGGCCTCTTTGATCCACTTGGATGATTTTGAGCCCTTTATAGTATTATATTTTAAAGAAAGTCAAATATGTCATAGTCCTGTTTTTTATAAGTATTACATTTTTAATATCTAGTTATTCAGAAGATATCTTCGAATATAAATTTTCATTTGAAAGTTAAAATGTTTATATTAACCATGGTAATTTATTTTTAATATTTAGATAAGAAATAATTAAATAAACGTCTTGTGTAATGATGATGCAATAATTTTTTAATTAATGGACATATCAAATAAATATTATTAAAAATATTAAAATAAATATAATTTGACATAATTTATGTCATAAATGAATTTTGTAGAAAACTTTGAAATTTTAGTGATGTGTTAAAAGAGTCAGTTCGAAGATATCATGTTGTTAAAATATTTCTAAAAAATTCAAGTATTGAATAGTATCAAAATTGACATTAATGATATTTTAAAATAAATAATATTTTATTAAATGATATAAAATTGATAAAAATATAAAATTCATCCAATTTTTTTATAAGGTTGAAAATATAATCAATGATACACTTATGATTCATTTTATATTTTATAGTAACTATATTAACCCTTAAGGAGTAAAAACACATGTTGTCATGGAAAGAATTAAAGCCAAAAGATAAGGGAAAGAATGTGACCTAAACTTGCCTAAAAATTATTTTTTGAGAGTATTTAGACTCATAATAAAATTATATTCTAAATAAATCGATTTTTATCCATTTTTAATTAAAAATTAATTTATATTAATTTAATATTTTGAGAGTTTGCAAAAGTTCCCTTCACCTCAATTATAAAAGGTCACATCTTCCCTCAATTATTCACACCACTTTGAGCCATATAAATTAAAAAAAACCTGTCCTTTTCCCTTAAAAAATATGTATACAAGTTATGTAGGTCATTATCTTTCAAAAATACTTACCCTAGGTCCCTTATGATAAGGTATAAAGGAGCTCCTTCATAGATAAGGTAATCGTCTTTACCGACTTTCCGAAAAATCCTTCTTCTACTTCATATTCATTAGTTATTTCCATGAAAAAGTAATAAATCCAGTATCATATATATTGTAAGATGTTATTATGATTATGGGAAAATAATATTATATGTTTTACCCATCCTATGAAAAACAAAAAATACCACACGTGCGTACATATGACTTACTGTCTCCACGTCATGGTGTAATTGTTTTCATCAACACTTTACTTGGATGGGTATAATGATAAAATAATTGATATATATTTTAATTATTACATGATATTTATTCTAAATAATTAATATAACCTCCAATTCCTTACCCTTTTATCACTAAAGTAATGATACCATCGCTCGTGCGTACGTACGACCTACCGTCTCCAATACGTGATGTGATTCATTTTCCATGTTCAATATTTAAGAATGATTATAAAACTATATTTAATGATTAAATATGATATTCATAACATTAATATAATTATGGAGATTATGTAACTATATCGAATGCATAAGAATCAGGATTTACATGACCCAATATATATAGGAAAATGAAGTAGTTAACACCCGAAGCAAGGGTAATAATGAAATATTATTAACAAGAGTGTGATAAAATGATATAAGAGGATTATATAAGATATAATAAATATGAAAAATGGTTATGGAATAAATTAATAATATTATTTAAACCATTATACATGAGGTTAAAGCACTTATAACCAAAAGGAAGTGTGAGGTAAGGGTTTTTCTCATCTCACTTTTATTTCTGTGTGATATGTCTTATTCACCACTTATTTATTTTGCTTGGTGTACTTCCCCTTTGATAAATAATATCATGAAACTATTTGTCTTCATGGTATTCAATGTTTTATTTGATAATTATTTACTTTTTTGGGGCTTATGATTCAGAAATTTCAAAGTGATATGAGACACTTTGATTTAAAAATATCTTTTTAAATTGATTCATTTGATTATTTCTTAAACCGTATACCAGTTTTACATACGATGTATAAATTGAAAGTTATTAAAATTACTGGGGAGATAAAGTTAAATGTGTATATTCTACTCAATATGGATAATTATTGATAAGGATAATTGATTAATGAATTAAATCGATCATTTTGATATATGAGGAATGTTTTCAACATGCAAGAATTGGAAGGGGATCATATATAGAAAAGCCCATCGATGCATCATTAGTCTCATAAGATGAAAAAGTTGTCCAAATTAAATGGATTTTTACCCATAATGATTAAAACTTCTTGTGAAAGGTCTTGATAGTAAAGGTATTATGTTCCTAGGAAACATGACATCCAATATTTGAGTATTTCCTTCATTAAGATTTCAGATATTTTCATCTATGATATTTTCACTATGATATAATCCATGGATTCATATTTTGAATAATTTATTGATTAAATGGAATTTTTGTTCAATTATTTTAAGTTTCCATATTGATTATGAATTATTTATTTCAAGATAGATTTCGTTGTATGTAACTCTTATTGAGCATCTGATCTCACCCTTTTATTTGTTCTCTTTTCCTCGTGATCTAAAGATGAATTGTTAAAATGAACTGAAGGATGCAACTTAATTTCCATTATTATGTTCAATGTATAATTAAAATGTAATAAAGGTTCCATGTATGTATCTTTTTATCCAAAACTAAAATAATATTAAGTTCTTCTAGATATGTTTTCTTGTATTTAATACCAATATAATGAAGTAACCACCGACTCTGGGGAACTGGGGTTAGGATTGTTATAGAATATTCAATTTTTAAAGGTTTTAAAACCTTTAAAAACATGTGTCTGGGGGTAAAAACCAACTTAATGAACTCTAAATTCCTTGAAATAAAATGAAAAAAAAACTGTACAATGAATTAAAAAATAGTCGAGTATATGAAACTTTAATCTGATGTGTCATTTTCCCAAGATGACACGAAACATAATTTTGTTGTTTTTAAACACCAAAACATGTGTTTACAAATAAAGTCCATATAAAATGAGCTCAAAATAACATAGAATCATATGAAAAATGTTTTATTATTATTATTTCCATGTGTGAGCAGAAGAAACGTCAATCAGATGTGTGGGCTACCTAGAATGACTGAATATGCGGTTTTTAATGGTTTGACGCTTTTCAAAAAAATACGTATGATGGTAAAAACCAAAAAATGACCTATAAATTATGTGAAATCAGACAAAAATATCAATTTAGTAAATATTAAAAAGATCTAGTAGATGAAATTTTAATTTGAGGCTTTGTTTTACCGAAATGACCTCAAATTCAATCTTGTTGTTTAAAAATGATAAAATGTGTGTTTAATGGTTAGATCTATAAAAAATGATCTTGAAATGATTTGAAATAATATTAATTTATAATTATTATGATTATTGAGGTATATGATTATATTTCACATCAATCAGATGTGTGGTTTGTTTGGAACAACCGAATATGCAGTTTTTAAGGGTTTGATGCCATTTAAAAACATGCATTTTGGGGTCAAACCTAACCAAAAAATCTCTATAGGATATGAATTTAGAAAAAAATAACTATATAGTGAATTGTGAAAAGGTTGATCTAAAATAATTTCAATTTGATATGTCATTTTTTTGTATGACGTGAAACACACTTTTGTTGTTTTAAAACACCAAAACATGCATTTAATGGTAAAATTCATGTAAAAACCCACAGAATGGCATTAAATAATTTGAAAACCATGGTATTATTATTTTTGACATGTAAAAGTAGATAAAACCTCAATAAAAGATGTAGTCATCTCAGAAAAAACTGAGTATGCAGTTTTTAAGGGTTCATTTCTCTTTAAAATGTGTGTCCTGAGGTCAAAACCAACCGAATGAGCTCTAAATTTCATGAAATCAGGTTAAAACAAATCCACAATGAATTTTGAAATAGTTGGTAATATAGAATACTAATATGAGGTGTTGTTTTATCAGGATGACCTGACACACACTTTTTTAGTTTTAAAGTGCCAAAACATGTGTTTAATAGTTATATCCATAAAAAATAAGCCCTTAATAATTTGAAATCATTTGAAAATTTATTTATTATTATTTTTGAAATGTATGAGTAGATGACACATCAATCAGATATGCAGTTTTCAAAAAACAATAGAATATATAGTTTTTAATGGTTTCATGCCATTTAAAAACATGCATCTAGGGGTCAAAACCTACTGAACAACCTTTGAATACCATGAAATCAAACAAAAAAATAGAAAAATGAATTGTGAAATGTTCAAGAAGGAAAAATTTCAATATGAGGCGTTGTTTGTCCAGGATGAAATGAAACATACTTTTGTTATTTTAAAATTCCAAAACACAAGTTTAATGGTATAATCTATAAAAAATGAGTTCAGAATGATGTAAAATCATAGGAACAATATGTTATTGTTATTGACATGTTCAAGTAGAGGTCATGCCCATCGAACATGCAGTCTTCCCATAATGACCAAATATGCAGTTTCTAAGGGATTTATTCCATTAAAAAACAAGCTTATGTGGGGAAAAACCAAGCGAACGAATTATGAATGTTATGAAATCATATGAAAAAAACCATACAATGAGTTTTGAAATGGTCGAGTAGATGAAAAGTTAATATGAAGTTTTTTCCCCCAAGATGACCCAAAACATTCTCTTTTGTTTTAAAACACTAAAATGTGTATTTAATGGTTAGATCTAGAAAAAATAATATATGTATGACATAAAATCATAGTAAAACTATGTTATTATTATTTTTGAATTGTACAGGTAGACAACACTTTAATCGGACATATGGTCTACCCAGAACGACCAGATATGTTGTTTTTAAAGGTTTAATGCCTTTTAAAAATGTGCTCATGGGGGTCAAAACCAACCGAATGACCTCTAGATTCTATGAAATCAAAAGACAATAACCTTGAAATAAATTTTGAAATGGGAAAGTAGAAACAATGTCAATATGGGATATTGTTTACCCAGGATAACCCAAAATGCACTTTTGTTGTTTAAAAACACCAAAACATGCATTTAATAATCAGATAAATAAAAATAGATATCATAATGGTGTAAAATAATAATAAAACCTTATTATTATTATTTTTGATGTGTATGAGTATATGTAATGTCAATCAGATGTTCGGCCTTCCTGGACCAAGAAAATTTGTGGTTTTTAAAGGTTTGATGCCCTTTAAAAACATGTGTCTGGATGTCAAAACCAACTGAATGACCTCTAAATTCTATAAAATAATATGAAAAAAACTATATAATGAATTTTTAAATGGTCAAGTATGAGGAATTTCAATATGAGTGGGTGTTTCCCTAGGATGACCTAAAACACACTTTTATTGTTTTAAAACATCAAAATGTGTGTTTAACAGTTAGATCTATAAAAAACAAGATCTGAATTCTTTTTAATCATATTAAACCCATGTTATCGTTATTTTTTAAGTCTATAAGTATACAAAACATCAATAAGATGCTTCGTTTTCCCTGAATGAACAAATATATGATTTTTAAGGGGTTTTCACCCTTTAAAAATGTATGTTTGAGGGTTAAAACCAAATGATCGACATCTGAATGCTGTGAAATTAGAAAAAAAAATTGTATAGTGAATTTTGAAATGGTTCAATAGATGGGACATCAAACCGAGGTTTCATTTTCTCAGGATAACCAGAAACATACTTTTATTGTTTTAAAGTTCCAAAGCATGCATTTAAGGGTTAAATCCCTTGAAAATGAGCTCAAAATGATTTTAAATCATAGTAAAACACCATTATTATTATTTTTAAATGTATAGGATGAATTAACATAAATCTTATGAGCATTTTCCCTGGAACAACCTAATATGTGGTTTTTAAGGGTTTGTTTCCCTTTAAAACCATGCATCTAGGGGTCAAAACCAACCAAACAACCTATGAATTCTATAAAATTTTATGATAATAGCTTTACTATTAATTATTAAATTTTATAGTATAAAAACATCAATGTGATGTGTCATTTTCGTGGAATGACCTGAAACACACTTTCATTTCCTTAAAACACCAAAAAATGCATTTAATGGTCAGATCTTTATCAAAAGAGCTCAGAATGATGTGAAATCATATGATAATTGTTTTATGATTATTTTTAACATTTATGTGAATATATAATGTTAATCAGATATGATTTCTACCTAGAAAAACTAAATATGTTGTTTTAAGGGTTTTCACCCTTTAAAAATGTGTATCGGTGGGTAAAAACCAACCAAATGATCTTTCAATGCCATGAAATTAGATGAAAACAATCGTGCATTGAATTTTTAAATATTTAAGTAGACAGAATTTCAATATGAGGTGTTGTTTTCCTGGAATAAATTGAAACCCACTTTTGTTTTTTTAACATCAAAACATGAATTTAATGGTCAGATATATAGAAAAATACCTCAAATGAGGTGAAATTGTAGAAAAACAAATTATTATTATTTTTGACTTGTAAGAGTATAATAAAAATCAATCATATGTGTAGTGTGAACAAAACAACAAAATATGTTGTTTATAAAGGTTTGTCTCCCTTTAAAAAACATGTGTTTGGAGGTCAAAACTAACAAAAATACCTCTAAATACCTTGAAATCATATGATAAAAATTGTACAATTAATTGTGAAATGTTTAAGAGGAAAGAATGTCAATATGAGGTCTCATTTTCCCAAGATGACCTGAAACACACTTTTGTTGATTTAAAATGCCAAAACATATGTTTAATGGTCAAATCCATACCAAAAAATCTTGTAATGACTCGAAATCAAATGAAAAAAATGTTATTATTATTTTTTATGTGTGGGAATAGGAAACACATGAATATGAAGTGTGTTTTACTAAGAATGACCAAATATGAAAATTTTAAAGGTTTTTTTTTCTCTTTAAAAACATGAATTTGGTTGGTCAAAACCAAAAGAACAACCTCCAAATGTCGTGAAATCATAGGAAAACAATTGTATAGTAAATTATAAAATGGTAGAATAGAAAAAACATCAATTTTAGGTGTTGTTTTCTCAGGATGACCTAAAATGTAGTTTTATTGTTTTAAAATTCAAAAACATGTATTTAATGGTTAGATACGTATAAAGCAATCTTGGAATGATGTGAAATCATATTATTTGTAACACATATAAGTAGAACACATATTAATCGGATGTGTTGTCTACCCAGGCTGACTGAATATATGGGTTTTAAGGGCTTGGCGCCCTTTAAAAGCTTATGTATGGGGGTCAAAATCAACCACATGACCTAAAAAATCTATGAAATCATACAAAAACAACCTTACAAAATTTTTTGAAGTGTTTTAGTAGATAGAACATCAATATGTGATTTCATATTTCATTGATGACAAAAAATGCACTTTTATTGTTTTAAAATTCCAAAAACCATGTTTAATGGTCAGATCCATAGAAAAAAGTTTTGAATGATGTGAAATCATAAGACAATCATGTCATTATTATTTTTGATGTGTATGAGTAGACAGCATGTCAATCAGATATGTGGTATTCCTAAACGATTGAATATGTGGTTTTTAAGTGTTTGGATCCCTTTAAAAACATGATTATGGGAGTCTAAACCAATAAAAAAACCTCTAATTTTTTTAAAAATTATACAAAAACAACCATACAGTGAATTGTGAAATGGTCGAATAGACAAAACATCAATCTAAGGATTCATTTTCTCGGGATGACCCAAAACACACATATGTGGTTTTAAAATTCCAAAACATGAATTTAATAGTAATATCCATATAAAAAAAGATATAAATAACATGAAATTATAGTAAACTGCATTATTATTATTATTTATGACATGTATGAGTCGATGACACATCAATCAGACATGCGGCCTACCCGAAACGACTAAATATGTGGTTCTATATTTAAAAAATAGAAACTATTAATATATTCAAAATAAAATGACCTTGAACTATTGTAGTAAATTTTAATTTTAATATACTATTTCATTTCAATTAATAGTTTTTTGGGATTTTTTTACCACACAAATTATTTTATTAATTTTTTCTATATCCAATTTTATTCGATGATGGGCCTAGAGCTTGGAAGTTGATTGGAGAAAGATATTTATGATCCTATGATTTTACATATCATGAATATATTTATTGAATTTTTTAATTATCATTGTTTTTTTGTTTCAATTTTTTTAAATAAAATTTAAAATATTTAGCAACAACCATATGGTGGTCGTTGTGGTTCTGTTCTGGGTTCCCTTTAGCAGTCGCCATATTGTAGTCGTTATAGCCTTGATTGAGACATCCTTTGGAAACCATAAAATGAAGTTTGTTATACGGTCCCCAATTTGGCCTATAGGGACCACCAATTAGCATTCTATATAGGTAGTAGCGACCGACCAAAAGCATCCTCCATTTGGCAGTCACCAAGTAGTCATTATAGGCCTTTAACGATGGATTTTGGCAATTGTTAAAGGCATTTTTTCTACTAGTGATGTGAATACATAAAATTATAGATAATTTTGTTTATGTATATTGGTATATAATTCCATTAATATATATTTATGTACTTATCTTAATAAAGATTTTGTATGTAAGTATGTATGTATATGTTTTTATTAATTTGTATGTATAAATGTACAAAAGAGTATATATATATATATATACATATTAATATATATATATATATGTATGTAGGCATATAATTAACACATAAATATATATTTTTATGTAAACACTCATTATTTTTTATATTTTTATATATATATATATTTAAATATATAGTTTTTAAATTTAAATATATATAGTTTTTTAAATGTTTGTATACACCTTAATTTTTTAATATTTTATGTAAATGAAAGTATAAAAAATTTAATTGAGATATGTAGTGTATATAAAAAAATACTATAAATTTTAATTGCATGATTTGTAGTGTCATTTTTCACGTCATATTTTCATTAATATGTATGTACTTATATCGATAATTTTTAGATTTATTTTTATATGTGGGCCTAAAAACCTTAATCAGTATATGTTGTGTGTACAAAACAAATACACAATAAAATTTATAATGTAAATTTTACACTATATGTATAATTATATATATGTTTATATATATATATATGCATGTTTATATATATACTTATATTAGTATTGATGTATGTATATATGTATATAGTTATATTAATATATACTTGTAAATAATTATATTTTCAAATACTTTTATATATGCATGTGTAGTTGTATATGCTTATATATTTGTATATTTGTAAATAATTATGTTAATCTACATGTATGTACGTATTTATGTTCATGTATACATGTATTAATATATATATATTTGTGTGTTTTTATATATTTATATTTGTAAATAATTGTATTAATATGCATGTGTGTAATTATATTAATATATATGTACGTATATATGTACGTGTATACATATTTATATGTATACTCAATAATTTTTAAATATATTTATCTATATGTAAGTTTTTTAGTATATTTTTTCAATGTAAAAAAATACACATTAAATGTTTAAAAAAATACACTGTAATTTTTCACTGTAAATCTGTACTAGTATATAAAAAAAATGAAGTTCAAAATTACTTATCAAATGTTGTAATAGTGGGTTCACTAGAACCAATTAAATAGTGCTTTTGGATTACCATACCATGTATATAGTGAGTTATGCATGATGTATTCTTACCATTATAATGTTGATATTTCTATTCCAACTATTTAAATGGTAATGTATGTAAATTATTTATCGTAAAAAAGGTTGTAGAAATTATTAGGCTATAATTAGAACCTCAAGATACTATGACATTAATGTCAAACAAATTTCTATGGTCTAGATACATCATTCTGACTGGACACATATGATGTTTGACTATCTAGTGATAGGGGATCATATTCATTGAGACTTCTTCTCATTATGTTTTCACTTTGTGATATCAAGTAGATGAGATCATGAGTACTGACCTTCCAAAAGGAACACCACATGTTTCGGGTGTCATTAGTCATTCCTATATGAAAACACTTGTAATGTTCTCCAAAACTGATATTATTATCGATGTGTATCATTTGATCATGCACTTTAATGTAAGGAAAAAACCATGACATTGAAGTTGTGGAGAGGTATCCTACATTGGGTGCATCATTGGTGGTATGACATTGATTGAATAATCAAGATAGGATTTGTTGCTTCCGATAGGAAGAGATATCTTATGCCCAGTTGATCAGGATGGTAGTACCTTCACTAAATCCATCGCCATGGTAAAAGGTAAGTACATCTTTTATAGTAAATGAATAATAAAGTAACAAATGATGATGATGATGACCCAAATTGTGAATCCTACTTTATGAGATATCATGAAACAAATATATTATGTTACATAGTGTGTATTTATAGGAAGTTTTTTGTAGCTATGACTACTCTTTATCTCTTTAGGGGCCTTGACGGGTTGCTAGACTCCACTCCTAGTCTATGAATAGTATTCACTACTAATGATATAAGGGCCTAGAGGTTCACACACATTAACATATTCAAAATTCTACCATATTCTGGTGAGAATGAGTTTAGGACATGGTGTGTCCTAACATTGGGGTCCAGGATATGTCCAAGGATACATGATCACCAAGGAATAAATAGATTTATATTATTCGAGTTTAGAATAATTAGCATTGAATTTATTTATTTAAATAATTAACAAGTGTTAAATTAAATACAATAAAAATATTAAATGAATGAATACTATTTTAATATTCAAGGTTCGTTTAATATTTATGGGAATAAAGAGCCAAGTTAAGGACTCGATTTTATCATATAATATATTTATTATATTATAAGAAAGTGATAAAAATATAAATAACATTTATGATCTAGTTAATTGGTAATAACACATCATTTATTGTTTATTTAGGGAGAAATAAATATTTAGGTATTAGGAAGTTAATTTTGAGTATTTATTGATTCATTATAAAAGGAGGATAGGGCTCTCATGACATGCACTATTCCCTTGTTAATGGTGGCAGACTCTCTCACTTATCTCTCATAGTTCCTAGAGAGAGAGACTCTCATTCCAAGTCCTTGATCATAGTGCTCCTTCATGGATCGATAGAACATAGTAGTAGTGATCATTGGGATATCGAAGGCATCATTGTAACTCCGAGCTAGCACCTAGATTCTGATGATCGATGCTCGTACAGGATTTTGAAGCGTGTTTGGATGATCTAGAAGGATTAAACTCCAAATCCTTAGAGCAATGATTTTTGGTGAGTAGAAGATGTTGAGAACATATTTGGATCAAAAAAGGCATTTCTTCTTTTTTTTGTGATTATATTATTCACATGATGATCTTTAGGTTGTAATCGAGAAGCGCTTCACCGGTGATGATGTAAAATCCCAATTTTTGGGTATTCCTCTACATGCCTAATAACAACAAAAAATATAAGTATAGAATTATTCGTATCTATATTATTATCACATTGGAATCAACATGGGGAAGTTATGTGTACTTGGTATACATGGAGGTAGATGTGAAAGTAGGGTCTATTTTAAAAAAATCGGGTAACATAAAAAAATTGGTGGACCAAATTCCCTACCTTTTGTTTTTCTATAGAACCATTTTAAAATTGATTTAAGTATTTTAGATATAATAATTACTATTACAATGATAATAATTTTATATATTTATATGTATATAAATTTTTATATTATTTAAAAAAAAAGATAAAACTAATAATGGGTAAATACACTAAAATACGTTAATACAATTATATACAAATATACATATATACATATAGAATAATATTAAATAAAACTAATAATTATTAAATATTCTTGTTTATATATATATAAAAAATTAACACTTTAAATATTATATATATATATATATATTATGTTAAATAAAATTGTAACGACCCAGAATTTTATTAATGATAATTCCCTTCTTATAATTATTTCATATAGTACAAATCTCATACATCACATATTTAACCCAATAAAAACATTATTATCATAAATAAATAATTAAATAGGTGTTATTTATAGAAATTAAGGAACATATACCAATGTAATAGTAACTTGATCATTAGAATAGTAATGTGGCCATTAGAAATAGTAATCCGACCAATATAAAGGTAACCACACCTATTAAAGTATAAATAAAATTTAGGTATCATATAAATGAAAATGTGGTATATTTTTATCATGGTATAAGTAAATAAATGTTTTAAAAATGATAAATTAACTTTTGGTGTTTTTATAAAAAATAAATGTTTATTTATAATTTTATAATTAATATATTGATTTAAAATAAAATTTATTATCATAAAATAGATTAATAAATTAATATTTTGTTTTCTTATTATTATAATATAATTTTATGAGACCTTAATTAATTTTTTAAAGTGTCATAAATTTTTTAATAATATTAAAATCAATATTTTTG
This sequence comes from Viscum album, assembly GCA_963277665.1. Taxonomy (NCBI): domain Eukaryota; kingdom Viridiplantae; phylum Streptophyta; class Magnoliopsida; order Santalales; family Viscaceae; genus Viscum; species Viscum album. The sequence goes on along the minus strand of OY728157.1, from coordinate 1,840,996,933 downwards.
TAATAAATGAATATTTTAATTAAAAATTAAATTTATCATATTTAAAAAATTATTTTCATAAAATGGATTCAATTATCTGATTATAATCATCAAAAATGGTTAGGGTGAATTTTTGGGATTTTTTTTAAAATAGTTTCCTTTTTTAGTGAATATTAAAATACGGTAATTTACAGTATCAAACATTATGAGTAAATGAATGAATTTTTAATTCATGTTTGAGTAATAAATGATGTAAGTTCCCATTATATAAAAATCGCATGTACAAGTTACTATACTTATTCATAAGAATTAGCACTATTGATAGTCTTAAGACAAATTAATAAACAAATGAATAAAATAATCAAAAGCACCCCTCTCCCCCTATAAATACCACCCCTCACCACCCCATATCCTCACACCTACAAAGCCTTTAAGATTGTATAAATTCTTAAAAATTAATCTCCCAATCATCTTCCCACTTTATGGTCTTACTGGTCTCACCAAAATACCATTTCCATGTGCCTTAAGGAGGTTCTCACAGAGGCGATATTCAAGTGGTTAAACCCTCCTTCTTTATCTTTTATTTTATTTTATTTTCTTATACTCCCTTCACCTAACCTATAAAAAGTGAAATGATAACTAAAATATCATACATATAATATAATTTTATAATGTTAATGTAATATCCATCATCAAATCTCTTCTCCTCACCTTTTGTTCTAAAAATGAAATCATCGTTTGTGGGGTGTCGATTCACCGCCATCGTGGATGACGCGTTTTCATTTTTCATTAACAACTTCAAGGATATTTATAAAACCATTTTTAATTTTAAAACAGATTATAATATGATTATTTAAACTCTTTTATATTCTGGAACTAATATATATGCATAATATTAAATAATAAAATAAAACTAGTTCATGATGATCGAAGAACTGGAAAAACAATAATTGTTTTTATTAACATTTCACCAAATGAATATTTCTCATATATGAAAAAAAGATGTTATATGGGACCATTTAAATTTATTAAATTGAATTAATATTGTATAATTTTACTTTTTTGAGAATTATTACAATTTTATAAGAACTTCCATAATTTTACACAAGTGAATTGACCATGAAACCAAGAAACAAAATCTCCCAAAATAAAAAAATTGAACTCTATAACACATCTAAATAGCCATAAATAAACATGATAAAATTATAATAAATCAAATATTTGTAAAATAGGTTCTTAATTAATTAATTAATATATTTAATTTAATTATATAGGACATTAAGTTCAAGTGCATAACACCTTTAGAAATAAAGTAAGGGATTCTCTCCAAACCCCCATTTTTCCTCTAGGTTACGCTTTCTCTCTTTTTACCCAGATTTAATTCTTAATTATTCTTATTTAATCCTCCTAAATTTTATTTTTTGTTCAAAACATATATACCTAACTCTATTCTTTTTTATTTTATGGGATAATACATGTTTTATAAGGTTCTTTTTTTAATTCCTCCTGATAAGCAAACCCGATTAAAGGGAACTTCCTAATTTCTTACCCATTTTCACGTACACTTACTAATATATTTTAATTAACAAATATTTTTCTAAAATCACTATTTTTATCACGAAACACTATCTTATTTTATTTTTTGTTTTATGAAAATAATTATTCTTTTTTCCACTTTAAATACTCTTTTATATTTTCCATTAAACCACACCAATGTTGCTCATCTCTAAAGTTTCTTAAACACTATTGTTTTTATGTTTTCACTTCAATTGGAAATAATTTATCATGATATATTCATATTTTCCCTTATAAATGTCCAAGTATTATTTAAATCCATTATTTTATGGATGCCATTATGATATTCCCTTTGGTTATGCCTTATGACCAAATTATGATACTTATTTCTTTCCATGGGTAACCCTTATGTTTGATTATTCAGGTGGAACACATATGAATGAACATGTTATGATGGTTCCACCCAAATATCACTCCAATGATTTGGGTAATGTTTAGTCTCATGAGACATCATGTTGGGATAGGGATTAAACCAAATTCCTTTATAGGACTTTGTGCACCATGTGATATAGTCTTGGCAGCTAGGTTTGACTCATGTTTATGTCATGTTATATGTTTCTACCACATTCCTATGTATACATGATTAAATTATCCCATGTTCTATATTTAATGATTCCATATATTTATTCTTGTTCCATTCCTTTTTATTTCATCATATTATGCCTTCTAACTTATGTGTTATTCTTTATTCCTATGTTTGTTTCCTTACTGGGATTTTTAACTTATCACTTTGTTTATGTATTATCCATGTTATCTAATGAAAATTTAAGAGCTCAAATGAATTTAGGAGATAATAATGGATTTTAAATAAAATATGTCTTTATTTTGGTTTCTTACTTTCTAATTGTGTGCCTAGTCTCCCAAATATACTAGAATTTGTGATCCTTAGTTTTTATTTGATGGTTAATTATCGTTATAATCATGTAATAATATGTGAAAAAGGATAGGGTCTCTATAGTTGGTATCATAGTATATTTTAGTTATTTTTGGGGATTTGGACTAGAAAAAATTATTAATAACCCTAGGGATAATTCTATCACATGGATAACCTAGATTGAAACTCTGAGAATCACAAGTTAGGATATATTTTTCATTTATAAGTTTATCCTTCTATGTTCGCAGTTGGATTTTTATAGGCTCAATAGATGTGTATTCAAGCCACCGAATTTTATTTTTATTTTCTAGTTAATAGCGGGAAATATGAGAAGTACCCTCTCTTGTTTTCACCTCAGTATGTAAAATGAAATTTTGATGGTGAAATTTCACAAGGGGGAATAATGTAACGATCCAAAATTTTATCAATGGGAATTACATTATTATTATTATTTAATATAGTATAAATATCATACATAATATATAGAACCCAATAAAAAGTTTGTTCTCATAAACAAATAATGAAATAGGTGGTATTTATAGTGTTGGAATCCTCATGTATTAATCATGTTTTAATGATAAAAAATCTTATTACTGTTCATTACTCTCATTAATATTCACAAATCTTATTACTGTTCATTACTCTCATTAATATTCACAAATTTTATTAATGTTCATTACTCTCATTAATGTTCAAAAATCTTATTACTGTTAATTAATCTCATTGTTATTTACATATCTTATCAATCCTTCGCATTTATGTGTCAAGTTATATTATCTTATAATGGTTAAGCTTAATTACTATTATGCATATTACTGTTTAAGTTTAAATACAGTTATTTTGCTAAGTATCAAGACACCGTGATGTTTGACACAGTAAGACAAACTGTGTGCAAGACACAGACATAGTGAAGCAGACACCATGAAGTCTAAGTCTCAACACACCGTGACAGTAAGCCTGACACCGTGAAGAACACACCGTGAAGGACACACCGTGACTCAGACGCCGTGAAGGAAAAACCGTGACTCAGACACCGTGAAGGACACATCGTGACTCAGACACCGTGAAGGACAAACCGTGACTCAGACACCGTGAAGGACACACCATGACTCAGACACCATGAAGGACAAACCGTGACTCAGACACCATGAATTACATACCGTGGAGAAGACACCATTTACACAACAAACTGTGACACAGTTTCTTAACATTTTTTTCAATATTATTTAAATATTTCTAATGGTCATATTTGATGTTTTTAATTAAATTAATGTTAATTAATGATAGTTGTTGGCATGTCAAGAAATTGTACCTCGTACTTATGGAAAGGGATTCATTCCTATTGTCGGTGCTCATAGAATAAAAAGAATTCTCAGTTGCAGTAAAAAAGAAGAAGTCTCCTTGACATACATTCTACAACACACATGAAGTGCTCTGTACTAAAAAAAGAACAATACTAAGAACAACTGTGAAGAATACATTGAACGATCCTCAAAGAAGTTCCAACACATGCAATCCTACACTACTGGAGGAACTGAAGTCAAGAGAACATCTTCACTCCTGTAGAACACAAGCTGATCTATGAAACTCTGTTTTTAAACAGAATAACTAGAGAAGGACTCAGAAGCATTTCTGATGAATACAACGAGTCCAGAGCTGCATTGCTAATCACTAGAGGTTTTTAAACTCTTATCTGTTCTCTCTAAGTGATTTTTTTATTTACTTTCGAGAAGTGTGTTGTACTCTGTATATCTTACACACACACTGTCTCCTGAACTGAACTAGAGGATATCAAAATCCTCACTCCAAAACTCTTAACTCTTGTTTACCCACGACAACTGTGGAAGAGGTCCTTGTGTGGCCTGGTCTTTGTTTTGTTTCCCACAAAGAACTATGGTAGAGGTCCCTGCATGTCCTGGATAGTTTTGTAAACTATTGTTAACCCCGATCCAGGGTGTGGATCAAATTTATATAAATTTGAGAGGACTAAGTCTCGTCTTGAGACTGAACCTCTTGTTATATCTGTTGTGCATTTTTAGTTTAAGTTTAAAGTACACTACATATATCTTTTATATTCTGCTGCTGTTACTTTGAAATAAAAAACCATTTTAAAGTTACTTTGATAGTTAAATTAGAAAGTGTTTACACTTATTTTAAATCATTAGGTTAGTTTCAAAAGTTAGTTTAATCTTGTGGTTAAATTAACTGAGACCTAATCAATCTTTGAGAAGCTAAGTGAACATTTAAAATCTGTATAAATTCAAAACAGTTTAACTTGTTTTATAAATTGGGGGATTTTAATAGAAAACATGTTAACAAAAATTTTAATTGGAACTCAATTCACCCCCCTCTTGAGTATCCACTCCAACCAACATTTGGTATCAGAGGTTGTTTTTATTTATACAAGTTTTAAAAACACTCTTTTTTCAACTGTGATTTTAGTTGCATCTTTAAAGATCTTAAATTTCTGTTAGTTCTAAATTTTATCTCTTTCATTTTACATTATAAAATCTAGCTCTGGACAATAGACTAGAGGGTGATGCTACTAACCAGCCACCTTTCTTTAATGGTACAAACTATGCCCAGTGGAAACTTAAAATGAAAATTCATTTGGAAAGCATGGGTTTTGATATCTGTACTACTATAGAATCTCAATATAAAATTCCAAAAACTGAAAGAACAACTTGGGATGAACCTACTAAAGTAGCTTACAATAATAACTGTAAAGCTATGAATGCTTTGTATTATACATTAGGAGATGAGGAATTTAACAAAATATCTGCTTGCAAAACTGCTTATGAAATTTGGGATACTCTAGGTGTTTCTCATGAGGGAACAACCAATGTTAAAGAAATGAGATTGAATACATATACTATTAAATATGAAAATTTTAAAATGAAGACTAATGAACCTATTTCTGATATATATCTCAGGTTCAATGAGATATTCAATACAATTAATTCACTTGGAAAGGATGTTCCAACAAAGGAACAAATTATGAGCATACTGAGATGTTTTCCAGATCGATGGAGAGGCACATCTGTTTCAATAAGAGAGTCATGTGACATTGTTTCTCTACCTGTCAAAGAACCCATTGGTAAGATTATGATGTATGAGTAAGAACTCAAGGTAAATAAAGAGGAAGATGATGAATCAAAAAGGAAATCAGTGGCTTTCAAGACTACTCATTCAAAGATCAAGGACAAAGAAAAATCTCAAATACAAACTGAATGTTCAACAAGTGAAAGTTCAGACTCTGATAGTGATGTTAAAATGGCTCAGATAGCCAGAAGGTTTAATAAATTTTATAGGAAGAAGAAATTTTTCAGAAAATCAAATTACAAGGGAAAGTATGACAATAAGGGACATTGGAAGAAGGACTGTAAAAAGGCAGATAAAAGTGATGAAGTTGTTTGCTACGAGTACAAAAGAAAAGGACACATTAATGCAGACTACCCAAAGCTAAAATTCAAGAAGAAATATGATTACAAGGACAGTAAGTACAAGAAAGTTATGAAGGCTACCTGGAGTGCTTCTGAAGATAGTACAAGTGAATATGAAATGTATGATTCTGAAAAGAATCGTGCCAACATGTGTTTCATGACAAACGCATCTGAGATAACCTTAGATACTCCTTTAAATTCCTATTATTCTGGAACTAAATCTGATTCGGATTCTAAAAACATGACTAGTGAGGAATTATTTGAATATTGTAATATGATGTAAGAGACATGAAATTAATTTAAGGATAAATACAAATCATTGAAGAAACAACATTCTCTCACTATAACTTTTAAAACTGAACTTACTATTGAAAAAGAGAAAAATGACCAACTGTTAAAGGAAAACACTGAACTGAAAATGTTAAATGAGCAACTTAGAAAGGACTTAGAGAAATTCACAAATGGAAAAGAAACTATAACTCAAATTCTAGGAAAGAAAGTGGCACAAAAATATGCTACTGGAATAGGTTATTAACCTGGAAAAATACAGTTTACTAAAACTAAATTTACTCCCAAATCTGGACGAAATTCTGATAGTTCAAGTTCTGGAAATTCATTTTCTTCAACTAGTTACTCACATAGTTATAGATCAAATAGAGTTTATCTTTCAAAATTTTTGACTCAAATTATATGAGACCCATAAGACAAATTTGGGCACCAAAATCATTGATTGCTAACATGTCCGGACCCAAGAAGATCTGGGTACCAAAATCATTTCCTATCTAAATTTGTTTTGTAGGAAACCTGCTTGAAGAGTTCCCATAAGAAGATATGGTACTTGGAAAGTGGATGTTCAAGGAATATGTCTGGATATTACTCATGCTTTAAAAGTCTAATAAAGTTTTATGGAGGCTATGTCACCTTTGGTGATAATTCTAAAGGAAAGATCATCGTCCTTGGCCAAATTGGTAACATTAACTCAGTTTTAATTTCTAAAGTTTTATTTTTTGATGGACTTAAATATAATCTCTTAAGTATTTTCCAATTGTGTGATGATGGTTTTAATTTCATGTTTGAAAATGATTCCTGTAATTTTTTTAATTCTAAAAATGTTTTAGTATTTTATTCTTTGAGAAATGAGAATATTTATGTTGTTGATCTGAATTCTTTTGATAAACAAAATATTACTTGTTTAAATGCTTTTCATAAAGAGTCTTGGTTATTTCATAGTAGATTAGGACACTACAATATACACTCACTTAGAAAACTTACTAGGAAGAAGTTAGTTAGAGACTTACCCAAACTAGAGTTTCCAAATGATAAAGTGTGTAATCCCTGTCAAAAGGGAAAACAACACAAAATATCTTTCAAATCAAAGAAAGAAGTTTCAACTTCTCAACCTCTCGAGTTGGTTCACATGGACTTGTTTGGACCTTCTAGAGTTTCTAGTTTAAATGGGAAGCACTATGTCTATGTCTTAGTAGATGACTTTTCTAGACATACTTGGGTATACTTCTTATCTCATAAAAGTGAAGCTTGTTCTTACTTTATTAAATACTCCAAGTCTGTAGAAAACCTTAGTGGACTTAAGATTAAGACCCTGAGAAGTGATCATGGCCGTGAGTTTGAAAATCAAGAGTTTCAATCTTATTGCTCATCCAATGGATATAGTCACAACTTTTCTGCCCCTAGGACACCACAACAGAATGGTGTAGTAGAAAGAAGAAATAGAACCCTTCAAGAAATTTCTAGAACCATGCTTAATGAATATGACCTGACTATTTATTTTTGGGCTGAGGCTATGAATATAGCTTGTTATATTATTAATAGAGTCTTGATAAGACCTGTTCTCAAGAAGACCCCACATGAGTTATGGAATAATAGAAAACTCAAAGTTAGTTACTTTAGATTCTTTGGCTGTAATGTTTTATTCTAAATACAAAGGATAATCTTGACGAGTATTCTTCTAAGAGTGATGAAGGAATTTTTCTTGGTTATTCTTTAACTAGAAAATCCTCTAGAGTCTTTAATAAAATAACCAAATTTGTGGAAGAATCTTTTCACATCAAATTTGATGAAACTAATCCACATGAGCCCAAGTCATCTCTTGAAAATCTTGAAGAAGATTTATCTATTCTGAACCTTAATGATAAAATCAATGAACCTGCTGTAAAGAAAACCAGTTCTGGAAATATTTCAGAATCTGCTCCTAATGAACCTGAACCTATAGATGAACCTGAAATTTCTAGTCCTACCTTTACTAGATCAACTAGAATTCTAAAGAATCGCCCTTTAGATGCTGTTGTTGGTAATCTTGATAGAGGGACACTGCCTAGAGATTATCTTATAAATCAGGTTGAACATCAAGCCTTCTTATCACAGCTTGAACCTAAAAACATTGATGATGCTATTAATGATGAATTTTGGGTAATTTATATGCAAGAAGAACTCAATCAGTTTGAAATAAATAAATTTTGGAAACTAGTATAAAGACCTAAGGACACTTTCACCATAGGCACTAAATGGGTGTTTAGAAATAAAGTAGATGAATATGGAAATATAGTTAGAAACAAGGATAGATTATTTTCACAAGGCTATAGTCAAGAAGAAGGAATTGACTATGAGGAGACTTTTTCTCCATTAGCCATATTAGAAGCCATTAGGATTTTACTTGCTTATGTTGTACATCTAAATTTCAAACTATATCAAATGGATGTCAAGAGTGCATTCTAAAATGGATATATTTCTGAGGATGTTTTTATTGAACAACCACCTGGATTTTCAAACCCTCATTTTCCAAATCATATTTTCAAATTATCAAAAGCTTTATATGGTTTAAAACAAGCTCCAAGATCTTGGTATGATAGATTAAGTACTTTTCTAATTTCCAAAGGTTTTACAAAATTTATAGCTGATCCTACTCTTTTTATAAAACGTATTTCTAATGATGTTTTAGTTGTAAAAATTTATGTAGATGATATTATTTTTGGATCTTCAAAAACTACATTATGTACTGGTTTTTCTAAAATAATGCAAAACAAATTTGAAATGAGTTTAATGGGTGAACTTAAATTCTTTCTTGGATTTCAAATCTTTAAAAATGAAGATGTAATTATTTTAACTCAATGTAAATATACTAGAGATATTTTAAAACGTTTTGGATTGGATAGCACTAAAATCAGTGACACTCCTATGAGTACCACCTGTAAAGTGGATCTTGATGAGGATGGTAAATCTATTGATCAAACCACTTATAGAGGAATGATTGGAAGTCTACTCTACTTGACTGGTAGTCGTCCTGATATTATGTTTAGTGTGTGTATGTGTGCTCGTTTTCAAGAAAACCATAAAGAGTCACATTTAAATGTTGTAAAGAGAATTTTCAAATATCTCAAGAATAATCCCAATTTAGGATTGTTCTATCTCAAAGGACAATCATTTGAATTAGTTAGTTATTTTGATGCTGATTTTGCTGGATGTAAGTTAGATAGAAAAAGAACCTCTAGAACATGTCACCTATTAGGCAAGTCACTAGTATCATGGTGTAGTAAGAAACAAAATTATATTGAATTATCTACTATAGAAGCTGAATACATAGCTTTTGGAAGTTTTTGTGCACAAATTTTGTGGATGAAACACACATTACTAGACTATGGATATCATTTCAGACATGTCCCAATAAATTGTGATAACACAAGTGCTATTAACATTTCAAAGAATCATGTTTCACATTCTAGGACAAAACATATTGATGTAAGACATCACTTTTTGAGGGATCATTACCAAAAAGGTGACACTACAATAAAAACTGGGTTTAGCGGCGGTTTTTTGGCAGCGGTTCACAAAACTGCCGTTAAACGTTTTCTCTGAAAGGTTTCGCAGTGGTTTTTAATAAACCACCATGAAACCCATATTTTTTTTAAAAAACCCGACCCTTCCCTACCCCCACCCTGTGTTTCCCCCCAAACCCTTGAAACCCCTTCTTCCCCTAACCCCCCTGGCCCCGGCGACCCCCGCGCCCTCCCTTCTTCCACTAACCCCCCAGCCCCGGTGACCCCCAAGCGTCCGGCAACCCTCGTGCCCTCCCTTCTTCCCCTAACCCCCCCGGCCCCGGTGACCCCCAACCGTCCAGCGACCCCCAACCATCCGAAAACCCCCAACCGTCCGGTGACCCCATCCGGTGACCTGCGACCCCTAACCGTCTGGCGAACCGTCTCCTGCGAACCCTGTATTTTCCAGGTATGTATCCATTTAAGATTGGGGTGGTTTTATTGTGACACCTTAATTAATTTTATGAGCTATAGGGTTTTGCAAACTTATATGATATATCATTGACTATCAGAACTCTTATCTTGGTCATGTTATATCCATTGTGTTTGCTTGATTTTCTATCATGCATCATATTTATGTTATAACATTTTGTTTGGTCTAATTCTGGTTATGTTGTGTTTGAGAGTAAACCACCACAATGATTTCATATACCATTGTAATTTATAGTCATCCTCTAGTGTCTATGGGATGCACCTAAGTTTAGTGGAATTTTGGCCCTACGAAAGTCAATAGGTTGGGGTCGAGATGTTGTACTGGTAGTCCTTCCCATTTAGGTTTAATTACCCTCAATTAAAATTTCCATTTTTGATCAGTTGTTTAGGAATGAGAAATCTCAACTTTGACTTGATTAATTAGAGAAATTTTATGAAAACTATTTTCACACACTTCACATCCTTCAGTTAAATAATAATAATATTATATGAGAATTCCATAAGAAGTCCCACATATGATTATTCATCCAAGGAGAACTAGTATTATCTATGAGAACATCTATGATACCTAGGAGGAAACCTATAAATCTAGAGTAAAATGGGAAAGGCCGTATAAAATACAAAATTTATACTCCAAAAATGCCTACTCCATGATTATAATGGATTGAGATCATATCATGTCTACCACCAACATAATTATTCTCAAAGAAATACTTTTTATAACTTCACAATGGGGATTTGAAAGTCCATTTTTAATGACTTTAAACTTCTTATATATGGTTCCATTCATAATACCACAAACTGCAAGACACGAAGGTCCTTGGTGTAAGACCATAAAATGTATGAAACTCATGTCATTTTCATATAACATATGATCCATCCTATAATAGTGTAAAATAACTTGAGTGGTATATTTGTTTATAAACTTATTCCCTTTTATATTAGACATATCTATGGAATAGTTCTTAGTGTAAGGGCTTACATGTTTTCAGTGGGTCTTCACCAACAAATTTACACTAGGATGAAACCATTTTATTATCTCATATACATAATCCAGATCTAAATAGAGACTCCTTTTCCAGAAATACATATGGATTGATTCATATTCTTATAGGATACAAAGTGGTTTCCATATCTCTTACATGAAAAATGGTTAATGATATATTTCATTCATAATCTTCTATACTATCCTAGTTTATGTGTTTTTTCATTCATGTCAGGTTTCCTCCTATTTCCATACACATGTATGAAACAATCCTATATTAAGAACTATGTGTGGATTAATTCAAGTTAAGTCCATATATATAGTTATGTCCAAATCATTTATATTGGACCAAACCACAAATTTAATTCCTATAAAAAACCAACCTCATCCTACTATTCATGACTTCATCTATTCAAATAAAATTTTCTTTATTGACTCGACACTAAGACTCAAGAACTTCATTTTTAATTAAATCCAGATATACACAAAGCCTTCTTCAAATTGATCATAGTCATAGGAACTGAAAATGAATGACATAAAGTTCTTCACCATACCACATTATACTACATTGCACAAAAGCCATTTTTTTAATTATATCGTTAAACTAAATGACATATGGTCCCCCTTAAATTACATTTAAACCTATTTCATAAATTCAATATATACAATATAATTTCCTTACATGAGATAAATATCCATGTAATAATCCTCAGTGAAGAGTTCCTTCTCAAAAAACCTATGAAAAAATAAAATTCCACAATTATTTCCTTGGATTATATCATATGGGATTCATGGATTCACATCAAACCTTCCTTTATGTAGCTTGACACTGGACAACATCATTTTCCCCTTCACAAGAGATAGATTTTTGAAGATATATTATAAGAACAACATGTGACACGATTCTTATTGTTATGGGATATATAGTGACACACGAATTTACCATCCTAGGACATTATGTAGTTCCCATTTAATTCCACAATTCTTACCCAATGAAGATACATTTAACAATTCAAATCAGTTTTCATCCTTTCAATTCCCACCAGGGCACCCATACATGTCTCCCTTTCTCTTATATACAATATCTAGATATTTTTTGAGACCTTATAGAAACTACATGTGTATTATTTCTATTATTACTAGATATATAGTGATGTTTGAGCCACTAAACCTGGACCCAAAAACACATTTCATCACCATAAAAGTTTTCTTAGTGTATAGTACCCTCATTCATGTTGGGTCACTCTATATTTGAATCTATACTATGATAATATATTTTCTTCCAAGAACTACATGTGTCATGATTCCTATTATTATAGGATATATAGAAACACCTAAACTATCCATATCAGTATTAGTCACAATTCATCATCTACTTTCACTCCCCCTCAATATTCTATAATTTCCTAACCTTGGATAGATTTGGATTAGAGTGTTTCAGTTACCTTTTATATATCATATTTATATAAGAAACAATTTATACATTAACTATTTTAATCACTCCAAAACTCTCATGGATATTGGTAGTGAGTGTATCTAATTTTTAAATAAAACCACTATTTGGCAATGAAATTCCTAATGTATATCATTCCTACAAAAAAGATATGATTTGTGTATAATGCACAGAGGTGTAATTTCATGGTAATTCATACCTTTTTAGTATTGAAACCCCCTTTCAAAACTCCCTTCATGATTTCCATTCTATAGATTCATTCCAAAAATTCATATATTAATGGGTTAAATTCAAATAGATAGTTAAAAGATTGAAAAACATAAAGAGTGATGAAACATGACCAATTTTCATGAACTGACCTAGGCTACCCATAATCTGGGTACCCAAGCTAGCCTGTGATAAGTCTCAAAGGGTGTCATATAAGGGATAAATATTTCTAGTAATGTCGTTGTACTAATGGTATGAAAACCGTGCATCTTTGGTGTGTTCAATGAAATCACTTTCAATGGGGTATTGTTTGAGGAAACATAAATGTGTGATTGACAGTGTTATGATAAGTGTGTAACCTGATATTCTTACTGCTCCTCAATGAGGTGTTGATGTTGTCTCCTATGGACCAGACTTGTTCGGTTTGTCTGGGCATGCTAAGTATGTGGTAAATGTGATCAATGTATCATATTTATTATTTTATGCATACTTTATGATCAATGGGTCATCTTTATTATATTATGTTTTTGTAATCTTACACTATCGTATATATGAAAATTTTTCTCTATTTAGTAGTAACTATGTGTTTTAATTATTTTTATTATTGTGTAGGCACATTGTGATATACATGGATAAAAGTTGGATCACATTACCGAGGAACACACCTCAATATGTTAAGGGTTTGAATGAGTTTTTAGATTTTTCAATTTCTAATTGATCCGTTGAAGGGAGAATAAGATGTTCATGTCCTAAATATAAATTTAGAACATGGTTGAATAGATATAAAGTTTATGAACATTTAATACTGAAGCAATTCCATGATCAATATTTGTGTTGGATTTGGCATGGAGAATCAAACAATACAGAAAGATTGAGCACTGATGTTAATCCATAGAACGAGGTCCCAAGTTCGTCAACAATGGAAAATGAAATGAAAAACCTCATAAATGATGCATTAGGCACTGCAAGACACCACTATGAGCATCAAAACATATCAGAACAACCAAAAGAGGGTGCTAAAAATTTCAACGTGACAAGTGATGTTTTTGAGACTGTAACATAAGAAGATCAAGATTGTAACATATCATTGGATCCTCCTCTTGATTATGTGGAGCCAAATGTAAGGGAAAACTTTAGTGAGGAAAATTTGTTTCATGATTTAGTTGATGATGGAAATCAAGATTTGTATAGTGGGTGTTTGAAATATTCAAAGCTTTCATTTCTGTTGAAGTTATACCATATCAAATGACTATGTGGAATTACAAATAAGGAAATGTCCATGTTATTGGAATTGATTCGTGATGCATTTCCTGAAGAAAAAATCCCAGAATCTTTTTATGATATGAAAAAAGTCGTTAACAAGCTTGGTCTGAATTATAGAAAAATACATGTGTGTCCCAATGATTGTATGCTTTATTTGGGAGAGGATTCAAGTAGACAGAATTGTAAGAAATGGTCTTCTTCTAGATGGCAGTCAAAGGGTGATGTTGGAAGTTTGACTGAACATAATTTCATAGAGAAGAAGAAAAGGAACACTCCTACAAAAGTTTTGTGTTACTTTCTTTTGAAGCCTCGATTGTAAAGATTATTCATGTCATCAAAAATCACCGAACACATGAAGTGGCATTCTATAGATAATAACAATTCTGGGTTAATGAGGCATCCACAAGACTCCCAATCATGGAAGACATTTGATTCATTACATCCATATTTCTAAAATGATCCTAGGAATGTTCGATTGGGATTGGCTGCCAATGGATTCAACCCATTTGGGACTTTGAGTACCAGTTATAGCATTTGGCCAGTTGTTTTGATCGATTATAATATGCCTCCGTGGATGTGTATGAAAGAAAAATCTTTTATCATTTCGATGATTATTCCTGGAAAACAAATGCCTGGAAATGATATTGATGTATACCTACAGCCTTTGATTGAAGAATTACAGGAGTTATGGAGCAACGGTGTTGAGACATTTGATGTTTCTTCTAAAACAATGTTCAAAATGCATGATGCTTTAATGTGGACCATTAGTGACTTCCATGGGCTTGGTAATTTATCTAGCTGGAACACTTATACGGGTTTGTATTGTCCCATTTGTAACTTTGATTTCGAGCCCAAACGGCTACCTCATAGTAGAAAATAGTGCTTCTTGTGCCATCGAAGATTTCTTGATGCATCTCATAGATTTCGGCTGAACAAATCAAAATTTAATGGTTCCATTGATCGTAGACCACCTCCAAAGTTGTTAACCAGTTCTGAAATATTGACATAGCTTGAAAATGTTAGAACAGAATTTGGGAAGGTTCATCATTTGAATGATAGCGGAAAACGAGTGCGAAGTGCATCGTCAAGTGAAATCAGAATGCAATAATGGAAGAAAAAAAGTATATTCTTCAAACTTCCATATTGGGAATTTAATTTGTTGCACCACAATCTTGATGTGATGCATATTGAGAAGAATGTATGTGATAATTTGATTTTCACATTACTTAATGATCATGGAAAGTCAAAGGATCATCTCAATTCTCACAAAGACTTACAAGTAATGAACATAAAATGTGATCTCTATCCAGATGAGAATTAAAAGTATGCTCCGACCATTTTTTCAATGAAAAATAGGGATAAAGATACATTCCTTCAAATTTTAAAGAATGTGAAGGTATCTGATGGGTATTCGAGTAATATCTCGAGGTGTGTTGACTTGAAGAATCGTAAGTTATATGGATTGAAAAGTCATGATTCACATATTTTGTTACAATAGTTACTACCATTGGCATTATGTACATTATTACCTGAAAAAGTTACTGCTGTTGTACTCCAATTCTTCACATTTTTCAGGCAATTATGAGAGAAATCTCTACATCAATTTCAGCTTGACAACCTCCAGGAGTGGTTTGTATTGACCCTTTATGCAATGGAGATGATCTTTCCTCCATCATTTTTTACTGTCATGATGCATTTAACTGTGCATTTGGTTGAAGAAGCTAAATTATGAGGCCCCGTTCATTATCGATGGATGTATCTAATTGAGAGGTATTTTATTTATATGTTTCTAGTTAGGTAAACAATTTTTTTCATTTAAATAAATTCATGATAATATTATTTTATTTCACATATATCTTGTGCATTTGAAAGCATATGTGAGAAATAAAGCTCAACCAGAAGGCTCTATTGCTAAAGGCTATTTGGACGAGGAGTGTCTTACCTTTTGTTCCAGATATTTGGATGATATTGAGACAAGATTTAATCTAGTTGGACGTGTTGATGACACATCAACTCAATCTCAAATGCATCAGATATCAAAAATATTTCCTACTATTGGCCAATTAGTTGGGAGAACCTCATATGTGACACTGAAAGAATATGAATTATTACAGGCACATAGATATGTGATGTTGAATAGTGAAATTGCAGATCCATTTATTGAAGTGTTAAGGATACAAAAAAAGAGACGAATGAGAGGCCGAACATGAAATGAGAATGATATAACAAAATCTGTGAATAAAGAGCTGGTAGAATGGTTTGCACGACGTGTAAGTTTATAAATATTGCAATAAATAAGAATATTAGTTTGACACATACAATTTGTAAATATATTAAATTATATTTCTTTTTTCATATCATGAATACTGATACTCGAGCAGACTTGTCATAATATTTGAAGTTTTTTGCTAGAGGTCCTATAAAACAAGTTAGAAAGTTCGACGCTTATAAAGTGAATGGCTTTAGATTTCGTACAGTCGATCGATAAGTGGGTTTGAAAACACAGAATAGTGGTATATTTACATTTTATGAATTGGAATACTATGGAAAGCTGCATGATATTATTGAATTAAACTACCATGGGAATTTTTCTGTTGTTTTATTCAAATGCAAATGGGTTGATATTATCAGAGGTGTTAAAAGAGATTCCTTAAAATTTACTTCTGTAAACTTATCTCACTTGATGGATGTTGGTGATCATGAACTGCATGATCCATATATCTTAGCATCACAAGCAAAAATGTTATATTATGTGAATGATGTTGTGGATGAAGGGTGGAGTGTATTTACTCACGTAATACAAAGAGATTTGTATGATATGGGTGATGAAGTGGAAGATTTGACCTCTGCAATTGAATTTCATCAACAACAGGAAGCAGAATTATTTTTCCATCATGATATTGAAAATATTAGTCTAACAAGGATGAATGAAGTGGATGAAGCAATAGAGCAAGAAGCCAACATGATTGAAGGGTAAAATTATTGTATGTACAATTATTTATTCATTCAGAAACCACTTGTTTCATTTCTGTAGTCATTCATTATCATTATTATATATATTTTGTTTGTTAGTACTGGGCATCTATTATCATTTTTAATTTTTTTTTCTGCATAAATTTTTTGAAATATATATTCTGAATTTAATTTTATTTGATTAAATGACAGGAATTCCAAGGAAGAAGCGATATACTATTGTATCTAGTTCTGCAATAGATGACGATCCGTCTGTCCCCATGACATCTGAGGCACCAGCCTACACCCCTTCACCATCTCCCCCTGCACCATCTCTGACCCCATCTGTGGATGTCTCATTAGAGGATGATTCATTGACTCCCACTACATGAGCCTCAGTAGTGGGGCAGCGACATGCCCCTTCTAGTTCATCACTGATATTATGGAGGGTCACAGTCATAGGTACAAATTTTAATTAAATAAATTTATTTCATTTTGTTTATACTAATTGTTTTCTCATTGCAGATGAAAAAAATGCAACCGTGGAAAAACACATAAAAAGTTCAAATGTTTGGAACATGAATGGCGAGAAGATAGTCATGCCATTTGATTCTTATGGGGTCCTGACGGATGACGTCACGGGGTTACTTGGCTAGATTATAGGTCAGCTGGCAGCGGAGCCCATTTCTCTTCCTATTTCATATGATTATTGGAGGCATATGCCTCCAAACTGGAAAAATGAAGTTTTTGATTCTCAGATAAAGGTAATTTTATTAATTTATGGTTTAATTGAATGTCATGTTACTAATATGTTCAAAATGAATTTTTGTATACATATGTTCTTCCACTTTACCGTTGTTGATGTGATAGCACGGAAGTGGACATTGAAAAATCTTGGTAAAAAATAGAAATATATCAAATGGATGTTGTGGTTTGATGTCAACGATACTTCGTTGACCATGCAGCAAATGTATGAGAATCTACCCAGTGGGGTACCGAAAGAACAGTGTAAATTTTTTGTTGAAAGACATCGTGATGAGAAGCGGATGGTATTGAAATATATATTATTATATTATCCTCATTTTACATTTATACATGTATATGAAGAGGATATGACATTGAATACATTACTGTTAAATTTAATTTTATTTATTTCAGGATCTCTCAAGATAGAATGCATCAAACCAGACAAAGCAAGTCATCCCGCACACTGCGGGTTCAAAAAGATTTTCTAGAAGCTGAATGTCATTGGTAATATTTTAATTAGTTTAAATATTTATAAGACAATATTATCTCTTTAACATATTGAATTGTTGATTTATCTTTGTTTAATGCAGGCATAGAGTTTAGGGCATGAATCATCCTGAACTGAACTGTGGATGGATGTTGATAATAAAACAGATGGAAGTTTTGTTAATGATCCTGCCAAAGAAGTTGGGGTATGAAGTCAATTTTTTATTATAATAACTTATTATCAGTTTTTAATCTGTTAATATATATTGATATTTTATTTATAGGTAAAAATTAAAGAAATATGGGATGCTAATCCAGGGCAGTTCTACTCAGTCTCCCAGGATGACCCGGTTGCTAAAGTCCTTGGGAAGGAGCATCCTGGTAGAGTGCGCGAGACGGGTTTGGGACCCGTACCATCTGAGGTCTTTGGCCGACCACCAGGGATTCTAGCTGTATCTACTCCTGGTTATAGTCATTTCATACCGGAAGATGCTCAGAGGGAGATGTCTTCTCTTAAAAACACAGTTCACCAGCAGGG
Source organism: Viscum album (assembly GCA_963277665.1). Taxonomy (NCBI): domain Eukaryota; kingdom Viridiplantae; phylum Streptophyta; class Magnoliopsida; order Santalales; family Viscaceae; genus Viscum; species Viscum album. The sequence continues at coordinate 1,840,978,169 of OY728157.1, read as the reverse complement.
GGTTCAGATATCTGCTTTGCAGAAAGAGTTTCTTGAAATACGTCAGTATATAAGCAGATATGCCCCCAGTGGAAGTGCATCGACTAGTGGTGAGCAGGTAAATCACAAAAAATCAAAATCATTTAGTTTGAAAACTTTTATTTATTTTAAGTTTAATTATAAATATGAAACAATATTTAATTTTCAATATAATTTCTTACAGGTGGCAACATGTAGTGGAGATGGAGGTGGAGAGGGTGACGATGCATCATTGGACCATGAGTAATAGTATTGTTGATGTGTTGAACAAATATGAGAATGGTTGGTTTGTATATGTAACATGTATGGCACGTAGTTTCCACCAAACATTTCCATGTCCTAACATTTTCTTATTTTCTCATGTTTCCTTCTATGCATTTTTTTTGATTTATGATGTTTCATTTTATGTCTTGATTTCTTGAGTGTGGTATACATCATTCCATTTAGGCATGTGTTTGAATTGGTAGTTGAGATTTTGGATGACTAAAGAGTGATCCTTTTGTTATTTTGTTCTGGTTATATAAATTGGAACCTAGTAGGCAGTATAGAGACCAAGCATAAGAGGATTATGGGAATGTGGTTTAGCCTAATCATGTGATTCGAATCATATACTCACCAATAAAAGTAGTTGGAAACAAAAATATTGAACCTAACATGGAACCTTAAACAAAACGCATGTGTCACCCACATGTTAGGCTCCTTTCTCTCTCTCAAAATATGAAATGTGGACAAACATAGATCCAATACAATTGATTATATATGTGTTTATTTATTGATATGCTGATTTCATGAGGATTTCTTGTAAATGTTTCTCATAAGTATTCTGGAACTTTCAACTAGAACCCCCTTTGATCCAAATGACATTTTACTACTTTAAGAACACATATGCTTCGACTACTGCACAAGTTGGATCCTCATTTAAAACTAGGGCTCTATTATCAACCTTGAACCCTCAAAATTGGGTCTCAAATTCACTGGTTTGAGAGTCACACCTAAATGGTACCTTTCCATCTTCATAGGAAGCTAAAAAATCCATTCATCTCAAAAATCCCTACTAGATGTCTACTCGACAATGACTAGTGGAACATAATTTGTTGTCAATAGTTTCCATCTCAAACCATTTCATGGTCATATCCATGGAAGGAAATAACATGTTCCTCCCTTATCTAGGGAGTTTGATCAAGAGGTCACTGATGGACTCATCTAGATAGCATAAGGGACCCTCCAAAGGGCTCCTTCTAGCATTCACTATCACCAATGCTACAAAGAAATAAAACCTCTATATGATGTGTGTGTTTACCTCGGGAGTCTGACCCAAGTCTCCCAAACCTAGGTAGTTAGGAAAACCCACTGAGGGTAGTGAACAATCAACCAAAAACATGTCCCTACATCTATACCCTCCAAAGAATCCCACTAAATAAATATGGTGGCAAACTAGGAGCAAGAGGACACATTTTCCCACATTTACTAAGCTTGTCGGTATAATATGGTATTATTCAAAGAAATCACCAAGAATATTTTGGTAAAAAAATATAGGGAATACACATATCCTTTCCCACTAACTTGATTAACATCAGTATATACCTATATGAAATGGAGGAAAAGATCAGGCCCATACACACTCTCCAACAATATAATAAGAAAATATGCATGTTCTGGTCACTGAAGTCACCTAGAATATTCTAAAAATGGTTAAAGGGAAGACACACAACTATTCTACCATAATTTGGGTGACTCATTAACACAATATGAGGAGATTTAGAGAAGATACACATCTTTTCTCCCAATGTACGGTGTATCTAGTTGAATGCAGAGGTTATAGGAGTTTGGGTAATATCTTTCACATCTTTAAAACTTTTCTACCAGTTCCTCCTAGGGGGATAAGATCTTTACATATTCCACATTATTATGTGGGTCCTCTTAATTTTTAGTAGAGATGTAGCTATAATACCACATACTGCTGAGGCCAAGGTGGCAGTCGACATAGTTGATACTAGACTCAGGAATTAATGTTCATGAAATGTAATCCCACTCAGAATAGTCAGGCTGTAGCATAGAGTCATGGTATGGGAAAACTAAATGATGTTCAATATATGATAGGGAGAATAATTCAAATTCATCTATTGTTTGAGGTACTAATCTAGTAACCTCTACTATAGATTCTACATTATTTGACACAAGTGAATCATACAATGTTATATTTGATACATTTCTAGTGATTTTGGTCCTTGATATAGTGTATTTATGTGTCATTAAGAATCTGTAAACCTCATTGGTTATTCGATCAATGATTGTTCACTGGTGGAATTATTTTCCCCATCAGTTAGTAAAATGTTTTTTTATATAGAATTCATTCTTTCCCATCATGTAACTGTATGATGTAATTATTGGAATAGATTTCATGCTTCCCTATAGTTCCATTATTGATTATTATCACTATAGAATTATGGTCGATTGTTTGTATGATGTCTCATGTTTCATCATTTTGGGGATACCAAGTTTGAAGTAACATTTTATTTGTTTGTATGATGTCTCCTGTTCCATTTTCTGGTTTGATTTTTTTTCAGGGTAGTTGGGCAGTAGAAGAAAAACTGCATTTTTTTTCTAGTCAGAATTTCGCGGAAGTTTTAACCACCGCTAATGCTTTACTGGTCAGCATTTTGCGGCGGTTATAACCACCTCTAAATTTAATCAGTATATATTTAGCGGCGGTTTTCACTGTCGTGATAGAGGCGCATCAAATGCCTGAATATCGCGGCGGTTAAAACCGCCGTGAATAAAAAAATATCTGGTATCTTTCAAACTGCCACTAAAGTCACAAAAACCGCCGCGAAATGACGCATCTACGACGCTTCCTATAAACCGCCGTGAAATGGAAAAAACTTCTGCTAATAGATTGTCGATGACCAGTTTAGCGGTGGTTTCTGTAAACCGCCGCCAAACCATATAGCGGTGGTTTAAACTGCCGCTAATAGCTGGGTTTTTTGTAGTGTGATATCACTTTAGAATTCATTGGTACTGAATATCAACTTGCTGATATATTCACTAAACCATTAAATTATGAGAGAGTAGAATACATTATACATGATCTTGGTATGATTAATCATAAATAGATATCTTACTGATCTTAATGTTTAATACTTTACTGTATTTTACTTTACAGTTTCATGGTCACTTTTTTACAGTTACTGTTTCATGCTTACAGTCTCACTATTAACACCTTGTGTTCACAGTCTGTCACTTAACTGTCTCACTATGACGGAACAGTTCACTCACTATCTCACTGTGACTGCACAGAATGGTAATTGTCTCATCGTGATGACTATTTTTCATCACACCATAACGCCTACTCACGGTCTCACCGTGAAGATTATTTATGCATTTATTTTTAACCTGTATCGCGGTAATTTTTATTTCACCGCTATTTTATTTCCCACGTTTTTGTTTTTATGGCGTTTGACATTCCCAAATGATAAAACATAAAAGTTTCACTCGATCTCTCACCCGATCTCTTACCCGAACTCTCTTCTTCTCTCTCTCTCGAACCCTCTTTACCTTGCGAACCTCTTCTTCTCTCTTGCCTGAACCTTCAGTGGATGCCAAGGATAAAGCGTCTGTCTTCATCTACCCCTGAGAAGCGCAGTTCCGAGAAGAAGAAGATAGATCCAAGGATAGCTCCTGAAGGACCTCTAAATCTGAACCTTGTTAACCGTACTGTTGTACCTGAAAAGGAGATTTTCCCTGAGTGGCTGATGTCTAGTAAGTCTTTGGTCCTAAAAATATTAATAGAATAAAGATGGTTTGAATGGTTCTCTAGAAAAGATAGACCGATTTATCCGAGGTTGGTATCTTAGTTTTACCAATTTGTAAAGTTTTCTTTTGATGCCGGAGAAAGTTTCATGTTGACCAGATGGATCAATGGTCAGAAATGTTCTTTCACTTCAAAGTTGTGGGATGCATGCCTAAGGATTCCTCATGAAGGAATTTGTGATGACTACCAGAGAGACCCTCCTCCATTGTCTGACATCTTCAATCTGGAAAATTCCTTTGAAACCTTAACCGGTAATGGCACCAAGCGAAGGGCTATTGCTGCAGAGCTAGATGGAGAAACTAGACTACTATTCAAATTTGTTCAGAATTTGATTAGCCCAAGAAAAGAATATTTTTTTGTGATGAAGTATCAGGATGTGTTCCTGATTAACCTATTGAAGAATGGCCATAAGATCAATCTTTGCAAGTATGTCATTAACCATATATGTGAGCTGATTAAAGTCACTTCCAAATCCACCTCCTTGTTTTACTCAAGGATCACTACTACAAATATGGATTTTATCAGCACTAAAAATGTCCATTAACAGCGCTAGAAAAAGGGCTCTTAATGCCGGCAAAGATAAAGGGGGGTCCCCTTTATCAGTGCTCCAAAAAGCGCTGATAAAGACCCCTTTTATCAGCGCTAAGAAAATGCGCTGATAAAAGGGGTCTTTTATCAGCGCTAAAACGAAGCGCTGATAAAAGGGTCTTTTATCAGTGCTTTCTTTTTAGCGTTGATAAAAGACCACTTTTATCAGCGATTTCTTTTAGCGCTGATAAAAATAAAAAAATAAAAAAATAAAAAAAATACTGCCAATCTCAGGGGGGATTTTTATAGCGCTTGAGCCCCACTTTATCAGCGCTTTTCCGCACCTCCAGTGCCCGCCCGCAATACCTACACCCTTTATCTGCGCTAGCCCTTTAAATCAACCTTGTGCGCGCACCCGTGCCTCCACCCGGATTTGATCTCGAGACCTCCCCCCTGCGCACCTAAAGCCTTTGCCACTACCCTATATTGATTTGTTCTATTATTCATGATATATCTATTTATTTATATATATATTTAGTTATATTTATTCGTATATTAATATATATAGTTATATATATATATATTAATATATATATAGTTATATAAATATATACATATAGTTATATTAATATATATATATAGTTATATTAATATATAGTAGTTATATAAATATTCATATATTGGTATTTTTAATAAAATGGATATTAGTTATTATTTATATAAAGCTAATATATTTTATATGTAAATATGTTTAATTATTTATTTAAAAATTTTAATTTTTAGGTGTGAATATATAAAAAATATGTACATATAGTTATATATTTGATTATAAATAGCAGTTCATTATAAAAAAGGATGAAATTTAAACGAAATAATATCAATATGAATGTAATACCTTGGAATAAATTCATTCCCCACCAAAAAAATCCAATAATACCCCCTTAAACGAGGCTGAAAATCCACAAAATGTTAAAAAATCTGGGTACACTGAATAAAAACTCAGTTTTGGAGGCCTTATGGGCCTCTTTTGTCCTCAAAAAACGCTTCACCAGGGTTATCCCCAGTCACAATGACATAGAGCTCATCGCAGGCTTCGATTTGATAAGTGGTAGAGCTCAAACAGACACCCTGATCAAAAGTTATGGCTGTTTGAAGTTCGAGTTGCGTTTTCAACATATTTTGGATCTTTTTTTAATTTTTTTAGTCTTCAAATTGTTATTAAATGACTATTACTCCATAATAATTAGAAAATTATTAATTAAAAATATTTTTTAAATTTTTTAATAATCCATTTTCACTAAATATCTTATATATTAAGTATAATAAGTGTAAATGTACATTTATACTTATCTAAAATATATTTAAAAATTATATATTATATTTATATCAATATAACTATATAACTATATTTATATATTAATTTTTTTTTTAATTTTTTTTAAAGTCGACCCTTTATTAGCGCTTTTAAAAAAATGATGATAAAGCCCCCCCCCCTTATCAGCGCTACTAAACAAGCGCTGATAAAGGGGGTCCCTTTATCAGCGCTAAAAAAATCGCTGATAAAGGGGGGCCTTTATCAGCGCTCAAAAAAAGCACTGATAAAGGGGTACTTTTATCAGCGCTTTTTTTAGCGCTGATAAAGGCACCTTTTATCAGCGCTTTTTTTAGGGCTGATAAAGCCCCCCCCCCCCCCGTTTATCAGCACTTTTTCATTAGCGTTGATAAAGGGGTAGCGCTGGCCTTGCCCAGCTTTGTGGTAGTGGATGATTTCATCCATGCTAGTTGCCAAGGGAGTGTTTGGACCGAATGAAGAAAGGCTAGAGGATTTTGGGTTCTGCCTATCCAAGCCTATCATCAGAAGGATGAAAATTTACTAGAACCCCTGTAAGAAGAAATGGGTTGAGGATAATGATCAATTGTATAAGAAGTATAATCCTGTTGATTATCCAAGAAGGCCAAATAATGTTACTGATCCTGGTTTGGAACCAGATGAAGTGGTTGAATAATCAGATACTGAAGAAGAAGAGTAAGTGGCATCTGATGTACCACTTAGAGAAGAAGCTGAAATACCTCCAATGGAAGCAGCTCCTGTTGAAAAATAAAGGATTGTTGTCCCTGCGGTTGTTCCTGCTGAAATACCTCATAGAGTGGAAGTTGTTATTGAAAAGGAAAGGATTGTAGATCCTTCAGTTGTTCTTAGTGAGGAAGAAGTTCCTGCTTCTAGAGAAGTTGTTAATCTGGATATCCAATCTGAGGATGTAAGAGATTATGTAGTAACAGAATCAGAGCAGAAAAGCCATGGAAGAATCTGCTGGTGTAGAAGAACTCCCTATTGAAAAGAAAGCCAATCTGGAAGCACTGCCTGTGGAACAGTCGGTTCCTGAGATACTTCACTCCGGTGAAGAGAGGATGGAACTTTCCTTCCGGTTGTCAAGGTAAGAAATGGTTGAAGAGATCAGAACCGATCCTGTGGATCTTGATCATGTTGCTGAGCCTATAGTCTCTGAAATGGAAGCACAATTTGAGGGGGAGGAACCTCAAAATATTGAGACTAGTCTAGTTGAGTCTGACGAATCTAAATCTAAATCTGAACCTGGTGATGAGTCATACTCTATGTACACTCGATATGTTTTCCCAAGATTTTATGATGTGAATGAGTCACAGCAAGTGACTACAACTGGAATGGATCTCTCTTCTGTGTTTCAACTGAAGTCAGTAGCTCACCCAGAACCTGAACCAGAACCAGAGCCCCAACCTGAACCTCAACCAAGATCGCAACCAGAACCTCTAAATATTCCTACTCCCTTACCTAATCAACAATCTTTTGTAACTAAAGATGATCTGAATGTCTTTGGAGAGACTCTTTTAGCTGGAGTTGAGAAGATTATATCCTCTCAACCTCGTCCAGTGACTCAACTGAGTCAAGAAGATGCATCGATTCTCTTGGAAAATATTATTCTGCATATTCAACCAAGGATGATTTGATAAATTCAAGAAGTCAGAGTTGAAAATAAGCTGCTGAGTGCTAATGTTGAAAACCTGAAAAGTATGGTAGCAGACTTGCAGAATGAGTTGTCTTTGAGATCAGAGCCTGCTCCTGTTTCTGCCCCTGCACCTGTTGCTGCTTCTTCTGAACCAACTGATTCCACCCTTGCTAGAGATATTGTGTCTCAAGTGCATCCGTATCTTCTATCTTTTGATGAGAATATTGGAACAAGATGCTTCAATGCATGAGAGATCTTGTGGAAAATATGAATAAGCTCATAGATGAGTACACTGGATGCCTGCAAAAAGTTTTGAAACAGCTCAAAGTTCCATCCATAGCTGTAAAAGCTTCTTCTGCTTCTGGTCAACCTTCTGTTCCTCCTTTGGATTATTCTCTATTAAGATCCATAATCAAGGAAGAACTTCAGAATTCCTTCAGTGGCTTGGATCTATCTTCTTTTTCAAAAGTGGTTAATAATAGTGATCGAGCATTGGACTTGGTTAGAATTTATTCAAATATTGCCAATGATTCTCAACAAGATATCACCAATAATATTGATGTATATCTCAACCGAATTTTCTATAAAAGTGATATGACATATCACTTTAGATATCTTGTGGGGAATTTTAGAATCCCTCCAGTGACTCAAGATTTTAAAGCTCAAGTTCAAAAGCTAACAGAGTTTACCAGATTGTTGGATAAATTCTTAGAGAATAAGGAAGATTTTGAGAAGGCTGTGCAATATGGTGGAGAAATCATTACTGATTTCATAAATCTTTTAAAGTCATATCTTTATGTGAAAAGTACTGCTATCATTGCTCCAGCTGCTGCACCTCTCAGACTTGGTCTACCTGCCTTAGCCTCAACTGCCATGTCAGTCAGTCAAGCTCTATCTCAGATCCGTCCAGTCATTCTTGACCACCACAGACTAGATCTTCTACTGCACCATCTTTGGATCCTTTTGTTTCTAAAGGTCTACCCTTACCATCTTTTTCTACCATATCTATGCCTTCTTCTATATCAGCATCATCTCCTACTACTAATAAAGGTAAGTAAAAGTTCGTTCCCTGAAGAGTCAAGTGACTACTTTCTTTTTGATGGGGATGTTTTTGTTTTTCTACTTATTTTGAATCATGTATTCTAAACATGTTTTAATGAAAAATTCATTGTTTCTCTCCATTCTCGGTACTTTTTGATAATACCAAAAGGGGGAGAAAAAGTAAGAAGGTTAGAACTTATTTTATCTATTGTTATTCTATATAGTTGCATCTCATTTATCTCTTATCTATATATGATTTATGATCATCAAAAAGGGGGAGATTGTTGGACTCCTCATGTATTAATCATGTTTTAATGATCAAAAATCTTATTACTGTTCATTACTCTCATTAATATTCACAAATATTATTACTGTTCATTACCCTCATTAATATTCACAAATCTTATTACTATTCATTACTCTCATTAATGTTCACAAATCTTATTACTGTTAATTAATATCATTATTATTTACATATCTTATCAATCCTCAACATTTATGTGTCAAGTTATATTATCTTATAATGGTTAAGCTTAATTCCTACTATGAATATTACTGCTTAAGTTTAAATACAATTATTTGGCTAAGTATCAAGACACCGTGATGTTTGAAAAAGTAAGACAGACTGTGTGCAAGACACAGACACAGTGAAGCAGACACCGTGAAGTCTAAGTCTCAACACACCGTGACAGTAATCCTGACACCATGAAGAACACATCATGAAGGACACACCGTGACTCAGACACCGTGAAGGAAAAACCGTGACTCATGCATCGTGAAGGACACACCGTGACTCAGACACCGTGAAGGAAAAACCGTGATTCAGACACCGTGAAGGACACACCGTGACTCAGAAATCGTGAAGGAAAAATCATGACTCAGACACCGTGAAGTACATACCGTGAAGAAGACATCGTTTACACAACAAAATGTGACACTGTTTCTTAACATTTTTTTCAATATTATTTAAATATTTCTAACAGTCATATTTGATTTTTTTAATGCAATTAATGTTATTTAATGATAGTTGTTGTCATGTCAGGAAACTGTACCTCGTACTTATAGAAAGGGATTCATTCCTATTGTCGGTGCTCATGGAATAAAAAGAAGTCTTAGCTACAGTAAAAAAAAGAAGTTGCCTCGACATACATTCTACAACACACGTGAAGTGCTCTGTACTGAAAAATAGAACAATCCTGAGGACAACTGTGAAGAAGACATTGAAGAATCCTCAAAGAAGTTTCAACACATGAAATCCTACACTACTAGAGGAACTGAAGTCAAGAGAACATCTTCACTCCTGTTGAACACAAGCTGAACTACGACACTCTGTTTTTCAAAAAAAAACCAGAGAAGGAATCAGAAGCATTTTTGCTGAATCCAACGAGTCCAGAGTTGCATTACTAATCACTAGAGCTTTCTAAACTCTTATCTGTTCTCTCTAAGTGATTTGTTTATTTAATTTAGGGAAGTGTGGTGTACTCTGTATATCTTACACACACACTGTCTCCTGCACTGAACTGGAGGATATCAAAATCCTCACTCCAAAACTCTTAACTCTTGTTTACCCATGACAACTGTGGAAGAGGTCCTTGTGTGGCCTGGTCTTTGTTTTGTTTCCCGCGAAGAATTTTGGTAGAGGTCCCTACGTGGCCTGCACCGTTTTGTAAACTGTCATTAACCTCGATCCAGGGTGTGGATCAAATTTATATAAATTTTAGAGGACTAAGTCTCGGCTTGAGACTGAACCTCTTGTTATATCTGCTGTGTATTTTTAGTTTAAGTTTAAAGTATACTACATATATCTTTTATATTCAGTTCCTATTACTTTAAAGTACAAAACCATTTTAAAGTTACTTTTATAGTTAAATTAGAAAGTGTTTACACTTATTGTAAATCAGTAAGTTAGTTTAAAAAGTTAGTTTAATCTTGTGGTTAAATTAACTAAAACCCAATCAATCTTTGAGAAGCTAAGTGAACATTTACAATCTGTATAAATTCACTACAGTTTAACTTGTTTTATAAATTGGGGTATTTTAATAGAAAATATTTTAACAGATATTTTAATTGCAACTCAATTCATCCCCCCTCTTGAGTATCCACTCTGACCAACATATAGAAATTAAGGATCTTATACCAATGGAATAGTAACTTGATCATTGGAATAGTAATATGACCATGACGAATAGTAATCTAGACAATAGAATAGTAACCACACATATGAGATTATAAATAAAATTTAAATATCTTATAAGTGAAAATTTGATATATTTATATCATGGTATAAGTAAATAAATGTTTTCAAAATGATAAATTAAGTATTGTTATTTTTGTAAAACATAAATGTTTATTTATAATTTTATAATTATTATAATGATCTAAAATAAAATTTATTTTCATAAAATATATTAATAAATTAATATTTTTTCCTTATGATTATAAGATAATTTTATGAGACCTTAATTAATTTTTCAAAGTGTCATAAAATCAGTTATAATATTAAAATCAGTATTTTTCAAATAAATGGTGATTTTAATTAAAAATTAAATGTATCATATTTAAAAAATTATTTTCATAAAATGGAGATAATTTTTTAAATCTACATGTTAAAAATTGGATAGGGTGAATTTTAGAGATATTTCTAAAATAATTTCATTTTTGGTGAATAGTAAAATACAGTAATTTTCAATATTTAACATTATGAGTAAATAAATGAATTTTTGAGTCATGATTGAGCCATAGATGATGTAAGTGACTATTATAACAAACTCACATTCACTATTTACTATACTTAGTCCCAAGAATCAACACTATTGATATTCTTGAGCCAAAATAATAAACAAATGAATAAAAAAATCAAAAACACCACTCTGCCCCCTATAAATACCACCCCTTCTCCTCACACATAAAAAGCCTTGAAGATTGTATAAATTCTTACTAATTACTCTCCCAATCCTCTTCCCCACATCTCAGTCTTTCTGGTATCACCAAAAAACCATTTCTATTTTCCTTAAGGAGGTTCTCAAGGAGATGATATTCAAGAGGTAAAACCCTCTTTCTTTCTCTTTTATTTTATTTTCATTTCATTTCCTCCACTAACCTACCCTATTCAAATTGACATGATAACTTTATTATCATACATATAATTTAATTTTATTAACCTCTTTTTTTCTAAAAATTAAAAAATCATCTGTGGGGTGTCGATTCACCGCCTTGATGGACAATGAGTTTTTGTTTTTCATTACCACCATCAAGGATGGTCATAAAACCATTTTTAGGGTTAAAAATATTATAATATGTTTATTAAAACTTTATTTATATTTTTTAACTAATATATTAACATAATATTAAATAATAAAATAAAACTAGTTCATGGTGATCAAAGAACCGCCAAAATAAACTAATCATTTTTCATTAACATTTCACCTAATGAATATTTATGGTTTATAGAAAAATGATATATGGGTCCATTTAAATTTATATAAGTGAATTAATACCATATAATTTCACTTTTTTAGAATTATTCCAATTTTACAATAACTTCCATAATTATACACAAGTGAATCGACCAAGAAACCATGAAACGAATGCTCCTGAAATGACAAAATTAAACCCTATAACTCATCAAAATAGGCATAAATGAACATAATAAAATTATAATAAATCAAATATATGTATAATAGGTTCTTAATTAATTAATTAATTAATGGATCTAATTTTATTATCCAGGACATTAATTTCAAGTTCATAACACTTTTGAACATAAGGTAAGGGATTCTCTTCAAACCCCCATTTATCCTTTGGGTTATGATTTCTCTCTATTTACCCCAATGAAATTATTAATTTTTATTTTATAATGATCCTACATTATATGTTTATGTTCCAACCATATTTACTTATCTCTGTTCTTATTTCTTTTTGGTGGAAATACATGTTTTATAAGGTTCCCTTTTCAATTCCTCCCAATAAAAAAGCCCAATTAAAGGGAACTTCTCAATTTCTTACCCATTTTCAAGTACGCTACACAATATATTTTAAGACACTGATATTTTTATAAAATCACCCATTTTATCAGTAAAAACTATCTTAGTTTATTTATAGTTTTATGCAAACAATTATTCCTTTTTACGCTTTAAAGACTCTTATATTTTCCCTTAAACCGCACTGAAGTGGCTCATTTTTAAAGTTTCTTAAACACTCTTTTTACATGTTTTTACTTAAATTGGACATAATTTATTTTCATATATGCCTATTTTCTCTTATTAATGTACAATTATGAATTAAATACATTCTTTAATGGGCATCATTATGATATTTCCTTTAGTTATGTCTTATGACATGATTATGATACTCATTTCTTTCCATGGGCAACACTTATGTTTATTCCTTATATTTGATTCTTCATGTGGCACATATAAGCTTAAACATGTTATGGTGGTTGTGACCAGATAGAACTCCAATGCATTGGGTAATGTTTAGCCTCATGATATGTCATGTTGAGATATAGAGTAAACCTAATTCCTTTATGGGACTTTGTCCACCATGTGATTTAGTATTGGTATTCAACCTTGGATCATGTTTATTCCATGTTATATATAGCTACCACATTCTTATGTATCCATGATTACATAATCCCATGTTCTATATGTTATTCTTCTATATGTTTATTCTTGTCTCATTCCTTTTTATTTCATCATTTTAAGTATTCTAACTCATGTTTTATTCTTTATTCCTATATTTATTCCCTCACTGGGATTTTAGCTTATCCCTTTGTCCATGTATTCTTGAGGTTATCCTATGAAAATTTAAGTGCTCAAAGGATGTTAGGATATCATTATGGAATTTCAATACAATATATCTGTATTTTGGTTTCGTGTTTTCTAATTATGTACCTAGTCTTCCAAAGACACTAGAATTGGTGATACTTGGTTTGTATTTGATGGTCAACTATGGTTAAAATCATGTAATAGTATGAAAAAAAGGATACGGTCTCTATAAAAATTATACTTAGTATATGTGTGTGTGTGTTTATGCATGTAGATAAATTAACTAAAAAAATTACATATAGATGAATATATTTAAAAAATATTGAGTATATATATAATTACATACTATATATATGTATGTATGTATATATAAATATAAAAATGAATGAGTGTTTACGTACACACATACATACATGTATGTGTTAAGTAAATACCAACATATGTATATGCATATATATATTAATATATACACACACATGCGTATGTTTATGTATACAAATTAATATAATCATTTACATACACACTTATATATATATATATTTATTTATTTATTTAAATATAAGAACATGCATACATATATACGTAAACCTATATTTATAAGTACATAATTATATATTAAAACAATTATATAAAATTATATGCATATAATTATGTACAATTATAAGTATACACAAGAACTCATACATTTATACACATAAATATACATATATTTAAAAATTATACATATATATATATGATTTCAATATATATATAGATACACACATACATATATATATACACTATAAGAAAAAACATACTTTGTAGTGTTTTATTAGAATTAGTTCTTATAAACTATAGTTAATTACAAATCCTGATTTTCTTATTAATTTCTTAGTGATGATTTAATATAATAGAAACATAAAGAATTATTAGTAGTAGTTTTTTAAAAAACACCACTATAATAAATATTAGTAGTGGTTTTAAAAAAATTGCTGCTAATTAATACCTATTTTTCATATTGTGACTTCCCTTTTAATTTTTTCTTATCCTCCCTTCCTGATCTAGTTTGTCACATGACTATCCCCTTCATTGAAGAATATTCCTCTTATCCTTCCTAATCTCACTTATTGTGCGAGTCTCCCCTTACCATTATCAGTCTTCTTAGTCTTCCACTTATCTTCCCCACTCACTTCCCTATCACGTGAGTATTCTTGATCTTTATCTGCTCATTTATTGGATCATCAATGTGGTTGATTTCGATTACAAGGTAAGTTCCTAAAAGATTTACTCTTCTATTATCCTTATAATTATTTAATTTCAAAAACCTCAATAATATTTCCTTATGTATTTTAAATTGTTTATTTATGGATTTGTCTTGATAGGCTTTAAAATATTGTCTTTATCATGTTATTTGATCGTCTACTAAAACTACATTATTAGAAACTTTTTATGGACCTAATGTCTAACATCCATCCTCTATTTCCCTATTCATCCCATCTAGTAAACTTTTTTAATTCCTACATTCCAACATCGATGATTAAATAATTTATTTAAATTTTTAATTTATCATTAGTTTGAATAATTATAGAATATGTAGTAAATTTTTAGTTGATTATTAGGGTATGTTTTTTGAGTTAGTTTCTTTTTTTTTAATTTTTTAACTTTTTTTATTCATTTAGGAATTATATTTTTTTCTTATTTTATTTATTAATAAATTATAGATTAATCATTTTTTTAATATTTTAGATTTATTTTTTGTTGTGGTAGCTGTGTTTTTTAGTTTGATTTTATATAAATAAAAAAATTTCTTCATTTTTATATTTTTTGTTTTTTTTATCAGTTATTTTCTAATAATTATGTTATTAATGAATAATACCTATAATTTTTTTCAATGATTTAGAATTCATTTAATAACATGTCATTTTATTCCAATTGGATCAATGTATACAAACCTAAGGTGGGGGTGAATCATGTATTGTCCAGTTTTTTACCCAAACCAGTTTTTTCTTTTAAATATTTTTACACCTTTATTCTTTAGAAACCTTAATTATGGTTAAATAAATTAAATATCCATTTCTAATTTACTATAAATACCCATTTCATTACTAATTGGAATTTCCCAAGGTAATTTGAACTTCACATTTTCTAAAGGGTTCATTACAATAACTAAAACTCAAAAAGGGATTATGAGAGTTTTGACACCCCTAAAAGGTGTTTTTTGGATGGGTTTTAAGGATTGGGTGGTGTATCAGGTGTTTGGGATGGTGTTAGGGAAAGTTTAGAGTGATTGGGCTACTAAAAATAGTAGCAATTGTCCATTCATGGTGTGAACAATAGTTCACGCTATGAATATGTTGGGGAAAAGGGGCTTCCACCCCTTTTTAGAGAGTGTTCATGGTGTGAACCATGAACACATTGTGAATAATGTGGTATGGTTTTTTAAAAAATGTTTGAGTGGGTTTCAAAATTATAAACCCCTTAGGGTTTTTCTCTCAGATGTATATAGGAATATGGGAGGTTTACCCCTACCCCCACCCCCACCCTTCATTCCCCTTTGATCTGGATGGATTTCTTGAATTTATTCATGTCAAATAAATGTAGGATATCCTCGTCCATCACACAATATTCTCTCCTCCTCTATTTATTTTGTTTCATTATCTAGGGTTTCATGACAGAATATTGTTCCGGACCATGGCTAAATCATCATTATTGATGGTGATTTTATGCATGGATCATAGAGGACATCCTTGGAAGAGGAAAGTAAGTATTTGTTTTTCATTTTTCATAAGTTATGTTTCTAAGTGGATCTATTTAGGGTTTTAGTAGATTTTGGGAGAAATTTAATATTCAATCAGGTTTATAAATTGGTAATTTTTCATTTCCTAGGTTTGGGGGTGCATAATGAGTGGATCACACCATGTTTCTCATGATTCCAATGTCATTGGACTGCTCGATGAGTTCAGTGCCTATTATTTTTCACTGGGTTTTTGGTTTAAATTGATTAGTTAATTATTTTGAGTAAGGTTATTAATTATAAATTATTATAATTAATTAACTATGATGTTGGGGATCGAGGTAGGATCGACAATAACTAATGTGATGGTCAAACGAGCCAAGGAAACGAATATTGGGTTGAGAATTAAGGGGTTTTGATTTGATGAGTTCAGGGGGACTTCACATTACTATGTATCTTGGTAATTTGGATATTTTTTTTATTGTGTTCCATCATTAGTATATATTCCTATATATTTCGTGTCACATGTGATCTTATTAAAAGGTTGGAGTGAGCTAAAATTGAACTAATAGTCAACATAGACCATATATATTGCTAAGAAATTTGATGGTGGTGCCATAGATGAACGAGTGTCAGTGACCCTCCTTATTATTTTTTAGTTTCATGTGTTGTATTTCAAATAGAAAATGGTTCCTTCTTAAAATGTATTTGAAAAAAATATTTTATCTTAAAATGAAAATTTTAGGAGAAAATGAGTGATTTGGAAAATGGGTTATGAAATGGTATTTTAAAACAGAAATGGGTAATCTAAATAATTTTTTATGAGATTTTGGACCAATTCCCTAGTGTGAATAAAGTGAGAAATGTTTTCAAAGGAATAAAAAGGGGATTGGTTGAACTTGTTTTTTATTATTTAACCATGTGATGGTGATGCCCTATTTTCAAAATATTGTTTTCTTTTGTGATTTATTTTTTGATTTATTATGGTACATTGATATTGATGCATGAGGATGCAAATTGTGTGAGTAGAAAAGTGATATCTTTTTGTGTGTGATGATATGTGTGGTGTGTGAACCCCTGTGAGAAATTTTCTTGTGGTATCAATGTGACATTGATATAAATGGATGTTATAAGACCTCTAGAGGGTCAATATGGGTTTTGAATGTGTTCAAGACATGGGACTAGGTCCCAAGGGACTAATCCCTAGATGGTGAGTTATTGAGTTGTGATATGGGTCATGTGATTAATTTGTTGTTTCTTGTGTGTGATTAATGTGGCCTCCATTAAGTGTAAAAGGATGGACCCGTGTTCTTGATGTGGCATCCCTTGAATATGTAGGAATGGTATGGTCTAATAGATGTGTCCTCCCTTGAGTGTCTGGGGATGGGACGTTGTGTTGGATGTGACCTCCCTTGAGCGTGTAGGAATGGGTCTGTGTGCTTGTGGACCTTTCCTAGGTAGGCTTAGGTCAAGGACTACCTGGGGGAAATTTCATTGAATAATTTAATTAACAAATAAATGAACTCTCTTAATAAAGTAGGGTTGGGTCAAGGCTCTTGGATGTATGGTCATGCCTTGTCCTTTCGGGAGGTTGGTTGAGGTTTGGATGATATCCCACCCTGAGTAATTAGGTGTAAGATGGACACTATTTTGGTTGGTACCCAACCCTAAATATTTGGGTAAGGTTTAGTTTTTGGTATTTTCAAACCCCTTCCTTTAAAAATAGATCCAAAACAGGCAATTTCAAGTTTCATAGTTTCCTAGTTATCACACGATGTCCTGAATTGTTTTATTGTGAGTGCATTGCATGTTATGCTTCCAAGTGGGTGTGTTACATAGGAATTACTAAACCTATTATATGTATTTAATTCACATACACTTGATCATAGAATCACTCAGTATCTTTGAGTCATTGAGGATTCCTACTGAGTTACTGGACTCATAACTACCCACATGCAAGACATGGGTTTCAATGTACGTGGGTAGACTCTCTAGTTTTCTCTTATGAAATAGGTACTACATGAAGTTGGGAACGTGGTTAAGTTATTAGTTCATGTACGCCATGGATGCAACATGATAATATGTGATTTAGGATATAGGTCAATGTATTTATTATCAGTTATAACTCATCATGTACCAACCAATGTGACACTATTTTATTTATATATGAAGCTTTTTATTTCATTCTTACTTATTTATACTCTGTTATGTTTTGACACATCAGATAAAATAATTTAATGATTTATATTATGAACTATAGGGAAATGTGGAGATCCCTATTTATTTTCTATAGTTAATTTTGGAATTATGATATATGGATGAGTTACGGTGAATTTTTGGAATAATTCAGGTATGACCATCAAGCTTTATTTTAATGTGAATAGTATCCCCATGATTGTGTTAGGAACTCATCATTAGTTAGATTCCTTTAGCATATATTTAGGTGTTCCTGGGGTTGTAGAGACCTCAATCGGTCTCTTTTTAGGTGGCCTGGGCCAAGGTGTAACAAAATGGTATCAAAGCTATCTTTTGGGATGAGTAATATAGTTAGAGGTGAAGTTAGATTGTATAGACTCAGTGTTAGTGTTGGGAGTTTTTATTTTTTTATTCTTTTTAAAAATTTAAAATCCCTTAATTTAAAAATCTTTATTGAAAATCATTTAATTGTATTATTTGAATAATTTTTGTAGTATTAGAATTCTTTTTAATCATCTATAATTTGAATCAGTGTTTTTTTAATTAAAAATACTCTCATTTAATTCAATAATTTTAATTAATTTAATATGTTATTAATTATATTCATGTTTTATTTAATTTTATTATTTTTATTATATGTTTTCATGTGTTTATTTTTAGCATGTTTTATATGGAAATGTTTTATTTTATTATCACAAGTGGTAAATATATTCTTATAATGTTTTTTTAAATGTGGTTATATGATGTGTCGATACTCTATGGTGATATGATTAGATTTAAATGTTATAATTTTATAAAACATAATCTTTGATATTTTTTATCACATGTGTTATTCATTTTTTTTCTTATATTGTGTATATCACATATATAACATTTAACATATATATCATGTGTTTTGTTTAAATAATATTATGAGTTATAGTGTTATAGAAATATTTGTCTTGGTTAACCCATGTGCAAAAATAATTTTCAAATTATTTTATTTACCTTTACGCATGTTTTATAAATATAATTTTTTTCATTATGTAATTCTTATAAGGTTCCTATTACACTTACATGAGTTTGGATTTTACCCTTCCGTGTGTTTTGAAATTTTTTTGTTACCTTTATGTAAATCTATTTTACTCTTACACGATTCTTATAATATTATATTTACAATTATTAAAATCATTCCTTATCCTTATGCAACATATATATTTTGTTTCATACCCTTACATAGCTTCTCTTGTACCCTTACACAACCTATTAAAAAAACTATTTACCTTTACATATAATTCTATCTACCCCTACAGAGTGCATGTAATTCCTATTTACCTTTATTTAGTATACATGTTACCATTACTCTTCTAGTTAAAAGTTTAGTTTACCCTTAGGAAACTAGTTGAAGGTTTATCTTATCTTTAAGCTTGAAGTTAAAACTTTAGATTACCTTTATATAACATAAGTAAAAAATTTACCCTTATAAATCATATAAAAAATAGGATTTACCTTTACTCAATATGTTAAAATTTCATTTTTCCCTTCTGCATGCATGTAAACTCACCCATATATAGGTATGAAATCCTAGTTTTCCAGTTTACTCTATTTTGACATTTTTCATGGTATTCTCATTTGACGCATATTTTTTATAGTCGTTTAAATTTTTTTAATGATTCTATAAATTTATATTAATTATATAAGACCTATGTGAAATGTTTTTATAATGTTTTAATCAAATTTTTATGAAGACAAGTTTTGTTCTTGTTTTCACACTGGTTATGTAGCAATTTGCTACATGATTCTATTCAAAATACCTATATATAATATTTTCCTATGTGATCTAGCTATGTGGATTTCAATAATATACATATCACATTTGGCTATGTGGGAATTTTAGCCACCATAACCAATTGGATATGAACATTTGACTACGTACTTAAAACTATTACATGAATTCGGTATATTCTATATTTTTTGGAAATTATATAACATGCTCTATTTAAACATTATTTTGATAAAATGTTTAACTATAGGTTTATTCAAATCATTTTAATCATTCTATTGATTTTTAAAATAAATATATAATAAAATGATCATGTATAAGATATTTAGTAAAGAAAATATTGTAGAAATATATTTGGGATTAATAAGTTTCATACTCGATTCTTTTATATATTTTTACTAAAAATCTATGATAATAATTTTTATTCTTTTTCATTTTAAAAATTAGCATACATACTAACAAACATATTTGAAAGTGTTTTAATAAGTTCATTGTTTGAATTAAATAATGGAGAAATAAATGGGTAATGATATTTTTTTATATTTTTAAATATTTCTAACAATTGAATGGCAGTGATAAATTTAGGAAACTACTGCACAATAAGAATCTAAGGAAGGATCTTGATGAACTCTAGTAAACTATCAATAAATAAATATCAAGTGATGGAATGGAAAAAAATAATGTTTTGATACATCATAAAAAAGTACTTGTATCTTCTTCGACTATTATTTCATTATTAAAATCACAAAGAGACTTCAAAATTTGACTCTCTACTACTAAAGTGATTGGAGATCATAGAGAAATATAAACATCCACATATATTTATCATATATTTCTAATTTCTGTCTAATTTTTCTTTGGTTAATATTTTATTTAATATTTTTATAATTCTAGGAATCGGTATATGATTTTTCTAATCAAAATAAAGAATCATATTAGTTCTTCTACCAATAAAAAGAAAGGTTCTCGGGTTGTGACTCTTGAAAAAAAGTCAATTTCTTATATTGTGACTCCCAAAAAAATTCAGGTCATATTAGGTTATGACTCTTATAAAAATTTATGTATTGGTTGTACCTCTAGGTATTGTAAAAGGTAGTGCCTATTATCATGTTATCACACCTTTAAAATTGAGGTTTCATAGTGGGTACCAATCTTCTCATCGAGTAGAGAAGATTGAAGATTGGACTTGGATCTTGGTGATCCAAACCAATGTAAAAATATTTTGTTCATATTTTATTTATGCTACATTATATTCGAAACACTGCACTACACTATTACATTATTCAATATTAAACTATAATTGATTATTTTTGTTAAATGTTTTAAAGGACTATTAACCCCCCTTTAGCCCATTATTTCCATCTATATTGGACCAATGATTGGTATCAGAGGGTATTACTTTTTGATATAGGTTTTCATTATAAGTTTTTTATATTAACCATATCCTAGATCTAATAGTCTACGGAATAATATTGATTATGTAAGATATCATGTATTGATGAAAATGATGACTGGATACCTTAAAATCCCCCATTTTTTTATGGAAGTGATTATTGGTATTGGAAAGACTAAATAAAATCGTACATGAAGCAGTTAAGTTTATATCATTGGAAAATAATAGAGAAACTATATGAGCTACCCAAAGATGACCCATAGACACTTGTAGGTAATTATATAGAAAAGTATGTTTTAAATTATAAAGTAAAAATTAGTTTTCATTGTTCTATAAGTAGAAGTGTGTATATTAATATTTTTTCTTATGAGATATCCCATTACATTTAGATGATTCTACAAGTCACAAACTATAGAAAAAAACTATCTTAAAAGAACTAAGTAGGGAATTATTTGATAAGAATGATAGGATTTAATGATGGGAAAAGATGAATTAGTGAACTAGATGTTTCACCAGTTTACAAGCATTACAAATAGTATGAGTGCACATGATGAAGAACTATAAAATAAAACACTAATGTCAATGGTTCTAAGGCCATTCATAAAAATATGGAATGAAAAAAAAGTAGTGATCGAAGAAAGTGATAATTTTAAAGATTATACTTTAGTGAACTAATCAGTTATTTATTATAGTATGAACTTGAAATGAAAAATATTTCTAATGAGGAGTCCACAAATAGGAAAGGTTTTGATTTTAAATATATTTTTTATGAATCATATAGCTCTTTTAAATTTTATTTCTAGGAATGTGATAAGGATATGGCTCGTTTTAGAAAGAAGCTATAAAATTTTATGAAAAATAAAGGAGGCAGTAGTTAGTTCAAAAAAATAAAAAAGAGTTCAATAAAGGTAATACCAATAATAATAATGATGTTTCATAACCAAAATATTATGATTATTGGAAGAAAGTACACAAAGGTACTAATTTTACAAGAATTAAACATTCAAAGAAAGAAAAAAATAAAAGGATAATGTAAAAGAAATCATTTTTTAGAGGATAATATTGTTCAGATAATTCAGATTCAAGTAGTTATACAGGAAATGAATATAAGGAAGAGAACCTTACTTTGATGAATACACATTATGAGGCACCTAACTCATTTTTTACTCAATTAACAATTCTTTCTAATATCGATCATGATTTTAGCATTGGTGAAGAAAAAATAAACTAATTTTGATTAAATTTGGGATTCTAATTCTTTGAATTCTAATGTTAAAAAATTTCTTAAATAAAATAATGAATTTAGAAATGATAGAATCAAAATTATTAATAATTATATAGAATTAAAATGTAAAAATAAGAAATTGTTCAAATAAAATGAGAATCATAAAATGGAATTTGAAAATATAAATATCATTTTTTTCTAAAATGAGGAATATAAAAATAATTGTGATTCCAAGATATTTAAACTAAAAAAATAAATTGATAGACTTAAATATTTTCTGGAAGTTAATGATAAATATCCTAAAATAAGGTTTAATTTGGTCTTGGATGACTTGTCTAAAGTTGATAATGAGTGTAATAAACTCAAGAAATAAATAAAAAATGAGAAATATATCTTCTAGTTATAATGAGAAAATTTATATTCATTTAGAATCTATTTAGAAAATAATATGGATTTGAAAAAGGAAGTTTTAAATCTTAAATAAACTTTATCTACTTTTGACTAATGTAAATATAAATATGATAAAATGATGTCTATTATAAAACCAAACTATAATAATAATGGTTTTGGTTATAACAGCTTTTTTTCATGTATGAATAAGTCTACTTTTATTAAAAGATTAAAAGGGGGTATTTCTAGTCTAACATGATTAAAGATATAATATAAGGGAATTATTACAATGAATTATATATGATATTTAATCAATCCCTTTTTCATAGTAAAACATTTATCTCAAATAATTTATTTTCAAAAATACCCAAAAATAGATGTTTGAAATCTATTTGGGTGGCCAAAAGTTATAATATCATTTCAATTGAATCCAATACGACATGGGTACCAAATCATCATACTCATACATTATTGGACTTAAGCTATTAAAAAAACACAAGTATATTTTATCATCTAGAATTTATATTCTATTATATTTTATAAACTGGTATGTTGGAATGCATAATATATAATATTATTTATCATGTTATTTTAAATTTTTATATTTTGGGCATGTATAATAACATTTGGTTGTTTTTTGTTTTGTAAAATAAGATTATTGTATATTATTTAGTTTAAAATTTTAGTTTTATATATGATAATTACATTTTTATATTTTATATAAATAAGGTTTTAATATTTTATCGATATTTAGAAAAATTAGGAATTTAGGGGGATTTACCCCTTGTTTGTTAAATTAATTAATATTCTGGTATTTAAGTTTTAAAATAGTTATTATATGAAAATTTTAGTTTGTATTAATATATTTAAAATATTTTTAAATAACAAATTTAATTTTTGGGAAAGAAATATCTTTTTTATTTTCTTCTAATAACTTGATTTTAGAAATTAGTTTTTGGGAAGTTTTTATTGTTAAATTAGTTAACCACCAACTACTTTAATAGTTTGCTTCCTATAGTGGTTCCTTGAAATATAATTTTTGAACACTCTTGATTTAAGGAATTATTTTTTAACTTATAAATTATCTCTTATGGATTTAAATTTAGTTTATCTTAGTTTCAAATCAGGATGAATCTTTGAAATTTTAAATTTTAAATTGGTTCAAGTTGACAATTTATGCTCAAATTGATTTGATTTTGTAAAAGGTGAAATTATTTTTTAGTGCATGAATTTAAGAGAATTTTCTTGGATTTAATCATTCATTTAAACATGGTATAACTTGTCTAAGACTATTTTATAGACTAAATATATTTTAATTTAATAAAACATACACATTGTTATCTTTTATATCATAATATTTATTTTTTGGAGAGAAATGTTTCGATCTTATTAAAAATAGAATTTTATTTATTTTAATTGATATAATTTTATTAGATATTTTATATTCTTCAATTAGGGGAGTTTATTATTAACACTTAAAGAAAATTGATTTCTCATTTTATGAGGAAATAGTATGTAAGAAGCATAATATTTTAATTGTAATTTTTAATGGAAGTTTGTTTTTATGTCATCTTATAAATCATATTAAAAGAATTGTTTTGTTAAATTAGTAATAATATTCTATAATCTACTTGGGTTTAAAAAAGTTTGGAATATATTGAATGACATTTAATGTTTTTTATGGATTTAATTTTTTTATCTTTTTGATAAATTTTAAAAAGGGGGAGAAAATTTTGATTTATTAAATCAAAAGTTTGATCCATAAATTTACAAAAAGGATGATATTTTTAGTGTTTGAAGTTTGTATTTTTTTTATTGTTTTGATAAATTTAAAATCCATTTATGTAAAAATATTAATTGAAAATCATTTTATTTTATAATTTGAATAATTTTTTTAATGTTGTATTTTTGTTTAATCGTTTATAATTTGAAACAATGTTTTGTTAATTAAAAATAACTCATATTTATTTAAATAATGGTAATTAATTTAATATGTTATTAATTATATTGAATGTTTTATTTAATGTGATCATTTTTATTATATGTGTTCATGTGTTTATGTTTATCATGTTTTATATGATAGTGTTTTATTTTATTATCACATATAAAAAATGTATTATTATAATGTTTTGTTTAAATATGAACATATGATATTTCAATACTCTAAGGTCATAGATTAGATTTTAATGTTATAATTTTATATCACATAATCGCTAATCATTTTTACCATATGTGTTATTCATTTTTATCTTATATTATGTATATCATGTATATCAAATTTAACACATATATCATGTGTTGTGTTTAAATAATCAAAATAGTTAGAGTGTTATAGAAAAAAAATTGGTTCATATATTCTTCACCTTAATATTATTTTTTGTTAATCATTGTGAAAAATCAATTTCCTAAGTATTTAATTTTCCCTTGCACATGTTTTAGAAATAAAATTTTCCATACGTAAGTCCTATAAGGTTATTATTAAACTTATTTGAGTTTGTTTGTTACCCTTATGTGTGTTTTGAATTTTTTTTTACCATTACATAAATTTATTCTTCCCTTATGCGGTGCTTATAATATTTTGTTTACCTTTATGTAACTATTTTCTTACCCTTACAAAACATATGTATTTTGTTTCTTACCCTTATATAGCTTCTCTTATACCCTTACGCAACCTATTGGAAATATAGTTTACATTTATGTAGCTTTCTATCTACCCTTAAGCATTGCATGTAATTCATATTTTCCTTCATTTAGCATACATCTTATCTTTACACATCTAGTTGAAAGTTTATTTTACCCCTACACAACTATTTTAAATTTTATCATACCTTTACACTTGAAGTTGAAGCTTTATATTTCCTTTATATAACATAAGGAAAACATGATTTACCCTTACACATCCTAGAAAAACATGTTTTACCTTTACACAATATATTAAAATTTTATTTTACCCTTATGCATGCATGTAAACTCACCCTTATATAGGCATGAAAACCTAGTTTTTCTATTTTACTATGTTTTCACATATTTCATGGTATTCTCATTATTTCATATTTTTTATAGGTTTTTAAATTGTTTTAATAAATCTATAAATTTTTATAAATTATATAGAACTTATTTCAAATTTTTTTTATATCATTTTAAACACATTTTTATGAAGAGAAATTTTGTTCTTGTTTTCACTTTGGCAAAATAGAAATTGGCTATGTGATTCTATTCAGAACACCTATGTAGTATATTTTCATACATGATTTGGCTATTTGGATCTAATTTGGATACATAGAACATTTGGATATATGGAAAGTTTAGCTAAATTAACCATTTGGATATAAAGATTTGGCTATGTGCTTAAAACACTTATGTGAATCTAAGATATTCCAAATTTCTGTAAATTGTACAACATGCTCTGTTTATTTAAAATTTTGAAAAAAAATTAACTATAAATTTATTCAAATTATTTTAACCCTTATATTTATTTTTAAAATAAATATATAATAAAACAACAATGTTTAATCTATTTGGTAAATAAAAATATCATGGAAATATTTTTAGGATTAATAAGTGTCATACACCATATTTTTATATATTTTTACTACAAGTTTGTGAGAATAATTTTTATTATTTTATTTATTTAAAAATTATCATATGTACTTATGAACATATTTGAAAGTTTTTTAATAAGTTCAATATAGCAATTAAAGTACATTTAAATAAATGTGAAATGATATGTTTCTATATTTTTAAATATTTATAACCATTTAATAGTGGTGATGAGGTTAAGAAACTCATGCATAACAATAATTGAAGGAGGGATCAAGAAGATCGTTGGTAATATATCAATAAATAAAGATTAAGGGATATGGTGGAAAAAATAAATTTTTGATACATCATAAATAAGTGTCGATATATTCTGCGACTATTGTTTCATTGGTGTGATCACAAAGGAACTTCAACATTTGACTCTCTACTGGTGAAGTTATTAGAGATCATTTAATTGCCTTAACTTCCACATATTTTTATTATGTGTTTCTAATTTTTTTCAAAGTTTTCTTTCTTTAATATTTTGTTTCATATTTTTTTAATTTTAATTGTCGGTTTATTCTTTTACTAATAAAAATTAAGTCTCATATTGGTTATTATACTAATCAAAAGGAAGGTTCTTAGGTTGTAACTTTGAAACAAAAATTCAGTACTTGGGTTATGAATCCTGAACAAAGTTAGGTCATATTAGGTTGTGACTCCTGTAAAAATTTAGGTATTGGTTGTGCCTCTAAATATTGTAAAAGGTAGTGTCTATATACGTGTAATCTCACTTTTAAAAGTGAGGTTTCATAGTGGGTATTGATCTTATCACTGAGTAGAAAAGATTAAAGAGTGGACTAAGATCTTGGTGCTCTAAACCACTATAAAAATAATATATTCATATTTTATTTCTTCTACATTATATTCTAAACATATCACTACACTGTTAATTTATTCAATATTAAACTTTAATTTATTATTTGTGTTAAAAGTTTTAAAGGACTATTCATCCCATCTAGTTCATTATTTCCATATTTATTAGACCAACACTTGTGAAGTGGATCCATTGCATGCTTATTTGGAATGACATTAGTTGAAACCCAAGTTTCTAGGGGATGTCTAGTTACGGGACTAGGAACTCTAGGATAATTGAGGTGTTGGTCTGGAGTGAGATTTCTGATATATAATGGATGAGACTCGGTAGGAGTCATATGACCCAAATGGTAGCTATAATATTGTTTATAAATCATGATAGTTTAATTCTTAGGGAATGATACATGAACCTATGGCTAGTGTTGTTTAACAGGTCACCTCATTAGAATCCATATTCATTGAAGCAACTTATAGTATAAATGATGTTTTCTTGAATATTTTATAAGGGATAATTATATTGATATGGATACAAGGGTATTGTTTGGTTGATTTTGATTGTTATTAAGATTTTTTTCTACCATAGTATAATGGTTTTTGGGATGATTGGTTTTTGATAATAACTTAGTTTTAAAAAGAAAAGTCATGTGGTGTAATGAAGTGTGTTTAAAATTGTTTTAAAAGATGGTATTATTTATAATGAATCATTGATCTAGTGATTTCAAAACAATTTTGGATTTTAAGGTTTTATGAAAATGTAAAGAAATTATTTTAAAATTGGATTTCAAAATATATTTTGGAAATGGGAATTGTTTTTGAGAGAAATAGACATGCTAGGATTGGGATTTTTTTATTTCTATTTTGGTGAAAACCCTCATATTAAAAGGGGTGTTTTTGAAAACATGATTGAGTTTTGGCATGTGTAAAGTGTTTTGAACTGGTTTTGGAATAAGAAACTGGAACCTATAGAAAATGATCTTCTTATATTTTTCCTTTTTGGATGGGAGTGACAAGAGTGTTTAAATTATTCCCTCAGATTAGATGTCGTGGTTGCTTGGCAACCACCAAGTGAGATTGGAGGGTGTAATGTGAAGTGGTTTGGCTTGGTGTGGTGCATAGAGAAAAATCGGTGCTTGTGTAGAATAGTTTAATGGGTTTTTTGTGGTTGACTAGGTTATACATGTGTGTTAGCTTCCATGTTCTATGAATGTGTTGAGGATGTTTGAGGGAGCTGCTTGTACTATGCTTAAGATGGGTTCTTTGTGGGAGATGATCGCAACGAGATCTTATTTTTTAATGTTGGTCTTGATTAGCTAGATGTGTGATAGAGGGTTTAGGTATTGGACCCCTGATGTGTGTTTTAATGATTTTATGGATTTAGATGACTTGATGTGCATTTTATGTGTCTATAGTTAGGACTAGTTGAGTTACAATTTCTATGGGAGATCCTTGTGGTGTAGAGAACTATGAGCCTCAAAATGAGTCAATTGATGACACTTCAATGTTTTAGGATTGAAGAGTTTATTTAATCACCCTTTTTGTGTTCATTAATTATTGTTTAATGTTTGGAACTCAGGTGTGTGTTGGTGGAACTAACCAATGGATCAAGGTTTGAGCTATCATGCAGGCTTTCATTAAGAGCTAGATTAATTTATAAAATGATTCATGGGGTGAATCATAATTCATGACATGGTTAGAGGGTTGAATCATAATTCATGACATGTTTAAGGGGGTAAACCATGGTTTTTGACACGATTCATGTGGTGAACCATGATTTGCCACATGTTTTTGGAGGTTAACCATGGTTCATGACATGATTTATGGGGTGAACCATGATTCATGACATGTTTTAATCAGTGAACTCCAGTTCGTGACATTATTCATGGGGTGAATCATGATTTGTGACATGTTTCAGGGGTGAACCATGATTATTTATGTGATTTAGGGGGTTAATCATGTGATGAAATGTGTTGAAGGTGTCGTTTGGGGAATCAATACTTGACATAATGAGAGAATTTAGTACCATGGTTCAAAATTATGATATGAAACTGATGTGTGGGGTCATTAGTGAGAATATTGAGTTCTATTTAGGTGTTTCCTTTGGATAATCTATTGAATTTTTATAATAAAAATTTGTAAAGGGATACAAGGATAGGTATCACCTATTTTTCGGCTATTGTGATTGCATGGAAGTCAATGGGAGGGGACTCTGGAGTGCAGGAAGGAATGATAGTGTGTAGGTGGATCCGATTGATCTAGTTCTATAGATAATACCATGTTAGAGATTTAGATCGAGTTTCAAATAGATTCCATGCATTAATTATTTGGATGGATTATAATATGTATTTCCTCATTTGATCCATGACACATCCATCATGTTCATAGGTCGGTGTTGGCTAAACCGGGTAGGGTCGGTCCTAGTTGTCTTCATGAGGCCCGATGAATGAATTGGGTTCATTTATTTCTACAACTTTTTTTATGAATACTTCACTGATTTATTTTTCACCATTGTAATTTACACCTATAGACTATATTTTCATCAGACGGTATTTTTTGTGTCTTACTGAGTTGTACTCTTACCTTATTTAGGTTTCCTCTTGATACTCAAACAAATTTCATGGATGTATGTTAGGATAAGTTTAAGAACCCAGTTACTAATACTTGATTGTTTGGTTAGGATGGATTATGGGAGATGGGATATTAGCTAGAGATCAGTATTTTTTGGATTTTTTTTATTCTTTTATACTTTTACCTTTTTTTATTTTGGTATTGTTTTACTTGACCTGACTTGTATGTATTCCTTCCTATTATGTATGTGGAATCACTGTGATATTTTCTAAGTTATAACTTTGTGTTTTGGAACCTATAGTTTATTTTATATGTATGTGATGTTATAAAATTTTTCATTTATTTTTTGTTGTTTTTAGATCTAACCATAGGGTATTGTCTCCCCATAGTTCCACCTATATACCCTCATTTCTAGTTGGTAGCCTTTGGCATATGGGGAGGTGTACTTGTGGTCGTATGGTGGGTCATCCTAGGAGAAAGGTTTAGTAAAATCCAAGTTGGGTCATTCCAAAATGGTATCAGAGCATTTTTCTATGGTTTTACTAATTGGTCTTAGTATAAAAGAGAATATTATGTTTTGGGACTTTGTAATGAGCTTGTGGATGGGAGTAGCTAACCCACATATGATAGAAAATCCAAGTTGCAGGGATTGGAATTACTGTTCTTAGAATTCTTTATTATAATTGATATATTTTCAGCTTGAGTGTGGAACTTTATTTATGAGTTTATGGTTTATGGGATATTTCTCCCTTACCATGTGTGTACATGAATCATATTCGGCATGTTGGTATTTACATTTCATTACCATGATTACTTTGATTTTTTTCTTAGGTTGTCTTGTTATGAAATGGGTTGGTTATTTGAGATGTCAGCATTAACTTAAATAGTGTTTTCTATATAGCTTAATGGTGGAACTCTATCTAACAAATATTTAAAAGACTAAGACTTGGAATTTTTTTATTTTTTACTTAGAACCAAAATTGGTGTCATTTAAATGGGGTTCCAATCACAACTTAAAGAGTGTTTTCCTATATAACTTGTGATCGAAAATTAATATAATTAAACTTTTGTGATGTTATTAGAAAATTTAAGGAAACTGGGAAATGATAAATACCTAAAATCACATGATCTATCACACCCCAATTAAATTAAAGATGGTTTAGGTTAAATAAAATTCCAATAAGCAACCTATAATGCATTTTCCTTTATATCTTGTGAATGAAAACTTATTTAACCATGACTTAGGATGTGAGACTTAATAAATAATTTAACCATATGAACCATATATATGATAATAAATCTAAAATGTAGTAACATGAGGTTTCCTTATGAAAATATTTATAAAACCAACACCATTTAGGGAATAATTTATATGTTTGGAGGATCAAACCAAATGTTTTATAGAAAATTAAATGTATCCTAGATAGGTGGTTAGTTTTTTTGCAGTATAAGTGTGTTGAGAATTTGTAGATGAAACATAGAAAACTACTATTTATTCTCAAGGATGAGAAACATTATGGCGGGAGTTTGTAAAAACCTGTGTCATTATGGGTTAGCAATTCCAAATGGAATTTGAACTTTTAATTTGGTAAAGGGTTTTTTTAGAACCATAACTAAAAATGATATTATAAGAGTTTTAATGTCCTAAAAATGTGTTTCTAGATAGGGTTTAAGGAATTAGTGGTGTAATTTGTGTTTAGGAGGGTGTTAGGGAAGGTTTGGAATGACTATACTATTAAAAGTTGCAGTAGTTGTCTATTCATAGTGTGAAAATAATTTTATGATGTGAATGTATTGGGGAAAATGGGATGAGTCCATTTCCTAGAAAGGGTTCATGACAAGAACCCTATTTACACCATGAACTAGGTAGGTTTTTTTTAAAAAAAATATATAAGGGGGATCTAAAATTAGAAACCCCTTGGGGGTTTTATCTTGGTTATCCATGCGAACAAGAGGAGGACACCCCCCCCCCCCATCTCCCTTCTTTACCCTTAAATCTGAATGGATTCTTGGTGGTTAATCACATTAAATAAAGGTAGGATATAATTTTTATTATTTCTTATTCTACGATCCAATATTCACTAATTTATGTTCATTATCTAGTGTTTTGGGATGGATTATTTCCCCGATTCATTGAGAAATCATCACACTTAATGGGGTTTTCATGTGTGGATTGTAGAGGACGTCCCAAGAGGAGAAAAACAATCCATCATTCATATCTTTCTATAAGTTATGTTTCTCAGTGGATTTATTAATATTATTAGCTAAATTTGGGATAAATTTACCATTTAATCGTGTTTATAAATTTTGTATTTTGTGTTTTCTAGGTTCAAGTTTGGGTCGGGAGTGGATTGCTCCCCATTGCCCATATTTGCACATTGTTTCACTGCTTGGTGTGTTCGATTCATATTATTCAGCATTTGGTTTTTGTTTTAAATTTATTAATTAATTATTTTATGTTAGGTAAATAATTATAAAGTATTATAATTAGTTATCTATGAAATTAAGTCTTGAGACAGTTTCCCCAAGTGATGAGGTGGTGGTTGGTAAATCTTAGGCAGTAATGATTAGGCTTTGAATTAAGGGGTTTGGATTTGATTTGGTAGGGTTTTACCTTACTTATTCCCTTATTTATTTGGTTATTTTATGTTTATGTTCCATAATTAGTATATATAAATGGATTTTTTATGTTATGTGTGATCTTATTATAAGGTTAAGATGGGATCACATCAGCTTAATGGTCAACATAGACCATATAACTTGATAAAAAGTTTTAAGATGGTAGCCTATTAAAATTCGTATTTGTAGACATCCTTATGTATTTTTTGGTGTCATGTGTTGTATTTCAAATAGAAAATTATTCCTTTCTAAAATTTCTTTTAAAAATGGGTTTTAGCTTAAAAAATAAATTTCAAGAGAAAATGAGTGATTTGGAAAATTGGGTTTGAAATGGTATTTCAAAATGGAAATATGTTTTCCAAAGATTTTTTATGGGATTTAGGCCAAGGTCCTGTTGTGATTAAAGTGGTGTGTAATTCCTTTTTAAATGATTTTAACAGGGTTTTTTATTTGGTTTTCAAAGGAATTGAGTAGGGCTTGGTTGAACTCGTTTAGGTCTATTTGACTATGTGAGGGTGATGGCCTATTTTATAAAGATTGTGTGATTTTTTATTTTCATTATAATTTTTTATGGTTCATTCATGTTGATACATGAGGATGTACTTTTTGTGATTATACCCATTATAACTTGTTTGTTCATTATGATCTGTGTGGATTGTGTAGATTTGTGAAAAAAAATTCTGTGGTATCAAAGTGATGTTGATATAGATGGATGTGATGGGAACCCTAGTGGATCTATATGGGTTTTTAATGTGTTTTATATGTAGTAAAAGGTCCCAAGACTTGTGCCCTGATGGTGATTTGGTGAGTTGTGAGATGATTTTTGTTCCCTATTTATTTTCCTTATGTGTTCTCGATGTGGCCTTCCTTGTGTGTGTGGGGGGGGATGGGGTAGTGTAGTTGATGTGGACCCCCTTGAGTGTGTGGGTATGTGATAGTGTGATTTATGTGGCCTCTATTAACTATGTATGGATGGGATAGTGTGCTAGATGTAGTATCCCTTGTGTGTGCGGGGGTGGGTGGGTGTGCTAGATGTGACCTCCCTTGAGCATGTAGGGATAGGTCAGCATGCTTGTGGACCTTGCCTAAGTAATCTTAGTTTTAGGACCAACCTGTGGGATAGATCATGGTATGATGTGAGACATAGATGATGGACCTCCCTCGAGTGATGTGGCATAGTTCAAGGCTTATGGAGGTATGATAATTCCTTGCCCCTTTGGGTAGTGGGTTAAGATTTAGATGATTCCCCAACCAGAGTATTTGGGTGTGGCATGAAAATTATTTGAGTTGGAACACTACCTTGCATATTTGGGTACAATTCAATTTTTTGTATGTGTGACTCTCTTCCTTCTGGGATTGAGCCAAATAAATTAGGGTCACATTTCATGGTGTCTTGGTTAGCACATGAAAACCTAGATTGTAAAATTGTGTGTGCACTGTGTGTTATGTTTCTATGTTAGTGTACCACATGGGCACAAATTAACCTATTATATATTTTTCATGAATATACACTTGATTATAAAAAAACCTCAATATCATTAAATCATTAGTGATTATTACTAAGTCATTAGAATAAACCCCTACCCATATACATAACATGAGTTTCTGTACATAGTTAGAGTCTCTTATTTTCTCTTAAGACAAAGGTACTACATAGATATGGACACACGATTTAGTAATCAAGTTGTGAAGACCATGGATGTGATAGGATAATATGTGAGTTGGTTCATAGGCCAGTGTATTTATTTTTATTTATAGTTTATCATGTATTCGCTAGTGCACCACTGTTTTATTTATATATAAGGTATTTTATTCCATGCTTACTTACTGTTAATGTTTTATGTTTTAGTGCATCATATATATTATTTTTTTGCTTTATATTCTATACTTTGAGGATCTATGGAATTGTTGTATATTTTCTATAGGTATTTTGGTATTTACTATAGATAGATAGGTCATGCTAAATTTCTAGTCTAATTCATGCATGATCCTCTAGCATTTCTATAGGTCATAGTTTCCCCATGACTATGTTAGTCCCTCATTGATATCTAGAAACTTATAGAATACATAAGGTCATGACTGAGTTTTTGTAGGACCTTTCCATTGTAAAATTTTTACTAGTTAAATAAAGTATGGAGCTATTTCACTTTTACCCAGAAGTCTATAACCATATGAAATATAAAAATGTAAAAAAAGATTAGCACATGGTATTTTTATAAGGTTAAAACTTGATGTAGGAAACCTACTTCTTTTCATGTTCAACTCCTGTTGAGACACAAGTTATCTACTAATTCAAATCACCAAATATGGTGGTAATTCAGATATTATCCTACAACCAAGTTCACATTATATTACATATGTGTGGTAACTATATTACACAAGTGAACTGGTATTCTCTTATTAATTTTTTATAATCACATCCCATAAGTTCTTCAATAACATCCTATTCTTGAAATAGATATTCACTATGAACTAGGTGACACTGCACCAATAAAATCAAATATGTTACCTCACTTAAGAGAAAATTTAACCTCCTTTATGTATTTAGGAAATACACATAAAACTCAACCTTTTTCAACTACTCAGATTCTAGATTCTTTATATAAAATTCTTTAATGGATCCTCAACTAATAATTCAAGAATTCAGCCCCCAAAATATTTTACCTAGATTTTATACTCTAATTATTGCAGTTCCACATAGTCTTTCCTAGAAATATAACTCTCAACACTTGGTTATATTATTTCCCACTCACTATATGTCAAACCTCTTTGTTATATTTATTTTTCTTCTTCTTCTCTCTCTCCAATTCCATGTATAAGATAAGAAAACAGAAACTCAGGATCTTCACTGGATCTCTCTCTTTTTCTTATCTTTTTATTCTCTATTTATTTGACCCCCAAATGATATTTTCATGTCATACATAACCAATTTATTCTTATTCCTCTCTATAGGTTTCATATAATTCTACTATTTCTTCTTCCTCAAGAGTCTTTACTTCTCTTTGAAAACTCAGTTATCTTCTTCAAGAGGATCTTCTTCTCTCTCAACTTCTTCATTACACAACACATGAAGTATAAATGACTTCTTATTATATTTTATTTTCACTCAATCTTCTCATTTACATGTGCATCTACATTAATTATCTCCTTTAATTTTCAATATCCAAAAAAAGAATGCATGTGTAAATTCTCAATGCTAGTTGAAAATATTCATTATAAAATATCAATTTTGGTTCCCCTGTGGATTTTTGTGGATTTTTTTCAACTCAATGAATATTATTAAATAACCTCATTAAATTCATCTCAAATAAACAAATAGATTTATATTTTATATTATCACTTCCTTTATATTTTTATTTTCTTAAAAATATTCATAAAATATACACTTTAATCTCCACAGTTGTATAAACATATATACAACATATAATTTATGGAATGACACTCTCTATATGGGACGTAATAGCTTCCAATAACCTGGTAAAACTTCCAACATGAATCTATAAAAATCAAATAGTATCTCAAACTCACTTCTCATTTAATCATCTCAGATTAAAATTATTTAAAACTCATATGAATAAATCAAGCTTTGATTTAAGAATATCTATATTATTCTTGAAATTTCATCATATTTGTTTCTTATTATAAAGAGTCTCATCCTCTTGATATTACCATGATCATATCAATTTATCATGAATAAATCATGGATTAATAAATCTTTATGATGCTTTTTTAACATTACCAAATAACTTTTACATCATCATATTTTTCATTCTTCAGAATCTCATAATTATAGAAATATCACATTTTTCAACCCATAGGATTTATGGAAATTCTCTAATAAATTTATCATAGGTGGATTAAAAAATTATTACATGAATCATAAATTTCATACATTTCATGGTAATACTCTTTCATCACTTTAAACTGATTAATTAAAATTTCATACATGAAAACTTCATCCACATTGATAAGTTGACTTATGTGGGTCACAATTCTCCTATGTGGTGACCAACTCTCCTTTTCATAGATTAATTACATCGGTCATATTTTAAAATTTATTATGTGTATATTAATTCAATTATATTCTGGTCAAAAATCTCCTAAGCCGTCTAAAGTTTTACTTTGTCAAAATTTGGCACTCACAAAATATCATATGGGATTCACAAACCATCTTACGACTATATTTCATAGCTCAATTCTTTTAGGAATATGATAATTTAATTTTTTATTTTTCCAAAATTTATTATCTATATAAAATATCACATGTGATAGAAATAATATTCTATACATAGATAAAATGTATTAAAATTGGAATAGGTATCCTATGTGTGTATCAATTTTCTTTTGTGTATGACAAATGACTTTTTCCATTTCTTCAAACTTATTATGCATATGGAAAATTTCATAGGAACTGGACATAATATATTATGAATATGAGAAATCCATTCTCTAGTTTTCTAAGCTATAAATTGAGAACATTAATTCTCAATTAGCTTCAAATAAACCCTGAGCATCTTTAAATTATCTCAAGGTATTATCAATTCACCTCAAATCCCTTTAAAACCACTTCAAATAATTATTGGAATTATTAAAATAATTCCAAAACCCTTAAAAATAATTATAAAATATTTTAGGGAAATAAACAATCAAGATAGATTGTTTCCGTTATATCCTATACCTTCTTAAATCTATCTTCAAGTCATTCTTCATAAATCATAATTCAAGATATTTAAAAACTATAATTAGAAACCTTTATGATTGATCACTCAAGAATGGATTCTTAAAATTATTCAACTAACTTAGGATCTCTCCACTAGTTTTCTTCTTCTAAATATCTTTATGAACTTTTATAGACAACACTTATCTAACATATATACTTTTCTTTTACTTGAGGACCAAGTCTCTAATCTTTTGAATTATCCTTTTCCATTCTACGTAATGGAATAATCTTACTCCATGTATTATGTGGTGGATAATGAATCTATCTTCAATAGAACTTGTATCTTATCTCCTCGAAGATAAGTCATTTGTTTTATGGGATAACCACTTAAATATATCTATCCTGTTATTTAAGGGATACCACTTCACTTCCTTTGGGTGGTTTCTTTCCCCATTACCCAATAATTTCTCTATTTATAATTATATTAACAATGAAAAAATCTAATTGAAAAAAAATCGATTCAAGATTTACACACATCCAAAGGAACTTCAATCCCCCACTTTGGATTTATTTTTAATTCTAAATTTTCTCAAATAGTCAATGTAATTCTTCTCCCCCTACTTGAAAATAAATTTAAAGGGGGGAAATTTCTTCTCCTCCTAGTTTAAAAGGTGGTAAAGGTTAAAAAACTCTTTTAATTTTAATAAACATACCTTCACTCCATTTTATTTTCATCCACTATCAAGTGTTCTTTATTATTTTTATGATAAAATAGAGGTACCACATTCTTATTATAAAAGTTACATAAATAAGAAAAATATAAGTATACATTCGCTAAACCTTTTTTGAAAACAAGAGTGATAGATTTAGACAATAAATTTTTCCATATAATCACTTAAATGTGACACCAATTTAACATTTCATTTCTTAGGGGTTGCTAAAATAGATTAACAATAATTTTCATAAACATGTGCTCAATTAATAACACACATTAAAACATTTTAATTATAAGGTACTCTTTACCCATTTGGTTATATAATCAATTCCACCTGAAAAAAACAATAATAATATGTCATAAAAATTGTGGGATAATGGAAATTATACCTCTTACTTTATTTTTGAAGGGGTTATCAATATTTCAAGATTCAAGCAGAAATTAATAAGTCTTTGGTAGATTTACCTCTTTCGAAATATCCCCCTTAAGGTATTTTCTCCAAACATAATCAACTTTAATTCCTAGTAATTTTCACCCAATAAAATTGATATAAGAATAAGGTGGACTTTAATAAGCTCCTCAATGATTTTAGTAGGGATATAAATTTTTATTCATCCCAAAAATTCCATTATTTTAAGGTCTGAAGTGTCTAGATATATTTATTATTTCTTTATCTTTGATTTTATAATATCATTAAACCTTGAGAAGAACTGAATCCTTAATTTTATCTTTCTTCATAGCTTAACTAGGCTAATTTACTTTTAAAAATAGAGAAATATATTTCTATTTATATTTCACTAGTTTTATATCCTTTTACAATTGATTTTTCCATATGATAAAACATTAATTTTTTTCATGCTTGACCTCCTTTGTGTGTGATAACTCCTTCTATGCAACTAATTTCTTAGAACTACGATTCATAGGTGATTTTACTTTTATCTTCATTTGAGTTGGAAAAATAGCCATATAGCTGGAATCTTTATGTCCTTCCTTTTGGCACCTTCAACACACACCTTCATCAAAATTTCATTTTCCATTATTAGGAATCTTCTTAACTTATTCACTAGTATTTTACACCACTAACACAATATTATAATCTCTCTATTGGATGGATTATTTTCTTGATTCCAGCTTTCTCCTATTTAATTTAAAATCCATGACCATATTGTAATGGTCCATGAAGTGGCCTCTATTATGATAATAGAAGCACTTCTTTTCCAGTATATTGATCATCTTGGTTAAATTTCTTCACTACCTTATTAGGAATATTTCTCCTTTCTAATTTCTTTTGGTTATCTCCCAAGGTTGACTTGATATATTTATTTACCTACTCCTAAATCTATGATAATCCCTTATTCTCTATAGTTTAAGAATAATACATGGAAGTATTGTACAACATTCATCATTATACTAACCATTAATCTTGTACAACTCACAGAAATTTCCAAGTGATTCATATCTATTCTTAGAAGATAGATTTCTCTTCATCAAATAGGTATCCTTTTTCACAGTAGGTTTCTTTTTTGTTATATCTCTACCCTCCCTTGGATTAAGGATTTTAATATTTTCACATACTAACATTTTTTTTCAATAATAAATAACCATGTTCCCAAACTTCTAATCAGCCTTGCTCTTTTCACTTGAAGTGTAATCTATCCAGATTGACATGCACACTCTTTTTGGACATTTTGATCAATGTTTTGGACTTATTTTATGGGGAAACTTTTCTTAAAAATTATAAACTATTTCATTCATAAATTGGTGGATGTATCAATATTTTTTCTCTTCCAAACTTGTAAAAAATTTAAAATTTTTCCTACACTTATAAAGAAAACAAATTCAGCTTTAACTCAATAAATTGGATTGTGGGATACCTTTTTAAATTATCTTGAGGTGTATGATTATATAGATGATATCAATATCACTTTTCCATAATTTTGATTCTTATATGATGTGAGATTAATTTTGGAATTTTTTGTGGTTGAACTTCTCTACTTAGTGGATTGGGAATACCCTGATTGTGTAGTTTCCAGGTTATTACTTTCACTTCCATCTCTAGGAACTTCATATTGAAAATATAATTCCTAGCCTCAAATGAACTCATTATTTCTTACCATTTTATTTTAATCCTTAATAATTTATACTCATGTAATTTTTTTATTTATTATAATGAATTATCAATATATTTTACTTTATTTTCCTTAGCTTTCAACTAGATGGACTTGATATTTATAGAAACTTGTTATAGCTTTTTCAATGAATGGAACACTTCTTTAAAATCCATGTCAAATACTTTTTTCTAAAAAATAACTATTTATAATTCACCATCAATTAAGTAAACACTTTTAGTAAAAATTGAGGAATATTATTATCTTTTACAAGAATTTTGAGGGAGTTATAGAAACTAATTTTCTTTACCAATGCTTCTTCAAATGCATCGACCTCTTCTTCCAGTTATGGCTTCCCATAATTAAGTCCCTTGATAAATATAAATATATTTGTCACCACCTAAATAGGTTTATTATTTAGATATTTATTAACCTCAAGATATATTTATTAAATATATTTTTACAGTAATTATCAAAACTTGATCAACATTCATTATAGGAACAATTTTCATTAGATTTAACTAATAGATGCCCATCATTTTAATTAACTTAAACTAATGATATATCCTCTTTATTATTTTAGAATTTTATTTTATTATATGATTCCATTTTATTCATATTTATTTATATATAATCTAATATATTAAAATCTATTTAAATAGGGATATAATATAGAATTTCCATATAAGCCTCTTCTACTTCAAATCTAAACTTCATCTGAATCAATAATAATGATTGAATAGAATTAGAATTTTTTATAGATTTACCTTTATCTAATATCAATTATGATGGAAGAAAAGATCCAATCAAAGGGAAATTAGGATATAATACCAATTTTTATGCCCAATGGGGTGATGGAGACACACCTAGGGGGTCACGTGTTGTCCAATTTTTTAGCCAAACTAATTTCTTATTTTAAATATTTTCACCACTTTGGTTTTTAGAACCCATGTTACTAGTTAAATAAAGTGTGTATATCCTTATAATTTAATTATTATTCCATATACACATGCAATATAGATATGTAAACAATGTTCAACACATAATACTTTTACAAGGTTCATCCCTGATATGGGGAACCTACTCCTTGTCATGTTCGCCTCTATTGATACAAGAATTATACACTAATTTGTATCACCAAATATAGTGGGTTTATGGGGATTATAATAAAACTAATTACACACAATATTTCAAAAAAAAATTCACTATATTATATAGGTGAACTATTTTTCTCCCATAGGTTCTTTATACTTATATCCCATGAGTTATTCAATAACTTTCTTCTCTTGAATTAGATCTTCACCACACACTGGGTGACACTGCACCAAAAATATCATATCTACTTCCTCAACTCAAAGTGAATTTGTATGAATTTAATTTTTCAAGTCATACAAACAAAAATCAACCTATTTCAACTGATAAAATACTATATTCATTATAAAAAAACTATTTACTATATCCTTAACTTTGAATTTAAGAATATATCCCCAGAAATATTTTACATGGATTTTACACACTGATAGAAATATTTACAAGGAATATTTATTTAAAATATATCTCTTACCACTTGGGTATGATCTTAATAAATTTCTATATACATAAACTCTTTGGTATGATGCTTTTTCTTCTTCTCTCTTAGCTTCATCGCATAAGATTAGAACACAAAAACTCAGGATCTTCACTAGCTCTATCACGTTTTCTTCTCTTATTATTTAACATCATAATGATATTTATCAAATTTTATAGTGTCAATTTATTATTATTATTCCTTTATATATGTTTCAATATATTATACTAATTTTTTATCCTTTGGTTTCTCTATTTCTCTCAAAAAACTCAGTTCTTTTCTTCGTGATGATCTTCTTCTCACAAGGTTTCTTCATTACACATTATATAGAGCAAAAATGACTCTAGATTTTTTTATTTTATTTTCCCTAAATTTTATCATGTATATGTGAGGATTTATTAATTATATCCTTTTATTTTTAATGTATAAAAATGGAATTCATGTGGAAATTATTAGTTTTAACTAAAAATATTCATTATAAAATACCTATTTTTGGGTTCCCTGTGATTTTTCATGGATTTATTTTCAACTATAGGGATATTCCTAAAATATCCTAATTAAATGTATCTCATCTAAAAAAATACATTTTTTAAAGTAAATCTTCATTTAAATGTTCATCTTCCTCAAAATCTTCACAAAATGCACACTTCAATCTCCACAGCTGTATAAAAATATGTAAGACAACATTTGAAGTGTGGAATTCTCTATCCATAATTTAATACCTTCTAGGAACATAGTATAACTTCCAATATGAATATTTATAAATAATAATATATATTAGACTTAATTTTCATTCAAAAAATCAAATTAAAATACTTAACAACTCATATGAACATCCCGATCTTCAATTCAAGAAAATATTCATTATTGTTGAAAACTCTTCAAATTTATATCTCATTATTAAGAGTCTCATTTTCTTTGTATTATTATGATCGTATAATTTTTTACTTACTTATATCATTGATTGATAATTATTCATGGTTTCTTTAACATGGCCAGATATCTCTTACATCATCAGATTTTTCATTCTTCAAAATCCCATAATTCTGGAAATCTCACCTTTTTTAGTCCATAGGATTTAATAAATATATTTTATTAATTTATCATAAGTATCTTAAAAATTTATTACATGGATAATATATTTCATACATAGACTAGGAAAATTATTACATCACTTTAAATCAAATAATTTAAATATTATATGAAAAAACATCATATGTATAGATCAATTCACTTATACGGGTTACAATTATCCAATACGGTGGCCAACTCTCTTTCATATAGATGAATTCCCTATTCCATATTTCAAAATATCTTATTCATATATCAGTTTATTTATTTTATTTCCAAAATCTACTACTATATATTACTTTTAAAATTTTTAAATTTTAGCACTCTCAAAATATCAAACAGGCTTCACAAAATATCTTACAGCTAGCTTTCATAGCTCAATTTTCTTACATGTATAATAATTTCCTTTTACATTTTCTAAAAATGTCTTATTCATGTTGAATATTATATATATAGGATATAATCTCCTACACATAGAAAAAATGACTTATTAATAGAGAAAGTCTCTTATGCATGGCTCAATTCTCCTACGCATTTGATAAATGACTTTTTCTATTTCTTTGAACTTCTTACATGTGTGTAAAATGTGATATGAATTGGATCTAATCTATTATACTTATGATAAATGTGGGATTGAAATAATGATGTAGATTCTCAATATACAAGAGGGGGGTGAATTGTATACTTTAAAAATTTCCTTAAACAAGGAAATATCTAAGTTTAACAAAGTTAAACTAAGAAAATTCACAACACCTCTAATCACCAATGAAATATTGGGACAAAGTGTAAAGTTAAAAACTTCTAGTTCTATGCACTTGCTTGAATCTGGAAAGTGATTCTGAAAAACAGGTTCCGGAAATATGGATCCGAAAATTGAAACTTAACCAAAGTTTACAAAGTGAGATTCTAACTTAAAGCGTATAGAATCTAAATGAATCAGAGTACAAGTGTAAGGAAATATAAGAAGGTTATACTTTCCTTACAATACACAATGCAGCGGAAAAACAAGTAGTAAAACTACATGAAACAAACAATAACTCTTTTAACCCAAAGAGAAGGGTATCCAACTACCTTGGATAAAGGTCCCTTGATTTATAATTTCAAGAAAGTTTGTCTTACCCACACCAGGGTAAGCCCTCGATATGAATATTGGAGTCTCTGTCTTTCTATCCCCGCAATCCCTCAACTTTAAGGTAGTTGGAACCTCTGTCTTCCTCAACAAGGAAGCCCTCAAACTTCAAGAAAGTTGGCACCTCTGTCTTCCTATCCCCGGAATCCCTCGAATGTAATCACCAACATTCGGAGTTGCATGAAGAAATCTGAACGAGTAGTTCAGTACGCAAAAACCATGAAAATATTCTCTCTCTAGAAATCACCTTAACAGCATGTGGTATCTAGAGTGATCAACTTGTTAGAAATTGTTGTGAGATCTTTCAAATGAGTTTCTATTTATAGGCTTGGTAGGAATGATCGGCTCCCTCCTCCAACGGTCATATTTTCCTTAACTTTCGGAGGGACCTGCACACGTGTCACTAAACCAGCGGTTTGTTAGAAACAGAATGGATGACATTGTTTTATAACAAAACATGTATAACTGAATGCATGACATCATTTTGTAATGGAGAATATGTAAGCATAAGCAAAACTAAAGTTCGGAATGTAAGAAAATAAAATTTCGGAGTCTAACCAAAATGGAATTCGGAGTCTATAATAAAAAGGATATTCGGATTCTGTTTAATAGGAATTCGGAACCTGAATTATATGGGAATCTAGAGTCTTAATTTCTAAGGAAATTCGGATTCTGGTTTCACTAGAATTTAGAATCTGAACTTAAAAAGTTCGGAGTTGAACTAGTAAAAGTTCGGAGTCAAACTCATAAAATTTCGAAGTCTAACTAGTAAAATTTCAGAGTCGAACTCATAAAAGTTCTGAGTCAAACTAGTAAAAGTTCAGAGTTTAACTCATAGAATTTCAGAGTCAAACTAGTAAAAGTTCGGAGTCAAACTAGTAAAATTTAGGAGTCGAACTCATAGAAGTTCGGAGTCCAGAATTTGGAGTGAAACTATATGAGAGTTCGTATCTAGAATTCGGAATGGAACTTTATTAGAGTTCATATGCCGAATTCAGAATGAAAATTCATTATAGTTCATATCCGGAATTCAGAGTGGAACTTCATTACAGTTCCTGTCCAGAATTAGGATCCTAAAATAGAATGATTCATATCTTAGCATT
The DNA here is from genome assembly GCA_963277665.1 of Viscum album. Classification (NCBI taxonomy): domain Eukaryota; kingdom Viridiplantae; phylum Streptophyta; class Magnoliopsida; order Santalales; family Viscaceae; genus Viscum; species Viscum album. Next base: position 1,840,933,410 of record OY728157.1, on the reverse strand, counting down.
ATATGATTCCGAGTTTTTAGGTATGAATCTAATTTTTATACTTAAGAAAAATATTGATATGAATAATAAAATCTAGGTTAGGGTAAATTTCCTTAAGGAAGAAAATTTTCCCTATATAAGTAAAATATAGATTTTCTTAATTATAAGGTGTTTGTGATTTCCAAAACAAGAAGGAATGTAAAATTCATAAGGAAAATATTATTGACTCAAAAATCTCCCCCTTTTTGGAAAGAACAAACATCCTTACGAAAAAGAACATAAGGACTTTGAAAATTTTCATTAGACTTTGAAATTACAACTTATCTCCCTTTTTTCATGGGTGATAGTGAATACAACTAACTCCCCCTTAGGCATTGAAACTCTAAGGATTGTATTATGAATTTCTGGAGTGGAGTTTTCATTATCATGGGAATGAAAAACTTCACAATGAGGAACTCCCCCTTACTTTAAGGATATTTCACTTAGAAATTTTTCCTTCTCCATTTTGAATTTTTCTTTCTCCTTTTTTGAGTAGTTCTTTTTCCTTATCCCCCTTTGTGATTTTCAAAAATAATTTAAGGGAATTGAAAAAATAAAGTACCTGAAACCTTAGTACATAACAAGACAAGATGAAACCACCCAAAATTTCATTAGAGTTGAGAAAATTTTTACAAGAAAAGACAAATACAACAAAAGATCGGAGTGGGTTTATTTGTTTTCCTTTTCCTTCGGGTTCAGCTTCTTCAACAAGTTTTTTAATTTCTTTAAATCTATTTGATCCTCCTTAGCTTGCCTCTCTAAGGATTTTATCCTTTCATCTTGATCTTTAAAATCTTATGCCTGAGCCTTCATGGCCTCTTCCTGCATCTTCACTAGCTCATCTTTCTTTACAAGTCTTTTCTCAAGCTCAATCCGGATATTTCTGTCGCTTATAAAATTTTGAGCAAGAGAGTTAGTCTTATCATTCAGTTACTTCACTTGTTGACTCTGAGAACTTTTCTCAATGATCAGCTCATACTAAAGATTCTTAATCTTTGCATCCTCGGTTTCAAAAGCATCTTTTACCTCATTCTAAAAATTATCATACTGAGCCATGTCTTCTTCAATTTTCTTAGACCACAAAGCAATTTTGCTACAAGACTTCCTGTGAACATCATAGTTGATAAGGAAATTTGTATGGTCGGCCGAAATATTTATACACTTATCCATTATCATGGATAGAGATTCTGACTTCTGATTCAAACTATGTTGCAGCATTTGGCATCTGGAGTCAATAGTAGTAAATATACGAATGGTGTCCACCAACTTATTCAGAGATTCAACCACAAAATCATGACCATGAGCAGATGACTCCGAATCAAATATTTTTCTAGGTGACTACTCTTCCTCAACCTGCACTAGCTTTCTTCTATATGATCCACCAACTTATTTCTTCCTAATGATATCTTTTATTGGTGTCTCCATGAGCACTTGATTCCCCTTTTCAGCTTTCGGAATGGGTTGATCATCCAGATATTCTTCCTCACTTTCTGATAATTGAACAATCTAGTATTCATCTGGTTTCTCCTTTTCTGCACCTTCTTCAAGAAAATTCTTCTCATAAGATTCTTCCTCATCAGATAAAATATTCTCCTTCTCTTCCTCTTGCTTATTATCATCCTTGCTACTTTCTTTCTCAACTTTCTTTCCCAGAGGGGGTAATTTTGTGGATTCATCCTTTTCTTGATACTCTTCTACTTGCTTGATCAAATCATCAAGATCATCACTTCCTTCTTCTTCTTCTTCCTCTACTACCTCTTCTTCTCTTTCAACAACTTCTTTTTCTTTAATCTTTTCCAGAGTGGATCATTTCTTCCCAGGGGTCTTAGGTAAAGATGGTTGGACATCAAAGGTTTTCTGAATAGGAATCTTCTCAGAGGCTAACTCTGTTTCTTTCAAAAGAGATTGAATAATCTTATCTTCTGACATTTTTTCTTCAAATTCTTTTCCTTAACTTGCTTTTCTAAGTCATCAGTAGCTCTTTCCCTTAAGTCCTTTGCCTCAGCAGGGTCCAGTCCAAACTATAGATCCCATTATTTTCTCTTCTCTTTATCTTCCCTCCACTTAGCTGCCACTTCATATGGATAAGCTTTCTGTTTTTTCAGCTTGGGAGGTGCGGATTGGGTTTCCTTAGACTTTGGAGTTTTGTCCTCAGCAACCACTTACTTAAGCTTCCTCTTCTTAGAAACTTTCTTTACTGGTTCGGCCTTCTCTACACTTTTCGGAACGATCTCAGCCTCTTCCTCTAGCAAGCTATAAAATTCACTTGTTTCCTTAGAAAAATCCATATTCATTCTTTTTAACGTATCATCACTCACAAGCATAAGCTTTCAATTTAGAACCTTAGACTTGTAAGCAACCTTGAAAGAATATAAGCATCGAACTATCATCTTTGATAATAAGGCAAGGTACATAATAATTTGAGCTCTCAAGTTTCCTTCCTTGATATTCTTGATAGTCACAAGGACATGCCTCATCAGATTTATTTTTCTTAAATTCACCAAGAAGTCTAAGAATTAAATATCACTTTAGATGTACCAAAATGAGTAACTTCACATTTCTTCCATATTCAATTAGTTGTTTCACAAGAAGAAATTTGGCTATATATATTCCTAGTCATTGAACCCAGTAGAATATTGTGTACCTTATAGTTTAATTGATAATCATGCTTCTCTTGGTTGGTGGAAGCACTAACTTCCTTATGAGGAATTTTATACCCACCGGTAAGAAAAACAAAGTTATCTACCCCAGTATTGATAACGAAATTATTCATTCGATCTCTCCAATACTCATAATCATTACCATCAAAAATTGGTGGTCTTGTAGGATTTAGGTTGTCAATGGAACCAACGTTCATTCCTGTCATCTTTAAGAAAACTTTCTACACAGAAACCTGTTAAACACAAAAGTTCGGATTCAAGGAAAAATATTCCTAAGCAAGAAAAATATTGAACAATGAAAAACTGAGAAAGAAAAACTTATATGTAAGTATAAGTATTTCAAAACCTTGGCTCTAATACCAAATGTAATATTGGTATAGAGTATGAGGTTTCCAACCTCTGATACCAATTGTAGGATCAAAATAATGATGTAGATGCTCAATATACAAGAGGGGGTTGAATTGTATACTTTAAAAATTTCCTTAAAAAAGGAAATATCTAAGTTTAACAAAGTTAAACTAATCAAATTTACAACACCTATAATCAACAATGAAAGATTGGGACAAAGTGTGAAGTTACAAACTTCTAGTTCTATGCACTTGCTTGAATCTGGAAAGTGATTCTGAAAAACAGGTTCCGGAAATATGGATCCAGAAATTGAAACTTAACCAAAGTTTACAAAGTGAGATTCTACCTTAAAGCGTATAGAATCGAAATGAATCAGAGTACACATGTAAGGAAATATAAGAAGGTTACACTTTCCTTACAATACACAATGAAGCGGAAAAACAAGTAGTACAACTAAAGGTAATAAACAATAACTCTTTTAACCCAAATAGAAGGGTATCCACAACCTTGGATAAAAGTACCTTGATTTATACTTTCAAGTATGTCTGTCTTACCCACACCTGGGTAAGCCCTCGATATGAAGATCGGAGTCTCTGTCTTGCTATCCCCGCAAGCCCTCAACTTCAAGGTAGTTGGAACCTCTGTCTTCCTCAGCAAGGAATCCCTCGAACTTCAAGGAAGTCAGCACCTCTGTCTTCCTATACCTGGAAGCCCTCAAATGTAATCACCAACATTCGGAGTCTCATGAAGCAATCTAAACGAGCAGTTTAGTACACACAAATCATGAAAAGATTCACTCTCTAGAAATCGCCTTAACAGCGTGTGGTCTCTAGAGTGATCAACTTGTTAGCAATTATTATGATCTCTTTCAAATGATCACTTATTTATAGGCTCGGTTGGAATGATCGGCTCCCTCCTCCAATGGTCATATTTTCCTTAAATTTCGAAGGGACCTACACATGTGTCACTAAACCAAAGGTTTGTTAGAAACAGAATGGACGACATCGTTTTATAACAAAACATGTATAAATGAATGCATGATATCGTTTTGTAATGGAGTATATGTAAGCATAAGAAAAAATAACGTTCAGAATGTAAGAAAATAAAATTTTGGAGTCTAAAAAAATGGAATTAGGAGTCTACAATAAAAAGGATATTCGGGTTCTATTTTATAGGAATTTGGAACCTGAATTCTGTGGGAATACGGAGTCTGAATTTCTAAGGAAAATTGGATTCTGGTTTCACTAGAATTCAGAATCTGAACTTACAAAGTTCGGAGTCGAACTAGTAAAATTTCGAAGTCAAAATCATAAAATTTTGGAGTCAAACTAGTAAAAGTTTGGAGTCGAACTCATAAAAGTTCAGAGTCGAACTAGTAAAAGTTCAGAGTCAAACTCATAGAAGTTCAGAGTTGAACTGGTAAAAGTTCAGAGTCGAACTAGTAAAAGTTCAGAGTCGAACTGATAGAAGTTCGGAGTCCATAATTTGGAGTGAAACTATATGAGAGTTCATATCCAGAATTCAGAATGGAACTTTATTAGAGTTCATATCCCTAATTCAGAATGAAACTTCATTATAGTTCATATCCAGAATTCGGAGTGGAACTTCATTACAGTTTCTGTCCAGAATTCGGATCCTAAAACAAAATGCTTCATATCTTAGCATTATATGATTCTGAGGTTTTAGGTATGAATCTGATTTCTATACTTAAGAAAAATATTTATATGTATAAGAAAATCTAGGTTAGGGTAAATTTCCTTAAGGAAGAAAATTTTCCTTATAGAAGTAAAATATAGATTTGCTTAAGTATAAGGTGTTTGTGATTTTCAAAACAAGAAGGAATGGAAAATTCATAAGGAAAACCTTATTGAATCAATAATAAATCCCTTATCCAGTTTTCTAAACTCCATATTGATAAAAATAATACTATATTGACATTAAATGAACCCTAGTAATATTAAAATCATCTCTTGGACCTCTCAATTCAAATCAAATTTCTTCATAACTGCTTCAAATAATTGTGGTAATTATTAAAATAATTCCAAAACCTTTTAAGATTGTTTCAAAGTCTTTAAACAAAATAAACACTCAATATATATATTTTATATAACCTCTTATTCATTCTCAACTCCAAATTCAATTTGGACTTCATAAATCATCATCCAAGATATATAAAACACTCTAATAAGTACCTTTAATTCTCAATCACTCAAGGATGGATTATAAAAAAATCAGCTAATTTAGGATCTTCCCACTAGCTAGATTCTTCCAAATATCTTTCCAAACTATTATAGATAACACCTCTACACCTTCAGTTTTTATCATTAACTAGACGACTATTTCTCCAATTTTATGATGTATCCTTTTTCATTATGCATAATGATAGTAAATCACTCCATTAATGGATAATACATTTATCTTAAATAACATTTGTCTCTTAACTCCTTGAATATTAGTGAAATAATCACCTAATGTATGTGTTTCCCACTGGAATTCGTCTAGTTTTTTATCAAAAGGTTGCCACTTCACATCCTTTGGGTGGTTTATTTATCCATTATCCAAGAATTCTTCTTTTCATTATTACATTGACAAAGAAAATAAATCTAATTGACAAAAAATACAATTCATTCTTCACACACATTCGATCTGACTTCAAGTATTTTCATTTTAATATATTTAGTAATCACACATTATATGATTTTGTTTTATTTTTAATATTCAATATTCATAGATATAAATAATATTTAAAATTAAATAGTTAAAAAATACATAATATTTATACATGGGACAAAGAGAAAAAATAAAAATATTTGTTCATTTATGATTCACTTAAACAATAAGATATTATTTAAAAATATATATATGCGGTTTTGGTTTATGAGATGTGTTATTTTTTCAATATGTTATATGATATATTTATATCATAAAATATGAAATCATAATATCAATTGATTATAATTGTGTTGTATTTGATGATTTTTTCTCAGTTAAATTTTAAAAATGCTAATATTTTTTATTATATTTTTTTATTATATAAAGATTGTATTTTATTTTTAACATATTTTTATTGAATTTATGTGAATTTTTTTTATAAATATATTTATCAATTGGACACAAATAGATAAAAGTTGAATTAATTTACCCTGAAATGAACTTCAATATATTAAGGGGTTGTAGGTTTTGTTTAGATTTTGAACTTTTAAATCTATCTATAGATGGAAGAATAAAATTTTCATGTCCTGATTGTAATTTTAGATGATGCTTAAAACGATATAAAGTTCATAAGCGCTTGATATTGAAATAGTTTCCTAATGGATACATGAGATGGATTTGGAATGGGAAATTGGATATTTCTGAAATCTCAACATGTTTCCATCATCATAATGATCAACCTACTACCCTGATAGTGGAAAATGAAACTCATAATTTGATTAATGATGTTTTTTACATTATAAAATAACATGATGAATATATCAACATATCAGTGGAGTCTCTTTCTAATTTTATAGAGATTAATACAACATAGAAGGTAACTAGGAAATCAAATGAATTTTATAAATTAGTGGAAGATGGAAATTAGGATTTATATGAAGGATGTATCAAATATATAAATTATCCATTCTACTAAATTTATACCATGCTAAGTGATTATGTGGAATTAGAGATAAATCAGTATAGATGATATTAGTGTTGTTTCATGATGCATTTGTTCGAGCTAAGATCCCTATATAATTTTATGGTATGAATAAAGTTATTAAAAAACCTAGTCTCAATTATAAAAATATACATACATGTCCCAATGGCTTCATATTGTATCAGGGATAATATTCAGATAGAGAATAGTGTAAAAGATGATATACTTATTGATGAAAATTAATGAATTGTAATGAAATATTTAATAAATTTACTATAAATAATAATAGAGATAAAATTATTGCAAGTTTTTACATTACATTTCAATAAAAACAATATTTCAAATATTTTTCATGTATTCTAAAATTACATACCAAATGAAGTGTCATACTATATAAAACAACAATAATGAGTTTATATGACATCCAATAGATTTGAAAGCATGGAAATCCTTTGATTATTTATATCCAAATTTCTATTCAGATCCTAGGAATGTTCATTTGGGATTAGTTACTTATCAATTTAATCCATTAAAGTCTCTAAGTACAACTTATAATATATGGAAAGTTATTTTGATCCATTACAATCTACCTCCATAGATGTTCATAAAACATGTTCCATTATTTTGATGTTCATTATATGAAATAAAATATCTTTAAATAACATTGATGTATAACTTAAACCTCTTATAGAATAATTTCAAGAGTTATGGGATAATATTGTAGATACATATGATGCATCGATAGCCAAAATGTTCAAAAATGTATTTTTATCTAATATGGATTATTAGTGATTTTCCTGGATTATGAAAACTATTTTTTTGAAACACTCACATTGGTCAATCATGCCTAGTTTTTTAATTTGAATTCGATCCAAGAATACTACCATATAGAAAAAAGTGGTGTTTCTTGTATCGTTATTGATTCTTGGATACATCTCATAGATATCAGTTTAAAAATTCACGATTCTATAGAAAACATGAGTTGAGGAAACCACTATTAAGGTTAGAAATAATATCGCAATTATCAATTATTGATGCATAATTTGGAAGAGTATTATTTGGAGGATTTTTGGAAAATATTTCAAAACTTTTCAGATATATTTAGTACCAAACAATGGAAGAAACATGTTTTTTTTAAATTACTTATTAGGAATTTCAATTATTACACCATAATCTTGATGTTATGAACATTGAAAAGAATGTATTTGAATTTTTTTTAAATATTGAATGAGAAGAAAAAATAAAATGATCATCTTAATTCTTATAAGGAATTGGAAGAAATCAATATAAAGTGTTATTATTGAGAATGATAATGGAAAGTATCCTAAATAAATTTTTTCATTTAAAATTTAAGAAAAAGATTGTTTCCTTTGAAGACTGAAAAATGTTAAAGCAGTTGATGGGTATTCAAGTAACATTTCAATATTTTTTTTAATTTAAACATCGTAATAATAGACTTAAAAGTCATAAATCACATTTTTTTATGGATAAATTTATACATTTGGAATTATATAAATTATTACCTAATAAAATAACAATAGTTGTAATTGAGTTTTTTTGATTTTTTAGATAGTTTTGTGAGAAAATTTAAAATCACATTAAACTTAAAAACATCAAGAAATAATTGAAATGACACTTTTTTATTTATAGATGATATTTATCCAATAAATTTTCACTTTGAATATTCTTCTAACTGTGAATTTGACTAAGGAAACTAAAGTTGTTTGGATTATACATTATCGATGGATACATCTCAAAGAACAGTATTTTCATCTTACTTTTTTATGATTACTAGATTAAAATTGTTATACTCATTACATATATGTTTTATTCTACTATGTTACTTTTTCATTAGGTATATAGGTCATCTGAAGCCTTTAATAGAAAATAAAGATCAACCAGGAGGATCTATTATTGAATGTAATATAGGAGAAGAGTGTCTCTCCTTTTTTTGGTATTTAGATGATATTGATACATTATTAAATTGAGTTACATGCATTGATTATAACACAAATAAATTTTATTCCTTGAGTAAATCAGTAAACTTTCCAACGATATGTCATCAAGGTTGGAAAATATAATTAGTTTCATTAACACAAATAGTTTCCATACAAGAATGTGCATATGTTTTACTCAATATTAATATTAAAGATACTTTAATTGAATAATTAAAGATTAAAACAAATAGATGACCTCAAATACAAACATGAAATGATAAAGTGATAACAAAATCCATTAACAAAGTCATTATTGATTGGTTTTCACATTATGTAAAATCATAATCAATTTAATTTTTATAATATGTTGATAAAATTATCTTATGTAACTAATATTAATTTATATTTTTATATGTAGATCATGAATATTGATAATAAATATGGAGTGCTTGATGATTTGAAATATTTTCCTTGAGGACCTTTGAATCAGTCTAGGAGAATCAATGCTAATAATATTAATGGATTTAAGTTTTAGATAGTTTTGCACAAAGAAGGTTCGAAAACACAAAATAGTATAATCTTCATAAAATTCATAGTATTTTAATACTATAGAAGGTTGATTAACATTATCAAATTAAATTATTATGGACAATTTTTAGTTTCATTATTCAAATGTAAGTAGATTGATATTTATAGTGGCATAAGTAATGATTTGTTATAATTTAATTGTGTTATCTTATCTTGGTTGATTGAAACTAGTGATCCTAAATAAAATGATAAATATATTTTTTATTCACAAGATAAAACGGTATATTATGTGGATGGTAGATTCAAAAAATGGTGGAGTGTTTCAGTCCATGTCAAACTAGGAGACTTGTATGATATGGGTGATAAAATTAAATAACTTTTTTGTGATATCGAGCCCCATAAATAATAAGATATTGATATATCTAACCATGATGATATAGAAATAGTTGGTATTTTAAGGGATTGTGAAGATGATGAAATCATGTTATTAGTGTAGGATAACAATAATATGGTCAATTATAAATGAATTTATTGTATTTTTAATCATATTTTAACTTATCTTTTATTTGATTATTTATAATACATGAATTCAATTAATATATATATAAAAAAATTTAAAACATTTTCTTGTTTTATATCATATATCATGTTTTAACTTGTTTTATATTCTTCTTGAATGTAGGAATTCCAAAAAAATGATTTAAAGATACAAGTCCATCTATCATAGCTCCCACACTATCAGATTACCCATATGATATGCTCCCGCCTTCATTAGGTATGCTCCTTATTTTTTAAATTATACCCTTTTTATCATTTTATTCAATCTAATATACTCTAATAGTCATCAATTATTCTCCCCAATTCCATTGAATCACCTTATGCTCCAGGGATATCATATTGATCAGATGGAGTAGCTTAGGAGTAGTCTTCGACTAAGAATATGGTGCCATAATTACCATCAAGAGGGTATTAAAGGGTAATCATTATTGGTGTATAATTTTTAATGTGAAAAAAATAATTTATTACATCTATATACTAATTTTTTAGTATATTTATTGATTATATTTAGAAAATAAAAAGACAAAAATGATCATAAATACATATAATGTTTGGATTCTGAGAAATTTTAAATTATTTGTGTCATTTGACATGTTTGTGGTGCCTATAGATAATGTCAAAGGCTTATATGGGAAGATATTGGGAAAGTTATCATGTGAGAGGACGTCCCTTCCCATCATGTATCATGATTGGATACATATTCCCATAGATTTAAAGAATGATATTTTTTAAAAATAATAGAAAGTTTCATGACAGCCTCCCTCCAAAGGTACACCTCCTGGGATGAAAAAATAAGTAAGAGAGATAATAACGCTTGAATATCACCTCCAATAGACCATGAGTTGGTGACTATAGAAAGGGTATATCCATCACACACATGAGAGAAATTACCCTTAATAAATTTTAAGTAGTAATAGATAATATTAGAAACCCACAAACTGGGTGAAAATGAATAAATATAGAAGAATTTATAATGCATGTAATGTCATACATAAATCTAATACAGCTAAAATAAAACTAGATATACCAAAATAAACCCTGGGTTGTGACCATGAACTCCAAAAACTCCTAAAAGCTACTCAAAAACACCTTTGAGATAGTAATTTCCATCCTAGTCATTGAAATATCTTTGTTGTCCTAAAAATAGTTTATATATACATAGGGTGAGTATAACATGTATACTCAGTAGGATCCTCCCTAAAATCTCTAGTGAAAAATGTAAAAGAAGCATGCTAAAGCCTAGTGAATAAACAAATGAAACTAACTCATCACTTAAATAGGTAATACTAGTTTCTTATCCTCACCATGACTCACTCACCAAGTAATGCATAGAAGTAAACCATATTCCATATAAGAATCATATATATAAATAAAGGTACACTAATTCCACTTCAACGCTATTTTTTCTCTCATACGCCTCAATTCTACACATCCTAAGCTCATCCCTCTTGTAAGTAAGTAAGCCTTGATTTGAGTTGGGCCTCAATCCTACCCACCCCAGTCCCGTACAGGGCCCAACATCTCATATTGGAATCAATACACATACCCACATCACCACCACCACCACCATCATCCCATCTAAAACTATGTGTATTTCTAGAATCCACACAGCCTATGTATGTGCATTATACATCAATCCATAACAACCCATGAATGCACACCCATGGAAAGATGAGTCCACCATATCTAGATAAAACTGTGTGTTATAACTTAAATCACTATATCCCACACATAAATGTATAGTAAACTTTGATTCATCACATCCTTGGTAGGAATTCACCATATTTCATAAGCCATTATATCCCAAGATACACCTACTTATCAATGTATAAAGAGAGATAAGGGGAGAGGGAGAAGCCAACAATTTATCCCTTCTCCATCCTAGATGTTGGAGAAACTCCCCAAAAAAACATTTAGGTTTTTTTTCCAACCAATGTGGGTGGGGTGGTGTATGAAATCAAAAAATATAGAGCAATATCGCACACATCCACAATAATAGAAACTAACCCGTCTTAGATAATATACCACTATCATCACACAAGACCCCTGACTACCACTATAAAGGTATAGATATCAAATAATAATACAATAATTAGATTCAATATAAATTAATTAATATTACCATTTCATTTTCAATATTAACCCTTTAATCATTAAAGTTAAGTTCTGATGACACTATTATTTATTTGATAGATTCTCAATCATGTCAACATCATCTGAGATCACCATGAACCAAACCCATTCATTTTTTACTTCAATTTATCATTTAAATAATTATCTAGGTACTCTAGGACTCAGTCTAAGCTACCACATAAAAGATGTATGATGTACATGGATTTTACTAACATTTTTTTATAATTTTTTAATATAGTTTTAATTAATTTTCTAACTACTTGTTGTGTTTTTAGTTTCTTTTTGTTGTATTTAATATTTTAGTTAATTTTATATTAATATTAGTTATTTATTTTCATTTTTTAGTTTTTCTTAATTTTTACTTTATTAACATTTAATATTTTATTTTTTTAGTTTAATTAATATTAGTTATTATTATTATTGGTTTATTAATTAATTATATTAATTTAACTTGTAAATATAATATATATATATATATATATTTATTTATTTATTTATATAATTCTACTTATTATTATTACTACTACTTTTATTATTATAAATTTATTATTATTATTATTATTATTATTATTATTTAACTTTTAAGATAATTAGATTTTTAATTTTTGAATTTTAAATTTGATTTTTAGATTTTGAATTTTTTTTCATTTTTACCCTCTCCCCACCTACCTTCCTTGACCCATTCCCCACTGCCCCCCTATTTCCTCACCCCCTACCTTCTCTCTCCAATCCCTCCCCCCCTCTATTATTCCCCTCGTAACCCCTGTGCTACCTGCCCCCCCTCCCCAGCCCCTCTCACGCCCGCTCTCCCCCTCCCCCCTCCCCAACCCCTCTCACTCTCGCTCTCCCCCCTCCCCCTCCCCAGCCCCTCTCATGCTCGCTCTCCCCCTCCCCCACCCCACCCCTTACCGTCACCCCTCCCCACCCTTACCGAGACACCCCTTCCCATCTCCCTCCCTTTATCCCACTCCCTCCCTCTTACAATTCATCGTCCCACCTCTTACAGTGAACCAGCCCACCGCTAGGAGAATACACACTATAGATCTGCATCACCACCCTAAGGCATGACTCCCTCAATCAAGTTGCCTCCACCTCACGCCACATCAAGAGTGGAACGGCCTCCGCTGCATCCCCAAACTCCTCTATTTCAGGTGAGCAGTTTGTGTGTGACATCATCACATGTAGAGGGTGCATTTGTTTTCATTTAGAGATCGATGGCTTGCATGTTTCTTCATGCACCAAGTATGAAAACTCAGCTGATTATTTCTTTTAGTAACACAGTTTTATTTTACATGACTTATCACCACATTACCGCATTCATTTTTATTGTCATGATGTTAGGGTAACTTTATTTATGTCAGGTTGTTGATCAAGTAATTAAAGTTGTTGTGCATGCCATTTTATGTTTTCATTTTGTGATTAATTGTCAGTTGAATTTATTTTAACTGAATTTTTATCTGTTTAAATTATTTTTACACTGAATTAATATCTGAAATTGAAACTGGCATTTTTAATATTAAGTTGATTCAGTGGTATGAGAAGGTAAACCATGTTGACATATTGTAGTGAAAATTAGTGGCACAACATTGTGAGAAATGGGTTGTGTCATTTCACCATTTAGTTTGGTACATGAACAAGTCTTCTGGTTTATTTATAACACCAGAGAATGGGACCTTAAATGAATTAGGAGATATAAAACAAGAATCTAAAACATGCTTATATTTTCAGAACTAGCGATAATTAGGCAGAATAAATATCTAATCACATAAAAAATATTATTCATGGTTGCATGGTAGTTTAATTATAACGTTAGCATCCCTAGAACATTTTGTTGATTTAGAGTTCATCGTCATTTTTAAAAGTAGTTTAATTTTTTAAATTTCTCAATTTTTAGTGTAATTAAGATAAGAATAATAATAAGATACCCTAAATTTATTCTCCATCAGAACATCATCCAATGAAATATTTTTACTGAACTACATTCTATTCTCTCTGTGGTTCAACCCTGCTCTCCACCTTTATAGTAGTGAGTTGGTTATAAAAATTTAAAAATTGGATGTGCTATGATGCACATACCAATTTTTTGACACCATTGCTGTAGATCACACGCACGTCTAGAAATAAGAAAATTTTAAGTAGTCCTTTCTTAAGGAACTATTCTCCTAAATGGTGAACACTCGTAATTCGGATCCATAGAAAAATATCCCACCCCTTAATCCACAACTTAAACATCAAAGAAAAGGAAAAGACCAAATTGGTACCTTATTTGAAAATCAAATGCATCCACAAAAGGAAAGTGTTGAGACACATATTACAGTACTTCCCAGTGGACAATTACACCCCCTCTTTCAAAAACACACTGATAATCAAAGTCCTCAGACTACTATGAGATAGAATTTGTGACCCAACATAGTCAGAGTTAGCTCAGGCATAACAAGACCCAAAATTCAAGTGACATACTTTGAATTAAAGCCCTTCATGATCAACCTACTCCAACAACATGACCAATTTCATGGATTGAGTATCTAAGACCCTTATATGCATGTGAAAATCTTTATCAAAGTCTGTGACACATTTAAATATAATGGGTTGATAGATGATGTGTTGATCCTGTTATTGCTTTTGTTCTCATTGTAAGGTAAAGCAAAGGACTGGTTGGAAAGTTTAAACCCAGAAATATTTTTCACCTGGGAATTACTAAGAAGAAAATTTCTTGATCGATATTACACAAAAACTCAATCTATAAAAAAAAGAGAGACCTCAAATCCTTTTGTAAAATTGAATATGAATCATTAGGAGAATCTTGGGAAGGATTCAAGTCCATGTTAAGATGTTGTCCTCATCATGGGATGAAGTTGGAAAACCAATTGAAATATTTCTACTATGGACTTCAACTTGAGAGTAAGTCTACAATAAACAGAGCTACTGGAAATGCATTCATGGAAATGGATCTTGAAGATCTATATACATTAATTCAAAACATGGAAGAACACAGTTTCTAGTGGCCAAAATATTTTTCAAGAATAAAATAAGAAGTGCATAAAGTTGATTCTTAGACATTCATGGATGAAAATTTTGAATCTCTCAACAAAAGGATTGACAACTTGTTAGTAAGCCCACCTAATCTAGTCCATGTTGTTCAAGCTGAACACTACCCACATTGTGTTGGACCTCATGATTATCTCATGTGCCCATATAACACATCTGATAAAAATATGTTTGAAGATAAATTTTTCATCTACAAAAAAGGAAATTATGGAAACAATTACAACACAAATTGGAAAAAGAAATAACCAAAATCAAGGTGGGAAGGAACCAGTGGGTACTCAGCCAATGAACCAGAACATGTGTCCACCTGGGTTCCCTACTCAATCTTACTTCAGAACCACCATGCAATCATAGGAGCAAGGATCTCAATAGAAATATCGACCACCATTTCATCAACAACAACAATATAAGGAGAAAATGAAAAAAAAGGACTTGGCCCCTTGAATGTGGCGGCCGATTGTCACCTATCGACCGTTCAAAGTTCTGGTGCTCTGCTAATGTGTATAGCAGCACTCGGGTCGAATCCTCGGTGATGGTACTTCGTAATAGTCGATTGTTTTTAGTTGATTGTATTTTGATTAGGGGGGTTTGTTTGCAGAGCTTAATTGAAATGATTTATGGATGATGTTTGATTTACCAAATTGATAAAGATTGGGGTGAGTTCATCATTGGGGAGTTAAGCATGTGATATCCTTGAGCCTTACTTTGTATTGCATTAAATTAACACCCATGTCATAAGTTGACGTTGATTGGAATTCCTAAGTGTGAAGGCTTTAATCCAAGCCTTAACTTAACTTAGGGTTCTAATCTCAATCAAAACTTATTTATGGTAGTGTATTTATGGTTCCAATAATCCATGGAAACCACTTGTTAAACAAAACATATCATTAATCCATGACATATTAAGTTTAACATACACAATATTAATTTAAAGAATACTCATCGAGCAAAACTCTCAATCAATTAACATCCCCAAATTATAACTCACCCCAATGAGAGATTTACTCAGCCATTTGGATGTTTAATAATCTGGTAATATATGTTTATGGTGATGAATTATAAAGAGAAGAAAAAGAAAGGGACAAGATAAGAGTAGTGTGCCGAACACACACACGAAATAATTTAAGAATCAAAAATGGAATTTCGATTGAATGAGGAAGCTTAAGAAGGGAAGGGGATTGAACTGAATTTAAAATATTTTAAGAACATTAATATTAAAATACAGAAGGTGGAAGAGAATAAGAGATATTGAATAAGTAACTTGCATTAAAACAGAATTACAAAGAAAGAGAATTACAAGATTACAAAAATGAAGAACTCAAAAGTAAGTGAAAAGAAAGAGAGGAGGAAAGGTCTCTCAAGTGAAAACTTGAGTATGGCAGGTCCTCCCAAGCCTTTGGAAAAGCTTTGGTCGTGCCAATGTGATCTCCTCTCTTCTGAAATGCCAACCCCTCTCAAGGAGAGAAGGGAAGAGTATTTATAGCCCAAGGAGTGGACTGTTTGCATTCCCAATCTGTCCCTCCACTTGCATCGCCAATTTGACAATACAGACAGCCGAATCTTCAAATATCTTCTTCTTCAAAGTTGTAGGCAATAATGTTGGCCGACTACTCTCAAAATTTGGAGTCATTTTGACGTAAGGATAAAACTTTATGGCCGGTTGAATAAACAAACTTAAACTGTCCATTTCAATCCAGTATTTTTGAAGTCCATAATGTGAAAGGGTTTTTGAATATTAAGATGCCTTCAAATCCGAATGGTTTCTTCAACAAAGTCGGCCGGCTACATCCCCTCTTTCACACTGAAAAATCTCAGCTCTCTTGGATGATTACATCAGGAGATATGTCATGCATACTATACTGATTTTCATTCTCGTCCAGAATGGTGGGCTGGACTTCAAAGGTTTATTTGGGCCCCTTGTACTTGGATTTGGGCCATGCAATTTTTATCCAAGATGCAATGTAGTGTCCCCCTAATTATGGTGGAGATTTAAGGTCTTTGGACTTCTCGATTGAACCCAGTAAATCAATCTTCATGGATGGTCCAGTTTGTTCACAGATTCTTTGGTCTTGTTTGTGAGGACCATATGACCCTTCAAATGGCAGAATTGGCTCATGGTTCCTTCTAATGAAATGTTTTATATTGAAAGGAGAATCCTAAAAAACAATAACCACACAATTTGGATCAGTATAGTGATAGTTATAATTAAAACATTAAACTGACTCAATTTGACTACTTCTAAAAATGCTCAAATATTATACTTAATATTAAAACATTAATATTTCACACAAATTATGCACATTTCATATAAAATAAGTAAAGGGGGAATATAATAAGTCATGAAAATATTAATAACATCAACTCCCCCACACTTATATTTGCGCGTGTCCTCATGTGCAACAAATATAAAAACATGACAAAATCATTTTCACTCACCAACAAATATTAAAATTTTGTTTTCTCCAATCAGGGGAGGTTTAGAATATATCACTCATCCATATTGAATTCCATCACAAATTTGGTTCACAATAATGCATCAGAAACAATTCATTTTTTCATGTTCAAGGTTTGAATTGGAAAATGTAGGCACTCAAAACTTACTCCTCTCAAGATGATAAAAATGTATTTTAGGAGGTTCACTCATTCACCAACAAAAAGTGAAAATCAAGAGTTTGTAAGAGCTCTCAGCTTCCATTCCCAAATCTAATGTGTACAAGAATCAAGAGGTCTTTTAAGGGGTTTTTCAGTGGCTATGGGACGGTAGGTATATAATGTCCAAAGGAAAAGATGGGATAAAAACACCAACATGGAAAAATCAATGCACATTTTTTTGAAATTTGATTTGAAAGGAAATAGAAACACATATTTACAAGGGCATGAATGTGTGATGAATGAAAAGTGATGGAGATAGAAAATGGAATAGGGTGAGATGATGGAATATGTACAACATGGAAGACTTCCAATAATGACACAATACAAGATGATTCAAGTGTTCTTTTTTTTTCTTTTTTTTTGCTTTTTTTTTCGAAAGTTGTGATTGAAACAAGTCTCACAGTCATCTCCCAACCCATGTTTGATCTTCTCATGGAACTAATTTTAGTAGTTATAACACAATCAAAGGTTGAGGATGAATGATTTTTGACCCACCCAAGACACAACCCATTCCTTTTTTTTCATTTTTTTTTAATATAATTTTTTTTCATTTTTTTTTGAACACTTTTCAATGACTTTTGTACAAATGACAATTACACATATACACCCCAAAGCTCACAGAATTACAACATCTCCCCCACACTTGAATGGATGCTTGCCCTCAAGCATATGATGACACATTGGAAATCAATGAAAGTACGCCCAAAAATGAAGTCCATTCCCCCCACACTTAAATTTCAATAAATTGTACAATGAAAATCCATGAAGATGTTGGGTGGGACAAGGTATTAGGCTTGTAATGTGGCTATCAAAAGAAAGGTTTTCATAGGCTCAAAGGGGCTTTCAAAAGTAGGATCAATGTAAGTGTAACGGGAGGCTATTTGGCTATTCTGATTCTCATGTGGCTTAGAAAATGCCTCTATCATATTAATGCATACAAAAGATGGAAATTCAGCTCGAAGGTCCACAAACTCAAGACTCACAATCAGTGGTGAAGACACACAATGAAAAAGATGGCCATAGATGACCTTGGCATGAAGGCTAATGTTATTCCTCACGGTAGGGGAGAATCATTTTCCACCAAAAATTGTTCATTCAAAATGTTTGTTATTGACACAAAATTGTTTACCCAAGTTTGAGATAAAAATTCAATATATTTGAGTTTAAAACAAGCCTTTTGACTCCCAAAAATGGTTGGACAAAATTTCAAAACTAGATGGTGAGTAAGCATGACTCTTTTTTTGTAATTTTTTTAAGTAATTGTGTTTTTTGTTTTTTTTTTAGTTTTTAAGGTTTTTTTTTTAAAAATACACACCCACACAAGAAAGATAAAAAGAAAGGGTTTGATGAATAAAGTGGTAACAAAATGAAAGAGAGAGGAAGAAGAAGAAAGAGGTAGAGAGAGGAAGAGATAGAGAGAGAGTTAAAGGGAAAGAGGTGCCCCCTGGTTTGGATTTGGTGGGTCGCCATTTCCATCTAGTGGTGGGTCAATGGAAGTCGATGTGGAACCTGAAGTGAATGGCCTCTCATGGTGATGCTTTAACCGGTGTCCATTTACCGTGAATGTTCTTTTTGAAGAAGGGTCTTCGACTTGCACTGCACCAAATGGGTAAACATTAGTAATAATAAAAGGTCCATCCCAACGAGAATTGAGCTTACCTGGGTGAAGTCGAAATCGAGAATTGAAGAGCATTACCTTTTCACCTTCATGAAATACCTTTCGAAGAATGTACTTGTCATGGAGTGACTTTGCCTTTTCTTTGTAGAGAATGGAGTTCTCATACGAATCGAGTCGAAGCTCCTCCAATTCAGTCAACTGCAACAATCTTTCTTCACCAGATTTTTCACAATCAAAATTACATGTTTTGACAGCCCAAAATGACTTATGTTGGATTTCAACTGGTAAATGACAGGCTTTACCAAAGACTAGCCTAAATGGAGACATCCCAATGGGTGTCTTATAGGCTGTTCGATAGGCCCAAAGTGCTTCACCAAGTCTATCGGGCCAGTCTTTTCTTGTGGGCTTAACAATTCTTTCAAGCACTCTTTTCACTTCTCTATTAGAAAGTTCAGCCATTCCATTTGTTTGAGGGTGATATGCAGTGGATTTTTTATGTACAACCCCATTCTTTTTCAAAAGTGACTCCATGGTTCTATTACAGAAATGAGTTCCTAAGTCACTTATCAAAGCACGTGGTGTTCCGAATCGATGGAAGATATGGGTTTTGAGGAACTCACTCACAGTTTGAGCATCATCTTTCCTAGTGGGTTTGGCCTCGACCCACCTAGAAACATAATCGACCGCAAGAAGAATGTATGAGAATACATTGGAAGGGGGAAATGGTCCCATGAAATCGATGCCCCAAACATCGAAAAGCTCACAGAAGATTAATGGCTTTTGAGGCATTTCGTTTCTTTTGGAAATTGTGCCAAACTTTTGGCAAGTGGGACATGATTGACAGAACTCATGTGAGTCCTTGAAGAGTGAAGGCCAAAAGAATCCAGAATCTAGGACCTTTCGAGAAGTCCTTTGTGGTCCAAAGTGGCCACCTCCAGGCATTGAGTGGCAGAATTCCAAGATGGAGAATTGTTCAGTTTCATCAACACATCTCCTAATTACCATGTCAGCCCCAGTTTTCCAAAGTTTATTATCTTCCCACAAATAATGCTTTGAATCACTTTTCATCTTTTCTTTTTGTTCTTTTGAAAAATATTCAGGGAAAACACCAGAAACCAAGTAATTGACAATTGGGGCATACCATGGTAACTTTGGAGTGAGAGATGAGAGGTGTTCAGTTGGAAATTCAGGATCAATTATTTCAGAATGAGAAGAATTAGAAATTCTACTCAGGTGGTCATCCACAGGGTTTTCTTTTCCAGGTTTATCTTTTATCACAAGGTCAAACTCTTGGAGCATTAAAATCCATCTTATTAGCCTTGGTTTGGAATCACTTTTCTTAAGTAAGAACTTTAATGCTGAGTGGTCCGTGAAGATGATGATTTTGGCACCTAAGAGATAGGGCCGGAATTTATCCAAGGCAAAAACCACAGCTAAAAGTTCTTTTTCAGTCACAGTGTAGTGTGATTGAGTTTCATCCAATGTTTTTGAGGCATAAAATATGACATGAGGAATGTTTTCTCTTCTTTGACCAAGAACAGCCCCAATGGCCCTATCAGAAGCATCACACATCAATTCAAATGGTAAGGACCAATCTGGGGGTTGGATTATTGGAGCAGATGTGAGAGCAGATTTGAGTTCAATGAAGGCTCTCTTGCAAGCCTCGTCAAAATTGAATGTGACATCATTTTGAAGTAAACGAGTGAGTGGGAGGGAAATCTTGCTGAAGTTCTGAATGAATCGCCGATAGAAACCAGCATGACCAAGGAAGGACTGAATGTCTCGAACTGATTTGGGTTCAGGAAGTGATTGGATCACCTCAATTTTGGCTGGATCAACTTGGATACCCTCTTGAGAAATGATGTGCCCTAGAACAATCCCATTTGAAACCATGAAGTGACATTTTTCAAAATTCAGCACAAGGTTGCACTTGACACACTTTTGAAGGACCAAAGAGAGTGAATGTAAGCAAGATTCAAATGACTCGCCATAAATGGTAAAGTCATCCATGAATACCTCCATGCAATTCTCAATGAATTCAGAAAAGATACTCATCATACACCGCTGGAATGTTGCAGGAGCATTACAAAGGCCAAAAGGCATTCGCCTATAGGCATAGGTTCCAAAGGGGCAAGTGAATGTGGTCTTTTCTTGGTCTTGAGGTGCGATTGGAATTTGGAAGTAGCCGGTGTAACCATCAAGAAATCAATAGTGTGACTTTCCGGCCAATCTCTCAAGCATTTGGTCAAGGAAAGGAAGTGGGTAGTGATCTTTTCGTGTTTCAGCATTCAATTTGCGATAATCGATGCACACACACCATTTGTTTTTCACCCGAGTTGTGACCACTTCTCCATGTTCATTTGTGACAACTGTTATCCCGCCCTTCTTAGGAACGACTTGAATTGGACTAACCCATTCACTATCAGAAATTGGGTAGATAATACCAGCTTGAAGAAGCTTGGTAATCTCTTCCCTAACTACCTCAAGTATTAGTGGATTGAGTCTTCTTTGAGGTTTCCTAATTGGTTTGGATGATTCCTCTAGATGGATGTGATGCATGCAAAGGGCAGGGTTGATTCCTGGAATATCCTCTAGGGTCCAACCTAAGGCATTTTTGTTTTCCTCTAACACTTGAACAAGTTGGGACTCCTCAGTTTCAGAAAGTGAAGCAGAGATAATGACAGGGTAGGAGGGATCATGGAAAAGGAATGCATACTTGAGGTGTGAAGGAAGTGGTTTTAGATCAGTTTCAGCCTTGATTGGAGAGCTAGACAAGTTAGGAGTAGGAGAAGGGATTCTAGATGGGTTTGGATCATTTTCCTCAACACTGTCCAAGGTGGAGCAGTAGAGATCAGAGTTGATGTGGGATTCAAGAGAGTTTTCAAGTTCCTCTAGATTGATGGAGTCTATGAATGAGAGGTCCACATCAACTTCACCATTTATGACTTTGTTGATCATGGTGCATATTTCACAAGATCCTTTATCATTAGAACATGAAGAACATGGTGGATTGGGGTTCGATTGAATCTTAGAAGTGTCCTCAAAAGCATGGATTGAGAATGCAGAGTGATCCTCAGATGGGTATCGCATGGCTTGGAAAATGTTGAACTTGACCAGTTGGTCACCAAATTCCATGGATAAGATGCCTGAGTGGACATCAATCTTGGTTCTCGCAGTCATGAGGAATGGTCTTCCTAGAATTAGGGGAGATCGAGAAGAGGTCGTCTCACCTTCCATGTCAAGGACATAGAAATCAGCTGGGAAGATAAGATCATTGACCCGAACAAGAACATCCTCAATTATCCCCTCAGGACTGGCAGTGCTTCGATTGGCTAATTGAATGACAATACCTGTTGGGTGCAAGGGACCTAGACCAAGGTTGGAGAAAATGGATTTGGGCATGACATTTATTGAGGCTCCAAGGTCTATGAGTGCATCATCAAAGTTGGAACTCCCTATTTGACATGGAACCGTGAAGGTCCCTGGATCTTTGCACTTCATGGGAATGGACTGTTGAGTTGAAACATTTTCAATGTTCCTAAGTTGCCTCTTATGGGTGCACAATTCCTTAAGAAACTTGGCATACTTAGGGATTTGTTTGATGGCATCTAAGAGGGGGATGTTCACTTCAACACGTCTAAACATGTCAAGCATTTCCGGATCAGGTTCAAAGGACTTCTTAGGCTTGGAGATGGCTTGAGGAAAAGGAATTGGGTTCCTTAGAGGAATGGAAGGAGGTGAAGGAGTGGATTCAAGTTCCTTTTCCAGCTTTTTGTTCTTTTCATTTTCTAGATCAACATCGAAAGGGGAGGTAGAGCAATCATTATGGGGCATAGCAATTTGCTTTCCCGATCTAAGTGCAATTGCACTTACATTACCCTTAGGGTTGGGTAATGGTTGAGCTGGGAGTTGGGATGAATTGGATGGTTGTTGCTGGCTAAGGTGGGATGCAAGTTGACCTATTTGGGTTTCAATGTTCTTGAGGCTAGAACGGGTGAAGGAAGCAAGATCCTCTACAGCACTTTCCCATGGTTGTTTAGAAGAAGAGGCTTGTCCCAAATTGGGTTGGCCTTGATTTTGGTTCTTGGGAAAGCGATTGTATTGGGTGGGGAATTGGGAAGGCTCGTTAGGATAGTGGAATCCAGGAGGAGGATTGTTCCTTTGGGGTTGAGGAACAAAAGGATAAGGTTGATGGATACCACCACTTTGACCATATTGGAAATGGTTTGGATTTTGAGGAGGGAATTGCGGAGGATGAGAAATGGGATTACCATACCTCAGAGGTGGGTTAAAGGTAGAAGAGAAGGGCTCAGAGTGGGGTTGGTTGAAGTTTCTAACAAACTGACCTGATTGTTGAGGGTTGAAGTTTCGCTGAGCATATGCCGCATTGAGCTCCATTGGACTAGATGAATCAGATGGATCATCTTGAAGTTGTGGACATGTGTCAGTCGGATGAGATGGAGAGTTGCATATTCCACAATTCTTGATAGGTCCAAGGAATAGTGACTGTGGAGAAGATGAGGTTGGGGCTTTGGTAGCCACCGCTAGTTGACGCACAAGACCTGTAAGTTCACTCATCCACTCAGTCATCTTGTTGGGCTCTATGGATTGATTATCTTGGGCTTGTTTCACTTGAGCATGTGCTCGAGTATGGAATTGTTGCGTGTTTGCAGCCATGTTGCTTATGAGTTCTCGTGCAGCTGCAGGAGTTTTGTCAACAAGAGCACCGCCACTTGCGGCATCAATGAGAGCTCGCTCCATAGCCAATAACCCCTCATAGAAGTATTGGATCAGAAGTTGGTCAGGGATTTGATGGTGTGGACAAGTTGCCACAAGCTTTTTGAACCTCTCCCAATACTCATGGAGTGATTCATTAGGGAATTGACGGATGCCGCTTATTTCCTTTCGGATAGAAGCTGTTCGGGAAGCGGGAAAGAACTTCTCGAGGAAAAGTCTCTTCATGTCAACCCATGAGTTTATGGAACCAGGTGGGAGGTAGTAGAGCCAAGACTTGGCAGAATCTGCTAGGGAAAAGGGGAAAGCTCTAAGCTTGATTTGTTCTTCAGAAACCCCTTGAGGTTTCATGGTTGAGCAGACCACTTGGAACTCTTTGAGGTGAAGATGAGGATCCTCACCGGCTAGCCCGTGAAAATGGGGGAGAAGATGAATCAAACCCGACTTGAGTTCGAAGTCAGCCTCTATGTTTGGATATTGAATACCAAGAGGTTGGTAATTCATATCAGGGGCAGCAAGTTCTTTCAATGTTTGTTCCCTAGGATTGGCCATATCTAATTCAATTGGTAGGGCAATGATTGGTTCTTGGGTGATTTGGTTATCCCTAATGGTCCTCCTAATTCGACGAAGAGTTCTATCAATTTCAGGGTCAAACAAATCCGAGGGATTGTTTGGAAGGCTACGGGGCATTCAGAGAGATTTTGGAAGAAAGAGGAAGACGGGTTTTTCTTTGTATTTTTTCAGTTTATGATTTTTAAGAGGAAGACGGGTTTTTCTTTGTGTTTTTTTTCAATTTTTTTAAACTTTTGTATTTTTTGGGTTTTTTTTTACAATAACCAGAAACTAATGACTACTTAAAGCACCATCCCCGGCAACGGCGCCATTTGAATGTGGCGGCCGATTGTCGCCTATCGACCGTTCAAAGTTCTGGTGCTCTGCTAATGTGTATAGCAGCACTCGGGTCGAATCCTCGGTGATGGTACTTCGTAATAGTCGATTGTTTTTAGTTGATTGTATTTTGATTAGGGGGGTTTGTTTGCAGAGCTTAATTGAAATGATTTATGGATGATGTTTGATTTACCAAATTGATAAAGATTGGGGTGAGTTCATCATTGGGGAGTTAAGCATGTGATATCCTTGAGCCTTACTTTGTATTGCATTAAATTAACACCCATGTCATAAGTTGACGTTGATTGGAATTCCTAAGTGTGAAGGCTTTAATCCAAGCCTTAACTTAACTTAGGGTTCTAATCTCAATCAAAACTTATTTATGGTAGTGTATTTATGGTTCCAATAATCCATGGAAACCACTTGTTAAACAAAACATATCATTAATCCATGACATATTAAGTTTAACATACACAATATTAATTTAAAGAATACTCATCGAGCAAAACTCTCAATCAATTAACATCCCCAAATTATAACTCACCCCAATGAGAGATTTACTCAGCCATTTGGATGTTTAATAATCTGGTAATATATGTTTATGGTGATGAATTATAAAGAGAAGAAAAAGAAAGGGACAAGATAAGAGTAGTGTGCCGAACACACACACGAAATAATTTAAGAATCAAAAATGGAATTTCGATTGAATGAGGAAGCTTAAGAAGGGAAGGGGATTGAACTGAATTTAAAATATTTTAAGAACATTAATATTAAAATACAGAAGGTGGAAGAGAATAAGAGATATTGAATAAGTAACTTGCATTAAAACAGAATTACAAAGAAAGAGAATTACAAGATTACAAAAATGAAGAACTCAAAAGTAAGTGAAAAGAAAGAGAGGAGGAAAGGTCTCTCAAGTGAAAACTTGAGTATGGCAGGTCCTCCCAAGCCTTTGGAAAAGCTTTGGTCGTGCCAATGTGATCTCCTCTCTTCTGAAATGCCAACCCCTCTCAAGGAGAGAAGGGAAGAGTATTTATAGCCCAAGGAGTGGACTGTTTGCATTCCCAATCTGTCCCTCCACTTGCATCGCCAATTTGACAATACAGACAGCCGAATCTTCAAATATCTTCTTCTTCAAAGTTGTAGGCAATAATGTTGGCCGACTACTCTCAAAATTTGGAGTCATTTTGACGTAAGGATAAAACGTTATGGCCGGTTTAATAAACAAACTTAAACTGTCCATTTCAATCCAGTATTTTTGAAGTCCATAATGTGAAAGGGTTTTTGAATATTAAGATGCCTTCAAATCCGAATGGTTTCTTCAACAAAGTCGGCCGCCTACATCCTCTCTTTCACACTGCAAAATCTCAGCTCTCTTGGATGATTACATCAGGAGATATGTCATTCATACTATACTGATTTTCATTCTCGGCCAGAATGGTGGGCTGGACTTAAAAGGTTTATTTGGGCCCCTTGTACTTGGATTTGGGCCATGCAATTTTTATCCAAGATGCAATGTAGTGTCCCCCAAATTATGGTGGAGATTTAAGGTCTTTGGACTTCTCGATTGAACCCAGTAAATCAATCTTCATGGATGGTCCAGTTTGTTCACAGATTCTTTGGTCTTGTTTGTGAGGACCATATGACCCTTCAAATGGCAGAATTGGCTCATGGTTCCTTCTAATGAAATGTTTTATATTGAAAGGAGAATCCTACAAAACAATAACCACACAATTTGGATCAGTATAGTGATAGTTATAATTAAAACATTAAACTGACTCAATTTGACTACTTCTAAAAATGCTCAAATATTATACTTAATATTAAAACATTAATATTTCACACAAATTATGCACATTTCATATAAAATAAGTAAAGGGGGAATATAATAAGTCATGAAAATATTAATAACATCACCCCTCCTACAACACAAGGTCAACAAGATTGGGGAGAAACTATAACAATATTAATGATGTAAAATCAATTGAGTTTTGAGTTACAAGATATGGAAACCCAAAACTTGTAGAAAAACACCCAAAACTTGCAAACAGTAACCCAAAACTTGCAGAGAAACACCCAAAATATGGAAACAGTAACCCAAAACTTTCATAAAAACGCCCAAAACTTGCAAAAATCCATACTCAAAATTGAAAATCAACTCATTTAGATAGTCCCATAAATGCATAACTGACAACAGGTAACTCTACCGAGTAGCATAAGAGTTAACCCAAGAGAAGATAAAATATATATCACATTGCAAAGTGGCACATGGCTACCAGACCACCAAATTCTTTATGCTCAACTAACAAATGAGATGCCTACACCTTCCACAAATAATGGTGACTCAACAAATGAAGAAATCCAACTTGAAGCTAAAGAGTAGTAAGATCAAAAAAATTGAAAAAATTGAAAATGAGAGAAAAGAAAAGGAAAATGATGCACTCAATTAAAGAGTGAAAGCTCACATACCATCTCCTCTACTTCTAAAAAGGCTTAAGAAAAGGAATTTGAATGCTCCATTTTCAAAATTCATGGAGATGTTCAAAAAGCTTTACATAAATATTTATTTTGCGGAAACCATTACACAAATGTACCACTATGAAAAATTTATCAAGGTGATTCTATCTAAAAGAAGAATAATAGATAATGTGGGAATAGTCATAATTCACGACGAATATTCATCATTCATATCCAGGTCCATACCTTCTAAACTAAGATACCCTAGAAGTTTTATTATTCCTTAAAATATTAGAGGATGTTAATTTGTAAGAGATTTGTGAAACCTCAGAGCTGTTGTAAATCTCATGCCATCTAGAGTCCTTGAAGAACTGAGCATCACAGAATTAAAGCCAACGAGGGTCGCCTTGCAAATAGAGGACCAATCAGTGAAGTATCCTCATGTAATTCTAGAGGGCGTTCTCATCAAGGTTAGTAAATATTAATACCCTGTTGATTTCATTTTCCTCGATATAGAAGTAGATAAATACATCCCACTCATTCTTGGGAGGCCATTCTTAGAAACATTCAGAGTACTGGTTAATGTCAAAGAGGGAAAATTAATTTTTAGAATTGGGGATGAAAACGTAACATTTGGTGTCCTAAAGGATATAAAAAACCCTCTACATCAGACTGTCATTTCATGGATATGATTGAAGAATGGGATGAGTGAGAAAGAGATGTGATGAATCTTGGGGATTTATATGATGAAAATGAAGAGTATACTGAATCAATAGAGGTAGTGAAATTCATCAGAAACATAGTTGATCCCTTAAATAGGCAGGAGTTCACCTCCATGACTCCATCACTTGAAAATCCTCCAACACTTGAGCTTAAACCTCATCCACCAAACCTGAGACACAATTACTTGGGATATTTAAACACATTTCTAGTCATCAAAAATTCCAATATTTTGAGTGAACAAGAAATAAAATTGCTCAATGGCCTGTCACAAAGGAATCCAAAAATAGGTTGGATGATTTTTTATTTAAAAGGTATAATTCCTACCATCTGTACACATAGAATACATATGGAATATAATTTAAAAACTTTTAGAATACCACAAAGACACTTAACACATCCAATTAAATAAGTATTAAAGAAATAAGTCATTAAACTTATTGATGTTGATTTATAATTTTTTATCTCTGATAATCAGTGGGTCAACCCATTGAAAGTGTTACCTAAAAAAGGTGGAAACACAGTAGTTGAGAATGATAAAGGAGAATTGATAACCACAAGAAAAATGACTGGATGGAGAGTGTGTGTCGACTATAGAAAATTGAATGATACCACCAGAAAGGATCACTTCCTATTACCCTTTATTAATAAAATCTCTGAACAATTGGTAAGAAGAGATTACTATTGTTTTCTGGATGGATACTCTGGCTATAATCAAATAGTTTTTACAATAAAATATCAAGAGAAAAGAACGTTCAATTTTCCATATGGTACAGTTTCTTATCGGATAATTCCTTTTGTAATGTGCAATGTGCCAGCCACATTTCAACAATGCATTATGGAAATGTTCTATGACATGATTGAAGAGTTCTTGGAAATATTCACGGATAACTTCTCTATGTTTGGAGATTCTTTTGATGAATGTTTGAAAAATTTGGATGAGTTTTTTTTAGATGTGAAGAAAATAATCTAGTGCTCAATTGGAAAAAATCGCACTTCATGGTATAAAGTGGGATATTTTTACATCATAAAATTTCAAAGAAAGGCATTTAAGTTGAATCTTACAAGATCAATACAATCTCTGAGCTACCCATGCCTACTTCAGTTCATTCAATTTGAGGTTTTCTTAGGCATGTTGGATTCTACCAACATTTCATTAAGGATTTATATATTATTGTTCGTCCCCTTACCACACTATTTGGAAAAGATGTCACATTCCACTTTGGACTTGAATGTTAAGAAGCATTTAAATTATTAAGGTAACATTTGGTTGAAGCCCTGATAATGATTTCACCGGATTGGGAGTAGCCATTAAAGCTAATGTGAAATTTCAGTGACTAGGAATTCGGTGCTGCCTTGGGACAAAGGAAATAATGGATCTTTAGAAAAATCTATTATGTTTGTTGTGATTTGAATGGGCCTTAACATAATTACACAACAATTGAAAAAGAGCTGCTAGAAGTTGTCTTCGCTTTTGATAAATTTTGATTTTATCTACTATTCTCCAAAGTCATTGTCTATACGGATCACTCTGCCATGCGGTATCTGATTACCAAGAAAGATTAGAAACAAAGACTCATTTGATGGAAATTGTTACATCAGGAATTTAACATTGAATTCAAGGACAAAAAAAGCTCTAAGAATGTCATTACTAATCATTTATCACACCTCAACCATGACACAAGTGAACTCAATGTGGAACTAATCAATGAAAAATTTTCTGATGAACAACTCTATACCATTGAGACAATCACACCCTGGTATGTTGATTTCATGAATTACTTAGATTCAGGAATGGTGTACCTAGATTTCTCAAAGAAACAAATAAAAAGATTTTTGAATGAAGCACACTATTACTACTGGGATGATCCATTACTTTTCAAGGATGGTGCGGATGGGATTATTAGAAGATACATCCTAGAAGAATTTGATAGAGTTTTGAACTTTTTCCATGGTAGAGAAGTTGGAGGACATAATGGAATTCATCGAACAATTATCAAAGTCTTAAAATGTGGTTTTTACTAGCCTACCATGAATCATGATATTCAGGAATTCATCAGGAATTGTAATAAATTCCAAAGAAATGGGGGTATAAGCTGGAAGTGTGAAATTCCATAACATTCAATCATGGGAATTGAAATTTTTTACATGTGGGGAATCGACTTCATGGGTCCTTTTCCAAAATATTTTGGAAAATCATACATCCTTATTTGTGTGGACTATGTATCAAAGTGGGTATAAGTTGAAGAATTTTCATAAAATACTACTTGAGTTGTCATGAAATTTTTAAAGAAACACATTTTTACCTGGTTCAGAATTCTAAGGATTGTCATCAATGACTGTGGTAACTACTTCAATAATGCATTGTTTAAAAAAGATAATGACTCATGATGGATTTTACCACTACATGAGCACCCCATTCTATCCATAGACCAATGTCCAAGCTGATTTTTCAAATAGATATATTAAAGGAATTTTAGAGAAAATGGTGAGTATATCTTAGAAATATTGGGCCACTAAACTTGACGATGAAATTTGGGCTTACAGGACTTCATAAAAGACACCTATTGGAATTTCCCCATATTCCTTGGTCTTTGGAAAAATCTACCACCTCCCTATAGAACAAGAAGAGAAATATTATTGGGATATAAAGAAGCTGAATTTTGATTTCAAAACTACCCAAGAGAAACAGTTTCTATAAATGAATGAATTATATGAGATCATGAGAGAATCATATGACAATTATTTGATCTATAAAGAGAAAACTCGAGCCAATAATGATAAACAGATCAAAAAAAGAAATTTTTCACCATGCGACAAAGTTCTACTCTTTAACTCGTGCCTTCGAATCATGGCAGTAAAAATAAAATCAAAGTGTTTGGGTCCTTACACTGTCACAATTGTTTTTCCACATGGTGTTATTTAAATTTATGATGGGAATATGCCTCCATTTAAGGTTAATGGCCAAAACCTCAAAATTTAACCCACTTCTGATACAATATTCTTTATTTAATAATTCCAATTACAATGAGAATTTATTCATCTAGATGAAGATGTTAAACTTATCATCGATCGAGAGACAACTCGGATGCTTCTGCATTCCTTCGTATCTATTTACTTACACTCTATCTATCTCTATATCTCTTTTTGTGGGTGCAGCTAAAAGAAAAATGTCTAGCTCCTCTGCCTCTTCCATGTTCATTGATGCACATGTTCCATCACCATATGACCTCGTACGATGGGTGACTCAAAATTTGGCTGATTTCAAGTGAAATCTTCAGGAGATTTCATTAGATATCTATGCTCAGTAGCTATCACAACCATGACAAGAAGAGATTCCATTCCTTATGCACCAGATTCAATATCACTACACTCATGAGGTGGTTAATCCCACTAAGTATCCCAGTGAACTCAATGACATCCCTACCAGTTCTTGAGAGAGGTAGAGGATTTCTAAGCTGATGGACCAAGATGATTGACCATTGTCCATCTTTTTGGATAAATATGTAAAACTTAGCACTTCTTGGTATTCAACACATGTTTTTTTCTTTTTTTCATCTTTTTCTATTATTTGTTCTAGTTTTTTTAAGAAATTAACTTGGAATGTGTGGAATATTTTTAGCTACTCTCAACATTTTTGTTCACTTGTCATTCTCCTGTATATTTTCTTCCATTTATATGATCCTTGGTGTTATCTTTATTATATGATATGGGTGTGTGTTTTCCATGTATAGATTTTATAGGTACATCATTTTTTAGCTTCATCGAATATAAATAGCCTCTCCGTGTCTATTTTCTCTTACTCAGTTTGTTTTATTTTCTCCATATTTTATGCTTCCAAACACACCATGTAAACTTAAAAAACAAAAATAAAATTTTGAAAAATGAAAAAAAAAACTAACATTCATGTCATTGATGATCCCACATGAAAGCTGCTACATTTTTTTCATAACACAATCAGGAACATGCCACATGTATCCCTAGGCAGTTTTGAACACATGATTCTTGTTTGTAATGGTTTGGTACTTGATCTCATAACTTATATTATTGATTATATTATTCCATACTTCAAAAATGATTTTCAAAAACATGTTTCTTTTTTAGACAATTATTTTCACTCATGATTATCAGTGTTGTCAAACATTTTATTTTCATACCTATGAGGATTCTGACCCCTTTTTTGAATTATCTTATGTTACTATTTTTCTTGAGCGAGTCTTGACCATGTTATGTCTTCTAGAACTTTCCATGTTTTCCATCAAATTGATATGAATTTTGAAAGTTTCACCAAAATTATAGAGGCATATGTTTGATTTTTAGCCTCGTTGACCCACTTATTCACCCATACATTTTATCATATGTGTATCCCTTAGAAGACATCAAGAATACTTTTAAGGATAATCCCATAGCTGATACCCTTCCCTGCCCATTTCTTGACTAGTTGCGTGATAATTTTCAATCCAAATGTGGGGGATAGATTTATTCATGGAAAGGGTTGTTTGATGGGAAGTGAGCCATTTGATGAACATGGATTAAAATCATATCATCCTGATCATATGTGTTATTTTTTATAGTATCCACATTCATTATGTGTATTTTGATATGGGAATATGGAATCTTTTTTGTTCCAACAATGAGTGCATTAGTGGTCATTACGCGGTAACCCTTACTTTTAGGGATACCTATAAAAGTGATGACCCATTACTCCAAGAGTTAGAAAGTTTTCTATATGAACTACTTTCACTGAAATGCTACCGTATACATGATAATTTTCTACCTTTATTGGGATATTTTCTTACATTTATTTCATGGGTTTGGGGCTAATACTCATCAGTTTTTTTCATCCTATTTTAGTGGGTTGTGTCCCTTAAAAAACATTGGATTTTCATATTATTGAGGACAAGTAATGTTTTAAGTGTAGGGGAGCAATATTTTGAGGGTGACATTTGGATTGACACCTATCATGCATTTATTTCATGATTTTACCCTATTTTTGTGCTAAAAATTATCAAATTTTTTAATGACCCACCATCCCATACCCTCAAAGACATTTGAACCTAATGTAAAGTCCTCGAGATTGGTGCTTTATTTTGATTTTCACTAGTTGATATATGAAAATAATGGCAAGCCTATGGTAAGCATGCATGTGTATGAGAATTGAGCATAGATTTGATCAAATATTTTGAAAGATAAGATTGATGGAGAGGTAGGTCACAAGATACATGATCGCATGTACTTTTTTTAGAAAGAATGAAAGTGGAAGAAAAATGATTTTTGAAAATTGAAATTTTAAATGAAGCATGATATTTTGTGGGTAAGAGAGATTGAAAAATTTTGAACTTGAAATTTGATGTTTTGATTAGTCTATGGGTCTACTTGTGTATTTTTTCTGATTGTTTTTCCTAAGAGTGAAAAAATTTAAGTGTGGGGTATTTGATGTACATGGATTTTACTAACATTTTTTATAATTTTTTAATTTAGTTTTAATTAATTTTCTAACTAATTCTTGTGGTTTTAGTTTCTTTTTTTAGTTTTTAATATTTTAGTTATTTTTATATTTTTTGGTTAATTTTATATTAATATTAGTTATTTAAATTCATTTTTTAGTTTTTCATAATTTTTACTTTATTAATGTTTAATATTATTTTTTGTTTAATTAATATTACTTGTTATTATTATTAGTTTATTAATTAATTATATTAATTTAACTTCTATATATAATATATATATTTATATAATTCTACTTATTTTTATTATTACTTCTTTTTTTATTACTAGTTTATTATTATTATTATTATTATTGTTGTTGTTGTTGTTTTTGTTGTTGTTATTATTATTTAACTTTTTATATAATTAGATTTTTAATTTTTGAATTTTAAATTTTATTTTTAAATTTTGAATTTTTATTTTTCATTTTGTTTTTTTTCCTCTTCCCACCTACTTGCCTTGACCCGTTCCCTGCGCTTCCTCCCTATCTCCCAGCCGCAATCCCCTCCCCTTCTCCCTCACCTTGTCCGCCTTCTCTCTCCATTGACCCACTGCCACCCTATTTCCTTACCCCCTTCCTTCTCTCTCCAATCTCCCCCCTCTATTATTTCCCCAATAACCCCTACTATCTGCCCCCCTCCCTAGCCCCTCTCACGCCCACTCTCCCCCCTCCCCCTCCCCAACCCCACTCATGCCCGCTCACCCCCTCCCCCTCCCCATCCCCACCCCCTACCATCACCCCTCCCCACCTTTACCCAGAAACATCTCCCCATCTCCCTCCCTTTCTCTCGCTACCTCCCTCTTTCAGTGCACCAGCCCACCTTTTGCAGCGCACCATCCCACCGCCAAGAGCATCCACACCTTAGATATACATCACCACCCTAAGGCGTGCCTCCCTCGCTCAAGATGCCTCCTCCTCACGCCGCATCTGGAGTGTACCTATCTATGTTGCATCACCAATCTCCTCTACTATTCCAAGTGCATAGGTGGTGTGCGATGTCATCATGTGAAGAGGGTGCATTTGTTTTCATTCTATGATCAATAGCTTGTGTGTTTCTTCATGCACCAAGAGTGAAAATTGAGTTTATTATTTCTTTCGATAATGCAGTTTTATTTTACATGACTTATCATCTCATTACCGTGTTCATTTTTATAGTCATGATGTCAGGGTAACTTTCTTTATGTCGGGATGTTGATTGAGTAATTAAAGTTGTTTCACATGCCATGTGATGTTTTCATTTTGTGATTAATTGTCATTTTAATTTATTTTAAATGAATTTTTATCTGTTTAAGTTATTTTTAAACTGAATTAATTTCTGAAATTGAAACCGGTCTTTTTAATATTAAGTTGATTTGTTGGTCCGATAAGGTAAACCATGTTGACTGATTGTAGTGAAAATTGGTGGCACAACTTTGTGAGAAATGTTTCATGCCATTTCTCCATTTATTTTGGTACTTGAAAAAGTATCCTAATTTATTTATAACACTAGAGAACGAGAAATTAAATAAATTAGGAGATATAAAATGAGAATCTAAAACATGCTTATATTTTCGTAACTGGTGATAATTAGGTAAAATAAATATTCAATAACATAAAAGAAGATTTTTCATGGTTGCGTAGTAGTTTAATTACGATGTTATCATCCCCAACACATTTTGTTGATACAGAGTTCATCATCATTTTTAATTGCAGTTTATTTTATTTCTTTCTCTTTCTCAATTTTTTGTTTAATTAAAATAATAATAATAATAAGTTTCTCTCAATTGATTCTCCATCTGAACATCATCCAATGAAATATTTTTATTGAAAAATATTCAGTGCTCTCTTTGGTTCGACCCTACTCTCAACTTTTATAGTAGCCAGTTGGTTATAAAAATTTCAAATTGGATGCACTATGACGCACGTACCAATGAACTCATTGTGCATATCATTAAACTAAATTCTTCAGTTGAATACCAATCATCTAAATATCAATCATCCATCTCAGTATTATGCAAGCATAGAGAAGGAAATGAATATCAATGAGAAACCCATACTCTAAACTCATCCCAACCACTCGATGTCCCACACCATATTAAATAACATAAATATATCCCCTTTCATCTCTAATATTGATCATTGCAACATTCCAAGGATCCCAGCCAATTACCCACTAAAAAATCCATCAATAATATAATCCCTAGGCTTCTAGCCCATCAATCAAACTGAACATCATCCTCAGATCCCCTAGCCTCCAATCCATAGATCATAAAATGTTCCCAACCAAAACAAATATTATAGTAATAAAACCAAGCTCTAAAGCCATATATTACACATCCACTTCAAATACATAATTTTACGCACATGAAAATGACACTAAAGATATAAGATTAGGGCAGTTATGCCTCTACACAATAAAACATTCTTTCTCATATCTAAATGTTAGTTCTATATTTCTTCAAATACAAGATTATAATAAATCATTATTCTCATTCCTCTTCTATTTAAAACATAATATTCCACAAATTTATATTATTTTTAGTTTTATAGATCCTTGTAACGCCTTGAGATTTTGTGATTTTTTTTTGAATTAAATTAATCTTTTGATATTTTCACTTCACGCAACACTCAATATAGATTTTTTTTTATATAAAATCACTAAGTTTGGATTATGTTATAAAAATCACCAAGGGAATCTTCCACTACACACAACATCGATTTGGATTGCGTTACACGCAACACTAAGTTTCTAAGAAATAACACTTTATTAATATAATTATTTAAATGAGATAGTTATAACCTAGCCATTAAAAAAAGTAATATGAATATTAATAACTAATTTTTAATTTTTTCACATAAATAAAATATATTTATAATTAAATGTATAATTTTTGTAAAAATCTTTATATGTTTAAAAATATTATTTTCTTAAAGGAACTGTTTTTCATGTCCTTCCATGAATAACAACAAAATTAATTTTAGACACTTATAGAAATTGAATTTCAAAAAAATAAAATTCATTTTTTAATTTGGAATGTCAAAATTAAATTAGGGTGAATTTTTATTATTTTTCTGAGAACTTTCATTTTTTGATGAATAGTCAAAATACTACATTGTAGTTAAAAACAGTCAATTCAATTTAAATAATTTTTATATTTTAAAATGATTTTAAAGTCACAATAGAAAAATTATACATATATTAATCCAATTTAGTTAATTTTAATCATTTTTATATTTAAATTAGATATAAAAACTTATTGAACATTAGAACATCTCTTTTACCCGTCTTCTCGCCACATCCACGGGATTAGTGTTAAACTTAATTTAGTCACTTCTATGAGTTTAATTTGGAAAAATGAAGAACATGGTTGTAATAAATATGAATTTTTTTTTCTAATTAGATCAACTTAATTTTTGTTGAATAGTAACTTTAGTATTTTAATTTACCATGGTTAAGGGTAAATCAGGTAATTAAAGGGAAAAATAATATTATAATATTATTAAATTACCATAACACTTGTCCTAATTTTATTGTATGAGTTATTTTAGACCAGAATAAATATTAGGACAAAATTTTAATCTTTTTAAGCCACTTGGGTAAGAATATGAAATTTATTATATTTTATTTAAAGATAAGTTAAAAATGGCATGCTCGTGATTTTAATAAGTAAATCATTTTCAATATAGGGTTATAAAAAAGATAAATTTAACTATAAATAATCATTGGAAAAATAATAAATTTATCTTAATCAATATAATTTATTTTTTATTTTTAGTGATTAAATAATTTAATTAATGGCTTGTATAACAATGATGCAGTATTTTTTTAATTAATGGAAATATCGAATAAAAGATATTAAAATTATTAAAATAATTATAATTTAACATCATTAATGACATACATGAATTTTATAGATAAATTTATATTTTTTAGATATTATAAGTTTTTTTATAAGTTATCATGTTAATATGATATTTTTTTAAAGACAATTATTGAATAGTATCAAAATAGACATAAATGACACTTTAAAATAAATAATATTTTATTAAATGGTATAAAATTTATAAAAATATAGAATTTATACAAATAACTATAATAAGTTTAAAATTTTCATAAATGATCCATTTTGGGTTCTTTTGGAATTTTATAGTAACTATATTAATCCTAAAGAGTAAAAATCCAAATTGTCATGGTAAATGTTAAAGGGTTTAATTAAGGGTTAAATCCAAAAGATATGGTTAATATTGTGACATAAACATGTCTAAAAATAATTTGTTGATAGAATTTATACACATACTCATATTATATTATAAATAACTCACTTTGGATCTATTTTAAATCAAAAATAAATTTATATTAATTTAATATTTTAAGAGTTTACAAGAGTGCCCCTCACCTCAATTAGAAAAGGGAACCTCCTCCCTCGCTTATTCAAATCACTTTGAGCCTTCAATCTCATCCACCCCTATCAATTTACCTTCTCAACTTTTCTAGTAACATTATAGAGGTGTTTCTATTCTCAAAACACCAACTATGGTGCCTTTAATAGAAGATCTAAAGGGATCTCTCCAAAGAAGAGGAGTTTCAAACACGTACAGA
This sequence comes from Viscum album, assembly GCA_963277665.1. Taxonomy (NCBI): domain Eukaryota; kingdom Viridiplantae; phylum Streptophyta; class Magnoliopsida; order Santalales; family Viscaceae; genus Viscum; species Viscum album. The sequence goes on along the minus strand of OY728157.1, from coordinate 1,840,895,410 downwards.
GGGAATCAAACCTATGGTAAGAGATTTTTTTCTCACTATTAATTATGTGAGACACATGCATCATACACAACATATTTATTCTATGTGGTATATATACTACCCATGAATATATTTTATGAGTCTTGACCATAATAATATGGTATTTTCATATCCTTTTATTTTATTTTATTTCATGGGGCATATGATTATTCTGATTAAAATGTTGTAAGCGTTAATTCCAAAATCTCAATATTATCAGGATTGTTTATATGTAATTATCTGTTATTAAATATTTATCTTTCATGTCTATGTTTCTTAAAAATTTATTCCAAAATATTTTTACTATTCTTATTCAATTTTTTAAAGTCATTTTCATCCATGTATGACTTTTTATTAAATGGTTTGAAAGGAATATTTTTTCATTTTATTAATGAGGTACTTTTTGACATTTTTAGAAAAAGTAAAAGAAGAATGTTTTTTTAACATATACAGCATAAACATATTTTTATTCTCTCATGACGCCTTATTTCCTTGAAGTATATCTTACAAGCTTACAACATTTTTTTTTAAATAAAATGTTTTGTTTTAAAATTGTGTGGCATTTTATGAAAATAAAATTATTTTAAAAAATAAAGGATATTTCCCTAAAGAAATGTTTTAAATTATTTTTCATTATTCCATTATATGTTTTCAAATTGGATTCAAATTAAATTTTTTTTAAAAGGTTTTATGTTTTGAAAACTATTTTTTAAGGAATATTCATGTTCCAAGTGATATTTCATAATCCTTCCCAATATAAGATGACATACTTTGTTATAGTTCAAGAATACCATTCATATTATTTATTTGAATGGTTTATATTTTGATGGAATGATGTTTAAGAAAACCATTTTATTCCTAAAGTTATGACATGATGAATGATTTATGTTCTTATGGCACACATATGTATGGTTTTCATTATGTTATGGGTAGAACCTATATCTCCATCCAATGCATTGGATAAAGATTTATATCTAATGAGATATAAATGAAGGACATTTTCCACTAAGATGGTCTTGGAAGTGAACCTTGACTACCAAATATGGTTATGGGAGTGAGCCATGACTACCAGGATAGTTATGGGAGTGATCCATGAATACTAAGATTGTATGGTAAGTGAACCCATGCTACCAATATTGACTTGGAAATTATGCCTTTACTACTATAGAAATCATTATTATATACTTATGTGCCTTCCACAATTCTATGTTTTATTCCTATGTTATGATTTTATAGATCATGTTCTTTTTTTCCTTATGATTAATTTCTTATGAACTATAAATTTTTATTCCCTGATTAATGTTTATGATATTTTATATATAGGGTATGATATTCTATTTTAATGATAATTTTCTCATACCCTTATGATCATGATTATATTTACATGTCTCCCTTTTTTACCCTTACTGATCATATGATCTCGCCATTTTTCTTATCATTTCTTTTCCTCATGTTATAAAGAAAGGTTTTAATTATGGGTACTAAAGGATAAGATCTTTATGGGAGATATTGAAGATCATTCACAAAATTAGAAGAATGTGATCCAAGTTTCCAAAGGAAAAAAACTAATATAGTGTTTGGGTTTGTTTTGTATAATGTATTAAGTATTCTAGAAAAGTAATACAATGTCCATGTGTGTGAAGCTTGGGTCATTATAGTTTGTATCAGAGAGAAGGTTTAGTTAACCTTTTTAAAATAGGATAATAAAACTTAGTTATATACTAAGTGATATTTTTAAGGATATTTCTATGGATTTGTCAAAGGAAAAGTTTAATGTGTCATGATTTAGGTATCCTGTAAGTAATTTTCATGATTTTGTGTTTTTATGCTATGAAAATTATTACTCACACTATGCTTTCTGGTCTTAATAAATATAAAGAACTAGAAGGACCGAGGTTAACATTAAATGTTTCATATGTGGATGATATGGGAATTATGAATATCAATTTCCTAAATATAAATCTCATGAAGAGAATCAAGAAGGTGGTATGAGTATTGGTTACACTACTGAGGATAAAGAGACCAAAAATGATATGTGAAACATATATGATGTTCTTACTATATTATTTATATTAAACATAATAAACATGATAGGATTGAGGTTGAGGAACCTTAAGACATGATTCATATTTCATATTCGAGGAATGATTAAGATGATGAAGCATGAGTAATGGTTTAATAATAAAGTAGGACGATTGAAGTGTTTATGTAATGGTATTCAAGAATAATGTTATAGAATTTCACTTATGGTGTTATGGAATAAGGTAACATCTAATTAGTGGTCCACTTTAGTTTTTCCTTAAGTATTTAAGATCATATGATGAATGGTATTGGCAACCATGAAAATAGATTGAGGTAATAAGGGGATATTTTTGGAAAACACAAGATTAAAGGAAGGATAACCCTTAATATGTGCATGATGATGAGATAATGATATTTGGATAAAGATATGTTGGATATGAATAATTAAATTGGGCGGTAATGATTTTCTTATAATTGATTAAATATTTTTTGAAAAGTGGTTTATGCTATCACGAATGAAGTTTACAACTTTTTAGACTTAAGTAATATATCCAATAAACTTTGGAATAAGGAAACATGAATCTTTTCAATAATTATGTATGGTAATTCAGTTTATTTCCAAGTTTCAAGAGAATACATGATTAAGTTATTCATATGTTTGGAATGTGAGAACCAATAACTACCTTATGATATATGGGAGATAAATGTTAAGCTGATTTATTGCACCTCTTTCTAAAGTTTTGGATTTTCATCTCTCAAAAAGATTATAATCTTATCCATTTATAGAAAGTTTGAGTTAAGCTTCAAATAAGTTTTTGATATTGAAGTATTATCTCATCATAGGTGTATTTATACATATTTTATAACCAGTGATAACCTTTTTGTTGAAGATAAATAGAATGACCTATCGTTCTTCTCATGATCTACTAATGCTTCATGAATGAAAAAACCAAATTCATTTCTTAGAATATTTAGAAACCTAGTTAAGAGTTACTTTGGGTAATATTTATGTTTCTAAATTTCCTTTTTAAAAGTAAGTTTTAGTATTTGTTTTTAAAATGTGGGATTCCATGAAAGGAAATTTAAATTATTAAATCTTTGATATCCCAGATGAATTTTGAGGGTGAAATTCATTTTAACAGGGTAGAATGTAACACCCTGAGATTTTGTGAATTTATTTATTTTTTGAATTAATTTAATATTTTGATGTTTTCACTTTACGTAAAACTGAATATATATTTTATTATTATATAAAATCACTAATTTTTTATTATGTTATACATGCCACTAAGGGAATCTTGCACAACGCGCAACACTGACTTGTCTTGTATTACACGTAACACTGAGTTTCTACGAAACAAAAATTTACTATTATAATTGTTTTAATGAGATAGTTATAACCTATAAACTAAACATAGTAATATTAATAGTAATAACTAATTTTTAATTTTTCCATATAAATAAAAAATCTTTATAATGAAATGTATAATTTTTGGTAAATTCTTTATATGTTTAAACATAATATTTTCTTAACAGAATTTCTTTTCATGTCCTTCCATGAATAAAAAAAATTAATTTTAGTCACTTGTAGAAATTTAATTTGATAAAATAACATTAATTTTTGAATTTGGAACGTAAAAATGAACTTATGGTGAATTTTTAGTATTTTTCTGAGAAGTTTTATTTTTTGATGAATAATGAAAATACAACATTATAGTTAAAAACTATCAATTTCATTTAAATAATTATGGTATTTTAAATTGATTTTAAAGTCACAATATATCATTTATAAATATATAAATCTAATTTTGGTCATTTCAATCATTTTTATTTTGAAATTAGATATAAAAACTTATTGAACTTTTGAACGTCACTTTTACCCGTCTTCTTGCCACATCTGTAGGATTTGTGTTAAACTTAATTTTTTCACTTATGTGAATTTAATTTGAAAAAACAGATATACATTGTTGTAATAAGTATGAAATTTTTGGTCTAATAGGATCAACTTAATTTTTGGTTAATAGTAACTTTAGTATTTTTATTTACCACGGTTAAGGATAAATCGGGTAATTAAAGGTAAAAGTAATATTATAATATTATAAAATTACCCTAAAACTTGTCCTAATTTAATTGGACGGGTGAGTTTCGACTATAATCTACCTTAGGCCAAAATATAACCTTTTTAATCCACTTGGGTAAGAATATGATATTTATTATATTTTATTTAAAGGTAAGTTAAAAATGTCATCCTCATAATTTTAATAAGAAAATAATTTTTAATATAGGGTAAAGGAAAATATAAAATTGACTATAAATAACTGTTTTCAATATAATAAATTTATCTTCTTCATGATAATTTATTTTTAGTTTTTATAGATGTAAAAATTTAATTAATTCTTGTATAACGATTATGCAGTAATTATTTAATTAATAGAAATATCAAATAAATGATATTAAAAATATTAAGATATATATAATTTAACATCATTAATGATATCCATTAATTTTATAGATAAATTGAACGTATTTCTGAGATATTAGAAGTGTTATTTATAATTTATCATGTTAATATCATATTTTTTAAAAGATAAATAATGAATATTATCAAAATAGACATAACTAATACTTTAAAATAAATAATAGTTTATTAAATGATATAAAATTCATAAAAATTTAGAATTTGTAAAAATAAGAATATTAAGGTTTAAAATGTCATCAATGATCCATTTTGGGTTCTTTTTGAATTTTATAGTAACTATATTAATCATAAATATTAAAAATCCAAATTGTAATGGTAAAAGTTAAAGGGTTTAATTAAGGGTTAAATCCAAAAGATAGGGTTAATATTGTGACCTAATTTTGAGTGGATTTTAACCCATACTCATCTTATATTTTAAATAACTCACTTTAGAGCTATTTTAAATTGAAAATAAATTTATATTAATTTAATATTTTAAGAGTTTCCTAAAGTACCACTCACCTCAATTATAAAAGGAAACCTCCTCCCTCACTTATTCACATCATTTTGAGCCTTCAAGCTCATCCATCCACTAAACCCTTGAATTAAAATACTCAAACTTCAACAAAGTTGGTGACGTTGCAAAAAGAATCACCATCACATTGATCAACGCCAATGCGGATGCACGTCAAACCACCAGATCCGAATCCTGACCCACAATCGACCGCAGTAGCTATTCTAACAATGGAGGCCTGAGGAATGTTGGGATCTCCAATACTGGGCCCAATCACCTGTCAAACGTGGAAAAGGGTGAAATGAAGCGATAGTGATGGGTATGCGGAAGACCCAAAACCCGAGTTCAGGAAAAGATAATATGAAACATGTCAAATGAGGGAGGAATCCCACCAAAATATGGAAAACGACAAATGAAGAAGCAAGTCTAGAGGAACCAAAGGCGGTGGCGGGTGAGACCCAGCCCCACCTAGAGAAATGATTGCTTTATGTTGGAATTATCATGGGCTTGGCAACCCATGAACGATTCTCATGCTTCAGCGCAATTGCGCTAAAATTCACCCCGATATGGTTTTCTTATCCGAGACCATACTGGAAAACAAGGACACCAATGGTATTGCTCTGAAGTGCGGATTCCAAGGCTGTTTTCTAGTGCCTAGACAAGGCCACTTAGTAGGGACTCTGTCTCTTTTGGAAGGACAATATCAACGTCAAAATTTTGTCCTTTTCCTCACACCATGCGGCAGCGACTATTCAGACAGACTCTCACCCATCCTGGACTTTTGTGGGATTTTATGGCTGGCCATCCCATAATGATAAGGTGAAGTCATGGGATCTTCTTTGCAATATGCGACAAGATCTACTGAGCCCTATCCTCTTCGGAGGAGATTTCAATGAGATTATGTTCCATAAGGAAAAGAGGGGCGGAATCATCCATCCCTCAGTTCTGATGTCAAACTTTAAGGATGCAGTATCTAGGGAGGACCTGGTCGATCTGGGGTACAAAGGTAATCCTTTTATGTGTTTCTATGGTAATACTGAAGGCAACCGCATCGCTGAGCATCTTGATATATTTCTGGGTTCCACTGATTGGATTAATCTGTTCAGAATGTTTCATATCGACCACATGGCCCTTAACTGTTTGGACCATTGTCCAATTCTCATTGATTGTATGTGAGGCGAACGAAACAGACAACTGATCAGACCCTTCAGGTTTGAGAGATTTTGGAAAAAAGACCATGAATTTGAAGAGGTGATCCGATCATGCTGGAAAAGCACTCACATGGATGTTCGTCTTAATCTCCAACAGGTCACAGCTAGGCTGAGGTCTTGGAGTAATAATAAATTCCACCACCCTAACCAGCACTGTGAGGTCCTTGAAAAGAGACTAAACAACCTCCTCAAACAACCCACATCCAATTTCATTATCTCTAAGATTGGAGCCACACAAAGAGAGTTGGATACAGCCCCGCGTATCAAGGAAAGTTTTTGGGCTATGCGGGCGTGGGATAACCACATTAAAGAGGGGGATGCTAATACCTATTTTTTCCCACTAGAAAGCCTCGTCTAGGCATCGGAAAAACTCTATTACTTGCATCTTACAATCCAATGGAAGCAAATTTTCTTATGCCAATGGTATCCATGAGGCCTTGATTTACTATTTTTAGAACATCTTCGCAGTAGGAATCCCTTTTATGTCCGCTAAGGTTGAATATTGTATCAGACCTATGATCACCGATGAGATCAATAGGTAACTTACCAAATATGTGACAGATGACGAGATACGTCTGGCCCTGAAAAATCTTCAATCCACTAAGGCCTTGGGATCAGACAGGTTCCATGCACTATTTTTGAAACAATACTGACACATTATTGGTCCCGACATCTGCAACATGATAAAAAATATCTGGACTGGGAATACGAGAATTGCTGCCGTCAATGAAACTGTCCATGTCCTCATCCCCAAAATTAAGAAACCCCTGGTGATCCCTGATTTTAGACCTATCAGCCTCTACAATTTCTCCTACAGGATCTTCTCAAATATCCTTATCAATAGGCTGGGACCTTGGCTACCTGATATTATCTCTTAAAATCAGAGCGCTTTCGTGGCCAAGAGATTGATCACTGATAATGCGATTGTGGCCCATGAAGTGTTCCATTCTATGAAGACACTATCTATCGCAAAAATAGGAACCATTTCCTGGAAATTGGATTTGACCAAGGCCTACGATAGAGTGGAATGGCACTTCCTACGTGTCGTTATGCTGAAAATGGGTTTCTGTGCTAAATGGACAGATTTGGACATGGACTGCATCTCGACCGTTTCTTTAAAAATCAAGGTCAATGGGGAGCTCACCAGAGGATTCTCCCCATCTCGAGGCCTCCACCAGGGAGATCCTATCTCCCCTTTTCTCTTTATTCTGGTGGCTGACGTGTTTTCTAATCTTATTTCCAGGGCTGCATCCCCTAATTCTATTCATGGGGAAAAGGTCATCCGTATTGGGCCACCAGTGTCACATCCTTTCTTCATCGATGACTACCTCCTTTTTTCCAAAGCCATAATTAATGATTGTCGGGTGATCTTCCAAGCAATCCACCAGTATGAGAGGGCGTCTGACCAGTCAATCAATCATGGAAAATATAAAATTTCTTTCAGTGTAGTGGTGCCTCTTTCTAAGAGGGATGAGCTATGCGTGTCAGCTAGGATTCATATGGTTGTGAAGAATTAGAAGTATCTTGGGCTTCCCAAAGTGATCGGCCAATCCAAAAAAGAAATATTCAGATCTCTAATTGATAGGATCGAGCAAAAAATTCTTGGTTAGTCCCCTAAAGGAATTTCTAAAGGTGGAAAAGAGACCCTCATCAAAGTTTTCATCCAGTCCATTCCTATTTATTTTATGTCCCTGTTTAAGCTCCCATCATTCATCATTGACCAAATCCACACACTCATTGCCAATTTCTGGTGGGGTAGGAATGACGGAAGGAATCGACCCCAATAGATGTCCTGGGAGAGACTTTGCAAACCCAAATCAATGGGAGGTATGGGTTTCTAGAATCTTATTCTCTTAAATGATGCATTGTTGGCCAAGAAAGGATGGCTCCTGATTAACCATCCTTCTTCTCTATGTTCACGGGTTCTCCAAGCTAAGTACTTTCCCCACACAGACTTCCATGCTTCCTCTCTTGGTCCCCACCCCAGTTTCCTCTCGAGAAGCATTTGGGGGGCTAAAAATCTTCTGGATAAAGGACTGGGCTGGAGGATTGGGTTTGGCTCATCGGTCAATATCTGGACTGATCCTTAGCTTATCGATAAGGATGGTATGTGGGCTTCATCCCCCGTCCAACCAGGTCTTGAAGATGCCATTTTCAGCTGCCTCCTTTCCGACCAGGGACAAGGGTGGTGTTTGGAAAAGATCCTTAATTGGTTTAACGAAAGGGAATAAAGAATCATCCTTAGAATCCCCTGGATCCCTCACACAGGCCCCGACCATCTTTTCTGGACCAATGAAATCATGACCGAATACACAGTGAGGTCCGGCTACAGACTGGCCCTTGGCAACCCCCTAGTCGGCCGAGATGATGGACCTTGGAAATCGATCTGGACACTCAACGTTACCCTTAAAATTCACCAGTTTTGGTGGAAGATTTTCATGGGTACTCTCCCAACCATGAGCCTTCTCACTTACCGGCATATGTCCAGTTCTTCCTTTTTTACTTTCTACCCGAGCACTATTGAAACTCCTTTGCACACCATCATTCACTACCCGGGAGCTAAGCAAGTTTGGAGTAAATGGGGCTCGGCTTCTACTGGTTCACTGGCTTTGGCCTCTGACCTTCCTAATATTCTGACGTGGTGGTGCTCCTCTATTTCCTCAGCTCTCTCAAGTTCTCTTTGCACTTTGGCCTGGATTATTTGGATCCAGCGCAACGATGTCGTTTTTCATAAAGCTCACAAACCTCCTGAATTTTGGATTGAAAAGTCTTCTTCTTGGATTGAGGGCTGGAAAGACCACAATGATCATTTTATGCCAGGAGCTACCCTCACCCCCCCCCCCCTCATTGGAATCCCCCAACAGAAGGGATTCTTAAAATTAACATGGAAGCGCCTCCCCAAAAGGATGGGCTTATTTCCCTCGACCTTCTGGCCCATAATCATCTGGGGAAAATATTTGCTGAAAATATGATCCACATCAGGCTTTCTGGGAACTGGCGGTCACTGAGGCCATGGCCATCCTTGCTAGTTTGTTGCTCGCTTCGGAATGTGGATGGAGCAATATTATTGTTGAGTCTGACAGCCTTACCATTGTTGATGCTATTAACCACAATGATAGTGGGATCCAACCTTTTGGCATCATCATTAGGAGATCCCTCTGACTTGGCCAGTGCTTCTCTTCTTGCACCTTCTCCTTTACAAAAAGGGAAGGAAACAATGTGGCCCATTAGCTGGCGGCATTAGGACCTTTCGATTCTATCCAACTCTAGTTGGATAATTTACCTTCTTGGCTTTGTACTTGTACTTCTTCTGATTTTCATCATTAAAGATTTCTGTTTTAATAAAAAAAAACTATAGTACCTTTAAGAGTATATCTAGAGGGATCTTGTCAAAGAAGGGGAGTTTCAGACATGTATAGAGGGAATTAGATCTAAGGTAAGGGATTTTTTTCTCACCTTTAATTCTATGAGACGCATGCCTCATACACTACTTATTTCTTCTACATGGTGTATATACTTCCCATTAATGTATTTTATGAGTCTTAACCATAATATTATGATATTTTTATACCCATATAATTTTCTTTATTTCATGTGGCATACGATTCTACTAATTATAATGTTGTAAACATTAATTTTATAATATCACTATTATCTAGATTTTTTATACATATGTATATACTAGGAAATATTTATCTTCTATGTCCATGTTTCTTAAAAATTTATTCAAAAATATTTTTACTATTTTTCTAGAATTGTTTACAGTCATTTTTACCCATGTATGACTTTTTATTAAATGGTTTGAAAGGAATCTTCTGTCGTTTTCCTAACGAGGTACCTTTTGAAATTTTTAGAAAAAGTATGAAAATAATGTTTTCTTAACTTATATGTAATAAAATTATTTTTATTCTTTCATGATGTCTTATATCCTTGAATCTTCCCTTATAATATTACAATTTTTTTTTTAAAAATAAAATGTTTTCTTTTAAAATTTTGTAGCATTTTAAGAAAATAAAATGATTTTAAAAAAGAAAGGATATTTTTGTCAAGAAATTTTTTAAATTATTTTTCATGATTCCATTATATGTTTTCAAAGTGTCTTAAAAAAAGTGTTTTGAAAAGGTTTTATGTTTTAAAAACTGATTTTTAAGGAAGAGACATATTTTAATGGATCTTTCAAAATCCTTCCCCATCTAAGATGACGTACTTTGTTATAGTTCAAGAATACCATTCATATTCTTTCTCCTAATGGTTTATGTTTTTTTATAATGAGGTTTAATAATCCCATTTTATTCCTTGGGTTATGATATGATGAATGATTTATATTTTTGTGGCATGTATATGTATGGTTTTCATTTTGTAATAGTTGGGACCTATATCTCCCTCCAATGCATTGGGTAAATATTTGTGTCTAATGTGATAGACATGAAGGACCTTTTCTACTAAGATGGTCTTGTGAGTGAACCTTAACTACCAAATATGGTAATGGGAGTGAACCATGACTACCAGGATGGTTATGGGAGTGAACCATGACTACCAATATGGTATGGTAAGTGAACCCATACTACCAAGATAGCCTTGGAAATGATGCCTTAACTACTATCAAAATCATTATTATATGCTTATGTGCTTTCCAAAAATAAATGTTTTATTCCTATGTTATGATTTCATTGCTCATGTTCTTTATTTACTTATGATTCATGTCTTATAAATAATCAATTTTTATTCCATGATTCATGTTTATGATCTTTGTTATGCAGGGTATGATCTTCTATTTTCATGATCAAGTTCTCATACCCTTATGGTCATGATTAGGTTTACATGTTTCCCTTATTTACCCTTACTGAGCATCTGATCTCACCATTTTTCTTATTATTTTTTTTACCCATGATATAAATAAAGTTTTTATTTAGGGGTACTAAAGGGGAATATATTTATGGGAGATGTTTAAGATATTTCATCAAATTAGAAAAATGTGTTCCAAGTTTCCAAAGGCACTAAACTAATACGGTATTTGGGTGTGTTTTTTGTAATGTATTAAGTATTACACAAAATTAATTTAATGTACTTATACATCAAGATTTTGTCATTATAATAATATCATGCTAAACAAATAGAAAAAACTACCAAATATATATCACATGATTAATAATATCAAGAGGTGTCATTAATAACATCAAATACCACATTCAGTCACACACCCAACCATGCATTTTAAATAAAAAAACATGAGATATCAATTGTCTAGAACATGAAATAATTCACATTTCAATTACTATCTACCTATAATTATAAAAATAATTTTTATCTCAATTTATTAAAAAAATTATCACTGCTCCATGTGATTATCCTTTTTCTCTCTCCTAGATAATTTCAAATTTTAAATTTCATTACTTTGAACTACATAAAGTGAATTTATCATATTACCTCATTGACATTAAGTTGGTATTTAACATATAATATCCAGACTCTAGATATTAACATATTTATCTATGTCTCACAATATACCCATTTCAATTATTTAAATAATCTTAAAGAATATATTATAAATATTTTGTAGCATGTGATTTCAACTTTAATTCTTTAGTAAAATTCCATGTTAATAAATTAATCATTCATCATGAAATTACCATCCTGTATTATTATCTTATTATGGTTAATCCCATATAGTTAAACAAAGGATGTGATAGCATGATACAATCACACTTTTATAAATAAAGGAGAAGTAACCAGATCCCCTGCCTAGAAGAAAGAATCTTCATTTTATTTTCTGCACCAAAACAATTGTTGCGTGCATAGGATAGAAACACTACATGAAGAACACAAGCCAACAGTATAAGGGTTCTATGAATCCAAGAGGAAATATTATGGTTCATGAAAACTCAAGTAAGGAATGTATAAATAAATGAAAGAAAGTTCATAATTTTAGAATTAATGATACAAGTCTCTCAATATTTATAAATCATGGGTTAATCCTTAATTAAAAATTAATATAGATCTCATTAAATTCACATAGAAATACATATTTAAAGGATATATGATTTTAAGAATGCAATAAAATAAATATTATCTTTAAAATGGCCTTTAATTTTTCATTTAAACATTAATTCCCCTTAAATACATTAAAACTTCATATTTATAACTTTTTGTAAAAAACTAAGAAACTGGAATTTTCACCAGTATCCAACTTACTATGTGAAGGAAGTAACCACATGACCAAGCCAAGTAAATTTTTTATCCAACCAAAAGAACAACAAACTACCTGCACGAATAAATAACTAACTATATGAAGTAATCCAACCATCCACATGTATAACTAATTGACCATATGAAAAAACTAGAGTCACATGGTTAGTCAAGTGGCTATATTAACAATTAAATTGATTACAAGAACAAACCAACCTACTACATAAAGGGAAAAACTAATCACATGAAGGGGTCAACCAAATGTATGAAGAAACAAACTGATTGTAAGAAGGAACTAACTAATTGAATAAAGGAAATAATTGACTACAAGAATGGGTCAAATGGCTATATGAAGGAAACAACTAACTGTATGAAGGGGCAATCCAAACACATAAAGAAATCAACAAACTAAAATAAGGAACAAAATAACCATAAGAACAACTAAATGACTACATGAAGGAAACAACTGACAACATTAAGGGTCCAACCAATAGCATGAAGGAAACAATTGACCATATAATGGGGAAAACAAACCGTGTGAAGAAACCAACTGACTATAAGTAGGAATAAAATAACTACAAGAACAACCAACTCACCCCATAAAAAAAACAACTAACCAAATGAAAAAAACTTTAAACTTAAAATTTAAGAAGGTAAATGACTCTAAGAACCCTCCCGAAAACTTCAAACCCTAGTAAATGCAAAGGAAAGGGTTTTAGAAATATAATAACTTACAGAAAGTAAGTAAAAATAAATATTTATAGTTTTTTATATTATATTCATATAAAATTTAATGCTAATTTTTTATATTTAATATATTTATGCTTTTTAATTTTGATCTGCATGGTGTGGTTTTGAATCAATGGAATTTAAAAAAATTGGAGAAAAAGTGGAAGGACTTTTAGTATAGGTTGTGGTGAGAGATAAATGAAACCTATTTGAGTGTTCATCAAATGTATGAAAAGTTATCTAAAGGGATACCCCAGGATTAGTGGAAGTCATTTTTGGATGTTCATAATTCTGATTTACATAAGATATTTGATATTATTTTAATATATTGATGTTAATTTAATTAAAATAATTAAATTTTTATTAATATTAAAAAAAATTAATAATATTCTAAAAAAATAATCAAATAGAAAGAAATAATTTATCTCACATGTAATTGGTTCTAAAAAAATTCAAGGAGAAGATTGAATAATGTGATCTTCTAGTTATTTATAGTTGTAATTTTTTTCTTTGATGATATAGGTGAAATAAGTTGTTCATTAAGTTGATCAAACCACATTTTTGTTTAATTTACACAAGAAATATGATGGAAATTATGTAAATGAACCCCCTGTAAACATTGGGATGGAAATTAAAAAATTTTAAGAAATATATTTTGTTGATATTTTTTATATTTAAAGTGAAAAATTAAAGATTCATTGGATGAAAATACCTTGTAGTCCTTATCAGTCTCCCATAATGATGTTATATCCCATGTTTTAGGAAAGGATCATGATGTTCATGTGAAAGGGTTGTGTTTTGGACCATCTCCCTCATGAGTCTTTAGGAGGATCAAATCTTTATTGATTGTGATGCATTTTTCTATAGGTTTGAGTAATGTTATTATTCTCGAGATTCAAAAAAGAAAATATTCATCCTTGAGAATATAATACATGATCATGATACATGATGGATAGATCTAGATGAGTAATTTTTAGTGATGAAGAGTGTATTGGATACTCTATTTCAGGGCATGGATGAGAGAATTCTTACAGACATTGCATCCATGATATGACAAACTATAATGGTACTAAATCTGTTATATTTATTTTAATGTGTTTATATTATTATAATAATTTTTTAAAATATATTTTTTTATGAACTATCTAATTAGAACTAATTTAAAGTCTAATTTTAATTTAATGTAGGTAGCAGATGCACCAAAGGCTGGTAGCTGATAGGAAAATCAGGTGCATACATCATTTGAGAGAATCCAACTTGACTCAAGGGAGTAGCGTTCATGTTGTATTCCCATTTTAATGTCTTGTATTTGTAATGAAAACTTATGCATGCTTCTTTTTTAGTATTTTTATTAAAAAAAATATGTTATATGTTTAAAAAATATTTTGATATAATGTATGCAATTATTATCTTGTTTATGTTTTTTTTGTTTGGGTACAGAAATTATTTTATTCTATATCATGTGGATATATTTGTATTTTATATTTCTAGTAGTAGAATATTCATAATCCTACTATTATTTTTCTTAATTTTTTATAATTAATTTTGGTTTATACTACCACTGAATAAAAAAAATATATAGTATATAATTAGTGGTGGTTTTAACCATTGTCACTTACTGACAAACCGGTGCAATATTGTAGAAATTTACCAATTGTAAAACCGATGCATTCATTTTAGTGATAGTTTCAGAACCACCACCAATTTTAGATTCACAATGGTTTTATAGGACCATCACTAATTAAAAAATCACTGTTAATTAATAAGTGGCTCGGAAAAATGTGATGGTTTATAGAATCATCATGAATCAATGGGCAGCGGTTAAAAATGTTACTTATTTAAAAAAAAGTCATCACTAGTACATGTTTTACTTATAGTGATATATATATATCATATATATTTATATTATTTATTAATTGATTTATAAATATTAAAATTCATAATAATTTTTATTTTTATAAATATATATTAATTGGTATATATAGCAATGATTATATATTAATATTTATATATATTATGATTATAATGATTATATATTAACATGAAATACCAATTTTCAAAGTAAATAATGGATATATAAATATTTATAATGATTATCTGTTTATAAAATATATATTTTAAATAAATATATTTTAATATATGTATACGATTACATTTATTTATTATTAAAAAAATTATATTTTGTAATTATGAAAATATTTATTATAATCATAATATTTATATATATTAAATTAATCTTAACTTTTAAATATTTTTAATAATGGTTTTATATAGATAAAAGTTTATTAATATTGAATTTTACACTATAATTTTAGAGTGTAAAATTTATACTAGAAAGTTTGATGTGTGCATGTATTTATATAGTTATATTAATATATACTTGAGAATAATTTTTTTTTAAATAATTTTATTAATTCATGTACACATGCATCACTAGTGAAAAAACTATTTAAAAAACACATTTTTAATGTTGGGTATTTATAACTGACGTTATAAATGAAGGTTTTGAAGCATAGTGGAGGAAGTCGGACCATTTCCCAATAATGTAAATTAATTGACTTCTTCAGATTCATCTTCTTAACTAGAAAAATTAGAACCATAGAACCCATGAGACAAGACCATCACATATAATTTATAATTAATTTATATAAATAAAGGATTATGTCATGTTGAAATTTTTTCTTCATTGTTAAATCAGATGAAACTTCTCATCATACCATCACTATGTCAAGGGTATAATCCCTCTATATTTGATCCACATCTACACCATGAACCTCTAAATGTCACCATAGAAATACCCAAGTTCTAGTACAAAATATTTTAATGCTTGTGCCATTCATCATTGATCACCAAAAGAATAAATTCAAGGTGGTAGGATTATTTTTGTTCACTCTAGGTACAAGAAGGTGGAGGAGGGGAATTTATCTCCATTATTGAGAGAATTCTAGAGTAATAACTTTTTGGGATTGAGGATATTCTCTCTATAATACATTATACAAAATAGAAATTAGGTTTAAGAATGATATAATCAGGTTTATATAGTGCTTGGGTTAGAGAATAAATATTTGAACATAGGCCCTTATTATTCTCTTAATTCTTGAAAACCATCATGTATAAATAATAATAATAATAATAATATTTTCATTTTCATTACATGTGCTAAAATAATAGAGAAATAAATATTAATTATTAAATTAATAAATTAATATTTATTCAAATAATATTTAATATACCATTTTCACCAAACAATTAACTCAATCTATATTTCCTCGGTATTTATTAAACCTTGAATAATGGATATTTATTTAAATAAATAAATATTATTGTATTATTCATTAATAAATAAATAAATAGTATGTGTGCTAAAATAGAGAAGAAATATTTATTAAATATTGAAATCATGTATATCCTCTTGAATAACTAGTGACTAAATACTTTCTATCAATCAAACATGAATAATTATTAAACCATGTATAATAATAATATTTATTCAACATTTTAAATTCATATATAATTTAACTTAGTTTTTGTATACTCTTAATGTGTATCCCTCTAGGCCTCTTTCTGAGTGGTATTAGGTAGAACCATCTAAAGTCCAAGGTTATCATCTAGCAATATGTAAAGGCACCTATAATTAAATATGTTAATTTAATAATGACATAAAACCATGTACAACACCCACTGTATATTATAATCCTTATATCTCGATATCTCTAATCAAGTAGGTTTCATAATGGTTTCATCAACCTATGTGCTCAATGTCTCTTTATTTGACTTTCTAGAAATGAATTTGATGATATAATATCATGGCCATAGACTTAATCAAGAAGTTTCATTCCCATAAAAGGTTCTAAGATATCAAATTATATTAAACAATAGAAGGGAAAAGTCCTTCCTCAACTTATTCATTAATTAAATATCACTTATGACAAATCCAATATATCATATCTTACTGTGAACATCTTTCATCGCAATTTTTATCACTATATAGAAGTATGTGACTCATGATATAAATTAATAATAATCTTAAAAGTATAAGTATTATTACAAATATATATAGATAGGAACATCAAATGTCATATATAAATATAGATTTCCTATTGGTAGGTTATGTTCTTACAACCTCCTCATCTTGGGTATTACCAAGTAAAAACTTCATGAGAGGAAGTCTCAATGTCTTATAAGCCCCCTAGACCTAATATCCTATATCATTTTGTGTCTCATAAAATTATATCATTCGGAAATAGAAAATATATTTAATAATACTATCATTTTACTTATGGTTTATCATCATAGCGGAGAACTTCTATGAACTTTCAGTGCAACGGGTACCGTTAGGACATTATCATATACAATGTCATGAAAAAGTATAATCATGATGTGATAAAAAAATTATTTAATACTAAAAACTATAAATATAAGTAATCATAAAGTACATAAAATTTGGTACTATTTTTCTAGCCCCAATAGACTACCACTTACACTAGAGTCAACTGATAACAACTTTTAGTCTACTAGATCTCATATAATATTCATGCTTCTAATAAGATCAGGTTTTAATTAAGTGTTCCACTATGTTTTCTTCTATGGAAAATCATCTCATAGTGACCTCTTCCCTTTTAGAAAAATCCCACAATAGGTGATACTTTTGAAGTATACACTTCTTCCATTGATGTGAGCTTGGATCCTTTGTGTGAGCTACCACAATAGTATTATCACAATAAAACATGATATGGCCTTTACTACCAGGAACCACATTAAGATATTAAACTAATTTTTGGGTCTAAATTTATTCCTTGGCAATATCATAAGACATAATATACTTGGAATCCACTATAGAATAACCAATAACTACCTTCTTTGAAATCATCTGGCTCATAGCTCCTTCATTGAGACTAAATACACATATTTTTTGTGATTTTAGATAATTATTATGATATATTTGGAAGATAATATATATATATATAACCCTTGATGACTATCCCCTCATCTCATCTATATAACAGAAACATATCCTTAGTACTCATTTGATTCTTAAGGATAACCCTAACAAAATTCCAATTTTGTTCACTTAGATTACCCTAAAATATACATACCATGATAAAGATATAGTAATATAAATCACGATATATAACATGGAATACATGATTGATCCTATCACCAAAGTGTATGGGATCCTACTAATTTTCTCTCTCTAATGTTGTTTCTAAGGAAACATTTTATTATAAATATATATACCATGTGACATTGGAATCAATCCCCTCTTGGATTATTCTATAATAAATATCTTTATTATTTAGTCAATGTATGTACCTTAAATTATACCAAGGATCCTACTGGATATATCATGAATGATCTTGACTCCAAGGATGTAGGTTTCTTCACCAAAGTATTTCATAGAGAAAAACTTGTTTAACCATCCCTTAACTGATTGTAAAACTGATATATCATTTTTGATAAGTAATATTTCATTGACATATACAACTAGGAAAATGAACGCACACCCACTAGATCTCTTATAAACACTTGGATCACATTCAATATTTATAAAACCAAATTCTATTATGGCTTAATCAAACCAAATGTTCCAAGACTTGGATGCTTTCTTCAATCCATAAATAGATCTATAAAAATTACATACCTTATTATGATTACCTGGAGACACAAACACTTCTAGTTGTGTCATATAGACACCTTCCAAAAGGTTTCTATTAAGGAAAGTTTTTTTGACATCTATCTACCAAAATTCATAGTAATGGAAAGCTACTATGGAAATTATAATTCTAATGGATTTAAGAATTGAAACTAGATAAAAGGTTTCATCATATTTTATGCCTTGATTCCATTTAAACCCTTTATCTACTAGCCACATCTTATAGGAACTCACTTTACCTTCCATGTCTAGTTTCCTTTTGAATACCCATTTGCACCCAATGGGATTTACATCAACTAGAAGATCAAATACAACGCATACTTAGTTATGATGCATGGAATCCATATTATAATTCATGTATTATTACTATCTTGCAAATTTTAAGCTCTATACTACCTCCTTATGGGAAAAAGTATCGTTATTGTAAAATTATAATGAGTCACCATATTTGATGACTAAAAAACCATATCTTTCTGTTTCCATAACCTCTATGGCATTCATACATAGTACTGGTGCCACAAGAACATTCTATTCCATAGGGAGTGGTGGAATATATTCTGGTATTAACTTCAATGTATGTTCACCATCAACTTCATCAAAGTCAAACTTGCTCCCACTATACTTCTTGAGGATGTTTTCCCTCTCTAAAAAGGTGGGATACTAATTAAACATAATTATTTGAATTTAAGGGATTTATAATTAATATAATTTATTTTTCTTAATATATCCCATAAAGATAAACTTAATTCCATGAGGTGCTAGTTTTTTTCTCATTAAGGCCTTAACAAATTCCTCACATCATTATGCATAAAAGTTCAACAACACGGGTTTCTTCCAAGTCCACAACTAGTATGGTATACCATTTGCTAATTTAGTTGGAAAAAATTTTATTGTATACATCACAAACTATAATTAATATCTAAAAAATGATAATTGAATACTTTTATGAGTCATCATTGACCTCCCCATGTCCAAAAAGGCATGGTTCCTCCTTTCACTAGAACTATTACACTATGGTGTATAAGAAGGTGTGAGTTGGGATACAATCCTATACTCCTCTAGAAAGTCGATGAATTATTGGTGAATATATTCATCACCTCAATCTAATAAAATCATATTTATCATCATACCAAGTTGATTCTCTACTTCATCATTGAACTCCTTAAATTTATCAAAGGACTTGTACTTATACCTCATTAGGTAAACACTTATATGTCTACTCAAGTCATCAATAAATTTAATAAAGTAAGAATAATGCCTCTAGATTCAACCATAAATGGTCCACACACCTTAGTGTATACCAATTCTAGAATCTCTATGGATATTTTACACTTACTAAAAAAATTTGGTTTGGTCATATTTCCTTGTAAACAATCAAGAAATCTATCATTCAGTTTTAATTTAAAAGAATCCAAATAATCATCTCAATAGAGATTTTCCAACCACTTCTTATTTACATAACCAAATTAGTGATTCCACAACTGGGTGTGATAGGAGTCATGAGAACTTGATTCCTTATCAATTTCTAGTACTTGGTTTTTCATAATCTAATACATAAATATTGTTATTTAAATGCACCATACCACAACATATGTTGTTATTATAAAATAAGAAGATTTTATTTAAAAATTTGAAAATAAATCCATTGGTATTTATTTAAGATATAGAAATTATGTTTTTGGTAACACTAGGTACATAATAAAAGTTTTTCAAAACCAAGATCATCCCTATTGGAAACAGAAGGTGGTAGTATCCTATAGCCAAGGAAATAAGTGATCTTCATTGGCAACACAATGGTCCACCTCTCCTCTATAAATATTCCTCAATTCTATTAGTTCCTGTAATTTAATACAAATCTAAGTATCATAAGCTATATCTAATACCCAATTATTATATATGGAAGGATTTCACTTGATAAATAATTCACCTAAATCTTTATCATGCTTCTTTAACTTGGTTCAGTTCTTCTTCCAGTGTCTTAGCATATTGCAAGAAAAAAATATTACATCATATTCCTTCACTTGTCTTTGTATTTTCTTCTTCTTTGAAGTATGGTGCTTGGGAGCCTTAAACTTTGAGTGAGTATTGGGGCCCCTTTCCTTGTTCTTCATTTTATTCACCATATAGACCATAGGTTGTTCATTCCTTGTGTTCTTATCAACTTGGGGAATCAAAGTAAGGTTTTATAAGAGAGTCTTATCACTTTTTATCATATTATAATTCATAATAAAATTAGAGAATCATTGAGGTCGTGAGGATAATATGAGATCTATACGTAACTCATCTATAAGATTAAATCCTAAGATATCCAAGTGCTCCATATATCCAATCATCTTGACTACATGTAGCCCAAATCACATTGAATCTCAAAGATTGCATGTGAATAATGTCTTAGAGATCTCAAATATCTCTTGTCTCACCTCCTATTGATAAAGATCATGAAGGTGAGTTAACATTCTATATGCATTCATTTCATTTTTTTTATTCAAGAGCTTACTAGACATGGATGATAGAATGAAAAATTTTACATCTATTGAATCATACAAGTTTTTCATATATAGATAGAGTTTATCCTCACTTTCCACTTTACCAGGAACTTTAGGAATAAGGGGGATCTGGTATGTATAATTTTCGCTCATAGAATAGTTCAATGCATAAATGCATGTACCACTCCTAGAAATTTGAGTTGATGAGAAGGTTATCCTTATCTAATTTTGAAAATGGTGATAAATTTAAATTTCTATGGTTTAACATTTATACAATAAGAGAATATTTTTATTACTTTAACTAGATTACAAAATAGATAATAAATTTTATTTAATTTATTAATCTCTCACTATTTTATTGAAACCCAATAGCTCGCACCATTAGTTTTGGAATATCATGTCACATGGAAATTCTAGTGGAAATGATCCATCCATTCCTTCTCATAACCTATATTTTTTCAAGGAAAATTACTCAAAAGAGTTTTGGTAGGTGTAACTTTCCAACTGTAATAAATTTCAACTCCTTGATCCATTGAGTGGACTCCCCAATATTGAAATCCTGGACTCAAATTTTCTTAACACTTACCTCCAAAATGGTATTGAATATACCTTTTCAATTACTCCTAATATGAACTTGGTTAAGTCAACCCAAAACCCTCATAAAAATTCCTTGATAAAATTAAGTTTCCCAACTTCGTCCATGCAAACACTTAGTTCTATGGTTGTATTCTCAATCGTGTAATGGAAGGCTTGGTTAAATTAATATTTTAATTGGGGGTTTTATATTTATGAATAAATTCCAAACTTTATCTTATTCACATGATTATTAATAATATATGGATTTTAATTAATTGATTAATCATTTCTAGATATAATTTAAACATAATAAAATTTTATTATAATTATATATTTCATGCTTGTTAATTAATTAATTTAATGATAAACGTTTATAAATAATTAATCATGAAACTCACAGAGATGAAATAAATAAATTTCTATTATCATGAGAATTTATAATGGTTGATTTATCTAGAGGATGATAAAATAACTCTGGATCATAGGGAAATAACTCCTGGAACCACACCGGGTTAGAGTTGTGTCATTCCACATGTGTTCATTTGTACCTCTTGGGTTGGTTTAACCTTAACTCCAAACTTAAACCACCTCCACTTTTCTGAGATATTCATGATTTATATATTATTTTACTCACACGTAGGTGAGGGTAACCAAATTAATGGTTAAGGGGGTATACATAAAAGAAAACATGGACACACATGTTCCACATAGTATACAGGGGATGATAAGCGGTCTATCATTTTAATTTAATAATAATAAATTAAAAGAAACCAATTTCATATACAGATTAATATAAGCTCATGATCATCCACACATTCAATGAATATGAAAATCTAAAATATCTAGAATTAATTTTAATTCATTATTTATTATTAAGATGAACCCACTTGAATTAATTATTTTATCACAATGTCTACCAAAATAAATGAGGAGATTCCCATAATCTGTGTAACATGGAAAGTAAATGACTTCGCTATCATTTTCAAATAATCAAATGAAATTAATTGAGTATCTATTAATTCTGAAAAACATGCTACATAGTAATCACACTAGCTTATAGTGAGTGAATTTGGTTTTACTACTCAAATTAATGATTTTTCATGTAATTTAATTCTATTAATTATCGGGTGACTACACGGTGTGTAAAAAAATATACACGTTTTATATATCAATTAATATGTGTCTAATTTATACATCCATGGACTCAGTATATATCTCATCTAGGATACATGATGTGCACTAACGGGCAACATTCCAGGTATACTACTTTCTGTGTGTCCTCACAAAAACACCTAGGGACTCAGTGTGTGTTTTGAATATAAAAATTTATAAGGTGCACATCATTTATGGAAGAAAAATGATGTGTAGCCTCTAAATTTCTTCATTTTCATTCTCACGCATCATGTATTAATACACAACATGCATTTGACCACATGAATACTGTGAAATTATCTATCAAAATACATAGACTACATAATGTGTACACTAGTTATACACCATGTTCCAATATGTTAGGTGAGATGTGTATCCTATATATTATCCTGAATTTTTTATCCTTGGTATACAACATGTATTTTTTTAGTTACACTGACTGTAATTGTGTCAACTGTACAGAACCTTTGGCACCTCCTGATGATATCTCTAATTGTCCTTTACCTATTTTTAACCTGTTTAAAATCATATGAAACTTGAACAAAGCATGTCTAATTATAAAAACATGTTAATTGACTTTTTGATTAATGAATAAATAAAGTAGAAATAAAAAACTTACAAAAAATGTGTATAATTAATGAATGAAATAATAAATTATTATAAATTATTATGTGGTCTCTTTTATACTAATTGAAGGGATTGGGGCATAGTAGAAGCAGTCGGGCCCTTTCTCAACAATGTAAATTTGTATACTTATTTATATTTCTCCTTAAAAATAGACAAATTTTAACTGTAAAATACATGAGACAAGATCATCAAATATAAATTTAAATTAATTTATGTAAAAAAATAATAACCTCACATTGAAATTTTTTCTTCGTCATTAAATCAGATGGAGAATTCTCATGGTAAAGTTGTGTTAGAGGATTTGAGGATAAATTTATCTAGTGTTGATTCACATGTGCACCATTAACCTCCTAAAATCACCATAGAAATCTCTAGGTTCCAATAATTAAGTTTATAATGATCATTTCATTCATCATTGATCGCTACAAGAATCGATTTGAGGTTGAAGGATTATTCTTGTTCTCTCTAGAGTCGAGATAGTAGAAGAAAATAATTGATCTTTATTCTTGAGAGTGTTCTAGAGGAAGTGCTTTATAGATATTGATAAGATTCTATCTAGAATTCATTATTAAAAATAATTATTAATTTTTAGAATGATATAATTGGGTTTATATAGATTTAGGGTTAGAGAATAAATAATTACACATGGAACCTTATTATTCTCTTAATTTCTAGTGAACCCAAAGTATAAATATTATTATTATTATTATTATTATTTGCTCCACATGAGATAAAATCATAAATAAATAAATAAAAATCTATTAAAATAATATTTAATATATCATTTTCACCAGACTATTAACTCAGTCCATCCTTCCAACTTGGTATTTATCAAACCTTGAATAATGACTTTATTTAAATAAATAAATTTTACTACATTATTATCCAATAGATAAATAATTATTATTTTCACTAAAATAGTAAATAATTATTTGTTAAATATTCAACTCACATATATTCTCTCAAATAATTGGTGAATGAATATTTGTGATCAATCAAACTTGAATAATTATTAAACCATATATGGGAATAATATTTATTTAACATGTAAAATTCATATATAATTTAACTGAGGCTCTAGATACACTTAGTGTGTGACCCTCTAGCCTCTTTCTCAGTGGTATCTAATATAACTACCTAAATTCTAAGGTTGGAATCTAGTAATATTCCATGGAAACCCTAGAGAAAGAAGTTAATATCACAATGACATATAACCTCATACCAACTCCCATTGTGAAATACAATCTCTTTGTGTTGATATCTCTAATCAAACTGGGTGCAGACTAGTGTTATCAACCTATATGGTTGATGTTTCTTTATTTGAATTTCTAAAAATTAACTTTCTAATAGAATCCATAGACATGAACTTAATAAGATAATTCTATTTTCATAAAAGGAAGTGTGATATAAACTTTTTTAAAATATAATAATAGAAAAATTATCCCTTAACTTAGTCATTAATGAAATATCAGTCATGGAGCACCCAAAGTATCTTACCTCATCATGAGCATATGTCATCACAATTCTCATCAATACATAAAAGTATGCAACTCGAGATGTGAATTAAAAATAATTCTAATGTTTAAGGGCCATTATATACATATGCAGATAGGAACATCCAATGACACATATAAATATGGATTTCTTATTGGTTTGTCAGGTTATCATAACCTCCTCCTCTTGGATATAAAGGAAAAACTTCATGAAAAAAATTATCAATATCTTATGAGCCCACTACCACTAATATTGTATATCATTTGTGTCCCATAAAAAAATATCATCCATCCATAGAATATATATTCAATAATATTGTCACTACACTTATAAGTTTCATTATAGTAGGGAACTTCCATGACCTTTCAGTGTGACAAGTACCCTTGGGACATTATCACATACAATGTCATATAGAAGAATAATCATGATGTGATAAGAACTTTATTTAATATTAAAAACCATGAATATAAGAATTAATAGTGTGAATAGAATTTGGTTCTAGAGAACCAACTCCAACAATAAATTTTTTTCTACATCGATTGTTTAATAAATGATGTAGAAAACAATTGGGTGATATTTTCAACATCGTTTTTTTATAGATGACATAGAAAAATGATTTTTTACATCAGTTATTTTATAACCTATGTAAAAAAATGGTTTCTCATATTGGTTATATCATAACCAATGTGGAAATCCACTTAAAAGTTTTCAAGTATCATGTAAGAAATTTAGTTTTATTTAAGTTTCTCTCTACTTTCTTTAACAAACAAAACCCTAACCCCTCTTCCTTGAACCTCTAAACCTTCGATATTCTTCATCCACCTCATACGTTGTTAAAAATTTCTACTTTCATCAGCCTCCACAACCTCTCTCCACCTTCTCCCACTACTATTTTCTATTCATTTTGAATTTATAGGTTTATTTTCTATTATTTTAGGTATTTTTTCCTAAGTCTTAATGGATCACCTTTTCTTGACATTGATGGAGAAAATTTGCATTTATGATTTTGTTTAGGTGTTATCTTGTAAGGATATTGTATATGATTAAATAGTTAAGATTATTTCATCCATCGTGTCATTATTTATTATAAATCTCCATTATAAGCTACATTATAGTTCTACCCTATATCATCATTACTAATATGCATTTATCATAATGTTCAACATCACATGTAACGACCCAAAATTTTTTAATAAAATTTTGTTTCCTAAAAATGTAAGTTTTACTATGTCATAATCAATAAAAATATATAAGTATAAATGAAATGTGACCATTGGGTTTTTAACTTTGGTTAATATGACCGTTGGAAACAATAATAATTTTTAACGTTATAATTATTGTTTATAAATAGAAATGATAAGGGATAATTAATGCCGAAAGAAGAGTCGATGGCCTCATCCAGTAGACTGAGGCTGTATGAAGCCCATTTTTCAAAGATTGGGAAGGATTTAGCATTACTGGGATTTTCTCTAGACCAAGTACAAGCTGAACTTCAATATGTTAAGCTTTAACAAAATCATATATGGGAGAATTTCAAGTTGATAGAAATCACCACTCGGGAAATGTTATCTGAGCCGCCCCAAGATTCAATCACCATTGTACACCTTACTCTTAGGTCCTATATGGGTGTTATTAAGGTTTATTTAATGATTTATTAGTTACTTTTTGTAATACACTTGTATAAATAAAATTTTTATTTCTTATTATGGTAAAATAAACATCATTTTTGAATTTAAAATGTCAAAGTTAATATAGGGTGAATTTTTAATATTTTTATAAGTTTCATAGTATTTATGAATATTGAAAAAAAAATTATTTTAAAATAATTTTTATACTTAAAATATTTGATACTGTGAAATAATTTTCAAAAAATGGACATACACGATTGTGATCAGTAAGAAATTTAGAGTCTGATAAGATCAACTTAATTTGGGTGAATAGTAACTTACTAATAGTAATATTACCCTTATGAATAGTAATGTGACCAGTGGAATAGTAACCTCACCTAAGTAAGTATAAATATAATTTAGGAATCTTGAATGGTAATGTGATATAATAGTGTAAGTAAATAACTATTTTAGAAATTATTAGTTAAGTATTAGTATTTTTTTGAGTAAATAGTGATTTACTTAAAAATTAAATTTATCATATTTAGAAAATTATTTTCATAAAATGGAGTTCGTTTTTGAATTTAGAACATCGATATTGGGTTAGGGTGAATTTATGAGCTTTTTATAAAATGTTTTTTTGGTGAATAGTAAAAATATAGTTTTTGAGTTTTCGGTGTGTTTAAAGACATCATAATGATGTAATATGTAATTTAAAATTCTAGTAGACTCATATAGATTAAAATATTATATGAGGTTTCCTAAGTGTCTAAAACCATAGGAAAATACCATGGGCAAACTCATGGGTTTGTAAATACCACTGATGAGGTGTCCTCATAAATTAATAAAAAACTTCCTCTCATTTACTATAAATACCCACCCATTAATAAATTATATTTCATTCCCAATTTTTTATCCTATAATATTTGATATTATTAACTTCCAAGGAGTCCTCCCAAGGTGTCCTTAATCCCTCAGGTTCTTGATCATAGAGTTTTAGAAGTTACTCTTCAAGGTAAGGGAATTCCCAACTTCTCTTTTATGTGGAATGTCTTTCAAATTTCTATAAAATGTTCTTATTTACATTTTATTTTGTCCCTATAATGTATTATGAGTATTTTATTAATGTTTTACCCCTATCCCCTCTCTTTTTAATGTTTTATAAAACCATGTTTCATACCCGTTATGCTATAGAATGTTCATCTCAAAATCTATCTCTTTTTCTCAAGAAATTATTTTATTTTCTTCATGTGAATGCCCAAAACTCTTTCATTTCTAGGGGTATTCATAAATACATAAAAATGATTTATTTTATTCTGAAATTTATATACGTAAAACCCTCATTCTCTTTCCATGGGTTATAAATGACATAATGATCATGTTTTTAAGCAGTTTTTAAAAAACACCATGATTTTGATATGAAACCCATTTCTTTTATTCTATTTGGGTTATTTATGAAATGTTTGATTATGATCTATCTGGTTCACATTAAAATAAATACATATTAATGGTGTTCCCTGATAGTACTTCAATGCATTGGGTAAATAAATTAATCTCTAAAAATGATGAGTTTTACGAAACCTTGGTGAATAACCTTGGTAATTTTTATGACACCTTGGGGTTAGACCTTGATAATATACTTATGAATGTATGAATTTATTGTTTTAGAAACATTTTAAAGATATTATTCAAGTTATTATTATCATTATATTCCTATTTATCATGCCTTTATGATATTTCCTCAAGTTATTATTTTATTCTCTTAATCTCACATGTAAAATGTTTTCCCAGTTTTCCCTTACTGGGCCTTATGCTCACCCTTTCCTTTGATGTATGTCCCTAGGTTATGAGATACAGTAATTGTAATTAGGATGAAAATTTCAAGAATCCTTTCAAGTGGATTAAAATAATTTTTTATGTTTTTGGGTATTATGTACCTTATTTCCAAGACACTAAACTTTAAAATATACTCTATTTATAAAATGTCATGTGAAGATATGTAATAAAAATGCGGGATTCCGTATCACATTCCAGTTGATTTTTAGTCAACCAATTTTTTCTAGTTTTATTTACTATTTGAACAAGGTTTCATGGATTTTTACTGATATGGTGATATATTTAAGGTATATTTCAACCATAGACACTATCATCATGATGTTGTAAATTGTATTTTATATTACACCCTTTATTTTCATCTTTTACATATTCTAATATACAGAAGTTGTATATTGTGATGGGTATCACAACATAAAACATTATATTATCACTCACCATAATAATGATGTGGAAAAAACATGGCATTGTAACTACTTGTGAGATCTCTATTTATTTATATAAATATATTTCTTGGTCGGTGATATCCTCCATTTACTTAGTAAAATATTCCACACTTCACATATTAATCCATTGAACTCTTAATTTCACTCTTATATGAGATTTTTATAAAAGTAAATGTTTTTATGTCAGTGAATATGATAAACTCAATCCTTCAATAGTTTGTGTTATTTTCAATCAAGTATTTGGCTTCCATAAATTCATAATATTCTATTTTAGATAATAATTAAATCATTAAAAAATTTACATTTTTTCTATTTATATTATGATATTTACTTATATTTTATGAAAACTATGGGTATATAATTGCAGAATTACATTATAAAAATAATAAAAAATGTGTTTTATTAGTGTTCATCCTCTCTAAAATCAATGATATGGTGTGTATTTTTATACCATAATTTTTTTCAAATTTTTTTTGAAAGGATGATAATTAAATAAGTCTAAAGTAATATTAATGTTTTTCAAAAAGGGGGAGAAACTAATCTTAAAAAATATAGATTGATAATTAAATAAGTCCAAAGTAACATTTTTATTTATAAATTGTTTATATTTATATTATTTGTGAAATATTTTATCATTTTTTTGTTACATTGTTATTTATA
The DNA here is from genome assembly GCA_963277665.1 of Viscum album. Lineage (NCBI taxonomy): Eukaryota > Viridiplantae > Streptophyta > Magnoliopsida > Santalales > Viscaceae > Viscum > Viscum album. Next base: position 1,840,865,738 of record OY728157.1, on the reverse strand, counting down.
AAGGTAAATGTGAATTCAATTTTAAAAATACAGAAAATTATATTTAAAATTTAAAATTTTTTATAGGTGATAATGAATCATAGTTAGATTATTGCATGATGAAAAGTGATTAATATGAGTAAGGGTTTGATGATTTTTTGGAATTTTCCAAACAAAATGTTTCAAATGAGCTATTTTCCATTATTGAAATGTTTAAATATGAGGAAGATAAAAAACAAATAAATCACAGATCATTTAATTTTCAATGGTTTTAATCTGAGTTACAATCCTTGGATTTTTCATGTTGAAATTGTGAAAATTCAAGATATAATAATGATGGATATTTTCAAAATGAAAGTTATGATCAAATTAAATAAATGATTCATGATATTAATATGGTGGAAAATGATGAAAACTAATGATTGGGCACTGATTAGGTAATTCTAAAAACCCATTATATTGAGGTTTTATAAAATTCATAGTTTTATCAACAATGTTAAGATTGGTAAACTTTAAAGATATGAATGGATGGAGTGACAAGAGTTTTATATAATTGCTACAACTGTTGAAATACATACTTCCTGAAGAAAACCATCTTCTAGATTCAAATTATAATGTGCAAAAATGTTTTACCAAATGGAATTGGGGTCTAAGAAGATACATGTATTCCCTAATGATTGTGTGTTATATTTTAAAGAAAAAAAAGTTATTTTATAGTTTCCTAAAATTTGGGACATCACGGTATAAATTGAAAGAAAAATCAGAAGTTTTTTATCTATTATTCCAAGTGAAAAGAAACATTCTAAGGAAATTTGATATCTTCTAATAATTCCTTATTTGAAACATTTATTTGAAAATAAAAATGATGAAAAAAAAAGTTTAATATATAATTAAAATGATTGAATATATAATGGAAAATTATGTCATCCAAATGATTCTCCATAATAGAAGAAAATTGATCAGAAATTTACTAAATTTGTAAATTAATTAATAAATATTAAATGTGTTTTATGCACAGATAGAATGAATCCATATTGAATCTTAGTAGAAAACATAGTTCATGGTCATTTTGTTGGTAATTTACAATGTATATCATAAATTTTTTATAAATCAGAAATATATCATCCTGGGTTTAATTATTTTTGGATTAAAATAGAATGGAAGTGATATTGATGTTTATTTGTCACCATTAATTGATAATTTGAAACACTTATGGGAGGGAGGTATCAAAGTTTAGGATTTTTATATAAAAAATGGATTATTTTAAATTGCATGAAATGATTATGTTCACTATAAACTACTTCCCTGTATATATAATTTTTTCTAGATATAATGTTGAGGGGAAGAAATCTTGTCCAATTTGTGAAAATAGGGACTTCATTTTTTCAACTACAACATGGGAGAAAATGGTTTATATGGGTCATTAAAATTTTTTGTCTATGGATAACTCTCATAAAAATGTATCAAGAGAATTTGATATTTCTCTAAGTCATTTATTAACTAATAAATATTTTTTCAGAGGGTGAAAATAATTTATATTGTATTTATAAATTCACAAAGATCTTGAAATGATAGAAATATATAAAAGAAATGATCAATATTTTTTGAGATTACATATTAAAGATATCATGATATAAAACATAACATTGATGTGATGTATTCTACGAAGAATATATGTGAAGAATATATATGATAGTTTAATTAGAACATAGTTATATATTAAAATTAAGACAAAATATGGTTTGAGTGAAATATTGGATTTAATATCAGTAATAATACATTTGGAGTTTTCCCCCACCCATAAAGGAAAAAAAATACATTCCTACAGCTTTTAATACATTAGACAAGAGGGATAAAACCAGTTTTTATCAGTGCCTCTATGGTATCATATCACCATGGGTTATTATTTAAATGTAAAAAAATTATGTCACTAAAATATTTGAAGTTAATTGGTATGAAATCACATGAAAATCATTTCATGATGAAAAAAATCCTACCAGTTACACTATATTGAATACTAACCATCTACATAAGAATTAATATCATCATGATGTGTTTTTTTAAATTCAATTTGTAACAAAGTTATGGATCTGAATACATTGAGAAAATTGGAAAATGATTCTTTTTTAATTCTTTTTCAACTAAAAATTCACTTTCCACAATCTCTTTTTAATATCATGGTACATTTTATGGTTTATTTGTTTTGAGAAATAAATCTTTATGGTCCTATATACTTATGTTGGATATATCAATTTGAAATATATATGAATATATTGAAAAGTTATGTAAAAGATCAATCTCTAACAAAAGTCAATATTGTTGAGAAGTATAATTTTGAGGAGATGGTAAAATTTTGCAGAGACTAATTTTTTATAGTGAAGCATGTTCGTTTTCCTAAACCTTTCCATGAATGACCCAATTTTGGAGTAAAGGGTTTCTGTGGATTGAAAATAAATTCATTAATAGATGAAAAAATAATAATGGTATATTTATACATCATGAATAACATAAATAATGCTCATCCATAAATAACATCACATATTAATTCCTTAAAAAACATTATCCAAATAAGAAAGATATGTGGCTTCTAAATGATAATAATAATAAAATAGTTTAAAGAGACTATTAATGGTATATTTGATGCATTATAAACAATAATTTGGTTATTGATCATTCTTAGTGTGAATGTAATAACATGGTTTGAGTATGAAATTAATGAATATGCATTTTATACTAAAGACATGGATAATAAAAGTGCAGTCCAAAATAGAGGTGTATTGGTGTTCAATAAAGTAATTCATTTTTTGAGTGAAAATGACAAAACCCAATATCTACATCAAGTGCATATTATGGATTTATTGAAGATATATGAATGATTTATCTCATTAAATTTCAAGTTCCCATGTTCAAGTATAAATGGATTGTCAATAACAGTAGTGTTAAACATGATGAACTCATAATGAAAGTAGTATATTCGAATACAATAGGATATATAGATGACCATTTTATCATGGAAACATATGAGAAAAAATTTATATATTCTTGATCAATAAAATTTGTTGTGGTCTATCATTTTTTCAATGAAAAAAGTAGTATTTTGGTGATTAAAAAGTTGAAGATAATGATGAATTATGTGATATCCCTAGTTTAATGGGAAGATTATTAAAGGATATTGATTACCATGGTGTAAATATGGTTTTTTTTCAAGGAATGATCATAAATAATGAATTTGAGAAAACAATACTATATAATCTCCCAACATTACAAGTACTATATATTTATTCTCTATTTAACTTTTCAAATTTTGAAAAATGTGAGATATATTATTTATAGTTGTAATGTTTACTTTAGTCACATATTTTAACCAATAATATTAATTTTTTGTTTAGTATTTGAAAATGAATTAAATATTAATATTAATTTTTATTTATATTTGTATCATTTTAAATATTAGTTATGTTTTGTTTTGTTTTTTATATATAATTTCATGTCTCATAAATGTTGTTGGAATTTTTTTTCATTTTATTTAACTATTTTAATGAATATTATAAAAAGTGTGTTTAGTTTAGTTTAGTTTTATTATAGCATATTCAAATTATTTTTCAATATTATATGTAACATTTATATTTCTATCATCTTTTACTATTTTTTATTAATTTTATTTATAGTAATATGTTAAATCAAATAGCTTAGTTACCTCTATCTTCTATGGAAAACCCTATACATAATTCTATTGATGACACTCCTCATTCTTCTAAACATGAGACTTAAAATTCTTTCAGGAAAGAGAAGGATTCTAGAGTTGGTATGTAACAAACTAACCTGGGTCAACCCAACATGACACTCGATTTAGCCTGCCACAAGCCTTAAGGCATATTCCTAATCACCATAGAATGATTACAATCACTGGGGTATCAAAGTGTAATCATATGGTAATGATTTCACCCTCAGAACCCAATAACCACATCACATGGATTTCACCAAGAATCTGGAAAAACTCATCTATAAGTTGGATGTCTATTCCATGTAATAAACAATATCAAAATCAAAATATATAAAAACAGAGTATAATATATTAATAACATCAGTAAATAATCCATAACTCATAAACATCATTCCAAGAACATAAAAAAAACAATAGACAACATATATAAACAAAAAAAATAAAAAAATATAGAGATATTAAGACATGTTCAAGGTCGTAGAGGCCGATACACAATAACCCAAATCCTCACCAAGGATCCTAAAGTGATCCACATGAGCCCAGCCTCTATGTAACAATTGTTCAGAACCAGAAAAATACCTAGAAAGGATTAATATTATCAATAGGATTCACTATACACATAGCGCTCCTTTCTCTACCTATGTCCTACAAAACAATTTTTTATACAAATCCTTTGGTTTTATTTAAAGTAAAACAACTTCAATAAAAACTCATTCAAATAAATCATCAGTAAAGTAGAAGGAATCATGGAATAAACAATATCAAGATCAATAAATGGGAAATAAGTAGTAATATATATCAACCAAATACTATCCATGAATCATCACAAACATAATGTAAGAAACTTTTGGGAGATATGGACTATATGTTCCAAAGGTACTAAGACTCACTCACAGAACATTATATAAATTCTATGATCCTAAATAAGAAATACAACTTAGGCCTCTCGAGGTCACTAGAAATGAACCCATGCTAGCATCATTACTAAAGCTACATAAACACCCATACACTCACCCATATACCTAATGTAACCCATATAAAACCAATCCATAACTAATAGAAATAAAATTATATTCTCAAACAATACCACAACTCAAAGAAACATCAATCGAAGTAAATCCTCTTTTGAAAACATCCTTTAAAATCACCTCATAGCCAAGACCCCCCATTTTAAATGATTTATCAATACAACTCGGGTGTAAAACCAATTTTCATGGAAAACCATTTGAAAACAATCCTTCATGAAATCATTTTTAGACTCAACACTCCCTTTGAAACATTTCATTAATCACCTTTAAGGAACAAAAATCATTTCAATGGAAAATCCACTTGAAAACACCATTTAATTTAAAATAAACCAATAAACACATCAAAAACCCACAAAAATAAATAAATAACATAATTAACCATTTTAAAAAAAAGTAAACTCATGAATGTAAGTTATTCCATGGTAAATTCACATCAAGTAGATATACCTACCTCCAAATCAAATTCAAACTCATCACCTTATTAGAAACCATAAAACTATGTAGAAGAGATCCTCATGAACCTATATGACTAAGTAATTGCATTAAAAATCCTTACATAACCCTAGGTTCAACTCTCATGGTGGAATAAGGCTTAAAAACTCAAAAATTGAGGAATAATGTGGTAAGTAAGAAATAATAAATGGGAAACCAAGAGAAATCTCACCTTACCATAAAGAAATCCACCAAGAACCAACGGAAATCACCATGAGACAAAGGAAAGAGGATCTCCATGCTAATGTGAGGGATGAACACATGAATGGGGAGAAGTAGGATGGGATAAAAAGTTAAAATAATTAAGATAAAGGAGTTAAATTCACAATTTTAAGTTCATAAGACAAACTGCACGGTTTGGAAGCATGGTTTGGAAAATCATGTTCCAACCATGTGGATCACCCCTTTCTTTAAATATATGTCACATGGTTTCATGGGGATTGTTCCATGGTTTTCCTAACCATGTAGAATCCATAAAAAATTAAATTGTATTCCCTCTACCCCTCTCTACATTTTTAGGAACACAGTTAGTACTAAACATGTTCTAATTGTGAGCCCTGTCCAGATTTCCCAAAATCTCAAATTTTTACCCTTGACTCCTAAAAAATAAAAATTAAATAATAAGGAAATAAATATCAAATAAAACTATTTTTTCACCTGAAATGTTTCAAAATTATCCCCACCATACCACTTTCTACCCCTATAAATTTCTCAATGCTTCCCATTAATGAGAAGGTATAGCCAATGCTCTCTCACCAAGGTATGACGAATCCAAAACTCAAGGCCACACTGGACTTTCTTCTTTAAAAAACGAACTTTAAGACCTGATTACTACAAATCATTGGTCCTGATAGTCCAATAACATAAAAATACTAGTCAAAAATGGAAATATTTTATTTTTATTCCCAATCCTACCACTCAATGATTGAAAAGAAGAAAAACCAAAAAATATGTTCCCTGATGCACTATATAACATAATGGTCCAACAAAAAATTGCATCAACCAACCCCAATCATCCAAAATGGGGTTCAAATAAAAAAACCACATTTAAAGGGTACCCAATCATCAATCACAATCCCCTAAAGAAAAAAATATAAACATGAGGTAAAACCTTAATGGTTCTAGGGCATCACCAGTCTTCTTGAATCAATTGAGTTTTTCTCAATCATATCTGGAGTGACATTCAGTTTTAAATAGTATTGTTCACCCCAAATTTTATTAGTATATAAGAGAAGGACATGGATTCCAAGAAATTTTTCAATGGAGTCATCTACATTGGTGTTTGATAACCATTCATGAATGATTTCAAATCTGACACTAGATTACCTTCCCGTAAGACACTAAAATAAATAATCTTGTTGTTCATCCTAATGAAACCATCTATCATACATGCCATTACAAGTTCAAAAGATAAGGAAAATTATCCCTTGTAACTCCTATCTTAGGTTCATAGAAGCACAAGCCTTTTTATGGGAATAGGGAAATAATAGGAGGTTCTGATCAATAAACCAAGGTCTCCCCACTGTTTAGAATTCTCCTACACAGGTGGACTAAAATTATGGAACCTATAACAAAGAATCATTAGAAATGATTGCATCTCCAAAAATACCCAAAATTATTCTTATTAAAAATAAACTAAGAGGATAACCAAAGAGTAAAACCCTAGGTTAATAGGTTGAGGTTCATTGATATCTTAAAAAACCAAGATAAACAAGAATAACAACCCACTAACACAGTTTAACAAAAATAGTCATAGGCCTTAGCTTTGGGTCATAAATCCAAATCATACATTACAAGATTCCCCATAAACACCGTCAGAATAATTCCTCTTTTACTACCATTCCCATAGACCTAGACCTCAAATAAAAGACTTGGTGTACCTTATAAGGGCATAATCATTTAAAATCCCACTTACTATAAATGATTAAGAATCACAAAAAACGCACCAAATGAGAGTTATCCCAAACCACCCCCATGGATATTCTAGATGCACCCTCATGGATGATTTTCTAGGTCCAGATACCATAAACCTAAGGTTTAATGAATACTTACACCATAGAACTAAATCCCAAAATAATGACCAATAATTTACAAGAGGATAAAGAACATTGACTCTAAATAATACTTGACACACTCCTCCATTGAATACTCACTATGATAATGGATTAAAATTTAAATTGTTTCTCCCACCCCTTTATTTCTTGGAATACCACCATTGAATAACCCATGTCTAAATAAGTTATTAGTATAGTATATGATGTGGGTGATTCGGGATAATGAATTTCCTATGCACCGAACTCAACTCATCATACAAGACCATAATGATTTCATCCTTAAAGCTTCAAGTGTTTTGAAATAGATAGAGGTTTTCCTCATCATATAAAACCACACCACCACCACAAGCCTACTCCAACCACCACCAAAGGAAATGAATAATGATTCATAAAATCTTAGACAAGGTCCAAGAGCATGAGGACTCTGACCTCAACACTCAATTTGAGTCTGGGTAGAGTCAACAAATAAAGGACTAATCCTAAAATCAAACTCCACACCTTTAATTATTTCCTTTTTGAGAAGCATACTTAAAATAACACAAAACCTAAATTTGTTCAATTTAGGTCTCACCACCTGAATTGAATAGTTTTATCATGACCCAAAGAAAAACTCAAAAACATAAATCATGAAGTTAAACACATTTCAAAAATTCTACTTTTAAATCCACAACCACTTGAAAGAGTCTACCCACTCCTTTATAAAAATGAAAAATTTCTCAAAACAATTTATCTCTTATAAAAACTCATTTCAAATCCTTCCCATGATTTAAACATCACTATTTTCTTATAATGTTCAAAATATACTCATTATCTTTGAAAACACTTTCTGAATTGGATTTTAAAACCCATTACTATTTGAAAAAACCAATAAAAAGTTTAAATCAACTTTTACACTATATTCTCACTAACTAAATCCAAAAATTAAAATATATGATAAAATATTCTTTAAATTTAAAACAACACATCAAACTCAAAACATTATTATACTTTTAGAATAAAATTTCATCAAAAAATCCAAATATTATTAAATATATTTAATCATTGAAAAAATTTTATCCCATTTAAAAAACTCAAGGATCCAATTTATAACCTTTCCAAAAGTTAAAATCATGACCACCCTTTTAAAGATAAAATGTACACCCACTCCATGAAAGACAACATGGTTTTCCAAAATACATAAGTGGTCAACCACTTTTAAAAACATTTCATGAAAATTGATGTTTTAATTTTAATAAAAAAAAATATTCAAAACATTTCTCATAGATTCAAACCTTTTATGGAAATCAAAACTCTATTAAAACAAGACAAAAGACCTCATTTTAAATTAAACTGACATGAAAATCCTATTTTTCTAAAATATTTCAAGAGTTAGACTATAAATACTCATCACCTATTGAAATTAAAACTCAAACATCAAAATCATTTTATAAATAACCCATCACTTTAAAACATAACTCATAGTCCAAAATCATTTCATAGTTATCTTGAAAAGTTCATTCCTAAATTTATATAATTTTATAAAAATCCATTTTCCCAAATCAAAAAAAGTTCATCACAGTCCCTATATAAACAAAAAAATCCCAAAACTCATACTTAAACAAAATTCAATGCAAATCACCAAATATAATAAACTATAAATCATTAACACATCACAAAGAATAAATTAAAATAACTCCAATATCAACAATTCCATAATAAAAACCCCATCCTCCATTCTCAATTCAATTTTAAACCCCATTTGATTTTTTCTTGTAAGCAATAGAAGAAAAATAAATAATATAGAGGTGTTATAGATTTGTTTATGGTTTAGATGCTCGGTTTGGAAGACCATACACTAACCATGAAACAACCTCTGGAAGGGTATTAGAGCCATGTGCATGGGATCTACATGGTTTTCTAGACTATGTGGGGAAACCATGACTCACTGAAAATAACAAGAGGGGGATATAATACCATTTTTATTGAACCATCCCAAGTAAACCCAACACAACACCCAGGTCATCCCACCACAAATCTTGAGGTGTGTTCCTGATCACTATAGGCTAGAAAAAATCACTAGGGTGTCGAAGTGTAACCATATTGGGACAGTTTCACCCTTGTAATCTAATAATCACATAACATATATTCCACTAAGAATTTGTTATTACCCATTCATAAGTTGGATGTCCACACAATATAATAAATATTTTCAAAATTAAAAAATATAAAAATAAAATATAGCACATAAATAGAAGTAATAGAAAATATACAACTCATAAACATTATTACAAGACGTTAAAAAAACAAAAAATATCTATAAATATATGATACAAAAAAATACAGAGTTACTAAGACATGGTCAAGGATAGAGAGGCTAGTGTGTAATAATCAAAGTGTCACTGAGGATCCCAAAGCACTCCACATAATCCCAACCTCCACATGACAATTGGTCATAACCAGAAACATTTCCATAAAGGACGACGATCATCAACATGAGTCACCATTCACATAACATGACTTTCTCTACCTATTTCATACAAAACAATTCTGTATATGCCTAAATTCATATACATGATGTGATTTAAATCCCATTAGGATCCCACTATGAATCTATATAATGAAAACTATTAGTCTTATATTTAAAAAAAAATAATTGAAATTCATTTTTTATTTAAAACACTTTTATCAGATCCTTTGGTTTTATTTAAAGTAAATAAAATTCTATAAATAAATAATGTAAATAAAACATCAATAAAATAGAAGGAATTGGGACATAAAAAATATCAATAATAATAAATGGGAAATAAATAGTAACATATCTCAACTGAAGACTATCCTGGAATCATCATAAACATAACACAAGAAACAAGGGAGAACTCTAATCTATAGGTTCCAAAGGAACTCAGACTCACTCATGGAACACTAGCTGGCTTGTGTGATCCTAAACATTCCATAACCAATAAAAATTCAATTTCATTCTCAAATAGAACCATAATCAAAGAAATATTGAGCTAATTAAATCATCTTCTGAAAACATCCTTTAAAATCACCTCAGAGTCAAGGCTCCCATTTTTAAACCATTTATAAGCACACCTTGGGTGTAAAACCAATTTTCATAGAAACCCATTTAAAACCAAGACTTATTTAAATCATTTTTGGATTTAACACTCCATTAGAAACATTTCTTCAAATACCTTTAAGGAACAAAACTCACTTTAATGGAAAATTCACTTGAAAACTCCATTTAATTTGAAATAAACTAATAAAAAAATAAAAAAAATACAAAATAGCCAACAAAAACACATAAAAATTTTAATTAACCATTTTACACCAACGTAAAATAATGAAATTAAGGTATACCATAGTAAATTACCATCAAGTAGAGACACCTACCTATGAATCGGAGTCAAACTTGTCTTCTCCATTGGAAATAATAAAAAATGAGTATAAGGGGTCCCCAAAACCTATAAATTAAGAAATTTTATTAAACAAACGCCCCTAGCCCTAGGTTTATACCCCATGTAGAACTAGGGTTTTGAAACTCCAAAATTAAGGAACAAAAAAATTAAGGAATAGAGAATAGATGGGGGAACCAAGATAAATCACACTTTACCTTAAAAAAATACACCAAGAACCAATGGAAATCACCATGAGAACAAGGAAATAGGTGATCTATTCTAAGTAGGGGGGTGGTCGCAGAAATGGAGAGAAATAGGAGGGTAGAACACGTTAAAATTATCAAAGGAAAGGGGATAAATTCACACTTTTAAGTGCATGAGAAAAAACCACATGGTTTGACAAACTATTTGTCTTCTATGTGATTCATCCCTTACTTTAAAGTTATATTTCATAGTTTTCTAGGGACTACCACACGGTTTACCTAACCATGTTCTAACTATTAAAAATAAAACTAAATTTCCTCTACCTTTCTATGTATATATGGGTGCATGGTTAATACTAATCATATGCTAATAGTGTCATGTTCAGATCTTCTAAAATCTAAAATTTTAACCCCTAGATCCTAGAAACATAAAATAAAATAAAATAAAATAAATATATACCATTTTCTTGGAGAGTGTCCCATGGTAAATATGGTAACACACATTTACCTAAATTAAAAAAAATCTATAAGTAGAGGATATCTATTGAGTTTGATGATAATGATAATCCTAAAGGTCAAAATTCAAAGTAATTTAGGAGTTTTATGGATATGAAATCTATATAGAAAAATAGATATTTTGATTTATAATTATAGAGCAGTAAGTGAAACCCTTATCCTTGATGAGTTATAAATTTCAGTTGGAATTTGAATTTTTAAGGATCTGAACAAGAGGTTTTTTTCAAATCAAGATTCAAATTTGAATTCCTAGATTTGGAGAATCTTAAAGGGATATTTTTGGATATGGTTTAAGGGATGAGAGGTTTCTTGGGCACACAAGAAATTATTATGAGATTTGGGTTGAATTTTTGTAGTTATTGGAGCTTACTTTCAAGGTTTTATGGTTTAGTGTGCATGGTTTAGGGGAAACCATGTGACACCCTAAGCTTGAGGAGATTTCCGATTCAATTTTTATGACACATGATTATCATACACGAGTAGAATTTGGTCAAAGAGAAACTCTAGGGATTTCAGAGGAAATTTTTTGGGTTTAATTTGTTTTGGGGTATGATGTACGGTTGTAAACAAACTATGTGGGACCTTTATTTTTAGTTGTAGACATATTTTTCATGTTTATCCCACAGTTTGGTATATTGTGCATCCCAACCATGCAGGGGGTGTTTTCTTGGGTAGTGAAGACCTCATGGTTGGCACATGGTTTAGAAATTTTTCATCCAAACCATGTAATATGGTTTTTATTGGAAAGTGTTTGTCATATGTTTCGTGCACATTTTGGTAAATTGTGATGCCAAACTGTGTTACCTGCTAATTTTAATTAAAAATTGGGATTCCAAAACAATTCCAATGTGTTCTTTTATCTCTATCCCCCTATTTTTTCCTCCCTCTCATACATGCATGCCCTAGTGACCTCCCCCACTTCTTCCATTCAAAAACCTTGATTTTTGGGTGTTTCTTAGGTGATTCATTTTGTGTTTTAATGTCATATATTCTCCCCATCCCTCCTTTGTTCCTATTCTTGTTCACTCTATAATTTTGGATTCTCCGTATTCAGGTTTGTGATGATTTTCAACAAAACATGTTGTAAATCATCCTAACTCATTGGGGTTTTATGTGCAACTCATAGAGGAGGTCCTGAGAGGTTATAATCAAGTCATCATTTATCATTCCACTTGAGGTATGTTGTGTTTTGGATTAACTTAGGGTTTTGTCTTAAATTAAATTAAATTTACTGTAGTTTTGGTATTCCATGTTAGGTATTTCACCTGAGTTGATGTCAAGAGTTTGTTTTGAACCTTTCATGAGTGGTTAGTCATTGTTATGATGCAACTTGGTTGCCCGATGAGTAATTAGGTAATTATTCCAAAATGGTTTAAATTATGAATTGATTATTAAATTTAATAAATGGTTAAATTTAATTGAATAATTAATTTTAAAATGTTATAATTAATTTTTTATGATTTAAGGGCTTGGGATAGAAGCTTGGTTTGACATTGGTTCTTGGACGATCTGGGGAGATGGTGATCAGATTTCATTTAGAGGATAATAGCTCTGAGTTTGAGGTGGGTGGAATTGATTGTATTTGAGTCTCTTGGTTTATTTGTTATTTATGTTCATGTTACTTTATCATTATACTTCTCGCAAGTCACGTTGAATTTTGTGATTCCTCTATAAGGTTGGGATGAGATCACACCAAACTAATAGTCAATATGGACCATATATCTTTCCAAACGATTCAATGGTGGTGCCCTAGTCAAATGAGTATCATAGGCCTTCCTTATATATTTTCTTAGGTTGAGTGAGTGGTTTTAAATAACAAGTGATTTCATTTTTTTTAAATATTATTTTAAAAAGAGAAATGTATTTAAATTGAAGTTAAATGAAATGGTTGATTTGATAAATGGGGTTTGAAGAAACATTTCAAAATGGGATTTTAGTTTTATAAATAATTCTTGAATTGGATTAGTCTAAGGGTTTGGTGTGAGTAAAATTGTGGGTGATGCCTTTTAAATAAAAATGGTTCAAAGATAGGATTTTGACTTGGTTTTTTAGGGTAATCTGAGAGGGTATTGGCTTGATATGGTTTTTTATATTTGAACTCTTGAGGGATATTCTGTGATTTCAAAAGATTGTATACTTTTTGTTCTTACTATTTTTAATTTCTTATGGATTTTACATTGCATGTTGGTGAGTGTTGTGTTTGTAACCCTATGAGAACTTTCTTATGGCATCAAGGAGATAGGTTGGTCCTGATGGATGTAAAAAAACCCCTTAGAAGGTGGATATGACTCTATAATAATTTTTGAGTGTTGAGGAACGTTGCGACCAGAGTGACGAGCTAAGGGAAAAAAGATGGAATTGTGAATGAGGAATCTAAGTAGGGTGTCCATGATGTGGTTTAACCTAGGGGACTCAGGGTGAGTGTGCTATTAATATTTTGACCCTAGAGAGGGTGATTGAGAGATATGGATAGTGATGGTTGTGAGTTTCACCTTATAAATAGAATCAATTATGTGATCCCTATATAGCCATATTATTGATATTGGGTCATTCACTTAGGAATTAAATCTCAGACTTGTGAGATGGATCTTGGAAAATGATCAAACCTTATGATATTTTTCATATAATATGTTTGGGTGGTACACCCTACCATTGAGATGTATGTATGTACATGGGATGCCATACGCATGCTCCTTGGTGAAGGACCCCGAAACACCTTGAGAGGGGAGGGGTGAATCAGGGTGTCAACTTTTTCTTCAAAATTGATGCATCTTGTTCCCATATTGGTAGGAACCTATTAAACCTATCTGATGATAATGAGTAATAAAAAACAATCACATGAAAATATCCAATGCAGTAATTTTACTTGGTTCACCACTAAGGGCTAGTCCAAGGAGCATACGCCGACAGTATGTCAGTCATACATTAATCCACTAAACTTCACTAGTTATAGAGTATATAAGTTTAGACATAGTAACTCTGTTTCAGGTACACTGCCTTTAAAATGTTTTAGAGATATCTCATTACGTCCCATAGAAAACTTCCTTCAACTCCCCCTAACTCACTGCCTTGGAAGATATCTACACATAGTTTACGGACTTGTAGGTCCCTTCATTTTCATTGAAGTGTGCATCCCCAACTATATAAAGATACTCTGTTGAAGTCCAATTTTTACTCGTATATGTAATCCACTTTTCCATCCACTATTAGTTTATGAACTATTCCTCAATGAACTTTTGTGCTTCCTCTACAAAGTAACCTACTTCCTCCATGAACTATGTTTCACCATGTAGTGTGTGTGATTTGTGGATCACCTCTCCTCCATGAACTACCTCCACTTCTGTGGATCGTATCTCCTTCTTGGACCTCTTATTCCTCTGTAGACCGACTGTTCTTTAGAAAAATTTTCCTGCTTTACAAACGGGTTCTTATTCTAAAAAACCACCTCTCCTCTATGGACCATTCTCTTTTGTGAGCTAAATTGCCCCAAAAAAATCCTTCTGTGAACAATCTATTCAAAACTCTTCTCCTTTCGTAGAATCATCCCTCATGAACCTATTCTTTCATGGAGATGTCTTATCGCGAACCACTTCAGACTTCACCGAATTCCTCCCAGATTTCTATTCAAAAATATCTCTTCATAATAAAATAATTAACTCCTTATATAGGAAAATAGATCCAAAAATCTCACAAATATGTTTTACTTAAACATTTGATACAGTATAGCCTTCACCACAGACTACTTCACCCGAGAACCATTTTTTCCTCTGTGGTCCGCATACCGCCTATTTTACTTCGTGATGGCTCAAATACCCACCTCATTTCTACAAAAAATGATCCATACTATGAACTGAAATCCTTCCATGAACCACAAGCCTTCCTATGAACCATTTTCTCAACACAATCTGCGTACTGTGCTTCGTGGTATGTATAGTGCTGCTATGTAGAAATCCTGCCTTTTCTAATTTTCCTTGTCGTTCTATATACCTCTTATGTGGTTTGTGAATTATCTTTTACATTCTGAAAATTGTATACTTCTTCATGAAAATTATTTCTTTTCCAAAAACAAACTCTCGATTTTGAGGCCCAAAATTTTGGAAAACATTGGGAAACTACACCACCTTCAATACTATTTTCGACTTGAATTGTAAGATCTATTTTCTTGAAATATCCCTGATCATCCATGTGAGGATTGACAATAAACACAAACCATACTCCATTTATAAGAAATAACATTCTTGGTTCTAAAAATCTCCCCCTTTGGGTTTGTTGGCAATATATAGATAAATTTAATAAAGAACCAGCCGTAATCAAAACCTAATATGCAAGAAACAAATCATCCAACACCTTAAGTCTATGTGAGTGATGCGCAGTGTAAAAAATAGTAGGGGAATCATGAATTGGGTTCTCATGGCTTGAAAAGATCATGTCGTGAAAATCCACTTCTCATAACATTTTAATTTCTCTATAAGTCCTCCATTCATCATTCTCCTGCATTCTAATAGCATTGAAAACAAGAATTTATCCATTCTCCGCCATTGTAAATAAACCCAAAGACCAATATTTGAACATTATAGAGCTCAAAACACACTCCACATAGATCGTACCTCCCCCATAAACCTGTATCACTTCCATAAATAGATTAAAATAGTTAACACAATTGGGGATAGTGGATTACTTGCAACCTCCTAATGCATTGGGATATATCTGAACACCAAGGTTCAACCGATGATTTTCAAACACATGTGTTGAAAATGGCTTGGTTATTATGTCATCTACTTTATCATCAGTTCCAACATGATCCATTTTAATCATTCCTTGTTCAACATTTTCCTTGATAAAGTGATATATGATTTCAATGTGTTTTATATGAGAATAATGAATAGGATTCTTAGTAATATCAATTGTGATCTTTTTGACATATTGAATCATCATGTTCTGTTTCACCGCATCACCACTATCAATTAGTTTTTTCTCTATCAAAATTAGTTGAGTGCAAGCCTTTATAGTAGAGATATACTTAGCTTATGTAGTACTGAGATAAGTGTTTTCCTGTTTCTTACTCAACTATCCCACACATTTAGTTCCAATAAAGAATGCTCCACCACTTGTGGACTTTTTATCCACCACATCTCTTTCCCATTCAGCATCATAAAATGCTAACAGTTCATTATCTATTCTTATAGCAATGTATAATCCATAATTTTGAGTCCCTTGAATGTAACTCATGATTCATTTAACTACCACCATATAATCTTCATTTTTATTACTTTAAAATCGGTCCACTAATCATGATTAAAAGACAATATCTAGTCGTGTTGCGGTTAAGTGTAGTAATCTTCTGATGATTCTCCTATACATGGTGGGATCTATAGAAGTCTCATCCTCATGCTTTCCAATTTTAGTTCTAACCACAATTGATGTCGACATTGGTTTGGAGTCATGCATAATGAATTTATTCAATAACTCTCTTACATACTTTTCCCAAGAAATAAAGGTATATTCTTTCCTCTAAATCACTTGTAGTCCCAGGAAGTATATGATTTCACCAATCATAGACATTTCAAATTCCGATTTCATGTGATTGGAAAATTCATCCAATAATCCATGCATGCTGCCACTAAATATAATATCATCTACGTACACCAGTACCATGAACTGATCTTTCTGAGAATTTTTCACATAGAGATTGTGATCCACTCATCCTCTTTTAAATTCAAGCTTCTTTAGATAAGAACCCAACTAAGAGTACCATGCTCATGGTGCCTAATTCAGACTATAGAGTGCCATATTTAATCTAAAAACCTACATTTCATCACTACTAGGTAGAAAACTCACTGGTTATTCAATGTATACTTCTTCTTCAAGAATACCATTTAGGAAAAAATGTTTTGACATCCATTTGATACACTTTGTATCCACTTTGAATTTCATGGAATGGAAAATCCTGATTGACTCCAATCTCTCCACTAGAGAAATTTTTTCTTCAACATCAACGCATTTAATCTGTGAATATCCTTTACACAATAATCATACCTTATTTATGATCACATTACCTTGATCATCAAATTTATTCTTAAAGATCCACTTCATACAAATCACATTGTGACTTTTGGGTCTCATAACAAAATCCCATGTTTGGTTCTTATCAATCTAATCTAACTCTTCATTCATGGCTTTAACCAATGATTCATCCTTTGCATCTTCTTCAAATGAGGATGGTTCCACAACTGATAGGAATAAAGATTGTGCATTACTAATTATTATCCGTATTTGTGTGGGTGATGTCCAATCCCCAATGATATTGGATTGATCAGTTTATTCTCATTGATTTCTCCTGTGAGGTTTAGAATAATTTTCTTCATCCATGGTTTCCTCTTCAATTCTTCTTCTAAATCAACATTTTTTTGTGACCCCTGAATGTTTTGAACTCCTTCCTCTACTTCTGTATTTGGATTTGTTTCATGTCCACATTCTTCCTCATCTTCTATCATATCAGCATAATAATTACTTGAGGCATTTTTGTTCTTATCTTAAATGATATTTACATCACTACTATCCATAATTTTTCCAATACAATTATTGAAACAATTGTAGGATTTTCTATTCATTGAATATATGAGGAATATCCCTTCGTCTGCAGCATCACCATACTTCCCTTGATTTCATTATTTGTTTCAGATGAAACATTTACTTATAAAAACACAAAAAATATTCAAATAGGGATCCCTTCCATTACATAACTCATATGGTGTCTTTGTTTCTACCATATAAATCCCTATTCAATTTTGAGTATACATTGTAGCTTGAACAGCCTCTTTCCAGTAATGGTGAGGGATATAACTCTCAATCAGCATAGTTCTAGCCATATTTTTTACCTATTGATTCTTATGCTCAATAAAACCATTTTTCTGTGGAGTTCTCACAGTATCCACCTCATGTTGTCTTCCTTATTTCTCCAGGTAATTCTCAAATTCAATGGATGTGTATTCCCATCCTTTGTTAGACCGAAATACTTTGATTGTTCATCCAGTATCATTCTCATCTATTCAGTGATATGTTTTCATGTAATCAAGTAATTTTCATTTCCTATGTATAACCATCACATAAGACATTCTACTAAAATCATCATTAAAAAAAATTAAGTACCTCTCTCCATATGTTCTTGACGCATTTATCGGTTCACATACATCTATGTGGATAATATCAAGGAGATTTGATGCCATTTTCTTCTTTGGGAAATATAAACTATAGACCACCTTTCCTAATATGAAAGAATCAAAATTATTATCCCATTCACACTTTATATTATGGATATCCATGACAATATTTAGTTTAGATATATTTTCCATGTCTTGTTGATTAATGTGACCCAACCTCCAATGCCACAAGATGTTCTCTTCTTCAACTATCATGTAACAAATGTTCTCTTTACTATTAACCTAATATAATTTTCCATCTGTTCTTAATCCTTTTATGATAGAATTATCTATCCTTACTTTTATAGTTTATCCCTTTTGATTTAATGTTACTATATGTCCTGAGTCACATAGTTGTCTCACACTCAGAAGATTATGATGAAAACCTTCCACATAAAGAACTCCAGTTTTCTTAAGCTCATCACTTTCTAGTTTAGTATTCCCACTACCTTTGATCATCAAAGCAACATCATTATCGAACCAAACTATTCCATCAACCCTTTTCTTTACATTATTCAATAAATCTGCATTTCCCATCATATGGGATGAGAATCTGCTATCAATAATCTAGGTTCTACTATTCTTTGTAGCTTTGAGAGTGACTTTAGTAAGATTGGATTTCTTGATCTTCTTATTTTCCTTCCATGAAATATTATATTGATTTAAGGATAAATATGACCTTTCAAATCTATTTTCCATGTGCATAGTTTCATTATACTCATACTCTTCTTCCAGTGGATAAAATCTGTTTATATAAGAAACACTGTCTAGGTGACAAGTATTTTCTTGTCTTTAAGTTCTGTATGAATTTTTCATGCCTTTCCTCTTCCTGCAATAAACAGCTTTATAGACAAAGTTAGAACAATGAAAACAATATACATAGAAATTATTTATTATATAATAAGTAGGATATAAATTTTTTCTTCTTTATTGACTTCTTAGATCTTCTCCATTCAAATAGATCTTTACCTCTTCACAATATGACATGGTTTGGCCCAGATAGCCACAGAATAGAAATTTCATAAGAGGAAATGTCTTCTCACTTCTGTTTCTCCTTATGTATCCTTCCTTAGGAAAAGATATTTACTAACAATAATTTCTATAAACTTGTGGATAGTTTTTAGTTCTCATTTTAGTTTTATTTAGGTATTTCTTTGTTAATACTTCATGCGACTTTACGATATTTTCAACTTTAATCTTCCCTTTATTTTGGTTCATCTTGTTTCTAGGATTCAATGTTTTATCATCACAACCAATTATACTTTCTCCCATGCATGTGGATATTTTATCATCCAAATCCTTCTCTACTCCATCGAAACCACTCTTGGATCTCTCTATCAACTTATCATCTGAGAATCTTCCAAAGTGTATTTTCTTCTTTATTTTCTTTAAATTTTATTCACTTTCAATTTTAATCTTAAGAGTAACAACATATTCTTCAAGACCCTCCATATTCTTGGACTTCTCCTCTATTCTAGATCTAAGGTCATTTATAAAATTTTCATGTTCTTCAATTCTGAGCTTCAATTATACTACATATTCTTTACATTCAAAGGTTGTTGACTGTTCTTTCACTACTTCTTCTAGTTGTCTAATTTTAGCTTCAAGATGATCAACATATTCTGATGACTCTTACACAACTTCTCTACAATTTTTACTTATGTTACTTTGATTCTCAAGCTTTAAAAGAGCATCCTTAAGTTGAAACATGAGATCATTATCAATGGTCAGCTGATTATCTCTATCTTTATCTTTTGATGATTCTAACTTTTCAACTATATCCATCATAGATGCATGAGTTCCAAATTTAAACTCTAGTGCTTCTTTCTCCAAGAAATTATTGTCATTGTCTTCTTCTTTACAGACAAAACTCTTCATCTATACATTCTTTCTAGATTTGAAGTCTCCCTTTTGATAAAACCTTTTCTTATGCTTCTGCAAATTTCCCACTTCACTTTCTTCTTCATCGAGCTTCCTTGAGCACCAAGAGGCAATGTTACCAACTCTACCATAATGAAAATTCACCAAGGGAAGCTTTCCTTAAAATCTTTTTTTCATCTCTTTAATTTCTTTTCAATAAGATAAATAATTTCATATTCCCCATTATATTCATAAACTATATATACAGACACCTCAAGTTTTCCATGGCTTTGAAAGAAATTTCCTTTCTTACTCGAGTCATTACATCTTTAGGTTTGACTCTCATTTTATATGATACCAGACTTCTCAATATATCATCCAAATAATGTTTAGAAATATATTTTTTTCAAAGGCTAACACTTTTGGATTGTAGAGAGTTAGAACCTTCTCAAAATTTTCTTCATAATTTCAATAAATTTGATTTCTTCACAAAGCCCTCAAATTGCTCCTACAACTTCAGTAATTCAATTGAAAAAAGGTCATTTTCATTAGGATGCATCTTCATGTCATAAAAACTGTTGTGTAGGACTTTTAGTTTTGCCTCCTTTAGTTTGTTTTTTCCTTCATACATATTCTCCAGTTTTTCCTACATAGACTTTATAGATGTACAACTCATCACCTTTAGATAAATTTGATCAGAAAGATCTATAGTTAGGGCATTTTATGCTCTTGCATCTACATAAAGTATTTTATTATATATATCAGTCATAGATAGCCCTACTGGATCAATAACCTGTATTACTTGTGCAGTGGAAAAAAGGAATTCCATTCCAAGAGATCTTAG
Source organism: Viscum album (assembly GCA_963277665.1). Lineage (NCBI taxonomy): Eukaryota > Viridiplantae > Streptophyta > Magnoliopsida > Santalales > Viscaceae > Viscum > Viscum album. Next base: position 1,840,844,462 of record OY728157.1, on the reverse strand, counting down.
ATGGGATCTCATCCAGTTATTCCATATTTGAAAGTTACTTCCATCAAAATGGGGAACTCCCATAACATTAACTATATTCTCCATGATAGCAAAGAAGTAAAGATTTAACACCAGTAACTTGTAGGAGTTGATACCACTTGAAGTATCCAATAACACCCTGAGAGGGTAGGGGTGAATCAGGGTGTCAACTTTTTCTTTAAAAGTGACAGATCTTGTGTAACGACCCGAAATTTTTAAATAAATTTTGTTTCCTAATTTTATGTGTTATTGTTATACTCAACAAAAATGTTTCATTTGGTAACATGAGTATAATTAAAATGAGACTGTTGGGTTTTGACTGTTATTTGACCATTGGTCAATATGACCGTTGGAAACTAAACATTTTGAATATTGTCTCTAAATACAAGCAATCTTGGTTAATTAATATAGAAAGAAGATTCGATGGCCTCACCCAGTAGTCTTGGACCGATCGAAGCCCATCTAACAGAACTTGGGAAGGAGGTAGCACCACTGGGCTTTGCTCTGGACCGAACCCAAGCTGAACTTCATCGTATAAAGCTAGAACGGGATCGCCTTCGCGAGAAGTTCAAACTGATAGAAATTACTACTCGTGCGATGTTGGCCAAGCCTCCCTCGGATTCTCTCACCTTAGCACACCTTACACTTAGGTCCTATGCTGGTGTGATAAGGGGCTATGTAAGGAGACCGTAACTGTCTTGTGTAATCCTTTGTTTTAAATAAAATTTCGATTTCTTTTATGAATTTTCAAATGACCGGATAAATATAGTATGCAAATTTTTGATGAATAGTAAATTATGAATAGTGATTTTATGATTAGGATTAATAATGTGTCCAAATGGATTAGTAATCTCACTTAAAGAAAGTATTAAAATAAGCTAGGCACTTTGATTAAGTAATGTGATTCAATAAAATGGTAAAATAACGGTTTCATAAATTATTATTCAAGTATTAGTTTTTTCGGATGAATAGTGTTTTTTAATTAAAAATTTAATTAAAAATAATTAGAAAATTATTTTTATAAACATGACTTTATTTTTGAACTCAGAGCATCGATATTATGTTATGGTAATTTTTGGGGATTTTTCTGAAAAAAATGAATTTTCGGTGAATAGTGTATTTATTTAAAAATAAAATTTAAAATATTTAGAAAATTATTTTTATAAAATGGAGTTCATTTTTGAAATCGGAGCATTGATATTTAGTTAAGGTGAAAGTTTGGGATTTTTCTGAGAAAGATGAATTTTTCAGTGAATAGTAAAAATGCAGTTTTAGGGTTTCGGTATGTTTAATGACATCATAATTGTGTCATGATGATGTCATGAGATCTTTTAAGGGTTGGCCGGCCAAGGGTGATGAATTATTGTTTTGGGGGCCCCATGTGGCCTAACTCCATGATAAATTCCAAGGGAGAGCACATGGGTTTGAGAAAAGCACATGTGAGGTGTCCCTTGGCCATTAATGCCTTGTCCCCTCACTTTCCCTATAAATACCAAGCCCTCCTCTCATCCATTCGACTCCCCACCCATTCCCAACGAATTTCTGGTCTCATTACCTCCCAAGGAGTCCTCCCAAGGTTCCCCCAATCCCTCAAGGTCCCGACCTTTGAGGTTTAAGAGTTACATTTTAAGGTAAGGGTTCCGACCTCTCTCTTTCTTTTCAAGTAATCTCTTTTATGTCATTTCTTTTATACTCCATGTTCTTATGTTGGAGGATGTTCTTTTATATTCATCCTACTGACTATTTCATGTTCATATGATGAGAGACCCCCCTTGCTCTCATCAATTCGTTTTAAGAATGTTTAAGTGGCGTCGTTAGGCTGCCGAATTTTTAAGGGATTCTTTCACCTTCCTCGTTTTCAAGTTCTATTTTCATTCAAGTCTTTCATGTTCCTTTTTATTATGTTGGGGTATGATCTCTAAATTATCATACTTATCTTTTATGATCATATGATGAGAGACCCCATTTTATCGCTTCAATTCAGTATTTTGAAGTTTTAAGTGGCGCCGTTAGGCTGCCGAATTTTTAAGTGGTTTTCACCCTTCTCGTTTTGAAGTTCTACTTTCATGTCAATTATTTCAAGTTCCTTTTTGTTATATTGGGGTATGATCTCTATATATATCATACTGGACTCTTATGTTCATATGATGATAGACCCCATTTGATCTCTTCAATTCAGTATTTTGATGTTTTAAGTGGCGCCGTTAGGCTGCCGAATTTTTAAGTGGTTCTTCACCCTTCTCGTTTTGAAGTTCTACTTTCATGTCAATTCTTTCAAGTTCCTTTTTGTTATATTGGGGTATGATCTCTATATATATCATACTGGACTCTTATTTTCATATGATGAGAGACCCTATTTGATCTTTTCAAATCATTTTTTGTTGATGTTTAAGTAACGCCATTAGGCTGCCGAACTTTCATGAGAGAAATCTAATTTTTTTCTTCCTTCCATGTTTTTCATTTCAAATGGTATGTCCTTGAAATTTCATTACCATGATCATGTATCCTTCTTATTCTGTCCATTTACTATTTTATGGGTCATTTATGAATGTTTGACCCATTTTACCTCTCTTTTAATGTCTTCTAAAACCTCGTAACATTGCCGTTATGCTGCAGAATTTCTGTCTCAAAATGTCTATCTCTTTTTCTAAAGTTCTTTTATTTTATTAAGTGAATACTCAAAGCTCTTTCTTATAAAGGTGTATTCAAATATATACCAAAATGTTCTATTTTAAATTCTGTGATTTACATACATGAGACCCACCTTCCTTTTCTGTGGGTTTTAAAGTGATATAAAGATCATGTCTTTAAAGCAGTTTTTAAAAAAGTTATGATTATGAAATGAAACCCATTTCCTTTATGCTATATGGGTTATTTATGAAATGTTTGATGATGATATATGTGGCTCACATGATAATAAAGGAAAATTTAAGGGTGAGCCTTGATAGCGCTCCAATGCATTGGGTAATGATGTAACCACTAGAGATTACAATTTTCATGATACCTTGGTGAATAACCTTGGTAATTTTAAAATGACACCTTGGGGATGGACCTTGGTGATATGTTCATGATTGTCTATGTTAAATTATGTAGCCACATCTTCAAGTTATGAAAAAGTTTTATTTTTATTATGATATGCCTCATGATTTCATTTTCATGCCTTAAAGTTCTTTTCATGACTTTATTGATGTATCTCAAGTTCATATGTAAAATGTTTCACTTGTTTCCCTTACTGGGCCTTCTGCTCACCCTTCCTTTTGCTGTATGTCCCCAGGTTATGAGATGCAGTAATGAGCCTAGGGTGAACATGAGGAGAAGCCTTTCAAGTGTTTAAGAAGAATGTTTTTTTTTGTTTCATGTTTTATGTTCCTTGTTTCCAAGACACTAAACCTTAAAGATCCTCAGTTCCGTGTAATGGAATGAAAGTTATGTTATAAAAAGACGGGATGCTATAGTTGGTATCAATGGAAGGTTTAGTTATTTGTGGAAATTAGGATATGAAAACTCTAGGAAGAACCCTATAGAAAAGTTTAATATAGGAAATCTTCCTGGTATTTTGGTGAGTATTGAGTAAGGGGTTGCCAAGCAAATACATCCCTGTCTGGATACGAGCAGGTAGAGGTGGCTCTGGAACAGATGTACATAGGGGTAAAAACCGAAAACACCGCTTTGAGCTAGACTCGAACGGGAACTGGTACACGACAACGGGCCTTGCTGCACTCTTGGTTACGACACTCCCGGGGGATATGCTTTGGTAAATTCATAAGCTTGGTATGAACCATTGTTAAAGGAACAAAGATAAAATAAAATAAAGGTTCACATAAGAATATATGATCATTCATAACCTAGATGGGAACCTAGGAGATCACAAGTTAGGGTATACCTTTCATATACAAGTTATCCTTATATGCTTTCAGTTCCTTTTCATGATTATTAGCTAAGTACTTAAGCCCCTAATTATGCTTTCTCTTCTTAGTTAATGGTGGGAAACGGAAGAACATGTTCCGACAACCAATGTGATAGGAAATGCGACGATTTTCGTATTAATATGAAAGGGATGATTAGGGGATTAAAATATGATTATTATTTTGGAAGACGTTCATTATTTTGGGAACCATATTTGATCAAGGTAAATAGATTACTACGGTATTTTCATTGAGGAGTAAGGTTGACTTATATTTTGAAGAATCGATGAATTTAAGGTGAACTTATAGTAATTTAGGTTACTTATGAGAATGACTAACCTATCTTGGGTAAAATATGTTTAGGTTAGCTACTTTTTTTATAAGATGTTAGGAGTGGTTGATGTTGTCTGGAGATGGACAATGAAGTTGTTTTGGAAGACTATGTTATTAAATCCTTCTTGTATTTGGGTTTCAATCTTAGTTTGGTTTGTTTTGAGGAATTTTAAGGACCGTTATTTATGGAATGGTCTATGATGAACTTTGGGTAGTACCATGGAAATTTGATGATTTAAAAGTAGTTTCCATTCCTATGGGATTCTTTCTTTTTTTAAGAGTTGTTTTACCTTAACCTTTCTGTTTTTGGGATAATGTTTAAAGATAGAAGAAATAGATAGTTAATCTTTTGTAGATTATGTGATTCTATAGACGATGATTCTTGTGCTTTTATGAGACCAAGTGTTTTTGAATTCTCATCATTTGGAGAAAAGATTAGTGTTGGTAGGGACTTGTTAAAGGATGAAACTCTACTTGAAGGTAGGTATATTTTCTTATGTTTTTGTTCTATGTAGTAAATGAAATCCTCAAAATTATGAAAAGAAACGTAAAACAAAAATGTTGTTGGTTTACGTTTCCTACTAGGTAATCAAAGACCGTTTACACACGTCATAAGTTTGGGATTTTCTCATGGTTAACTTTCTCCTAATCATGTTCTCTATCACTCTCCCTCAGAACTTGACCCTTTGTTTTCTCCTCCATGTCCATGTTTTCCTACATGGAACCCTAGTGTGGGTTAACTCGGGTGACCTTTGTACTTCCCTTTCTTTATTTTAAAGTAATAGTTTTACTGACTCCTTTTCCGATGTGGGACTTTCAATGAAATTTCAAAACCCAATTTTAAAATTGCGAGGATGCAATTTCTTAAGGGGGAAGATTGTAACGACCCGAAATTTTTAAATAAATTTTGTTTCCTAATTTTATGTGTTATTGTTATACTCAACAAAAATGTTTCATTTGGTAACATGAGTATAATTAAAATGAGACTGTTGGGTTTTGACTGTTATTTGACCATTGGTCAATATGACCGTTGGAAACTAAACATTTTGACTATTGTCTCTAAATACAAGCAATCTTGGTTAATTAATATAGAAAGAAGATTCGATGGCCTCACCCAGTAGTCTTGGACCGATCGAAGCCCATCTAACAGAACTTGGGAAGGAGGTAGCACCACTGGGCTTTGCTCTGGACCGAACCCAAGCTGAACTTCATCGTATAAAGCTAGAACGGGATCGCCTTCGCGAGAAGTTCAAACTGATAGAAATTACTACTCGTGCGATGTTGGCCAAGCCTCCCTCGGATTCTCTCACCTTAGCACACCTTACACTTAGGTCCTATGCTGGTGTGATAAGGGGCTATGTAAGGAGACCGTAACTGTCTTGTGTAATCCTTTGTTTTAAATAAAATTTCGATTTCTTTTATGAATTTTCAAATGACCGGATAAATATAGTATGCAAATTTTTGATGAATAGTAAATTATGAATAGTGATTTTATGATTAGGATTAATAATGTGTCCAAATGGATTAGTAATCTCACTTAAAGAAAGTATTAAAATAAGCTAGGCACTTTGATTAAGTAATGTGATTCAATAAAATGGTAAAATAACGGTTTCATAAATTATTATTCAAGTATTAGTTTTTTCGGATGAATAGTGTTTTTTAATTAAAAATTTAATTAAAAATAATTAGAAAATTATTTTTATAAACATGACTTTATTTTTGAACTCAGAGCATCGATATTATGTTATGGTAATTTTTGGGGATTTTTCTGAAAAAAATGAATTTTCGGTGAATAGTGTATTTATTTAAAAATAAAATTTAAAATATTTAGAAAAATGTTTTTATAAAATGGAGTTCATTTTTGAAATCGGAGCATTGATATTTAGTTAAGGTGAAAGTTTGGGATTTTTCTGAGAAAGATGAATTTTTCAGTGAATAGTAAAAATGCAGTTTTAGGGTTTCGGTATGTTTAATGACATCATAATTGTGTCATGATGATGTCATGAGATCTTTTAAGGGTTGTCCGTCCAAGGGTGATGAATTATTGTTTTGGGGGCCCCATGTGGCCTAACTCCATGATAAATGCCAAGGGAGAGCACATGGGTTTGAGAAAAGCACATGTGAGGTGTCCCTTGGCCATTAATGCCTTGTCCCCTCACTTTCCCTATAAATACCAAGCCCTCCTCTCATCCATTCGACTCCCCACTCATTCCCAACGAATTTCTGGTCTCATTACCTCCCAAGGAGTCCTCCCAAGGTGCCCCCAATCCCTCAAGGTCCCAACCTTTGAGGTTTAAGAGTTACATTTTAAGGTAAGGGATCCGACCTCTCTCTTTCTTTTCAAGTAATCTCTTTTATGTCATTTCTTTTATACTCCATGTTCTTATGTTGGAGGATGTTCTTTTATATTCATCCTACTGCCTATTTCATGTTCATATGATGAGAGACCCCCCTTGCTCTCATCAATTCGTTTTAAGAATGTTTAAGTGGCGCCGTTAGGCTGCCGAATTTTTAAGGGATTCTTTCACCTTCCTCGTTTTCAAGTTCTATTTTCATTCAAGTCTTTCATGTTCCTTTTTATTATGTTGGGGTATGATCTCTAAATTATCATACTGATCTTTTATGATCATATTATGAGAGACCCCATTTGATCGCTTCAATTCAGTATTTTGAAGTTTTAAGTGGCGCCGTTAGGCTGCCGAATTTTTAAGTGGTTTTCACCCTTCTCGTTTTGAAGTTCTACTTTCATGTCAATTATTTCAAGTTCCTTTTTGTTATATTGGGGTATGATCTCTATATATATCATACTGGACTCTTATGTTCATATGATTATAGACCCCATTTGATCTCTTCAATTCAGTATTTTGATGTTTTAAGTGGCGCCGTTAGGCTGCCGAATTTTTAAGTGGTTCTTCACCCTTCTCGTTTTGAAGTTCTACTTTCATGTCAATTCTTTCGAGTTCCTTTTTGTTATATTGGGGTATGATCTATATATATATCATACTGGACTCTTATGTTCATATGATGAGAGACCCTATTTGATCTTTTCAAATCATTTTTTGTTGATGTTTAAGTAACGCCATTAGGCTGCCGAACTTTCATGAGAGAAATCTAATTTTTTTCTTCCTTCCATGTTTTTCATTTCAAATGGTATGTCCTTGAAATTTCATTACCATGATCATGTATCATTCTTATTCTGTCCATTTACTATTTTATGGGTCATTTATGAATGTTTGACCCATTTTACCTCTCTTTTAATGTCTTCTAAAACCTCGGAACATTGCCGTTATGCTGCAGAATTTCTGTCTCAAAATGTCTATCTCTTTTTCTAAAGTTCTTTTATTTTATTAAGTGAATACTCAAAGCTCTTTCTTCTAAAGGGGTATTCAAATATATACCAAAATGTTCTATTTTAAATTCTGGGATTTACATACATGAGACCCACCTTCCTTTTCTGTGGGTTTTAAAGTGATATAAAGATCATGTCTTTAAAGCAGTTTTTAAAAAAGTTATGATTATGAAATGAAACCCATTTCCTTTATGCTATATGGGTTATTTATGAAATGTTTGATGATGATATATGTGGCCCACATGATAATAAAGGTAAATTTAAGGGTGTGCCCTGATAGCGCTCCAATGCATTGGGTAATGATGTAACCACTAGAGATTACAATTTTCATGATACCTTGGTGAATAACCTTGGTAATTTTAAAATGACACCTTGGGGATGGACCTTGGTGATATGTTCATGATTGTCTATGTTAAATGATGTAGCCACATCTTCAAGTTATGAAAAAGTTTTATTTTTATTATAATATGACTCATGATTTCATTTTCATGCCTTAAAGTTCTTTTCATGACTTTATTGATGTATCTCAAGTTCATATGTAAAATGTTTCACTTGTTTCCCTTACTGGGCCTTCTGCTCACCCTTCCTTTTGATGTATGTCCCCAGGTTATGAGATGCAGTAATGAGCCTAGGGTGAACATGAGGAGAATCCTTTCAAGTGTTTAAGAAGAATGTTTTTTTTTGTTTCATGTTTTATGTTCCTTGTTTCCAAGACACTAAACCTTAAAGATCCTCAGTTCCGTGTAATGGAATGAAAGTTATGTTATAAAAAGACGGGATGCTATAGTTGGTATCAAAGGAAGGTTTAGTTATTTGTGGAAATTAGGATATGAAAACTCTAGGAAGAACCCTATAGAAAAGTTTAATATAGGAAATCTTCCTGGTATTTTGGTGAGTATTGAGTAAGGGGTTGCCAAGAAAATACATCCCTGTCTGGATACGAGCGGGTAGAGGTGGCTTTGGAACAGATGTACATAGGGGTAAAAACCAAAAACACCGCTTTGAGCTAGACTCGAATGGGAACTGGTACACGACAACGGGCCTTGATGCACTCTTGGTTACGACACTCCCGGGGGATATGCTTTGGTAAATTCATAAGCTTGGTATGAACCATTGTTAAAGGAACAAAGATAAAATAAAATAAAGGTTCACATAAGAATATATGATCATTCATAACCTAGATGGGAACCTAGGAGATCACAAGTTAGGGTATACCTTTCATATACAAGTTATCCTTATATGATTTCAGTTCCTTTTCATGATTATTAGCTAAGTACTTAAGCCCCTAATTATGCTTTCTCTTCTTAGTTAATGGTGGGAAACGGAAGAACATGTTCCGACAACCAATGTGATAGGAAATGCGACGATTTTCGTATTAATATGAAAGGGATGATTAGGGGATTAAAATATGATTATTATTTTGGAAGACGTTCATTATTTTGGGAACCATATTTGATCGAGGTAAATAGATTACTACGGTATTTTCATTGAGGAGTAAGGTTGACTTATATTTTGAAGAATCGATGAATTTAAGGTGAACTTATAGTAATTTAGGTTACTTATGAGAATGACTAACCTATCTTGGGTAAAATATGTTTAGGTTAGCTACTTTTTTTATAAGATGTTAGGAGTGGTTGATGTTGTCTGGAGATGGACAATGAAGTTGTTTTGGAAGACTATGTTATTAAATCCTTCTTGTATTTGGGTTTCAATCTTAGTTTGGTTTGTTTTGAGGAATTTTAAGGACCGTTATTTATGGAATGGTCTATGATGAACTTTGGGTAGTACCATGGAACTTTGATGATTTAAAAGTAGTTTCCATTCCTATGGGATTCTTTCTTTTTTTAAGAGTTGTTTTACCTTAACCTTTCTGTTTTTGGGATAATGTTTAAAGATAGAAGAAATAGATAGTTAATATTTTGTAGATTATGTGATTCTATAGACGATGATTCTTGTGCTTTTATGAGACCAAGTGTTTTTGAATTCTCATCATTTGGAGAAAAGATTAGTGTTGGTAGGGACTTGTTAAAGGATGAAACTCTACTTGAAGGTAGGTATATTTTCTTATGTTTTTGTTCTATGTAGTAAATGAAATCCTCAAAATTATGAAAAGAAACGTAAAACAAAAATGTTGTTGGTTTACGTTTCCTACTAGGTAATCAAAGACCGTTTACACACATCATAAGTTTGGGATTTTCTCATGGTTAACTTTCTCCTAATCATGTTCTCTATCACTCTCCCTCAGAACTTGACCCTTTGTTTTCTCCTCCATGTCCATGTTTTCCTACATGGAACCCTAGTGTGGGTTAACTCGGGTGACCTTTGTACTTCCCTTTCTTTATTTTAAAGTAATAGTTTTACTGGCTCCTTTTCCGATTTGGGACTTTCAATGAAATTTCAAAACCCAATTTTAAAATTGCGAGGACGCAATTTCTTAAGGGGGGAAGATTGTAACGACCCGAAATTTTTAAATAAATTTTGTTTCCTAATTTTATGTGTTATTGTTATACTCAACAAAAATGTTTCATTTGGTAACATGAGTATAATTAAAATGAGACTGTTGGGTTTTGACTGTTATTTGACCATTGGTCAATATGACCGTTGGAAACTAAACATTTTGACTATTGTCTCTAAATACAAGCAATCTTGGTTAATTAATATAGAAAGAAGATTCGGTGGCCTCACCCAGTAGTCTTGGACCGATCGAAGCCCATCTAACAGAACTTGGGAAGGAGGTAGCACCACTGGGCTTTGCTCTGGACCGAACCCAAGCTGAACTTCATCGTATAAAGCTAGAACGGGATCGCCTTCGCGAGAAGTTCAAACTGATAGAAATTACTACTCGTGCGATGTTGGCCAAGCCTCCCTCGGATTCTCTCACCTTAGCACACCTTACACTTAGGTCCTATGCTGGTGTGATAAGGGGCTATGTAAGGAGACCGTAACTGTCTTGTGTAATCCTTTGTTTTAAATAAAATTTCTATTTCTTTTATGAATTTTCAAATGACCGGATAAATATAGTATGCAAATTTTTGATGAATAGTAAATTATGAATAGTGATTTTATGATTAGGATTAATAATGTGTCCAAATGGATTAGTAATCTCACTTAAAGAAAGTATTAAAATAAGCTAGGCACTTTGATTAAGTAATGTGATTCAATAAAATGGTAAAATAACGGTTTCATAAATTATTATTCAAGTATTAGTTTTTTCGGATGAATAGTGTTTTTTAATTAAAAATTTAATTAAAAATAATTAGAAAATTATTTTTATAAACATGACTTTATTTTTGAACTCAGAGCATCGATATTATGTTATGGTAATTTTTGGGGATTTTTCTGAAAAAAATGAATTTTCGGTGAATAGTGTATTTATTTAAAAATAAAATTTAAAATATTTAGAAAATTATTTTTATAAAATGGAGTTCATTTTTGAAATCGGAGCATTGATATTTAGTTAAGGTGAAAGTTTGGGATTTTTCTGAGAAAGATGAATTTTTCAGTGAATAGTAAAAATGCAGTTTTAGGGTTTCAGTATGTTTAATGACATCATAATTGTGTCATGATGATGTCATGAGATCTTTTAAGGGTTGGCCGGCCAAGGGTGATGAATTATTGTTTTGGGGGCCCCATGTGGCCTAACTCCATGATAAATGCCAAGGGAGAGCACATGGGTTTGAGAAAAGCACATGTGAGGTGTCCCTTGGCCATTAATGCCTTGTCCCCTCACTTTCCCTATAAATACCAAGCCCTCCTCTCATCCATTCGACTCCCCACTCATTCCCAACGAATTTCTGGTCTCATTACCTCCCAAGGAGTCCTCCCAAGGTTCCCCCAATCCCTCAAGGTCCCAACCTTTGAGGTTTAAGAGTTACATTTTAAGGTAAGGGATCCGACCTCTCTCTTTCTTTTCAAGTAATATCTTTTATGTCATTTCTTTTATACTCCATGTTCTTATGTTGGAGGATGTTCTTTTATATTCATCCTACTGCCTATTTCATGTTCATATGTTGAGATACCCCCCTTTCTCTCATCAATTCGTTTTAATAATGTTTAAGTGGCGCCGTTAGGCTGCCGAATTTTTAAGGGATTCTTTCACCTTCCTCGTTTTAAAGTTATATTTTCATTCAAGTCTTTCATGTTCCTTTTTATTATGTTGGGGTATGATCTCTAAATTATCATACTGATCTTTTATGATCATATGATGAGAGACCCCATTTGATCGCTTCAATTCAGTATTTTGAAGTTTTAAGTGGCGTCGTTAGGCTGCCGAATTTTTAAGTGGTTTTCACCCTTCTCGTTTTGAAGTTCTACTTTCATGTCAATTATTTCAAGTTCCTTTTTGTTATATTGGGGTATGATCTCTATATATATCATACTGGACTCTTATGTTCATATGATGATAGACCCCATTTGATCTCTTCAATTCAGTATTTTGATGTTTTAAGTGGCGCTGTTAGGCTGCCGAATTTTTAAGTGGTTCTTCACCCTTCTCGTTTTGAAGTTCTACTTTCATGTCAATTATTTCAAGTTCCTTTTTGTTTTATTGGGGTATGATCTCTATATATATCATACTGGACTCTTATGTTCATATGATGAGAGACCCTATTTGATCTTTTCAAATCATTTTTTGTTGATGTTTAAGTAACGCCATTAGGCTGCCGAACTTTCATGAGAGAAATCTAATTTTTTTCTTCCTTCCATGTTTTTCATTTCAAATGGTATGTCCTTGAAATTTCATTACCATGATCATGTATCCTTCTTATTCTGTCCATTTACTATTTTATGGGTCATTTATGAATGTTTGACCCATTTTACCTCTCTTTTAATGTCTTCTAAAACCTCGGAACATTGCCGTTATGCTGCAGAATTTCTGTCTCAAAATGTCTATCTCTTTTTCTAAAGTTCTTTTATTTTATTAAGTGAATACTCAAAGCTCTTTCTTCTAAAGGGGTATTCAAATATATACCAAAATGTTCTATTTTAAATTCTGGGATTTACATACATGAGACCCACCTTCCTTTTCTGTGGGTTTTAAAGTGATATAAAGATCATGTCTTTAAAGCAGTTTTTAAAAAAGTTATGATTATGAAATGAAACCCATTTCCTTTATGATATATGGGTTATTTATGAAATGTTTGATGATGATATATGTGGCTCACATGATAATAAAGGCAAATTTAAGGGTGTGCCCTGATAGCGCTCCAATGCATTGGGTAATTATGTAACCACTAGAGATTACAATTTTCATGATACCTTGGTGAATAACCTTGGTAATTTTAAAATGACACCTTGGGGATGGACCTTGGTGATATGTTCATGATTTTCTATGTTAAATGATGTAGCCACATCTTCAAGTTATGAAAAAGTTTTATTTTTATTATGATATGCCTCATGATTTCATTTTCATGCCTTAAAGTTCTTTTCATGACTTTATTGATGTATCTCAAGTTCATATGTAAAATGTTTCACTTGTTTCCCTTACTGGGCCTTCTGCTCACCCTTCCTTTTGATGTATGTCCCCAGGTTATGAGATGCAGTAATGAGCCTAGGGTGAACATGAGGAGAAGCCTTTCAAGTGTTTAAGAAGAATGTTTTTTTTTTGTTTCATGTTTTATGTTCCTTGTTTCCAAGACACTAAACCTTAAAGATCCTCAGTTCCGTGTAATGGAATGAAAGTTATGTTATAAAAAGACGGGATGCTATATCTTGTTCCCACATTGGTAGGAATCTATTAAACTTATCTGGTGAGAATGAGTAGTAAACAAACAATCATATGTAAATATCCAACACATCAATTTTACTTGGTTTTCCAATAAGGTATAGTCTAAAGAGCATATACTGACAGTGTGTCGATTGTACCTTAATCCACTAAACTTAACTAGTAGTGAAGTAAAAAAGTTTAGATATATTCACTCTGTGTTGGGAACACAACCTTTATAATATTTTAGGGATAGCTCACTTCATCCCTCGGAACACTTTTGTCAGATCCCCCTAGCTCACTACCTTGGGAGAGATCCATAAACAGTTTATGGATTTGTAGGTCCCTTCATTTTTATTGAAGCACTCATCCTAAACTATAGATAGATTCTCTATTTAAGTACTCTTTTTACCCATATATGTAATCCACTTTTCCATGCACTATTAGTTCATGAAATTTTCCTCTACGAACAACCCTACTTCCTCTATGAACTAACCTACTTTCTCTATGAATTGTGTTGCACCACATAGAATGTGTACTTCATGGATCACCTCTCCTCTTCGGATTTCCTCCACTTCCATAGATCGTATCTCCTTCACGAACCTCTTCATCCTCTACGGACCGACCCTTGTTCCACAAATCATCCCTACTTTTTGGATGAGTTCATCTTATATGAACCACCTCTCCTGCACAAACCATTTTCATTTTCAATTTTTAGTTCCCCATAAACCTCCTTCCATAAACAATATACGTGGAACTCTTCTCCTTTTTTATAATCCTCCCTCTCGAACCTCTTCCTTTGCGATGATGGATTCCCACAAACCACTTTAGACTTCACTGAATTCCTTCCATATTTATAATAAAAAATCTCTCTTCATAATGAAGGGATTAGTGCTCCATATATAGAAAAATAGATCCAAAAATCTCATTAATCCATTTTACTTAAACATTTTATGCAATAAATCCTTCATCATGGACTACTTCACCCACGAACTGTTTTTTCCCTCTACAGTCCACATACTGCCTCTTTTATTTCGCGGTGGCTCAAATCACCACCTCGTTTCCACAAATGATGAGAAATACCAAAAATTTAAAGCCTTCTATGAACAAATTTCCTTTTTATAACTGTAAGCCTTCTCGTGAACCATTTTCTCTACATAGTCTGCATATTGTGCTTTGTGGTCCACATAGCACTGCTATACAAAAATCCTTCATTTTCTATTTTCCCTTTCTATTTCGCATACCGCTTATGTGGTCTATGAACTATACTTCACAACCTATGAATTGTGTACTCCTATGTGGAAAATATTTCTTTTCCAAAAATAAACTCTTGATTTTTAGGCCTAAAAATTTGGAAAACACAAGGAAACAACACCACTTTCAATACTATTGTCAAGTTGAATTATAAGATCCCTTTCCTTCCAAACTTCCTAATCATCTATGTAATGATTGAAAACAAACACATACCATACTCCATTTATAGTAAATAGCATTCTTGGTTCCAGAACTTGGATCCATGATTAGGGGATGTTCCCCCATACATATTTAAATATTATGGACTACTCTAATTAGGAGTTATCAATTAAGCATGCATACTAAGACTAGTCATCCCCCAGTTGTTTACATCATCTATATTGGGTGGGTCTTCCCACGGGTTTTTACCTCATGTGTATTGGGTGGGTAATCCCCCAAGTGTTTATGTTATTTATATCAGTTGGTTCATCTCCCAAGTGTTTATATTTTGTATATCGAGTTAGTTATCCCCCCAATTATTTATATCAATATATTAGGGTGAGTCTTCCTCTATGTGATTACACTAGTTAGAACATTTTTGTGATGTGCTCAGAGATGTTCTGGCACTAACCAAAGAATTTATGATGTTGGGTACTAGTTTCAGGGTGAGATATGGTCCCATTTAGTGGTTACTTATGGAAAGAGACATCCAGAACTAGCTAAAACAAGAATGGTTGGGATTTAGAGTGGTCCATCTGACACCTAAAAATTGGAATTTATATTTGATGGGATTGTATGTTATGTTTATGGGTGAGTGTGTTGAATGAGCATAACTTTACTATTTATATGTGTATTACATGAACAGCCACTTGATCAAAATATCACTCATTACTGTCGAGACATTATAGAATCCTATTGGGTCATTAGATGCACCCTATACCCACATAGATTGTATGGGTTTCGATGTACGTGTGTAGATCTTCTTTTTTTCACTCAAGATACGGAAAATACTTAGATATGGGTGCTTGGAATAAGTATAATGATTTTTGGATTCTAAGTTCTTAGTAGTGTGGTTTATAGTGATTTGTCCTAAATACCGGTTTACTTTTCAGTTTTATTTTAGTTATTGATTTTCATGTATTAGACAGTGTGTTATTTATGATATATGTTGTATTTTTTATTTATTGATTTGTTTTTTGTTTCTTTTTCTTTTATATCATGTAGAATTAATTATTTCTATTCTAGACTATGGGGTCATAATGGTCTCTCTGTTTATATCTATAGTTATTTTAGAAAGTTCATTGTATGAACAGGTCATTCCAAATTTTTGGTACATTTGGGAATTACCCTCAAGCCTTATATTAGAGGTCATAGTCTCCCTACAACTATCTTACACCCTCACTGCTAATTGGTGGCCTCTGGAATACGGGGAGGTGTGACTGAGGTCACATTGAATATAACAACCCAAAACTTAAACATACATCATTACATGATTATTAACATACTCTTATAATAGATACACACTATGGATTGATATGTCTAGTGTCTTTGTAAGATTAGACACATAAATAAATCATCTTAAAACATGACATAATTTTTTTTATTTAGTCTCCTTATAGTTTTCTTAAATCCCATAGTTCCTCTTAATACTTCATAGGATAACTTGGGGAATACATAAGGAAAAGGGTGATCTGGAAAGACTAGTAATTGAATAACATGATAAAGGATCTTAATATGGTATGAATAACATTATATCATAAATATAATGATCATAATCATGGAATCAAGGCATAAGGAAATGAAAATAGAAGAGCACAGAGTAAACATGATCATATCATATAAGCATGGCATGACATCATAGTGTAAGCTACATAAAACATGGCATCATAAGCATAAGTTAAGGCTCTCTATCTTATTAAAAAAATATAGTTATCTAGGATAATTTACCATATGCTATATTTGTCTAGGCTCACTTCCCACACACCATGATATCTCATGATATGAAAACATTACCCAATGGATTGTAGGTCTATATAATTATGGTCCCACACATCATATAATGAAAATCATGCATATGTGTGCCTCGTGGTTTCAATCAATATATAATAAAAAACAAATAAATAAAAAGTTTTTTGTATCATTTTCCAGTGGTTCCCTAAGGAATCCTTCATCATTTCATCAATAAACATGAGAAGATAAACACATGGAAAACAAATGTGTATCTAATGACTTAAATAATCATTCTAGGTAAATACCACTCAAAAAAATATGATTATGCATATGGTATTTAAACCATATAGGAAATTGATATATGATTTAGACAATAATTTAACCAATCAATCGATGTATTGATCATCTAGGTGAACACCCTTCAATCAAGTTATAGAATATAAGGCATTCATAGAGGAAAATAATTGGGAATAAATAATGACTATACAAGTGGATGATTGGGAAAGTAAAATGTTGTGATAGATCATACTATAGATGTAAAATATAATTTCATAAGTCTTCTAGATAAATAAGGTGGGTGGTATCATTTGAATAATACCCTTGATCAGGAATATAACCTAAATTAAGAACACTCTTATAAGAATTAATAAAATTTCTTTAAGGATAATAATTTCCCTTATCCTTTAAAAAAATTAAAAAGTAATATTTTATTAAAACATGAGACTAAGAGTTTCGTTCTTTGAAAACTTAAAATCATAGAGATGAATTCTCTTATAAAACAAAAAAAAAATTGTAAATATATGTTTACATGGAAACATGTAAAAGAGATTTCTTCTATAAAAATTGACCCATACAGAAAAATTTAAAATATTACCTTTTTAAAAAAAATTAATAAATTAAAGGTATTTGAAAATTATCTTTTCAAAACAATTTTTAAAGAAGGAATTTTGGAACATTTTAAAAAATTACTTTAGAAGAAAACATTTTTAAAAAATAATCATGCAAAAAATATTTAAATTCCATTAAAACCATTTAGTGAAACACACATCATAAAAATGATGATAAAACATTTAATTGATAATTTTTAAAGTGAAGTATGAAGGTAACTTGAAAAATTATAGAAAATACTTTTGGTAGGTAAAACATGAACATGGAAGAAAAATATCCATTGGAAAGTATATGAGTTATTCTTATCAACATCATGTCTTTATTTGAGGAAGAATTTCATAAAAGGGGAGGATATTAATGAAGAGATTTAATATTCCCTGATAAAAATGAATCTATCACTTAAAAAGATAATGGTGGGAAAAAATTCTTGGAAGATCAAATCAAAAAGAGATTTAACGACTCACAGGACAAAGGACTTGAGTCTAGAAAACAATTATGACTTGAGTAACATTTTAATAAAAACCATTGAAGGATAAAGAGATTGAAAATGAATCTAAAATACTAATAATAAAATATATTTCATGATTACATAACAATTTTGTAGAATATATTCTATATAAAAGTAAATTGGTGCCTAAAGTAAAACATTTCTCAACGAAGGGAGTTTGAGACAAAATTATCTTACCTTTATGTCTGAAATCATTCTTCACTTGTACATAAATTCTTGTATAATTAAATTAAGTTTATTAAAAATATTAATAATAACATTATTCATATATCATTAGTTTCCTAGGTTCTATTTATTGTTATAATTTTTTTATTTAATAAATCTTTTACACTCTTGTCGATTACCTAAGGTGGTTTGGTCGATTTTTACATGATTCTCCTGACATGTTTACCATAGTTAATTTTATCTTAAAAATAAATTTAACCCAAAAAAATATAAATAAAGTTTTAAATATCATTTTTTATAAATAAAAAACATTTTTAAATTCATATATGTTATACGATAATGGAAGAAAAAATGTTTCATTGGCGTGGAGGTGATTGTCTTCATGTACACGTGGAAAACACATTCCTTTTCCATAAAATAAGATAAAGGTAGAAAAAAATGATTAATAATTTAATATTTATAATTGATACATAAAAGAAATATTTATTCATAATTTTTATCCTTAGTACCATCAATGAAATGTGGTGATTAAAAACAACAAACTGCATCGCTTTGTGGATGTGGTAGTCTGTATAAACCCACAATTGATGCTTATATTTTTCATAGTGGATTAATGAGAATGAATAATTGATATTAAACAACTATAATGAAACATAAGTATATAAATAATATTTAATTCATTATATTCATGTGATTAGGGAAGATAATGATAAGAAAAAAATTTAAAAAAGAAAAACTAATAAGAAAAATACTCACGTCGGGGACTTAGATTTTCCTTGGAATTATCCTTGGAAATGAAGGGATTGGGATAATGAAGGGTGGAAAAGGCTATGTTTCAAGGGATATGTATCCATAATTAATAAATGGTCATTTTTTTACCTATTAATTTGAATTTATGTGTGTGTAAAGAAGGGGTGTAAGTGGTCTCCTTTTATAAGTGAGGAAGGACTTTTCCAAGGAAAAGAATGTTAAGGGGTAAGAATGGAATGGAATTAAAGTTAGGTGATTTAGGTGATGTAAGGTTATTAATACATGTATTTAAGACTTTAAAACTAAACAAAATATTTCTATAATGTCTAAAATATTTTTAATTTAGGAAAATTTGATCCACCTTAGATTATTCATTTAAACACTTATTACCCTTAATTAAATATTAATCATGTCAATTATTTTATTACTAAAAATATAAGTAGACCCTTATTACCAAATTTTTAAATTAGGATTATAAATTTGGGATCTATTTAACCAAATTCATTTCAAAAATATTAGAAATTATTGTTTTAAATTAAATAAACATAACACATAAAAAATTAAAATAAAATGGAATCTTTAAACTTTAAACTTATGTATAAGATAAGTTTTATGGTTATTGATTTTCATGATATTAATTATTTTATTATAAAAAAATTAAAATTTATATGTATTTAAAATCAATATAAAACCAAATTTCACCATAAAAAAAGTTTTAATTAAAATAAACAAATGAAAACAGTTTTAAAATTTAATAAAATATTGCTTAAGTCCTAAAATATTAGAAATAGAATTTATAAGTTCAAAATAATATTTTATATTTCATAATTATACCCTTAAAATATATATTTGGTCAATTAAAATATTTTATAAACTTTTATTCCTTACACGTATACTGATAATGTGATAAAGGTCACTATTTTGGCAAAAACTGTATTTTTCACTATTCACCTAAAATATATTATTTTATAAAAATATCACAAATATATCCTAATTTAATTTTGTTGTGAGGAATTAAAAAATGAATTTTAATTTATCAAATTTAAATTATAAAAATTTTAAACTTATCATTTTAAAATAAAATTTATAATATAAAGAAAATTACTTATTGAAAAGAACCTTTTCAATATTAACCCATATTAATTATTTATCTTCTAAAAGTAACAAATATTAATGGTTTTCCATATTAGTGTTTATTATAATTTTATTAATAGTGTATTATTAATATGTTTTGGTTTTTAATTTTGTGTGTAGTGTGTGACACAAGTTATATAATATAGTATGTATTTTAAAGGATTCAAAATCTCAGGTTATTACATTTCACCCCCCTTAAATAAATTACATCCTCACAATTTTAATTATTAATCATTGATGAAGATAGGAGAGGGTATTCTTAACATATTTATTATTCTAGATGCAACTTCCAATATGACATATATCTTACCATTATAAGTTATATCAAAATAGTTATCTTTCCCCAAACAACCTTGATTGTTTATACCCTAATCATATATTCTCCAGAGTATACCTTCCCCAAAAATACATAAGTCTCTAAGTCATAAAACCATAGTTAAATCACGTATTCTTCCAAAAATTAATTTTATATTTAATCCTAAAAAGGTATTAGCCACTATTTCATCAAATCACTCACTAGAAAACTTGTACCATAATCCTAAAAATGTGATAAGCTTCACCCAAAATATCATGAATTATCATCAATACAAAGTATATTCATACTACATAACTTAAATTTTCAAAATCACCCAACCATTAATTATCTCAATATAAAATATTTACTAACCCTAAAACTTGTATATCCCTTAAACATGTGTTCTTCAATAATTATCTCCAAAAATATAACCTTTCCATAAAATCATTTCCCAAAGTTCTGATACCATTTAATATATTATTTTAAAACATTTATAAAAACCTACTAAATAATCTTCACTAATTAAAATAGCTAATAGCATCAAGATTTAATTTTTCTTAGGATATCAACCTCATTGCTTTAGTTAAGACTAGAAAAATCACTTTTCCATCATAATAGACATATAATAATATTCATCTATTTATGTATGCTCCCATATTTGGTTATAAGACATAATGATTTTTGGGATACATACCTTTTCATACTCATTTTTTTTATCATGTTTTAGCCAAATACTAAAACTATAATGGTTATAACCTAAAGAATCTGAGTACATGAATATGAAATATCAATCCTAAGATATATTCTCTAATGAAACATTATTTTTAACCTATTATACTTTCATTTCAACTTTTTTCATACTTAGTTAATCCTATAACTCTCTTGGTTCTGCCTTAGTTACTTTAAGTTTTATTTCCTCATACTTCTTAACCTAATACCTTAAGTTAATTAAGAAATAAATCCTTCATAATGTTTAGTAAATAGTATTATATCAACCAAAGAATATCCCTCTGGAGTGTCAAAATAGGTATGTAGTTAGGCCATTTTTTCATACACCAGGTGATTATTGAGTTAATTATCAATATTTCATTTTTGGGGCTATTAACCCTAAGTAAAACTATGCCAGTGTCTGCATCCACTTTTGGTATCCAAATATGGATTTTATTTCTTAGAATACCACATAATATCTACATTTCCAATACTTAATGGTATTATCCTATACAAAGACTTTTCCATTTGGTTCTCACTAAAGATATCTTATCTAAATCCCTAAAATATTAAATATTACCTCAACTAACCTAAAGGTTTATCTACACCATTGAAGTTAGGTTCAACCTTGACTTATCAAATTTTGATGACATTTTAAACTCTAAAATTTTTCTCAACCGATAACATCTTAATCTCCAAAGTAATCTAAACATGGATTTAATAACAACTATAACAACACAAACCTTAAACATACTTTATTACAAGATTCTTAACATGCTATTATAATAAATACACAATGAGGATTTACAGTTCTAGTGTATTTATATTATTATACACATAAATAAAATATCCTAATATATAATATCATTATCTTTATTTAGTCTCTTTAGAGTGCTCTTAACTCCCATAGCTACTCTTAATACTACATAAGATAAAATGGGAAAATACATAAGTAAAAGGGTAATCTATAAATCCTAGTAAGAGAATAAACATGATAAAGTATAATAACAAGGGTGTAATAACATAATATCATAAGGATAATGATTATAAGCATGGAATCAATGAATAAATAAATTAAAACATAATATCACAAAGTAAAAATGATCGTAGGAAATGTGGATAATATATAAAACATAACATCATAAGCATAATTCAATGTTACCTACCTCATTAACATAACATATTTGGCTAGTATAACTAACCATGCACTATATTTGTTTAGGATTACTACCCACATACCATGATATCTCATGAGATGAGAACATTACTCAATTCATTGGAGGGATATAAATAATTTTGAGCCCACCGGTCACATAATTAAAATCATACATATTTGTTCTTCATGGTTTCAATAAACATATAATAAAAACCCAAGGAAATAAAATGGGTTTTATATCCTTTTCAAGTGGTTCCCTAAGTAAGCATTCATGATTTCATCAATAATCATGACATGATAAACCTATGGAAAATAAATGGGAATCCAATGACTTTAATCATCATTATAGGTAAATACCACTCAACAAATATGAATATAAATATGGTATTTACATCATATAGGAAATGGATATACGATTTAGATTATAATTTCTCAATCAATCAATGTATTGGGAATCTAGGTAAACAGCCTTCAATAAACTAACAAAACATAGTGCATTCACAAAGAAAAAACATTGGAAGTTGATAATTCTTATATAAGTGTATGATTATGAAAAGAAAAATAAGTGATGGATCATACCATATATGTAAAATAAAACTTTATAATCCATCCATATAAAGAATTTGGATGGTATTATTTAAAGAATACTCGTAATCAAGCATAAGACATGAATTAATAACACTCTTAGAAGAATTAGGAAAATTGATTTGAAGACAATAATTTCCCATGTCCTTTGAAAAAAAATTAAAAAGGAATATTTTATGAAAACATGATAATAAGAGTTTCCTTTTTTGAAAACTTGAAAGAATATAGAGGAAGTCACTTAGAAAATGACAAGGGTGGTGAAAATATATGTTCATTTAGAAATGTGTAAAAGAGAGTAATTCCGTCAAAATGAAACATATGGAAATATTTAGAATATTTAATTTTAAAAACATTTTTTAAAATATTCAGGTAGTTGAAAATTCCATTTTCAAACAAAATTAGAAATAATTTATTTTGAAACATTTTAAAACATTACTTTAGAAGAAAACATTTTTGAAAACAAATCATAAGAAAAAATTTTAATGTAAAGTAAAATAATTTAGTGAAAACCAAATTATAAAAGGGATACTGAAACTTTTCATTGATATAAGTGAATATAAGTACAAAGGTCTCTTTCAACATTGTATAAAATACTTTCAATAGGTAAAACATGTACATGGAAAAAAATTCAGTATAGAAGTTATTCTTATCAACATTGTGATTTTATTTTAAGAAGTGTTTCATCAAAGAGGATTATATTAATGAATAGAAGTAATATCCTTGTATAAAAATTAAATCTACCATTTGAAAAGATAGTGGTATGAAAAAGAGTCTTCAAAGATCAAATCAAGAATAGATTTCACAACTCATGAGATAATTGACTTGATTTGACAAAACAATTATGACTTGAGTAACATTTTAATCAAAACCATTGAATGAGAAAGAGATTTAAAATGAACCTCAAATACCATGAATAAAATATATTTCATGGTAACATAATAATTTGGAAACATATACACCATATAAAATTAAATTAGCGTATTAAGTAAAACATGTCTCAATGAAGGGAGTTTGAGACAAAAATCTCCTACCTTTATGTCTAAAAGCATTTTACACTTGTACTTAGCTTCCTATATAATTAAATTAAGTTCATTAAAAACAATACTAATAACCTTATTAATATATAATTGATTTACTATAGTCTATTTATTTTCATAATTTTTTCATTTATTAAATCTTTTCCACTCATGTCAGTTTGAGGTGGTTTGGTCAGTTTTTATGTGATTCTCTTGACATGTTGACCATGGTTAAGTTTATCTTAAAAATAAATTCAAAAAATGAAGAATATAAAAATATTTATAAATAACATTTTTATTTATCAAAAACATTTTTAAATTAATCTATGTTATTTTATAATGGGAAATTAAATGTTTCATCTACATGGAGGTGGTAGTCTGAACGTACACACAAACAACACTTTCCTTTTCTATAAAATGGGATATAGGTAGAAAAAATATTAATCATTTAAGACCTATAATTTAGACATAAAAAATATTTATTCACCATTTTCATCCTTGGTACCAGTTATGAAAGGCGGTGATGAAAAAAATGGCATCGCTTCATGGAGGTTGTAGGTTGCACAAACGCACGATCGATGGTTATGTTTTTCATAGTGGGTGCATAGGGATGAATAATTGTTATTAAAAATATAATGAAACTTTAATATATAAATGATACTTAATCTATTATATTCATGTGGTTAGGTAACATAAGGATAAGAAAAAAATAAAGTCTAAGAAAAAGAAATAGTCACATTTGAGGATTTGGATTTTACTTGGAATTATCCATAGAAATGGAGGGATTATGATGATTAAGGGTGGAAAAAGGCTATGGTTCATGGGATGGGGTTATATGATGAAATAATTTCTAGATTTTAACTATGTAATTCAAATTTATTGGTGTGTAAAGAATGGTTTTAAGTGGTCTCCTTTTATAATCAAGGAAGAGGGACTTTTTTATGGAAAAGAATATTGAGTAAGGGGTCAGAAAGGAATTGTGTGAAAGTAATGTGAGTTAAGGTTGGTAAGACTTATAGGTAATACTTTAAAACCTAAAAAATATTTCTATGTCTAAATTTTATGTTAATTTAGGAAAATTCAATCCATCATAAATTAGTCATTTAAACACTTATTACTCTTAATTAAATATTAATCATGTAAATTATTTTTTAACTAAAAATATAATCAGATCATTATTAAAAAATATTTCCATAATTATTCTAAATTTGGGATTCATTTAACCTAATTAATTTTATAAATATGAGAAAATATGATTTAAATTAAACACATATAACACATAAAAAATTTAAATAAAAGAGTGTTTTTAAACATTAAAATTATATATAAGATAAATTTTTTATGTTTACTAATTTTGACAATAGTATTTTATTTAATATAAAAAAATAAATTCTGTGTCTTTAAAATCAATCCACAACCATATTTCACTGTGAAAGGGTTTAATTAAAAAACAAATGAAAATAGTTTTTAAATTCTAATAAAATGTTTCTTGAGTCCTAAAATTTAAAAAATAGAATTTATATGTTCAAAATAATATTTTATATTTCATAATTATACCATTTAGATATATATTTGATCAATTAAAATGTTTCATAAACTTTTAGGCCTTTCACATATACTAATAATGTGATAAAATTCATTGTTTTGGAAAAAACATTATTTTTCACTATTTACCTAAACATCGATTATTTTATAAAAATATAAAAAATACATCATAAGTTAATTTTATTGTGTGAAATTAAAGAATTAATTTTACTTTATAAAATTTAAATTCTTAAATTTTTAATCTTATATTTTTGAAAGAAAATATATAATATAAATAAAATTTATTTTATTAAAAATAACCTTTCCAATATTGACTCATATTAATTATTTACCTTATAAAGGTAAAAAATATTATTGGTTTACTATATTAGTGTTTATTATAGATTTATTAATAATATATTATTAATATTTTGTAATTTTTTTATGTTAGTTGTAGTGTGTAACACAAGTTATAGAATATAGTATGTATTTTAAAGGATCCAAAATCTTGGATCATTACATGGAATTCCCACATAAGCACCACTCGGGCGGCCCAAGCTGGAGCATTAAGAAGTGGTATTAGAACATGTTTTGGGATGGGACCATATTAGTTTGAAATGGATATATATTTTTGGGAATTGGGAGGTAGAATGATAAAATTCTTATCCAATATGGCATCAACTGAAACCCAAGTTTCTAGGGTATTTCTAGTCTTAGGGATAGCACTGTAGGATGAGTGAGGTGTTAGTTTGGACTGATAATTCTAATACGGAATAGAGAAGACTCGAGATGAGTCATAGGGATTGGTTGGGAGCCTGTAATCTATCCACGCATCATGATAGTGGCATTATTAGGTCATGATATATGTGCCAATGGGCAGTGTTGATCAATATAATTCCTTATCGAAATCCATCACTAATTAATTCAATTTATAATATAATCTGTGTTTTCCTAAATATATTATAAGGGGTGACTAGATTAATAATGAATTGGTGGGGTTTTTTTGTCTTTTTTATTGATTAATTGTGATTCTGATATGCTTGTTTAGTTATCTTAGGATAGTGATTTGAGGGATGATTGGTTTTTGAGGAAAAATTTTTTTAATAAGAAAAAAATGGATTTGAAAAGAAAAACTCATGTGGTGTTGTGAGGTGTGCATGAATGTTTTTATAAGTCTGTTTCACTTGAAATATATCATAGATATAGTGATCCTGAAAACATTTAAATTTTTATTTTTTGTGAAATGTGAGGAAAATGGTTTTTAAAATTTGATTTTAAGGTGGTTTTGTAAAATGGGATCAGATATTGGAAACATACGAGTGCAGTTAGGGATTTAGGATGATTTTAGTTTTGATAGAAAAACCCTTGGATGCTAAGGGTTTTTTTTTTTTGAAAACTCAAGTGGATATGATATGGATTCTTAAAGAGGGTATAGGTTTGGTTAGTTAAAGTGTCAAAAACAACCTATATGGTGATTTCCCATATATATTTTTAATGGAATTATACATAACTGAACTATGTGGATGTATTTATTTTGTTAGGAATCATCCTAAAATGATTTCGTTACATGTATGTGTGATGGAAGTGATTTTTTCCTCCAGTGGTAGTCTCATATATAGATGCTTTAAGAGGAATAATACCCTAGTAGGATGTTAGTTTGGCATGTGTTTTTGATGATGTGTATTTGAGAGCCCCAGACGAGTATGTTGACATAATTGATGTGATGAATAGAGAGAAACCGGTACCTGTGTAGAACAATTTTTTGTATTTCCTATGGTTTTATGGGAGTGACCCAGGTGGTTTTTTTCTATGTTTCATGGTATGTCATGTTAGTTTTGAGAGAGTCTCAAGTAGTTCTCTCAGGATATAGACATGCAATGTTGGGATCAAGTATCTAGTTTCATGTTTGATTGGATCTAAAGTTGGGACTAGTTGATTTTGAGTTTTTGTAGGTGATTCATATTGTGTGGATAACCATAATCCTTGGATAAATCAATGTTTTATGTTTTAGTGTTTGGGATCGACATTTTGGATGAGCACTATCTTGGAATTGATGATTTATTTTTCAGTTTGGTGAGGCAATGATGAGGATAATCCTATGGTGGGGAGTATCGAACTAATAAATTGTTTATTTAAATGATAATGGGATACTGATGATTTAATAGATCCAATTTGAGGATTCTTGCATGATGTTGGTCAGAGTCCCTATATTGGAGATAGACTCAACATAGTATTGATGGAATTTGAGCATGAGTTGGATCGGAGATGCATCGGTGATCATGGGAAGAGCATAGAAGTTGAATGAATCAGTTAGGAATGCAGTCATGGAATTAAACCAAAAGTTGGGTTCATATTTTGGTGTGGGTTCTAGGTTGTTTCAATGATTCCTTCCAGTATTAATGCATTGTGATTGGGTATTACGATGGTGCGGTGATTAGTTGGTGATGTAGTCAAGCATTTTAAGTAATTTCATCTAATTGTGGACGGACTAGTTTTTTGTATATAATTAGATGTGATGGTTTCATACCACATCAATATCATACTTTGGGATGTGTTATAGGTGGTTTGAAGTTCTAACCATGTGTTTAGAGTAAAATCTAGTGTGTTCAGTCTTTTCACTTGGGGTTGTGTAGAAAAAGTTCAATGAGAATTTAGTGATAGAACACGACGTTTTGATAGTGAACTTATGATTAGGATAGGTTTATATTTATAAGTAAATGTATACCAAGGATTCTTGGGTATAATAATTATTATGGTGTGGAGATTATAAAACCTCTCTCCTTGATGAGATTTAAATTTCAGTGGGAATTTGAATTTTTAGGGATTCTGGAGCAGGGATCATTTTTCAAATCGAGATTTAGATTAGAATTCAGATATTTGGATCATCTTTAAGGGATATTTTTTGATATGTTTTGAGACTTTATAGGTACCTTGGGTACTGAAGCAATTCTTGGGAGCTTCAGGTTGATTTTTTGGGAGTTTTTGGAGTTTCTTCCCATGATTCATGGTTTGGTGTTCACAGTTTAGGGAAAACTATATGGAACCACAATCTTGAGTAGGTTTCCAATTAAATTTGTATGGAACATGGTTATCACACATGGGAAATTCACGATCAAGGAGAAACAATATACATTTCCTAGGAAACTATGCATGTTGAATTTGTTCCGGGGGATGATGTAAGGTCACTGCGTGATTACATACAAACCATGAAAGACCTTCAATTTTAGTTGTAGAGGAATTTTTCATAGTTGGCACATAGTTTTATAAACTGTATATCCCGACCATGCAGAGTGTGTTTCCTTGTATAGTGAAGGTTTCATGGTTAGCACATGGTTTGTAAACCGTGCATCCAAACTGTATGAGATTGTTTTTCTTGGATAGTACCTACTGCATGGTTGGTACATTATTTAGAAAATCGTGTGGCCAAATCATATAGATTACTATTTTTTATTAAAAATGTGTATTTTAACAAAATTTCCTTGTGGGGTTTTATCCCTCTACCCCTCTTTTCCTCCAACTTCTCGTGCTTGTGTGCCCATCCTCCCACCCCAATCCCCTATCTTATCACCATCAAACCCATTGATTTCAGGGTGTTTCTTGGGTGATTCCATCAACATTTTAAGGTGATATATTATCTTCCTCCCAACATTGTTCTTCTTATTATTTCAACTCTAATTTTTACTTCTCTAGGTTAGGGTTTGTGATGACTTCTACTAAATTATGGTGTAAATCATCTCGCCTCATATAATTTATGTGTGCGGCTCATAGAGGAAGTCCCAAGAGGATATAAGTAAACCATAATTCATCATTCATCTTTAGGTTGTTATGTTATGGATTAATTTAGGGTTTTGGATTAAATTAAATTAAATTGACGATGTTTTTTGGCATTGCGTGTTAGGGTTTCCCCTATGTTGATTTAAATAGTATGTTGCAAACCTTTTGTGAGTTGTCACGACCCAACCCTACCAGGGCTCGAGCCGCAACTACCCCAAGCCCGCCTCCATAGGCCAAGGGCTGGCAACAAGCACCGAAGGCTAAACAACTCGGGGAGGCCTTTGCCTGAGTACCTGTACATACACACATAGCCCACTCAATGTAGAAGTGTAGAGTAAAAGTAAAAGTAAAGTACTAACTACTATAAAAAACCACAAAAGTGCATCGACCTCTAAACAGTACAAAGTAAAAGATGAAGGTAAACTGAAAAGAAAAAGGTAAAAGCACACGCCCAACCAGAAAAGTGTCACAACCCAGCAATAGGTAAACAAAAGTACAACAGTTGGGAGGGTCCCTCACCTGGAACCTGACTACGATCACCGTACGTGGTCCAATCTCTCAAACTCCTAAGCTCCTCTGACGTCACGATCGACCTGTCTATCATCTCCAAGGGCACACCAAGGGCGGGCAAAGCCCAAGAAGGGGTGAGAATAAAAATACTCATTAGGATACCTCGAAGGCTCGAGGGAGCAACAAAGGAGGTACTGAAGAGGTGAGCAGTAGATCGAACAGGGAATAGTAAAGGAGAATGACAGAGAGTGCAGTAAAGAGTACAGTAGGGTAACGGATCAACCCAACAAGAGAAAGGAAGTGGACTCATCCAAACACAAGGATCTAGAAAGTGTGAGAAGATGAAACTTCTCGTCGAGTCTTTGCTACCTATAGTAGGAGAGTAGACTCATCCAACCACGAGAAGCTAGACACGGAAAGCACGTGGCATACCCCGCGCGTCTTCGCCTCTCCTGGAAGGAGAGTAACCAAACCCAAAGAGTGGGTACTGGACCAAGGTATATACATATCCATATGCTCAATCAAGAAAATAAAACAAGATCGCAACGGGATCTCCATTCCGTAGCTCATCCCAAGAAAGTGAGTAGCCAACAGTCCCAGAAGTAACCACCATCGATGCCTAGCATCCTGCACATCTTCCCCAAACTTCCAGCCAAGGGGCTCAAATCACTGCACCCTGACACTATCCGCTTTGTGCGGCACTAACTCACTGGCATGGTTTTAGGTCGCATCACAAGGACACGTCTTGGTGGGGAAAGTGCCCCTCGTACTTGAGAGTTTTGGGGAAAGTCAAACCACACCTCTTCACTATCACACAGTCGAGAGGTCTTCTGAAAGTCAAAGATGTCACATCACTGACCCATACAACCAAGGGTCCCGCTCTGGTAGTCATGGAGAAAAGCTACATACTAGCCTAGTAGAAAGGAATGAGTCTGAAAGAAGTCATCGGGTAAATCACTGCCCAGTCTCTACTGGAGGGTAAACCCTAAGAGGTCATCAGGTAACCCACTACTCAGTCTCTACTAGAGGGTAAACCCTAAGAGGTCATCGGGTAACCCACTGCCCAGTCTCTACTGGAGGGTAAACCCTAAGAGGTCGTTAGGTAACCCACTGCCCAGTCTCTGTTGGAGGGTAAACCCTAAGAGGTCATCGGGTAACCCACTGCCCAGTCTCTTCTGGAGGGTAAACCCTAAGAGGTCGTCGGGTAACCCACTACGCAGTCTCTGCTGGAGGGTAAACTCTAAGACGTCGATGAGCAACCCACTACCCACCCCCGCTGGAGGGTAAACCCGGAACTGCTCCGATATCTCCGCACTACCCGTGCCATCACTGGGTGTCACTAAAACTGCTACGGTGCGTAGGTTTGGAGTGCATCAAAAAGAACCTCCGACCAACACCCTTTCATGTTTCCACATTTAATGAGATCTCAAAAGAGGCTTTTCTCTCCCAAACATATTACACCATTGTAATACTCGTGGAAAAACACGCAAGATAGACTACTTACTCACTGGAAACGGGCTCCCGGTGGAAAATTTATTCAACACCGCTTTATGCCCATACGGCATCTCGTGGGGCCCGCACCTCGGTTCCGAAAGAGGTCGGGTGAACTGCGCCATCGCGATGCCCCCGGAAAAACACGTCGAAATGACTATTCATACACCCCAAACGGATGCCTGAATAAAAAGTCACAATATACTGTACACAGCTTAAGAGACGGCCCGTGGGGCTCATGCCTCAACTGCAGCTTCAACGCCTAAAACCACCCCGGTCAATTTTTCCTCGATGCCAGGGTCACAATGCCGTTGACGGCGCCTAAAATGGACTCCAGATGCAGAATCTGCAACTCCCCGTGTTATACACAAATGGGGCCCTTCGAGGCCCACACTTCGAGCCCAAATTTAGGCGTGTGAATTGTGTCGTTGCAATCCCCTTGGAAAAACACTCAGAATTGAGTACTCAAACACCCTAAACGGATGTTGGGTGAAAAAGTAGTGTTTCTCCGTAAAGTGTGCGAACTAGGCCCTATAGGGCCCGCACCTTGTCTCTAACCCGAATGCTTCAGAAAGTATCTCAAAAAGTCCACATGAGGACTGGGTTCAAGCTGTCACTGACGGTGTGTCAATCGGACATACCAAGCAGAAGTTAGGTCTGACGCAACAATTAATTAATTAATTAATTGGTTGATTATTTATTCACATTTATCGTTTCGTGCCACCGAGCAACAAAACCAACCCACAAAGGTTCCAAACCAACTTGGAAGGATCGTCTCAGCTCCGGGGCCACCGTGTCTCTGACAGCACATCAAACGGACATCCGGATCGCGAGTCACGTCTGTCACAACTTTAATAATAATTTATTATTATTAAATTAATGCATTTTGGGTCACCTTACTTTGGACACGGGACCCCAAAAACTCCAGAACCCATATTAAAAAGTCCGTCTCTAAGAGAACGATCCACAGCCACAGACGGCGCGTCAAACGAATGCGCCGTTTAGAAGTTACGGCCCCCCGAACGCAAGGGGGCCTAACCGGGCTGGTTCACCCCGACCGGCCCGGTCCGAACCACCGGCCCACGGCCCAGCCATGGGTCTAGCCCATCAAGCTGCGGCCCTCCAGCTGCGGCCCACCCAGCAACATCATACCCATTCCTCGGGTCTGTTTTTCTCCAAACAGTCCGTCCAACTGGCTGGTCTTCGTCGACCAACAGGACCTGCGGTATGCGATTCCTTGTCCATACTGCACACCCTGAGGTCAGCGCCTTGGGGTCCTCCCAACCACGACATTCTGGTACCCTCGACGCCTCCTTCTGGTCTTTCTGCTCCTCTTTCGGACACCGCTGCTTGCCCGCGCACCGCCGCTCGACACACCGCGGTCGCCGCGCGCAGCCACCGGCCGCTCCTGCCAGCCCACACCGGTGGTCCCTTCCGCTGACCGTCGGGACCTCATTGGAGGTCCGATTTCAATTCTGAGGCTGGAATCTGGGTGCTCAGGATGAGGCTGTCACAGCGTCGCCCCTCGCTCGATAATCCGTCAAAGATTTGTGCGTCCGAATTTTGGGACAAAGAACGCTCAAGAACGGTTTTAGAACAGGGCTCGGACGATGGATGTGTTTGTTCGACCATCGCCCCAATTCAAGAATTATAGAAAATTAAAATGAATAAATTGAAATAAACACCAGAAATTGATGAAGGTGAAAATTTTTAGCAGAAATCCTACCTCGGATCGCTCGTTCGTCGTTGGCGACGCGTCCACGACGCTCCCGCTTCGATCCGCCAAGGCTCCGGCGGAGATCGCTCCTCGATCCGTCGAAGAACGGTGAAGAATAACGAAGAATATGAGATATATATATATATATAATGGGTTGTCTCCTCCCAACACTTAAGCGAATTTATAAAAATTCACTGAAACTCTCTCAACGGGCGTGGATTCTGAAATCACCGCGCCCTCTCATTTTATATCGCGCCTAGGCAAAACGCCCCATTTCGAACTCAAAGGAAGTCTTGGATTTCCATTCTGAGGCTTCCTTAGAAAGTTATTTGAAAATAATTCCGGTGATAAAAATCACTAAGTCATTATTTTAAAATGACGATTTTGCCCCTAGGTGACATCTCTCACAGCAGGCCTGTGCCTGCAACTTTTACACCCCGCCTAGGGTAAACAGCATGTTCCAGACACAACCGTGCCCTCATATTTCCGATTAGAGATACCGTTTAGGATTTATTCAGGTTTGATCTATTAAATGAATAATTTTATAATTTAATTATCCATTTAACACACCGCCAACGAGCGAGGGGTCTGAACGTCCCGCACCGGCTCATTTTATGTCGCGCCTAGGGTAAACACCACGTTTCGGACCCAACCATGGTCTCAGATTTATAATCTGATCAACTGTCTAATAGATATCACATTTTCTTTAGTTAACCACACATGTGTAGTATAAAAACACTTAACATTTTTATATAATTAATTTCAGGCACACCGGGCCTCGAAATTGCACGTCGTCTGAACGCCCTGCTTTGGAATAACATCAAGAATTTTCCAAAGTCTTTTATAGAAAAACTGGGTTCTTACATGAGTGGTTGGTCACTATTTTAGTGTGATGAGGTTACCTAGTGAGTAATTTGACAATTATAACTTAATGGTTTAAATTAAAAATTAATTATTAAATGTTATAATTAGTTAAATTGAATTGAATACTTAATTTTTAAAACATTATAATTAATTTTTTATGATATCAGGGTTTGGGATAGGATCCCAAGTTGACTATGGAGCTTAGATGATCTTGGTTAATGATTATTGAGCTTCACTCATAGGATGGTAACTCTGATTTTGAGGTGTATTTCCTTAACTATATTTGAGTCTCTTGGTTGATTATTTATTTATTTTTGTGTGCCTTGATCGTTATACTCCATTCATATTACATTGACTTGTGTCATTACAACATAAATTTTGGATGGGATTGAATTATCTTAATAGTCAATATGAACCATATATCTTATTAAAAAATTCAATGGTGGAACCCTTTTTGAAAAAGTTTCGACAACCCTCTTTATAGATTTTCTTGGGTGACATGAGTGGTTTTAAAGAACAAGTGATTTAATTTTTTAAAAAATATTATTTTAAAAATAGGAATAGATTGAAATAGAATTTGAAAGAAATTGATGATTTGATGAATGGGTTTTTAAATAAAATTTCAAAATGATATTTTAGTTTTCTACAGAATGCCCAGACAAGATTTTCCAAGAGTTTGACATGAGTAAAATGGTGGGTGATTCCTTTTAAAAGAAAATGATTTAAAAAATTTATTTTTATTTGGTTTTAAAGTAGAAGTTAGGAGGGGATTTGATTAATATGGCTTGGTATATTTTCTTTATAAGGTAGGTTCCCAATTTTCAAAATCTTGTATCCATTTTATGCTTTTCATTTGCTATTTCTTATGGATTATGTATTGCATGTTGGTACATTTTGTGTGTATAGACCTATAAGAACTTTATTATTCTATAAAGGTGATAGGTTGATGTTGATAGATTTGAAATACCCCTTAGAGGGGGGAGATGATTCTATAATACTTTGTTAAGTGTTTTGGAATGTTTTAAATAGAGTGAAGGTATGAGGCTAAGATATGGAATTGTAACCAAGGAACCCAATTAAAAGTGCCTAATAAGGATGATTGTATCACTGAGAGGGGGAAGGGTGAATTAGTGGTAATTTTTCCTTTTATGTTTTCTTGAAAAAACCTTCACCTCCTGTTAAAAATTTAATTCCCTACTAAAAAAATTCAACCGCACATCCAAAGGAACACAAGTATTTACAAGGTTCACTATTCAATAAGAATAACTACATACTTGGCACGGTTTGGAAATGATCCAATACCATACAATCCATTAGAAAATAATCATTGAATTATAATGAGTATGATATACCCTTTCACTCATGTGTCACTAGGTAAAAAATTCCAATGATGTGTGTGCACCCTATTAGCACAAATAGGGTAAAACAATCCTTTTGTAACAACTCATGTTACATGTGATTCTTTTCAATTCAAAAAAAATTATTCAATTTCTTACCCAGAAGATGGTAAGAACTTCCTAGACTTAGTTAAGAAAACTTAGTCTGATTTTTCCAATCTGATCATCCTCACTCCGATTCTTCAAATCCAATTATTTAAATCCTATTTCCCAATCCGATAGAAATACTTATATCATAAAATGATTGAAACAATTCATAATACCTTCCTCAGTTCATAAACCCCAATACAGAAATCCCATATCCAATTATTCAGCCAAATTCAATGACCAGCCAAATATGATGACAAGATGAATATGGTAATCAGCTGAATATGATGAACACTGAAAACAATGGATAGCTGAATACAACATTTTGATCTTGTATCTTCTCTTTCACTTCAATCCATCAATATTTTTACAATAAAAGTGAATATGGAAACTTGTTCTCTATAAAACTAGGAGATTCTCTCACTTCTATAGTGAACAGTACATCAGTCATTAGAAAAGTATAATGTACTTTTCACCTTTTATAGGTGACCCATGAGATATTTAGAGGGAATCCCAAATTATTTCTTACTCACTTAAATTCACCCAAATATAAATTTCCTCTAAAATCTTGAGTGCATTTTGACTTCATCAACACTTCTTAATTCTTCTCGAATCTTCTACACTCTTCACTTCTTCTTTAGACTTTCATTTTCAATTGTCAGCCCAATTTCAATTCATGATTTTTATTATGTTTCTCTATTCTGATTGATGAATATGATCAATAGTATAAATCATTATCGACTTGTATATTATGTCTCTTAACCCACTTGGAGATTCAAAACATATTCTTTGAATTTCATGATCCCCCTTGACAACACATTCACATATATTCTTCATATCTCTTATACTTCTTCACTTATTCTCTTAAACTAATTGAAAATATAAAACAATTCAACTTTGATACAGTGGATCTTGACCCAATTGAACCCTATAATGTAATTCAACCATTTTGAGATAGTTGGCTACATTATTCACATCATTCTTTTCAATTATTTTCATTCATCAGTCTTAAGAAATTCCTTCTCTGAATACAATGGAATACTGAGTCTAATCAGCAACTTATTTCTTTTCTAAATATGATTCCACTTAAATATTATTTAAAAAAATATTGCTATGGTGAATTTTATAAAGTAATGAATACATTAGACCAGTTTCAGCAAATTCTACTTATTCTTTCTCAAAACTTCATCTTGTATCATGACTTCCTTTATGACTTTGAATTTATTGAGTATCATCTCTAGTATCATCTAACTTCTCAAGTAAAGTATTAAAAATTTGTTTTCCTTCATCAATAAATTTATTTCCATATTATCTAGAATCCTATTGTCTAGAATACAATCAGAATATGATTATCATGAATCTGATTTTCCTGAATACGATTTCCAGCACTCTTTTCCATCCCCCTTTATTTTATCAAGATTTTATCATAAGTTTCACAACTTTACTTATGATTTATGAGAACTCCAAGATCATAAAAGCATCATCACATTTTATTAATAATAGTCATGAAGACTTTGATTCTCCATTAAAACAATCACTTATTTCATATCGAATTCAGAATGAATCTGACAACAATCAATTCTTCACTATGATCTTCTCCCATTCCAAACCCAAGGTGACTCTGATCAAAACATTTTCTTCTAAATAGATTCTTCTCATTATGATGGAAAAAGTGAGTCTGATTCTTTTGAAAATAAAAGTTCAATACACTTTTCATAAAATAAAAAGTGAGTTGATTTCCTTTCTTCAAAAACTTTCCTTGAAAACAAAATAAAACACTCAAAAACAAACACCTTCCTCTTCATCTTGGTCCTAACACCAGGCAGGGTGTCATTAATGTGGTTTGGCCTAGGGGGCTCATGGAAAGTTCCCTGGTAATATGTTTACCATATATAGGGTGCATTAAATATATGGGTAGTAATGATTATAGGTTTCACCTTAGAACCTAAATCGATCATGTGAGCCCTATATATCCATATTGATGATAATGGGTCGTTCATTAAGGAGGTTGACCTCAGACTTGTGAGATGGGTCTTGGTAGATGATCAAACCCTATGATATGTTTCGTATGGGATGTGTTGGTGTGATTCCCTATTACTGAGATGTATGTAAATATATGGTATTCTTTAGACATGCTCCCTAGATTCATAGGTAAGGTATGTGACCCCTCATATAGATTTGGATACTATGGAATTACCATATTTAGAGTTGACTATTGAGATTACATATCAAGGTGGTCATCCCCTGAGTGTTTACCTCATTTATATTGGGTGGGTTATCCTCTTGGTGTTTATCTCATGTATAACAGTTGGTTCATCCACCAAGTGCTTACCTGGTGTATATTTAGTGGATGAACCCCTAGGTATTTATCTTCAGTATATCATATAGGTTATCCCCTGTATATTTATCTCTGTATACTAGGGTGAGTCTTAACCTAGGTGATTGCATTGGTTTATAAAATTATATGACATTCTCAAAGACACTCTGGCATTGGCCAAAATTGGTATGATGGTGGGTACTTGTTTTAGGGATGGAATTGGTCCCCCTAAGTGGTTTCTTATAGATATAGACATTCAGCACTGGCTAAAGCAGGTATGGTCGGGGTTCGAGGTGGTATGTCTGACACCTAGCAACCAACAATTATATTTCATGGGATTACATGTTCTTTTTTGGTGGGTGTGTTGTATGGTCACAACCACACTCTTTATATATATATTCCATGCACATATCAGTACCTTTGAGGCATTGAGGGTTCCTATTGGGTTGTTGGACTCACCCTACCCATATACATGACATAGGTTTTGATTTATTTGGGTATATCTTCCTATTTTCTCTCGGGATATAGGTATTTCTTAGAGATAGACACTTGGTACAGTTCTAGTGAGTTGTGGAGGTTAGGTGCTCAACAGGGTGGTTTATAGTGAGTTTGTCTAGAGTCTAGTTAAATTTTTAGTTTTATTTTAGTTATTGATCAGTTTTTACAGGGCAGTGTTTTGTTTATGATACATTATGCCTATTTTATTTATATATTTTCTACCATTTTTACTTTGTTTGTTATGCTACATAATATATATTTACTTTTTCTATTTTGGACTACGGGATCCCATTGATCTCCCTATTTATGTCTGTTATTATTTTAGAAAGTTCATTGTACGAACAAATCATGTTAAATTTTCAGTAGATTCAAGCATAACACTTGGTTCTTATATTAGAGGGTATAATCTCTTCACAACTATCTTAGACCCTTGTCACTAGTCGGTGGCCTCAGGCATACGGGGAGGCACACCTGAGGTCATGTGGAATCCATTCATGGGCATATGTTGGGTAACCCAGGATGGGGAATTATAGTGTCAACTAGACAACACTATTTTAGTTATGATATACCATTTTGGTAAGCTCATTTATTATTTTTTTATTTATCAAGTAATGGTTTTAGTAATATAGGTTTTTCCTCACTTTCAGATAATGTATGATTTACTCAACACTAAAGAATCCAAGATGAGTAGTTTGTCTTTTACTGTAAAGAAATAGAGAGATTTTAAATCAAAAATAACTTTATATTTTATTTTTTGTGGAATAAAGAATGAAAATATACATGAAATATATGGGTTTTTAGATGAAGATACATGGGGAAATTTTATTGAAATTAGGAATCAAGAATCATTTTTGGTAAGTGAAATGTCAAATGTTTGAGTTGGATCTTTTTATAATCACTAAAAATGATCATATTAATTAATATTTTCCTTAATTAATAATAATTGAGGATATCTCATTAGAATATCTAAGAGAAGAATGTATGCCCTCATACTTTATCTCATGGAGGGTATTCTTTACTTGAATAAAAAATGATATCTGGAAAGTATGAAAAATTGAGAGTCGATTCTTCAGGATCCATAGAATTTTTCACTCATTCCCCCTAGTTAGACATAAAAAATGGATAAGGGTTTAGATTATGAAAAGGATAAATATCTTATAGAATATTTGAAGTCTATAAGTGATAAGATTATAAGAAATTATTTATGTTATTTTTAAATTATTTATATTTTTTAATTCAATGATAAATTTTTCAAATATTATTTACAGGGATCGTTTGAGAAGAAAAGAACACAGGGGACCTTCGTACCTGATGGTATGAAGGATATTTTGGCCACTGCATTAGGAATGATAGCACACTTGAGACACGTATGAGGATTTGAGGCAGGTGTATTTTTTAGAAAAGTGTTTGGTCAATTGGTAACTTCTTTGAGGGAGGATGTATATAAATAAAAAATAGACTCTATATAAACTAGAGTTCATGAGATGGGCAAGATGATGGAGGTGAGGATTAGATCCTTAGTAAAATCAATGTTTGTAGCCACGAAAAGATAGTTTCATGCTGTATATACCACTCTTCCACCTCTTCTTACAAATCTTAATCCTCCACCTCCTCTACAGTGTCTTGTCTACTGTGAGTTATATGTTGAGGATCCTCAGTGTCATATTGTATAATATGGGATCATACATTATATTTGGGATACCTTAAATCATTAGCAGCTATAGATGGATCAGATAAGGGTATTAGTGTAGGATATTATAGATACATTAGCTAGAGTACCGATCCCTTCTTATGAGGTATCTATAGTTTGAAAAAGTGTTTGACATTTTTCACTTTGGCCATCTTGAATTTTCTGACAACTTACCACTGAGGTATGTATAGATTATATCTTGTATTTAATATTATTGTTAAAAAAATTTAACACACACACACATATATATATATATATTCTAATAATACATAAAAGGTAAAGACATATTGTAAATAAAACAACAATATGTTGAGGCCTCTTCGACTTCATATACTACTAATTCTAAAAGACTTTCTAAATTATCAACGTATTAATTTATGTTTTTGAATTTTTATTAGCTTTCAATGAGTGATTTTGTTTTTGGGGGTGATTATATACTGATAAAATGTAAGATGGGTTTCTTGAAGCATGTAACTATAGATATGTTGGGTCCTGTAGTGATGAAATTCTTTTCCATGCAAGTTAATTATCATATTTTTTCAATTATATCAGTTTGATTTAACTTACCTTCTATGTTTGTTTTTTATTAGGTATATTCATACACTTAATATTTTGTATGATATGAAATTACTGTATGGATTCATGTACACACAACTTAATTATTCAATAGTGAAGGGTGTGTTGGATGAACAAATAATAGAATATCTTTCTCAAAGATTTCATAATGAAGGGATTAAGTGTTGGATGCTTCTTTATCTTGATGGGTATGAAATATATATATCATAAAGATTTATTTCACTCAATTAAATAAACACTCATGTTATATTTTTTATATCAATTTTCATTGGATTGTGTGTTTTTTTCTACAAGAAATTATCGCTTAGTGGTTATGTTCCATACATGGTGGCGTGTGAGAAAACTTTAAAGAAGTATTAGAACCGTAAGTTTGATTATTTTAATAGTTATATATTATAATAATATTTTATATTATTTCATACTTATCATTTCCAAACGATTCATGGAAGTGTTTTAATCAATCAATATAAAATATTATGAGGAAGATCAAATATGTGTGCACAAAAGTGACTTCTTTTATAAGTACTATAATAAAATAGATACTTATAATGTTATTTTCAATTAATGAATTATTTTAAATAAAAATTTCAAATTCAAGGAGTGATTTAATAAGGTTATTATGTTATGATATTTTTTTATGAAATGATTACAACTAGAACGATTACAAAATTTGACAAGGTTTGGTTTTATTTAAACTTTTCCTCTTATTTATCTTATCAATATATTGAAAATAAATTTTGAATAGTTTCTTTTTAATTTTTAGCTTTTATATAATCCTTGACCTTATGATGGAAATAAGTCAAATAATTTATGGGGATAATGGATGAATTATTTTACAATTTTTATTAGGCTTTAGTTTATTCATTTATATTTTTAATGTAGATTTTGAAATTGTAAATTCATAATTTTAACAATATTGTGATATAAATATTTATAATATAATTGTAATGGATTTTGTTATTATTTTTTGTTTTTTTATAGATGTTTACTTTATATTTTCTCTTATTGCAGGTTTGGGTAGTGATATTTAAAAAAAATAAAAACTCATTTTTTACATCATTTATAAAAATAATTGATGTGGAAAGCCCCCCCCCCACCTAATATTTTCATTTTGGGGGGATTTCAACATCGGTTATAGTAATAACAAACATGGAAGAATATTTTTATGATGGTTAAAATTAACAGTATAAAATATATATTTATAATGTCACTTACAAATATGTCACTTATTAACTTACCTAGAAAATAAAATAAAAAAATGACATGAAAATCTATTTTATGTACTATTGAAAGTACGTACTCTTATATATATGTATATTTGAAAATAATTACATTAATATATATGTATTTACTTGTATCGATATATATGTGTATGTATATGTATGTGTATACATATATTAGTATATATTTATGTTCATATGTATGTGTATACTTATATTAATATTTATTTATGTATGTGTCTATGTATGTAAGTACATATGTGATTTAGAATCAACTTTTAACTTTTTTGAGTATAATTCACTAGTTTTGTCCCCATATTTTTATTTGAATTTGTGAAATTGTTTGTGTATTTTTACTTATTGTTAATTGGATATAATTTCTAAATACATACCAATTATTTTTATTTTAGATATAAAAAATATGTATATATATTCTTGAATTTTTTGGGATGCATGAAATGAAATTTAGCATTCTGGAATATTGTTTAAAATTTGAAAATTATTTTAAAATTCTGAATTTTAAATTTTAACTTGAAAAATGAATTTTTATCTGGATTAAAATTTCTTTTGAACTTTATTCTTTTTTGAAAATGTAGTGTGCATGCATTCAATTCTTGTAAATTTTGATCTTCCATCATGCATCGGTCCTTTTACCGTAAGAATCTGCTACCGTGTTCCTGATTTCATGAGTTTGTATCTGTGCCCCTATCCTGCTACCATTCAATTCCCTAAGACCATGAAGCTACTGTGAGTTAGGTACCATGTAGTTTCCAAGATACCATGGT
This sequence comes from Viscum album, assembly GCA_963277665.1. Taxonomy (NCBI): domain Eukaryota; kingdom Viridiplantae; phylum Streptophyta; class Magnoliopsida; order Santalales; family Viscaceae; genus Viscum; species Viscum album. The sequence continues at coordinate 1,840,802,318 of OY728157.1, read as the reverse complement.
AATACTACATCTGTGAGTCTACTTCAATGTTCTTACCGTTGTGTCATTCCACTATCAGCCAACTATTGTGTGCTTTCTACCGTGAGTACTTATTTAGTGTGCTTGCTAACATAAATCCTTCCTCTGTTCTCTTGCTACCTTGAATCCACTACACCTTCATCTTTGAGTACAGCCATGGGAATTCTATCATGATCTTGAAACTATGAGAATTTGACCATGAGCCTCCATTCTTCCCTGGGAAGTCTCTTCGACCATGAGTTCTTGTGTGTCTCTATGAATTCTGATTGAAGGATCAAACTCACTGAGGTGAAATAGAATTCAATCCAAGGGATGTGGAGTTCAGTACTTCTTGATAAAACCAACATTAGAAGATCTGATTTAACAAATGGAATTGATCCCAACTCTCTTTAACCAGAAGATGAATATTTCTGGTTTAGATTAAGTAGAAGAATGAAATAAGGGGGCAAGCTCCAGTCATTAATCCAAGCTGTGATGAGGAAGATTGTTTCACTAAAGCCTACCGTGTGTCCAGATCTATAATAAAAAAATGATATTAATAAAATAATGTTAAAAATATGGTGAAACCTATTTTTAATGAGGTAACCATGAGGTTTTGAGCTGGTTCGTATCTGAGGAGGAAGAATGAAATGTCGCTCAAGATTTCGATGGAATAAGGATGTCACCATAGGGCTGATGCCACTCGATCTAGGGGATTCGAAGCTCAGTACTGTTCAATGAAGTCAATGCTGATTGAATCTTGAGATGAGGCCAAGAATCCCCAATATTGATGAAGATGACTATTCAAATATAGGGAGTAAGAATAAAATAGGGATGTGCTCTAGTTATTGAAGTAATGTTTGAATAATTTGATGGAACCATAAATCAAGAAAACTAAAATCAAAGTTGTTTACAAAAGTAGGTTTTATGATCAATGTGAAAAAGGGTCAATGCCACTCAAGTTTTTAGTGTTTAATGAGGAAGCCATGTGAATCTTGGATGTTAGTTTACCTGAGATTTGTCGACCTAAAGAAAGGCATGTTTCGAGTGAAGATACTGTAATTTCATCCCTAATTATAGGGGACTTATTAATCCTTAATTCACTAGATTTAACATCAAAGAAGGGTTAACAAATGCTTCTCAATAAAATTTACCAATGAATGTGTATGCCTAGACCAGTTCACAAGGCATCAGACCCTTGTAACTAGAGTTCGGGCATGAAGTGTGTAGAGTTTCCATGGTACATACATTTTTCACCTGAATGAAGATAGCATGTGTTCATGATAATTATCATTCATAAATAAATAATAGGTATGAAACAATGTTGTAATAAGTTGGTTATTAATTTACACCAAGTCCATGCATGAGTTCCACATCATAGGAAACTCAAGAAGATTTTAAATGAAGCCATGTATGTGAGAAAATTCAAACTTTGCACAAGGAAATTTTTAAACATGGAAATACACATATCATGAATAATTTCCAAGATTCGGATCAATATTCACATGGGATAAGTCACGTACACTGTATGTGTGAGAAAATTAAAAACTTTGTAAGAAAATATCACACGGTCCCATTCCACGATGGATGAAGGTTTTAAAGTCATGGGTTATAAGGATTTTAAGATCTCCCAAAATCTTTAGAAAGTAATAAGAAATTTCTCACCATAAAGAATGATTTGAATATAAATCTTTATATACATAAATTATTAATTTTTGTGCCTCTAAATTTTAAGAGGCTTCATTTCAAAAAAAATGATAAAACTTGGATGGATGAGTGTGACTTTCTAGGATTCCACTGCTGGTTTATTTTTTTATCTCTTATTTTAATCATGGTAATTTATTACATTCCTCCATTCATTTTTCTATCTCTAAAATGGAGGTTTAAAGCTTCTAAGTGATTAGGAAAGGAAAGTTGGACCAATTATAATGCTTGAGTTTTAGTTCTTTAATATAATGATTTATTTCTCGTTCATTGATTTCAATGACACATAGTATAATTTTATTTTGAATACAGATATGTTTGATTCAACTCTATCTATAATTTATTGCCTTGTTCGAGGATCCATAATCTCCCTCCACTTGGTTTTAGACTATATTCAGTGAATTGGTCTAGACTAAGGGCTGAAGGGTTAAGCAATTATTAACATGTGAGGAAGGGTCAATGGTTACTCCTAGATTTCTTAGGAATAAAAAGACCAATTGAGTGTTTCTTAAGTAAACTAGGGGTGATTCACTATTACACATTCACGCATTGAAAGTTGGATAGACCAAAAAAAGGTTTTTTTTAGGATAAACTCACCATTATTTTTCAATCAAGGGTGAAAGGAGAAGCAGTTGAATAAACACTTACTTATCAATTAATTAAAAGAAAATATCAACAATTAGAGACCAGGATAGAATTATAATTGTAAATCCAAACCTAAACCATTCACTTTTAAATCATCATCTATTTTCAAATAGTTATTTCAAACATACTTATTTTCAAAATAAAAACATTATTATTATTAACAAACAAGTGATAAAATTGATTTAATGCACTCCTCTCTACAGACAACCTTGAGTTTCCAGTAATACCATATTAACTTAGGAAAAAATAGATTTTTTTACAAAACCCATGACAAAGTTGTATAAAAAACTCGGAATCACTATCGGGGATGCAATTCCAATATAATTTTTAAATTTACATGATCATAGATTCTAAAAAAATATTTATCCTTTAGATTCATAAATTGAGAGAACCATATTGACCAAACTTAAGAAACTTAATTTAGACACTAATTTTGAATAAATAAATCTTGGATACTTAGGTGAAACTTTCAGTGTTCACTTTGATCCTGCAATCATGGATTTAAATCATAACTAGACCCTACGAGATATATGCGTGCCTCAAATTACTAATAAAAAAACAACTTATTATTTCAAAATTACATAATGACTTCAAATTGATAATTAACATGATACATGTTCTTCCCAATTTTCATTGACTTACAGGTGAAGAACCCAATATAAACATAAAAAATTCATGTATTTTTTCTTTAGTTTCAAGCTTAAAGGATTATTTTAAGAACAAGTAAATTGGATGGAATTCCTCTTTTCACTGGAAGGAGATTCCAAAGAGTGGTTTTACAATCTAAAACTAGGGTAGATACATAACTGGGATGACTTATAAATATGTTTCATATAAATATTCTTCCCTACCTCCAGAATAATAATAATAATAAAATAGCTATATACCATCTTAAAGGAATTTGGAGAGACTCCTTACAAGTACTAAGAGAGATTCAAGAAGTTGTGTGCCAGTTTTCCCCATCAAGATATGAAAAAAAAACCCATTTCCTTGTATTATTTTATTAATGACTACTAGAAAATAATAGGAATCTCTTAGAAATATCATATAAAGGGGATATGATCGAAAATTCACTATTAGAAGCTAGGATCATGGTTGGGAAGATTGAATAAATTTCCCAACAAACTGAAATAATAGGTATAGGTATAAGAGGTATTCATATTGTAATAACTTCTGACTCGTCACCTTTAATAGAATCCAAACTTGAATAGACAACTAGTTTGGTGATACATATGGATTTGAAACAAATCAGTGAACAACAAGCACCAACTAAGGTATGTTTTTTGTGCTCTTTATCTAATCATTTCAATAACTAGTGTGATGAATTATAAGCCATGGAGAGTTGTGAAAAAACTTTCCAACCAAGAAAATTCTAGAAAGATCAACCATAGAGAGATAATCTACAATATCAACTCGGATTTGGAAGTCAATAGAACTAGACTATAGCTCTATCAAAACCAATACCCACCACAACCCCCATTCTAATAATAAAAATCTCAAAATCTGCCTCATTTTCATCAATATTATAAAGATACTTATAACTCGAACACTTACCACCAATCCCCTGCTTTCCAATAAAATAATCCCTATGAACAACCATCAACCATTTTACCATCTAGTAAATAGAAATAGCTATAATCTAAGGTTGAAGGGCTCAAAGATAAAATGGATAATCTAACAACCCAATTAAGAATCCTAGTGTGGATTATATCTAAAAATATAGGAAAAACTAGAAACTCAAACAATCCTAAATCCTAAGTAAAATGTGATTATGATAACTAAAAGAAGTGGAAAATAGATTCAACCACATGACCCTAAGAAAACTCAATATGATCTTCAGTAAAAGAGGGATGAAAAATCTAAATATATTCATGAAAACAACCTAACTAAGAAGAAGAAAGATTATAAAAGAAGAAAGACAAATGAATGATTCAAAGGTAGAGGAAAGAAAGACCAGAGAAACCTTAGAAAAGGTATCCAAGAGAAAAATAAGACCTACCACTATCATTCCCATTTCATATGATATAGTCAAAGAAGATTTAATAAGAACAACTACAAATGAAGATTCTGGAAACCATTTATAAAGTTAAAATAAATATACCTCTTTTTGAATCCATTAAGAAAATACTAAAATAAACCAAATTTCTCAAGGAAATATATACCAAAAAATAAAATTCTTGATGGGAATTAGAGTATTGGTTTAGGAATAGGTGTTTTATCTCTTATCACACCAACTTTTCCCACCAAATATAAGGATCTAGGAACATTCTTTATTCCCTACACCATTACCTATTTAACTTTTTTAGATACTTTATGTGATTTAAGTACTTCTATAAATTTTATGCCTCACTATATGTTTATATATTTTTATATGGGAAACCTGAATCCCAAAAAAGTGATTGTACATCTAATAAACTAAACCATTGTTTTTTCACCATGAGTTTTAGAAGATGTGTTAGTGAGAGTTAAAGGCTTGATATTCCCAGTTGAATTATATATGCTTACCATGGAGGAATATAGTTCCCCAAGACACACACCTATCATTCTAGGAATACCATTCCTAAATACATCTAAGAAAAATAATCAATATACATTAAGGAACCCTCGCTATGGAATTTGGAGACAATGTTGTCCACTTAAATATTTTAAATTCAAAAATGCACCCTTCATATGACCAATCATTTTTTACACTCCCCCATGTTAAAGATACTAAATATACAAATGAACCAATTATATTTCATTAATTTTTGACTTTAGTAATGCATTTATTTATTAAAAACACTATGGAAGATAAGGCTATCCATAATTCTAGAAATTCTAGAAATTCTTATTTTAAATTAAAATAAGAAACAATATTTGGGTTTTATAATAAATATATTAATTTATTTAAATAATAAGGAAATAATATGTTACATTGTGTGTGGGAAATTAAAGCCTTAGAATTTTGGAACCTAGATTTAATTTCACCTCTTAAACAACCCCCAAATCTAGAATTAAAACCATTCCCCACTGATTTCAAATATGTATATCTCATGGAATGAGGAAAACTTCCAGTAATAATTTCTAAAAATTTATTTGGAACCCAATAAAAAATTTATTAAACTTTTGAGATAAAATATCCAAGAAATAGGATGTATATTAGGTGATATTTTAGGAATAACCCTCAAAATATTATCACATATGATTCTGCTTGAGGGAAATTCTAGACCAGTCCAACAGCCCCAAAGAAGGCTCAATACCACAATAATAGAGTTATTAAATAAAGGTATAGAGAGTATATTAGTAGAAGAAATCATTTACCCAATTTTTGGTTTAAAATGGTTCATCCCCATCAATGTATTTCATAAGAAAACCAGGTTAACCATTATGATGAATGAGAAATATGAATTGATCCCCATGAGAATTCAAAATAGATAGAGAGTGTGTATTGATTATAGAAATCTAAATCAATTCATTAGAAAATATAACTTTCCAATTACTTTCATTGACCAAATACTATAAAAGATGATAATAAGAACTCATTATTATTTCTTATATGGTTTTCCAAGATATTTCATGTTCTCATTGCTTCATAAGACCATGCAAAGACAACATTCACATGTCCTTTTGGCACTTTTTCAATAATAGGATTCCTTTTAGGTTGTAAAATTCCCCAATTATATTTAAAAGTTGTATGGTAAGTATCTTTTTGGATAAAATTGAAGATATCCTAGAGGTATTTTGGGATGACTTCACTATTTTTGGTAATTATTTTGATCATTTTTTGGGAAATATAGAAAAAAAATTGAAAACATGCATTCAAAAAAATCTTATTTCGAATTTTGAAAAGTGTCATTTCATGGTTGAAAGAGGGATATTATTAATACACATCATTCCAAAAAAAGGATTAAGGTAGAAAAATTTCAAATTAAAGTGAAAATTTATTTATCCTTCCCAAATTATGTTAAACATGTTATAATTCCTTGGTCTATATAAGATTTCATAGAAGATTCATGAAGGATTTTAGTAATATTTATCTCTCTATTTCCTAAATAATTTTAAAGGAAGATAGATTTTAATTTAATAATGAATGTAGGGAATCATTTGATGAACTTAATAGAAAACTGGTCACCCCACCAATAATGCACCCACCCAATTAGGAACATCCATTTTCATTATTTGGTGATGCTTTCAACTCAGCTATGGGAGTATCCCTATCTCAAATAATTGATGGAAAACCACAAGTCATTGGTTATGACTCAAGAATACTGGATACTTCATAGATCAGCTACACTACCACTATAAAATAGTTTCTTGCAATTTGTTTGCTTTAGATAATTTCAAATTATATTTACTTGGAACTAAATTCATCTTATTTTATAACCATATACCCCTTATATACTTAATGAAAAGGAAGTTGCAAAACCCAGATTGGTAAGATGGATGTTACTTATGAAATATTAAAGTTGTAAATTAAATATAATAAATGAGATGAAAATTAGGTGGTTGATCACCTAAGAAGACTACCCAACACTATTGAAGCAAAAATTCCAAACCAATGCCCATTGAACGACCACATTATAGAGAACAAATCTACATAGTATAAGGGTAAGTACCATGGTATGTATATATAGTAAATTATTTGGTAAATTCATAGGTACCATATCATATTAATTACCATCAAAAACAAAAAATCAAATATGACTCTTGGTTTTATATTTAGGAATATCCATTACTTTGGAAATTTTCCAATGATCAAGTAATAAGGAGATGTTTTCCTTCAAGTGAAATAGATTTTTTTTTTGAATTTTGTGGCACACTTTCTTGTGGAGTCCATTTTGAACCTTAAATAACTACAATAAATGTTTTGTAATCTAGTTTTTATTGGCCCACTCTATTCAAGGATTCACATGAATATTATAAGAAGTGTGAAAAATACCAATTTTCTGGGAATATTTCAAAAATAAAAGAGATACCTAAAAAACCCATTATCTTTTTTGAAAATTTTAAAGTATGGGGAATATAATTTATGGGACACTTTCCCATGTAATTTGGAAATTATTATATTCTTCTTGTGGAATATTGTGTTTCCAAATGGGTGGAAGTAAAATCCACCAAAAATGATGATGCTAAAATTTTGTGTTATTTTTTCATGACTAACATATTATGTAGTTTTGGAGTACCAAGATCCATGATCAATGAAAAAAGGATCCAATTTTGAAATAAAATAATGTAAGGTATGTTGAGCAAGTATGGAGTACATCATAATAGATCTACACTCTACCATCATTAAACCACTATATAAATTCACCTTTCTTATGGCGGTCTATTTGTGACAAATTTCCATCATAAAAACTTTTTTGAGATGTAAATTCAATTGCATCAAAAATAATATTGTTTTCAATATAAATTTTATCTAGTAGAAAATAGTTGGAAAAAATGATAAATGATATAAATATAAATAAAACTCATTCAGTATAAAATTAAAACTAAAATATAACACAAAAATAATTTCATGTAAAATGCATCATAAAATGTCACTGAGGGGTGGGAGATTAGGTATAGTAGGGGTGAGAAATAAAGTACAGTTGGTGGAGGGGATTCCATCCATAAATCATGTGTGATATACCACATTTACTCCATCATATCCTCATGATGTTGATCTCTCTATCATATATTATCTTCCTATTCTCTGTTCAGTCTCTGTATGACCTCATCCTGAGCTTACCGGATCTCCTCATACTTCACATCAGAAAATGGTGATGATGATGATGCTCATTCAATCGTGAACCAATACTAATCACCCGCCCTTTATAAAGGACACTCACCATCACCCACATCCAAGCCATCTCATCAAAATGTGACTCACATGATCCCTCATCTCTGCCATCTGTCTTGGTCTGACTCTCACATGTGTGTGAAACCTATGTCTCATATATATCTTTCAAAACTTATAAATATAAATTAATAAGATAAAAAAATATGTGAATTGAAAAAACTAGAAAAATACTAACCATAATATATCATTGTCTCCCACTAATAATTTGTCCATTACTATCACTGTATAACTTCTTGTACACATCAAACTCAGAAATGTTTGGATCAGCTAAATAATGGATAAATTTATCAAATACATTTAGTATTATATATAAATATAAATATAAATATATAAAATTATTACATAATATTACCTACTATATGAATATGATTTATACTAAAAGTATGACTCCAAACTCTATGTGTTAAATCCTTCCTCTATCGATTCTAGGGACCAGAACTAGATCTCCTCTAGAAAGTCTCTCCAATCTGTTATGTGCATAGTCCCTACCAAGCCTTATAGGTGACATAATTAGGTCGGTGAGTCCTACAAGGCTCATCAAATATTGTTGGAAATGATATTTGTATATATCTCCTCTAAAGACTATATAAAAACTGATAAAAATGATTATACATGCACACATTCCATGCCATCTAAATAGAGACTCTCATGCTCTCATCAATAGGTGACCATAAACCCATAAAATATTTATGACTATAATCAATTATATAACTTATAAATTAAAATTAAAATACACTATTTTTTTATGTACCAATCAATGATCAAACATATAGTAAAATAACTCCATGGTAACTTGATCTCATAACACCTACAAAGCTAGAAAATTATTTATCAAAATAGTGATAGCCTAACCATAAACTATATGTGAAAAACTAAAAAATTAAGAATAATTAGTAACAAAAATAATAAATAAATTAAATTAAATATAAAATAAATAAAATTCTTATTGGAACTTACTTCCTATTATGAGGATCAAAGTCAAGAGATGGACATCACTCTGGAACAGGATCTAAAACCATCAATCATGCAAGGACCCTACCCCTCCTAGTATGTTTAATCACATAACACCCTCAAATGCCAAATCAAGATGCTAATCATCAATTAATATATCATCAGCTAAATAACAAATAAATTCATCATAATTTTAATCCATTTGAAACATATAAATAAATTTATAAGAAATTTTGAATTCTAAAATATATAAGCTATTAAAAATTATAAAACCTTTTTTAAATAAATTGGTTGCAAATGTGTTACCTATAAATAATTTTTAATATAGATATCAAATATGAAAAAAATATTTATTAAAAACAAATAATACATCATTCATATTCTTCATTTTTATATTCTTCTTCAGTTTTAGTTTCATTGGTGTCGATAAATTCACATTCCTCCTCATCATCATCAACTTCCATATGATCCTTAATTTCATCATTTATTTTAATATCAAAATCATTAGTTATATAATTAACATTATCAATTCCATCACACCATAACTGTGAGGTCTCATCATCAATATATGTATCTCTACAATTAAGAGATATATTCATCGATGTTTCTTGAAAAAATTATAGATCTTTTACTTCAATGAAACCAATTTCATGTTCTACAAAATTATTTTCATGGAATTTAATTTTTATTACACCCCACCAATCATTTAAATCTCTCGAATAATCATGGTACTTTTCATAATAAACTTGATGTTCTTGATATGCCAATATAAATTTCAAGAACAATTTTATATTTAATATTAATGATTTTATGTCATGGATGAACATGCAACCCTTGATTTGTATCAAACCAATTATATTTAAACATTATTATTTAATTTTTACCTAGATAAGATAACTCAATTATTTCATCTAGCATGCCATAAAAGTCAACTTAGCTTTCTTTATAATAGTATCATTTTAAACAAACACCGCTCTTAATTGATGTTTTTTGACTCGCTATATTCCTGTGTGTGAAATAAAAATCCATTAACCACATAAAAATTATAATATTTTACCTGTATGGATGGTATATTTGTAGCATCCCAACCTGAATTCCATTAAAAGGTGTCATGGGTCGGTTGGCCACTAGGCCTCAAGCACTCCTCCCAGTACACCATAGGATGATAACTATCAGTGGGGGTCTAAAAGTGGTATAGTAGAGAGACTATACTCTATGTATAAATATTAAAATATCACAAAATAAATAATAAATAAAGGCAGTGAAATACAATAATAACTTATGGTCAATAATTAACAAAAATGATCATGTATGAACATGATCTGACATAAATACATAGGTATACATAGTACATAGAGAGACTGAAAATAGAAGTAAATAAATAAAAGAAATAGTGTCTATCTCCAATAGAATCATAAGCACAGGATCGGTCCTCTGCTCTCATACTCTATACTAGACCAAAAGGATAACAAAAATCAAGAACAATCCAGGAACTAGATCCTGCAATCATGAGGTTTGTTTGAGTACCTCAGTGTAGTGGCAGCCCAAACAGGGTGAAAAATATACTTATTGGGCCACCGCCAATGATGCCTAATGCATAATCTAGTCTATGTATATAAAATAAAACAATGTGTTGGTATATAAATATAATACAAGGTAGTAATTTAAACAAAATAAAGGTAACAACATTGGGATCAGGTTCCTCAAGGACACCTAGCCAACCATACCTGCTTCAGCCTAAGACGGAATATCTCTAAATATGCTCACATGTATATATATCCATACATCATAAAATCATTTTCACATATATATACATTCACTATAATGGACCCAGGGCATAAATTCAAGGAATCCATATAAACGTAACACAAGGGTCATTTATTTAATCAAGGAAATCATCCAAGGAATCTTAGTTAGGTGAGAATAGAAAAGGTGATAAATGTATAACAGATGTATAGGACCCAGGGTAAACCCATGGAATCCGTGTATAAATGGGGTCTCTAAACTACAGAGCAACTCCATGTGGTCACATGTATCTGAACATAAGACCATTAGTAGGTCAGGGACCCAAGGTACATATCTAAGGCATCTTAGTATAATCATCATCATAAAGAGATACTATTATACATTTGTAATAATAAACATGAATGATATAATTTTTTCATCTTATAATCTCGTCCAAAGAATTTTGTAAAGAGGAACCCAAGTGTCACCCACAAAGTCATGTGATAACGTTAATTTCTAAGATCATCCTTAGTGTTCCATGATAATGAAACCCAAGTATTTCTTATATCATCCAAATTCTCTATGATCCCATCCATGGAATTTTGTAGGAAGGAAACTTGAGTATCACTCAAAGCATATGGAAACCATTTATCCTATGAGCTCATCCATTGTGTTTTGTATCGATTAAACCCAAGTATCGCTCAAGGTGTGATATAATTAAAGTGACTTATGAGACCATAAATGTAATTATATATTGAGGAAACCCAAGTATCTCTTATGGTATAAATAATTTAAAACAACCTATGAGCACATAAAAGGAATTCCATAACAAGGAACCCAAGTATTGCTCAAGGTGCACATAAATAATTTAACTATGAATCCAACTATTTCATTGATAAACAACACACATTTTATGCCATAATATAATTCAAAAATAAACATTTCATTAATAAATTCAAATCAATTTGATTAATAAGATTTTTCAAGTTTCAAACATCAATTCATTAGTAGATTACCATGGTCCAAGTGGTTTAACTAAAATATTTTAATTAATTATGGCATTTATAAATGTTCTGAGGCATTTAAGAACACACCCAAGGGGTGGTTAAATCATAAATCATACAAGAAACCATAAGGAAATTTTCTTAAAATCACCCTAAAGGGTGGTTCAGGTTTAATTAATCACCTTTATCCATACTATAGGGTATTAGGTATCCAAAGGCATGTTCTAACAATTTAATTAAAGTCATTTCATAATTTAGAAGTAACACCCAGAAATTATGGCATGTGGAATAATGTCTATATCATATAAACAACTAAAATTTAATAGAAAATCATATAAAAAACCTACCTCATTCTTAGGATGGTCCACTCATCAAATATCATCCTTTGATTCAATCTGGAATTGAAGAAATCATAAGATTAGAAAAATGCCCTAAAAATAGGGCAAAAGAGCTCGCACATATTCAGTGTTTTTGTATGGTGAGATAAACTGATAAAGGAAGCAAGGGGAATTGAAGAATAACTAATGGAAATAAAAAAAGACTGATGGAGCCTGAATTGGATCTCATATAAGGAATATCTCTCAAATCCTAGCAGGGGAGGAAGGGAGCTCGAGTGTCCTCCCTACTGTGTGTGAGTGAGGAGAAAAGAGGGAGAGGGAAATAAATAGGGAGTAAAGGTAAAATAGTATTTTATATCTCTTTAAAGAGTAGTATAGTTTGGATTCATGGTTTGGAAAACCATGTTTCAATATTATAGACTCCTATGTCTAGGATCCACACCACACATGGTTAGGTCACATAGTTTGATCTAACCGTGTGCCAATTATGCAGTGCTACTGGTTAAGTTCCACTAAGGGTGCGGGATAGGCACACGGTTTTGGAAAACCATGCATAGCCTATGTGGGTCACCCCTTCACACATGTACCATGTCACATGGTTACACTTGGGAGATTTCATAATTTAAAAAATGTTCCCCTTAAAAAAATGGGTTGCACAGTTGACCCGTATGATTAAACTAACCATGTGCCTCATTCTGTTTCTCCAAAAATTGGTGATTTTAGAGACCATTACTTCCAAAACTCACTGAACTCCTAGAATACCTCCCAAGACTTAAATACCATCCAAAAAAATTCTTTCAAGTGTTTCAAAACTTGTATTCATGATTCGAGGCTCAACTTAAAAACTGGCTCATCCACCAAAAGAGAAAAGTTCAAAATCTCTTAGAATTTTTAGCCCAATACAAAACACATGACATTAAAATATATCCACATTAGACCTTATCATTTATGAGAAGTAAGGTGGAAAATGAAAACAAACCTCTACCTACTAGGGTCATGAATTTCTACTCAAATGGACATGTTGCATTTCCAAACACCCAACGCACCTCCATGAGTCATTCCAACCATACAGTACATAAATAGTTTAAACTTGAGACAATGCTCGTAACCAAGGATGAAACATATATAAAGGTCTTACCTAATCAAATCTAGCCTAATTAATGATCCCATCATCATCACTTTTATCAAGGGACCTAAGGTTCTCCCTACCTTAGGTCTTAACCTTTGAATGGCCAATTCAGAGTCATGGAACCTGAACCATTTGAATTACCTACTGAGACATGTTCATATTGTTCTAACGACACTCCTAAAATGTTCCTCTAAATGATACTCCTGATTACATGCAAGGAAACTACTCTTGGACCTCATTTTGATCTCAACAGTCAACTCTAATTAACCCAACTCAAAAATGGTCAATTTGTCTCCCATTTAAAAGCCTGGAAGACCCTTACCACAACACCCACATAAACCCACAATGTGAAAAAAACTGTTCCACATTGACCATATATCTCTTTTTGAGAGATCTCTCGTTGAACCACCTCCAGCTGACTATTCTCAAAAACACTTAGCTTAGATAGCCAGTGCATTTCAAAAGTTATATCCCAATGCCTTTAAGTGGAGGCATATCAAGATCACATCAATCACACTCACCAAATCCCATAATCTATTTCTAGTTATGTCTCCCAAATAAACCATTCCTATTTATTTTTATCAAATAGAATACAAGTTCCAAAATGATCATCCAATAACCGATCCTGTATTATCACAACCCTTCTTTGAATAGGGTCATCTTCCAACTTCCAATGGTGGAATCCACACCATAAGTGTTCCTTTAAATATCTCCTTGAGCACACTTCCATGGAGTTCCTCCATAAAACCATGAAGGTACTTTGATTAAATTAACTTGGTTTATAACCAATTCTATCTCAGTATACTTAGGTTGGTGTCAAGATAGGTGTTAGGCTGATCACTAAACTATGAGTACATCAAGATATCACTAAAAGGTGTTTATTTCTCTTTATAATCCACACTCACATTGAAAAAAGGCTATAACAGCCTTAACTAGCACCTGAAACCACTTCTCCTAACCATGAGTGTCCAACTCCAACTACAGATCAACTGTAACACGGTAATAGGGTTATTTCTAGAATAGCCCACATCACTGGGAACTTTCTTTTAATTTTCCAAAAGGCACTGAGTTTCCATGCTTGAAAGAATCAAAACTAAAACCATTGATCATTATCCCATACATGGAAACTCACCATTTGGTTACTTAAATGGTACCTCACATCACTGGCATGTACCAAAATTACCTTACGCAGTACGTTTACTCTCTCATACCACCCAGTTCCATACCTAACTCACACTCCCATGGGTCTTTCATCATTAATTCCAAGTTAACTGTGCTTCTTGGAATATTATTCTCATTAAATTGGGTGATCCCTTGGAACTCACCATGAAAACAGGAATCTATAAATGTCGTAAGTATCGAACGAACTCACACCTCATGGCGTTGTTTTAAGTTTTTGATCATTTAACAATATTTATGGATTTTTAAAAGCATTTTGACCATTTCTAAATTTCTATTTGTGAAAGTGTTCCTTCTACTTGGAAGGACATGATTTTCTCAACTAACGTGATGCTCCCAACATTAGGAGTTTCTTGGTCATCATGTTATCGATAATGGAAAAAAAATTGATGGAACATGTTCCATCACCACTAAATTGGGTTCCTAGATGTGGCCAAAATGCTTTTAGAAAGTGTGACATAAGAAGAGAAGAAAACCAACCACTCATATACGCACTAGGTTAAACCACCTTCATATGTACACATGATTCTCCTACTGAGTCAAGTCCATGCACATCATTAGCATCATATGAAAAATAAAAAATTTAAATTAGATCAGTCGTTCCATGGAACCTAATCCTTTTGTATGACATCACCCCGAGCCACTGGGACAACTCAACTTCTGATTTTCATCTCAAGGGTAAAATTATCATAATGAGATCCCAATGCTTGGGTCACTCTACTTCGGAGATTACACATAAACATAGATTTCAAGAACCCATGACCCTTTATTCAAGAAGTTGGATAACTATACAGTTTAAGTTATTATAAGACTTTGTTGCCTGAATAAAATATGATTTAACGTATTACTTTTAAATCAACAGGAACTGCATGTTATGATGTGTGCTATTTTAATTCTAGAACAGCATAAATGTCATTATGCATTCCTAGCATATGATATCCCATAGAAAATAAGGAAGGTCACATGACCTATAAAGTGGCCAATAATTCTCGAGTAATGTCTAACCTACTGAACTGGAGCATTACATGAATCTCACACCTTTAATAAGGCTTAAATTTCTGAACAATCACCCATTTACTCGGGGGGGTGTTGCTTTATTATTAGGATTTTATCTTAGGAAAAATGAAACTTAGATGGTACCTATCATGGGAAAACTTATCACGTGAATTTATAAATTATTAAAGGCTCTAAGGGAACTACCTCTATTGAGCTAGACCCTTTGCTTGACATAAGGTTTCAATCTTGAAAATAGATTCATGTCTAAAAAGGAGTTCATAAATCCATACTACCTAAATTTTGGGTCCAATGTAACCTAGAAAACGTCAACTAAGATTCACAGAAACATCAATGTTCCCTTACCAATAATATAATAAATCAAAAGTAAATCTAACCATTAAATAGGGATCAAGCTAATAACACCTCTAAAGGTTTCATTTTTACAGCATTTTAATCGATTATCAATTTTTATAACATTTTAAATAGTTCAAATAAAAGAACAACAGGAAATAGTTATAAGGAATATTCACTACTCATCTTACCTATTTAACACCATTCAACATAAGGAAAACTATCTCATGACTCTTCTTAATTATTTAATCATTTACCCATAAGTTCTCACATTTATCTTGGTTAAAGAAAATGTTAGTTTCAAATATTTAGAGTAAAATTCCCTTTAAGTTGTAACTATAATTTTAATTAACCTAAGACTAATACATAAAAAAGGCATAAAGAAAACTACAATGGTATTTTATTATTTAAAGGGTAACTGTTCAAGTAAGATGCCACCATACGTTTATATGTAACACCATATAAGTGGTTGAAGACACTTTAAATAACCATTACATTAACATAAGAATACCCCTATGGGGTTAAGTATCCAAAAATATAAGGATTAAGGTGACCTATTGGGGTCCCATCATGTCAATCTGGGTTCAATTAAATGTAACCCATAACAATTTATATCATTAAAAATTCAAACACCCTTAGTGGGTTTAATTCATAAGTAGTACATCAAATAGACCCACTTGGGTCCAGTTGGACATAAGGATTTAGTCAAATTTATCACATCCCCAAAGGTATTTTCTTACAAAAACATTACCCAACTGACCTACTTGGGTCTAGTTGTGCATTTGGTAATTTTTTCATATGGTTCTTCATGCTTGAAATTTTTTTAGGTGTAAGCATTGATAAATTGTAGTTTGGATCGTGTTTAATTGGAATAAATAAATACAAGTTTAAATTTTTCAAAAAAAATTAACTTATTTATCATTTAAGGTCCCAACCATGTTAACTCATTAACCATTCATTTATGGTCCAAGATTCAAAAAAATTCATTCCATACAACGGTCTAGTTAGATGAATCGATATTCCCAAATTATAGAGGTATGTGCCTTTATAATTTACTACTGGAATTCATGTAACTTAAACCAGATTATAACTCTTAATCACAAAATATAACAAACCCATATATGATGGTTAGATAATATGGGTTACCTTTCCCAATTTATAAAGTCCCATACTCCTTATAAATTGAAAATTTAGCATCCATTTAATCGTAACCATTAATCTTTCGGTGCATGCATAAAATGGTTCATGGATTAAACATAAAATAATTGGTTGATCAAATATAATTATATCATAAATATATGTGGGAAAACACCTTGAAGGTTTATATAGACATTTTATTTAATCAAATATATATCATGAATACAACAGGCATTCCATATTAAGCAATAAATATAGGTAGCATGGAAATAATCATGGAAAGTTACTATATAAGAAGAAAACACCCAAGCATAGAATATATAAAAAGGAATGATAATAAATTAGCTAACATGGTATATAGATAAGTATGACAAATAATCATCAAGAAGGGTATACAAATCATTATGCATTAGGTAATCTATAATGTACTCTACATGGCATGGCATATATATGTCATGTGAATATCTATGTGCCTAGAATGATCCATGTAACAATACCACCTTTCCATACCAGGCCATGGGTAAAAATAAATCCAAGAAAACAATAAATCAATAAACAACTAAAGAAAATCAATCACCCAAAGTGAAATAATAATCAATTATAATATGGAATAATAGTCCCATCCCTAGCAACTTGATCTTTCCCTCATGTGTGCGTTGGCCAGACCCAGACACAAGTTATTTACCTAGTGCCAACATATTCCTAGTCTCCTATCTACCATCAAAAATAATTAAACAAAGTAAAATAAACCTCTGATAATACTTGTACCATCCCAACCTGGATGCCACTAAAATAGTGCTCTGAGCCGGTTAGCCATTAGGCCTCAAGCACGCCTCCTCGTATGCCAGAAGCTACCAACTAGAAGTGGGGGGTTTAAAAGTGGTACAGTGGGGAAACTATACCCTTTGTATCACTAGTAAAATACAAAAAAAAAGAATAATAAATAAAGGCAATGGAAAACAATAATAACTAACAGTCATTAATAAACAAAAATGATCATGCATGAACGTGGTCTGACATAAATATAGGTAGGTATACACAGTACTTAGCGAGACTAAAAAAAAGTAAATGAATAAAATACAAAGTGGATATCTCTAATAGAATCATGATCATAGTCTCGGCCCTCTTATCTTGTACTCCATCCAATCCTAGAAGGACAACAGCAAGCAAGAAAAATATAGGAACTTGATCTTGTAATCATGAGGTCCATTTAGGTACCCCAATTCAATGGTGGCCCGAACAACTTGTGAGATACATTCAGTAGGACAACACCTATGATGTATAATGTATAATCTAGTCTGTTTATATAAAATAAACCAATGTGTAGGTATATCAATATAAGACAAGGTAGTAATGTAGATAAAATAAAAATAACCACATCAGGCTCAGGTTCCTCAAGGACCCAAGGTCGACCATACCTATTCGGCCTAAGCCGGAATATCTCTGAACATGCCCACATGTATATATATGTATATATCAGACAATCATTTTCACAGATATATATTCATTGGTTTAGACCCAAGGTATATGGCCAAGGCATCCACATAAAAGTAACATAAGGGTCGTTTGTTTAATTAAATAAATCATACAAGGCATCCTAGCTAGGGGGACATAGACAAAGTGATAAAAGTATAATAGTTTTATAGGACCCAGTGTAAACCCATGGTGTCCATGTATAATTAGTGTCTCTAAACCATGAAGCAACTCTATTTGGTCGCATATATCTGAACATAAGACCATTAGTAGGTCATGGACCCAAGGTACATAGCCAATTCATCCTAGTATAATAACCATCATAAGAAGATACTACTAGACATTTGTAATAATAAACATGCATGATAAAATCCATTCATCCAATGAGTGCATCAAAGGTGTTCTGTAAAGTGGAACCCAAGTTTCACCCATAGAGTCGCGTAATGACATTAATTTTTGAGATTTTCCTTAGCATTCCGTAATAAGGAAACCCAAGTATCTCTCATATCATCCAACTTCCCTAGATCCTATCTGTGTAATTCCATAGGAAGGAAACCCAAGTATCTCTTAGAGCATGTGGAAACCATCTATCTTATGAGCATATCCATGGAATTATATATTTAGGAAACCCAAGTATCTCTCAATACATGATATAATTCAAGTGTCCTATGAGCCTGTCTATGGAATTTCGTATCAAGGAAACCCAAGTATCGCTCATGGTGAAAATAATTTCAAACAACCTATGAGCCTGTCCAAGGCATTCCATAACAAGGAACCCGAGTATCGCTCAATGTGCACATAAATAATTTAACAATGAATTCAACCATTTTATTAATAAAAAACACACAGGCTAGACCATAATATAATTCACCAAGACACATTATATTAATAAATTCAAATCAATTAAATTAATAAGATTGGTAAAGTTTCAAACATCAATCCATAAGCAAATTATCATGGGAAAAGTGGTTTACCTAAAACATTTTAATTAATTAAGGCATTTATAAACGTTCCAAGGCATTTAAAAACTCACCCATGGGTGGTTAAATCATAAATAAGACAAGGAACCATAATCTAATTTACTTTAAATCACCCTGAAGTGTGTTTTGGGTTGAATTAATCACCTTCAACCATACTATAGGGTCTTAGGTATCCAAAGGCATGGTCTAAAAATTTAATTAAAGGAATTTCATAATTTATAAGTGACACCTAAAAATTATGACATGTAGCATAATGGCTATATCATGATTTGGATGGTCCACTCATCTAATATCGTCCTTCTATTCAAGTCAAAATGGAATAAATCATAATATTAGAAAAATTCCCTGAAAAATAGGTCAAAATAGCTCACATGGATTTAGAATTTTTTATAGAGATAAACTAGGAAAGGAAGTAAGAGGAATAAAAGATTATCCGATGGAGATACAATGAGACCGATGAAACCTAAATCAGATCTCATATAAGAAAGATCTTCCAAAGCCTAATAGGGTTATAAGGGAGCTCAAGTGCCCTCCCTGTTGTGCATGAGTGAGGAGAAAAGAGGGAGACGAAAAGAAATAGGGAGTAGAGGAAAATATTCTTTTCCAACTCTTTAAAGGGTCACATGGTTTGGAAAATTGTGCTTTAAACATGTGGCCTCCTCTTATTATGAGCCACAACCTATATGGTTAGGTCACATGGTTTGATCTAACTGTGTGACAATTGTGCGGTGTTACTAGTTAAGTGGAACTAAGCATGTGGGTTAGGCACACAATTTGGGAAAACTATGCACAACCCATGTTGTTCACCTCTACACACCTGAACCATGACTCATGGTTACACTTGGGAGATTTCACAATTTAAAAAAACCACACCCCTTAAGAAAATTGGTCGCACAGTTGACCCTCTTGGTTAAACTAACAATGCACCAACTATTCACCACATTTTGTTTCTCTAGAAACCAGTGCTTTCGGAACCCGATGATTTGGAAACTCAAAAAAAACTCCCATGAAACCTCCAAAGAATTAAACCCTAACTAAAACAACACTTTAAAGTGTTAAAAAATTCAGATTCATCATTTGAACCTCATTTTAAAAACTATATCATCCACCAAATGAGAAAAGTTCAAAAACTCTTGGAATTTTTAGCCTCGTCTAAAGCACAAGATGTTACAAGTTTACTTAGTGAACATAATCAACTATCAAATTTATCTCTATTTTTTTATACCTAAATAAATAAAAAAATGACTAATTAAATATAAAATAACAAATTGAATTCTTATGTTTGGTCATAAAAATTTAACTTATAAGTCTTTTAAACCAGTAGAAAAAATTATGTTGTTAGTGTTCTTCAAGAGCAGTCGAGGTAATATACATGAACTATTTTTTAATATTATCATCATATAATCTACAAAAAAATCATATAAATTTAATTTTAAAAAATACTTAAAAAATATAAGTACAAAAATATTACTTACTACAAAATTTATGTCATATGTTCATAATTGAGTAAAACATATGTATGAGCTCTGTGCAGTTATTCATATGAATTCATAATTTATGATAACCACCCTAAAAAATTTTCAAGATAACTAAATACTGATAATCTATGGTTTTTGGAATCATCAATATTTACCTCATTATAACCCAATTTATTATGTTTTTAAGGATAGTCATATTGAAAATAATAAGAGAATAAACTTGAAATTTCCTCCTGTCAGTATGCTTCAACAATTTATCCTTTAATGGATACTTCATTACATACCTTATTCTTCAATTTTTGTATATATCTATTGAATGGGTACATCCATAAAAATTTTATTGTCCCTCCATATTTATCTCCATAAGGAAAATTATATATTAAATGTTTCATTGAGTCAAAGAAGGCTGATGGAAATATTTTATCCAAATTAGATAACATTGGAAAAATATATTTTTACAGTGTATCCAGTGAATCATAATTTGTTTTTTTTTTGCACAAATTTCTTATAATAAATATGATATTTCAGTTAACACATCCCAAATTGAAGAATTCAATAACCCTCTAAGGTCAATAGGCAGTAATCTTTCCATTATGATGTGAAAATCATAGATTTTTAACCTAGTAATATGTCAATTTTTAGAGAAATAAGACAAATTAGAGGCATAGACATATACTAACCTCAAATATCCAATCCACTAACAGAATAATAAATGAATTTATTTAGAAATAGTATAATTTTCTTTAACCTTTATTAAATTTTGTGATCTTTCATTTTCAAATAAATCAAGTTCAAAACACCTATAAATTTGTGCAAGATCTATCTATGACTTTATAATATCTTCTTTCTTCTCAATTGTGTCCAACATGGTATAAAATATATTATCAAATAGTTTTTTTTCAATATGAATTTAATCTAACATATAACACATCAACAAATTAGAATAATATAGAAGTTCCCAAAAAAACTTCGTTTTATTCGATTGTAATCTATCCTAACTTTTTTATAGTTAGTAAAAAAGTAACATGAGGTAATGAATTAATAATATATTTTACCTGAATACCAGAGATAATTGTTGGAGGTTTTTCTCTTTCAATTTTTTGTTTGAAAAATTAATTCTATTTCATCAAAATGGGTGATCTGTAGGAAGAAATATCTAATGATAGTCGAAAAAATAGGTCTTTCTTCCATTAACAAGAATAAATACTTTACTTTCATCCATGTAGTATGGATAATATTTTAGGCCATGTGCACTCCATCCAGATAACATACCATATGCTGGAGATTCACTGATTGTCCACATTAATGCAACTTTAAGTATAAAATTCTGATATGCAACTACATCATATGTAGAGACACAATCATTCCACACAAAAATAACTCATTAATCACAGATAAAAATAAACATCAATATTCTTCTTCAAATGTCCTATAATTAACAACACTAAATATATATATGGTTCTTTCATCAACATCCAAGGTAAGTTATACAGAGTTATGAAAATAATATAGCAATAATACTAAATGTTGTAAGCACTAAATGAATAGAAACCATCAGTAGAAAGACCCAAATATATATTTTGAGTTTCTAAAGCAAAATACTGATAAAACTGATCAAATTGTTTCCAAGAATCACCATCACAAGAATGATTTAATATTTTATCAATAGAAACATTATATTTATGTCATTTCATCAATGCAACTATGTTGTGATACATAAATAGACATTAAAGTCTATCTGTAATTGAAAAATAACTTAACTGTTTCATAGGAATAAATCTATATTTTCCTTATTATGCCTCTTGATACCTTGATTATCCACATGTTGTAAAATTAAACAACAATTCAAATTCACCATAAGATAATATGCAGTCATTTGAACATGGATGAATCTTCTGATAACCAAGTCCCAAATTATAATCCAACCTTTTCTCACATAAAAATTTTCACACAATATATTCCCTTCAGGAAACAATGATTTAACCAAAGAAAATTTTTGATCAAAATAATGATTTGACATTCCAAAATTAGATTTAATAGCCATAAATTTTATAACTGATTTTAATTTTATTATCCAGGATCTGGGATATAAATATTTCTCTGTATATTTCAAAAAACCATAAAATACAGATTTTTCTGATTCAATAATTGAATTTTAAATTGAGTATCTATTTGGAAAGATAAACTGGTAACATCATGTAATAAAGTCTGAAATTGTGATGGTTCTAGAACTAAAAAATTTATATTTCCTTTTTAATTTTTTTCACAATGTTAATACCAAAAGAAATAATCACTCTAAAAACCAAACCACAAAATATGAACCACAACATTATCAAATGTTTCATATCTTTTGAGATCACACTTCTTACACATATACTCAATTATTCCTTCTGAAACAAAATCTGAATTTGATATTGCAAATGATATAAATGCTTTGACACCCTCTATGTAGATAATATTTATACTAAAACCATTTGGATTTTTTTTATGATTAATCAAATCATAATCTTATAATAAAAAATGTTGACTATTTCTCGTGTCAATAATTATCTAAAAAATTATAAATAATTAGTATTTTAACTATAAAAATATATACTATTTTTTATTAATTTATACAAATTTTACTTATTATATAATAATTTAAATTAACTTATAATTATTTATACTAATTTTATTAATTTTACTAATTAAGGATATATTTATGATAATTTATACTAATTTATACAAAATTTTATTAATTTTTATTAATTTATACACATTTTTAATAACTTTTATTAATTAAAATCAAGTTGTTGTAAATTATATCAAATTATAAATTTTTTACTAATTTCTGATAATTATACTCATAATGACTTTATGATAATTTATATTAGTTTGTACTAATTTATAATCATTTATACTAATTTTTTTATTAATTATACTTAGTAGTGAAATATTTATAATAATTTTTAATAATATTTACTATTTTGTATTAATTTCTACTAATTTTTATTAATTTTTATTAATTTTTACTAATTTTTACTAATATATATCAATTTATCATATTTTATAATAATTTTTACTAATAATCATTAATTTATAAAAAAATATTAGTTTAAACAAATTTTAATAAATTTTATATATTTTATGATAATTTAAACTATTTTTTATTAATTTATACTAATATTTATTAATTTGAATTAATTTTATTAAATTTTTATAAATTTTTACTAATTTATAGTGACTTTAAATTGATAATCATTTTTATTAATTTAAAATAATTTATCTAATATTTATTAATTTATCATCTTTTATAAAAAAAATTAAAATATTTTTATTAATTTATTGAATTTTTTAATTTAAACTAATTTTACAATATTTATACTAATTTTTATTAATTTATCAAAATTCAAAATAATTTAAACTATCTTTAATTTATTTATAAAAAAAAGTTGTTAATTTAAATTAATTTTGTTAAATTTATACACATTTTTACTAGCTTATTCTAATTCTTTTTAATTTATAATAATTTTAAATAATTAATCTTATTTTATAAAAAATTAAACTATTTTTTATTATTTTATTATAAATTTATATTAATTTAAATGTATTTTATTAAATTTTTACTAATTATTATTGATTTGTATTTAATTTATCAATTCATAATAATTTTTATTAATTTATAATAATTTATAGTAATATTTATTAATTTTCTATATTTTATAATAATTTAAACTATTTTTTAATTGTTTTTATATTTTTTATTAATTTAAAGTAATTTTATTAATTTATACTAATTTTTATTAACTTATACTAGTTTATACATATTTTTATTAATTTAAACTAACATTATTAAATTTTTACTGATTTTTAATAATTTGTACTAATTTTTTAATTGATGTTAATTTTACTTAATGTATAATATTTTAAATTAATCCATACTCATTTATACGTTTTTAATTAATTATAATAATTAGTAATAGATTTATACTAATTTTTAATAATTTATATTAATTTTAATTAATTTCTATCAATTTGTTATAAATTGAATTAATTTAAATAATTTTTATTATTTATAATAATTTTTATTAATTTATACTAATTTATCATATTTTTACTAATTTATATTTATTTTTTAAAAAATTTACTAATTTTTATTAATTCATACTAATTTATATAAATATTTATTAATTTAACATATTTTATGATAAATATTAATCTCTTATTAAAAGAATAACCATTAATCGAATATGTCATGCAATAGCACGGGTGAGTACTAGTTTTTATTAATTTAGAGCAAATTTAAATAATTTATAATAATATTTATTAATCTATACTAATTTATAATATTTTAAATAAATTTTTATTTATTTAAAATATTTTTTAATATTTTGTACTCATTTTTAATAATTTTAATTAATTTATACTTATTTTTATAAAATTATACAACTTTTTTATTCATTTGTAGTAATTTTTTAATTTTATACTAATATTTATTATTTTTTTATATTTTATAAAAAATTAAACTCTTATTATCAATTTATTGAAATTTTTTAATTTAAACTCATTTTTTTAGATTTATAGTAATTTTTATTAATTTCTAAAAATTTATAATGATTTAAACTATTTTTTATTTATTTATAGAAATTTTTGTTCAATTTAAATTTATTTTATTAAGTTAATAATAATTTTTACTAATTTATATTATTTTATATAAATTCATGCAAATTTTTATTAGTATATCATATTTTATAATATTTTAAAATATTTTATATTTTTTTTATAAATTTATATTAATTTAAATTAATTTTATTAAAGTTTTACTAGTTTTTATTAACCTATAGTTATTTTGTTAATTTATACTAATTTTTTTAAGTAATACTAATTTATACTAATATTTTTTTAATTTATGATATTTTATAATAATTTAAGCTATTTTTTATTCATCTTTTGAAATTTTTAATAATTTTATTCATTTATACTGATTTTTATTAATTTATACTAATTTACACAAATTTTTATTAATTTAAACTACCTTTTTTAAATTTATACTAATTTTTATTAATTTATACTAATTTTACTTAATATATAGTATTTTTTATTAATTCGTACTCATTTATATTAATTTTTTATTAATTATACTAATTAGTGACATATTTATACTAATTTTTAATGATTTATATTAATTTTTGGTAATTTATATAATTTTATTTTAAATTATATCATTTTAAATAATTTTTTATTGATTTGTAATAGTTTTTATTAATTTATACTAATTTATGATAATTTTAATTAAATTATAGTAATTTTATAAATTTATATTAATTTAAACTAATTTTATTTATTTTTTATTAATTTTTTATTAATTTATAAATATTTTATTAATTTATAATAAATTTCAATAATTCATAATAGTTTATACTAATATTTATTAATTTGGAATATTTTATAATAATTTAAACTATTTTTTATTAAATTATAGTGATTTTTTTTAAAGGTTGGGGTCGAAGCCTCATTTATTATTAAAGCAAAACAAAGACCTCTTTTAATTGAGTAGAGGGAGACCCATTACATAGCCCAAAGGCCCAGTGGGCATTTAGCCCATTACATGGCCCGTAAGCCCAAATTTTTGGCCCGAGGCCCATTCTGTGAATAGTAATGCTACAGTATCTGCCTGCTACAGTGCCGCATAGTACCCATGGCCGCTACAGTACCTTGTCGCCGCTGTAATGACCTGCCGCCGCTACAGTGTTCGTCGTTACTACAATGCTTCTACACTAACCTGTGCCCCATGGGTTTTGAACCCCCATTTTTCATGTAGGATTACGGGGTATTTACCTCTAAGCCAAACTCCAACTACAATTATAGTAATTTTTATTCAATTATCATAATTTATAATAATTTAAACTATTTTTTATTTATTCATACAATTATTTATTAATTTAAACTATTTTTTATATAGTTATAAAAATATTTATTGATTTAAAGAAATTTTAAATAATTTATTATAATATTTATAAATTTTTACTAATTTATAATAATTTAAATAATTTTTTATTGATTTATAATATTTTTTATTAATTTATACTAATTTTTATTTAATTATACAATTTTTTGTTAATTTATATTAATTTATACTATTTTTTATTAAGTATATTAAATGGGCAACATAGTGATAATAATTTTTATTAATCCTTAGTTATTTATACTAATATTTACTAATTTATATCATTTTTCACCATTTTAAACTAATTAACAATTTACATAAATAAATAAAATAAAATACAAAAAAAATAATAACAATTGAACAATTAAATACAAAAAAAGTAGTAACAATTAAATAAATTAAAAAAATACCTTGAAATTATTAGCTTTAAAATTTGATCGTCGGAAGACGCTTCGAGAGAATCATATTAGAAGAAAGTGTGAGAGAGAATGTGAGAATGAGAGGGGGTGGGGATATATTTATAGTTAGATTTTTTACAACGGATTTTTTACAATGGATATTTGTGATGAACAATGTATTTTTTATTGGTTTTTGTGATAGAGTAAATTTCTGTTGCAAAAAGTCACCACCAAAAATAATATTTTCCACCTATCCAAAAAAAATTGATGGACCGTCCTTCATAAAAAACCCATTGTTTGGTTATTTGCGACAAATCCGTCGCAAATAAAAAAATTTGTGATGGGTTTGTCGCAAATAATTTTTCCCTCCATAACGCGGGTAGCCACACCAAAAATATTTTACGACGGACTAGGTAGTCCATCGAAATAAGTCATCGAAAAAATGAGACAAAATTTCTTATTTGTCACAAAAAAAGTAATTTTCACGGGACTATTCATAAATAACTTGTCACAAAAAATGACTTTTCTTGTAGTAAACAAATGTTCAAGCTGAAGTTTCCAACTGGGAAATAAATTGTATTCTAGAAAATACAGTAAACCCCAATATGAAGGATTGGTGCTAAAGGTTGGAATACAACTTATGGGCCTGCAGGACAGCCTACAAAACACCCATAGAAATGTGCATGTACTATTTAACCTATGGAAAGAGTTACCACCTACTTATGGAGTTGGAATACAAAGTATATTGGTCTGTCAAATAAATGAATATGAACTTGGAAAAAGCTAGAAAAGTGAGAAAATTGAAGATATGAGAACTATATAAAATTAGAATAGAATCTTTTGAAAGTTCTAGAATCTACAAAGAAATAACTTGAGTAGCTCATAACAAGCAGATACAACCCAAAATTTTCCATCTTGGAGACCAAGTGTTTCTCTACAAATCTAGACTCAAGCTAATGCCATGTAAGCTTTGTTCTAGTTGGGAAAGTCCATTTATAGTCACTAATGTTTATCCTTATAGTGTTGTAAAGATTATAAAGGAGAGAGAAGAAAACTCATTCACCATTAATGGGCACAGATTAAATAAGTGCCATGGGAATCTACCATAAGAGCCAGTGGAGGAGCTCACACTCTTCCAATATGTCTATCAATAACCAGGAACTGGTTTATACCTCTCCTTAATACTTGACTGCATGTTGTGATCCTACTTAAAATCTGTTTATATGATTTATCTACTTGAATGCATTGAGGAATCTGCATCATTTAAGTGTGGGGGAGGTAACCTGTAGTTTAGAACCTTTAGTTTAGTGCATCTCTATTTTTCTTTTTCAAATTTTATCATTCCTTTTAAAAAAAATATGTTTCTTTTCATTTTTGGTTAATTTTTGAAACCTATGAGTTTAATCTGAATAGCCATGAAACTTTGAATCCATGTCAAGGTTGAGAAACTGATTTGACCCATTTACTCACCTTATATGAATTTTGAAATGTGATTGTTTTCATATTCTAAATAAAGAAAATTCATGCAAAACCCACTAATTTTTTAATTTCATGTCATGACATACTATGAAACTTTGTATTGAGACTTTTGAACCCATTTATACATCTTCTTTTTAATGCCCTATTTCTTGGGTGAACCAAGGCCTACTTGAATAACCAAAAATTGTTGAGTAATCTAGTCAAAATTTTAGATCATTTGAGTATTTTGTGTTATACATGATTGAGGCATTCATTTGATTTAAGACCCTTTATTCAATTGACTCTATTTGAAATCCTACCTTTACATTTAATCCTTGTAGACCTTAACACCCATGAATGAATTTTTTAGGCAGCCATGTTATAATCCCAGTATCTCTATCCACCTTACTCTAGAATCCCTTTCATGATCTAGGTTGAATTCAAGTGTGGGGGGGAGAGAAGGAGCTGGACAACCTATTTTGTAGATTTTGTTTGAATTTAAAGAAGAATTTTCTACAACTTTTTTGTTGCTGATCTGGGATAAAAATAATGATGAGAATAGTGTTAAAATGTTCTTAGTATCATTAAAATATGGGTATCAATATACAATATTGTTTTAAGTAAAAAATTCTTTATCTTTCCTTTAAAAAATAAATCTGAATAGAAATCCAAATTTGGAAAAATCTAAAACAATACTATTGGGAAGGAGGTGGAAAGCAGTGATGATAATGTCGCTACTTAATTTTACAGAGCACAAATTGCACAAGTGGCTATATAATATCCCACACCTACTATGGAATTTCTAAAGTCCCTCCCTACCTTTAAGAGAAGAATAAAAAACAAACAAATAAATAAATAATATTGAAGAAACATGCTAGAGGAAACAGGGAGAGGAATGTTACCAGCTGCAAAAGAGATGAAAGTTGTGGGCTATCCATAAATAATTTAAGAATCTAAGTTGAGATGTATAATAGGGGGTAAGGAAGGAATCTATACTTGGATTAGATCGAAAATCATGCATTGGGATTTATATTAGATCCAAGCCTCCTTCTTCATCCTGAGTGGTTTTACAATCGAATCCTACCCACATTTAAGCCCCAGAAACATTTTAACTTGATCCTGAAGCCCTCATGGTGTGCACATATGCTTGATTTATTGGGGGATGCATAAATTCATCAATCCTATGGTAACACTTGTATGATCTTGTAATGAGAAAAACATTTCTACAAAATCAAATTAAATGATGTGTTGAAAAATAATGGGTAGGTAGGTATAAATGTGCATTGGAATATAAATGAAATAGGGTTTAATTGAATGAACATGGTGAGGAAAATGGAATCAATATTTTTTATGAGGCGTGATAGGATGAATACCATGGTTTTAAAAAAAGAATTTTCATTGGGTGGTATTTAAATTCTACTTTGGTGATCTTTAAAATTCACTTTTCCATATTGTTTTGTGATTTTCATAATGTATATTTTCTATGAATATAATAGACACAACCCCACACTCCTAGATCTGGTGAAAAAAATATAAACATTATATTTATAGCTTTGATATCAATAAATGTGACTTAATTTTTTCCATCCAAAAATTACAATATCAAAAGGAAATATTTGATAACTTACATATCCAAGGACCTTTTAGGTTTAGAGTTTTAGATAATTATGAAAAACTCTTAACAAATTGGGTTTATAAACAATTAGTTCATAAATATCAACATCATCTCCCACCATGCCCATATTTTTATATTCTATGTTAAGTCTTCAACATCTCCCATAAAATTCTTCACATATGAAACCTTTCTCAACACAAATCATTTAGAATCATTCTTCGTAACCTAGGGAAAATAAAACATAATAATTGTGAGCTCAAATTCTTGGTAAGGGTAAACATAATCATTAATAATTGAATGTCATTGGTGAGAGTAAGATGTGAATAATGGTATTATGACATAATCATAGTTCATGATTATAATATAATATAATTCATACCCATCAATACCTAGATCATCAATCATGAAACAAGGAATAATGTTTTAACAAAGGAAAGAGTCATTGTAATCAACAATCATGAGCCATGTAATGTCAAACTTGATCAAAGGAATCATTAAAAAACTATATAAAGAATAAAGAAAAAAATTTGGCATCTTGGAACATCATCTTCATATCACTCTTACCAATGTAATAACCAATTTTTTCGACTTCCATCTTTGAAGAACCCAATGTATTGGAGGTATATCATGAACCCACCCATTCTTGGTTAATAACATAACCACCCGCCCTTGGTTGATAATGTAACCACCCATCATTGGTTTATAAAGAAATCAGACATCATAAAAAATAATTTCCAAGAACTATAATATAATAATACAATGATAAAGTTTAAATTTTCATCATTACACTCATAAAAATATTCTTTAATCCTTTCATAACCTGATTAACCCGTGGAAAAGAAATGAATTCCATGAAAATATATTTGAAACAATAATAATCCATCCATATAAATAGTGAGGATGGTATCATTACAAAATATTCATAGTGGATTATAAGTGACATCAAGTATTATTGGAATTGATGAATGGAAATAGCAGTAAAATATCATTAAAACATTCTTGAGGAAAATATTTTTTCACCTTAAAATCACTCTTAAAAACTAAAAATTCACAAAATATTGTGAAAATAACTTTCTTTTAAAATAAACTTGGAAAATTATAAATAAATATTCAAAGAAAATAATTTCATGATGGTGTTAAAATTCATTCATGTTGTAAACATCAAAAATAAACATCATTTTCAACCATTTTGTAAAAGGGGATTAAAAGTGAACAATTTAGAGAAAGTTATGAAATTTACTTTTAAAAACTTTTAAAATAAGTCCAAATACCATGTGAGATATATTTAGAAAAAAAATTATGTTTAGAAAATAACATTTTTTAAAAAAATTTAGAAAACATGGATATGTAAAAGAAAAAATCCCGATCTAAAAGAAGATACAAGATCGGTATCAATTACAAAAAACTTTCTTGATGTTTATTCAATCAATAAGGGAGGAAATGGAAATTAAACATGTAAACCACATTCATAAAAAAATAAGAATAAAATATATGTGGTTTTAGAAAAAATGATCATATGATTTCCCCTAAAAGAACCTTGAACATAAACAATCCCAGAAGGAAAGGAGATTGTAACATAAAACCTTTTCCACTTTAGTAACTTTTCAATCATATTAACAATTAAAGAAAAACATTAAATGGAACTTTAAATATAATTAAAATAAGAATAATCATGATATATCGTGTCAAAGGTTTAGTGTATACACCTCATAAAAGAAGATAGGTACATATTATAAATGTATATCCCAAAGAAAGAGAATTTGAGATAAATTACCCTCACAAAGATTGTATCATTGAATTGAGAATTAATCAATGAATAAATTGTGTGTAAAAATATAAATCCATATAAAAAAAGTATAAATATAGAATAAAATAATTTAAAGACCAATTCAAACATAATCATGGAATTATAAAGTCAATGAAGAAGAGTTATAACCCAATGAATAGAAATTGAGTTAATAAACCCTTTACCACTTAGAAACTTTCAAGTCAAATCTATTTGGATAAAATAATTAAAATTGAAAATCAAAATATCATAAAGTATATATTATTCATTATATAACATGTAAAATGGTATGTATATACACCACATAAAATAAATTAGGTGCATAACAATAAAATATGGCTCAATGAAAAGAAATTAAGATGAAATCCCTTACCTTGAGTCCGAACTTTCCATGTATTTCTTTTGAATAATATATAATAAAATCAAATAAATTATTTGTTTTTAAAAAAAAATATTTTTAATCTCTTATTCTTAGACCATTTATTTCATTTATCTTAATGGCGTAGTTAATTACTTAATCAGTTAAGTCCATGTCAGGTGTTTTGAGGGTGTTCAGTTCATAAGTTCAAAAATGACTTTTATAGATTGACTGAGGTCAAAGAGTTCATTATTCCATCATCTAAAAAATAATAATCATGAAATAATTATAATTTTTAAACATAAATTATACTTTTAAACCCAATCATTAACGATGGTTATGAAAAATGAACTGTATTATAATCATATAGATGGTAGGTCGTATGCATGCATGAGTAACATTTCAATTTTTAAATGATCATTATAAAAAGAAGATAAGTATTATTTATCTTTAAATAATTGTAATTATATCATAAATATCATATTAATTATTTAAATATTCTTATATATATCTTCCATGTGATGTGGTTTTGAAAAATGAATCACTTTGCTTTGTGGTGGTGGTAGTCCACATATACGTTCAAATAATGTTATCATTTTTCAGTGAATCAAAATGTAAGAAATTAAATAAAATATTATATTTTTATAATGATAAATATGAATATTTTATAATATATAAACATTAATTACATCATTATAACCAACCGTGATAGGTGGTGATGGGAAATAAATTACATCAGTCCGTGAGGTGGTAGTCCACCATACACATGAATGATATATTCCCTTCCCACTTGATGAAGGTTGGAGATGGATATAGGTTATTATATTAACATAATAAAATATTATTTTATTTAATATATTTATTTTATTATATAATAATTTTTAATTAATTTTTAATGGATATGGAATAAGAAATTAAATAGAAGCACTCAGTTAAGAACGATACCTCTTCTTCAGATAACCTTCTTTGCTTAACACCTTAAGACCGCTAAGTATGGTATTTTTCCATAAATGAGTCCATTATAACATGGTTAGGAATGTTATTAAGGTATTTGGGTAGATATTGGTTGATAAAAATGGGTTTTTAAGTGTGAAGAAAAGAGAAGAATAGATTTCCTTTTATAAGAGAGGGGAGGGGTACTCTTGGAATTTCTTAAAATATTAAATTAATATAAATTAATTTTGATGTCCAAATGGTTAAAAATTGATAATATTTAAATATAATATGTTTATTAGTCTAAATAATCTCATAAAATTTAATTTGAAATTTTTTTATTATGTTTTTACCCTTATCATTTGGTTCTAATCTCCTGTTAACCCTTTTCACACTCACCACGGCAATAAGGTTTTTTACTCTTTAAGGGTCATTATAGTTACTATAAATGGATAAAATTCCCATAAATGTACTATGGTTGATATTATCAACCATATAAGAATAACCTGTCTGAATATAAGATTTTTATGAATTTTATATCATTTAATAAAATATTATTTACTACAAAATATAATTAATGTCAATTTTTAGAACTATTATTACTTTAACTTTAATAACATAAAAAAAATTGAAACAAATATTTTATTACATCCCTAACCTATTATATTAATTTATAAAATTCATGTATCACATTAATTATCTCAAATTATATTTATTTTAATATTTTTAATATTATTTATTTTATTTTTCCATTAATTGAATAGTTACGACATCAACTTTGTGTGGGCATTTAAGGTAATTATTAATTCAATAAAAATTAAAAAATATCATGATGAATATAAACAATTTATATTTCAAATTAATATTTATAATGTAGAATAAATTCGATTTATCCCCATGTTAATAATATTATAGTTATTAAAAATAAGAGTGTGACATTTTTACTTTTTTTACATAAAATATTATAAAGGTCATAATCACACCCAAATGGAAAAAAAATCCATATAATAGAATATTGGATGATTATTGACGTTTTGGACTCATAAAATAAAATTAAGGTAAGTTTTAGGGTCATTTTATAGCCCTTATCATATTATTTTGTAATCCTTAATTACCTGATTTACCCTTTACCTTGGTAACAAAAATTACTATGGTTACTATTCATACTGACCAAAAATAAAAGGGGACTCTACCAAATTTGGACCTAATGATTCCAAATATTGAATCCATTTTTCAAAAGTAAAAACATATAAGTTTCATACTTTAATTTAAAATCAAACCAGAAAAACGTGATGAAAAACTATTTCATAAAAAATCCCTTTTAAATATAAAATGTTTTTATACTAAATTCAAGTCTAAAATTCATTTCAAAAACCATAATTGGATTATTTTAAATATAAAGTAACTGATGAAATTTTAAAACTAATCCAAAATAAAATTTTACTTTAAAAATACTTTAAAAAATACATTTTTCAATAAAAAACGGTATCTTTACTATTTGATGAAAAATCAATCTTTTGAGTCGTCATTTCAAATTTTATTAAGGAAGAGAAATACATCAGGTGGAATCATCCACACAAGACAGGAAATGGACCTATAGTTGTTTAAAATGGTGAAGGCCTAGGGCATCCCCTCTGACCAGGTTAACCCCCTCGGGTTTCATAGTGTGCACATTGTGGAAACATACAGGGTCAGATCCAAGGACCTCAAGAGAAGCAAGGTGATCGACAACTTGGTTTCCCTTGGACTAGGGGTGCATCACTTTGGTGTTGTTGATGATCATACCCCTGCACTTTTTGATGATTTAGTTAATCGATCATGGAGTAGGGCAAAGGCCATGCAAGACATCGTGAAGAAATTTTGAGTCTATTTCAACCTCAGATAATGCAATACTCTTTTGTTGGCATAGGCTTAAACCCAATAACAAGGACTTAGCCTTGGCCTGAAGTGAGGAACCATGACCTAGGAGAGAGTAGAATGCCAAGAATATCGATCCATAGGAGTCCCAAACAACCCCTCCACCTCGTAATACCCCCATGTTGTAAGACCCATCAGTATTGAGCTTAATACCCCTACAGGGGGGATTACTGTCATGACCCGTCCCCCGGGGCCCATGTCAAAACTACCCCAATCCCGCCTTCCATAGGCCAGGGGATGGCTACTAGCACCAAAAGAATAAATCCCTATAACTGGGAAGGCATTTCCTTTATAAAACGTAAACTCACACAACCAGAGAACAAGCGGAAGAAAACACTAATTAAATCAATATAACAAGTGTGCTGAAAGTAAAAAGGGGCCGGAAATACAATCCCAATAGAAAGGTACATCTACAACTGAAATAAAATTATAACAGAAAAGACAACAGCTGAATGGTGAAGCAACTCCTGGATTATCCTCTGGGTTCCTACCTGAAGGGTAGGTACAGATATTCTCCTCAGCACTCTGCGTCTATCGGTCTGCTCCATGTGCCGTCACGCTGAGTGTCCACCTCCGGGTACCATCCAGTCCTCATACACTCTACCTCGGTCAGCGTTGTTCGTCGTCTGCATCCAACACAATGAGGTGCGGGCATAGCCCGTGCAGAGGTGAGTATAACGATACTCAGTAGGGACCCCGAGACCCTCAAGGTCTCACAAAATCAAACAAGGTTACACAACAATTAAATATCTCAACAGATAACCTTTACTTATGTATATGCCCATACATATACCTAAGTTATCAAGTAACCCATCTCAATCATGAGGAAAACACAATGGTCATTGACTCAGCTCAAACCAGGATTTTTATTCATGATGTTGAAAACACGGCTGCTGAGAACTCCTCCTCTGTCGAACGTAGTAGTCCTGTCACGACTCCGAGGTGCTACTCACTAACCTTAGATAGCTGAGTTACTTCTACTTTCGAGTACTGTGGGTCTTCTTCCCCAACACAGTAGTGCTCCTCTCCATGGGTCTGCCGCCCCAACACAGTAGCGCTCCCCCTAATAGCCTACAGAGGTACTCCACCTGTCGAGTACCGCGGGTCTGCCACCCCTACACAGTAGCGCTCCCCACCATGGGTCCGCCACCCCTACACATTAGCACTCCCCACTGGGCTAGTCAATTCACTCTGAAACGAATCGGACAAGCAGTCATCAGGTCTCAGCCAGCTACTAGGTCTCCGTACTCTGTATGCTCGTCTCTGGGAGGATCCGCTCCACGGGCTAATGGTCGACACTCCAAGTGTCACGATGTCCCATGAATAATTATCTCAAAGATCCCTCACGTCATAGGGATCTCAATGCAATAGACGGTGCGTCAATCGGACGCCCGGTCTGTGAGTTATTAGCTTTTTAGTCCCGGGGGCTCGGTTGATTTTGTGTACGAACCAACCCGACCATATCTCAACTATACCCCAAACTCCCATGGGGTATTTGCAAAGGGATTTTTTCTCAATGAGATTGTCATCTCCACTAACGGTTCGTCAAACGGACGTTTGGTGCCAAAGATATGGTCAAAGTAAGCAATGGGTCATTAGTGGGCCTGGGTCTGGTCCGACCCGGTCGGACCAACTCGGTCCAACCCAGTCTGGGTCTGACTCGGCCTGTTGGGCGGGTCAGCCCACTAATTTTGGCCTAGCGGACTGCGTGGACAATTTGGGCCGAAAGTCGCCACATGGGAAACTCGGCCCGAAGGCCAGTGCCAGGTTCGACTGGCGCCATGAGGGGTGCGGCTCGGGCAGCTCGGCCCGAGAAGCCAGTAGCAGGCCGAGCAGGGCGCGGGAAAACCGCGGGGAGGCCGCAGGCAGGCCACGGGATGCGCCAAGAAGGGTGGCCTGGGTGTGGGGGCGCCGAGCTGGGCGGCAGGGCGCCGCGGGGCGCGCCGAGGTGCGTCGGGAAAGGCGGGCAGGGCGCCACGGGGGCGCCGAGGTATGCTGGGCAGCACGAGCAGGGCGCCGCGAGGCGCCGGCAGTGCGGGCATGGCACCGCGGGGGTGTCGGGGTGTGTCGGGTAGGCCGGGCAACGCGCCAGGGGGCGCGAGCAGGCCGACAGCGCACCGGAGAGGCACGGCAGGCTGTTGGTAGGGCCACGGAGTAGCACATGGGGCGCAGGTCGGGCGCCTCTTGGTCGGCGGTGTTCGGTCGGGTGCACCGGTGCGCTGCGGGACCGTGTGCTTCACGGAGGCCGCGAGTAGCGTGGCCTTTGTCTTTTCCCCCACCGTTGCCTCTTGCTTCATCACCAAGCAGTAGAACAAACAAAAACGAAAAAGGCGGAGGATGTCGGGCCATGTTAGTCAGCCTGCACCGTCCGCGTTTAGAGGGTGATAACAATTGGCTCACAGAGTGAAGAATAAATTTCAACAATACGTCCGCAATAAACCCTTATCATTCTTTGAAGAAGGAAGGATAAAGGATACAATTTCAACAAGTATAAACCCCCTACCTTTTTAATCAACGGGTGTTCATTTGTCGCGGGGGAAGATGATTATGACGTCGTTCGTCGTACACTTCCACTTCCGAGTTTGTGCGTTGGTCCGTTGACGAGGAAGAGGAATGATGAAGGGTCATCGAAGAGATCCCACGTCGGAAGGGGGTTCTAAGGGAGAAGCCGAGGAAGAATTTTTCGTCACCGGCGTCTTTACGTTCTTCGTTAGAGGAAGCGTAATCCTCCAAGTGTTGGGAATCGCATCACTTTATCAGCACTTCATTGCTTGGTGAAACCATCCCAAATCTATCTCACAAGATCCCTATATATAGTGGAGGGCGAGAGGTATGTAACCATCGTGGAATTTATGATGGTTCATTTATTAGGAACCTTCCTAAATTCTAACGGTGCAGTTACCTAAAAAAAGGGTCAAGTGAATTAAAAATCTTTGGCGCATAAAATTAATTGACAGCATTTAATTTTATGTTGACACACAACATTAATTGAGAGGGTTGTGAGGTTTCCTCTCCCTCCCATTAAATGGGGGGTTAAGCCCTGTGTGGACCCCATGTCATAACCTCTCGCAAGAGGTTATGCTGCTTGGGTGGTCCCCACCCCAATCATCCTCCCATGGGAGGTTTGGGTGTGGCGGTCCCACCTCCAACCCCCATGTGGAGATTTTAACCAACCTTATCCACATGGAGTTAGTTCAATATAAATAAAATAGTTTGTCACTTATTTTATTTTATTAATCCACGTGAAACCCAAAAACCAACTCTCATACCCGTTCAATCGCTGTCAAGTTGAAAGCCTTCTTATAAGAAAATTGGTGCTACGAGTTCAATGGTTCCCTCGAATTTCAATTCCGAGCATAGTCTCAAAAGTTATAAAAACCCACACATACGTTCATTGAACATACCCGAAAACAAAGGTTCGGAAAATTATTATCAGCCACCCTTGACTCGCGTCGGTTGAGGTTAGGATCTTCCTAGGTGAAACACGCCCCAACGAACCCAACGGTACTCTCGAATTTTTAATCCGACTCACCTTTTAGAAGTTATGAATTTTTACAATAAAATAATTGTCACTTAATTATTTTATTTGCGGCCAAAAACTAACTTTTTTTGTTGGTCCGCGTCGGCCAAAGTTAGTATCTTCTTAAACACAGCATACCCTCATAAGTTCATCGGTGGTCTCAGATTTTTAATCTAAGCTACCGTTTGTGAGTTATAAGCATTTGAAAAATAAAATAATTTATTTAATTATTTTATTAACGGTTATGCCATTTTTGGGATTTTTCACAAGATGCCCGTGCCGACTAAACTTAAGTCACGCCTAGGGTAAACCCGCCATCCTGAGCGCAATAGTACCCTCGGAGTTCTGATCTGAGTAAGCGTTTAAGAGTTATTCCACTTTTTCAGGAAACTTCTTACGCGCGTTAATTTAAGCTTAACAATACTTCAGAAATTAATTACGGGCACATCGGGCCTCAGAATCAGTCGCTGTCAGAAACTGCAGACTCGTAAAATTCCAAAGAATTTAAACAAGAAATCCTTAAAATTTTTAGGTCTTTACATTACCTCTACCTCAAGGATTTACGTCCCCGTAAAGCTACAACACACACTATGGAAACAAAAGGGGTACTGAGCACACATCTGAGCCTCCCGCTCTCATGTGCTCTCCTGGAGGTTCTCGTGCTGCCAGTGAATGTGCACTAGAGGAATCGACCATCCATGTAGGACCCACTCCTGTCGATCCTCAATCTCTACTGGAACCTCCGTGAAAGTCTCCCCGTCCTCGATGTCCAACTCCCCGTGGTCGATGATGTGGGACGGGTCATGCACACATCTCCTCAGCTGAGATACGTGGATGACGTCGTGAACCCAGTGCAACTGAGGTGGAAGGTCCAGGTGGTAATCCACCTCGCTTACTCTGCTGAAGAAGTGGAGGAGTGACTGTAAGAGACTGTAGATAGGCTGAACCATCTCTATCCACAAAGGATATATGAAAGGCAGCCAGCTGCTCCGTCGTCTCTCCTAGTAGCTGAAAACCAGTCCTCCTTCTATGTGCATCCGTAACAACATTCCTCTTCCCAGGAGTATAGACTATCTCGAAGTCATAGTCACGGAGGAACTCAAGCCATTTCTATTGTCTCATGTTCAGATCCTTCTGAAAAAAGACACACCTGAGACTATTGAAATTAGAGTAAACCGTAAATCGTTCACTCAACGAACTATGGGTGAGACTAGCCAATTATAAGAACTCGATTTCACCCTTCATCATCTACGTTCTACAAGATCTGATATGATTTCTCCTTTGCTGAAAAGGGAAATCCAGTCTCATCCCCTGGATGAACCACGTCCTTTGCCTAATACAGTCAATCCTGACATGAACGGTACTATTTTATGCCATAGACGACGTCGTAAGGCCTCGACGCTACTACCAAGAGATCCAAACGTTACTCTCACCTCCAAGGGTTGAGTCACACTGTCGGCATCAGTGTGTAGTTACTGGGTCTCCTCCAGTAGTAATCTCGCAAGTGAGGGTCAAGTCAATAGTTTTAACTAGAACCTCTTAGTATCATCCAAACAAAAAGGACAGGAAAGTAAACGTCACAAAGTTAAGTGTCTTTTATTACTACAGCTCAAAGTACAGAAACACATAACAACCAAAAACAACAAAAAAAAGGAAACTGGAAGCACCAAGAACAAAGGCCTCTATGATTGGAACTAGTCTCGCTCCTGTCCACCTGCTTTCGGAGCTCCATAGTCTTATGCTTCAGCTGCCTGAAGTTGTGCTCTCCCATATCCACCTGTTCCCTGCGGTCGGGGTGGACCTCCTGGTGGTGGTGGTGGAAACACCTTGAAGCGTCATACACCACCGGCTGTACGACCAGCTCCTCTGCCTTGGTCTGGTAGGTTCCTCTACTGCCTGCTTCTCATCTTCTTGACAGGTCGGGCAGTCTCGAGCCAAGTGACCCAGCTTTCCACGTGAATAGAACTTCTTTCTCCTCGTATGGCTGGCTCTATTTCATGTGCCTCGCACAACCGAACCTGTATCCCGAGGTCGCCCACCTTTCGGCCTAGTCTGCTTGGAATTATGTGTCATCTGTCTACTACCGGCTGCAGAATACTTCGCTACAGTCGGAAAACCCTGTGGCAAGGGCATCAGATCCTGAGCATGCTCAGAGTGTAGAGTCGTTGGTATAAACTCCACCCTGAAAAAACTCTCCATGTTTCCCCAGGTGAAGTTTGTCTCATCACAAAAATGGAGCATCTGGCTCCACCACCTCTCAGTTTCTCCCTGAAAGAGACTAATAGATAGGTACACCATCAAGTCAGCAGGTGTCCCAGCTATGTGGAAAGCTCATGCTACATACTCCAGCCAGTACCCAGCCGTCTGAAAATATGACTCTCCTCGAAACCTCGGAGTCCTCTATCATTGTAACTCGTGCAACTCACTCAAGTGGCGTGCACTCTCCGCTGGTGTCTCAACTAGAATAGGGCCCTGTACTGAGGCCTCGATGCTCAGTGGGCTATCATCGCGCTCTCCACTCGGTACCCACACTGACTGACTGGGTGAAGACATCCTGAAAGAACAGATGTGACACGGTCAAAATACTATACCTGGTGAGCTGACTTTGTTTGAGCTGACTTAAAGAAAACTTTTTAAAACACACACGCAATTAGTGTTTTTGTGCACTGAGTTAGAAATCAGAATTTAGGGTCCTGGTGTATGGATATGTCGGACGCCCGCACCAACACTG
Source organism: Viscum album (assembly GCA_963277665.1). Classification (NCBI taxonomy): domain Eukaryota; kingdom Viridiplantae; phylum Streptophyta; class Magnoliopsida; order Santalales; family Viscaceae; genus Viscum; species Viscum album. The sequence goes on along the minus strand of OY728157.1, from coordinate 1,840,760,771 downwards.
GACTCCATAAACTGAAAACCACACTTAGTACCCTTAACACTATTGCTTCACGGAAAGAAAATATCAGAGTCCTAGTTCTGCGGTAGAACCAACGTCCTCTGATACCAATTTGTCACGACCCATCCCCCAGGGCCCGTGTTGTAACTACCCCAATCCCGCTTTCCATAGGCCAGGGGATGGCGACTAGCACCAAAGGCGTAAATCCCTATAATTGGGAAGGCATTGCCTTTATAAAATGTAAACTCACACAACCAGAGAACAAGCAGAAGCAAACACTAAGTAAATCAGTATAACAAGTGTGTTGAAAGTACAAAGGGGATGAAAATACAAGCCCAACAGAAAGTTACAGCTACAACTGAAAGAAAGGTACAACAGAAAATACAACAGATGAATGGTGAAGCAGCACTTGGATCATCCTCCAGGTTCCTACCTGAAGGGTAGGTACGGATGTCCTCCTCGGCACTTCGCATCTATCGGTCTGCTCCGTGTTCCGTCACGCTGAGTGTCTACCTCCGGGTACCATCTAGTCCTCGTACACTCTACCTTGGTCAATGTTGTCTGTCGTCTGCATCCAACACAACGAGGTGCGGGCATAGCCCGTGCAGGGGTGAGTATAAAGATACTCAATAGGGACCCCGAGACCCTAAAGGTCTCACAAAATCCAACAAGGTTAAACCACAAATAAAGATCTCAACAGATAACCTTTACTTAGTTATATGTCCATACATATACCTAAGTTATCAAATAACCCATCTCAATCATGAGGAAAACACAAAGGTCATTGACTCAGCTCAAACCGGGATTTTTATTCATGATGTTGAAAACATTGCTGCTGGAGAACTCCTCCTATGTAGAACGCAGTAGTCCTATAACGACTCTGAGGTGCTACTCACTAACCTTAGACTACTGAGGTACTCCTCCTGTCGAGTATTGTAGGTCTGCTGCCCCAACACAGTAGTGCTCCCCGCCATGGGTCTGTCACCCCAACACTGCAGCGCTCCCCCTAATTTCCTACAGAGGTACTACTCATGTCGAGTACTGCGGGTCTGTCACCCCTACATAGTAGTTCTCCCCACTGGGCTAGTCAAGTCACTCCGAAACGAATTGGACAAGCAGTCATCAGGTCTCAGCCAGCTACTAGGTCTTCGTACTCCGTATTCTCATCTCAGGGAGGATCCGCTCCACGAGCTACTGGTCGACACTAAAAGTGTCACAATGTCCCATGAAGAAGTATCTCAAAGATCCCTTGTGTCAAAGGGATATCAACGCAACAGACGGTGTGTCAATCGGATGCCCGGTCTGTGAGTTATTAGCCTTTTAGTCCCGGGGGATCGGTTGGTTTTGTGTACGAACCAACCCAACCATATCTCAACTATACCCTGAACTCCCATGGGGTATTTGCAAAGAGACTGTTACTCAATGAGATTACCAGCGCCACTGACAGTTCGTCAAACGGATGTCTGGTGCCAAAGAGATGGCCAAAGTAAACAATGGGTCATTAGTGGGCCCAGGTCCGGTCCGACCCGGTCGGACCGACTCGACCCAACCCAGTCTGGGTCTGACTCAGCTCGTTGGGTGGGTCAGCCCGCTAAGTTTGGCCCAGTCCACTAGGCCTGGCCAAACAGACTACATGGACAATTCGGGCCGAAAGTCACCAAGTGGGCGACTCGGCCCGAAGGCCAGTGGCTGGTTCGGTCGACGCCGCGAGGGGCGCGGCTCGGGTGGCTCGGCCCGAGAAGCCAGCGGCAGGCCATGCGAGGTGCGGGCAAACCATGAAGAGGTCGCGGGGGCACGGGCAGGCTACGGGACACGCTGGGAAGGGTGGCCTGGGCGCGGGAGCGCCGATCTGGGCGGCAGGGCGCCGTGGGGTGCGCCGATTTGCACCGGGCAGCGCGGGTAGGGCGCCATGGGGGCACCGAGGTGCGCCGGGCAGCGCGAGCAGGGCGCCGCGGGGCGTCGGTAGCACGGGCATGGCGCCGCAGGGGATCCGGGGTGCGCCAGGCAGGTCGGGCCACCCGCCAGGGGGCGCGGGCAGGCCGGCAGCATGCCGGCGTGGCGCGGGCACCGCACTGGCGAGGCGCGGCGGGTCGTTGGCAGGGCCGCGGAGTAGCACGTGGGGTGCGGGTCGAGTGTCGCTTGGCCGGAGATGTTCGGTCAGGTGAACCGGTACTCCGCGGGGTCGTGTGCTTCACATAGGTCACGGGTAGCGCGGCCTTTGTCGTTTCCCCCACCGTTGCCTCTTGCTTCATCACCAAGTCGTAGAACAAACAAAAACAAAAAAGGAGGAGGATGTCAGGCCATGTTAGTCGGCCCGCACCGTCCGCGTTTAGAGGGTGATAACAATTGGCTCACGGAGTGAAGAAGAAATTTCAACAATACGTCCGCAATAAACCCTTATCATTCTTTGAAGAAGGAAGGATAAAGGATACAATTTCGATAAGTATAAACCCCCTACCTTTTTAATCGACGGGCGTTCGTTCGTCGTGGGGGAAGATGATTATGACGTTGTTTGTCGTACTCTTCCACTTCCGAGTTCGTGCGTCAATCCGTTGACAATGAAGAGGAAGGATGAAGGGTCATCGAAGAGATCCCACGTCCGAAGGGGGTTCCGAGGGAGAAGCTGAGGAAGAATTTGTTGTCGTCGGCGTCTTCACATTCTTCATTGGAGGAAGCTTAATCCTCCAAGTGTTGGGCATCACGTCACTTTATCAGTGCTTCGTCGCTTGGTGAAGTCATCCCAAATCCTCCTCCCAAGCTCCCTATATATAGGGGAGGGAGAGAGGTATGTAACCATCATGGAATTTATGACAGTTCATTTATTAGGAACCTTCCTAAATTCCAATGGTGTGGTTACATAAAAAAAGGGTCAAGCAAATTAAAAAGAGTTGACAAATAAAATTAATTGACAACAATTAATTTTAAGTTGACACACCGCTTTTAATTTCACATTGACACATAAAATTAATTGACAGCAATTAATTTTATGTTGACACACAACATTAATTGAGAGGGTTGTGAGGTTTCCTCTCCCTCCCATTAAGTGGGGGGTTAAGCCTCGTGTGGACTCCATGTCATAACCTCTCGCGGGAGGTTATGCTGCTCAGGTGGTCCCCACCCCAATCATCCTCCCATGGGGGGTTAGGGTGTGGCGATCCCACCTCCAACCCCCATGTGGATATTTTAACCAAACTTATCCACATGGCGTGGGTTCAACATAAATAAAATAGTTTGTCATTTATTTTATTTTATTAATCCACGTGAAACCCAAAAACCAACTCTCATACCCATTCAACCGTCGTCAAGGTGAAAGCCTTATTATGTGAAAACCGGTGCTACGAGTTCAACGGTACCCTCGGATTTCAATTCCGATCATCGGCTCAAAAGTTATAAAAACCCACACGTACGTTTACAGAACTTACTCGGAAAAAAAAGGTTCGGAAAATTATTATCAGGCACCCTCGACTCGCGTCGATCGAGGTTAGGCTCTGTCTAGGTGAAACACACCCCAACGAACCCAACTGTACTCTCAGATTTTTAATCTGACTCACCGTTTAGAAGTTATGAATTTTACAATAAAATAATTGTCACTTAATTATTTTATTTGCGGCCAAAAACTAACTTTTTTTGCTAGCCCACGCTGGCCAAAGTTAATATCTTTTTAAACACAGTATTCCCTCACGAGTTCATCGGTGGTCTTGAATTTTTAATCTGAGTTACCATTTGTGAGTTATAAGCATTTGAAAAGTAAAATAATTTATTTAATTATTTTATTTATGGTTATGCCATTTTGGGGATTTTTCACAGGATGCCCATGCCGACTAAACTTAATTCGTGCCTAGGGTAAACCCACCATATTGAGCGCAAAGGTGACCTTGGATTTCTGATCCGAGTAACCGTTTAAGAGTTATTCCACTTTTTCAGGAAAACTTCTTACGCGCATTAATTTAAGCTTAAAAAAACTTCAGAAATTGATTACGGGCACACCGGGCCTCAGAATCAGTCGCCGTCAGAAACTATGGACTTGTAAAATTCCAAATAATTTAAGAAAAAAATTACTTAAAATTTCTGGGTCTTTACAATTCCATCGAACCCATTGGCCTTTGGCACTGATGTTATCATGTTGGGTACCATGAGAAAGTGCATGAATCCACCTAATAGAGGGAGCCTCCCTCCAGTTTTTGATGAGTCTGACCATATCAATGGGGATGTTTTTTGTCCTGATGATGATAGATTTACTAGAGGACTAGACCCCATCATGCCTCGCCTTGTTCCTAGCCTTCTAAATGCACAAACACCCTGCATGCAGGATCATGATGTGGTCCACCTTCTCTGGTCCCCTTTCTCCTAAGCTATGGAACCACCAGTCTAGAAATGGTAGATCTACCATATTGTGTTTCAGGATACCAGTAAACTCCCCAAAATGTCTCCACACAACACACACCCAATCGCCCCCAAAGAAGAGGTGGTCCGCACTTTCCTCCTTACAAGCTATGTAGAATGATCATTGAGACACATTCGGGATCCCACAATGGTTGATATTCACATTTATGGAGATATCCCTAATCTTTATCCTCCACAACAATAAGTTGTATTTCGAGGGAATGACTTTGGAACATAGGGTATCGTTCCAACTATTAGTTGTCTCCTCACTATTCCGGGTGCGACGGAAGTCCCGAGTGGTGAATGCCCCTGAGGAAAAAGGAATGAACACACATCTATCAGGTTCTAATTTTAGATCAATGAGGTTGAATTTGGCCTATTGGTCCTCATCCAACATGGCTTTAATGAGGGCAGGATAGGAGCTGGCTCCCCTGAATGAAAGGGAAAGGGCAGGGAAACCTGGAAACCCAAGCACCTCCCCAACCTAGTTGTGATTCCAAAAGGAGATTTCTCCCATCCCAAAAATCCATCGTGAGTACGAGTGAAGCTTAGATATGAGGTGGTAGATTTCAGACTATAATGGAGAGCTGCAACCCTCCACCAAGGACTATTTTCCATACTGGGAGTTGTGCATGGTTCTACCCCATAGCGTGCATTGTTCCAAGACTTCCCAAGATGGTTTTGCATGCATGCAGTTGAGTGTATCTTCAAGGCTATGGACGTTGATGCCCCCTTCCCTAGCCATCCTTTCCATCCTCCTCCATGAATCCCAGTGTCATTTCCCTTCAGATTTAGGGTCACAAATAAATTCATTCCGTAGCTTGTTGACATTGTCGATGACACCCTTCAGGGTTTTGATAGAAGACAGATCATGGACGGGAGCATCCAAAAGAACGATATTAATGAGATCTATATAGCCTCCAAAGTAAAAGTACTTGTTCTTACAGTTGATGATGCGGTCCACAATCTTTCTGATGAGGAAATCAAAATCACGAATCCATAGTCTTCCTAGAGAAATAGGGGCCATGAGGTATTCCAAGGGTAAATTCCCTCTTTGCATGGCAAGGGTGTGTTGGACCACATAGATCCGCTTGGACGTGCATCTGTTATAAATGTAGAAAAGGATCTTGTCTTTATTAATAACCTAAACACTCCAGTGGTAGTACTCCTCAAACATCTTATTTAGTCCTCTGATCGAGGTACTACCAGCATTCATGAAAATGGAGGTGTCATTTGTAAACATCATGTGGGAACTGGTATGAGATCTCATACTCCTTAGATAGGCCATAATCTCCCCATTTTTTATGCTCCTAAGTATAAGGTGGCTGAGAACATCTTGGCAGAGGATGAAGATGCTTGGAGAAATCAGATCACCTTACCTTAGACCATGAGTGGCTTTGAATAAACTATAGGACTTCCCCATAAATGAAATTTCCAGTCACGAGGAGCTAAAACGTATGAATAAAAGATCTATGTTCTAGGAGAAAAAACCCATAACTTTCATCACATTGTTGATAAAGCCCCACTCTACAATTTCATAAGCTTTATTCATGTCCATCTTGATGGCTACATTATATCCTTGTGTTTTGTAGTCAATATCTCTAATAATATCTTGGGCAAGAGCAATGGAACCTTGAATCGAACAACCCTTCATGAACCCATGGTGCTCTATGGAGATCCACTATAGAAGATGGGTAGAAAGTATAACATTGATGATACTTTCTATGATTTTGTATGGGAAGTTTCACATACTCACCGGTCTATATTGCATGATAGAAGAAGGGTTCTTGGTTTTAGGAAGAAGAAATATTTTTAGAAAAATAAAAAAAATTAACCCTAAGAAATTTTGATATGATAATTTAAAAAATTATATTTATTTCAAAAAATAATATTTCTAAAAGTTTCAAAAATTAATTATAATATTAATTCATAAAAATTAATAAAAATATTTTTTTAAGAAAACATATTTTTGAAGAATAGATTGACTTTACTAGAAATTGAGTGCTTGTTTCCAAATAATTAATCAATACATTTTTATTTATTATAAACTTTATATATTTATATATTACAAAAATTATTTAATCCTATTCATACACACCAATTTAACAATTTTTTTATAATTTTCATATTTAAATAATAATATTTCTTGGTTCGATTACGCTCAGTGTTGTGTATTTTGTATGCTGTCAAACATAGTCATTATTTTTAAAATATTAGGATATTACATTATCCCCCCATTAAAAAATTTAATAGTGATAATTTTTAAATCAATCTCAGTAATCAAATATTGACATTTTAAAATACCTTTGTTAAAATTTCACATCGTAAAAATGGTTAAAAAAACTTCCACTTGAAAAGATATAAAGGGAAATATGAACTTCATCTGGGATAACACATACTAGGTTTTCAAATAGGAAAAAATTAGTGGGAAGTGAAAATTGGACATGTAAGAAAATTATAATGTCCAAATAATGATGGAGAGTGACATATATCATTGATCACAAGAAAGTTAATGATTATGATAAAGTCAACAAAAATAAAACCATAAACCAAAGAGGTGTAAAAAAACCATTGATTCAATGGAAATAATGGTAGTATGATAAAAAAAATTCAAGATCATTTTCCTAGAGTTTAGGAATTATTTTACTATTTAAACAAAGAACATATAAAAATATACTTTCTTGACATGTATAATTTCATCTTTTAATAAATTTTCACCACAATCACATCTTTTTTTCCAAATGATTAGTATTCGAGATGAATTTTTTTATGCTTGAAGTAATAAAATAAAGTTCTAATGAATCATAAAATTCGTAAGAGAATAGAAATATATTCCTAGTGTCTTTATACATTAACCAAAACCAAAATATTTAGCACATGGTAAGATAATTCCCAAAATGTTTAAACCTTTATATAAAGAAATAATACAGTAATCTCCAAAATTCAACAGTAATACCCAAAATTCAAACTAAATAATTCCATAAATAACAATCCTAAAAATAATTCAAAATATTCCTAACCAATCTTTAACCCCAAAAAACATAAGTTTTTAATCACATGTTCTTCCAAGATAAATTTAACATCTATATCTAAATAACATTATTCACTCGTAAAGTCATATAACCAAAAAGGTATATTCTCTAGTCATATAATCTCCAAAATATATTATTTATTTCCATAAATAAATTAATTGCCATAAATATGCATTAATATCATATATGATTTCAAAAATTAATTCAAACTTGTCTCCCTAAATAATACTCCATGTTAAACCTAAGGGTTAAAAATACCTCAACTCAATAAAACGTCTCCCAAAATATCATTAGTCAGCATAAAATTATGTCACTAAAAACCTCAAAAGGGGTGTCTAAGACTTTAAACTTATGATCAACCTTAAACTTATAAACCCATTATGGTATCTATAAATCTTAATATAAACTCACATAAAAACATCCTAATCTCCAAATTTATTTAAACCTAGCTCTGATACCAATTGTAGCAGTCACAAACCCACGCTCTCAGATCCTGTGTTAAAAACATAAAATTTGCATTTATGGATTTGATACTGATAAATGTGATCCAATTTTTTTCATCCAAAAACTACAACATAAAAAGGAAATATTGTATCACTTAAATACTCAAGGAGATTTTAGGTTTTTATCTTTATGGAATTTGGAAAAACTCTTAACAACTTGGTTTTATAAACAACTGGTTCATAAAGATCGACATCATATTCCACTATACTCATCTTTTTATATTCGATTTTAAGTCTTCAAATTCTCCCATAAAATTCTTCACATATGAAAATATTCTCAACACAAATAATTTAGAATCATTCTTCATGACCTAGGGGAAAGGAAACATAAGAAGGGTGAGCTCAAATTCTCGGTATGTGTAAACATAAGCATTAATAATTGAATTTCATCAGTGAAAGTAATATAAGCATAAGGTAGTGATGAAATAATCATAATGAATTATCATAAAATAATTTAATTCATACCTATAAATACCTAGATCATCAATCATGAAACTTGGAATAAAGATTTAACAATGTAAAGAGTCATTAGAATCAATAAGCATGTGTCATGTGATGTCAATATTGATCAAATGATTAATTAAAAACCTATAGAAAACATAAATAAGATGTGTCGGTATCTTAGAACATCATCTTTATATCACTCTTAAAAATAGAATAACCAATACAGTTGACTTCTATCTCCAGATAACCCAATGCATTGGAGGGATATCACGGACCCACCTATCCTTGGTGAGATCAAATGCTCTGTAAGTGTAAACATAAGCATTAACAATTGAATGTAATCAGTGAGAGTAAGATTAGAATAAGGGTATGATGACATAATCATAGTTAATTATCATAAAATAATGAAATTCATACCCATCAATACCTGGATCATCAATCATGAAACTTGGAATAAAGATTTAACAATGGAAAGAGTCATTAGAATCAATAATCATGTGCCATGTGATGCCAATATTGATCAAATGAATCAATAAAAACTATAGAAAACATAAATAAAATGTGTCAATATCTTAGAATATCATATTCATATCACTCTTATAAATGGAATAACCAATATTGTTGACTTCAATCTCTAGAGAACCCAATGCATTGGAGGGATATCACAGACCCACCTATCCTTGGTTAAAAAATAACCACCCGTCCTTGGTTAATAAGGTAAAAGAACATATTTGTTTTATAATGGAACCAACCATCATAAAAAAAATTCAAAGAAATGGGATATAATCATAAAATAAGAAATATTTAATTTTTATCATTACACTCATAAAAATATTCTTTAATACTTTCATAACTTGATTAACCCATGGAAAATAAATGGGTTCCATGACAATCTCTTTGAAATAATCATAATCCATATAGAGAAATAATGAGGATGGTATCATTAAAAAATATCATTAGTGGAGAATAAGTAGAATTAAGGGTTTTTATAATTGATAAATGGAAATACAATTAAAATATCATTAAAACATTCTTGAAGAAAATAAATTTTTTCACTTTAAAAATCACTTTTAAGAACTAAAAATTCAAAAAATATTGTGAAAATAATTTAATTTAAAAGTAAAAATGAAAAATTATAAATTAATATTAAAATAAAATAATTTTCATGATGGAGGTAAAATCCGTTCATGTTTTAAATGTTAAAAATAAACATTTTTTCAAACATTTTGTGAAAGGGGATAGAAAGTGACCCATTTGGAAAAATTAAAGAAATTTCCTTTTCTAAAAAAATTTAAAGAAGGAAAAACACCATGTAAAATAACATTAGGAAAAAAATTATGTTTATAAATGAACATTTTTTTAAAATTTTGAGAAAATATGGATATGGAAAAGTAAAATTCCTGATCTAATAGAATATACAAGATCGGTATCACTTACAAACAACTTTCTTGATGTTTGTTCAATCAATAAGGGAGGAAATGGAAATTGAACATGTATACAACATTCATAATCAAATTAGAATAAAATATATGTGGTTAAAAAAAATAATGTCATATGATTTCCCCCAATGGAACCTTGCACATAAAAAATTCCAAAAAGAAAGGATATTGTAACATAAATATTTTTCCACTTTGGTAACTTTTCAATCATAATCCCAATGAAATAATAAAATTACATGAAGTTTTAAATATCATTAAAGTAAGGATATTCATGATATATCATGTAAAAGGGGTAGTATATACACCTCATAAATTAATATAGGTTCATATCATAAACATATGTCCCAAAAAAGATAATTTGAGACGAATTACCCTTATAAAGATCGTATCATTTAATTGAGAATTAATAATTGGAGAGATTATGTGTAAAAAATATAAATTCACAAAAAAAAGTTTAAATATATAATAAAAAAAATTAAATATCAATTCACACATAATTATGGAATTAAAAAGTTAATGAAGAGGAGTTATAACAACGAAAGGAATTTGAGTTAAGAAACCCTTTCCCACTTAATAACTTTCAAGTCAAATATATTTGGATAAAATAATTAAAATTTGTAAATTAAAATTTGTAAATTAAAATATCATTAAGTGTATAGGATTAATTATATAACATATAAAGGGGTCATTATATATATGATATAAAATAAATTGGGTTCATAACAATAAAATATGCCTCAATGAAAGGAAATTGAGACGAAATCTCTTACCTCGAGTCCAGACATTCCATGTATGTATTTTAAATATTATATAATAAACTTATATAAATTATTTGATTTATTAAGAAAATTTTATAGGTTTAATATCTTATACTTAAATAATTTATTATATTTATATTAATTACATAGTTAATTGCTTAATTAGTTAAGTCCACATTAGGTGTTTTGAGAACGTTCGGTTCATAAGTTCAAAATGAATTTTGCAGGTTGACTAAGGTCAAAGAGTTCATTATTCCATAATATCCAGAATAATAATAATAATATAATTATAATTTTGATACATAAATTATAATTATAAAACCAATCATGAAATATGGTTATGAAAAATGAAATGTATTACAATCATAGAGATGGTAGGTAGTACGTACACATGTGTAACATTTCCATTTTTCAATGATCATTATGGAAAGAAGGTAAGTATTATTTTTATATTTATAAAATTATAATTATATAATAAATATAATATTAATTATTTAAATATACTTATATATATCATCTATGTGATGGGGTGATGAAAAATGAATCACATCATTTTGTCGAGGTGGTTGTCCACATGTATGCACGAATGACATTATCATTTTTCAGTGAATAAAATGGTAAGAAAATAAATGATATATTATCTTTTAATAATGATAAATATGTCATGAATATCATATATAAACATTAATTCTATCATTATAACCATCTGTGAGAGGTGGTGATGGAAAATGAATTACATCGGTCTGTGAGGCGGTGGTCCACTGTACACATGAACAATGAATTCCTTTCCCATTTTATAGAGGTCATAGATGGATAAAGGTTATTACATTAACATAATAAAATATAAGTATATTTAATATAATTATGTTATTATATAATCATGTTTAAGTAATATTTTAAGGAGGTGTAATAATAAATAAAATAGAAACACTCGGTTAAGAACGATACCTCTTCTTCGGACAACCACCTTTTCTTAACACCATAATACTTCTAAGGTTGGTATTATGAAATATATAAGGACTCTATAACATGGGGAGTGACTTTAAGTGTTTTTAATATGTTTTTACAATTATTTTTTTCTTTTAACCCCTTATTAACCTTTTTCACACTTACCGTAACAACTAGGTTTTTTACTCTTTGAAGGTCATTATAGTTAATATAAATGGAAAAAAAGGATCATAAATAGACCTTAGTTGATATTAAAAACTATATAATAATAAATTTACTGAATATCATATTTTTATAAATTTTATATCATTTAAAAAAATATTATTTATTATAAAATATCATTAATATCAATTTTTAGAACTGTTTGTTACTTTGAATTTAATAACATCAAGAAAACAAATGAAATTACAAAAAATATATTTTATTATATAACTAAACTATTATATTAGTATATAAAATTAATTTATCACATTATTTGTGTCAATTTATATTTATTTTAATATTTTTAATATTGATTTTTTGATTTTTCCATTAATTGAATAATTATTGTGTCAGCTTTGTGTAATCATTTAAGGTAGTTATTTCTTTACTAAAAATTAAAAATAAATTATAATGACGAATATAAATAATTTATAATTCAAAATAATATTTATAACCAAAAATAGTTTTTGTTTATACCCATGTTAAAAATATTATAGTTATTAAAAACAAGTGTGTAACATTTTTTTAATTTTCTTTACATAAAATATTATAAAGGTCATAATCACACCCAAATGGGAAAAAGGCCATATAATAAAATATTGGGTGAGTATTGAAAATATGGATTTATCCAATAAAATTAATGAAAGTTTTAGGGCCATTCTTTAGTCCTTATCATATTATTTTAAACCATTAATTACCTGATTTACCCTTTATCATGATAACAAAAATTACTATGGTTACTATTCATATTGAAAAAAATAAAAGAGAACTATTTTCCAAAATTTGACCATATAATTCTAAATATGGAATCTATTTTTCAAAATTCAAAACATATAATTGGAAGAATTTAATTTTAAATCAAACTAGAAAAATGTTATGAAAAATAATTTTTCAAAAAAATTCCCTTTTAAATATAAAATGTTTTTATACTAAATTAAAGTATAAAATTAATTTTAAAAAGAAAAATTGGAATGTTTTAAATAAAAATTAACTAATAAAATTTTATAATTAATCCAAAAATATAATTTTACTTTGTAAATATTTTAATTGAAAATACAATTTTCAATAAAAATCAGTATTTTTCATTATTCACTGAAAAATCAATCTTTTCAGAAAAATATCAAAATTTCACCCAAATATAATTTTGATATAATTATTTAAAAAATTATATATAGTTTAACAAATAAAATTTTTAAAATTTTCAAAAATTAATTATAATATTCACTCACAAAAATAAATAAATAAATATATTTTTGAAAAAAAAATATTTTTAAATAATAAAACAAGTTTACTAAAAATTGAGTGTTTATTGTATAAGTAGTGATCAATACATTTTTATTGATTATAATATTTATATATATTACAAAAATTAGTTAATTTTATTCATACACTCAAATTTGACTATAATGTTATAAAAGTCATATTTAAATAATGATATTTCTCATTTCGATTGTGCTTAGTATTGCATAGTTTGTACACTATTAAACATGGTCGTTATTTTTAAAATATTGGGATATTAAAATTATTATTCTATAATCCATAGGATTTTCAGAACTTTTCAAGTGAGCTTCAATTTTATTGAACTATTTTTTAAATGGTGGTAAACTGTTTTATGGAACTTAAAAGAAATTTGTAGTGAGAATTGTGAAGCATACTTGTGAACTTTGAATTTCTATGCATTTTGTTAGGAACCTTCTAAAAAATCCTTTGTATATTTATTATTGTGATTCCTAAATATTCTTAGTGAATAAGATCCCTATAAATGTGTCTCATTTTATAAGAGGACTGTATAACATTACCCAATAGTGTAATTAACTAAGTGTTGGGGAGTGATTGAGCATTAGTTTTTAACTTTTTTTAGTATAATTAATTACTTATATACCCATATTTTTATTTGAATTTGTTCAATTGTTTGGATATTTATACTTCTTGTTCATTGTATATAATTTTTAAATACATTCAATTCTTTGGAATTTAAATATAAAAAATATGTATACATATTTTTGAATTTTTTGGGATGCATGAAACAAAATTTAACATCATGGATTACTGTTTAAAATTGTAAAATCATTTTATAATACTAAATTTTAAATTTTAACTTATAAAATAAATCTTTATCTAGATTAAATTTTCATGTAAAATTTATTCTATTTTGGAAATGTAGTGTACATGCTTTCAGTTCTAGTCAATTTTGACTTACGACCATGTGTCGGTCCTACTACCATGAGAATCTACTATCATGTTCCCGATTCCATGAGTTTGTATTTATGATCATGTACTGCTACCATGCGGTAACCTATGATCGTGAAGCTATCATGATTTTACTACCATGTAATGGCCAAGAGAATGTGGGAATGATGTATTCATGAGTCTACTTTCATGTGCCTGCTACCAAACCCTACCACCATCATCTTGCTACCGTGAACTTGCTACCTTGAAGGCTTATTATATAAGCTTGATAACATGAAGACTTCCTCTATGAACTTGCTACCATGAAGCCACTATTGGGAGGGTAACACCTGAGAATAAACACTCAGTCTATCTAATATAATGGATGAACCTAGTGAGACAACATTCACCGGACAGAGATGTCTTTCTGATCACTACAGTCTACGCAACAGAAATGCTCCACAATGTTATTGAATGAAAAGTTTGTCTAATAGCCACAACCTCCTAATTTATGTGCATTGGAACTATAAAGAGGGGCCAACCTAATTCCCACACAAATCTCAATTATCAAACTTTACACACAAAAAAACTAAAAATGGATAGTAGTAATTATGTGGTTCGAATAAAATACTACATCCATGGGAGAACATTGTAAGCATATTTCATTGTGGGTCATAAAAATGATTATGAAACACTTGCTCATTTTATATACACTCTTGTTTCTTTGATAATTAATTTAGAAAAAAACCATTTTTCATACACTTAATTATCGGTTAACTTTAGATCTGGGTAACCACACATATTTATAGAAGTCTTTATCCAGTGAATGAGTTGTAATAAGCTCTGAGATTCATGGTAAGCCTCCCATTGACCCGAGTTATTTTTGATACATTATCACAACATCCAATAAAACCACCAATAGTTGGTCACCATAAAACAACCTTTGCATATATTTCCCACTTCTGGTGAACATCAACTATGAGAGATCCATCTGATAATCTTTTTTGATCATTGAAGCCTCACTATAGAATTCCTCAGTCTGATGACTCGGTATTCTCTCATATTTCAATGATGCACACTATCCATTTGATGTTTTTTCAAGTGATAAAACTTCTTCACAAATGTTCTTAAACATCCTAGTAAGAAACATCCATCCATCCTATCTAATGATCTATGTTTGATCATCTCAATCTAGAAAACTCAATCTGATGAACCTGAAGAAAATTTCAAAAACCCAATAATCTCCCACTTGTAAATTTATTCATGATGTTATCATTCTTTTTCTTTCACTCACATGATCTATTCCTCTATTTTATTCATGAAATTCCATCCTCTCCATTCAATCATTTAAATCCCAATGAGGAAAAATGTTACCTCGGATTTTCTTGGACTATCACCCTTTTAAATATATCCACTAGATTTTTCTTCCCATAAACCTTCTGAATATCCAACACTTTATCCTCTATAAGACTTCATATGAAGTGATACTTTAGGTAAATGTTTTTTTTTCTTGAATGAAACACTGGTTTGTGAGAAAGATGAATAGAACTCTGACTATCACATAAAAACATCCCTCTATATGTTCCCTTTTTGAGTTCCTTTAGTAATCACATCAACCATATCATCTCTTTCCCAACTTCAATAGTATAAATGTACTCTGCTTTTGTTATAGATAAAGTAATAACTATTTACAATCAAGACATCCAACTAACTAAAATTCCACCAAAAGTAAATACAAAACATGTAATACTTTTCCATTAGTCCATGTCTCCAACAAAATTTGCATCTATAAAACATTTCAACTGATCATCATCACTGAAACATAAATATGAATTCTCCAATACTTTCAAGTGTCATAAGATCCATTTCATAGCTTCCCACTATTTACTTTTATGATTTAATATGAAATAACTAACAACTTACACTACAAAAATCAATATATAGTCGAGTACAAACCATTGTGTACATCAAAATTCCTACATATGAAGCATAAGGAACCTTCTCCATGTCAAAAACTTCCCAATCTATTGATGGTGCTTGAGTTTTACTAAGTTTGAATTATCTATAAAGGAGAGTAAATATAGGTTTACAAACATTCATTGTAAATATTTTTATGACTTTACTAATGTATTCCTTATGGGATAAAACCAACAAACCAAATTTCCTTTTCCTATCAATTTTCATCCCCAAGATCTTTTTAGATTTCCTAAGATTATTTTTATAAAACCTTTTTGATAACTTCCTCTTAAGTTCCTCTATCCTTTGGAACTTCATACCAACAATCAACATATCATCCACATAAAACAACATTATGATACATGTTCCATATTACCATTTCTTTTTGTAATAATGGTGATATGAATCACATCAAATAAAAATTTATTTAAATATTAAAGTTTCGAAATTCATATTCCACTATATTGGAGATTATTTTAATCTATAAATACTTCTTTTAACTTTGCAAACCAAAACCTCATTTTATTGAATTTCATAACACTTGGGTTGAACCATGTAAATTTATTCCTCCAAATCTCCATGAAGAAAATTTATCTTTATATCCATCTACTCCAAGTATATATCATTGGACTCAAAAATGCTAAGAATTTTCCAAATGGTTGTGTGTTTCACTAATAGTGAGAAATTTTTAGAAAAGTAAATTATTTCCTTTTATGGAAAACATTTCACCACCGATCTTGTTTTGTATCTCTTACTTCCATCATATTTCTATTTAAAATGAAATAATCATTTGTTTTCAAAATGTATCTTTCCTTCTTATAGCTCATCCAGCTCCTAATTGTTGTTGATATTTAAGGAACTCATTTCCTCTTTCATGGGTAACTCCCACTATTTTGAGTCTCTGAGAGTAGGTGTTTAATATGGTTTCCCTTGGAATAAATAAATTCATATCAGTCCTAAACCTCTGAATAGGTTTCCTAATATGAGTGTATTTTTTCAAAAAAAATGCAGGTTCATCCTTCTAAACCTCTCTATCTAGTAGTATTCTATATTGTAAAGTTCTATCCAATTATTCCATGATCGTGGTGATGGTGTTCGGGGTTTTTGGTGGTGACATCGTGCATGATGAATGGTGGATTGGATTCGGCCTCATTTTAGTGTCACCAGAGTTTCATCTGTGGAGGAGGGAGACAAGTTTCACGAAAAATTCTTCTAGTATGGGTGACGTTGATGTTTTCTTTAGTGGCTGTAGAATTTTTTTGGTTTTGTAATTGATGTTTTTGGGACTAGTTGTTTGATGAGGTCACAAATGTATCTATGGGATTTGGATCTTCTTTCATCACATTAGGATAGCAATGCAGCTTATTGTAGGTACTACTAGGTGAGAGGCCTCGAAAGAGGGATGGGTGTGATGACACCCATTATTCATCCATTTTTCCTCCTTCTTATTGGACAGATGGGTGTATTAATTCAATTTTTCACCATGATTTTGGTCTTGAGTTGTTTTGCATCAGGTTGACTTGTTGTGAGTTTCTCACAATCTTTGTTGGGGGGCATCTCAAAAGAGAGATAGTTTTACTTGCACATATCATTTGGTCCTCCATCCACATGTCAATGTGTGTGGGAGGGGTAATTTTCCTCATTATGTTTCCATCACGGAGTAACTTCTTGGTATAGGGGGAAACACATTTTCTTTGACTGGTTTCACTATTGAATTTTCTATCAGGGGGGCGATGAAACTTTTCCCTTGATTATATTTACATTTTATTCCCATTAAGAACTCAAGAACACTTTCAAACCTTTGGTTCTAGCTTCCTTATGACATTGTTTCCACTGTGTTTGTAATGGGTTTCCTATTTTCCCACTCTTCAAAATAGGTTCTCTTATTATTCTATTTAATTAAGGGGATTTTTCCTCAACATTTTTAAAAAATCAATATCTCAACACTAGATGAATTGTTTATTTTAATCATCCCATAGGTGATAACTAGAGTTCTCATCATTATATTTGACAAGAAAACACACTTTGTATTTTGCCTCCAACTTATCTCTATCTTTGTAATCAATATAAATATATTTTATGCTTCTAAATATCTTGATATGGTTGATATGTGATCTCTTACCATACCAAAGTTCCTCATGGAGTTCTTATCCCATAGTTAAATTCAGACTTTTTCTCACCAAGTAAGTCATTGTATTCAAGTCATCTACCCAAATTCCCGTAGGCATTCCTAAGTGAAGCCTCATACTTTAATATTTCCCTATCAATGTATGATTCATTATCTCAGTTATTGAATTCTATTATGGAGTCACTATAATATTATTCTCATGTATTATTTCCTTATTCTTAAAGAAGCTATAAAAGTTGTGTTCAATTTATTCCCCACTATTGTCTATCTGAATACATTTCAAATTTCTTTCACACTCTTTCTTGACCAAAACATTCCACTAAAAAATTTATGAAACACATCAGATTTATTCTTTAGGAAGTAAACCCAAACCTTACAAGTAGCATCATCAATGAAGATCAAAAATTAAAGTGATCCTCCATATGAGTGAATAGGGTTAAACCCCAAGCGTTGATATGAATAAGTTGTAACTTTTGATTCCTTGGATTTATTCCATCCAAGTTGAAGAAAACTCTCTTATATTTCCTAACATAAAACTATCACATATTACAAGGTTTGTGTGATTGAGTTTGAGTATGCCCTTCTCCACTAGAAATTTAAGATTATTCTCACTTAAGTGATCAAACCTACATGCCACTTTTATGGACCGTCTAATGAATTCATTCCAATAGATATAACTTCATCACTTTATTTGGTAAGATACAAGATACCATTATTAAATCTATAAACAATGACCATGTAACCTCTACTGATCTTCCAAAATCCAATAAAAAAATTTATTCTGAAACCTGCATCATCAATTTGTCCCACTGATATGAGGTTCTTTCATAGACCTGGAATATGTCTAACATCTTTTAGTTTCAAGATAATTACACTTTTCATTTGAATGTTCACATCATATTTCCCAACCATATCCAAAGCTTTATCACCTGCTATATGTACTCTTCCCAAGATTCCTGATACATAATCAACCATGAACTCTTGCTCACCTATTGAATTAAATGATTCCCCTAATTCAATAACCCATAAATCTTCTAGAATTATCATTCTTAGTTTCAAGTTGTACCCTCTATCCATTATACTTACTAATTTTTTATGTCCAGAAGTGGAAAACTCTAATTTATTATTACAATATTTCTTGATATGATCCATTTTCCTATAAATACAACATGTAAGACATGAACCAGTTTATTTGCTTCAAATTATTCTTTAGGACTTATCCTCTAAATATTTATTCTTCTGATGAACTAACTGTTCCTACTCGGTAAAATTGGGAGCACTTCTAGATGAATTCTGAACTTCCTCCCACCTTAAATCCTCATTAAAGATCAAATATTGAATATCATCAAACACAATATTTTTCTTCCTGCTGTATTTTCTCACCAATTCAACCATGGCATCCCAGCTCTTTAGAAGTAAGGAAAAAATAAGTAAATCCCAAACATCATCTTTGAATGTTACCTTCACGAATTCAAGCTTCCCTAAAATCATGTTGAATTCATTCACATGATCTTTATCAGGTCTTACATTAGATAATATTAAGTTGAAAAATATTTTAATCATGAAAACTTTTATAAGAGTTGTTGGATTCTTATATATTTTATCCAATGCTTTCATAACCTCTACAATATTTTTCTTATCTATAATATTTAATGTAGCATTTTGTGAAAGCAACATTCTAATTAAGTCCAAATCCTTCCTATCCAACTAATCCCATTCCACTTTTTCCATTGTTTTAGGATGTTTACTAAACAAAGGATATTCAAAAAAACTTGTATAAAAAGATATTCTAGTTGAATTCTCAAAGATTCAAATTTTATTCCATTAAACTTATCAATACAAACTTTTCTTTCCTTTGAAATCATTCTTCTGATAATAGTAAACCAATTGAAATCAAACAAATTTTAAACCAAGTGAAGAAATTCACCTAAATGTTGTGTGTGAATTAGAACCAACTGATCAACCTTACCTTTGATACCACTTGTTGGGAAGGGAACCCCTAAGTAGAAAAACTTTTTCCATTCGATCCAACAGATGAACCTAATGAGACAACATTCACCGGATGGAGATGTTTGTATAATCACTCTAGTCTGTGCAATGGAAATTCTCTACAATGTAATCAGATAGATAGTTTATCTGATAATAACTTCCTCCCAAGTTATATACACTTTTTCACTAGAATTATGAGGAACAAACCTAATCATCGTGCACAAATTGACAACCACACTTCACATAAAAAAGAAAAAATGGACATCAAGATTTAAGTGGTTTAGACAAAGTCCTACATCCAAGAGAGAACACTATAAAAATATTTCATTGTGGGAGATAAAAATGAGTATAAAACACTTTCTCACTTCCTATACACTCTTGGGTCTCAGAAAATTAAGCCAAAAACACCCATTTTTTCATACCCTCCGTTATCAGTTAACTTTATAGTTGGGCCACCAAACCTCTTTATAGATGTTTATGTCTATTCAATGAGTTACAATAACCTCCAAGATTCACTATAATTCTCTCATTGACCTGAGTGAATACTGATACACTATTGTAACACCTAATGAAACCACCAATAACTAGTCACCATGAAACAACATATGCATTGAGTTTCTAATTCCATTGAACATCAACTCTGAGAGATCCATTTGATGATCTTCATCCAATCATTGAAGCATCACCATAGAATTACTAAATATGAGTACTTTTCATCCTTTCAAATATATCTAATTCACACTATCCATTGGAAGTTTTTTATGGTGAAAAACCTTCTACCAAAATGCTCTGAAATGTCACAACAGGAAACATCTATCTAGTTTTTTTTATGATCAGAATTATATTATATCTATATAGAAAACATTTTCTGATGAACTTGAAGAAACTTCCACAAACCCAACAGTCACCATACCTTTGACTCTGAGTGTGACCATGGGAATTCCACCATGATCTTACAACCATGATCATTCGATAGTGATCCTATATTCTTATATGGAAAGTCTCTTCAACTTTGAGTGATCATGTGTGTGTGGTGTGCCTCTATGAAGGATGATTGAAGGACCAACCTCACCAATGTGAAACTGAAGTGGAATATCTAGGGTATGTGAAGATTAGTATTTATTGATGAAACCAACACCGGTGAATCTTCTTAAACCAAGGGTACCGATCCTGACTCACTTGAACCAGAAGACAGATATCACTAGTTCAGATTAAGAGGAAGAATTAAATAGGGGGGCTATAGTCATTAATCCAAGTTGTATCAAGGAATATGATTCCATTAAAACCTATCACATGACCAGATCTTCAAAATGGAACTGAGATTATGAAATTAACACCTGGACCATGGTGAATCCAAGTTCAAATGAGGGAACCGGGAGGTGTTGATCTAGTTTAGGGCTTGGGAGGAAGAACGAAACAATGCTCAAGCTTTTGACGGAATAAGGATGCCATCTTAAGGTTAACTCTACTCAATCCATGGGATGTAGAGCTTAGAACTTCTTGATAAAACCAACATTGATGAAATCTAAATAAGAGGACAATAATCCTCACCATTGATGATGATGATACTAGTTTATATCCAGGGAGGAAGAATAAAATAGGGATGATCTCCTATTGTTGAAGATAATTTTGAATAGAGTGTTGGAACCACAAACCAAGTGAACTAAAATTGAATATGATCACTAAATTAGGTTTGATGATTGATATCATGAAGTTTTAACACCACAAAATATTTTAGCATTGAAAGATGAATCAATGCAATGCTTGGATGCTGGTTTACCCATGAATGTTTGACCCAAATAAATCTATTTTCTGAACAAATATACTAGAATTTGTTCCCTTTGTAAGAGAAAATCAATCTAAAGGGACCTCGTTCATCCCTAATTAATCAATTGCAACATCAAAGGAGGACGCACACATACTACTCGATGAAATTTCCCAATGAATGTGTACCCTAATTTCAATGCACATGGCAGACAACCCTCATAACTATAGTCTGGGCATGAGGCATATCGAGTTTCTATAGTACACACATTTTTCACCTAAATAAAAACACAATGTGTTCATGATATCTTTCATTCATAAATAAAAAATTTGTATTCTAAAATGATGCAATAAATTCATGCACGGTTTACAAAAATTCCATGCATGAGTTCCATGTCACAAGAATCTCATGGATATTTTAAATGAATCCATGCATGTGAGGAAATACAAACTTTGTACGAGGAAAATTTCAAACATGGAAATATATTTATAAGGAATAATTTCCAAGTTTTTGATAAATTTTTACATAGGAGAAGTCCCATGCATTGAATGCATGAGAAAATTAAAAACTCTAGTTGAAAATATTGTATGATCCCATGCCATGATGGATAAAGGTTTTAAAGACACAAATCATAAGGATTTTAAGATCTATCAAAATCTTAAGAAATGAATTAGGTATGTTTGAACATGAAGGAATATTTGAATGAGAAACTTCATAGAATTAAAGGAGGAATATTTTGGAGTTGGTTCCCTAAAAACAACTTATTTATACTTTATATTACTTATATATTCAAATAAGTGAATATTAATATAAATATAGTATCACATATTGATTATTCTTCTTCATAACATTGATGTGATAAGGTCCTAGAGTATTTGTCGCATTGATAAGGTCATATCAATTCCTCACTATGATGAGAACCTTGAAATGCTATAATGATATCTCTTAAATATAGTTCTACAGTTGGATAATGTACTATGACAAGATACATGGTATGTAGACCATCAGGTGTGAGTACTCGTAAGTGGATTAGTCTTCTTATCATTAAGTTTTCACTTGGTAATCTCTAAAGTGGTAGATTATGAGAACATACCCTCTAGTAGAAATTCTGCATGTTTTGGTGTCATCAGGTATTTTTATTTGTGAGTGTGTGTAATAAACCTTAAACTTCAAGATTATCATTAATGCATGTCATGACTTGCACACTTAGATTTACTAAGCAAAACCATCACACAATATATTGGTGGGAAGTAGGGTATGTTGGGTGTGTCATGATTGACATGTCACTAATGAATAAGTCAAGGAAGGATTTTCCCTTCCATCTTTATAGACATTGATATCTCGACCCTTTGATTAGAATTTAATCATTGCATTAAATTCCAGGGAATTGGTGTAATAAAATTTATTTTAGATAGTCAAAGAAACACATATTGAGTATATTAGTTGATGACACAAATGTGAAACCCGCTTGATGAGATATTGCGACAAAGGGATTATATTATAAAGTGACCATTCATATGTGGTTTTCATCATTGAGACATTAAGTTATTTCTCTTGGGAGCCTTAACCCTTTGCTAGATAGTAATCTTGGTCTTTAATAAATTCCACCTAATGCCAATGAGAAATAATCCTAGAGGGTCACACACTAAGTATTTTTTATGAACTCAATTAAATTTTATTTAAATTTAATTAAAGTAATGAATATTATTCTCATGACTGGGGAATAATTTTATTCAATTTTTATTAGTCACATAATTTAAATAAATATTTATTATTCAGTATGTGAATACAAATTTATTTATTTATTTTATTGAATATTTAATAAATATTTATTCACTGGTATGTTAATAAAATATTTATTTATAAATAAAATGTTTATTTATGTATTTAATAAATATCGAGGAGTTTGAACAAACCAAGACCACATCTGGTGATAAATAATTATTTACAAGCTAGTAAATATTATTTATCATTTTCATAATATGGCTCACTCCATACAATTATTATTATTATTATTATTATTATTATTATTATTATTATTATTTTAGCATGGGTTTTATTAAAGTTTTTAATATTATTTAAGGTCTGACATGAAATAAAAATATATTCTAACCTAAACCCTACCTCTATAAATAGAATATTATAGATATTTTGTAGAAAATAAAAAAATAGATAATTATTGTGTATAATGAATTCTCTTTTGACTCCTCCCTCTCTCTCCCTCTCAAGAATGAGAAACACTAGAGAGATTTCTTCAAGACAAAATAATGAGCGATCAAGAATAAATAATGGAAGATATTTGATTCCCTATGCCAGCACCCGGAGATCATTTGGCATTTCTTGAAGATCAAAGGAGTATGTGTGGATCACCACTAGAGGGATTTTATCCTTAGATCCTCACAAGCACAGTGAAGTCAATCTGAAAGGGTATTTTTAGATGATCAACGTTCATCAATGAAGAAATATAATAATCCTAGGTAATTACTTTCTTCTGGTCTAAATAAATTAATTGTAAATTTGATGTGCAAGATCTTATCCAATGGTTTTGGGAAACTAAAATATTAAAAGAAATTTTAATATATATCCCACCACCACATGCTTTTATTGTGCTTGGAACCAACAATTACTATCAAAGTAGTCATGTTTAAATTTATAAGTATTTATTTGACTGTTGATCTATGTGAAATTGTGGTTATATTTTCATTTCATTTTATTCATTCTTTAATATGATTTTAACTAACATGATTTGACATATTAAACATGTTTATCCATTGTTTCATTTTATTAAAGGTATAAAAATAGATGAGGAATGACTAGAGATGCCATCAGAAACTACCAAATTTTTAGTCGATAATACTGGGTTACATGGAATGTACTCATAAGTACATGTCGTGTACCCTAGTACATTGAATTTGGATGTTTTGAGGGATACACAGTATGCCATGTAGTAATGAAACATGGTGTACGATGTGTGTTGATTGAACAACCAAGCACACAGTTGTCGGGTTACATGGAGTGTATAGGCGTACATGTCATATAGTCTATTGGAGTTGGTTCCCTAGAAACCAAATTCTTTGTAATTTATGATAAAACTGTATCAATTGGATGAATATTAATAAACTTCTTATCACATCATGATTGTTCTTCTACATTACATAGTATGTGATAATGTCCTAAGAATAGTTGTCGCACTAAAAGTTCATAGCGAATCCCTACTATGATGAGAACTAGGAAGTGCCATGACACTATTCTTGAATATATGTTCTATAGTCGGATGATATCATTTGAATGGAAATAGATGATATAGGCTATCAGGGGTGGGGACTCATGGAATTTTGAGACACCTTCTCATGGTGTACACCCTTGGTAATATCTAGGAGGATATTATGAGAACAAGACCTGCCAATAGAAAATCCATATTCATAAGTGTCATTGGATGTTCCTATCTGTGGACATTTGTATTGGTCCTTGGACTTTAATATTATTATTAATGGGTATTATGACTCATGCACTTAGATATATTGATGAAAACCGTGATGACATATGTTCGCGGTGAGGTAGGATATGTTGGGTGTGTCACGAGTAATACTGCATTAATGAATAATGAGAAAAAGGATTTGTCACTTCTATATAAGTAGATATCTCAGTCCCTTTGATGGAAATGATATATCCTAACTAAATCCATATCTATGGTGTTCTCTAGGCAAGTTCAATTTCGGGAAGTCAAAGAATGAGAAATTGAGCACATGGGTTGATGGAACTTGCATGCAACCTGCTTGATTAGAGATATCGGGAAAAAGGGATTATATTTCATGGTAAGCATTTGTATGAGGTGATATGTTTTTGGGACATAAACTTATTTCTCGTGGGTTCCTTGACCCTTTACTAGACAGTAATCTTGGACTTTAGGCAAGCTCGCCTAATGCCAACGAGAAAGAGGCCTAGAGGATCACACACTAAGTGTAGCTAGTATCTCAGTTAAATAATTTATTTTTTTAACAATTTGAATAAATATTATTCCTAATTGTGGTTTAATAATTATTCAAGTATACCGGATCACATTTATTTTATCACTAGTTATTCGAGATAATATATTACGGACAGAATATTTATTTATCAGTAAATAATGCAGTTATATTTATTTAATAAACAAATAGTTGTTATTCAAAGCCTAGTAAATATTGAGGAGGATTGGAAGACCAAGTTATGGGTCCATTGAGAAATAATATTAAATATTATTTAGTTAAATAATATTTAAATATAATGTGCAAGTTAATCACGTGTCATGGAAATAATAGCATTGTTATTATTATTTGTCATGGGGTTTCACATGGAATAATAAAATATGTAACGACACTTGTGCTAATTATTTATTATTACCTGATGGATTAAATTCCCCAATATGTTATTATTCTCTAATTAGCCAAGGGTTAATCCCACCGGCTAACCAATTTTGGTGCGCACAACATCCTTAGAGAAAAGATCTCAAGTTTAGAGAACTCTTCCCTCTCCAAGAACACTCTCAAGAACGAGAGAGATCCTCCTTCACAAGATCTAGGAGAATTCTTTGGAAATGATTCTCATGGCGATAAAAGGTGGACATCACAAGTGAGAGGATATTCCGCACTAGCACCCGGAGACTCCTTCAATGATTTCTAGAGATACATGGAGCATGTGTGGATCACCTCTAGCAGAATATTATCCTTAGATTCTACATCACAACGAAGCCACACCTCAGACCCGTGGTTGAACACATCAATTAAGAAAGAATCACCTTGTAGGTAATTCTTTAATTTAATTAAATTAATTATAAAAAAATATGTTGATACTCTCTTATTAGTTTCGGGTTCTCTCCTTCATCTTTTATCTTTGATTCAATTCCATGGATACTAGCATTTATCGTTGTATTAAGCCTGGATTAATCATCGATCATGGAAGTTTTTAATGTTGGGTACACGCCCATCCTACGCTTCCACTACGCCCAAAACCTACATAGTCTACCCAAGTTAATGGCATAAATTACACAATTTGTGTGTTCATTATACATGGTCAAACTATGTGATACTAACAACCTAGAGAATTTATGATATACATGATGTGTGTGCAGTGTACACGATTTGTACTTAATCAATTCCCTTGTTTGAGATACACGATGAGTCCTCGAAAAATTATCTGGACACACGGAATTAGAGATACACAGCATGTAGCTTGCCTGCACACATCGTGTAGTCTCTCACATGAGAATATGCTAAGTCTTTTGGTGAATTTCACAAGCATGCAGCATTTGGACCACATGGCATGTAACTGGCATACACATGTCATGTAGTCTAATTGAGTCAACATGCCGAAGCCACAGGTGTGTAACTCTGATACACAAAAACTGAGGTACATGATGTGCAGCTGGTGTACATGTTGTGTAGTCTCCCATTAAATGACAGAATTAAAAAAATGCAGCATTAAAACCTTCTTTTATTGATTATAACACCATTATATGCTTGGAAATTTAATAATGGTTTTAAATAATTTTAAATACTCAATTAATTTATTATAACAAATATGTCATTATTGGTTCTGTTGTTTATTTTATTTAAATTCTATAAATGATGGGTATCTTCAATTAAGTTTGGATAATCATTAATATGAAATGGAATTTATTGATTAATTTATTAATTAATTAATGAAATTATTTTTATCTTAATAATAAATAATGAATAAAGAAATGATTACTAACTGGTTACTTTTTTTCATATTCATTGCATGTATGGCCGATTATGAGCTCGACCAAGACCTATGTATGTGTTGGAATTTATTTAATTTGTTTTATTTTATGGGTTTTCAATTATTTAATATTAAATTAAAATGATAGATTACATGTTATCCCTCCCTTCATTATTATACAGGACCTGTGAGTCTATGGTTATTTATATAATCCCCTTTAACCAATCCTTTGGTTACCCTTACTTGCGTCTGAGTTATAAATACATGTAATTAATGGAGTATCCCAAGGTGTATGGAGGTGGTTCAAGAAAAAAGCATTATGATGCTAACTCATGTGATACACAGGTGGATAGGAGGAATGCCATAACTCATGCCAAGACTGGAAATAGTAATTAATTCCCCTAGGTAAAAGGTTAATTTAATGTATTCTCATTAAATCAATTTTTGGATAAATCTAATGATTGGTTCATTTACTTTTTTATTTATTTATATATATTCATTATTTATTTTAAGTATGTAAGAATACAATCACATAAATAAATTAATTAATATGAAAAGATATAATTTAAATAAATGGACTATACATAAACATTTTATCCATCTTTGTTAATTAATTAAGTAACATCCACTTAATATTAACAAGATATATAAAGGATAAAATAAGATAAAAATTATGCATAATAAATTAAAATCCCTCAGTTAAATATTAAGTCAAACTTAGCCTTCCATTACTTGATTAGGAATAAAATCCTTGAAACTAAGTGTTTGACCAACCCTCATTGGGATACTTACTTTAATTTGGAGTTTTTATGAAGGTTATGGGTTTACTTAACCATCTTACATCAAGAGAAGTATCTCCCACTAAAGTTAATATAACTTGGGGGAAAATGTTGAGGAAATCAAAGTCAGGATTTCATGATATGGGAGTCCACTCAACGCATCAAGGAGCTGTAATCTCATAGTTGGCAAAGAATTTCCTACTTAAATACCTTCAAGTATCTTGACTAACCCTCATTGGGGTTATGAAAAGAATCATATGGATCATTTCTTCTAGAATTACCTAGCAACTAAACATTCCAAGTTCAATGGTGGAGGCTATTGAGACTTAATAAAATAGTGGGAGAATTAATAAAATTAGATTATTATCATTTCTCATGTAATTTGTAATCAAGTAAAGTACTAATCATTGGTTCTAACTATTGTAGAAAAATAGAAAGAAAACCCATGAAAGTAGTGAAATCATTACTTAACTTAGGTTATGTCCTTACAAAAAAAATTCAGATGTGGTACAATTTTTTATGTGATACGCTATTATTATAAATTTTTTTATTATGTTTTAGAATCCCTTATTCCTATTCTTCTACCCCAAAAAGTGAGAGAAGGTGAAAAGATGACCTACCAAAGATATGTTGAGGATGATCCATATGTATGTCATATTATATTATCAATTATGTTTAGAGAGTTGATGATGCAACATAAACATGGATTCTTACACTATAATAACACATATCCCTTCTCTTGATAAATAAAAAGAAAGACTTGAAATAAATAATATTTTCAGTTTACTATATCAGTCTAAACTAGAACAAGGAAATCTAGTTGATGATCATGCTTTTAAAATGCTAGGGTATATTGATCAATTAGAGAAATTGGGATTCCACTTGGATAATAAATTATCAATTAATCTTATTTTATTATCCTTAACACCAAGATTATACTTATTTTTCAAAGCCCAAATAAAAAAAATGGATAATTCACTCAGGAAACTTTTTTTCATACTTCACCAAGAAGATAAGGACTAGTTGAAACCTATTTCTCCAC
Source organism: Viscum album (assembly GCA_963277665.1). Taxonomy (NCBI): domain Eukaryota; kingdom Viridiplantae; phylum Streptophyta; class Magnoliopsida; order Santalales; family Viscaceae; genus Viscum; species Viscum album. The sequence goes on along the minus strand of OY728157.1, from coordinate 1,840,731,520 downwards.
CCCTTATGGTGAAAATTTTTCAATACAAGGATAAATATCCTATGGATAATATACGCCCAAAATATCATGCACAACATCCTTTAAAGAGACAAAGGATTCTAGGGATGAAGAATGAACAGGAGGCTATTTTCTTCTCATGTAGAAATCTTTAACCCTGTAAAATAAATTGTAATGAATTAAAGATATAATCACTTTCATCCACTTCAGTTGTATTCATCAAGTTTCTATTCATCACTTGTATATTAAATGCAATATTCTTACAACATACATGTATTTAAATATATGAAACAATAAAGAATAGAAGGGTTATAAAGTAAAGTCAAAATGATCTAGAAATGGTGATTCCTGAGTCAACCAAGGGGAGCTTTCTACTTCTCATTTCTAAATGGATTGATTCAAGTTTGTAATTATTTTTACCAAAACATTTATCTTAGTTTCCATCTAGACACAACGATAAATTATTTCACATTTGGAATAAATTTTGTTAAGGTACTTTAAATACTAAACCATTAGCTCAGTAACTCTTGAATCACATATATCCATTGTAATGAATGATGAATATAAAATATAATACTCTTACCTAATTGTGGAAAGATAATTATTTTTCAAATAAAACTGAATGTAGTTGACTTTTTTATTCCCTTTAAAGTGTTTTAGTCTCAATTGATCTAAGGTATCAGATATACAAACAAACTACTTATCATGTTTTTATAAAGAAGCATTTATATATAAAAGTAAGTCATAAATCTTTTAAAATTTGTTAAACATGGTCATCTATTATGAATCTAAAGGTAACTTCATATACTTCATGATATTTCTTTAAGAAATTTTAGAAACACTTAGTGAAGTAAATGGGTTCACTTAGTAAAGATTGTGGAATCTATGAGTTGTCTTATTGGAGAACATTTTATCCAAGTAATCATTGATCATATATGTGGTGTAAAGGTTTTTCCCTAATAAAAATTTCCTTATTTACATCAATTTCATGAGTTTATTAAAGGGTATATCAATGATGGGTCTTATATATATTGAAAATCTTCCATTTTTCCTTCCAATACATGATTTTCAAATAGATGTGAAAAAACTAATTGTATGCAACCTATATTGTCTAAATGGATATCATATAAATTATGATATGATAAGAATCTATCAGGACAATATCATAAGTTTTTGATGAAAAAAAGTTTCTTAAAAGTTGTTCTTAGCAATAAATGGATGAAAAAACACTAAGGTGTGTCTAATTTAATGATCCTATAGCCACTAAGGATATTAATATCTAGTCAATACTGACTATAATTCCATAATGGAAGCCTATCTCTTCAAGATAGGGGGAAAAACTTAAATTCTATGGGTTAAGGCTCTGGAATCACATGGGTTGGTGTAGGAATACTGGAATCCACTGAGCTTCGTGGGAGGATTAGTTCCAGAGACACATACTGTATATAAATAAATAGCCAAATAAGTGGTTTATGTTTACCGTGGATAGTGATACATATATTATTCTTTAAGAATAATGATTCCTATAAGGAATCAATAAATGGAAATATACTAAGGTTGATAAGTAATGGATTCCATGTGTCAAGATTTTAGGATTCCATATTTTAAATGTTTCTAAGACTTGATATTGTTGGTTAATATTAAATAGAAACTATACATAGATGGTGTAAGATGTTACCAATATGGCATGATAAATTATTTAAAGGTTTAGTTTATGAAAAAACTTATTCACCACTCATCATGACTAGTATCCTTCTAAATTATACTTTTCAAAGCATATTTATTTGATGATAATATTGGGATATTTATTTTCAAGGCCACCTCATTTAGAGTAATCCTTATGGAAGATTTCTATATGATGTGACCAAAAGGATTCCCTATGGTATATGTCTACTGAGAATAACTAAAAGGGTTGGTGACATAAATAAATTTCAATAAGATATGACGAACATATAAATTCATTTATGAACAAATCATGCATAGTGATAATAGAATATTTGTTTAGGAATGAATGAGTGACATGTGTCTCAGATTTTTTAGTGGGAGTGTTATAAGTTTTCAAGATAAATATGTTGATAACATATGAAAACATTTGTTATGTCTTAAAAGTTTGTTAAGAATAAGTAATGAAATTTATCCAAGTTTAACTTAAAGTAGAAACTGCATTCTCGGAAAAAATATCTACAAAAATGGATCTATGTGTTTTATTAATCTAGTCTTAGTACATATATTGATAAGGTATCAAAAAACAAGTTGAATAAATTCAAGGCCGAATTGTTATTGGCATATAATCCTTCCATTAGAACATACATTGGAATTAGAAGTGATTATGGAGATAAAAATAATTTTACAAGCTTAAGTACTTGGAATTCATCTCATATGACATGATATGTACTTAAATTTGATATTACTAATTAAAAAAGCATAATAAGTGAATATTAAATAAATGCAACATAATTTAATAGGCTTGTAGTTAGAACTATTCTAAAGTACTTTGGAGAAGTAAAATTGTATGAGTTCCTTATGTCTGGAGAAGTCAAAATATTAGTGATCAATGGAATTGAGAATTTATCTTTATTTAGTTCAATATGATCTAGTATCACTAATAAGGCTATAGTAATATGCAATAAAAACTTATTACAGTCATTGGTTTCCATATCTACAATATCCAAGTATGTTGCGGCTTCTGATATAGCTTAAGAAGTGGTATAGCAACATCCTATTCCGATTTTGAGTTATACCAAAAAGTAAGAGGTTTTTCATCTTATGATAAACTATGACTATGGATTTAGTTAGGATGTTAGGATTCATACATGGTAACAAAGAGGTGGATACTTAGTTAAATTAATACCTAAGGGATTTTCTCAAGATAGTTAAGTTGTAGTAAATAGATCCTCTACATAGACATGTGGTTTAACCAACCCTAGCCATGGAAAAATGGTAGGCTTAGCAACTATATCCATACTCAGTAGAAGCATGTTTAACATGTGAGTACTAACCTATCGTTAGCAGTTGGATCTAGTGTAAGTAGGATTTTTTTAGAGTCAGTGGTCTAGAACCAACTTCTTTTTTACTTTAGATTAATTTTATATTCAAAGAAGTGAATATTAATATAAATATATTATCACATATTGATTGTTCTTCTACATAATATTTATGAGATAATGTCCTAGAGTATCTGTCACATTGATAAGGTCATAGAAGTTCCCCGCTATTATAAGGACCTTAAGATGCTATGGTGATATATCTTAAATATAGTTACGTGGTTGGATAACATACTATGATGTAACACATGGTATGTTGACTATCAGGTGCTAGCACTCATAAGCAAACAAAGCTTCTTCTTATGAAGTTTGCACTTGGAAATCTCCAAGGTGGGAGATTATGATAATAGAATCGCCAATAGGAATTATTCATGTTTTGGTGTCATCAGATATTCCTATATGTGAGTATGTGTAATGGTCCTTAGATTTTAATATTATCATTGATTCATTTTATGACTCGAGAACTTAGATTTACTAACCAAAAATTTCACGCAATATGTTGGTGGGAAGTAGGGTGCTTTGGGTGCATCATGATTGACATGTCATTAATGAATAAGTTGAGGAAGGATTCATCTCTTTAATCTTTATAGAAGTTTATATCTCATCCCTTTGATTGGAATAGAACCATCACATTAAATTCCATGGTCATGGTGTAATGATCTTTATTTTAGATAGTCAAATAAAGACGTATCAAGTATATAGATTGATGACACAAATGTTCAACATGCTTGATGGGATATTATGAAAAATAGATTATATTACACAGTGAGTGTTTGTATGTGATTTTCTTTATTGTGACGTTAAGTTATTTCTCTTGGGAGCCTTAACCCGTTGCTAGATAGTAATCTTAGACTTTAGAAAAGTCTGTCTAATGTCAATGAGAAAGAATCATAGAGGGCCACACACTAAGAGTTTCAGGTGATTTCGATTAAATTCTATTTGAATTTAATTAATAGAATAAATATTATTCTCAATACCAAGGAATAATTTTATTCAAGTTTTATTGATCACATAATTTAAATAAATATTTATTCGCCCGTATGTGAATAAAATATTTATTTATTAATAAAATGTTTATTCATGTATTCAATAAATACCAAGTAGTTTGAATGGACTAAGACTGCATCCAATGATAAATAATTATATACAAGATGGTAAATATTATTTATCATTTGTGAAATATGGCACGCATTGAAAAAAAATATTAATATTTTGTGGAATGGAGTTTATTAAAGGTTTTAAAATTGTTTAAGGGTCGTCATGAAATAAACAAATATTCTAACCTAAACACTACCTCTATAAATATCCCATTATGGTTATTGTGTAGAAAATTGAAACATAGATAACTATTGTGCACAAAAAATGATCTCTTAACTCATCCATCTCTATCCCTCTTAAGAACAAGAAACTCTATAGAGAGTTATTCTATATATAATAAAAATTTATCAAGAACGAATGACACAAGACATTCGATTCTCCACACTATCACCCAGAGATCATTTGGAATTTCTTAGAGATCAAAGGAACATGTGTGGATCACCACTCAAGGATTCTATCCTTAGATCCTCACAAGTAAAACAAAGGCAATTTGAAAGGTTCTTTTTTGATGATCAATATTCATCAATGAAGAAATATCTTAATCCTTGTTAATTACTTTCTTTCAATATAAATAAATTAATTATAAATTTTATGTGAAAGATCATTACTCATGGTTTAGAGAAACTCAAATATTAAAATAAATTTTAATATATTTTCCTCCACCAAATGATTCTACTACACTTGAAACCAACACTTTTGTTCATATAAATGGAGGTGGAATTCATTCTATAGAAAAACAAGAAAAATTGGGTGGATGAGTGTGACTTTTTGGGGTTCCACTTATGCTTTATTTTCTGTTTTCTCTCTTTTTTTAATCTTGGTAATGTTTTTCATTCCTCCATTCGTATTTTTTATCTTTAGAATAGAGGGTTAAATCTTATAAGTGATTAGGGATGGGAAGGAAGACCAATTCTAATGCTTGAGTCTTGGTGCTTTAATATAATTCTTTCTTTCTTGTTCATTGATTTCAATAACTCATAGCAGAATATGATTTTTAATGTGGTTGTGTTTGATTCAAATATATCTATAATTTATTTCCTTGGTATGGGATCCATAATCTCTCTCCACTTGGTTTTAAACCACATTCGTTGAATTGGTTTGGGATAAGTGGTGAAGTGTTAAGTGGTTGCTAACATGTGAGGAAGGGTTAGTGGTTATTCCTAGATTACTTGGGAATAACAAGACTCGATTGGGTGTTTCTTAAGTAAACTGGGGTAATCCAATGTTAGATTTTTTCACATTGGAAAGTGGATAGACCTAAACAAAAGTTTTTTTAGGCTAGACTCACCATCATCATTCAATTAAGGGTGAAAGGGGAATCGGTTGCAGAACCTATCAATTATTAATTAATTAGAAGAAAACTCAATAATTGGAGACTAGGATATCATTACAATTGGAAATATAACCCTAACCCAATCACTTTTTATCCCGTCATCTATTTTTAAATATTTATATCAGACTTACATATTTTCAAAATCAAAATATTCTTCTTATTAACCAACAAGTGACAAAATATATTTAGTGTACTCCACTCTGGAGATGACCTTAGTTTGACACTATTGTCACGTTAACCTATTAAATAAATAGATTTACACACCCCACAACAAATCTGGGTCAGTATGTATATTAATATTTATTTTTGTGTGTGTGTGTGAATTTGTGTATATATATATATATATTAATTTATGTGTATGTGTGGTTATGTATATGCATGTATGTGTGAATGTGCATACTTATAATTGTACATAATTTGATATATGTATATTTTTATATAATTTTTTTTAATATATATTTATATACTTATCTTAATATATATTTATTTATGGATGGATGGATGTATTTATATATCAATACTTGTATGTAAGTATGTAAGTATATGATTATATTAATTTGCATGTATAAATGTATGTATGTAGGCATACACTTAACACATACATATATGTATGTATGTAATCACTTGTTTCTTTTTATATTTTTATATATACATATATATAGTTTTGTAAATGTTTATATACTCATTAATTTTTTAATATCTTTATCTATATGCAAGTATAAAAAATTTAATTAGGATATGTAGTGTATGAAAAAAATATACTGTAAATTTCTATCGTAGGATTTGGAGTTTCATTTTGCACAGCAGGTTTACATTAATATGTATGTTTACTCATATAAAAAAATACATATATTTTTATATGCAGGTATAAAAAACTCAATTAGTATATACAACATTTACAAAAAAATCACTATATATTTTATAATGTAAATTTTACATTGTATGTATAATTATATATATATATATATTTATTTATTTATATATACATATGAATATGTGTACATATATTAGTATTGATATATGTATGTATGTATATAGTTCTGTTAATATATATTTTAAAATAAAATATCTATATATGTGCATTCATAGTGGTATGTACTTATATATTTGTATATTTGTAAGTAATTATATTAATATGTATGTATATGTACCTTTATTAATATATATGCACACATGTATGTTCATGTATACATATATTAATATATATTTATGTTCGTATGCATGTATATTTGTAAATAATTACATTGATAGGTACGTATGTAATTATATTATTATATATGTACATATGTATGTACGTGCATGCATATATGTATGTATACTCAGTAATTTTTAAATATATTTATCTATATATAAGTTTTTTAGTATATTTTATTTGTATAAAAAAATACACAGTAAGAGTTAAACAAATATACTATAAATATGCAGTGAAAATCTTTACCTGCAAATAAAAAAAATAAAGTACAAAATAACCTATCATATATGGGTCTAGAATTATTCTTCTTGATATCATGATCATATTTGTACCGATGAATTTAAATTTCGATATCATTTGAATATAATATATTAGATCAAAGTTTATTAGTGGAAAAAGTTTGGATCGTTAGTGAGGGTATTGTAATCATTATAGGAAAAATATTAAAGTGTTGGAAAATTGTGGATGACTTAGATTGTTTGCTACATGTGTCCACATACCAGGTCATCTCCAATAGATGCCACAATGACATGAAAATTCTATTTTAGGCCTAAAATTAGTGCTCCTACATACGCTAAATCTAAAGTTATCTTGGAATTCTACTATAGTGTATCACTGAATATAGTGATGCACTATAATACCACCAACACTATTCTTTATTTTTTTTTAATTATATTTCATTTATTTTTATAAAAAAAATAGTATATTTAATCAATAATAATAATATATGAATATAATATTAGTTTGGTGTAAAAAATGATTCAATACATTGATTTTTTTTACTATCCATATACCATTTTTAACCATCAAAGCCTAATTATATTTGCATTAATTATGTTTAGTGTATTGTATTAATATAACTATTTAATTAAGTTATTTTTTATTAATTTTAATCATAGGATGTATGGTTTATGTATTTATTATGATAAAATTAAATAATATGTTTTTGTTGAGTTTTTTTAAAAGTTTTTACATTTTTAAATAATAAAAAAAGGATATGATTTGAGCTATTTCAAAAAAAAGGTGTGGGAAGGTGTGAATGTTGTTCATGCTTCTCAATACTCCAAAAAAGTATAAATGGTGTTCACACTTCCTGTCCATGACCAAAGAGTCTTGAATCTCATTCATGCATATATATATATATATTGAGGAAAAGTAGAAACTCATATATTAAGAGATCGAAGATCGAGTAAAGAAAGAGAAGACAACCAACTGGGGAATAAATCTAACTAGAAATGTGAGCCATTCGAGAGGCTTTGAGTAGCTAAATTATGAGCCACCATGTTACCCTCTCTTTTGTTAAAGGAGAAGGTGTAAGCCAAAAAGCGGGGTTGAAGTGACTGGATATTCTAGATTAGAAGGCCAAAAGGATAGAGGACGGACTCCTGATTAAAGATAGCATGAATGATAGTGAGGTAATCTAATTCCAAAGGTATGGAATTCCATACTTATTCCAAAGAAAATTCCATGTAAAGAACAATTGCTTTTACTTCTATGACTGTAGGTAAGAGAGACGCCATGAGAGAAGAATGAAAATCTATGATGATTAATCCTTGAGAGTCACGAGTGATAGCATCGAAGCCTGGGATGCCTTTTTCGAAAGGGGATGCATCAAAATTAATTTTTATGGTTCCAGCAATGGTGTATTCTAAGTAAAAGGATCACCCTTATCATAGGGTTGTCAAGCATATGCTCATTGTGGTTCCACGCTGATAACCAGTGGGATACATTTTCAGCCCAAAAGGTACAAGGCTTGGAGGCCTGTTAAAAGAGGATGTTGTTTCTCCTCACCCAAATGATCTGTGCTAATATGAAATGGGAAGTCAGGTCCTCAGTGGTGATGTGTGAAGAAGATTTTTCTAGAAGAGCTGCAAGATCAGGTGTCATGTCTAGGAGGTTGTCATCATGAGGGTTTAAGGTGTGCCAAACATTCCTTGAACCAGTGCAGTGGGCAATGGTGTGAAAGGGATATTCAGACATGGACATGCGAATAGGGCATGTTGGGTTTTCAAAATTGTGGCAAGAGCTAAGTAACTCTAAATAAGGAAGGATCCCAGTGTATAATTGCCACAAAAAATAATGAACTTCATGGGGGATTCAAAGGCACCATATAGATTTCCAAAGATCCATTGCCGCCAGAGTCATAGCGTTTATAGCCAGAGCATGCCCATATTTAACAGTGTAAGTGCTAGAGTTATCCTTACTCTAGCATAAATGATTTGGACCCAAATATATAGCCATCGGGATACTAAGAATAATTTTCATATCCCTCTCATTAAATAAGGAGGAGATTTATGCAGGGCACCATCTGCATCCTTCCTCATTGAAAAGGGAGATAACCTTTACATATTTGAGATATTTAGGGGTGGGGGAATTTTCTTTGATCCCATTTTCATCGACCAGCCATGGGTCTGTCCAAATATTAAGAGAAGATATATTTCTAATTCTTCAGTAAGTTCCCCTTAGGAGGGTCACGTGTGATCCCCACAGGCTACACCAAAAGAAATAGGGGCGAGGGCTTAATTATTAATTTTTTGTTGATATAAAATATTACCAATTTATTAATAAGTAATATATTTATTAATTATCAATTTTATTATTTATTATTAATTAATATTATATTATTATGTTATTAATTAATTAATATTATAACAACTAATATTTATAAATTTTTAACTATAAATCTTTGTTAAATTTGTATTGATATAATTTATAGTGATTTATTAATATGTAATATATTTATTAATTATCAATTTTATTATTTATTATTAATTAATAATATATTATTTTTTATTAATATAATTAAAAGTATTATAGCTAATATTTATTGTATAATAATATAAACAAAATAATTTGTATTGAATTTTTTTTACTAGTTAACAATTATAATATTATTAATATATTATTTTGCATTGTTAATTAATTACTTATATAATAAATAAAATAATATTTATTAATAATATTACTAAAATTTATAGAATTAAAAATGATAACAGAATTAATATTTAATAATAAATTTAAGATGATTATTTATTATACATAATATGGATAATAATACTAAGAAGGATTAATATAAATAAAAAATAGTAATTATTATTATTACCATTGTAGTTATTAATATTAATGTTTCTTAATTGTTCAAAAATATTTGTATGGGTTTCCAATTATATAAATTTGTTGTTTTATGTAAAAAAATATAATATATCAGTAGGTTTTTAAATAATGTATAAGTAATAATTTAAAAAACATATAACATCTACCATTCTAATATATGTTGGTGTCTCGAGTGTTCCTATGTGTCATAGCCAGGTGTATATATAATGTATCCACATTGTGTCTGTCGATGTCTATGCTCTTTCATAAATAGCTCATGTGTAGCATCTCTAGCACCAACATCTACATTGTCATGTGTGACAGGTGGTGGATTTACAGTCTCTCCATTTGTACCCTGTCTTAGTTCCAAGGATATTGGCTATTGATTGGAACTCTCCCCAACATGTGAAGAATATGGTTATTATGTAGCAGATTTCTACAAATCAGAGGAAAATAAATTCTACAGTGTAAGTCAGTCGACCTCTGACTCTACAGAAAAATCTATCATGCTAACAGACTGTTTTTGTGCCAATGACTTTGGTTTTGGTTTTGATTGTGGTTGTAGTTGTGTCTCATATACAATAGGAACTAGAAGATCATTTGATTGATTATGATGAACACCCTCCTATGCCATATCTCCATCCATAATGGGGTCATCACCCCCTATAACATCTATATAAGGCTTAGCACCCTTAACATCACCTAATACATCAAAGAAAATATCATGATATATCTCATCCATAGGAAGGAGAAGCTCGGTCACTACTATATGAAAATAGGCTTTTCAAAGGAACCTCCCTCTGCTGTATTAGAGATGTGAATGATCTAGTGATACGAGCATCCTACAAAAAAATGTGTATTTAGCTAAATTTAATAAAAAAAATGTTGAACGGTGTAAGGAAGAATTATCACCAACTCGTGATAGCCTTATCCATGTCGCGTAAGATATCTCACTAGAGACATCCAGTACCAGGGCCCATAATCCAACTGATCTGATAAATGAATATATATTGTGTCATCCCCTCATAATTGGGACGTATATTGTTTGTTTGAAATCTCGATATATCATGCATATTGCCTCCAGTCAAAGTCTCACTTTCATATGATCTTTAGGGAATTAAGTAAAGGTAACTGACTGAGTGATGTAGGAATAGGGTAATAGAAGCTGAACTTCCTCATAACTTTATTAGCATGATGTCACTCAACAGTATGAAAATGAATCATAGGTATGATGCATGATCCAACAGTAAGCACCTTCGTACAACAAGGTGGGAGGATCTTGATGGTATCCTCAATATATGGCATCCACGAAACCTGAAATATCAAAAAAAATGAATAATAAATTAATAAATGAAGACATGTACTGCACACAATAATAATTTAACTGTATAATTAATAATCACATACATTATCTGGTCAAAGACTATCTAATATAAGTCTGTAAGTATGGAAATCATGTCTGGTTGTATCTGAATATCGATGTGTCTGACTCCACCTATAGATAAAATTTTAATACTTATATTTCATAATAGAAACTTATACGTTTTATTTTCACATAAGAATGAAGAAAAAACATATCATCATCAATACGGGGACTCCCGAAAACTATCGGTTGATAGTAGTGCGTGATCATGTGGAGCTAACCAAGGGATGTACTCCCATATCCACATTTGAATAAGAATAATACAACATGTAATATGCATCTTATCGATTCAACATGTACTGCATAATGTTCATTATATATATTCAAGGCATGAAAACCTCCAACTATACCTCTATGTTTGGTCCAAATCATCCAGTAATGGTAAATACATCAAATGGATAAATATAGTTGAATGTTCAATGAAGATTGTGCCACCAATAAGTATCAAAATATATGCATGTGAAAATATCAGCATGATTATCTTGTCGGCATCATTAGCTAGATGAGTGAAATGTTTGTTTATCAATGGCATGTGTAATCAGATCCTGATGATGGGCATTCCATCATCCAGAACCTCAATTCCTAGTATTCTTTGAACAAGATCAAACCAATTTGTATCATCTCTATCCATCACATTTGCACCATCTTTGGGGAGGCCCAATATAATGGACACATCCTCAAGCGTAATAGTCATCACTCCCTATGCAAAATGAAATGTGTATTGTTGGTCATAGTAGAGTACTCAAGAGTTGGGTGAATTGAGTATCTATAAAAATTTATGTTTGAAAAGTTTTCTTAAAAGGTTACCCAATAAAAATAAATACAGCCCAGTTAATCAAGGTAGTACGGTTATGAAAGTTTGACTATTCAAATAACCTCTTATAAAATTGATTAATTCTCAGTAATCTCAATATCATTTATTGATATTACTTTTGAAGCTATTCTAATAAGGAAAAACAATTATAACTTATGTCCAATATTAACTATCAAAGTAAATCTAGTGATTTCTGAATTATACAGTAAAATAGAGAAAACTAAATTAAACAACACAACAGATATAAAATAAGCAGTTCAGTCTCAAGACAATACCTAATCCACTCCATTTGGTGATCACCTGCCACCAAGAAATTTATATTAATAAACTTGATCCACACCCTGGATCGGGGTAAACAACAGTGCACAGGACTGTCCAGGTCACACAAAATATTTCATAGTTATTCATGGGTATAAAATACCAGGTCACACAGGGACCTCTTCCACACTTATCTGTGGGAGTAAACAAGTGTAAAAAGATATGAGAGAAAGGATATCTTATATCCTTTAGTTTAGTGCTAGAGACAATGTGTGTTTTAATACAGACACACACACACTTCTCGAAAGATAAAAAAATGCACAACAGTGCAATGATGATGAGATAAGGTAATAAGTGCTCTAAGTGTTATTCTATGCAACTCTGGACTTCTAGGATAAAGCAGATGAAAGTATTGAGTCCTTTTGCAAGAAACAGAGTATTTCAAGTCTGGTGCTCTAGTTTCCAGTTAGATCTGGCTTGTGTTCTTCATGGAGTTTTTATTGTGAAGATGTTCTTGGATCTAATCTATGGTATCCCAGCTTTAGGATTTGTGAATGCTTTGTGTGTTCTTCAGATGTATCTTGTTGCATGTGTTGGTTCTTTTCTCAAGAATGCTTGTGCTTTTTCTTCTCTACCACCTACTTGTTTCAATGCCATGATTTTCTTTTTATTCTTGGAGTGCATGTGTTGAAGTTGACATGATGAATGTATTTTTCACCTCGTACCTTGTACTGTCAGGTGAAATGTCTATAAAGAAATATTAATTATGTCAGTACATTTAAAAGACTCAAATATGACTGTTAGAAATTAAATTGAAAATTAAAAAACAGATTAAAGAACGGTGTCACAGTTTGTATAGAAATGATGTCACTTGGAAATGGTGTCACCACAAAATGGTATCACCACGAAACGGTGTCTTCTTCTTTGCCTTTGATAGGTGAGATAGTTATGATGACATAGTTTTATAGAGATCAAGAATCGGTAGCACAGATGCGGTGTTAGGATCATGGTGTTTGGTCCTTTGCCACACTTTAAACGGTGTCTTAGCAAGGAACCAGTGTCACAGACTTTAACAAATCTGAAACTGGTTACGGTGTCTGGTCACGGTGTCTAGGTCACGATGTTTGGTCATAGTGTCTGGTCATGGTATCTGGTCACGGTGTCTGGGTCACAACGTCTGGTTCATCGTGTCTGGGTCACCGTGTCTGAGTCACCGTTTCTGGTCACGGTGTCTGGTCACGGTGTCTGGGTCCTTTGCCAAAAACCAGAACCAGTGGCAGACTCACAATTTCTCAGACTTATCCAAATATCTGTATATAGACTTAAGAATTAATATTCAAATAATGAATTAGACTTAATCATTCATAAAAGAAATTCATTATAAAACAAATTAAATATATTTTATAAAAATTAGTTATGATTTATAGTAATCAATATCTTGAGAGAATTTATTTGAAGCATAAAGAAACCAAGCACATCTACACATGATATGAGATAGATTAAAAAGGAGTAACAATTTGTGATCATTAAAACATGATGAAAACATGAGGAGTCTAACATGTATGTCTTTGACCTCCATCTCTCTACGCATGCGAAAATGAGATGATTATTGATGAATGTGAAGTCGCATATCATTACAATGTAGAACCCAACATGGTGAAGATGGGGGATGATGGCAGGAGGTGGCGCAACATGCTAGAAATGATGAGATCTCTATACACTCAAATCAGGAATTAGACATCCCCCTATGACCGATCATGAAATATATATATCCTAGAATGTGATTAATATAGGGTTTTTCATCTTTACATTTGATATCATAATTACTTTTTATAGTTAATTCAAGGAAATTTTTAAAATGTTTTTTAAAAAACTATAAGAAGAAAAATGAGGTAGATAATCAATATTTATAATTAAACATCATGATGAAAAATGAGGTAAACAAATATTCATGACTAATGTTATAGGTTTAGTCTATCAATTTCTTATTTTAATGATCTCCAATCATGTTTAATTTATTTCTAAATAATTCTATGTATACCAACCATGATGAAAATACCACATAGTACAAGTGATTGCATGATATATTCAACTAAATGTATGATTTCAAAGACATATTTAAAGAAAAATCATTTAGAGGATGAACCTATTGTTATTCATTTTCATTGTGTGTTTAATTTCTTAATAGTTTAAATATCACAAAATTATTTTTGATTGAAACCAGACTTGAAACAAATAATAGATGAACAATCCAGAAATGAATCAAGTCAGAAATAAAAGGATCCATTAATGAAAAAGTATGTATATGGAAAAAAATGTACACATTCATAATAAAATACACAAACTCAATCAAGGATGATGTGAAGTGGAGCCTTTTCCTTCCACTTGGGTAAATATTTTATGAGTATTCTGTTCTATGTGAAAAATGTTGCATCATAGTCTCACTCCCCTTTGTTGAGGACAATCCATCTCATTTCTGATATGAGTAGACTTAGTTCATCCTCAAGGGAAAAACCTTGTAATATCAGGCACCACAATCATCTGATGAGTGGTCAAGTTAAATGTATGAAATATTAAAAAAATATTTTTGATTCAAACCAAAAATGAAATAATCCATAAATAAAAAAATCTATAAATAAAAGAATCCATAAATGAAAAATCCATAATACGAAACCTGGTAATATCAGGGACTACAGTTGGTTGATCACTAGGCAAGGTAATAGTATGAAAGTCACCAACATGCATCTAAGGTGCACTGTAACTGTCAACCAGAGTGCTTATGTGATACACTAAGTCAATATAGGGATCCAATTATATGTCCAACGATGCACAAGAAATAAAAGCATATGCACAGGGATATCTTAATACCTGGAAATAACCACAATCACAGTACATGTTTTCCAATATGATCATCATCACTCAACCACTATTACCTGTGAGAAGGTTGTGGAACTCTATTACCTAAAATGAGCTCCCTAACTGATAAAATGTTTGAACATACAATGATTATGTGTCTTGCAGTATCTGATTAATGTATATTTGGAAATTCTAACCAAAACACATTCCATTTTGCATCCTCTGATAGGCCTGTTGGGACCATTCAACAAAGTACTTCACACATCTATAAAACATATCATGTATTAAACCTATGATTATTAATTTATACACACCCTTTAAGACCCCATTTATGCACTCCACAATATTATAAGTCATATGGACATATCTCTTTCCACCATCATATGTTAATGATCATTTGTCCTTTGAAATTTGCATCATATAATCATACACATCTTGATTAGTCCTTCGAATTTCTTCAAGTTGTTGATCAAAATTTCTTTATTGTGGATCATATGTTGAAACCATAAGAGAATAATTTCTTTAAAATGATATTAATTTTTTTTTCAGAAAATATATGTTAAAAAAACATACCAAACTTTATGATCACCTTCTTTGTTACCTCATCTCTAAAATGCTTATGTGCATTACTAGAAATATGTATAATGTAATTTTGATGATAAACATTCAGTTATCACTATGAAAATCCATCACTATTAATGGCCCCTATAATCACTTGGTGGTGATCAGATGTTAGACACACTCCCTAACTTTGTGTGACATGAATGCGTATACAGGACAAAAACCAACTCTAGGAATCAAAATTCTCTTTTTAAAAAATGAAAAATGAAATTGGTAAAGGATCATGATTACCAACCTATGTGGAAGCAATAAGTAAAAAACCTATATACTTACCATAAAGAAAGTTTCATCAACTTGAATAGATTTTTTACAATACAGAAAAGCAAAAATACATGGCCTGAATGTTCAAAACATCCTATAGAACTTCACCTTTGTTTGATTATCTCGGTGATCTAGGGAGACATACTCAACAGTATATAAATGATAAATAACCTGATTTTTAGAGGCAATAACCCCATAAGATGTGAAGACACTGCATATGATTCATCCCAATCACTATAAACTTTCACAATTTCCTTTTTTTTGAATTCCAAGATTTGTCATAGGATATTAAATATTTAAACAATTGTTGTATTAGTTCCTATACAAGGGACACATGAACATCTAGAAATGTTCATATCATCTCTATAATAATAGTAGATATAAACTATACATCAAATGAATATTGATCCTATGACAAACTTAGATATACACAAGTGTGTGGGCCTTCCAATTTGGTTATCTTCCAACATACAAAAAAACTATCATATATTGCCCACATTTCAAATTTAAATTCTAGCCCATATTTGTCACATCGAATTAGATATTTTTCCTTTTTGACTCATCAACCACATATGAAAATTTTCACTCTATATGGTATTGTTTTAGCACATTTTTTAAGGCAGTTTTACTTTCAAAATCCAGCCCAACATATATGGTGTTATCAATCAATGAAGATCTATTTCCTATAATGAAAGGGAATTCAGTGGATGGTGTAATGATATCCCAATCAAAATGTTGTGCACGTGGTATTCCTTTGACTAAGGAAGTCAATAATGTAGGATGATTTACACTAGCTGGTTGCTTCATGTCTATTAAAGGAACCTCATAAGGTTCATTTCCCGCATCATACTCACCTAAATTATCTCCTCATGCATCACCAAATACCTCATCATCAGATAAAGTGGAATCCATTAAATCGTGAGTATAGACGAGGATGTCCCCTTCAGTTATTTCCAAATTCTGATCATCTTCTTCATAATTTTTTTCTTTTACCGGAGTCATATGAGAAGATAATGAATGAGAGTTTTGTGAAGGTATGAATTCAATAGAGATCGTGTAACATGGTTTTGTATTAGTAGGTTTCACCTAAAAAATATCATTAATAACCACATATAATTCCATTGGACCATTATTATACTGTTTCTTGAACAAAAATAATGAATTTATCCAATCCTCATCATTGTCTAGAGGATACTTAGTGTTCCATATATGTTTATGATATTGAAGATGTCGATATGTAATTGAAATAATTGATTGATTAGCCCTCAGTTTTAACCAACTATGAATCATCCTACAAACTTCATCCAATGTCACACATTCATGAATATTTTTCACTCTTGTAGGTGAAAAACTATAACTAAAACCCTGATCAGTATAAATTACCTCACCATTGTAGTATATTGATGTAGGCATGATTACTAAGAAAAAATAATTAATAAAATGCTATATACCACATCATCAAGTGTTGAAAATGTTTTAATTGGTTATGATTAAATAATTGTGACTTGATCTTGAGACTTTTTCTATGGATTGGTTTATCATTTTTTGATAAACAAACCAAAACCTAGGGGGGAACTCTTGGAGCCTCTATCATCTCAGATTTCAAAACCATCAATCTCCTTTCATGGATGGTTTAAAAATCCAGCTTAAACAACAACACTTCTTATCGAAGGCCCTTTTATTACAATGTTACTCACATGAAAGTGAGGGGGTCTAGGGGTTTGAGATACGTAACATTTTTTATGCGGGCATGCAAGTCCTTATATACTTGGAGAGAGGGATGACACGTAGGTCATCAACAAGGAAAAAATGCAATTATTACAAATTATATTACCACAAAAAAATACAGCATGCAATTTCAATCATACATTGGTTGGTTATCTCAAGATCATCCAATTATTTCAAATTAAATAATCGGATATAAAAAATACAACATGTAATTTCAATCATACATTAGATGGTTATCTCAAGATCAACCATCATATAAGATTGCTAACATGTTTGTTTGGGATAGTTATTATGTTCTACATATTGTAACTTTACCTATAACTATATCTAATAAATAATATATATATATATACACACACACATCTATTTATATTCATACTTTTAGGAAGATTTTTCACTCTTATAGGTGACATATATAGCCAAAACCCTAATCGATATAAATAACCTCACTGTTGAAGTATATTTACACATATATGATTACTTAGAAAGAAAATTTAATAAAAGGTTATATATATTTATACAACATCATCAAATGTTTAACATGTTTTAATTAGTTATGATTAAATGACAATGACTTGATCATGATACTTTTTATATGGATTGGTTTATCATTATTTGATAAACCAACCAAAACCTGGGGGGAATCCTGGAGCCTCTATTATTGTAGTTTTCGGCAATCATCAGTCTCCTTTCAAACAATAACACCTCTTCTCAAACACATTTTTATTACAATGTTACTCACATGCAAATGAGAGGGTCTAGGGGTTTAGGATACATAATAATTTTACATGGACAAGCATGTCCTTACATAATTAGAAAAATGGATGACACGCAATCCATCAATGAGGAAAATAAAATGCAATTATTACAAATTGTATAACCACATACACAAAAAATGACATGAAATTTCAATCATACATTGATTGGTCATCTTGAGACCAGTCACCACACATTACTCTTAACATGTTTTTTAGGATGCTTATTATTTAATACATATTATAAGTTTACCTATAATGATATCTAATGTATAATAAATATCTATATATGTATCCACATATTCATATTACCAGCTTTTCCAAATTTAAACTTTTCAATGTGTATATATATATATAAATATATTCACTTTATTTACCTATGTGTATCGAATATTAGAATTTAAATTCATTTTACTTTAGATATAGTATACAATAATATATAAATATAAATATATTCAAATAATACTACATATATATATATATTTAAATATATTCAACTTTATTTATTAATATTTTAAAATATAATTACATATACTTTTGTAAGCAATTATAGTTTCCTAAATATAAATACTATTAGTTTATACATAAATACTGAAAATATTATTAATAATAAATTTTATTAAATTTAATTAATAAATGTAATATAATTTACACTTACATAACCATTAGAATATTTTAAGCTTGTGTTACTTTCAATTTTATAAAATTTCATATGTATATATAATTTTTTTTGAAGTATTTATACTTTTCAAAATTGAAATAATTATATTTTATACATTATTACTTGGAATAATAATTATTTATTATTAATATAATTAAAAATTATTATTCATGGTAAAAAAAATTTGTACCGTTAACAAAAATAATATATATATACATATATATTTAAATAAATTTAAATATCATACTTAATATAACTAGTATTTTTTATAAATAATTATTCATAATATAATTTTTATAAAATATTTCATTAGATTCACTTTATTTAGCCAGATTCACTTTTTTATAAAAACAATATATATATATATACATATATATTTAAATAAATTTAAATATCATACTTAATATAACTAGTATTTTTTATAAATAATTATACATAATATAATTTTATAAATAATTATTTACCTATGTGTAGACTTGAGTCATCCTTGAGGGCACAACCTGGTAATATCAGGCACCACAGTCGTTTGATGAGTGGCAAGTTAAATGTCACAACCCCATCCCACCAAAGATGCCCCTTCTGAGCTGGCAATGGTGAAAGAGAGATAATGACCCCCGAGTCCCGCCTCTAGTAGGCCCTGGAGTGGCGACTAGTACCAAGGGTATGAGTTTTCACAAATATGGGAGGCATTACCCTTTTTATTATTTAAGATCGGGAAATAGGATGAGTCAAACACTAGAAGGGAAAGGAACAAGTAAATGAAAATAAACCCAAACCAATCCCACATGCATGTTTAAACAATTCTGAAACAAAGTGAAAGTACAAGAAAACTCAAAAGTGCAATACCAAAAGAAACAAGAGTACAACAACTACAACAACTCCAACTGTCCCGACTAGTAGGGTCTCGCACGGCCTTGGTAGTCCTCCTGGAAACCTGAAAGTAAATATAGGTTGATCATACAAGTATACTCAGTAAGGAAACCTAAAGCTCTCATGCACAGGTGGGGAGACATCCTAATGTCCCGTGAGAACAATAGAAGAACCAAAACCTAGCAAGGAATTCTATCCACCCAACCTCACCAGCCACGCTCACCAAAAACACAAAACAACAGGTAGTAGTATATAAGAACATGAGTATTGGGTACCCCACACCATTTCCCCCTACTAGTTAGCTGCTCTTCCTAACGGCGAACATCCTGGCGCTACCACACTCTTCCTGCCTGCACACACCTGGGCCTCAAAAGTCAAACATCCCGCCCGCACACACCTAGGCCTCACAAACCACATATCCCGCCCGCACACACCTGTGCCTCAAAAACCACATATCCTGCCCACACACACTTGGGCCTCACAAACCACATATCCCGCGCACGCACACCTGGACCTCACAACCCACATATCCTGCCCGCACACACCTGGGCCTCACAAACCACATATCCCGCCCGCACACACCTGGGCCTCACAAACCACATATCCTGCCCACACACACCTGGGCCTCACAAACCACATATCACATCCCCGCCCGAACACACCTCGGCCTCATCCCGAATATTCTTGGGAACAATAAACCTGCCTGAAGGGTCTTGGGCTAAAATCACACCAATCGAAACCTACCCGAAGAGTCTTAGGTGTAAGGTCGCCTCAAGCCATCACAGCCTATGGAAGGAGCAGGAAGGAGCTAGTAACTAAGGGGGAAACACCCTCTCCCATGAAATGGGAGTGTTCGGCACTAGGTGCTCAACATGGGTGGGGTGCGACAAAACACAAAGATACAGATATATATATGTATACCAAACACACAGCCCGACTTATGGCCTCTAAACAGAGAAACTGAGCACGTGCCTCAGCACTTCTACTACGAAGCATGCATAAAACAAACAATCCCAACCACATTTAGGTTTCATGTTTCAACAGTATTAGTTTATTAGTTCCTTAACTACTTGGGCAATTATCAAACCAGATCAAGGGTTTCATAGAAAAACCCTGCCAACCACAAATCAAGTTAGATAGAATACAAGCAACACAAAACCAACCTTTTTATCATAAATCAAACCCCATTGATTTTTCCTGCATTTAATTCATTATTGTTCCCCACAGTTCATTTAACAACTTTCCATTTTCTTTTAAAAACACAACCCATTACTGTAGCCCTGCTACCACTATAACCACATCTCCACAACCATATCACAAAACAAGGCTAGTGCCACATCATTGTACCCTTTAATATCATTTACCGCAGCTCTGCTACCCATCCTATTCGTAATAACCCAGGATTCACCCCCCACCCCCTTCTCACACACCACGTAACCAAACCAACACCCACATGTTCATTATTCCATTTTGTTCAACTGGGGTGATCACACAAGGGTTCCAGATATTCATTTAATCAGCCAACTTTACGTGATTAACCAATTTTCATATTCCACAAAGTTTCCATAAAATGGTCTAGAAAGATAGGGAAACATTTAATTGTGCAAGCAAAGTCCCCCAACGACCATGATTTTCAGTAGGCATAAGCCTATTCAATTCACAATATAACAATATGATAAACAATGATAAATATAACAACTTCCTCATCCCTATTCTTTAAGCTAGTTATTATCTTCATTAAACTGGTTCAACTATGTATCGTGAAATCAAGAGGAAACCCATCCCTCATTATGCACAAATTAGAGAGACGAAGGTAAAATCCCTACCTCAAAGGTTTTTTAAGAAACCATGACGGTCGAAGAATGCTCAAGAAACCGGGTCGATTCTCTACGAATCGTTTTTAGATATCCTCTCCTAACACAACCAAGACCAAATCTCTTCATATTCGACATTTTCACGCTTAGATCCACCCATAACGGGCATAGATCTAAGAAACCGAGAGAGGAGGAGGAGTATATCTAAGCAGATCTAGGAAAACAAGCAAGAACGATCACATACCTCAAGGAACCGGCTTCGATTCGCCAATAAAAGCCTCTGGATCGCCTCCAAAAATCTTGGGAGAGGTTCTTCTACCTCCAAGGAAGAGTAATCCTGAGTTATGGCCGCTTAGGGGCTTAAACGAACCATTTAGAGGCAAAAGAGTTCAGATCCACAATTTTAGGATCTAACTTTAAGTGTCTGCACGATTAGTCCGCACGGTTTAGCAAACCATGTGCTAACCGTGCGTTAGCTTCTGCCTCGCCAAACACTCCTCACACGGTTAGTATGCACGGTTATCCAAACCGTGTGCTAACCATGTGTTAGCCACTTCCTCCAACACCAACCTTGCACGGTTTCGCCGCACGGTTTAGCCAAACCGTGCACTAACCGTGCGAAAGCTATTGACCTTTAGCTTTCCTTAAAGGTCCACCCAAACGCACCCCCAAGTCACCTTTACCTCTTGGCACACCTCCAACGCCAAATTTCACAAAGGAATGGACTGAAGAGGTCTGGTCCATTACATCAGATACCTTTTAAAACATTCTCATCCCCGAGAATTCAAAACCAACCCAGAGGAACCCAACAAGATACCTCTTAGGGCTCTCGTTATAACAGGAACCCAACCAACAACCCTAATCATAGGTGTTAGGAATTCCTTCTTCTATGTCGAGATATTATCCGCTTTAGGCGGCACTGAATCACCTGCACGGGTTTAATCACATCCGCATTAATGTGTCTTGATTAAGAATTGGGTCTTCCCACTTCCATATATTAGGATTTTTCCAAATTACACTGCCCCCAACACCGTACAACCAACGCACTTCCCGAACACATGGCTTGGGGAATCCCTTCTCACATGTTGAGATATTATCCACTTTAGGCAGCACTGACTCGCCCGCACGGGTTCAATCGCATCTGCATTAATGCGTCTTGATTAAGGATCAGTTTTTTCCCTTTCCCCACACATCCGGACATGTTACACACTTCCATAGAACAAGGAAACAAAATGTCTCACAACCGACAAGACAAGCATTTCATATATCAAAGGTACAGAGTATAACATCAAAACAAAGCTCAAAAGAACAAAGTAAAACACAAGTCAAAATAACTCCGGGTACTGAGCGTGCATCTGAGCCACCCGCTCCCAAGTGCTCTCCTTGAGGCCGCCATGCCTCCACAACACAGGAACCAAGGCGATGGTTCATCCATGGAGCACCTTCTCTTCACGATCCTCAATTCTGACTGGTCGTTCCTCGAAGGTCGCATCGTCTCCCATATCTAGCTCTCCCCAGTCGATAATGTGAGAGTCATCGTGTAAGTACCGACAAAGCTGGGAGACGTGGAAGACGTCATGAACCTTCTCCAACTGAGGTGGCAGGGCCAGCTGATA
The DNA here is from genome assembly GCA_963277665.1 of Viscum album. Classification (NCBI taxonomy): domain Eukaryota; kingdom Viridiplantae; phylum Streptophyta; class Magnoliopsida; order Santalales; family Viscaceae; genus Viscum; species Viscum album. The sequence continues at coordinate 1,840,708,086 of OY728157.1, read as the reverse complement.
TGCCACCTTGCTGACTCACCTCAACACCTCAAAAGGTCCAATGAACCTAGGGGAGAGCTTACTCCCCTTCCCAAACCTCTGTTGCCCCCGTCGAGGGGAAACCTTCAAGAACACATGGTCTCCCACCTCGAACTCCAAGGGCCTCCTCCAATGATCAGCATAAGACTTCTGTTGGTCCTGATCCACTTTCATCCTCTCACGGATAAGCTGAACTTTCTCTATGGTGCTCTGTACTACCTCTGGCCCAAGAGCACCTGTCTCACCAACCTCTGCCCAGCAAATGGGTGAACGACATGGTCTTCCATAAAAAGCCTCAAACAGTTTCATGCCAATAGTAGAGTGGAAGTTGTTGTTGTAGGCAAACTCTACTAAAGGAAAGTGTCGCACCCATGATCCTCCGAAATCCAGAACGCATGCTCGCAGCATGTCCTCCAACGTCTGGATAGTTCGCTCTGTCTGCCCATCGGTCTGGGGGTGGAAAGCAGTGCTAAGGCATAGCTGGGTGCCAAAAGCATGTTGTAACCCCCTCCAGAATCATGAGCTAAACTGGGTATCCTGATCTGAGATGATAGTCTTCGGAACTCCATGCAAACTCACCAACTCGTCTACGTACCTCTTATGCTAAGGTACTCACCGAGCCCGACTCCTTAATTGCTAAGAAGTGAGCTGATTTCGTCAGTCGATCCACCACTACTCAGATAGCATCATAACCACCCTGAGCTCTGGGTAGTCTTATGACGAAGTCCATTGAGATTTCATCCCACTTCCACTCGGGGACATCTAAAGGATGCAACAAACCATTAGGAACACGGTGTTCAGCCTTTACTTGCTGACACACTAGGCACTTAGCCACAAACTCCGCCACTGCCCGTTTCACCCCGGGCCACCAAAACTGTTCCCTCAGGCCTCGGTACATTTTCAAAACTCCTAGATATACCACCAAGGCTGAGCCATGGAACTCACAGAGAACTCCCTCACGCATCACCTCTAGAACAAACAACCTTCCATGAAAAAGCATCTGATGTCGGCTGTCCTCTGACCATCATTATGGAGCATTTCCTTGATCGATATGATCTCGCATTACTTCCACCTCAAAGTCTCCCCACTGAGACTCTTCCACCTGCTGCAACAAGGAAGACTGCACCGTCATCTGAAACAAACAGCCTCTAACACCCTCTACCCTTGCATCCAAGTGCAAGGCAGCCAACTCTCCCATCGCTTTCCAAGCATCAGCGGATTCCTGAACCACTTACTTATGTGACTTACTGCTCAGGGAATCAGCCACAACGTTTCCCTTACCTTCATTGTAAGAGATCTCGAAGTCATAGTCTTAGATAAACTCAACCCATCTCCATTGTCGTAAGTTCAGGTCACACTAGAAGAATATATAACGTAAGCTCTTATGATCTGAGAAGACCACAAAGTGTTCCCCAAAGAGGTAATATCGCCACAACTTCAGTGCAAACACTACTGCTACAAGATCTAGGTCATGGGTGGCATAGTTACGCTCGTGAGGGCGCAACTGCCTAGACTCATAACAGATCACACCCTTCTTCTGCATCAGTACACACCCCAAACCAAGGCCAAAAGTATCAAAAAACACCTCATACAACAACCCTTCCTCTGGAAATCTGAGTACTAGAGCGCTGACCAACTTCTCCTTCAGGTAGTAGAGAGATTTCTGGCACTGCTCACTCTATAGGAAGACCTGGTCCTTCCTAGTCAAAGCTGTCAATGGAGTAGCAACTCAAGAGAAGTCTGAAACGAACCTCCGATAATAACCTTCCAATCCCAGGAAACTACGAACTTCTGCCACGCTCTTGGGTGCCACCCAAGAAACAATTACCTCCACCTTCGATGAGTCCACTGACACTCTATGCTGAGACACCACATGCCCAAGGAAGTGTACTTCTTGCATCAATAACTTATACTTAGACAATTTCCCATAAAGCTGGTGGTGTCGAAGGACTTCCAAGACTCCCCTAAGATGCTCGACGTGCTCCTCCTCTGATCTTGAGTAGATCAGGATGTCATCGATAAACACAATGATGAACCGGTCTAGAAACTCTCGAAAGACAAGGTTTATAAGTCCCATGAACATAGCTTGTGCATTCGTAACTCCAAACGGCATCACTACGAACTCGAAGTGCTCATACCTTCACCCGAAAGTCGTCTTCAAGATGTCATTGTCCCTTACCCTCGGCTGATGATATCCAGATCGTAGATCAATCTTAGAAAACCAACCTGATCCCCTCAGCTGGTCGAAGAGATCATCTATCCTTAGAAGGGGGTAACGGTTCTTGATCGTTACCTGATTCAACCTTCGGTATTCTATGCATAGCCTGAGACCACCATCTGCCTTCTTCACGAACAAAACTGAAGCACCCCATGGCGACACGCTGGGTCGAACAAAACCCTTCTCCATCAGATCGTCAATCTGAATATGCAACTCCCGCAACTCCGAAGGTGTCATCTGATAAGGGGCCATCGAAATCGGATGGGAACCAGGTTGTAAGTCTATCCCGAACTCAATGTCATTCCGGGGGGTTAGAGTCACAACCTCCTCGGGAAAAACATCGAGGAACTCTCCAACAACCTCTGGTACATCCATCATCTTTGTATCAGCGGAAACCACTGATAACCCACTAACAAGGAAAGGGGAGGCTTTACATGCTGACTTCCCACCTGATAGCTCCTCTCACCAACGAAAACTACATGATTCCCATCCATGTCGGAGAACATGACTCTTCTTCGGAAGCAATCAATAACGGCACTAACAGAAAACAACCAGTCAATACCTAGGATGACATCGTATGGATGCATCTATAGCAAAAGGAGATCCCCACTAGATTGATGCAGTCCCAACATCAGCTCACATCCCCGGCAAACACAAGATACGCTGGTTTGACCTCCAACTGATGTACTTAGCACCAAGGGTACAAAAAGTCTCTCTACGTCTAGACCCCAAGGCATGGGCTAGACTGGGTGCAACAAAGGAGTGGGAAGCTCCCGAATTGAACAAAGCATAAACGAGAGTGCTGAAAAAACAAATCGTACCTCGCACCACCTCTGGTCCTGACGGAGCTGCCAACTCTGCTGCGTGCAACTGTCCATGCCTAGCTCCTCTGCCTCTCTGATGTAGACCACCTCCCCAACCATGCCCTAGTAAAGGTCTCTGAGGAGCACCCTAAGGTCAGCCTCCTCCTGAAAAGTCTGCCCTCGGAGGAGCAGGGTCCTGCTGCTGCTGGAAGGGCCTTGCCAGCAACCGGTGCTGCTGAGGCGGGCACTGAACCTTACCACCTCCATCGTACTGAGTTCGGGTCGGGCACCGACTCTGAATGTTCCCAAAAGCTTCGAAAGAGTAACACTTAGGTCCTGGGCTCGTGAAAAAGGGACGAGGACCCGAAGATCTGAACTGGAACTGCTGGGGCCTGCTCCCTACTGGCCTGAAACTGGAAGGTCATGTCGCAGGAGACCTGCTGCTGACTGCCTTCCCCTTAGACGAACCCGGCTAGGTCCCCTCTCGTGGTGCGCCTCCCTGTGAGTGCATCATATCTACAACCTATGCCTTCTTTTGTACTGCCAAGTACGTCGGAAGGGTGAAGGGGGTGACAACATACTGGAGCGAAGGACGAAGCGCCTCCTCCAAACATCTCGCTCAAGACTCTTCATCCGGAAAGAGATCCAGAGCAAAGCGTAGGAGACCCTTGAATTTTATCCCCAATTCTCGTACTGTCATACTCCCCTGCTGGAGGGAGAGTAACTCCTTCCGCTTCTCTGCCTTGATCATAGAAGAAAGGAATTACTCTCAGAACTCCTTCTCAAAGTCAGCCCACGGAACCTCTGCCTCTGACTTCTCCCCGAGGTAGAGCGTTCACCACTGACGCGCCGCACCTCTCAGCTGACTGACTGCTAGGGGAACCCATTACACCCTCGGAGCACGGATCAAAGTAAAAGCGATCCCTAGCTCCTCAAGCCACCCCTCTGTCTCTATATCTGAAGTACTACCCTCGTACTTCTTGAGGGTTTGTTGCTGGAAAGAATGGAGAGTCTTTTGCCACTGATCATCTTCCTCCTCTCGGTCAATCGTCAACTGATCGACTACCTGAATCTGTTGGGCCTCGACTGTCTGAGTCACCTGAGGATAACGTCCAGGTGCCATAGTTGTATGGTAAACAAAGATCACCTAAGCCCAAGTAGTAAGGAAATTTCTCAAGGTTTCATTTTATCACTTTATTACAATTTTCTTTCCCAGAACATCCAAATCAAGTAAAACACAAACATGATGATGCATGTACCTTCCCTAGGGTCTCTACCCTGTAATCAATGTAGTCTCACTTGGTCGTTCGGTAGGCTCAAATTCCTTGCATCGGATCACGGGGGGGCCTAAAATCCCATGTCCTAGCTGGTCTTCCCTGGCCTACGTCACGCACCAAGATCACCTAACACTGTTGCCCTACCATCTCATGCAATCCTCATTGTGCCTAACTCCATACTCCATACTATCTCTCAACCATCCCTCTGATACCATTATGTCATGACCCCCTCCCACCAAAGATTTCCCTTCTGAGCTGGCAATGGTGAAAGGGAGATAATGACCCCTGAGTCCCGCCTCCAGTAGGCCCCAGAGTGGCGACTAGCACCAAGGGTATGAGTTTTCACAAATATGGTAGGCATTACCTTTTTTATTATTTAAGATCAGGAAATAAGATGAGTCAAACACTAGAAGGGAAAGGAACAAGTAAATGAAAATAAACCCAAACCAATCCCACATGCATGTTTAAACAATTCTGAAACAAAGTGCAAGTACAAGAAAACTCAAAAGTGCAATACCAAAAGAAACAAGAGTACAACAACTGCAACAACTCCAACTATCCCAACTAGTAGGGTCCCACATGGAACTGGTAGTCCTCCTGGAAACCTGAAAGTAAACGTAGGGTGAGCATACAAGTATACTCAGTAAGGAAACCTAAAGCTCTCGTGCACAGGTGGGGAGACATCCTAATGTCCCGTGAGAACAACAGAAGAACCAAAACCTAACAAGGAATTCTATCCACCCAACCTCACCATCCACGCTCACCAAAAACACAAAACAACGGGTAGTATTATATAAGAACAAGAGTATTGGGTACCCCACACCATTCCCCCTACTAGTTAGCTGCTCTTCCTAACGGCGAACGTCATGGCGCTACCACACTCTTCCTGCCCGCACACACCTGGGCCTCAAAAGTCACACATCCCACCTGCACACACCTGGGCCTCACAAACCACATATCCCGCCCACACACACCTGGGCCTCACAAACCACATATCTCGCCTGCACACACCTGGGCCTCACAAACCACATATACCACCCGCACACACCTGGGCCTCACAAACCACATATCCCGCACACACACATCTGGGCCTCACAAACCACATATCCCGCCCGCACACACCTGGGCCTCACAAACCACATATCAAATCCCCGCCCGAACACACCTGGGCCTCATCCCAAAGATTCTTGGGAATAGTAAACCTGCCCGAAGGGTCTTGGGATAAAATCACACCAATCGAAACCTGCCCTAAGAGTCTTAGGTGTAAGGTCGCCTCAAGCCATCACAGCCTACGGAAGGAGCAGGAAGGAGCTAGTAACTAAGGGGGAAACACCCTATCCCATGAAATGGGAGTGTTCGGCACTAGGTTCTCAACATGGGTGGGGTGCGACAAAACACAAAGATACAAATATATATATATATGTATACCAAACACACAGCCCAACCTATGGCCTCTAAACAGAGAAACTGAGCATGTGCCTCGGCACTGCTACTACGAAGCGTGAATACTAAAAACAATCCTAACCCCATTTAGGTTTCATGTTTCAATAGTATTAGTTTATTAGTTCCTTAAATACTTGGGAAATTATCAAACCAGATCAAGCGTTTCGTAGAAAAACCCTGCCAACCACAAATCAAGTTAGATAGAACACAAGCAACACAAAACCATCCTTTTTATCATAAATCAAACCCCATTGATTTTTCCTGTGTTTAATTCATTATTATTCCCCATAGTTCATTTATCAACTTTCCACTTTCTTTTAAAATAACAACCCATTACTGCAGCCATGTTTCCACTATAACCGCATCTCCACAACCGTACCACAAAACAAGGCTTGTGCCACATCATTGCCCCCTTTAATATCATTTATCGCAGCTCCGCTGCCCATCCTATTCGTAATAACCTAGGATTCACCCCCCCCCCCTCTCACACACCACGTAACCAAACCAACACCCACATGTACATTATTCCATTTTGTTCAACCGGGGTGATCACACAAGGGTTCCGGATATTCATTTAATCAGCCAACTTTACGTGATTAACCAATTTCCATATTCCACAAAGTTTCCATAAAACGATCTAAAAAGATAGGGAAACATTTAATTGCGCAAGAAAAGACCCCCAACGACCGTGATTTTCAGTAGGCATAAGCCTATTCAATTCACAACGTAACAATAGGATAAAAAATGATAAACATAACAACTTCACCATCCCCGTTCTCTAAGCCAGTTATTTTTTTCATTAAACTGGTTCAACTATGTCTCGTGAAAGAAAGAGGAGACCCATCCCGCATGATGCACAAATTAGAGAGACGAAGGTAAAATCCCTACCTCAAAGGTTTTTGACGAAACCACGACGGTCGAAGAACGCCCAAGAAACCGGGTCGATTCTCCACAAATCTTCTTTAGATATCCTCTCCTAACACAACCAAGACCAAAGCTCTTAATATTAGACATCCGCGTGCTTAGATCCACCCATAATGGGCGTAGATCTAAGAAAACGAGAGAGGAGGAGGAGTAGATCTAAGTAGATCTAGGAAAACAAGCAAGAACGATCACATACCTCAAGGAAATGACTTCGATTCGCCAAGAAAAGCCTCTGGATCGCCTCTAAAAAGCTTGGGAGAGGTTCTTCTACCTCCAAGGAAGGGTAATCCCGAGTTATGGCCCCTTAGGGTCTTAAAAGAACCATTTAGAGTCAAAAGAGTACAAATCCACAATTTTAGGATCTAACTTTAAGTGCCTGCACGGTTAGTCCACACGGTTTAGCAAATCGTGCGCTAACCGTGGGTTAGCTTCTGCCTCTCCAAACACTCCTCGCACGGTTAGTCCGCATGGTTAGCCAAACTGTGCACTAACAGTGCGTTAGCCACTGCCTCCAACACCAACCTTGCACGGTTTGCCCGCACGGTTTATCCAAACCATGCGCTAACCGTGCGAAAGCTATTGTCCTTTAGCTTTCCTTAAAGGTCCACCCAAACGCACCCTCCAAGTCACCTTTACCTCCCGGCACACTTCCAGCACCACATTTCACAAAGGAATGGACCGGAGAGGTCCGGGCCATTACATTAAAAGTATGAAATATTATAAAAAATATTTCTAATTCAAACCAGAAATGAAATAAGCCATAAATAAAAAAATATAGAAATAAAAGAATCTATAAATGAAAAATCCATAATACGAAACCTGGTAATATCAAGGACTACAGTCGGTTGATCATTAGGCAAGGTAATAATATGAAAGTCACCAACATGCATCTAAGGTGCACTATAACAGTCAACCAGAGTGCTAATGTGATACACTAAGTCAATATAGGGATCCAATGATATGTTCACCAATGCACAAGTAATAAAAGCATGTGCACAGGGATATCTCAATGCCTAGAAATAACCACAATCACAGTACTCATTTTCCAATATGATCATCATCACTCAACCACTGCTACCTGTGAGCAGGTTGTGGCACTCTATTATCAGAAAGAAACTCCCTACCTGATAAAATGGTTGAACATGCAATGATGATACGTCCTACAATATCTGATTAATGTTTATTTGGAAATTCTGACCAAAATGTATTCCATTTTGCATCCTTTGATAGGCCTGTTGGGACCATTCAACATAGTACTTCACACATCTATAAAACATATCATGTATTAACCTTGTGATTAGTAATTTACACACACCAATGAAAACCCAATTTACGCACTCCACAATATTAGTAGTCATATGGCCATACCTCTTTCCACCATCATATGCTAATGACCATTTGTCCTTTAAATTTGCATCATATAATCATACACATCTTGATTAGTCCTTAGAATTTCTTCAAGTTGTTTATTGAACATTCCTTGTTGGGGATCATATGTTGAAACCACAAGCGAATAATGTCTTTAAAATAATATGATTTTTTTTTCCAAAAAATATAAGTTTAAAAAAACATACCAAACTTGATGATTGCCTTATTTGTTACCTCATCTCTAAAATGTTTATGCACATTAATGGAAATATGTCTAATGAAATATCGATGATAAACATTCAGTTCTCGCTATGAAAATCCATCACTGTTAATGGCCCCAATAATCACTTGATGGAGATCAAATGTCAGGCGCACTCCTTGACTTTGTGTGACATGAATGCGTATACAGGCCAAAAACCAACTCCAAGAATCAAAATTCTCTTTTTCAACAATGAAAAATGCAATTGGTAGAGGAGCATGATTACCAACCTGTGTGGCATCAATGAGTAAAACACCTATATACTTATCGTAAAGAAAAGTTTCATCGACTTGAATGAATTTTTTACAATATAGGAAAGCAGTAATGCATGACCTGGATGCTCAAAACATCCTATGGAACTTCACCTTTGTTTGATAAACTTGGTGATCTAGGGAGACATACTCAACAATATCCAAATGATAAATAACCTGATTGTTGAGAGGTAACAACCCCATAAGTTGTGGCGACACTGCATATGATTCATCTCAATCATCATAAACTTTCAAAATTGCCTTTTGTTTTGCATTCCAAGCTTTGTCATAAGATATTTAATATTTAAACAATTGTTGTATTCATTCCTAGACAAGGGACATAGGAACATCGTGACACGTTCATATCATCTCTACAATAATAGTAGATATAAACTATGCATCAAGTGAAGAGTGATCCTGCGACAAACTTAGATATACACAAGTGTGTGGGCCTTCTAATTTGGTTATTTTTTACATAAAAAAACTATCATATATTGCCCACATTTCAAATTTATATTATGGCCCATATTTGTCAAATCGAATTAGATATTTTTCCTTCTTTGACTCATCAACCACATATGAAAAATTTCGCTCTATCTGGTATTGTTTTAGCACATTTTTCAAGGCACTTTTACTTTCAAACTCCTTCCCAACATATATGGTGCTATTAGTCGATGAAGATCTATTGCCTATAATGAAAGGGAATTCACTAGCTGGTGCAATGACATCCCAATCAAAATGTTGTGCCTGTGACATTCCTTCGACTAAGGAAGTCAATAATGTAGGATGATTACCACTAGTTGGTTTCTTCCTATCTATCAAAGGAACCTCAGAAGGTTCATTCCCCACATCATACTCACCTACATCATCTCCTGATGCATCACCAGATAACTCATCATCAGATAAAGTGGAATCCATTAAATCATGAGAATATATGGGGATGTCCCCTTCAGTTCTTTCCAAATTCTAATCATCTTCTTCGTAATTTGTTTCTTTTACTAGAGTCATATGAGAAGACAGTGAATGAGAGTTTTGTGAAGGACTGAATTCAATAGAGCTCATATAACATGGTTTTGTAGTAGTAGGTTTCACCTCATAAATATAAAAAATAACCACATATAATTTCATTGGACCATTACTACACTGTTTCTTGAACAACAATGATGCATTTATCCAATCCTCATCATCAGTCAGAGGATACTTAGTGTTCTATAAACGTTTAGGATATTGAAGATGTCGATATGTAATTGAAATAATTGATTGATCAACCCTCAGTTTTAACCAACTATGAATCTTCCTACAAACTTCATCCAATGCCACACATTCATTAAGATTTTTCACTCTTGCAGGTGACAAACTGTAGCTAAAACCCTGGTCAGTATAAATTACCTCACCGTTGTAGTATATTGACACAGACATGATTACTTAGAAAAAATAATTAATAAAATTCTATATACCGCATCATAAAGTGTTGAAAATGTTTTAATTTGTTATGATTAAATAATTGTGACTTGATCTTGAGACTTTTTCTATTGATTGATTTATCATTTTTTGATAAACAAACCAAAACCTAGGGGGGACTCTTAGAGACTTTATCATCTCAGATTTCAACAACCATCAATCTCCTTTTAGGGATAGTGTAAAAAATCCAGCTTAAACAACATTTCTTGTTGAACGCCATTTTATTACAATGTTACTCACATGCAAGTGATGAGGTCTAGGGGCTTGAGATACGTAACATTTTTTATGCGGGCATGCAAGTTCTTACATACTTGGAGAGAGGGATGATACACGGGTCATCAACGAAGAAAAAAATGAAATTATTACAAATTATATAACCACAAAAAAACATGCAATTTCAATCATACATTGGTTGGTTATCTCAAAATCAACCAATTATTACGAATTAAATAATTAGATACAAAAAATACAACATGCAATTTCAATCATACATTAGATGGTCATCTCAAGATCAATCATCATATAAGATTTCTAACATGTTTGTTTGGGATAGTTATTATGTTCTGCATATTGTAACTTTACCTATAACTATATCTAACAAATAACACGCACACGTCTATTTATATTCAGGCTTTCAGGAAGATTTGTCACTCTTGTAGGTGACAAACTATAGCTAAAACCCTTATCGATATAAACAACCTCACTGTTGAAGTATATTGACACATATATGATTACCTAGAAAGAAAATTTAATAAAATGTTATATATATTTATACAACATCATAAAATGTTTAACATGTTTTAATTAGTTATGATTAAATAACTATGACTTGATCTTAAGTCTTTTTCTATGGATTGGTTTATCATTATTTGATAAACCAACCAAAACTTGGGGAGGCTCTTGGAGCCTCTATTATCGTAGTTTTCAGCAACCATCTATCACCTTTCAAACAATAACACATCTTCTCGAACACATTTTTATTACAATGTTACTCACATGCAAATGAGAGGGTCTATGAGTTTAGGATACATAACATTTTTACACAAACAAGCGTGTCCTTACATAATTCGAAAAAAATGATGACACACAAGTCATCAATGAGGAAAATAAAATACAATTATTACAAATTATATAATCAAATACACAAAAAACAACATGAAATTTCAATCATACATTGATAGGCCATCTCGAGATCGGTCACAACGCATTACTCTTAACATGTTTTTTGGGATGCTTATTATGTAAAACATATTATAACTTTACCTATATCAGTATCTAATGTATAATAAATATCTACATATGGATCCACATATTTATATTACTCGCTTTTCCAAATTTAAATTTTTCAATGTGTATATATATATATATAAATATATTCACTTTATTTACCTATGTGTATCGAATATTACAATCTAAATTTATTTTACTTTAGATATAATATACAATAATATATAAATATAAATATATTCAAATAATACTACATATATATACACAAATTTAAATATATTCAACTTTATTTATTAATATTTTAAAATATAATTAGATATACTTTTGTAAACAATTGTAGTTTCCTAAATATAAATATTATTAATTTATACATAAATACTGAAAATATTATTAATAATAAATTTTATTAAATTTAATTAACAAAAGTAATATAATTTACACTTACATAACCATTAGAATATTGTAAATTTATGTTACTTTCAATTTTATAAAATTTAATATGTATATATAATTTTTTTGAAGTATTTATACTTTTCAAAATTGAAATAATTATATTTTATACATTATTACTTGGAATAATAATTATTTATAATTAATATAATTTAAAATTATTATTCATGGTAAACTTGTTATATTTTTAAATATCATACTTAATAAAACTAGTATTTTTTATAAATAATTATTCATAATATAATTTTTATAAAATATTTAGCTAGATTCACTTTATTTACCTATGTATGGAATATTATATTTTTAATTTATGTTACTTTAAATATAATATATAATATATACATACAAATCTATTCAAATCTAATTATTCACCATTTAAATTACAAAAATATATTTTTTTAAACAATAATATTTTCATAAATATAAATTATATTTTGTACGTAAATTTTAAATTATGTAAACACAATATTTAAATTTTCTAAATCATTCAATTTAAATTAAATCATACAAAAAACAACGATTCAACAAAAATTAAATCATACAAAAAACAATAATTTATACATCCATACATCCATACATCCATACATCCATACATAACAAATAAATAAATCATACTAACAAAATAAATAAAAACAATTTCACAATTAAGAATTTCAAATATAAATTTTACCTTTTTAAAAGTTGAAAATATGTGTCGAGAAACAAATCTATCAGAGTTTCGCACCAAAAGACAAAGTAGAACAATTGAAAATGGAGGGGAGGGACATATCTATTTATAGCTTTTGAGGTATGAACCTCATTCATGTGTTCTTTGTAAAAAATTCACACTTCCTGCCACACTTAGCATGAACCCCGTTCACGTTTCTTTAACGGCAGAGTGAGAAATGTGGACCTCATTCACAATTTTCAGCCAAATTAGGAAGTGTGAGCGGCGCCTCTGGGGACCTTTTTTTTAAAATATGAAAAACCCGATCCCCTTTATTTATTTTCTTAAATCGTAAAACCTTACCAAAAAAAAAAAAAAAAACTTGCCGTTGTTTGTTCCTACCTATTTATTGATTTTTTTTTAAAAAAATTATGTTTTAATAAACTATGTAGTATTTAATATATATATATATATATATATATATGAGTGATAAATTTATTATAAGCAACCTGAAAATAAATTAACATGTTTAATTATTGTAAGTATTTTAAAAAAGCAATTCCTCACAATAAAAGGCAATCCGACGGACCACCAACATTTTCCGTGGAGTCGTCCCGTGTCCGATGCACCAGCGTCAGTTGGGGTTGGTGGGCTTAAAATGACTATAACACCCCACCAACCCAGCTCCGTCACCTACCCCCAACAATATCCACCCGCTACTACCCCCAGATTCGCGCAAGTCGCTGTGGGAAGAAGGGCATTATAGTATTTTTATACATCAAATGCAGTCCTTTTAAGACAAAGGCGCTGGCGCTCTGTCGTTCGATCTCTCTCAGTTCGCCTCCTCGTCTTCGAATCCTTCATCCATGGAGTCGGTTAATTCTTGGGGCAACGCCCCCCTGAAGGAGGTCGACGATGAGATCCACGGTCTGATCGATATGGAAAAGCGCCGGCAAAGCCGAGGCATCGAGCTCATCGCCTCCGAGAATTTCACTTCCTTCGCCGTCATGGAGGCCCTCGGGAGTGCCCTCACCAACAAATACTCCGAAGGAATGCCCGGGAATCGGTACTACGGGGGCAACGAGTTCATCGACAAGATCGAGAATCTGTGCCGCTCTCGTGCCCTCCAGGCCTACCGTTTGGATCCCGCCAAATGGGGCGTCAACGTTCAACCCTATTCCGGCAGCCCCGCCAACTTCGCTGCCTACACGGCCGTCCTCAACCCCCACGACCGCATCATGGGTCTGGATCTGCCATCCGGCGGCCACCTCACCCACGGCTATTACACCTCCAGCGGTAAGAAGATCTCCGCCACTTCGATTTATTTTGAGAGCTTGCCCTATAAGGTCGATTCTTCCACGGGTTACATTGATTACGATAAGTTGGAGGAGAAGGCCCTGGATTTCAGGCCTAGGTTGATCATTTGTGGTGGTAGCGCATACCCTAGGGACTGGGATTACAAAAGATTCCGATCCGTGGCTGAAAAGTGCGGGGCGCTCTTGCTCTGCGACATGGCTCATATTAGTGGCCTTGTTGCGGCTCAGGTGAATTTCACTACCCTAGATTTAGATTTTATGTCTGTTTGAATTGGGTTGAAATTTTGGACATTGGACCTAACTGCTTGCTTAGATCTGTTGTTTCCTTCGAAAACTTCACGCGGGATAACTTTTTTACTTGGGATGTGTTTCAATTTTGATTCCATGTTTGAGTCTAAATGTACATTTTCATTATTTGTTTCACTTGTTGAATGAATATGGAAATGTATCATGCGTACTCTTTAGTTCTTAATCATGGTGTTGATTTCTTGATGAATCATTATATGATACTGATCAATTCACCCAATCAAATTTCAGTTAATAATGATGCAAAAAATGAAAGTCAAAATTTCCGACCTAAAATTGTAGCTACACACTCACACTCACACCCTCACTGTGACAGCAAGTTCTTGGCACTTGAAAAAAATTCTGCTCATGTGCTTTTACTTTGTAGCTATTGTAATAATGTCCAGATTTTAGTGTGTCTTGCATTTTTAGATTCAAGTTTTTGGGGTATTGAATGCAGAAATTTGAATTGATTTGCAGCTGACTGTTGTTTCAGGTTTGATGGTTAAATCTCAGTGAAAATCTTGGTATAAAAACCTATATACTAGCAGTCCTAGGCTCTGTTTGGCGTTACTTTTTGCAAACTGTTTTTAATCTTGATCACTCTGATTGCTGATTGTATGGGTAATCATCAGGTGATTTTTTTCTTTCCAAAACAGAACAAACACCACTTATATTTTGAAACTTCTTTCATAAGTGATCAGTGCTACAAGTAGTTTTCAATAAATACACTGACCCTTAAGTATGTATTTTCTCTTTTTGCGGGTGCAGGAAGCAGCTGACCCCTTTGAGTACTGTGATCTGGTCACGACCACAACCCACAAGAGCTTGAGGGGGCCTAGAGCTGGTATGATCTTCTACAGGAAAGGGCCCAAACCTGCCAAGAAAGGCCAGCCTGAAGACGCAGTTTATGATTTTGAAGATAAGATCAACTTTGCTGTCTTCCCTTCCCTTCAGGGCGGTCCTCACAATCACCAGATTGGTGCCCTGGCTGTTGCCCTGAAGCAGGCCATGTTGCCTGGGTTCAAGACCTATGCTAAGCAGATTAGGGCAAATGCAGTTGCCATTGGAAATTACTTGATGGGCAAGGGATACAAGCTCGTCACGGGTGGGACTGAGAACCACCTGGTTTTATGGGATCTTCGCCCCCTTGGTTTGACAGGTTAAGTGATTTGATTGTTATTATTGATTCGTTCCTTTTGTTGGGGTGAAACAGCTTTTGCATTGATGGACTGGAGTCATATATACTTTTTCACAGGTAATAAAGTTGAGAAGCTATGTGATCTGTGCAGCATCACTGTGAATAAGAATGCTGTTTTTGGTGACAGCAGTGCCTTGGCTCCTGGAGGTGTTAGAATTGGTAAAAACTTTGTTTACAGTGTGTGACACTTTGTTCGATTTCACTTATTGGAAACTGCTTATAATAATTATTAAGTGTGGCATTGCTTCACTGTGCAGGGGCTCCAGCCATGACGTCTAGAGGGCTAGTGGAGAAGGATTTTGAGCAGATTGGGGAGTTCCTCCATCGATCGGTGACACTCGCGTTGAGCATCCAGAAAGAGCATGGCAAGCTGTTGAAGGACTTCAACAAGGGCCTTGTTGGCAACAAGGAGATTGATGAACTGAAGGCGGATGTGGAGAAGTTCGCATCCTCCTTTGACATGCCTGGTTTCCTTGCATCAGATTACCGTGATTAGGCACAACCCTTATGCTGGTTTTTTCCTTCCTGGTTTGGGAAAACATTATCTGCTCATCTGATTGCATAGATGAAGAATGGCTTGTTGGTTGGGCACAGGGTAGGATGGTTTAATGTCAAATTTGTGCGAAACCTCATTCTTGTTTGATTTGAGGCCTATTCTGCCTTTTCCATTATGTATTTTTTGCTGTTTCTTTCTTTCCGATTTAATAAAGGGATGAAAAGTTCATTTTTCTTCTGTTTAAGCTCATAGTAGTTTTCTCGTGGATTTACTCTTTTGTGTGTTTTCTTTTGGATCATCTGGCTATTTTTGCTCTATAAAATCTGCAATGATAAATCACAGTTTCATTGGAAAGTAATGCATGTAATGCGCATCCACAAGTAAACTAATGATATATCATTCATATAAGCTTGTTCATAAATGCAAACTCAAATGAAACATCTTAACAAATAGACAGGGAAAAGGTTGAATGTCTACATAGCCACGCAGGGGTTATGTGTCCTTCATGACATCGCCAAATTTTTGGATTTTTTTTAATATATTTTTTCTGAACTTTTCTTGGGTTCTCTTTTTTACAGGGAAAATGGCATTTGATTCTGCTCGACCTTTTGTGTCTGCATAAATGATGGGAATGCATGGCAGAGGCCATCGACCATACACAACATGAACCAGTTGTTCCACCCCATCAAGCTTTGGCAAACACTTTGCTGCTAGGTTTGAGGCAATATCTGTTATCTAGCCATTTTCCTTTGTATGGGTATGGCCTCCTTGGTAATGTCACAATAACAGCTCCGGATTGCAATTTTCTGAAAATCTGGTTCATCTCCGTGACTGGCTCAACATGAGTGACTGTTTCATTCAACAATCATTACTCCGGAGTGGATGAATCCAGGTCTAGGAACATCCTATGGTATTACTTGAAAATAGAGGATGGCTGATTTCAAACCCTGGAATTAGAGGTTCATAGCTTTGTATCTTTTTTCCACTATGAACTTGCTGACCACCAACATCGCTGGAAACTGAGGTGGGATTTACATCCTAGCAGTGGATTCAGAGGGTCATGTGCCTATTGGGTCCACCAAAGTTTTCTCAAATTTGAAGCGGAGTTTATGGATTTCAGAATCCGTGAGGTCGTCTGGGTCACCCCAATCATTCACCTATATGCCGGGTGACACCCTTCTTGATTTGTTGCGCTACTGGAGCCTGGAGCTCGCAGAGGAACGCTTTTCACCTATTACATGGCGAAGTCGGAATAGGCCCATGGGATGTCTTTAATATCAAACAAATTCCCATCTTTGGGAGCATGTATGATGAATTTTTCCTGCCACCATCCGCTTGTGGAGATGAAGAAAAGACCCGTGTTAGCACGTCAGCTACTGTAGGCTGCACAAACTGCTATGGGAAAAGAACCTCATCCACATTTCGACTTTCCACTCAAAACATGGGTTGAAATTTTTCCAAGTGTTGTGGTAGAAAGCTGAGGATTACAAATCTGAGTTGATGCCCGAATCACAACAATTGGTGTGTTGATGGGTCATGTGTATATTGGGTCCACCAAAGTTTTCTCAAACCAAAGTTTTCTTGAATTTGAAGTGGAGTTTATGGATTTCAGAATCCGCGAGGTTGTCTATGTCACCCCAATCATTCACCTATATGCCGGGTGACACCCTTCTCGATTTGTTGCGCTACTAGAAAGCTGAGGATTACAAATCTGAGTTGATGCCCGAATCACAACAATCGGTGTGTTGATGGGTCATGTGTGTATTGGGTCCACCAAAGTTTTCTCAAACCAAAGTTTTCTTGAATTTGAAGTGGAGTTTATGGATTTCAGAATCCGCGAGGTTGTCTATGTCACCCCAATCATTCACCTATATGCCGGGTGACACCCTTCTCAATTTGTTGCGCTACTAGAAAGCTGAGGATTACAAATCTGAGTTGATGCCTGAATCACAACAATTGGTGTGTTGATGGGTCATGTGTATATTGGGTCCACCAAAGTTTTCTCAAACCAAAGTTTTCTCGAATTTGAAGTGGAGTTTATGGATTTCAGAATCCGCGAGGTTGTCTATGTCACCCCAATCATTCACCTATATGCCGGGTGACACCCTTCTCGATTTGTTGCGCTACTAGAGCCTGGAGCTCGCAGAGGAACGCCTTTCACCTATTACATGGCGAAGTCGGAATAGGCCCCTGGGATGTCTTTAATATAAAAAAAAATCCCATCTTTGGGAGCATGTATGATGAATTTTTCCTGCCACCATCCGCATGTGGAGATGAAGAAAAGATCCCTGTGTTAGCCCGTCAGCTACTGTAGGCTGCACAAACTGCTATGAGAAAAGAACCCCATCCACATTTCGACATTCCACTCAAAACATGGGTTGAAATTTTCCCAAGTGTTGCGGTAGAAAGCATCGGATTACAAATCCGAGTTGATGCCCGAATCACAACAATCAGTGTGTTGATGGGGCATATTGGTCCATCCATAAGAGCAGAGAGTATGAAATGCGCTGGGCCGGAGGCGCAAAGATGGCATGGACCAGTAGTTATGCATGTTTAGCTTTCTTGTGACGTGGCTTGAGCGAATATCTATTACAAGTTCGAATCTAGCCTGGCACCTTTATCATGGCCTCTCAACTTGCCCAGGGGAAGTTTATCAATCTGGTGGTGCTAGTTTTAGCCAAACATTATCAATACACTATGGAATGTTTATTGAAGGAGGGGCCCTTTTTGAGTCACGGGGTCGTGTAAAATACTATGGGGATGGATCACACTGCACTTAAAACTATTCTGAGATCTAGAATCTGGCTGCCATTCTCAGATCGTGGTTTAAACCATTCTTGCAGAGTGTTACTGGAATTCAGTCTGTCAATGAATGGCCAAAAAATCATAGATTTTCTTGGGCATACACCCAGTTGTTCTTTTTCCCATACGGTGAGGTGCTAATTGGGGTTATTCTGGATAATGGCAGCGGGGAACCTATGAGGAGAGGTCATATTTTATCACCTTTAAAAATGACGTGTTGGTGGCCCAAATTGACAGCGAGGTTATATGTGAAGCCAATACGCCATGCTGATTTTGTCGTTTACAATGGTTAAGCTCACCACCACTGTGTGAGTTCCAGGTTGAACAACACCCCATGATAGTGTTGGTGGCCCAAATTGACAGTGAGGTTATATGTGAAGCCAATACGCCATGCTGATTTGCTCGTCAGTTTTGTTGTTTACAATGGTGAAGTTCGCCACCACCCTGTGAGTTCCAGGTTGAACAACGTGTGCTAGTTTTGGCTAATCACGACACACAAGTATTCATGGATGCAGATTATTCCACCCTCATCAAATTTCATGATTGGGCTGTATAAGACACAGGGCATGGATCAACTCCTATTTTGACGCCATGCTGAAAGATTTGATTCCTTGATGGAAAAAGTGGCCTTCCTGTAAGGTTAGACAACCCTCCAATGTAGAGTGACTTGAGCCTCCCATAGTGGCTAGGGAGGTGAGGCGGCCTCGGATCAGGCAAATTGCCTGGCGGCCAACAACACGGGAGCCTCAATCTTTATCATGAGAGACTCTTGGCAGAAGAGACTCGGAAACAAAGCTCAGCCAGGGACTTAAGAAGTTCAACCAGTGACATAGCATGTTTAGCTGGCAACAGCGAGTCAGGTCCAGGTCCACAGGGAAATCTTCTGCCGTGCTTGTAGATGCTAAATATCTGGTGGTGTGGGAAATGTGGAAGACCCGGTGGGTCAAACTCTCAGAAAATCTCTGGGCTACCTTCCACCAGTGGATGACTTCCATGATCATCATTGTGAGGGTTGGGCCTACGTTCTCGAGTTGGAGGGTGTGGTGTGGTTGGCAACAAGCAAAGACCGCACAAATCAGATCTTGAATAACCCCTCAGTTTGTAGTAGGGCTATGATTCACAACAATAAGATGACTCACAACAAGAAGAGGTGATGTCATGCCTTTGTCAACCTAAGTCACTATACACCATTCATTGTTGGTTGGTAACCTAGTTTCAGGAAGTTCCCAGTGCACAGTCATTGTGGCCTCCTGGATATGACATAGTTGGAAACCCGATTAAGTTTCGAGTCGATTTTGGAAAACTTCGATTACATGGCCACTCCTACCCAGATGACAGAGCTAGAGGAGTTGGCAACTAATCCACCTGCTAGGGGTGTTTCCCATGGTAGCCCTAACAAGGCCTGATGTGTCAAGTGGATTTTTAAACTTTTAGCCATCAACATCATAAAGGTAGTTATAGCCTAATTTTATTTTCATTTTCCTATAGGTTCGGAAAGTTCGACAGTGGGGTCCTCTCCTATGAGGCGCCTTAACCAAGATTGAGGATTTGGGTTCACAGATTTTTCTACCATGATGGAATTTGTATCCAGTAAGCATTCAAACTTTGTCACCGATATTTATATTTTCTTGATTGCATAACCGTGTTCTCCTGGTACAAGTTTGAATCTGCTTACAACATCTAACCACAAATCCCGGCTTGAAAAATTCTTAATGGAATCCGGCAGAGGTGAAAATACACCACGCATCCTTCAACCACAATTCAGTTGTTGTCAGTACACGAATTCCTTCTGATTTAGCGGATCTTGAGAAGGAACAACCGTGAGAGCCCAACACTTATCTCACAAGCTTCCAAACAGAAATATGGACATCGCATGTTGTACCTACAAGTACTGTTTTGATTTTGAAACCTTTTGTACCAGTGTAAGATCCAATGAGCATGATAACTGCTGGAGCCCCTGCCCCTCTATGTAGCCTAATCCTGGAATTCCAGGCAGCACCCAGAGACGAGTCTGAGTCAGACCCAGAAGTTGTGTTTTAGGTGATCAAGTGGAAGTCATGGCACAACGTATGGATCCGGTGGGGGGACTTGGGCAGGCAAATGGGGTGCCTCCATTGGCAGTTTGTAAACTTGGGATCCGGTGGGTTTAACTGCCAACACTTTTGTATGGCCAACCGGGATATATTGGATACGGGTAAAACAGACCTTACTAAGGAGGAAGCCACAACCCAAATCAGTATGTTTATGACATCAATTGTCAAGTGATCGAGCATAAGGAGAGGTGAGGGGGTAGTTGTACAATAATTAGAACATTAATTGGTAATTAGCAAAGGCAAAGTTACAGAGGACTCCCCATAAAGGGAAGGAAGAAGCCAATTTGGCACCACTCAATTGCATGTTGGGTCGGTTCAGAATGAAACTCAGTTGGGACAACAATAATTTGTGAGAATCGCCAAAGCGGAAAACCAAATAGCAGAATAATAAATTGGGACACAAATTTTTAACATGGAAAAATTATCTTTGTGGAGGATTAAAAAACCACTGGGCAACTTCGAGAAAATCCACTATGAATCAGAGTATAAAAATCAAAAACTCGAAACTTGAATTGTAAATACAGTGTAGAAAAACCTATATGAAAATCCACTCTGATAAGCCTTCGTCTCCTCTTTCATAATAGTTCGTGATAAGATGTCAGTTTTTGGAGATTAAAATCGAACTCGCGGCGTCGTTGCAACATCTCATTGCACAACCCAATTTACAGCTATTCATTGCTGCCCACGCTTAGAAACTGTCACCCAAGTATGTGTCACTTCCCGCAAGTGATGCCTGTTGCCTTTTTTATAGCTCCTCATGTGCCACATATCTTGTTTGAAATAGATATTTGAAAATATATCTTAGAAAGATATCATGAGATATCATCCGTATCTCACGCTAACAGATACACAACAGAAGACCTCAATTTTTGAATTTCCAAAAAAAACTTATCTTCAAATATGAAAGATAACTCATGAGGCGGGCTGAACCCCAACAATCTCCCCCCATCAAAGGAGATCACATCCAACAAACTCATTTGGAATGTAAATTGGTTGGTATCGCACAAACCGCCATTCTCTGCAGAAAATATGATATCTATATTTTACATCTTTGATGGAAACCTGAAATCTCTCTTGCAAAATAAATCTAAATGCCGAAGTTTTCATTATACTTGTGTCTGCACTGTCAATACTAGAATCAATAAAATCCAACTCCTTTATAATTGTGATCGCCACATAATTTGGAGCACATGCCGGAATTAACTACTCTTTCTGCTCAACATCTTTCGGGCAATCTGAAACTCTCAATGCATCACTCTGATATTAGATTCTAATTCTTTGTTCACTAGTGACACTCTTTGAAGGAAAAGAATTAGGTGTAAGACCTAAAACACCCGACCTAACATGCTTTGGCTTCCAAATCTTTTCCATCTTAGTCGATGGTCTTCGACTCATGCACAACAATCTCTTGTGCCACAAATCTGACGAAATCCTCTTTGCAACATGATTCGTCACATCACCGCACACCTTTACATCCGTCCTGCAAAGCGTGTTATCCATTCTGCCTCGCGTATAAACCATCGATCCTCTATACAAGGTCAATCTTTCACCGCCAAACGAACTCTTAAATTCATCATTATCAAGAGTACTGTTGGACAAAAATCTCTTAAGGTATCATTGTAGCATTTTTGAGGTGATTGTGTTTGTTGACAAAGTGAGGCTTCATGTTGTGTTTGTTGACAAAATAGACCACAATGTACAAATTCGTTGGCAAAGAGGATTTACATAGTGAGTTGTCAAGTTCAAGGGATGTTGTCAACAATCTATGGTTGATTGAAGAACTGCGACAAAAGAATGAACGATCTGGAGGCGGTACAAAAAGAGCAGATACAAGCTGACGCCGTTTTCCAATGTTTGCCAAAATGTTTTTGGCAAAAGGACTTGCGCGCTGGTGTCTTGAAGGCTTGGAAACTTGTGTGTCATATGTTTTTCAGGATCAGAACATCAAAATATGGCAAAGGAAAGAGGGGCACCCAAGTTTTGGTTTGGGCGCGCAAGGTGACTAAGGCGACAGAGACTAGGGCGGCTTGGCTTGCGCGTCGAGATGAGACTTGCGCGCCGACGCTCAGGGCACCCAAAATGCTTATAAATAAAGGGATACCCCTCCTCATTTTTGACAGAGTTCAACACTTAGAGAAAATTAGAGCTCTAGTCCCGCAGGTGGTTTGGGCGCGCAAGTGGTGGTGTGAGCGCGCAAGTATAAGGTTATTCAGAACTTGCGCGCCAGTTGATAGTTGTGCGCCAACATTGGTTTGAGCGTAAAAGGGTGTGAGTCGCCCAAGTTTGGAGTTCACGAAGGGAGTGTTGCGCAAGTGGTTAGGTGACACTTGCACGTCAGGCTTGAAGAAGCGCGCCAGACATTAGAGAAGCGCGCCAGACTTAGAGAAGCGCGCCTGTCATTCTAGGGCTGTGCGAAAGTTGGAGAAATTGCCCGTTACCTTCGGTGCAAAGTGAGATTCATCTATGAGTGAAAGTTGGACGTCAACGGAGCATCTACATACAAAGGAAGATGCATTCATTTGTGATAGTGAAGAGACCTACAGGTCTGTAAACTGTGAGTGGATCTTCTGAAGAAGCAGTGAGCACACTTCAGTTGAGAGGGCAATGAGCTTTCATATTGTGAGTGGTTGTAAACAAGAAGGGACAATGAGTCCGCTTCAAACATTGTAAACAACAATGCGCTTATAGTGAATTTGATACATCGACACATCGTCGGTGTATCCTCTTTGGACGTAGCCCAGTGAGGATGAACCAAGTAAAATTGCTGTGTCCTGTGCATGCTTTAAGATTCATTCATACTCTGCAACGGGAAGGAGAGAGAGAAGATGGTTTTGTCTAACAACAAAACAAGATCAAAAGGGGTAGTTGTTTTAATTTGTCATACCCTGATTCACCTCCCTCTCAGAGTGGATCTAACAAATACAAGTAAATAACAAATTATTACGTATACTTGACAAATGTCGCACATCTCTCAGCATCAGTGTATAACATGCATTCGTAGTGATACAAATATCACCAACACCAATGACATCAGCAGATTCTATGTTGCCCATCTTCAATTTACTAAAGTCACATTCTTCATATGAAGAAAATAGTATCATCTTTGGTGAAATATGGTACGATGTTGTCGAATTAACAACCCATTTGGTGTACAGATCTGACCTGCGGCAATCAACATCAACTAAAAGTAAATCATCCTCACTCTGAATAAGACTTACGTTAGTATCATTAGAATCAGTGTTGTGTGCCTTCTTCTCCTTAAGCCTTTTCAATTCATAGCAGTTTCTCTGCACATGACCCTCCTTGTCATAAAAGAAGCACTTGACCTTATTTCTTTTCTTTGACCGATCTCTCTGATTACCACGTCCATTTGCCATAACCAGAGTACCACTATTACCTAAAGATTCACCATCATTGGTCTTTTGTCGAGTCTCGTTCATCAACAACGATGAAATCACATCATCCAACTTCAGTATGTCTTTCCCGAACAACAATGTGGGGATGAGATTATCATATGAATCAAACAACAAACCCAAAAGAAGCAACACCTTGTCTTCTTCTTCCATTTCAACAGGTACTGCATTACCTTTATCATCGTTCTTGACCGCCACCGAAGACAATTCCATCATAAGTTTGGTGAACTCATCCAAATGGTTACTTAAATCTCTATTCTTTGACATTCGCAAATGATACAACTGTTTTTTCAGATATAAACGATTTGTGAGAGATTTTGATTTATACCTGCTTTCAAGTTTCGTCCAGATCTTCTCCAGATCTGTCAAATTCATCACTTCCCGCAGTGTATTATCATCCAAATACATTTGAATCATGCTTGTCATCAATTCTCTCATATCATGCCAATTATTATTGCTTATCCTCTTCGGTTTATCTGATTTTTTCTTCAACGCCTTCACCGCCTTTTCACGGACTAGAATATTTTTAACTCTTTACTGTCAAAGTGTAAAACCATTTTGCCCGTTAAACAATTCAATGTGGGCAGAAATCCCATGGCGTGAATCACTCATATTTAATTAGCAAGAAAACACGGATAAACCTCCTTTGATATCAGATGTTGGGTCGGAAGCGGATCAGTCCAGAATAAAACTCAGTTGCGACAACAATAATTTGTGAGAATCGCCAACGTAAACGAAACGTAAAACCAAATATCAAAATAATAAACGGGGACACGATTTTTTAACGTGAAAAAACCCTCCTTGCGGAGGATTAAAAAACCACATGACAAATTCAAGAAAATCCACTATGAATCCGAGAGTACAAAAATTCAAGCCCGAGACTTGAATTGCAAATACAACGTAGAAAAACCAGTGTGAAAATCCATACCCTGATACGTCTCTGTCGCCTCTCTAATAATATTTCATGACATGACGTCACCATTCGAAGATCAAAATTGAACTCACGACGTTGTTGCAACACCTCATTGCATAACCCAATTTGCCGCTACTCACTGCTGCCCACACCCAGAAACCGTCACCCAAGTATGTTGCCCTTTTTATATGTCCTCATGTGCCACATATCTTGTTTGAAATAGATATTTGAAAATATATCTCAAAACGATATCATGAGATATCACCCGAATCCCACACTGACAGATACACATCGGAAGACCCCAATTTTTGAATTTCCAAAAAAAAAACTTATCTTCAAATTTGAAAGATAACCCATGAGGCGGGTTGAACCCCAACCCAAATCAATATGTTTATGAAATCAAATGTTCAAGTGATCAAGCTTAAGGAGAGGTCATGACACCGAATTATCATTTGTGAGGAGGCAATTGTACAATGATTTGGTAATTAGCAAAGGCAAAGTTACAAGGGACTCCTCATAAAGGGAATATGTTAGGAAGGAGGAAGCCAATTTGGCACCACAAGCCACTCAAAAGCAATCATAGGTGGACACTAAATGTGCATGACTATTGGAATTGTAATAGGCGAGTAACCTCGAGTTCCTACAGATAGTGGCTCTGGAGCGTGCGATGGAGCAACACTTGTTGTAGTTCTTATTGCACTATGTTTTTTATTCTTTTTGTATAGAACATGTTTTGGGAGAGGATCTGAACTATGGATGTCTAATGGAGATGTTGGTGCTTGAGTGAGGAGAGAAATTTCTGTTGGTTTCTATTATCAATATAGGAATTACAGTAGAATTTGCAGAATAAGAAGAATGGAGAAGGAAACAAAACACTCTCTGAGGTTGTTCCTCAAAGCTAATGCCAAGGCTTCCTTAATCCACCGCAACAGAAAGCCAAACAAAATATCTCAGACGCTCTTCCCCACCCTCAACAACCCCTATTCATTAACCGACTTTTTTTTTGTGTTTTTCAAAAAAAATTCTTTCAAATGAGTCCAGATCAATTTTTTTTTGAAAAATATATTCGAAAGGCAGCAGGGTCTCTCCTGCCTTTGGGTTTTTTTTTCCGCTCGGACCAAAGGCGACAAGAGTCTTGCCGCCTTTGCCCAAATGAAAAAAAAATCTTATTTTAAATATACATGTTTGTATATTTAAATTTTTTATTTTTGTTTTGTTTTGTTTTTTTGTTTATATATATATATATAAATAAAACAAAAAATTTCAGCAGAATTTATCTGTTATTTTATATCCAACATCACTGCCATTAAATCAGTCTGAAATTCTGACATAAACCATCACCCAAACCTCCCTTTTATAAGAGGGTTTGCTCCGAAAATCATTCTGAATTTTCAATTTGGGATTCAATTTCTCCCCTTCCTGTGCAGAACTAATAATAATATATTATTAACCATTTTAATCAATTAATAACAAATATTAATGTTTAATACTAAATACTAATAATTAACTAATTTTTATTATTAATATTTTAAACAATATTAATTAATACTATCAATTACTATTTAATAATATTATTAAACTAATTAATTTCTTTTGTCTTCTAGATTGGATCTGGATTTGGGCATATGTGCATATTTTGTGGGTCTTAGGACCATATTTTGCGATGATGGGTGTTACTTTTTGTACCACATATTTGCTTGTGGTTACTTTTGCTTTTTAATTTTCAATAAAACTTTTAGTGCCGAGTATGCTCGGTCCTGAACTTTCTTGGTATAATTAATAAAAAATAATATTAATAACTAAATAATAAATATATAATGTATAATGATACTTGTGCAGTTGAGGGCTTACCTGAGTGGTAAAAGCATTCTGTAATTCTGCATCAAACTCGGGTTCAAGTCCGGATGGGCGCAGGTACTATTACGGTACTATGCTAGCGGTGACGCAGACGATGACACAGATAAGCGGTGATGCATGCATAAATCGGGCTTGGTGACACATGTAGGATGATACAGGCATGGCGCTGCACTGAGCTTCGGGTTATGTAATAAATAAATAAGGCTTGATGGGTGAGCTATCCCCTTGGTGGGGGGTATAGTCTGCCTCTCTGACCTATGTGTGTGGTGTGTGTTTGTTTGAATGCAATTGTACTCACAATCACTTAATATATATATATATATAATAATAATAATAATAATAATTATTATTATTATTAATTAGTAACTAAAGAATAATTTTAAATATTTATTAGTAATTAATGTTTATTAGAAATTAATATTGTTAAATAGTAAATAATATTAATTACCAACAATTATGTAATTAAATAATAATAATTAAATAATAATTAATTAACCATTAATATTTTAATATTTTAATTATTATTAATAATATTTAGTAACTAAATAACACTTTTAAATATTTATTAGTAATTGTATAATAATAATTATTAATTCATAATTAATTAATCAGTTAATTTTTACTTAATATTATTAGTAAGTAATTACATATTGTATAATTACTAATTATTTAATAACTAATAATTATATGACTATTTTTAATAATTAGCTATTAAATAATAAATTTAAATATTTATTAGTAATTAGTATTTATTAGTAATTAACATTATTAAATATTGAAATATATTATTTAATTAATATTTATTATTAATTAATATTTATTAGTAATTAATATTTATAACCAACAATTAGTTAATTAATTAATACTGATATAATAATAATTAATTAACAATTAGTAATTTAATAATTTAATCATTATTATTAATATTTAGTAACTAAATACTAATTTTAAATATTTATTAGTAATTGGTTAATAATATTTATTAATATTTAGTAATAAATTAATATTTAATTAATAATTAATTAGTTAATTAGCAAGTACTATTTTTAATAAGTAATTAAATATTGCTTAATTACTAATTAATTAATACCTAATAATTATATTATTATTTTTAATAATTAAAATAATAATTTTAAATATTTATTAGTAATTAATATTAACTAGTAATTAATATTTGTTAGAAATTAATATTATTAAATTGTAAATCATATTATTTAATTAATATTTATTAGTAATTAATATTGATATTGTCAAAAAGTAATCAATATTGATTAGTAATTAATATTAATTAGCAACAATTAGTTAATTAATTAATACTTGTTGAGAAAACAAATTTGAAACGATAAAAACTAGAACAACGGAGAAAGATGAACAGAAAAGGAAAACAATTTTATTGATGATCACAAAACATCCTCTCTGTCAACGGGTTTTTACTGCACCTTTTGGAGGAGGGTTGCACTTCCTTTTATAGGCAGTGCAAATGGGTTTGGTGGGGGTGGGCAGCCCACCTCCCTTGAAATATGCAGCCGCAATCAGTGGCTGCTTAACACCCCCCTTGGGATGCACAATGTCATATGTGTTTTGATACCGCTTCATTAAAAATATTTTTCTAGAAAAACTCAGTGGGATAAAAACTGGAATAAGGAAAAGAGTACAATCACGTAGACTCCCTCTGAAAGTTACATTACATTACAAATTTTGCAATCTACACATCCCTATATTATGTACAAACTTTATAAAGATAATGGTTGGTAGTGCCTTTGTAAACAAATCCGCAACGTTGTCGCTGGATCAGACATATTGCATGCTGATATCTCCATTCTTCATCAACTCTTGTCTGAAGGAGAAAAATTTCGGTGTTATGTGTTTTGTCCGACCATTCTTGATGAAACATTCCTTCAATTGTGTTATGCACGTAGTATTATCTTCGAATAAAATTGTTGGGCTACTATCCATAGGCAATCCATTTGCCACTCGAATGTGTTGAATCATAGACCGTAACCAAACACATTCTCAACTTGCTTCATGTAATGCTATCACTTCTGTGTGATTTGAAGGTGTTGTGACGAATGTCTACTTTTGTAATCTTTAGGATATGACAATACCTCCTACTATGAACACATAACCAGTTTTTGATCGCGCATTATGTGGATTAGATAAATAACCAGCATCTGCAAAACCGTCCATCTTCCTTTCTAATTTGTTAGAATACAATAAACCCAAATCAATAGTGTCACAAAGATAACGAAAAATATGTTTAATACCATTCCAGTGTCTTCATGTAGGGGATGGACTAAATCTTACTAATAAATTAGTAGAAAAAGATATATCTGGATGAGTACAATTAACAAGATACATTAATGCTCCGATAATACTGAGGTATGACACTTCTAGACCAACCAATTCCTTATTTTCTTCACAGGGTCAAAATTGATCTTTCTCAGTATTTAAAGACTGAACAACCATTAGAGTAAAAGGATTTGCTTTATCCATATTAAAGCATTTTAAGACTTATCAGTGTAATTTTACTGATGTAAAAATATACCTCTTGACATATGCTCCATTTGTAATCCAAGATAATACTTGGTTTCTCTTAGGACTTTCATTTCAAATTCACCCTTTAAGTTTCTCATTGCTTCATTGATCTCTTCTGGAGTTCTGATGATATTTAAATCATCAACATAAATGACAATGATTGCATATCTAGATGTTGTTTTCTTAATAAAAACACATGGGCATATGGGGTTATTTACATACCCTTTATTTAACAAATATTCACTTAAATGATTATACCACATACTCTCAAACTGTTTTAATCCATACAAGGATTTCTGTAATTTAATTGAATATAGGTCTTTGGGTTTTGATTTTAATACTTCAGATATTTTGAATCCTTCAGGGATTCTCATATATATACTATTATCAAGTGACCCATATAAATAAGCTGTAACAACATCCATAAGACACATATTAGCCTTTTCAGCTACTGCAAGGCTGATTAGATATCGAAAAGTAATAACATCCATAATAAGAGAATATGTCTCATAATCAATTCCAAGTCTCCGAGAAAAGCCTTGTGCGACAAGATGAGCTTTGTATCTTACAATATCGTTTTTCTCATTACACTTACGCACAAAAACCAATTTATATCCAACAGGCTTCACAACTTCTGGTGTGAGCATGATATATCAAAGAACTCTTCACCTATTAAGTGAATTTAATTCAACTTGCATTGCGTCTTTCCATTTTTTCCAATCAAGTCATTTTTGACATTCCATAACAGACCTTGGTTCAGGGTCTTCATTTTCTATATCATGTGACATAGAATGTGAAAATATTTCATTAATATTTTCCATATTACTCTGATTCCATATATCACATGTAGCAGTATAATTTAGAGAGATTTAATTATTTTCCAAACCTTCAGGGTTTTCTATATCCTATGAATTCTCTTTATGATTCTCATCATGTGTTTCTTTAAGAACACTTAAATTACATGTTTCTTCAGGAATACATGCTTCCATAATGGGGTTTTCAAATATACTCATCCCTTTTCTTTTCCAAGGATTTCTATCCTTAGAGCCAATTGGTCTTCCACGCTTCAGGCGTGTTTTTGAGATTTCTGTAATATCATCATGTAATTGTGTCTTCTGGACATCAATTCTAGCAGGTGCATTTATAGCCGGTATATGTGATTTAGTCATGCCCTTTGAATCAGTAAATGCATCAGGTAATTGATTTTCCAGTTCTTGAAAATGTAAAATCTTTTTCACTTCCATCTCACACTGCCAGGTGGGAGGATCGAGAAAAGATAATGTTTTCACATCCCATGAAATCTCCTCCATTTGTTTCTTTTCTCCCCCTAATGATGGGAATACTTCTTCATTGAAGTGGCAATTAGCAAAACATGCGGTAAATACATCACCAGTTTGTGGTTCAAGATATCTGATGATGGATGAGGATTCATATCCTACATATATTCCCAATCTCTCTTGAGGTCCAATCTTTGTACGTTGTGGGGGGAGCAATTGGTAAATATACTACACAACCAAATATTCTTAAGTGGGAGATGTCAGGCTCTTGGCCAAAAGCCAATTGGAGTGGAGAGTGTTTATGATAGGCACTTGGTCTGATGCGAATTAATGTTGAGGCATGAAATATTGCATGACCCCATATAGAGCTCGACAACTTTGTTCTCGTTATTAATGGTCAAAAATAAGTTGGAGGCGTTTTATCAATGATTCAGCTAAACCATTTTGTGTATGCACACGAGCGACTGGATGCTCCATAGTAATCCCCATTGCCATATAATAATCATTGAAAGCTTGAGAGGTAAACTCTCCAGCATTATCAAGCCTTACTTTCTTGATGGAATAACCAAGGAATTGTGCTCTCAATTTAATTATTTGGGCAAGAAAATGTGAAAACACAACATTACGAGTTGAGAGCAAACATACATATGACCATCTGCTGACATTTCAGCCTTAATTTTAGCTGGAGATGGTCTCACAATCAGCTTTCCAAGTGAACAAGCCTCGCATAGAATTTTTCTTAGTGGAGATATCAGTTGGACCTTTACTGAATGTCCATGATAACTTTCAATTATTTTTCACATCATTCCTGAACCAGGATGACCTAATCATTCATGCCACAAATTAACGATTTGTGGTCCATTCTTTACTACCATACGTGTTACGATTGCACTTATATATGTATAATGCAACCCAGATGATAATTTTGGTAGTTTTTCTAGTACATGACTATTACTGAATTTATTAATAGTAACGCACATGTACTTTTCATTTGTCTCAGATATAGTTTGAGTATCATACCCATGCTGGTATATATCATTGAAACTTAACAAATTTCTTTTGGACTTTGGGGAAAACAACACATCTTTTATAAAAAAAATTGCGTCCCATTGGGTAAAGAAAAACTCGCATTACCAGTCTCTTCTATCAGATCTGTAGGACTTGATATAATATTCCCAATTGATTTTGTTGATTTAAGATCAGAAAAATATTTTTTATTCTTAAGAATTGTGTGTGTTGTTCCACTATCTGGTATGCAAATATCTGCCTCATTTAAGCAATCCATTTCAATGCTTCAAAGTAAAGAGAATAACATTATAAGAAACAATCTGTGAAATTCAAATAATACAACATTTAAAATATAAAACATACAGAACAAAATGAAATATCATATATCATAGCTATTGTAATTTTTCTGAATTATTTCGAGCTATCATATCATCAAATTTGCAAGTAAAATCACCCGTTTCGAGGTATGTGAAATCATCATTTGATGGCTCGTGATTCTCAGTAAAATTTACCTCATTTTCTTTCTCTTTATAGGATGTCCCAAAAAAGTGTGATTCATTCTTCTTTGCTTCAAGAAATTCTTTATAGAGCTTACAAAGATGTTCTGGGGTTTGGAAAACTCGAGATCAATGTCCCTTAGACCCACACATGTAGCAGGAATCTTCAGGATTTCTCAGAGCGTTTGAGCTGATATTTCTTTGATTCTGATATTCATTTCGAGCAGGCCCATGGTTACAACCACATCCTTGACCGCGTATATCACCAAAACAACGTCCACCACAAGAATTACGTCCCCGAATTCTTCCATGATTATTTCCATGAAATATAGCATTTTCTTTAGGAAATTCTACCGCTGAACCAATAGGACGAGACTGATGATTTTTAATCAAAAGTTCACTGTTCTTGTCTGCTACAAGTAATGATGATATGAGATTTGAATATTTTAAATACCCTCACAAGCAATATTGTTGTTATAGGATGATATGAGATGCATGAAATGTTGTATGTGTCTTTTCAAGCATATCGACACCTATAATCCAAATACCACAATACTTGAGCTATGATACAATTCTATACATGGTAGAATTGTAATCACTAACCCTTTTAAAGTCTTGGAAGTGTAAAACATTCCATTCATCATGGGTTGCTGGAAGAATAACCTCTTTTTGATGATCATACCTTTCTTTCAAACTCTTCCAGAGCTTGCATGAATCTCTTTCTGTGAGGTATTCACATTTCAAACCCTCGTCGAGATGTCTTCTGAGAAAGATCATCACCTTTGCTTTATTTTGGAGGGTTTGTAAATTATTTTCTTTAATTATTTTCGTGAGATCCATTGATTCGAGATGCATTTCCACATCCATCATCCATGGCATGTAATTACTTCCGGTAATGTCAAGCGTGATGAATTCGAGCTTCGCGAGATTTGACATGATGATAACTAGAAAAAAATTAAAATCAACTTAATATTATCATTTAATATATATATATATATCACCCTAATCGGTTAATAAATCTTTCACACGGGGATTTGAAATAAATACATTAATATATCACATCACTAATTTAAAACTTTCTTGCACGTATTGATTTATTAATTATACCATCCAATCAGGCGGAGAAAAATAAATAAATTTAAACCATCCGAACAAGCCGAAAACCGACCTTTATAGTAGTAATTAAAATAAACCACATAAACTGTCCAATTTGGTGATAGAATTAAGATAAAAAGAATAAATAATTAGAATTGTCCAACCATACGATGTAAATAAAAACAAAAACATACCTTTCTCCTTTTTGAGTGTTCGTGCTGATAACGTGTTGATAAAACAAATTTGAAATGAGAACAACTAGAACGAAGAAAGATGAACAGAAAAGAAAAACAATTTTATTTCTGATCACAGAACATCCTCTCTGCCAACAAGTTTTTATTATACCTTTTGGTGGAGGGTTGCTTTTATAGGCAGTGTAAAGGGGTTTAGTGGGGGTGGGTAGCCCACCCCCGTTGAAATGCGCAACCGCAATCTACGGCTGCCTAACAATACTAATATAATAATAATTAATTATCAATTAATAATTTACTAATTTAATAATTATTATTAAATATTTAGTAACTAAATAATAATTTTAAATATTTATTAGTAATTGTTTATTAATAATTAATAATACTTAATAATTAATAATTAATTAGTTAATTAGTAATTACTATTATTAATAAGTAATTAAATAACGCCTAATTACTAATTATTTAATAACCATTAACGATTAAAAATTTATTAGTAATTAATAGTATTAATTAATATTTTTTAAAATATTAATAATATAAATTAGTTAATTATTAATTTTTAATAGTAAATATTAATAACTAGTTATTATTTATTAACAATTAATATTTATTAACAATTAATATTTATTATTAATTGATTAAAAATGATTAATAATAATATATTATTAATTTTGTGCAGGAAAGGGAGAATCTGAACCTCATATCAGAAATCCATAATGATTTCCAGGGAAAACCCTCTTATAAAAGGGGGCCTTGGGTGATGATTTCTGTCAGAATTCCAGATCGGTTTAATGACAGTAATACTGGATATAAAATAACAGATAAATCCAGTTGATTTTTTTATTATATATATATAAATAAAACAAAATAAAAATAAAAAAATTAAATATACAAATATGTATATTTAAAATAATATTTTTTTTATTTTCATTTGGGCAAAGGCTGCAAGGGATTTACCGCCTTTGGCTTGAGCGAAAAAAACCCAAAGGCGGCAGAGACTCCTTCCTTCAGATATATTTTTCAATTTTTTTTTGATCTGGACTCATTTGATTTTTTTTGGAAAACTTAAACAAAACTCTCATTAACCCCTACCATCTAAGTACAAAACTGCCCTTGCCAGCTATGACCCACTACTCGACACTGACATCCCACAACACCCTTACACTTCCCACATTGGATACTTCCTTCCAACCTCGAGACTCACACAATCAACCCACCTCCCTATCATTTTCAATCCTCTCAAAAAAACACTTTGTTCCAAGGTGGAGAACTTGATGAAATGTCTGAATGGTTGTATAGACAACCCCACTGGTCTTCTATCCATATCGATCATGCCCTTACCAATATAGGGAATAACTGATGGAGATCACACAACAGAAAAAGAATCACTACTTCTTTTCCTTTTGTGCCCTTGCAATTAAACCATGATTATCAAATGAAGAACTATTAGACTGGAGTGAATTTAGGAATCCAGGTTCTACAATAGGAAAAGAACTTGAAGATCTAGGCCCACATGTGTACAAGAAACCCAAAGGGATCCACATGTCAACAACATTGTAACGTTTCGATCCGAATTCCACTAAATCGGTGATCCAAGCCAATTCGTTATGAGGCATCAAGTGCGCCTCCCCATATGCCAGAGGCTGCCAACTGGCAGCGAGAGCCTAGGGTGTAACAGTGGGGAGACTATGCCCTCATACTAGAGTAAGCAAACAACATAAATAATTAAGTATCATACAGAACAATAAATAAGAAGGGTGCAAAAGCAATAAAATAAATTAATATAGAACATGCTGTAATAATAAATGAAAAGCTATAAAAGCATGAACAACCATGTCATACAACACTGGTCACCCACTGGGTTGAAAATACATACATGAGTACATAAAGAAAACTGAAATAAAAGTACAAAGCTCTGCTACTAACTTCGAGCCATACCACATACTCGGTCTCCAAATATTGTCGAACCGCACTAGCTCGATCATAAGAAGTCCACACGATCGGCTCTGTTCGATCATGCAACTCTGGGCCTCATCCCTAACCACCATGCATCTTTGCTCAATCTGAAAAGCATACATATGCTCTGCACTCACATTGAGGTGCACGTACAGGGGTGAGAAATAATCTTAGTAGGTCACCCCAGCTATGAACTTAT
Source organism: Viscum album (assembly GCA_963277665.1). NCBI lineage: Eukaryota > Viridiplantae > Streptophyta > Magnoliopsida > Santalales > Viscaceae > Viscum > Viscum album. The sequence continues at coordinate 1,840,672,604 of OY728157.1, read as the reverse complement.
AAATCTACTGTCATAAGTGTATGCTTATGGAATATGCTCAGCCTAGTCGAGACACAACTGAAAAGAATAAATCAGATAACGTGAAACCACATTTGATCCCCAGGTATGTGATCCCGGTCAACTGGGCATTGTGCCATCATGTATACTTATATTTATATGCGTATATATGTATGTTCCCATACATATACATATATACATATATGAATATACATGAGTAAGGTGAAAGAAATAACATAAACCAACGACAATCGATCTTGGGGTCTATAATCCTGATCGCTTGGACATCTTGTGCACAAAGGGCCATGAGCTGGATGTCGCACCACTCAAGTCGTGTATCATTAAGTCGTTCTATGGGCCCGTAATCCCAATCGATAATACCAACTTCGACCAGCATCAGAAATTTCTCTCAACAAGCTACGTCACCATAGGGAGATACTCATCATAACCCTGGTTTCATCCGTACTCACCTCCAATCACTATAATAATGTATTCTAGGGAAGCACATATAGATATCCTATAAATGGCCTAGAGCTGGATGCTATGCCGCTCATGCCATGTAAATCCAGTCTAATGGATGAGCCCTAGGTCCTGGTCCGTAGGCGGTCACAACATTGCGACTCAGATAAACCCTAAGGGTCCGACCCTTAAGAGGTATGCAAGGAGAGCTCACTGGCGAGACTTCATGCCCACCCCTCGAGGTCTATAATTAGGGAGAGTATATGGATCCCATGAAATACGTCTGGACATCCTAAAGATAAGGAAATGCACATCACATCAGGCTCATAATCCACCAACTAGGAAGCACCTCTGATAACCATTACTGCATCAGTAGTAAACACGTGAATGTATAAATAAAAAAAGAGTGAGGGTGGCTGAATGCCAAAACCCAACACTACTGCCACAAACTCATAGACTTACAAGCTCGACGCGAGCTCTAAGGTGACACCCGCTACCATCTCTACCTAAACTCGATGTTCTAGCTCATGGTCGGTCAAACATCAGGGCACCCACTGGGTCCCTCAAGCTAAAACACTGGAGAGACATCCTACTTGGTGTTAGGTTCTGGGGCCCGCAACGGAAGCCGGTGGGCCGGGGATTTTAAAATTTTCGTCGGTGGGATGACGGAACTTGTTGTCGCCGATGATCCGAGCCCCGGAGTGGTCTGAGGATCTCACGTAAATTATAAGGAGAAAAAAACTACAATGAAAACGTATCTGTTTCAAATCTGAAGCCACGGTCAACTGTAACTAGTTGATGGTGATCGTTGCTTGAAGGATCCAAAGAATGATCCCTCTAGATCGTCCACACGTGCTCCAAAAATCTGCTGGAACGTCGATCGTCGAATTTCAAGTGCTAGCACGATGATCTGACGATGCTTTCGATGTCCTGATGATCACCGCATCGAGATATCTTCAATGCTTAAGGAAGAACTTGATCCGAACTCTTGGATCATCATCTTCTCTCTCTAGAAAGCGGGAGGAGAGAGAGGCTCTCAATTTTCATTCCATACAAATGAATGAATAGTGAATTTCACAACATAAGAGAGAGCCTCCTCTTATATTTATAGTGGACTTGAGAAATACCCGGTTGGGTCCCCGACCCCCGTTTATTTCAACGTCTACTAAATAAATAATTTTGACGAACTAAACTGTGCCAATATTATTTATTATTTTATCACATACTTGTAATATATATAATATATTACGTGATAAAACCAAGTCATTTAACTCGACTCTCTATCCCGCTTAATATTAAATGAACCTTGAATATTAAAATAATATTCATTATATTAATATTTTCCCGTATTTACTAATCTTGTAAATACATTAAATAAATTCAAGCCCAATTATTCATAACTTGAATAATAATGAATTTATTTAATTCATCAGCGATCAATAACTTCGACAACACTCAGACCCCATAGCGGGGCCCATTATGTCCATATACCTATTTGACTGAATATGGAGGATTCTTGAATACGCTATTGTGTGTGACCCTCTAGGCCCTTATCTCGATAGCATTGAATAAAATCCACAGACCAAGAGCGGAGTCTAGCAACCCATCATGGCCCCTAAAGAGATAAGGATAGTCATAACAATGACTACCATCCTACGAACACTGACTATGTACTATAATCTCTTTGTCATTAAATATCTCATAAAGCTGGACACACTCTTGTGTCATCATCCTTATCTTGCTTTATTATTTGTTGGTCTATCTGGATGGATTTTCCTTTCTACTACTTTGTCCAAAGACTTATGAAGGAAACACCATCCTGATCAACCAGGCCTGAGATATACAACTTCTTGAACTTGGAAGCAACAAATCCTTTCTTGACCATTCAGCCAATGTCATACCACCAACGACGCACCTAACACAAACTACCGCGCCATGACTTCATTGCCATGGTTTCATCTTGCATCAAAGTACATAATCAAATGATATACATTGGTAATGGTCTCAAGTCAGGAGACCAATACACTTGTCCATAGATAGGAATGACCAATGACACCCAAAACATGTGGTGTTTCTATTTGTGGGTCTATTCTCATGATCTCACTACTAGATATCACCAAATTCGAACTTCATGAGAAGAAGTCTCAATACTTATGAGCCCCCAACACTTGATAGTCAGACATCTACTGTGTCCAGTCAGTAAGATGTATCTAGACTATAGAACATTTATTTAAGATTAATGTCATAATATCTTAAGGTTCTCAGTATAGCCTGGGATCTGCTATAACCTCTCGACACGACAATTAATCTTTGGACATTACCATTATAATAGTGGACGCAGAAAAGTCTACACTATAATGGTAATATGACATCATGTATAACTAACTGTATACATGATATGGTAATCAAAAGTACTATATAGTTGGGTCTAGGGAACCCACTATTTCAACACTCCCACTTGCAATAGAACCAACTTTCTAACCAAACTTGTTAGTTACTCACATGATAAAGATCATGCTTCTACCAAGTAATGGATTTAACAGCTGGGCCTGCCATGTTTTCGCCGCATGGCATATCTGCTGTATGCGACCTCAAATCCTTGAGTAAAACTTCTCAAGATAAGGTATCCCCGAGTATATCACTTTTTTCCATTGTCATAACTTGACAAATTGGCTAGTAAGAATATCATAATTTACATTATGATAATACTTTTCTCACTAGGTGCGAATCCAATAACTGGAACAAATCATTGCGATGGATAATTGCTTCTTAGCTGCCATAGAAGCTGCAACGTACTCAGTATTTGTAGGTATGGCTACCACTAGATTTTATGAGCTTGACTCACTCATCTCCTTTACCAAACTGCGATACTAAATCAAATTGATCTAAGGATTACTAGTTTGTGTCCCACAAAAACTAGTATACCTTCCTATCCATATTCCAGGTACATATCATTTGTACTTACCGAAGTACAAGATGATAGTTCTAACTGCATCACTTGCAGTGCTCCTAGAAATAATTGATATCTGACTACAATAAAGTATATCCTGGAAATATCAATTATTTTACATAATATGGTATATGTGATTGATCCATCACTGAATCGTATGGTACTCAACTCACAACTTTAATCTCTTCCTATGTTTTGAACATGTTAACTTGAGGAGATTAAGCCATGTGACATAGGTAACAATTCATCTCTTGAATTGTTCCAACTTGTATTTTTCAATACAATGTCACTATATGTACGATATTGTCTAGGACCAAGCAACCTATGGATCTACCTCAGTAGATCCTATACCCTAGAACTTAGGTTGCTACTTTAAGTCAATCACTGGAGATTTTATTTTATTCTAATCTTATCTAACTGTAAGATCAAGATCTGTTTTCCATATATTTCCAAACATATTTCACTTGGAAAACATTGGCGCTCCCACTAACCTTTGGTAGAAACAAGGCAATGATTGATTTATAATGAATGATCTAAGATCTTGTTGCTTACTTTAATCCAGAATTGTATTTTAGTAACTTGCAACCCTTATTGGCATCATATGATGTCATCATCTCTTTCTGGTTGCGTCGTATAGACACCTTCCACGAAAGATGATCTTGACATCCAATGACCAATAGAATGATCTTAGAAGTTAGCTATGACAAGTACAATTCTAATAGATTTAGGCGTACCGAAATGGTATAATCAATCGATCCTTATTGGAACTAGTCTTGTACTATCCATGTATCTTCTTATTTGAATACTCACTGCAATATTCAATTTATAAGCCCCTTTTCAATTTGATACATAGAATCCATTATTGAATTTTAATTAATCTTGTCAATCTTAGCTTATTTCCATATACTACTTACTTGTAGGAATTATTATTCTTAATGAATAATTTATCACTGGCCGCGGTGAATATAAAACCATCACCATGGTTTCATTCTTCCTACGTAGTATGTATCTTTGGAACATGCCTATTCCATATATACCTGTGGAACTTGTTCCCATGACAACCATTTGCGCATCTCGAGCATTGACTAAGTCCAAGTCAATTCAGCTCCCACTATCTCTAATAGAGATGTGCACCCTTATATAGAAATTTAGTCTAATACTTGACTGCATCTTTTCTGTCTTAGGGATTTAGGTAATATCCTAAGCAACTGTTAGGATAATTACCTTAGATGCACAACGTGTTTAACTTGATGCATGTTTGTTTAAATCCTAAACACATGTCCTATAACATAATGGATTTTCATCATGCTATGACTCGTATGATATCCATTTGTCATTTTAGTTGGAATATTGGTTATGGGTTTATGCCATTATTTTCAAATCACATCTTGAAATATAATAGAAGTTTCTGCAAGTTGTAACATTGATACAACTTACATCATAACTTTGATGTATAAAATGTGCATTTAGGAATTTCTCCATGCTACATTTTTTTGATCAATGTTAACATGTAATACATCATCATCGATCCTCCTTAGGAACATCAATACGGTGATGTAGATAAGGTAATATGCGTTTAGGAATTACTCCACACTACATTATCACAATCGATGATTGTTTGGTCAAGATATTATTCGGCCTGCCGATCCGAAGAAACTCATATCTTTTGACCAAACTTATACTTCACTGGTATATTCCTTAATGGCTTAAATAAATCTTATGAATTATCTTTACCTCTATCTTTCTTTGGAATAGTTCACACTCTCATATTGAACTTACCTCAGAAGCTTTGTGGCATACCTTTATTCCTAAAGGTTTCTTTGCCTAACTAAGGATGTCAATAATACCAAAGGTGTTTAGATGCATCGAGCCTAAATACCATACTAGGTATATTCTTGATGTCCAATTCTAGTTTTACTTGACAAAGAATCTTCTTGCCACAAATGGATAGGTCTTACATTTTATATTCATCATGCATTGCCTTTGATTCAAGTATGTCTGAACTATTTGTTGAGTATGTTACCACAAAAAAAATTCATTCCAAAACATGGAATAATGTCTCATCATGTACAAGTGGGCACATGAGATAAATTTTTTTGGTTATACTCAACAACTTGTTCAGTTTGAATCAATTACGTGGAAATTTGAAGTTATGTGTTTCTCACTGATGACTTAGGAACCACCCTTTCTCAGTTGCTTGGAGAAGACACATTACTCCTAGTAATGTTTCTCTACTTACTTGGTTACTGTATTTCAATACATATATGTGAAAAGCGTATTGTATTTTAATACCCAATAAGTATGCGAGAAAACAATACTTTTATTTGATGAATATTAACTGAATGAGAAGTGGGTACTTGCTTCTAGTATTTCAGTTTTTAAACTTCCATGAATTTATTTCTAATATGTGATGAAAATAACCTCCTGTTAAGTAACCATCCACTTTTATTTGAAGGACATGATGAAGGTGCCTTTGGCGTAACTTTCCATAGGCCTTTTCGCCTTATCATTTATTTTATTCACCATAAGAATAAAATATGGTGTTATCTCTAATATTCTTATTACTTGGTGAATGTTACCTTAACGGTAATGAAGCGCTTACTCTATACCGTTCATTAGTACCTTTAAACGAAACTAGAGTAATTGGGTGTAAAAGGTATAAAAATGGGATGACATGAAATATTGTGAACTATCTTTCACTTTACACAAACTGAGTGTTATCAACACATTCATATGTTGCTTAGCTTTCTCCTCAAAAATTTCTTGGAGATGAGACTACATGTGATCATCATCCAAGTCATGATGTAGAGACCGCAACTAACATCAGATGTTGATGATAGCATTATGACATATCCATCATATACTTTGTTCATAAGTCTCCTGTAAGCAATTTACACCCTCACTTGCTGAGGTGGCTTAACAGGTTGAGATACAAGCACCTTGAATTTCCGATATAGTAGTAATGTGCGCGAGCGCCTATACTATTTGAAAATTCGTGCTTAGTTTAGACACTCATATTATCTAATACTTATCACAGTTTTATTGTGGTATTGCTTTCCATTCTCTACAAAAAATCTTTAGCAGATTGTACTTTTATGTGATTACCTAATGTGACATTACTGATTATTTAATCATTAAATGTCTCCCACTAATTTTTCAAATTCTAGGAAACCTCTGTAGTAGAATCGGAATACTCTTGAGTATTCTAGTGTCAAGGATCCCTGAACCTCCCTCATAGTCTACAAGCTATGGCTACACCACTACTCGAAGGGTCCAAGGTAGGCTTTTGGCTGGCCAACCGCATTGACTCACAGTTCCTTGATCTGTTGAGTGAAGTCCCAGCTTCAAAAAATCATTACTGATTTACTCAATGCTTGCCTCTAAAATTACAACAAGATAGCTATGCCTATTTATTTGCTGCAATTTTAGTTAAGTCGACCCACCACACTAATAAGAACTCCCCGGTAGTAAGAGGCACCCTCAGCTAAGGCATGACTGGCACCTCGAACACCCAGTTTTGTTCAAACTTGAATGATGGAAGGCTGTTTGTGACTTAATATTTTTTTTGAGGGTTTTATTAGTTTTTCTCTCGACGAATGTGATCTATTTCTATTAAACTTGTTCATCTATGTTGTCATGCTCACAACTGAATTTTAATAGAAAAACACACGCCACTTCTTTATGCATTTTATTATCTATTATTTTATGTATTTTCCCACTGTTCTAAAATGGATAAAATAATAAATAAACGCATAAAGGAAAACTATTACCCGAATGGTCTTGAGCATCTAAACGACCTAAGGGCGTCGTATCTGAGTTGAAGCTTGAATCTTAATGAAACTTTCCCCTTGTCTTGTATGTTCGCTATACTTTTGGAACATCGCCCTGTCTTGGCGGGGTCCACATCATTTGCCGTCTTCATCCGAATTACAAAATTACTCACGCGCAGTCGAGGGGAACTCAGGTATAAATGTACATCATATAAATATTGGGCGCACATGACTTTATACATTTTAACCGAAAATAAAGACGATGCGTAGACCATCTAATTAATTACAATCATCGCACACAATTAAAAATAATTAATTAAATAAAAGCGACATAAATGGGTCGATTCTCAAGACCAATATACGGGTAAAATAAAGTGTGGTAAAATTAAAATGCATTAATTAAGTACGAGGGTTATCTAAATTAAATTAAATGAATTTAATAATTAAAATAATTTAATTAATTATCGGTCCTTTAATTAATTTAATTATTGTGAAATTAAATTAATTTATATCTAGAGTATTAATATAATTAACCAAAATTAATTTTAATTAATTTAAAATAAATACTAAATTAAATTAATAAAATTAATTAATTTGATTAATTTTAAATGACCGGTCTCCGAAACATCACTATAGGGCCTGTGCGGGTCGGGCCAAACCCACACAGGACCCTAACAGTCCGTACAAGGCCAAACTGGGTCGGACCGATTCGCATAAGCCCATTTCGGGCTGTGCAGATCGGCCCGAACGGTTTGGAGGCCATTTTTTCACTGCAGAAAGAATTGTAGGAAAAATAATACCTCCTGAGTGAAAAAGGAAAGGAATCCGGGGCCGCGGTTCTGATCGGGTATGTTCGGCACGACCCGGTCCGTCGAGAGGAGTTGAGCAGGAAAGCTGCTGTGGATTCACTGGCTACGAGGACTAGGGCGGCAGCCTCGTCGGCAGTTGGGTTGGAGGAAGCCGGCGGCGATGCTCCTGTTCCGGTCCAGTGGCCGGGCGACGACTGGGAGCGGGAGTGAGCGACGCCTTGGACAGAGGTGCTGCGCGAGCTAGGCCGCATGGAATTACTGCCTCGATGGGACGACAGAGGGTGGGGTGACCTGGGTCTACTGGAAGTCTCCTGGTACGTCCGGGAAGGAGGCTGGTCACCGCGACCTTGCGCGCCTAGCATGGGAGGAAGACCCTGGTCTGCGGGGCGGTGACCTGGGTCCTGTGCAGTGGCGCGCCAGCCGTAGAAGGGAAGGAGGCCGGAGTCGCCTGGGAGCGGTAGGTGAGGGCGGGTTCGCTGTAGGGCTGGGAGGCAACAACCGGGGCTAGTGTGGCCGTTCCAGGTGGGAGGTGGAGAAGGCGGGACCGCGGGCGGCTATTGCTAGGTGCGACTTCTCCTGCGAGAGGCAGACTACAACCCGAGCGGAGACCAGGGCTCCTTGTGGCGTGCGGAGAAAACGACTGCGGCGTCCAGGAAGCAGACGGGAGGACAACGTGGCAGTCAGGACTTGATGTGGAGGTGGCCTGCTGTGCGCTGCATGGGGAAGACAAGGGGGTCCGCTAGACCCCCTTTTTCTGATTTGTTTGTTTTTTTTCTTTCCCGTTTCCACACGCCAGCCCTCCATCTTGTTTTTTTTGTGTTTCCTTTTCCTTGCTTGACCCGCAAAGCAAGCCCCCTCCCCACTTGGGTTTTTCTCCCCCCTGTTTTAAACAATTATTCTATCCCCTTAAAAAAACCACATCCATTTTTTATATTTTAATTCAATTAATGACTTCTTTTAAATAAGTCACCCCCCCTTTTAAATTCTTTCCACCCTTTTAAAAAATTCTACTCATCTTTTCCAATGGCTACTTAGCCTTTTCTAAAATTTAATAATAATAAAATTATAATAATAATAATTTATTATTATTATATTATTATTATAACAAAATTATTATGCAAATTATTAAATTATAAAATTATAATTTGCACAATTAATGTCATTTCTAATGAACCGATTGAATTTTAATCAGTTCAACAAGATGAAATAAAATTAGAACCCGAGATCAAACCGCGAATTTGATCCAATCTGAAAATTTAAACTGACCATAACTTGGTCATTCGACATCGGATCGCCACGTAGTTTGAACCATTATGACCGTATTTTTACCCTCTAATTAATTGTAATGAAAATTTAATTTTATAGGATCAGAAAATTTACGCGATCCCTCTGATACCACTGTTAGGTTCTGGGGCCCGTAACGAAAGTTGGTGGGCCAAGGATTTTAAAATTTTCATCAGCAGGACAACATAACATGTCTTAGCTAACGATCCAATCCACGGAGTGGTCTGAGGATCTCGCTTAAATTATAAGGATCACAAAACTAGAATGAAAACATACCCATTTCAAATTCGAAGCCGCGGTCGACTGCAACTAATCGATGGCAATCATTGCTTGAAGGATCCAAAGAAGGATCCCTCTAGATCGTCCACACGCGCTCCAAAAATCCTCTGGAACATCATCGTCGAATTCCAGGTACTAGCACGTCGATCCGATGATGCTTTTGACATCCTGACGATCACCGCATCGAGATCTCTTCGATGCTTAAGGAAGAACTTGATCCGAACTCTTGGATAATCATCTTCTCTCTCTAGGAAGCGAGAGAAGAGAGAGGATCTCAATTTTCATTCTATACAAACGAATGAATAATGAATTGCACAACATAAGAGAGATCCTCCTTTTATATTTATAGTGGACTTTAGAAATACCCGGTTGGGTTCCCCAGCCCCTGTTTATTTCAACGTCCACTAAATAAATAATTTTGACAAAATAAACTATACCAATATTATTTATTATTTTATCACATACTTATAATATATATATAATATATTACGTGATAAAACCGAGTCATTTAACTCGACTCACTATCCCGCTTAATATTAAACGAACCTTGAATATTAAAATAATATTCGTTCGATTAATATTTTACCATATTTATTAATCTTGTAAATAAATTAAATAAATTCAAACCCAATTATTCATAACTTGAATAATAATGAATTTATTTAATTCATCGGTGATCGATAACTTGGATAACACTCAGACCCCGTAGCGGTTCCCACTATGTCCATATACCCATTCGACTGAATAGGGCAGATTCTTGAATACGCTATTGTGTGTGACCCTCTAGTCCCTTATCTTGATAGCAGTGAATAAAATACACAGACCAAGAGCAGAGTCTAGAAACCCATCACGACCCTTAAAGAGATAAGGATAGTCATACCAATGACTACCATCCTACGATCACTAACTGTGTACTATAATCTCTTTGTCATTAAATATCTCATAAAGCAGCACACACTCTTGTGTCATCATCCTTATCTTTCTTTATTATTTTTTGATCTATCCAGATGGATTTTCCTTGTTACTGCTTTGGCCAAAGACTTATGAAGGCAGCACCATCCTGATCAACCGGGCCTGAGATATACAACTTCCTGAACTTGGAAGCAACAAATCATTTCTTGACCATTCAGCCAATGTCATACCACCAAAAACACACCTAAAACAAACTACCTCACCATGACTTCATTGCCATGGTTTTCGTCTTGCATCAAAGTACATAATCAAATGATATACATTGGTAATGGTCTCAATTCAGGAGACCAATACACATGTCCATAGATAGGAATGACCAATGACACCCAAAACATGTGGTGTTATTATTTGCGGGTCTGTTCTCATGATCTCACCACTAGAGATCACCAAATGTGAACTTCATGAGAAGAAGTCTCAATGCTTATGAGACCCAAACACCTGATAGTTAGACATCTACTGTGTCCAGTCAGTAAGATGTGTCTAGACTATAGAACATTTATTTAAGATTAATGTCATAGTATCTTGAGGTTCTCATTATAGTCTAGGATCTTCTATAACCTCTCGACACGACAATTAATCTTTGGACATTACCATTATAATAGTGGACGCATAAAATTCTACACTATAATGGTAATATGAAATCATGTATAACTAACTGTACACATGATATGGTAATCAATATTACTGTATAGTTGGGTCTAGGGCACCCACTATTTCAACACTTGGAATCCTCAGGTCTACGCAAAAGTGAAGACATCCTACTCAGGATTCTTAGTTGTGAAGGTAAAAGGAGGAATACTACATGGGTGTTGGAGTTGGTTCCCTAGAACCAACTTCTATATCTTTTATGATAACTTATATTCATGGTTTTTGAATATTAATAGGCTCCATATCACATCATGACTGTTATTTTGTGCAACATAGTATGTGATAATATCCTAAGAGTAGCTGTCACGCTAAAAGGTCACAACAGTTCCCTGTTATGATGAGAACCCAAAAGTGCTACAACAATATTCTTAAAAATATTTTCTATAGTTGGATGATATCATTTGAGGAACTATTTTGTCGAGATTTTGTGGCGTGGAATGAGTTTCGCTTGTTACGTTACCATTGTCACTTTTCCCTGAAACTCCCAATGGTTCTCTCATCCGTAGCTGGGTATAGACCTGTTTTCCAAATGCAGATGGCAGTCTTGGTTTTCAGGCCCAATGACTCTCGGGGACTCGCATTGGTCGAGAGGATGAGAGTTTGGGCTCATCACATCATTTTAGGGAGAATTTTTTGACTACTCTAGGAATCTCTTATTGATTTAAGACATGTTCGTGAATCTCTTCCTAATCCCGACGCGTGACCAATTACTCTAACAAAACAACTATGGGTTAACTCTTTTTTATGTTCAACAGACTGTGATATCTTTTATGAATCCATCTATATATATCTGAGGTTCTTCATCATCTTCTAGTAATGACTGGTCACTTATTTTCTGAAACCATATGAACAAGTGTTTCAGGATATGCTCCCTTTTATGAAGGCGACTGATATCCCGAGGATGGGATTGAACCATTATGAGGCGTCCTACGTATCCTGGTTATTACAGGAATCAAAACCCACGTAGTTCGGTTGATCCACATAGTTTAACATCATGCGGTAAGGACTATAAAAAGAAATAAAATTGATTCCTAATGAGGTGTTCTTTGCATCCCCTAAGCCCATGTGAGCCATGATCGTTGTGAGAACAAGAGGGAGTGCATGATCATCCTCGTGATGTATGAATATGGGATCTGCGTATTGAGTCAGTCCTTGGAGCATTTGATATGGAGCTCGAGCCTTTAAGGAGATGTCCTATGTATCATAGTTATGGCAGAAATCATAGTCCTCGTAGTTCTCTTATAGGTGTTTGATGCCTAATGAGGTGTTCATTGCATCCCCCTAAGCCCACGTGAGCGATGCTCGTTGTGAGAAACAAGAGGGAGTTCATGATCAGCCTCACGATGTATGGATATGGGATCTGCGTATTGAGGCAGTCCTTGGAGTGTTTGATATGGAGATTGAGCCTTTAAGGAGGCATCCTACGTATCACAGTTATGGTGAGAATCAGAGCCCTCATAGTTCTCTTAGAGATGTTGGGGCTTACACACTAAGGCTGCCCTAGTGAATAGACCTTCTTATCTATAAGGTGTCGCATGATCCTATTAGCATACCCTAGAGGTCATCGCGTGACTTGGCTCGACACATGTGGAGGGTGTCACAAGAGTCATGGTAGCATGATCTGAGGGATGTTGTGTGTCTTGAATGACACATCAGGGGGACATCACGAGACTGAGCCGACATGTCTAGAGGGTATCGCATGTCTTGGATGGCACCTCGGGGGAACATCGTGGGACCAAACTGACATGTCCAGAGGGTATGTCGTGAGATCTGGATTGTCATGTCAAGATGTGTCTATGAGACTTGGCTGACATGAGTGGGAACTGTTATATGAGTCAAGTGGTGTGTCCTGAGGACGTCTCTAGTCTGGGGTGATGAACCCAGAGGGTTCGCAGGATCCAAGTGGTGTCCACAAAGGGTCTGAAAGTTTTGTCTCGACATGTACGGAGTGTTCTACATATCCCATATGACATATAGAAGGGATGTCACGAGATTCGGGTGGCGCGACTTGGTACCATTTTGTATTCTTGATTGACATATGCAAAGCATGCGGAGGTCCGCGATCATGTCTTCTACTTGTGTTTTCCACTTTGAATCCTGGTTTTTTTCCCTTGTGTTGAGAGTGCATTGGTTTGGTTCAATGTTAGTTTGTTTAGGTCTCATGTGATCTAGAGGACATGCGATATGGTCTTCACATGTCTCGCCAGAAGTCCTTCACGTGATATTTTATTGATCACACGAAGGGATTTATGCCTGGCGCATGACTTCTATGGCGGTTCAATGGTGTATTAACTAGAAAAAAGTCAACCAGCCGTGTGGTCGAATATGTGCATAAGCCTAGAGTCTGAGCACCAACGTCCATATCGACGGTCTGGGCCCAATCTTCTAGAATTCAATCAACCAACCAACCAACGAACCAACCGAACCCTTTTTCCGAGTTGGAGTAGAGAATTTATTGGCGTAGCCATTCACGTACTCGTTGGTTTGTACGAAGCATCTAGAATGAGTCTAGGATAGAGTCGTCACAAGGTCTGGCGTTATGCAATTTCATGAGTCTCTACAGTGGACCACGTCAAGGGAACCGCCTTATTTTTAGCAGCTGTAAGTCCATCCGTCCTTTATTGGATTATTGCTAACTATTGAGGACTTGTGCTTCGAAGGAATTTCATGTTTTCATGTCAACATGTCCAAGGGTCTTCATGAAATCTAAATTACTGTTGGAAGGAATCCACAAGTCCTTGGATGGATTGTCTCGGGGTCTCACGGGACCATGCCGAGGGTGCGCTGGGCGCATCATATACCCTTAGGCGATCACGAATTCTGCTCACCTTCTCCTTTCCGATATCTTTAGTTTTATGTAACGAAGGTCGGGAGTCACGTTATATTGTATGGATGGTATTAAGGGTATTTAATCTTTTTTGGAGATGCATCGCGTGACCAGTATGGGTCATATGGTGCGTGAGCATTTTGTGGAAAAGTCCTCGAGCCAAAGGGATTTTGCGAGGTGAGGCGGACATGTCACTGAGGGTTCATGGTGTTGCACAGGTCTTTAGGGGTGTGCTACATGTCTTTCAGTGACCGCAGACCCCTCTCGCTTCCCCTTTTTATATTTCCATTGTTTTATTTCAGAAAGGTCTGAGGTCATGCGGGATTTCATGATCAATGTATGGGTTTTATGCCCAATTTTTGGGTGATGTCTCGCTCGACCAATATGGGGCATATGGAGATCGTGTGAGCATGTAGGGGACAAGTCTGTTCATCCGTCATTAGAGCGCCGTAGAGTTATTTGGATGCATGTGTGAGCTTTTGAGCGGTGAGGCCGAAAAGCCAAAGGAACTTCATGAGGCGAGGCGGTCATGACGCCGAGGTCTTGCGGTGTCTCTCGGATCGCTCAAGGCGCACGTTTTATGTCCTTCAGCGATCACAAACACTATTCAACTCCTCCCTTTTGACCCCCTTTATTTTATGTGACAATGGTTGGGAGGTATGCGAGTTTGATCGAGTAATATCTTTGATTTTTACTCAATTTTCAAGAGGTGTATCGCGTGACCAATGTGGATCATATGAGAGTGCACAAGTATTGTGTAAAAAACCATGCATCTCTCCTTAGAGTGCCACAGAATTGTTCGGAGGTTTCCATGTGGTGTGGCTAACAATCCTAATGGGTTTCACGAGGTGCACCAGATTGATCTTTGTGTGTCTCATGTCTTCAGGGGTGCGCTACATGTCCTTCAGCGACTGTGAGCCCCTCTTGCCTCCTCATAGTTATCTCCTTCATTATTTGAGACGAAGACTTGAAGGTCTCACGATATGGATTGGATATAATCTAGGGATTTTATTCTTCCCAGTGATGATTTGGTGCGTGATTTGTGTGACCACCAGGGGTCTTTTCCTTGAAATGTAACTTCCCTTGATTTTTGAAGGATTCCAAATGGTTTGTTAGGTACTTGCCAATGGTAAACTGCACGACCTGGAGAATTCTCATCCATCTGTCACCGTTCATCCATTGGTGAACAAGGGTTCTCATTGAGGAGGGCTTCGCGGGACTTTCTATGTGTTAGGTTCCTTGCGTGGAGACTTCGTGTGACCTTGTAGTGGCCACACAATCACGAGTCTTTAACCGTATTATTCCTTACTCTCATGGGGAAAATAATATCCACATTTGGATGTTTCTTCCTTTTCAGTTTTTCTAATGCTTATTTGACAGGCGTCAACAAATGCCCCCCTTAGGAGCGACATCCGAGGGGACAAGGACTCGGTCTTGAGGACAACTAAATGCCCGCCAGAGTCCTTGGTGGTGTCGCAAACCCATACTCTCAGGCGATATTCGGTTTACCGAGCAACCTTTGGTATTCTGTGAACTGCCTATATATGGGGGGGGGGGGGGGGGTGGAGGACATTTCATTCCACTGGCCGCCTCCTTCTCTAGAGTGCTCCCACTATTGCCTTATCACAAGACCTCACTGAGAACCCTGATCATGAGTCTGCGCCGTGAGTCCCGACTACGATCCTTGCTCTTGTGCAAGACTTATTTTTGCTCAGACACTCATCTGTCTCGACCGCATACCAAGCTTCGGTAATTCCTTCGTATGATACCTTAAAATTCTTATTACATTAGGAATTTTTGTAAGGTCCCATCTCTTACATTGCGATATATGAGCGTGAATGTTTGATTTGTGTGGAAATCATCAGATCAGGGGATATGTCCCAAAGGATGAGTGCTTTTCATATCCGCGGAGAGCATATCGGGCGCGATAGGTCCATATAGCGAGCCTCATGACAACTGTAACATGATTTAGTTTATGGTTTTTAGCTCACACCTTCTGTTGCTTTAGTTTAGAATCTTTTAGCTCGAACCATCTATTTCTTTAGTCTTTTAGATCTAACCTTCTGTTGATTTAGTTTAGGGTCTTTTAGTTCGGACCTTCTGTTGCTTTAGTTTATGACCTTTTAGCTCGGACCTTCTATCACTTTAGTTTAGGGTCTTTTAGCTCAGACTTACCTATTGCATTAGTTTAGGGTCTTTTAGCTTGGACCTACCTATTGCATTAGTTTAAGGTCTTTTAGCTCGGACCTTTATAGAATATGGGTCTAGCATTCCATAAATGACTCAAAACACTATTGGGTGTTGAGTTCTTCCATGGTACTAACAGGGCTCATGAGGATAGAATTCCTTTTATGTAAAGGGGGAGATGCTTTTATCTGGCGGGTTAGGTCCCTTGTGCATCGGTAGCATGGCCAGGAAAAGCTAATCTCCACTCTTCTCCAAGGGCTACAAAAGATTCATGGGGTGAATATGGTTGAGAGTGAAATACTAGGGAAGCTAGGCCTTCCTGGATAGTTGGAATGTGGGTGATGTAAGTCACAATCTAAAAGTCTGAGCGGGGTGATATGGAATGGGGTAGACATGCCGGCTATGTCTCTTAACACTATGGGGTTTCAGGTTCTACGGCGATGTCGTTGAGCCTCACAAGTATTAGGAGGCCCTTTATACCGGACCAAGATGTTTCCGGTCAGTGGGTCTGAGCCCTTACATCAATAGCATGGCCAAGCGAAGATATATCTTTTCCTTTCCAGTAGTTATGAAATATTTATGAAGGATCAAACATCAAGATGACGAAGTTGGGTATGAAAGGAAGGCTATCCAGGTAGGGTCCTTGCACCCTAGGACAACTTGGCTCTTAATTAAACAACTTGAGCCCTACACCTTGTGGTTTCGAATCACGAGGTGTGGGCCAACAATAGGTTCAAGAATGAAGGGTCACATTTCGGTTTTGAGAATGGGTATAAAACATGGTGATGCAACGTCAAGGATATCATATCCCCTTGGATAGTCTGATATGGAGATAATAAATTACGACTCAGGGTGTTCGAGTCAGGAGAATGATATGGGATAGTCATACAAGAAGCAGTGTTTAGACATACTGAGACGTTGAGTGCTGCCGTGATGATGCTAATGCTCATGAGGATCAGAATGTTCTTTTTTAGAGCGACACATTTGGTTGACGACCATAGGTGCATATGTAGGAGCCATGGGAATGTATGCATAGTCAAGAAAAGGGCCCTTAAAGCCAAATATTCTTTCCAAGGGATATAGAAGGCTATGGTGATTCAAGAGACCTCAATTCAAAAGTGTGGTTAGTGGAAAGTGTAAAATTCAAGGAGGGTTCGAGTACCCTAAGATTTGTGCCACCTCCTAACGAACACATTCTCGTGGCAAGGAGATGTGAAAAATCATTGCTCTAATTTTTTCCTGGACTAGGGGATCTAACGAGAATAAATTGGCTTTTAATAGGGTTACAGAGTAGACCCTACTAGCTTTATGCCTTATTTGCTTGTGCCCTAATTTTTTCCTAAACTCTGAAGATGACGATTTTAGTAGGAAATTACTCAACTTTTGATCAGGTCTCCTTTTTCAGGTTTTTAGCCTGACGAGTTTTGTGTCTTTTTCATTAGCAGTTTGGGGTCTTGCGATTTGGACCATTATGTGTTAGAGTTTAAGGTTGTATAGTTTTGATCAAGGTGTGGGTAGTTTAAAGTCACGCCACTTGGACCTAGTATGGGGATGTTAAACAAGAGGCTCATTAGGACACCCAAGGTCAAGAGTACTCCAACATCCTTCTGAGTGGGCGATGAAGATTTCATAAATCACAGATCAAGGTTCTTAGGTCATGAGTGATGATATGAGACAATCATTATGGGGATAACTTATAACAAAATGGGGTGCTGGGTTCCACCTTGGAAATGTTAGGCTCACAAGAACTATAAATCCCTTTATGTCGGACCAAGATGTCTCCGGTTGGTGGGTTTGAGCCCTCACATCAATAACATGGCCAAGTAGAGAGATCTCTTTTTCTTTTCAAGGGTAGTGAAAGGTTTGCGACGACCTGAGATGCTTAATCCATGAAGTGTGGAACATGGATGGAGGTGCTCGAAAAGATAATGGGAGCGCTCCGTTTTTTGGTTGGCCGAGGTAAGGCTTTTGTGGTCCTTCGATAAGGAAGGGTGATGGATGATTACCTATGAAATTTATCGTCATATAGTTGGGACTTTCATCTCTATGCAGTTTATTATCACACAATAAGGATGTGAGAACCGACTTGAAAGGTGGTAATGCTGTGGTTAGGCCTGAGGATGAGAACTTGGGCATCACTACGTATCTCATGGGGGTGAGAATCAAGGAACACATTGTTCTTAAAGGACCGCGTAGTTTAACATCATGTGGTAAGGACTTACTTTCATGCAGTTTAACGTCATGCGGTAAAGATGATGTGACACAGTTTAATGTCGTGTTGTAGGGACATATGCAGACATTTTAGGGTAATGTGATTTAGACCATAATATAGAGTCCCTAATGGAGATGCGCAATGTGGTTCCATGAAGCGACCCGATGTGAATGAAGACCAAATAGGTCTCAGCCACACCACACATCTTTTTGAGAGGACTCAATCCAATGGGGCCAAAGGAGGTTATACCCATGGCTAAGCTGAAGAAAAAATGTCTGGGCGTCACTACGTATCTCATGAGGATGAGAATCAAGCCATACGTAGTTCTGAGAGCTCCATGCAGTTTAACGTAATGCATTCAGGATGTATTTCCATGCAGTTTAACATCGTGCAGTAAGGAAGAAGGATCACCTATCATGAAAGGAAGACAATCCTATGGATGGACCTAGAAGTAGGGGTCTGAGCATCACTATGTATTCTGTGATGATAGGAATCAATCTGTACATAGTTCTTATAATTCTGTGAAGTTTAATGTCATGCAGTAAAGAAAAAGATATTCCATGTAGTTTAACGTCATGTGGCGAGGATGAAGGTGAACCAACATGAAGATGATAGAACAAATAAGGTCCATGAAACATCAGGCTTAAACCCTAGGGAGGTTTCCTATGCATACCAACTGGCTGGGAATCAAAGTCCATGTAGTTCTTAGAAAATGAGGTACTCTATGTAGGTTTGTCCCATGCATAGAGGTGGACATCATCTCCGGTTTATAGTTGCATTTGGGCCTAATATTGGAGATTTAGGTTTCACTACATATCTTATGGGAGTGAGAATCAAGCTATACGTAGTTATTATAATTCCATGTAGTTTAACGTCATGCGGTAAGGACAAATTGGGGGGGGGGGATGAGGTCCCAAAGAGGATGTGCATGGCGTGATAAAGCAAACCCGACATGAATGAAGACCAAAGAGATCTACACCATGCCATACATCCCTTAAAGGGGCTTTGGACAAGAGGTCGAAAAGATGGCAGGTTTTGTAGTACTTGGGGATATACCCGAGGATTAAATGCTCAGGCATTCCTACGTATCCTGTAAGGGTGGTAATCAAGCCACATATAGTTCTAGAAGCACTGTGTATTTTAACATAATGTGGAAAAGGGGAATTTCCATGCATTTTAATGTTATGCAGTAAGGACGAAGGAATTCCAATGCGTGAGGAAGATAATCTATAGTTGGGCCCAGAAGCAAGGGTTCGAGCATCACTACGCATCCCATAAGGATGGGAATCAAGCCGTATGCAGTTTATGGGATGCTGGTGTGGTAGGAGACTGAAACCAGTGATGATGTTCCTCTCATACAGTTTGATATCGTGTAAGAGACATCAACCATACAGTTTAACATCATGCAACAAGGACTCATTGCATACCATTTACCCCTTTGTATTTATGATGATAACAAATTCACCCAGAGCTTTCATGCCCTATTTTGTGTGGGGAAACCCTTACCAAAATTTCTAAGCTTGCGTGAGTTATGCTCGGTGCGAGAAACAAGGAATGACAAGGGTCCCTTCTAGTATTCAAAGGCATGGAGGATAGGATATGAGTATTTATATTGTGTGGTGGTTGGGCCATGATATAGGATCAAGGCGTCCTTACATATCTCATTGAAAATGAGAAGCAAGCCACACATAGTTCTAGAGAGACCGTGAAGTTTAACGTCATGTGGCAAGGACGAAGATGAGACTTACACCAACGTGGATGCCCTATTACTGGCGATTATGTAAAGTATTTTTTTTGAGAAATCTCGCATTGGTGGGTGGCGTGACACGCTCCCCATCCATGGTGGTCAACTAATATGCCCCATTATGATAGAATTTATGTATGACGTAAGGTCCCTCCCACTTGGGTTCCAACTTCAGGGGCTTCTTTCCTGGTATCATTGAGGTTCTGAGAGCTAACACCAGTTCTCCCCGGAGGAACGAACAAAGGCGAACCTTTTTATTGAAGGCTCGCGCTATTCACTTCTAGTGGACCTCAAGGTTGTGCAGTGTGCACAACCTCTTCTCTTCTAGAAACTCCAACTTATCAAGTCATTTATGTGCCTATTCATCATCTAAGAGTTTCCTGCAAATGGCTATTTAGAGTGAGGGCATATGGACCTCTATGGGTAGCACTGCCTCAGTCTTGTACACCAATGAGTATGGCGTCACTTATGTAGCAGTACGTGTAGTGGTACGGTAGGTCCATAAAGCATGAATGAGTTTTTCTGGCCAAGAATTCTTATCCTTATTAATTATATTCTAGAGTATGTTCGATAGGGTCATATTGAAGGCCTGTCTGTCCATTTTCCACTGCATGACAACAAGATGAGTGATTGGATTCAATGTTATACCCCTGGTATAACTTCTTCAAGTCTTCAAAACAGAAGTTGGTGCCATTGTCCATCAATATCGTGTGAGGGACTCCGAACCTGGTGATAATATGCGGCTTCACAAAATTGATGATATTCTTCATTCTGAATTCCTTGAGATGTATCACCTCAACCCATTTGAAGAAGAAGTCAGTGGAAGTAAGGATGTACTTGAACTACTTTGCGGTGGCTGGGGGATATGGTCCCACAACATCCACCCCCAAATGGAGAATGACCAGGAATATTTGGATGTATGTAGTAATTCTACGGGTTGATGGATAAAGTTTGCATGAATTTGGAATGCATGAAATTTTCTGGTGAATTTCATGCAGTCTTGTATCATGTTCTGCCAGTAATACCCCAACCTTTTTATCTGGAAGGAGAGACTAGTTCCAGATTGGTGGGAACTACAGGAGCCTTCATGGACCTCTTCCATGACGGTGAGGATTTCTCCTTCTGCTATGCACCTGAGGAGAATTCCGTCAAAACCACGCTTTTATAGGATTTTATGATCATTTGGGTCATCCTGCAAGGTGAAGTTTGTTGCCCAGCGTCAGATCTGTTACTTTCTAGCGCGATCCGTCAGGAGAGTTCCATCCTGATGATAGATGATTATGGGATCCATCCACCTAGAGAAGGTTGCTGGTTCGTCGTGCTCTGGGGCGGTGCTGACCCAATTGATATCTTTCATATCACATACGACGATCGATGAGGCCATTCTTCGATGTGTTATGCGGGAGGTTTCTTTATCTTGATCAGGGTCTTCCAAGACGACGACTGCTTTATCCAGTGTGTCAGCACAATCATTCTGTGATCAAGGGATATAATGCAATGTGGGATCAAAGGGGAACTTCGCCATTAGTCCCCTGACATATCCGTTGAGGGGGGATAGTCCTTTATTCTTGATGGAATATTCTCCATTGATATGATTTATCACTAGTTTTGAACCCCCTTTGATGTTCAGGTAGGATATGTGCAGTTGTAAAGCTAGTTCCAACCTAGTAATGAGGGTTTGATATTCAGCCTCATTGTTCATGCAGCCTTCTAACAGTGAGAAAGAGTAGGGTAGAACTGCTTTGTCTGGAGAGACAAATAAAATCCCTAGGCCAACCCGATTGAGTTTCTGGTTTTCCATTCTTGTGCTGATAGGACTCCAGGAAGAGCCATCAAAATACATCTCCCATGTATGGGGTGTGTCATGGGCATAAAAGACCTCTTCGCCTGGGATTTTGGTGTCCTCTAGTGTATTTTCTAGAGTGGGATGTGCTGCCAGGAAGTTAGTCAGAGCTTGCCCTTTTACTGACTTCTGAGATATGAACTGGATGTCATACTACTGAAAAATGACTTCTCATCGATCCAAGCACCCAATCAAAATAGGGAAGCCAAGGATATACTTGAGTGGGTCGATATGAGAGACCAGGTGGACCTCGTGGTGCTATAGGTAATGCCTCAACTTTTTCACAGTGAAAATGAGTGCAAGACAGTTCTTTTTGACATCAGGATGTTTGGTCTTAGCACCCAATATAGTCCAACTGAGGTAGTAAAGACTATTCTCACTCCCTGTGTCATTCTTCTATGCAAGGAGGACACTTAATGATCATTCCATGACGACCACATATAAGATGAGTGACCTCCTTTCCACCGGAGGCATCAAAACTAGTGGGTGTAGCAGATATTGCTTGAGATTTTTGAAAGATTTTTGACACTCATCATCCTATTGGTAGGTGACCCCCTTCTTCATTAACTTTAGGAAGGGGAGTTCTTTTTCGACCATGTTGGCTATGAATCATCGAATGTAGGCGAGGTTCCCTTGGATCCCCCTTACTTCTTTCAGATTCATGGGGGGTGACATTGATAGGATAACACTGGTCTTCTCTGGGTCTGGCTCAATACCACAGTGGCTTACCACAAAACTAAGGAATTTACCTGATGTTACCCCAAAAACACACTTTAGCAGATTCATCTTTAGACTACACTGTCACAACTTATCGAAGATTTCTTGGAGATCTATGAAGTGATCACATCGCTATTGGTATTTGATGATCAGTTCGTCGAAATAACACTCATCCATACTTCCCAATAATGTATTGAAGATGTGATGCATGATGCGCTGATATGTGGCGCCGATATTCTTTAATACGAAGGGCATGATCTGGTAGCAGAAGATCCCCTGGGGTGACCTGAAGGTGGTGGTTTCTTCATCCTCGGGGTCCATTTTGATATGATTGTACCCTGAGTACCCATCCATGAAATAAAGAGTTTGGAAGCCATTAGTTGCATCGATCAAGAGTTTCGTGATCAGAAATGAGAATTCATCCTTTGAGCAATGCTGATTAAGGTCTCTGAAGTCAATGTAGACCCTAATCATCATGTTCTTTTTCTTGACAGGGACAATGTTGGCAAGACATTTTGGGTATTGCACTTCTTGAAAAAAGTTGGATTTGATCAACTTGTCAACTTCTACCTCCACGTTTGTAGCATGAGAGGAGTGCATTCTCCTGGCCACCTACTTGAAGCCCCGATGCTCTTCGAGTAGTCTGAGATGGTGCATAGCCACATCTAGATTCAATCTGGGAATTTCTGTATAGTTCCAGTAAAACATATATCAATGTTGCTACAAGAATGCGATATACATATCCTACTCTTTGGGAGGCATGGCAGCGCTAATCAAGGTAGGTCGTGGATCTTTTTCTGTCCCCAGGTTTATCTTTCAGAGCTCATCTATAGTGGTGGAAACACCTTCCTCGAATGTTGGAGGAGAATTTCTGAGATCATCCTCATCTTCTTCTATTTCTGAGTCATCTCTTGTCATCTGAGTTGCGGTAGAGAGATGATGAAGATGATTGTCTCTGAGGATAGGAGAGGTATGGACCTCTGGGACTGGCTCTGCTATTTCGGCTGTGTTTATGGGGATCAAATAATCCTCATCAAGCATGCTCTATGGATTTATAGGGGCAGTCCCTAAACCATGGGGGTGATAACCTGTACAACATCATTTTCCATCAGTTGTTTTCCTCCCTTGTAGAAGTTTGCTTCAGCATATATGGCTCCGCAAGTCTCGAAGGGGGTGTGTTCGTCGTGAAGTATGCTAACCTTTCCATTGATGGGGTACTTCAAACATATTTATGGAATGTTGATGGTATTTCTGAGTGTCTATAGAACTAGGGCCTCCCAAGAAAGACATTATACGCGGTGTCTTGCTGGATGAATATGAACTCGACAATAGATGTGAGCTCCCCAAATTGGGTCTCTAGATTAATATTTCTAAGGTACCTTTCCTCATTCTTAATCATACCCTTGGATGGTCATCTTTTTAGGGGATACGTCCCCTTTTCCATACCCCAAACGTTGGAGGGTTTGGGATGGGATGAGATTGATCCTGGATTCCATTGTCGATCAACACCATTTGAATGTTGACATTATTGAGTTTTCTTGAGATGTACAAGGGTCTGATGTGTCTCTGGATAGCCTCCTCCTGATCTTGATTAGTGAATGAGATGGAGACATGACATTATAAGGACATGGTCTCCACTCAATAGATCTCAACCGGAATAACTTTTGTTTCAAATTCCTGTGGGCTTCAGAGGGATTCAACAAGTTCCTCCCTGAGTTCTCTCAAAAGATGAAGCACATCAAGGATAGAGAGTGTAACACCCCGAGATTTTATGAAAAATATTCTTTTAATTTCATTAATGTCTTGTGTTGTATGCTACACCAAGATTACCTTGCGCTATACGCAACACTGTATTAGCTTGCAGTATACGCAACACTATTCTTGGATCGTGTTACACACAATTTTGATAATAGTTATTCTACGCAACATTGAGTGTATATATATATATATATTAAATGTATAAATGAAATATGGTTGGATTCTGTTATACAAAACAACGAAGGATTCTTTCACAACACGCAACCCTAACTTGGCTTGCATTACACGCAATCGCGACCTTCCTCGATAGCGTGTGTTGTACGCAATACCGGGTTTTACTAAACAATGATATATTATTATAATATTATTATGAACTAGCCGTTATGAATAGTATTAACTAAATTTTGGATTTTATAACATTATTATTCACCTTACACATTTTCTAGAACATGGTATAAGAACAAAATAAATTTTTCGGGTAAAATAAGTATTTTTCAAAAAATACAGTTTTGTCACCTTTTGATGGCACACCCACTTTAAATCTAGTTTTTGACATGTTTATAAGTTCAATTTGACAAAATAAAATTCTTCTTTGGAAACAAGCAATAAAAATTTACTTTGGATAAATTTTTCGTATTATTCTGGTAACTTTCATATTTTGATGAATAGTAAAAACACGCTATATTTTAATGAAAAACAACTTTTTTCATCGTAATAATTTATATGGTTAAATTATAATATTGAATGGTTTTAAAGTATAAATAGAATATATTTTTACCATTTAATATAATGTATGTCATTAGCATTGATTTTACATTGAATTCGTAGGTTAAATCAATTCAATCTTTTGCAATGTTTTAAACAAAAACCCGTTTTCATTCGACAACGGGATTAATTTTAATATAATTTCTGAAACTTCTGTGTTTTGAATTTGAAAAAATGGATTCCATATTTGGAATCAGTGGGTCCAAATTATTTTAATAGGCTATTTTTTATTTTTGGGAATTATGAATAGTAACTACGGTAAATTTTATTTACCATAGTTAAAGGTAAATCGGGTAATTAAGGGTAAATATAATATTATAAAATTACCCTAAAACATGCCAAAATTATATTGGATGGCTAAAAGTAAACCCATATCAACTAAGGGTCAGATTAGATTCATTTTATGGACTTTTGACCATGAAAATAATTTAATTATTATTAAAACCAAAGAAAGTGACAACATGTCACTCTCTTAAATCTTATAAGTATAATAATTTTAATTTAGTGATAAACATCATAAAACTTCGAACATGAATAGTATCCATAAAGCTAATAAAATTATATACATCATGATAATTTATTTAGAATTTTTAGGGATTAAATAATTGTCATTAAAGGTTATACATTAATGATACAGAAATTATTTATTAAGTGGAAAATAAGTAATATAGTTTTTATTGAAATAATAATACCCATTAAAAGGCCCACAAACCTGACCAAAACTTATTGTTAGTGTATATATACACCTTAATCATCCAATTACCTAATATATAACCGTTTGGATCCTTATAAAAGTGATTATGACACTTATATTATTTTATTTTAAATGATGCCAAAGTTGTCACCTTCATAATTTAATAAATATAACAATTTAAATATTGTTATTTTAAGATGATAAATTCGAGTAAAAGTATTATTGTGAAAGGTAATATATTTATATTCATCATAGGATTTTATTTTAAATTTTTATGCAAAAAATCAGTATATTAAATAATTATACAAAAATGTTGTAGTAATTATTATATTAAGAGATAAACCAAATAAATGGTTTTAAAAATAATAAAATAAATATTATATGAACTATTTAATGTTATCCACTAATTTTATAGATACATATGATATTTTATGAATCTATTAAAGCTTTTATTTCAAACATATCTTCTGTATATATTTTATTTAAATTCAAATAAATGAATAGTGTAAAAAATGACACTATTGTTATTTTATAAAAATAACATATTATAAAATTGTTTAAAAATCAAAAAAATATTTAAAAATTATAAATTTAAATTTATATGGTCTATAATGTTATAAAGTAAACAATTATGGGAAATTCACAACAAATAAGTAATTATTTGTTATAATTTAAAATTTAGAATTTTATTACCACAAATAAACTTAAATAGATTAAATAAGGATAAATCAAAATGATAAGGTTTAAAATAAGATCCAAACATGTCTAAATTTGATTGGTTGATGATATTACAACCCTATCTCATCTAATATTTGAATATGAGTCATTTTTGGAGGTTTTTAAGTGGGGATAGATTTATTATAAATTAATATTTTTAAGAATTCCAAAGGTGCCCCTCTCCTCCCTTATAAAAGGGCACCTCCTCCCTCTCCTCCTCACACCAATTTGAGCCTTCAATATCGGCCAAACCCTGCCAAAGTATCTTCTCCACTTCCCTAGAAACATCCTAGAGGTTCTGGTCTACTTTAAAGACTAATCTTAGTGCTCTAAGAGGAGGTTTCAAAGAGGCGTATCGAAGAAGAGGAGGTTCGGATACATACGAAGCATATCAGACATAAGGTAAGGGATAATTTTGCAAATCTCATTTTTATCCGAGATTGCATATTTGTAAGTATTTACTGGGGTTATTTCTATCATCCATGTCCATGTTTTATAAAAGTGTTTTCATGTATGTTTAAAGTCCATTTTACCCATTTTTTACTTTTACTACATGGTATGTAAGGAATCTTTCTTTTGTTTACGTTACGAGGTACTTTTTGACTTTTTCTAGAAAAAGTAAGAAAAGAATGTTTTTTTAACTTATACGGCACGAACGAATTTTTACGGTTTTATAAAGCCTTATTTTAATGAAGTTTCCTCCAAAAGATTTGATGACTATTTTCAACAAAATATCTTTCTTTTAAAATTGCATTACGTTTTGTGAAAAGAAATTGATTTTGAAGAAGAAAGGATATTTTCCTCAAGAATTCATTTCAAGTGTTTTATCAAAACCATTTTCCATCTAAGATGAAATTATTTCATATGTGTATGTTTCAAGTATAATGTCTCTATGATTTACATGGTTTCAATTTTCTTGTGATGAAATATCCATTTGCTTTATATGGATTATGTGATGATGGGATGATGTTTATGAAACCCATTTTATTCTTTGGGTTATGATGAATGTTTTAAGTTTATTTTGTGGCACAAGTAAGAATGATTTCACTATGAGATGGGTGGGAAATATATCTCCCTCCAATGAATTGGGTAAAGATTTATATCTCATGAGATAGACATGACTGGAACAGTAGGTTAAACCGGTTCAGTAAAACAGGACTGAAACGAGGAGTGAAATCGATTCAGAAAGGGACTTTGTCCACTAAGATGGTCTTGGCAGCAATGACTTGGCTACTATGGAAATCATTACATGTGCTTAATGGATGCCACAATTACATGTTTTATTCCCATTCTATTTTATCATGGTTTATGTTCCATTATGATCTATGCCTTATGTACTTCCATGTTTTATGTCGTTGCTCAAGATTTTAATGTTTAAACATTATGTTCATGTTTTTAAGTTCCAATGTATATGGTATGTTTTATTTTATCCATGCTTACCCTTACTGAGCATTTGAGCTCACCCTTTTTTATGTTTTATTTTCCCCCAGGATCAAAAGAAAGGTTTTAGGTTAGGAAACAAAAAGTGGAAGATCTTTATGGGAGATGTTGAAGATCTTTCACCACGATTAGAAGATTACGTTCCAAGTTTCCAAAGACACTAAACTATTACGGTCCTTGTGTGTCTGCTTTTTGTTATGTATTAAGTATTCTGCAAAAGTAATGTAATGTTCATGTACGTCAAGCTTAGGGTCTCTACAGTTGGTATCAGAGGAAAGGTTTAGTCAACCTTTGGAAACTATGATGCGAGAACGTTAGTGAGATCCCTAGAGATATTTCTAAGGTATGTCTAGGGATGTCCCTAAGGATAAGTATGAGTATAAGATATAGTCCTAGAAATATGGTAACAATCTTAGAATTTAACCTAAGATGTTAGATATTGAGGGTGCTCCCCCTTTACTATGTTGTTTTCCCTAGCATGATTTTTGTCTCTCACAATATTCTTTTTAGGTTTTAGAAAATGGCTGGAAACAGGAAGATTCATGATAATGGCGGATATGACGGACAATGGAATGATTTTCTTCATGAGAAACCAAATGAAACGGGATCTGGAAGTCCAAACATCGTTATTATTCCTAATCAGCAATATCATAATATGATCAATAATCTCAACTTTGGTAAGTTTCCCGACTCAGATAATAAGAGAAATATGGAGTTTCATGATGATCATAGAGGAAAGAAAGTTCAATTTCCCTCATGTAAATCATGTGGGAAGAGGCATCAGGGAGATTGTTTCAAAGGAACTGGAAGATGATTTGGGTGTGGAAAAGAAGGACACAAAGCCAGTAAGTGCAAAGGAAAAGGTTCAGTTAACACCATGGACAAGGATAATGGTATTACTACGACATCAACAATGATTAGATGTTTTAAATGTGGAATATACGGGCATTATGCAAACCAATGACCTAATGGAAAATCTCATGAAGAGAATCAGCATGGTCATATGGGTAGTATTTATGTGGATGATGATGAGGAGACTACTAATGATATATGATCTGAAAGAAGTGTTGAAGCTCAGTCGGTTGTTTTAGAAGGTAGTGGAATGATTGTATATTTATTGAGAGTTATGTTGTATAGTTAATGGTACTATGGAATAAAGAATCATCTAAGGATTGTTACACTATTGTTTTTCCTAAAAGTATTTGAAAGTATATGTTGAATGGTACCAGTAACCATGGAATGTTATTCAGATATTTTTGTAAAGTATATGATATGCGCATAATGAAGGAATAAGAAGATAATGAGATGTTTGATTGTATTCATGAGCTCATGATTGATATAAGAACTAAGTGATATCATGGTTTGAGTATATAGAATTTTTAGGATTTTGGTATGTGGAAAGTGTTAACTTTTAACTGCATTCATGTTTTTACTAAGGTTCAATGGGTATTCATTTTTCAAGAGAATACATGATTAAGGCCTTCAAACGTTTGTAATGTGACCAAAAAGACATATCTTATGATATATGGGGATCAAAGATGGTATTAACATGCTTCTTATATGAAATCTCTGGTAATCATTTTCACTATAATATGACAATGGACTGGAATATTATGGATAAGCCTAAAGATTGGAATGGATTATGTTGGACATAAGTTAGTATTGTTTAAGGATAGAACCTTTTTCGATATTATTGATGGGATGATATAGTAATGTAGTTTTAGAAAAAGGACAACCTACAGGACGGGCGACAGCCCATCGCGTCAGACAAGGCTATGGGAATCAAACCCACAACCGAAGTGTGACTGGCCTATAGGAAGTCCCTGGTTAGTATAAACTAGTTTTATTTTATTAAGCGGTATGATATATGAAGTATAAGTCCATTTTAGGAACCATATATGATTAATCTCACCATAGATGGACTTATGTATATTTGATAACTTTTTCTAACCTTTTGTTTGAAACAGATGGAATAACCCATAATTCTATCACATGATCTGTTAACACTTCACGAATAACAAATTCAACTTCATTTCTTTAAGAGATAAAGTGGAAATTGTTCAAAGCACGAACAATAGTGATATTGTACCAAAATCAAGCAAGTATTTCTTCTAATTCAAAATTTTCAAATTTAGGGAAATGATATTGAAAACCAAAAATGTTGTCCTAGTGCTCTTATATCCGATGAATCAGGTGGTACCTTAGATCATCACAAATTTATGGCTTTGTGATTGATGTCTTTTTCATAGCCATGTTCTCTACCACTCTCCATCAGAACTTGATGGTTAGATTTTTCTTCCATATCCATATTTTCACCTATGTTCTCCTATATGGAAACCCAGTGATTAGTTTATCTGGGTAGCCGTTACATTTCATACTTTAGTTTTTAAAGATAAGTTTTTGTATTCCTTTTTATGATGTGGGTTTCAATTAAAGAAACTTTCAAGTAGAAAAAACCATTTATAACCCCGATGATTTTCGAGGGAGAAATTCATTTTAAGGGGGGTAGAATGTAACACCCCGAGATTTTATGAAAAATATTCTTTTAATTTCATTAATGTCTTGTGTTTTATGCTACACCAATATTACCTTGCGCTATACGCAACACCGTATTAGCTTGCAGTATACGCAACACTATTCTTGGATCGTGTTACACACAATTTTGATAATAGTTATTCTACGCAACATTGAGTGTATATATATATATTAAATGTATAAATGAAATATGGTTGGATTCTGTTATAAAAAACAACGAAGTATTCTTTCACAACATGCAACCCTGACTTGGCTTGCATTACACGCAATCACGACCTTCCTCGATAGCGTGTGTTGTACGCAATACCAGGTTTTACTAAACAATGATATATTATTATAATATTATTATGAACTAGCCGTTATGAATAGTATTAACTAAATTTTGGATTTTATAACATTATTATTAACCTTACACATTTTCTAGAACATGGTATAAGAACAAAATAATTTATTCGGGTAAAATAAGTATTTTTCAAAAAATACAGTTTTGTCACCTTTTGATGGCGCACCCACTTTAAATCTAGTTTTTTACATGTTTATAAGTTCAATTTGACAAAATAAAATTCTTATTTGGAATCAAGAAATAAAAATTTACTTTGGATAAATTTTTCGTATTATTCTGGTAACTTTCATATTTTGATGAATAGTAAAAACGCGCTATATTTTAATGAAAAACAACTTTTTTCATCGTAATAATTTATATGGTTAAATTATAATATTGAATGGTTTTAAAGTATAAATAGAATATATTTTTACCATTTAATATAATGTATGTCATTAGCATTGATTTTACATTGAATTCGTAGGTTAAATCAATTCAATCTTTTGCAATGTTTTAAACAAAAACCCGTTTTCATTCGACAACGGGATTAATTTTAATTTAATTTCTGAAACTTCTGTGTTTTGAATTTGAAAAAATGGATTCCATATTTGGAATCAGTGGGTCAAAATTATGTTAATAGGCTAATTTTTATTTTTGGGAATTATGAATAGTAACTACGGTAAATTTTATTTACCATAGTTAAAGGTAAATCGGGTAATTAAGGGTAAATATAATATTATAAAATTACCCTAACACATGCCAAAATTCTATTGGATGGCTAAAAGTAAACCCATATCAACTAAGAGTCGTATTATATTCATTTTATGGACTTTTGACCATGAAAATAATTTAATTATTATTAAAACCAAAGAAAGTGACAACATGTCACTCTCTTAAATCTTATAAGTATAATAATTTTAATTTAGTGATAAACATAATAAAACTTAGAACATGAATAGTATCCAGAAATATAATAAAATTATCTACATCATGATAATTTATTTAGAATTTTTAGGGATTAACTAGTTGTCATTAAAGGTGATACATTAATGATACAAAAATTATTTATTAAGTGGAAAATAAGTAATATAGTTTTTATTGAAATAATAATACCCATTAAAAGGCCCACAAACCTGACCAAAACTTATTGGTAGTGTATATATACACCTTAATAATCCAATGACCTAATATATAACCATTTGGATCCTTATAAAAGTGATTATGACACTTATATTATTTTATTTTAAATGATGCCAAAGTTGTCACCTTCATAATTTAATAAATATAACAATTTAAATATTGTGATTTTAAGATGATAAATTCGAGTAAAAGTATTATTGTGAAAGGTAATAGATTTATATTCATCACAGGATTTTATTTTAAATTTTTATGCAACAAATCAGTATATTAAATAATTATACAAAAATGTTGTAGTAATTATTATATTAAGAGATAAACCAAATAAATGGTTTTAAAAATAATAAAATAAATATTATATGAACTATTTAATGTGATCCACTAATTTTATAGATACATATGACCTTTTATGAATCTATTAAAGCTTTTATTTTGAACATATCTTCTGTATATATTTTATTTAAATTCAAATAAATGAATAGTGTCAAAAATGACACTATTGTTATTTTATAAAAATAACATATTATAAATTTTTTTAAAAATCACAAAAATATTTAAAAATTATAAATTTAAATTTATATGGTCTATAATGTTATAAAGTAAACAATTATGGAAAATTCACAACAAATAAGTAATTATTTGTTATAATTTAAAATTTAGAATTTTATTACCACAAATAAACATAAATAGATTAAATAAGGATAAATCAAAATGATAAGGTTTAAAATAAGATCCAAACATGTCTAAATATGATTGGTTGATGAGATTACAACCCTATCTCATCTAATCTTCGAATATGAGTCATTTTTGGAGGTTTTTAAGTGGGGATAGATTTATTATAAATTAATATTTTTAAGAATTCCAAAGGTGCCCCTCTCCTACCTTATAAAAGGGCACCTCCTCCCTCTCCTCCTCACACCAATTTGAGCCTTCAAGCTCGGCCAACCCCTGCTAAGTTATCTTCTCCACTTCCCTAGAAACATCCTAGAGGTTCTGGTCTACTTTAAAGACCAATCTTAGTGCCCTAAGAGGAGGTTTCAAAGAGGCGTATCGAAGAAGAGGAGGTTCGGATACATACGAAGCATATCGGATATAAGGTAAGGGATAATTTTGCAAATATCATTTTTATCCGAGATTGCATATTTGTAAGTATTTACTGGGGTTATTTCTATCATCCATGTACATGTTTTATAAAAGTGTTTTCATGTATGTTTAAATTCCATTTTACCCATTTTTGACTTTTACTACATGGTATGTAAGGAATCTTTCTTTTGTTTACGTTACGAGGTACTTTTTGACTTTTTCTGGAAAAAGTACGAAAAGAATGTTTTTTTAACTTATACGACACGAACGAATTTTTACGGTTTTATAAAGCCTTATTTTAATGAAGTTTCCTCCAAAATATTTCATGACTATTTTCAACAAAATCTCTTTCTTTTAAAATTTCATTACTTTTTGTGAAAAGAAATTGATTTTGAAGAAGAAAGGATATTTTCCTCAAGAATTCATTTCAAGTGTTTTATCAAAACCATTTTCCATCTAAGATGAAATTATTTCATATGTGTATGTTTCAAGTATAATGTCTCTATGATTTACATGGTTTCAATTTTATTGTGATGAAATATCCATTTGCTTTATATGGATTATGTGATGATGGGATGATGTTTATGAAACCCATTTTATTATTTGGGTTATGATGAATGCTTTAAGTTTATTTTGTGGA
The DNA here is from genome assembly GCA_963277665.1 of Viscum album. Classification (NCBI taxonomy): domain Eukaryota; kingdom Viridiplantae; phylum Streptophyta; class Magnoliopsida; order Santalales; family Viscaceae; genus Viscum; species Viscum album. The sequence continues at coordinate 1,840,638,815 of OY728157.1, read as the reverse complement.
ACAAGTAAGAATGATTTCACTATAAGATGGGTGGGATCTATATCTCCCTCCAATGAATTGGGTAAATATTTATATCTCATGAGATAGACATGACTGGAACGGTAGGTTAAACCGGTTCAGTAAAACAGGACTGAAACGAGGAGTGAACTCGATTCAGAAAGGGACTTTGTCCACTAAGATGGTCTTGGCAGAAATTCCTTGGCTACTATAGAAATCATTACATGTGCTTAATGGATTCCACAATTACATGTTTTATTCCCATGCTATTTTATCATGGTTTATGTTCCATTATGATCTATGACTTATGTACTTCCATGTTTTATGTCGTTGCTCAAGATTTTAATGTTTAAACATTATTTTCATGTTTTTAAGTTTCAATGTATATGATATGTTTTATTTTATCCATGATTACCCTTACTGAGCATTTGAGCTCACCCTTTTTTATGTTTTATTTTCCCCCAGGATCAAAAGAAAGGTTGTAGACCAGGAAACAAAAAGTGGAAGATCTTTATGGGAGATGTTGAAGATCTTTCACCACGATTAGAAGATTACGTTCCAAGTTTCCAAAGACACTAAACTATTACGGTCCTTGTGTGTCTATTTTTGTTATGTATTAAGTATTCCGCAAAAGTAATGTAATGTCCATGTACGTCAAGCTTAGGATCTCTATAGAGAGCTTGGTTGGGATCACATCTAGCTGTTTCAGAACATCATACTTTTTCACCAAAGGTCACCGCTTCCCCACATAGGGTTGTTCTGGGGTGTGTGGCTCAAAATTTAGAGTAGACGAGGTCGATAGACCTGAGGCTTGCACAGAGGTTGAGGGAGTATCCACCGCCAATGGCATAGGTTGTGCCGACCTTCCCTGTTGTCTGGGTTGATCAGGTTGAACCCCCATTAAGCAGTCATGCAAGACAATTCGGTACGGGCGACTATTGGAGGGATCTGAGGCACCTCCCTGCTTCCTTTGAACCTGATGGAGTGCTTGCCCACGAGTCTCAGCTAAATATGTGTCTTTTGTGGGGATATGGTTTATATACTAACTCCGACCATATCCACACTGTCCCCTGTATCCTCGGCTTCAGTGCATGCCACCTCCCATTCCCCTGTTATATGCGGGAAAACCATATTTGGGGGCATACTCATCACTGGATAATGGGTTCGTCAAGTGTATCATGTTTAAATAATCAAATATGAGCTCTTCTCTTGATGAAGATTCCATTTGGCGGGGCAGTGCCCATGCCACAGATGTTGCAAGGAAGAAATCTGTAAGAGTTAGAGTCTACTTTGGATCATAACATGAATCTTACTCTTCTATTTCTTCCTTCTTCTGGTGGTCATGCTCACCCTTGGTAGGTACATAAAACTCTTCCTTTTTGGGTGGTGGAGCTATTGTGAGTTTGCGCAACTATGTCCTCAGGGCGCTGTGAGCTCGATCAACTGTTTTACGAGTCATCCAGTTGTTGAACTTCTTTTCTTTCCTGGTAGGAACTTTCTGCCATCCTTCCTCTTCCTATGACCGGGAAATGGTTACACAATCCACTTGTTTTGGAGGACCATCTAATATCACCTATCCAGAGTAGACCATGCATTAAAGGACTCCCTTAAAGATGAAACAGTTCTGGATATTATGACCCAGTATTCTGTGGAAATGGTAGTAATCGAGATGATCGGTGAGGTTGAATTCATCTGGCTTCTTGGGATGTGGAAGCATGAGCAGGTTGTAGTCCATGTCTACCAAGAAGTAGCTCGATACTTAGCTCATTTCAGAAGGAGTACACCTTGTTCATTTGTTCCTAAAATCCTGGGTGGTCTTGGTTTTTTTATACTTCCAGCCAAGGGAGATTCTGCGGCTACCATCGGTCAGAAGGAGGTGCTCGGCGATTCAGAGCTTGCTCGAGTGCTTGTATTGTTGTGGGATTGAGTGTGACAGCTGTAGCTTCCGCTCTTCCGGGCTTTTTTCCTTGTGCTGTGGGCGTGGGCCGAGACTCGGACCGAGTTCGTTGAATAACATCTTTAAGATGCAGTGTTTTTTTAACAGACTCTTTGAATCCACCTGGATATTTCATGGGGATTAGGGGTGTATGTAGATCATCCCTGAGATTTTCAGCGCAAAGTTCAAGAAGTTGTTCATGTGAGAGAGGGATGTTGAGCGAATAGGTCAGACCCTTCTACCTTGCTATGAAGTCAGACACCCTTTCATTCTCACACTGCTTGTAGTTCGTTAGTTCGACGATCATAATATTTTGCAGTGTTGAACTAAATTGGTAAAGGAACTGACGACAAAGGTCTTCCCATCTCGTGACAGATCCTATGGGAAAACTGCTATACTAGATGAAGGATGGCCCTATCAATGTCTGTACGAAACACCTCAGCTTGGTTGCCTCCTGCTGATCCCGAGGGCTCATCATCATACCGCATCGAGACACGAAGTGTGTGAGATGCTGCTTTGATTCACCTACACCATTGAATGTGGAAAAAGGTAGGATTGCTGAAGTTGGGTGGAGGCGGGGTATCATCAACCCATTCCAGATATGACTTCTTCTTAGGCTGCACTGGTGCGTGTATCCCTTCCATGGATTCCATCAGAGTAGCTAGGAATTCAATGACAGTGATCAATTCTGGAGGCACTATTGTTTGAGCCACCTCCCATCCCTAGGGAGCAGGCGGGGGATGATGAGGTGGTCCCACTTTCATCTCCCACTGACCCTCTATTTGTCCTATTATTGAGGAGTTACCCTAGCGTGGGAGAGGCTGTTGCCGTAGAGGGGGAAAGTCATGATCGTTCCCAGATTCCTCATTTATATGGATGGGTTTTCTATACTCGGATCTAATCTAATATTCAGATGATTTTCTATTTGGAGGATCAACCATAGGAGGGAGAATATTCACCTCTGGCTGGCGATGATACCTAATGAGAGTATTTTCCCTGAGTAGCTCCTCATTGAGCTGCTGGAGAGCTTGTATTTCACTCTCATATTGTGAAAATTTCTCTTTCAAAGATGGAAACCTAGGTGCAATCGCTTCTTTCCCTTTATCTTTAGAGATATTCCACTGAGGAGGTGGCAACTCATTATTTGGTGGTTCCAAATTCTGGAGCCTTCTTTGATTTCGGGTGCATGAAACCTCATTTAGTGTGTCCAAATCACCCTACTCCTAGGGTATGTCTTCCCTGTTGCAACCCTCTGCATCCAGATCTTGATCCATTTCCACCATGTTAATAGTGATTACATTCATAGAGGCATATCAAGCAATGGTGGTTGTGCCATTGCTTTCCACATGGAAAGCTGGTTTTGTAAGGCTTTCATTAGGGTTGTTATTTGGACCATTGGCCTTATTGGGCCTTTTGGGATTGCAACCCTGACATGGCCTAATTGATTTCACCGTACGCTCCTCTCTTGGTTTATGAATGGTGACCTTGAGGGAATTTTCATTCGGGGTTTCTGAATGAGTTCCAACCAATAGAGGTTTGTATTGCGGTGGGAGGAACTAGTGGGACGCCAACCGTTGATCTCTTCCTCCCGACCTAGAGAATACCGATTCACTATGTGGTGATGATGATGATAAAAATGCCCCCAACCCTGTGGGATGGGTTTTATCTAGGGCTTTTATTAGACATGAAGATGTAGCTGTCCCCATACTATTGAGGTTAAGGTGATTTGGAATCGCCGTTGATGTATCCTATCCCTTTTAAGGGGATAATGAATTTGGAGATGATGATTGAGATATAAATACCCCTAGCCCTGTGGGATGGGGTTTATTTGGGACTGCTATAAGCACGTACTGATTTTTTTCGGGAACTAATGACACGAGGGGTGGAGGTAGTGACAAATGTTCTCTTGGTCTAGGGGGCTGAGTCCGTTCTTGGACGACCGCTATGACAGCTGCTACTATGGTCTCTGTGATGCAGTGCAGTTGTGCTTGTGTGAGAGCTGGGTGTGATGGTATCCCATGATGAGGAACGTTCCTTGTGGGTGGTTGTCCACGTGATCGCAACTTCGATCTCCATGTTCAAAACATCCTTATATCATCTTGAGGGGACCAGTTTGAAGTCTTGTTGGTTGTCCTCTCTCCCCATCTGTGAGGTCTAGGCATTGTAGGAGTCGGGGCATTCTATTACAGCGACCAACTAGCCTGAGCATTTCCTGGTCCCATGACCTCACTGGAGGCTACAACATTGGAGGATGCCGTGTCTGAGGGGCTATGCTGTTCCAGGGTAGCGATGAAGTGCAACGCTACATACTTCCCCTACCTTCGAATTCAGATGCCTGACATGGATTTAGAGATCATCTGCTGAAGTGTCATGATGCAATGACGGCAAGCGTGTTGTAAATTTGCGCTGTGATTTTTCAGTTTTGGGTCCCAGGCCATGGAGATAGTAGCCAGGTTAAGCTGGAAATAGAGCATCCTGGTGGTCTAAAGGTGACACTCATATCCTGTATAAGGGAGATGCTGATCCTTTAGTCGCTGATGAGTAGCTCACATATTATGGCATAAATAAGGAATGCACTCATTTTCTAGCTCATCAGGGATCTCATAGCTAGAAGTAGCGAGGGGGAAGAACATGGTGGGGAGGTTGTTTTTGGATAACTCTCTCCATATGTCAATGTCGACCTCTTCTTTGTTAGACTTACACGCCTCCATCCGGTCATACCATAGAAGATGACTCTGATGGTCTCCTATTGATGGGAGTGGAGTGCTGCTGGATGATGACAGGGAACTATATATAGTTGACCCTGGTGTTTTGAGTACCTCTCTATATGAAGGTGTCCATGTTTGGCTCACCTATCTATATAGAGGTGTCTGAACAAAGGGATGAATGCCTTGTCCATGAGAGATATCGCCGTGGGGAGGTTTAATACAATGCATATTAGGAGTAGAGTCCCTGCGATCCATCTCCGCATTACCATGAGGAGGACTATCATGGTAATGAATGTCTTCTGCTTTGGATTTAATAGAAGAGTTGACAGACCCTTGTGGTGTTGAGAGTGTGTCTCGAACAACCTCAAGGACATTGGCATTGAGAAGATTAGAAATATGAGTCATGTTCTACATTGTGGTCGGAGTATGTTGACCTGCCTTTCGTGGTTGTGCAGGGACATGGGCCTGCTATACGACGGTTGCCAGAACTTGTATATAACCACCTGGTGTTGTGGGGATATGAGCCCACTATTGAGGAGCTGTCAGAATATGTCGATAAGTTTCCTCATTGTCGACAGGGATATGAGCCTGCCCTGAGGCATGTTCCACTCTCACTTGGTGAACCTCATTCAAGACGAGGGTATGGGACCGATCTTGAGCCTTTGGGATATGCTGCCGGTCTTTGTAGGCGGGAGTATGATCCTGCCCCAAGGTATGTGCCACTCTCACCTGGTTGGACCTAGTTGGATCAGGAATATATGCCTGGTCCGAATATGCATTCCTTGCCAGAATATTCCAACAAACCTCTGGAATAGGAGAAGGAATATGATCCTCCTTCTGTATTGCCTTGGAATGATGTTGGCACAATCATTCGTTGGTGGAAGTAGGAATATGTTCCTTGATTCTGTGATCTGCTAGAGTATGCCGAGCAGATTCACTGACAGGAATATGAGTTTGTCCATAGGCTTGTGCCACTCTCACCTGGTTAGGCTCGACCAAAACAGGGATATGGGCCCGATCTTGGGCCTCCAGATTATGCTACATGACTTCTTCGATAGACATGTGCCCCTATCTCGAGGCATGTGCCACTCTCACCTAGTTGGACTGGTTGTAATGGGATTATGAGCCCGGTATGATGCCTCTCCCTTCATTAGGATATGCTGATAATCCTCCTGGGTGGGAGCAAGAATGTGCGCTCACTCCAGTACAACCACTTGATCATGATGATCAGAGTGTTGAGTTGTCCTGGCTACAGAGATAAGAGTATGCGCTTGTCCCTTGATCTACAACAGTGCCAAAATATGACGGTGGAGTTCTTCAGCTGTTGCTAAAATGTATTGGAATTTTAGAAAAGTGTGCAGGGATATAACCCCACAAGTTTTCCGTCTTCATGACCTGTTGACAGATATCTTCTATTGAAGCAGGGATGTGCACACACTTCTTTCCTCCATGTTACATCAGGATATGCCAATGGGCTTCATGCATGGGGGTAGTAGTATGGGCCTACCCTATGTTTGTTGCGGCCATACACCCACATATTTTTTTCTGAGCAAGCAGGCATATGATCTTGCTGGATGATCCCTACCGGAGTATGCTGGTGGGTGCTGTCAACAAGAGTGGGGGTATTATCCCTTTTCTGGGTATCCAACGTCTTCTTTCTCTGATGAGTCTTCCTCGACAGAGGTCGTGAATGGGTGTTCGAGGTGGCTATCTGTCGGGAGGTACCCTCAGTAGGTGGATGATAGGCACCAGTATGATGATGCCGGTGATGAAGATTAGTAGATGCCCTCCTTGGCAGTTCCTGAACCATGGGGAAGCCAGATTCAGACCCCTGATCCAACTTCATCAAGTATGGAAGGTGGTGATTTTCATGCTCCGGGGATAGGTGCTCGAAGTGATTAGTCATGGCGATGAGGGCCACCAGTTTAGCGATAACCTTCACCGAGCGACATGGACTCACCGACTGATGCGTTTGCAGAATCTCACAAGTAGCTTCCATAGTCGGGATTGTACCATATCGGCGGTACTTCTAAATCATTGCGGTTACTACCTGCTGTTGGAGACGTTTTTCAAGTGAGATCGTTTTATAATACATGAGGGTCGCAGTGGTGGATGAAGTACCAGAATGAGTGCTGGAAGATGAAGACATTCTCTTAGATCGAGAGTCCTAAATCATGCAGATGACAAGGAACAAGACCACTAATCAGTGCCATATCATTGGCATAATAATGATCAATTAGATATGCATGGTCAACACAATTGTCCTGTATTCCCTTTCCATTCATTCTGCTCATGTGGACTTGTCAACACGAGGATGGAATTATATGAATCCCGGTTTATGATGGTATTATTTCTTTGTTTCTATATAGTTTACAAAGAAAAGTGGCATGAGAGCTTCAGATTGATCTTATCAGTGTTGTTTGAGTATATGGGGAAAGCAATATGGCTTGACAAATTATAACCCAATTGTCTGTTATTAGAGGGATTCATGTTGGATTCATCATTTTTGTTTGCGTATGGGGACAAATGGAATGGTCCGACAGATTATAACTTGATCATTTTTTTATTTCAGAGAATCACGTTGGGTTCACCATTTTTGTTTCGTCTGGATTTTGTGGTGTGGAATGGGTTTCGCTTGTTATGTTACCATTGTAACTTTTCCTTGAAACCCCCAATGGTTCCCCCATCCATAGTTGGGTACAGACCTGCTTTCCAAACGAAGGTGGTCGTTTGGGTTTTCAGGCCCAATGACTATTGGGGACTCTCATTGGTCGATAGGATGGGAGGTCAAGCTCATCGCACCCTTTTGAGGGGAATTGTTGCCTATTCTGGGACTCTCTTATAGATTTAAGACACGTTCATGAATCTCTTCCTAATCCTGATGCAAGAACGGCTACCCTAACAAAATGACCATGGGTTAACTCTCTTTTACATGCAATAGACTGATATCTCTTTTGTGAATCCATATGTATATATCTGAGGTTCTTCATCATATTCCAGTAATGAGCAGTCGTTTATATTCTGAAACCATATGACCAAGTGTTTCGGGCTATTCTCCCTTTTATGGAGGCATCTGATATCCCGAGGATGGGATTGAGCCATTATGAGGCGTCCTATATATCCTGGTTATTGTAATAATCAAAAACTATGTAGTTTGGTTGATCCGTGCAGTTTAACGTCATGTGGTAAGGACTATAAAAATAAAGAAAATTCATACCTAATGAGGTGTTTGTTGCATACCCTTAAGCCCACGTGATCCATGCTCGTTGTGAGAAACAAGGGGGAGTTCATGATCAGCCTTATGACATATGAATATGTGATCTGCGTATTGAGGCAGTCCTTGGAGTGTTTGATATGGAGATAGATCCTTTAGGGAGGCATCTTGCGTATCCCAATTATGGTGGGAATCAGATTCCTCGTAGTTCTCTTATAGCTGTTTGATGCCTAATGAGGTGTTCGTTGCATCCCCTAAGATCATGTGATCCATTCTCGTTGTGAGAAACAATGGGGAGTGCATGATCATCCTCATGATGTATGGATATGGGATATGCGTATTGAGGCAGTCCTTGGAGTGTTTGATATGGAGCTTAGGATATTAAAGAGGCATCCTACGTATCCTAGTTATTGCAGGAATCAAAGTCCTCGTAGCTCTATTAGAGATGTTGGGGCTTTGCACATTGAGTCTTCCCTGGTGAATAGGTCTTCTTTTCTGGAAGGTGTTGCATGATCCTGTTGGCATACCCTGGAGGTCATTGCATGACCTGGCTCGACACATGTGGAGGGTGTCATGAGACTCATGGTAGCATGATCGGAGAGGTGTCAGTGTCTTGGATGAAACCTTGGGGGGACATCACGGGACCAAGCTGACATGTCCAGAGGGTGTCGCATGTCTTGGATGAAACCTCTGGGGGACATCGCAGGACCTGTCCGACATGTCTAGAGGGTACGCCACAAGAGCTGGATTTTCATGTCCAAATGTGTCGATGAGACTCAACTGACATGAGTGAGCGCTATTATATGAGTCAGGCGATGCATCATGAGGACGTTGCTAGTCTAGGGTGACGAATCTAGAGAGTTCGTAGGATCCAAGTGGTGTCCGTGAAGGGTCCTCAAGACTTGTCCCGACACATCCGGAGCATCCTGTATATCCCATATGACATGTCAAAGGGATGTTTCGAGGTTCGGGTGGTGTGGCTTGGTACCGTCGCGTATTCTTGATTGACACATGCGAAGCATGCGGAGGTCTGCAATCATTTCTCCCACTTGAGTTTTTCACTTTGCATCCTTGTTTTTTCCCTTGTGTTGTGAGTGCCTTGGTTCGGTTCAGTGTCAGTTTGTTTGGGTCTCATGTGATCTGGAGGACATGCGATATGGTCTTCACATGTCTTACCAGAAGTCCTTCGTGTGATCTTTTATTGATCACGTGGAGGGCTTTATGCTTGGGAATGACTGCTTTGGAGGTCCACCAGTGTATTACCTGGTGGAAAGTCGACTGGTCGCGTGATTGGATGTGTGTAGAAGCTCGGAGTCTGAGCACCAACATGCATAGCAGCGGTCTGGGTCCAAACTTCTAGCATTAGATCAACCAACCAAACCCTTTTTCTGAGTTGGAGTTGATAATTTATATGCGTAGCCATCCGCGTACTTTACGATTTGTGAGGGGCATCTGGCACGAGTCTAGGATGGAGTCGAAACGGGGTCTGGTGTTACGCGGTTTTGTGAGTCTCTACAGTGGACCGCGTTAAGGGCGCTGCCTGATTTTTAGAGGCCGCAAGTCCATCCATCCTTTATTGGATTATTACTATCACAAACCGTCCCTTGGGGCCCGTGCCGTGACTACCCCAAGCCCGCCTTCCATAGGCCAGGGGTTGGTGACTAGCACCAAAAAGGTATATCCCTAGAATGGGAAGGAATTGCCTTTAAACCTATACAAACAAACAAACCAAGAACACGAAATGAAGCAACCGCAAAGTAAACTACTGTAGTAAAAAGTGTACTGAAAGTAAAGGAGCCAGAATATAAGCCCAACTGAAAAGTACAAGTATAAAAAAAAGATAAAATAGCTCCTAGATCGTCCACCGAGTATCCTACCTGAAGGGTAGGTACATCTCTTCTCCACTGCTCTCCACATCAGCCAATCTTATCCATGTACAGTCTGGTCCTGGCTCCCTCAAGTCTCAGTCCAGCTGCTCGTCATCTGCACAAGACACAATAAGGTGCAAGAAAAGACCGTGTAGGGGTGAGTATAAAAATACTCAATAGGGACCCTGAGACCCCCAAAGGTCTCACAAAATTCCATAAAGTCAAACCAAAAAGCATGATCTCAATCACAAAGCACAAAGCACAAAGCAATAGACACAGCTCAAATAGAGTCTCAGCTCAAAACAGGTTTAAGTTAAGTATAGAAGTAAAGATGATTATTCACGAAGCTATATCATCTTATTTTGTCAAGAGGCACTACTGTTGACCATATAGATTCTGACCTATATAGGATCAATAGATACTAACCCCCGTAATGACCCACACAGGATCCGACCCACCCGGAGTTGATAGGTACTAACCCCCGCAATGACCCACACAGGATCTGACCCACACAGGATCGGTATGTGTTGACCCACACAGTATTGCTGAGTGCTAACCCACATAGGATCTGACCCACATAGGATTAGTATGCCACTGATCCACGATGGGTCACTCTAAGGATGGTCCTCATCGATTTTCGAGGTGTTGATCCACACAGGGTCGCTAGGTGATGATCCACACAGGATCGCTCGGTGCTGATCCACACAGGATTGCTTGGTACTAACCTCCGTATGATAGTTTTCCAACCTCCGCCTCACTATCAACCACTGGATTCCCGTTCATAGCATGCTTGATTCTGGGAGAACCTCTCTTCAAGCCATCGGTCATATTTCAACCAGCACGAAGTCCCATGAAGAAGTAACCTAAGGTTACGTCACATCATAAGGGTCCCAATGCAAAAGATGGCGTGTCAACTAGATGACCGATCTGTAAGTTATTGGCATTTTAGTGCCGAGTGCCTGATTGGATTTGGAATCGATCCAACCCGGTCGTACTCCAAATTTCTTCAAAACTCTTGTGGAGTATTTCAAAAGGACTGACTTATACTAAGGGTTCCTACACAACAGACGACACATCAATAGAATGCTTGGTCTGTTAGTTGTATCCATTTTCGTGAAACGGGGGTCCCAATGCCACTGACGACGTGTCAATCAGACACCTGGTTCGTCAGTTATGGGAGTTTATTTATTCGGGGACCAGTTGGGTCTCGGCGTGGCCCGACTCAGTCAGACCGGCCCAACATAATGGGTCTTGGGGTCTCCCTTACCCCGCCCAGGTCCGGCCCGGCCCGTTGGGTGGGTCCAGTCCACTTGGCTGGCCCGTTCCGACTCGGTCCGCCTGGAGGCGGACCGTTGTGTCTCACTAGCCCCGTGCTTGCGGAGCCGTTCACCAGTCGGTGGGGCGCTACCTCACCGTAATTAATGGTCGACCGTTTGGCTCACTAGGGTTTTGCCAACGCGGCGCGGCGCGGGCTGCACCGCCCCTTCCTGCCGCGGCCTGCTGGCTGCGGCTGCTTCCATTGGCGGCGCTTGCGGGCACCACCCTTGTCCTGCGTGGTCGGATTGGGCTGGCCACCTTTGACCACCACGGAGCGTCGTCGCGCGCTGCCTTCCACTACTCGCGGCTGGTTGTCATGGGTCTCCTTTGGCCACCACCGACATGGCGCGCCAATGGTTTCTTCCGCGGGTCACCGGGCGTGCTTGAGTGTCTGTTCTTGGTGACGTCTGCGCCTACGGATCTCCCACGCTGTTGTCTTCATAGCGTGACCTGCTATTTCATGTTTCCGTTGAGTTGTAAATTGTTTCCCAAAGTTCACATCAAGAACGAAGCGGCGGAGGGTCTGGGCCTTGTTCGTTTGGCCCGTGCCCTCTGCGTTACATGATAACAAGTGGGAGAGAAATTTAATTCATCAAAGAAAACTTCAAAATAAACCCCCTACCCGGAAGAGATGTTCATCGACATCGATCGACAGAACTCCTTAATCGTTGTCGTCGGTTCGTGATTCGGTGGCGGCCTTCACTACTCACTGGAACCGATATCATCCTCTAAGTGGTTGGCGTCGTGGTACTTTTCAAGAGCTTCGTTTCTTGGTGAATCCATGCCAACACTCCTCCCCGAGCTCCATATAAATAGGAGAGGGTGTGGGTGAGTAATGCACGTGGAATTAATTAGGTTCATTTAATTAAGAAACCTTTCGAATTATAACGGTGCGGTTACAAAAATAAAGGGGAGTCAATCCATTTAATGGCTTGACGTTTCGTTGGTCCTTCCACCACCGGTTATCCATTAGAGGAAAAGAAAAAGGAGAGAAATAAAATAACATTGTTATTTTATTATTCTTTTAAAATTCCAAAATCTTACTTTTACTCCCGACCTACTACAGTCGAAGTGAAGCCACCCTTAAGCAAATATCAATGCTGTAGATTCAATGGTGTCCTCAGATTTTTAATACAAGTAATGGTTCAAAAGTTAGAAAACACCACTCGCGCATTTACTGAACGCACCTTAATTTTTTTTTAGAAATTCATTCCAGGCACACCTGACCTCAAAATCACACGCTGTCAATTTTTGCAGACTCGTAATAATTCTATATAATTAAAAAAAAATTACATGAAAAAATATGGGTCTTTACAATTACCAACTATTGAGGACTTTTGCTTCGAAGGACTTCCATGCCGTCATGTCGACATGTCCAAGGGTCTTTGTGAAATCCAAATGACTATTGGAAGGCATCCATGATTTCTTGGATGGTATGTCTCAGGGTCTTGCGGGACCACATCGATGGTGCGTTGGGCACATCGCATGCCCTTCAGTGACCGTGAACCCTACTCGCCTTCTCCTTTCATATTTCATTCATTTTATGTTATGAAGGTCAGGAGTCATGTGAGATTGTACGTATGGTATTGAGGTTATTTCCTCATTTTTTTAGAGACGCCTCGCGTGACCAGTATGGGTTGTATGGTGCACGAGCATTTTGTGGACAAGTCCCCGAGCCAAAGGGATTTTGTGAGGTGAGGCAGGCATGTCACCGAGGGCTCATGGTGCTGTGCGGGTCGTTAGGGGTGCATCACATGTCTTTCAGTGACCGTAGACTCATCGTCAACGAGCCCGTACCCGAGTGGTAAGGGCTCCTGCTTGGCATCCAAGAGACCCGGGTTCAAAACCGGGTGGAGGTGAATTTCCGGGGTGCTGTAGCAGTCACTGTAGCAGTTACTGTTGCAGTTACTATTTGGTACTATAGCAGCCAGAACTATTCACATGATTTGGGACTTCGGGCCACCAGTTTGGGCCTACGGGTCTCCAGGGCCTTCGGGTCATCAAAGGTCTTCGGGCCATAGGGCCTTCGGGTCACGAAGACCATGGAGTAGCCCAGTTCACACAGAACAGGCCCCAGAAGAGGATCAGAGCAACAGGAGTACCAGCCACCAGATGCAGAGCTAACCAGATTGGAAGAATGAGAGGGTATGACAGCCGCCATCGGGACCAGGCACCGTGCAGCTTTGTACGGGGCAATGATAGCCGATCAGCAATGCAAGGTGGGGAGCTAAGGAGATCAATGATTCAAGATTCCAGGGAGGGGAAGTTCTAGTGGGCTGGGCCTACGGGTCATGTATGGGCATGGTATGCCTCTGGGCCTTCAGGTCATGTATTGCAGGTCATGTTGGGCCTTGTGCCTTGGGCCTATGGGTCATGTACGGGTTCCCCTTCAACCCTTAAAAGGGGGATAATCTATAATAAAATAAAAAGAAGGCCTTTGGGCCATTCGGAGGACCATAGAATCATCTCGTTACCCCTTTTTCTATCTCCTTTGTTTTATTTCACAAAGGCCTGGGGTCATGCGGGATTTCATGATCAATGTCTGGGTTTTATGCCCAATTTTTGGGTGACGTCTCGGTTGACCAATATGAGGCATATGGAGATCGTGCAAGCATATAGGGGACAAGTCTATTTGTCCATCTTTAGAGCGCCACATAGTTGTCTAGACGCACGTGTGAGCTTTTGAGTGGCGAGGCTGACAAGCCAAAGGGACTTCATGAGGTGAGGTGGTTATGACACCGAGCTCTCATAGTGCCTTGCAGATCGCTCGAGGTGCACGTCGTATGTCCTTCAGCGACCGCAGACACCACGTGCCTCCTCCCTTTTGATCCCCTTTGTTTTATGTGATAAGGGTTGGGAGGTATGCGAGTTTTCTTGAGTAATATCTATGTTTTTTACTCGATTTTCCAGTGGTGTCTTACGTGACCAATGTGGATCATATGAGAGAGCACAAGTATTGTGGAAAAAACCATGCGTCCATCCTTAGAGAACCGCAAAATTTTTCGGTGGTTTCCATGTGGCATGGATAACAATCTAAAGGGGTTTCACGAGGTGCACCATACAGGTCATGGTGCGTCACATGTCTTCAGGGGTGCACTGCATGTCCTTCAGCGATCGTGATCCCCTCTCATCTCCTCATAGTTATCTCCTTCGTTCTTTGTAATGAAGGTGGATTTTATTCTTCCCAATGATGATTTGGTGCGTGATCTGTGTGACCACCAGGGGTCTCTTCCTTGAAATGTTTCTTCCCTTGATTTTCGAAGGATTCCGGGCAGTTTTTCAGGTACTTTCCAATGAAAAACTGCGCGGCCTAGAAGATGCTCATCCAGCTGTCACCGTTCAGCCACTGGTGAACAAGGGTGCTTGTTGAGGAGGGCTCCGTGAGACTTGTCGTCGGTTAGGAGCCTTGTTTGGAGACTTCCTGTGACCTTGAAGTGGTCACACAATCAAGATTCTTTAACTGTTCTCTTCCTTTATCTCATGGAGAAAATAATATATATGTTTGGATGTTTTTTCCTTTGTGGTTTTGCTAATGATTATTTGGTAGGCTTCAACAGGGATACAAATAATATAGGCTATTAGGGGTGGAGACTCATAGGACTTTGAGGCACCTTATCATGGTGTATGCCCTTGGTAGTATCCAGTGTAGGGTATTATGAGAACGAGACCCGCTAATAGGAAATCCACATTTATATGTGTCATTGGATGTTCCTATCCGCGGACGTGTGTATTGATCCTTAGAATTTAAGATTATTATTAATGAGTATTATGAGTCACGTACTTTGATGTATTGACAAAAATCTTGACGACATATGTTCGCGGTGAGGTAGGATACGTTGGGTGCGTCATAAGTAATATTGAATTAATGAATAATGCGAGAAAGGATTTGTCCCTATGTTCTTTAATGAAAGTTGATATCTCAGTCCCTTTGATGAAAATGATATAGCCTAAATAAATCTACAACCATGGTGTTCTATAGGAAAGTTCAATTTATGGAAAGTCAAAGAAAGAGACATCGATCACATAGGTTGATGACACTAGCGTGCAACCTACTTGATTAGAGATATCATGATAAAATGATTATGGTACACAATTAGTGTCTGTATGAGGTATTATGTCGTTGCAGTATTAACTTATTTCTCTATGGGTGACTTGGTGTATTTCTAGACGCTAACCTTTGATTTTAGGTTGCTTCACCTAATGCAACTAAGAAAGAGGCCTAGAGGGTCACACACTAAGTTTATTTAGAATCTCAGTTAAATAATATATTATTATTTATTATTTAAAAATTTGAATAAATATTATTTCCTCATGTGGTTTAATAATTATTCAAGTTTTCTTGATCATATATATTTTGTCGCCAGTTATTTTAGAGAATATAGTGTGAACGAAATATTTAATAAATATTTATTTTTTATTTAGTGAATATAATATTTATTTATTTATTGGTGAATAGTGCAATGATATTTATTTAATAAATAAATAGTCATTATTCAAGTCCCGATAAATATTGTAGAGGAATGGAGGACCGAGTTTAATGGTTTAGTGAGAAATAATAAATATTGAATATTATTTGATTAAATAATATTTAATTTAATTCGCAAGTTAAGCATATGTTGAGAAATAATAATAATAATATTATTATTATTTGACATGAGGTTTCATAGGGATTAAATAAATAATAAAGGGCACTTGTGTAATTATTTTATTTTAACCCTAGCGATATATAAACGCAATTATATTATTTTTTGATTGAACCAATTCATTTGTTTGGTTGTGCACAACGAATTTGGAGAATCCTATCCAACCCCAAAGAGATCCCTTTGTAATGTCTCAGCCCTAGTGCCACACCCCAGTGCCCTGAGCCGGTTTGTCATATGACCTTGGGCGCACCTCCCTGTATGACAAAGGCTGCCAACTAGCAGCGACAATCTATTTTTTTATCATGGGGAGACTATACCCTCTTTTTTTTCATCAGAGTAATACACCAAAGAAAATAAATAAATATAATCAACTGATTAACCAAAAGATATAACTTAACTAAAACAGCACGAGGATCACAAGATGACCAAAATGGGAAGTCCAATATCAATGCCGAACAATAGATATGCCCTGCTAAAGTACGTGCCAAGTTTCAAATTCAAACTCAAAAGTAAAGACACTAATAACTCCTAAGTGGGTCCTGAACTATTTCTAGTTCCCTCATCCATGCTCCATCCCAACTTAGCCACCTAATATAGGGCCTTTTCCCTTATCCTATCCTGCAGTCATGAAATCTATTCAGGTACTGATCAAGCAGCCCCAGTAGGGTGTGAGTACAACTCAATAGGCCACCATCAATGACATCTAAAACATTATCCAGTCAATAACAGTGTATACAGTTGTATAAAGAAAGAAACACAATGTATAAGTAAAAAATTATCGCATTGGCAATTATTATTTATTTAACCACATAAACCCCCCGAGTTCCCGAGGAAACCCGAACCTCAATACATTTTTTGGCCAATTCCAGAGTCTAAACTATCCCCAAGGGATATCATGTCCTAGAATGCCATGTTACCATTCTACATCTCATGTCATATCTCAGAATTCTATTATTACCATTCTAGATTATATGTCATATCTCAGAATGCCATTATTACTATTCTAGATCTCAATTCACACATGAATTACATTGTTTCCATTCATCATTTCAGTTACATGTGACACAAACCCATTAATTAATTCAATAATTAATTAATCTTTCCAATTTCATTAATTAAGTTAACAATTAAATAATCTTCTCAATCTCATTAATTAACTCAACAACTAACCAATCATATCAATCTCATTAATTAACTCAATAATTAATTAATCATTTTAATCTTATTAATTAACTCAAAAATTAATTAATCATCCCAATCATATTAATTAACTTAACAACTAATTAACCATCCCAATCTCATTAATTAACTCAACATTTAATTAATCTTCTAAATCGCATTAATTAACTCAATAATTAATTAATCATCTTAATCCTATTAATTATCTCAACAATTAATTAATCATATCAATTATATTAATTAACTCGACAATTAATTAATCATATAAATCATATTAATTAACTCAACAATTAATTAATCATATTAATCTCATTAATTAACTCAACAATTAATTAATCTTCTCAATCTCATTAATTAACTCAACAATTAATTAACCATCTCAATCCTATTAATTAACTCGATAATTAATTAATCATATCAATCATATTAATTAACTCAATAATTAATTAACCATCTCAATCTCATTAATTAACTAAATAATTAATTAGTCATCCGAATCTCATTACTAATTCAACAATTAGTTAATAATATCAATTCCCTTAATTAATTCCCCAATTAATTAAGTATATCTATTCTATTGATTAATTCACTAATTTATTAATCAATATACACAAACTCAATATCCCATAATTAATTCAATAATTAGTTATTCAAATCAATAATCTCAATATTTCATAATTAATTCAACAAATTAATTATCCAACTTTATTAATTCAGTATCCCAACAATCCACATTAATTAATTCATAAATTAATTAATCCAATTCATTCAATTTCACCTTCACAACAATCCATATTAATTAATTCACTAATTAATTTATCTAACTCATTTAATTTCATTAACACAAGAATCCCCATTAATTAATTTGAAAATTAATTAATCTTGCCAATTCAATTGCATTAACACAATAATACCCATTAACCAATTCACCAATTAATTAATCTAACTCATTCATATGCATTAGCATAACAATCATCATTAATTAATTCACCAATTAATTAACTGAGCTCATTCAATTTCATTAACACAACAATCTCCATTAATCAATTTGTTAATTAATTAATCTAAATCATTCAATTTAATTAACACATCAATCCCTATTAATTAATCTAACTCATTAAATTTCATTAACACAACAATCCCCATTAATTAATTCACCAATTAATCAATCTAACTCATTCAATTGTATTAACACAACAATCCCCATTAATTAATTCACCAATTAATTAATCTAAATCGAAAATCATAACATTAATTCCATTAATTAATTTATCAATTAATCAATCTCATCAATATCATTAATTAATTAAACAATTAAATAATCGCATTATTTACATTAATTAATTTATCAATTAATTAATCATATTAAATGCCTTTAATTAATTAAAAAATTAATTCTTTACATCAATTTCATTAATTAATTCCACAATTAATTAATTAAATTCAACTTCATTAATTAATTCACCAATTAATTAATCGACCAATTCAATTAATTAATTCAACTATTAATTAATATCATTCAATCCTAAAATCCCCATAATTAATTCATCAAGTAATTATTTTAACTTAACAATTCAACATTCCCAATTAATTCATCAATTAATTGTTCCAACTCAATCAATTCAATATCCCCAATTAATTCCTCAATTAATTGTTCCAACCTAATCAATTCAATATCCCCAATTAATTCATCATTTAATTTTCCAAAATTAATCAATTCAATATCACAAATTAATTCATCAATTAATTATCCCAACTTAATCAATTCAATATTCAAATTTACAATCTCAATATCCTATAATTAATTCAACAATTAATTATTCAATTCAAAAACCCCAATTCCTTCATAATTAATTCAACAATTATTTATTCATAATCTATAATTCCAATAACCCCAAATTCACATTTTACCTCAATTAATTAATTCACCGAATTAGGTAACTCAATCAAAAACTCAATTGCTAAACATCTAATATCAATTCTATAATTACATACACATAATTGCAATAAAGACTTTGAGATTTGAATTATAGGCCATCTCCCTCAAGAACAGTGATTGACTCTCACCAATGAATAATCCCCAATTTCAAATGGAACGATCAAGAACATGATGAAGAACACAATCTAAATCTGAAACCTAGATCCAAGATTAAAAAAATAAAGATCTAAAAAACCTATATCTAGATCTAGAACCATCAACAGATAAACATCCCTCTTTTATCCGAGGAGAGGAGCAGAAGAGAGGGATGTATCTAAAAAGGGAGAAAACACATACCTGAGAGGTGTATATCTTCAATCCGCCCTTCAATTCGCCAAGAACGATGGTCAAGATGGATTGGAATCTATCTGAGAGATTTCAAAATCGAGAAAATTTGATTTGGGGTGAGTTGGGGTCGAATAGGGGTTAAAATAAGGGGTTTGGGAAATTAAAATCTAATTTTTGGGTGAATTAAAACAACACACATGGTTTCCTCTAACCGTGTGACTCTTCTGGGGGGGGGGGAGGGTGCATGGTTTCTCATAAGAGGGTGAACATTTTTACAAACCGTATGCAATCCTTGAAAATCCACTCTATTTGGGTTCACACGATTTGCTGGGCCAGGGCGCATATTTTGGGAAAACCGTGCTCCAACCACGGACTTTCCCATTTCCTTCCAAAATTTCCAATTTTCACCCAAACACACCCCAAGGTAAAACCCAAATAAAGCATAATCAAACAAAGAAAAAGAATACCTGAAAACAAGATCGTGACATCTCCAGAAAAATGTCGAGATCTTTCAATCTCCCCCACCTTATAACAGCTCGTCCTCAAGATGCACTCCCAACCATATATAAGATTATGAGTTAAAAGATTATGCCACTAGTCCCTCTTATCCACCCAAAGTTTCTTCTTGAACCCATCCATGTTTCCAAAATATATGAACTATCAGCATGGTCTTTTCCCAAAACACTTTCTTACTATGATCTAACACACATATCAGACACTCCTCAAATGACACATCTATCTCAAGATCAATTTCAATGACATTCCAAATGTGTTTCCCAACTCACTATTCCCAACAAACATAAGAAACCATCCAACATTGTCACTTATCCTTTCCATCAAAAACTATTTGTACAGGACATAAATCCACCACCTCCAAGGCCCACTTGGACTTTCCCTGAAGAATTTAAACATGCACCTTACATGTTCCTCGTTGGAATTTTGATGCCACAACTTCCAACCCATGGTCTTTCTCCACACACCTATTACTGACACATCACTCCCCAACTTTGGAGCTTTTTTAACACCAAATTGTCAAGAAACTCAACCACTACGGTATTCATTGACCTATGATCCATCATGAGAACCTCATTCATAAACTGTCCATGGTGCACCTTCCACCATACAACTCCATATATACCACTTCACCAACATAACTTATAAGGGACCCCATATCCAACCAAAACATATTCTGGTAGCTAGGAATAAATCCAGATCTTTCTCAGCATACTCGGGATGATGTCAAGGCAGTGGACATGATCATAACTAATTAAGAGTATGTTAAGAATTAATTGGTAAACACCACCAAAAAACATCCATCACTGATGTTACCTCCCACAACAGATCACCTTACTCTGTTGAAAGCCTCAAGCTTCCCTACCTGCCAAAATCTCACCACACCGATCCAAAACCAGACAGTCCCTCACACAACCTACAACTGAATTCTCAAAATATGGCATTCTCACTACCCAAACCACACACATCAAGGGACTAATAGAAAACACAAAGGATTCTCATTTCAAAACATTAACATAGTTAACAAGAGGGATTTACACAAAACCATAACAAGTCTTTCCCCCTTTTTCTTTCCACACAGTCAAAACTGAGGCACTAACTTTACCCTTAACCATCCCACATTTAGGTTAAGGTTAACAAATGGTAACTCATTTTCATTTTTCAAGTTTCTCATTTAGACACCCATTTATTCTCATCTTTCATCATTTTAAAATATTTCTTAATTTCATGTTAGACACCATTTTTAGTTCAATTTCACAAGCAAGGAAAATAGTTCAAGTTTAATAACTTACCAAAAACCCATTTTCACATGCATTCCTAAAATGATGCATGTCACAAAATAAACCTGAGTGCCTATAATGATGCATGCATACTCAAATCTCATGCCTTACTGGTCCATGATTTAAAACTCAGAAAATATCAACAAATCTTCAAAACAATAATCACATCACACAAGTGCATCACCCAAGGTGAAATAATATTCAACTATAATAGCAAAGAAAAATAACAACAATCCCACCCTGGGAACTTGGGTTCTCCACCGTACATGGGTTAGCTACTCCCATGTAAGATCTCATAACCAAGGAATGAATTTTTCTAGTCTCTTATATAAATTTCACAAATAGTAATACAAAATAAAAAGAAAATAAAACCCCTCTGATACCATTTTGTAACATCCCAGCCCGAGTTCCACACCCTGGTACACGATTCAGTTCGCCACATGACCTCAGTTGCACATCCCCATATTCCAGAGGCTTCCAAATAATAGTGAGGGTCTATTTTTGTTCATGGGGAGACTATACCCTCTTTTTTTCATTAAATTAATACACTAGTGGAAATAAATAACAATAATAAACTGAATAAAAAATATATATAACATAACAAAAAAAGTACTAGGATCACAAGATGACCAGAATGAGAAATCCAATATCAATGCTAAATAATATATATGCCATGTTAAAGTATATTCCAAGTATCAAATGAAAACTAAAAATTAAATACATTGAAAACTACCAATTGGGTCCCAAACCACATTCAGTTCCCTCATCCATGCTCCATCCTGACTCAGCCACCTAACACAAGGCCTTTTCCCTTATTCTGTCATGTAATCATGAAATCTATTCAAGTGCCGATCATGCAGCCCAAGTAGGGTGTGAGTACAACTTAGTAGGACACCAAAAATGATGTCTAAAAAAATATCCACTTAATATTAGTGTATGCAGTTGTATAAATAAATAAACAAAATGCATAATTAAAAAAATATCACATTATCAATTATTCTTTATTTAACCATATAAACCCCTGAGTTCCTGAGGACACTCGAACCTCAATACCTACTTCATCCCACGTCGGAGTCTAAAATATCCCTAAGGGATATCATGTACTAGAATGCCACTATTACCATTCTATATCTCATATCATATCTCATAATTCTATTATTACCATTCTAAATTACATGTCATATCTCAGAATGCCACCGTTACCATTCTAGATATCAATTCACATATGAATTCCATTTTTATTATTTATAATTTCAGTCACATGTGAAAATAACCCATTAACTAATTCAAAAATTAATTAATCTCTTCAATTTCATTAATTAATTTAAAAATTAATTAATCATATCAATGTCATTAATTAACTCAACAATTAATTAATCATCTAAGTCTCATTAATTCACTCAAAAATTAATTAATCATCTCAATCTCATTAATTAACACAACAATTAATTAATCCTGTCAATCTAATTAATTAAATCAATAATTAATTAATAATATCATTCCTATTAATTAACTAAAAAATTAATTAATCATCTCAATCATATTAATTAACTCAAAAATTAATTAATCATCTCCAACTCATTAATTAACTCAACAATTAATTAATTTTATTAGTGTCATTAATTAACTCAAAAATTAATTAATCATCTCAATACTATTAATTAACTCAATAATTAATTAATCATCTCAATCATATTAATTAAATCAATAATTAATTAATCATCTCAATCATATTAATTAACTCAATAATTAATTAATCATCTTAATCTCATCAATTAACTCAACAATTAATTAGTCTTCTCAATATCATTAATTAACTCAATAATTAATTAACCATATCAATCCTATTAATTAACTCAAAAATTAATTAGTCATCTCAATCATATTAATTAACTCAATAATTAATTAATAATATCATTCTTATTAATTCAATCAACAATTAATTAATCATCTCAATATCATTATTAATTCAAAAATTAGTTAATCATATCAATTTCTATAATTAGTTCCTCAATTAACTAACAATATCTATTCCATTAATTAATTCACTAATTAATTAATCAATATCCAAAAACTCAATATCCCATAATTAATTCAATAAATAGTTATTCAAATCAATAATCTCAATATCTCATAATTAATTCAACAAATTAATTATCCAACTATATTAATTCAATACCCCAACAATCCACATTAATTATTTCACCAATTAATTAATCCAATTCATTCAATTACACCTTCAAAATAATCCCAATTAATTAATTCACTAATTAATTAATTGAACTCATTCAATTGAATTAATACAACAATCCCCATTAATTAATTTTCCAATTAATTAATCTTTCTCATTCAATTACATTAACACAACAATCCCCATTGATTAATTCACCAATCAATTAATCTAACTCATTCATATGCATTAACATAAAAATACCTATTAATTAATTCGCTAATTAATTAACCTAACTCATTCAATTATATTTACACAATAATCCCCATTAATTAATTCACCAACTAATTAATCTAACTCATTCAATTTCATTAACAGAAAAATCCCCATTAATTAATTCACCAATCAATTAATCTAACTCATTCAATTGCATTAACACAACAATCCCCATTAATTAATTCACAAATTAATTAATGTAACTCAAAAATCATAACATTACATTCATTCATTAATTCATCAATTAATTAATCTCATCAATCCCATTATTTAATTCAAAAATCAAACAATCACATTACTTCCATTAATTAATTCATTAATTAATTAATCATATTCAATCTCTTCAATTAATTCACCAATTAATTCTTTACATAAATTTCATTAATTAATACATAATTAATTAATCAAATTAAATTACATTAATTAATTCACTAATTAATTAATCCATGGATTCTATTAATTAATTCCACAATTGATTAATATTATTTAATCCAAAAATTCCCATAATTAATTCATCAATTAATTATTTCAACTTAACAATTCAATATTCCTAATGAATTCATCAATTAATTGTTCTAAATAAATCAATTCAATATTCGCAATTAATTCCTCAATTAATTTTTCCAACTCAATCAATTAAATATCCCCAATTAATTAACCAATTAATTATTCCAACTCAATCAATTAAATATCCCCAAGTAATTCACAAATTAATTGTCCCAACTTTATCAATTCAATATCCCCAATTAGTTCATTAATTAATTGTTCCAACTCAATCAATTCAATATTCAAA
Source organism: Viscum album (assembly GCA_963277665.1). NCBI lineage: Eukaryota > Viridiplantae > Streptophyta > Magnoliopsida > Santalales > Viscaceae > Viscum > Viscum album. Next base: position 1,840,614,655 of record OY728157.1, on the reverse strand, counting down.
TTTACAATCTACATATCCTATAATTAATTTAATAATTAATTATTCAATTCAAAAATTCCAATTCCTTCATAATATATTGAACAATTAATTATTCATAATCTACAATTCCAATAACCCCAATTTCACATTTTTCATCAATTAATTAATTCACCAAATTAACTAACTCAATCAAAAACTCAATTTCTAAACATCTAATAGTAATTCTACAATTACATACACATAATTATAATCAAGACTTTTGGATTTTAATTATAAACCACCTACCTCAAGAATAGTGACGGACGCTCACCAACATATAATCCGCAATTTCAAAAGGAATGATCAAGAATGTGACGAAGAACACGATCTAGATCCAAAACCTAGATCCAAGATTAAATGTATAAAGATCTAACAAACCTAGATCTATATATAGAACCATTAGTGGATAAATACACCTATTTTATTCAGGGAGAGGAGCAGAAGAGAGAGATATATCTAAATAGGGAGAAAACACATACTCGATAGGTTAAGATCTTCAATATGCCCTTAGATTCTCAAATAAAAGAGGTTTATAGGACTTGGAATCCATCTAGGAGGATCCAAAATCGATAGAATTTGATTTTGGGTTAAAATAGTGGGTTTGGGAAATTAAAATCTAATTTATGTCTTAATTAAAACCATACACACAATTTACTGGGCAGAGGCACACAATTTTCTATAAATGTGCGCCTTAAGTATGCATCTCTTCTGGGGGAGGGGGTGCACAATTTATCCAAAGAGGGTTCATAGTTTGACAAAATGTGTGCCAGCTGTGCGAATCCCCTCTGTTTGGGTTCAAACAGTTTGCTGGTCCAGGGTTCACAGTTTGGGAAAACTGTGCGACAACTGTACACTTGCCCATTTCTTTCCAAAATTTCCAATTTTCACCCAAATTCATCCCAAGGTAAAACCCAAAAAATTATGATAACAAATCAAAATAATACCTAAAAACAAGCTCTTTGAATCTCCAAAAAAATGTCGGTATCTTACACCATTCTCCAATAATGCTCCTAAGAATTGAGAGTGATCTTTCTCTACCTCCCACTCTCAATTCAAGAGAGATCAAGGAGAACACTTTGGATGCGGTTCTCATGGAGATCAAAGGTGGAAGATTCAAGCGATAAGATCTTCTGTTCTAGCACCCAGAGTTTCCTATGGCAATGTTCGGAGATTTTTGGAACTCATGTAGATCACCGCTAGAGGAAATATGCTCTTGATTTCTACAACACAACATAAATTTATTGTTAGATACATAAATGAATAAATAATTACAACAAGGTAATTATTTAATTAATTAAATTGATTATAAATAATATGTGATGATCCTATCTCTAGTTTCAAAATTTTATCTCTCATCTATATTCTTTGATTTAATTCCATTGATCACAATATTCAACGTTGTGTAAAATATCAGATTAATTATCGATCATGGAAAAAAGAAAAGTTGGGAATGACCCATCACACTCTTCTGCTACATCTAGAACCTACAAGTTATATCAAACCAGTCACATAATTATTTATAATTATTTAAATATTTTTGATTGATTTACACATTTTTCATTTAGTTTTCGATTCACGTTTAATCGTTCTTTTAATCCAAATTGCGAGATCTTCTTCCTCCTCCCTTATTTCTCATATATCTATTCAAAATGATTAATTTTATGAATGAACTAAAATCAAAGAACTCATCCATAGGTTCCAAGGATTTTGGCTAGATAACACAAGAGTACACACCATGTAACCAGATTTACATGTTGTATACTTGTGTTAAATGCATCAATAAATAATTCAAAAATTAATTCAAACCATGTGAATTGATGACACAAAGTGCATTTATTTCTCACACCTTGTGTTGACTGGGCCAGCCTGGTGCATAGTCATCCAAAGTACACGTTTCGTATCCCAAGTACACGATGTGTAGTTCCTTTGAGTCACATACGGGCCATGCATTACCATACACGACCTACCCGACTGGTGACTATGTAACTCAGAGACCACATGCCATGTAGTTATTTATAAATTCAATGTACTATATTTTTTTGGGGAATTATTTACACACCAAGTCCCTAGGATTATGCCTTAGATAGTCAGTGAGTGATGTACACACCATGTAGATCGCCTGTACACATCCTGTACTTATACCAAATTACACAGATTTAAAATTTATTTATTATAATATATAAACCCTATCAATATGTGCTTGCATGTGGTAATTAAGTTGATAGGACACACCATGTGATAGATTTTAATATATATATATATATAAATGTTTAATTAATATATATGTAATGTTCATATCCGCATATCATGTATGAGTTGTATTACAGTTGTTACTCCACATGCATTGAATCACAACACGTGACTGAAAAATCATTTAATTCATGTAATCATTAAGTTTATAGTTCATGTCATGAAATTATGTGATAAGTTGTGTATTCCATATGTCACAAGAGTAAATAGTATATGAGTATAATACATGTTGGGTAGATTCAGATGGGTATTCACCATGTTTCCTTCATGGTACATTTACGTGTATAGTTAATTTTAAATAAATTTGTTTAAAATTATTATAGATGAGTATCTCAAGGAAATCTAGATGATAATTAAGATAAAATATTTTATTAACTAAAGAATATAATTAATTGATTCTAGCATGATTTATCTTAAATAAGAACGATTAATAATTTAATGCTTGTTTTGTTAAATGTGTAATTCATTGAATTCATGGAGATGATCATGATAATTATATTGACCTTTGTATGTGATTGGTTTCATTTAATTTATTATTAAATTAAATTATTGGCTTGCATGCCTTCTCTCCCTTATTATGTAAGGGCCTGTGTGGCCATGGTTTCTTTTATAAAAACCCCTTGTTTCCCTCACCCACGAGTGAGTAAAAACATATGTAATGTATGGATATCACAAGATAGTGGAGGCATTTCAAGTTTGGAGCTGAGGAAAAACCAATACATGAGAGATACATAGTTGGACAGGTGGAAAGTTGTAACACGGACCTTAATTGGTTCAAGGTGTTTTCCTCCTGGTCAATGGTTAGTTTATCAACATATAGATAAACTAACCATTAGTAAAAGCTCATGATCATAAAAATTTATTATTTTAGTTCTTTCAAGTTTCTTGGTTATTTCATTATGGATGTTTTTTCATAATCACATGAATTAATGAAATTAACAAGCATGAAAGATAGAACTAAAATAAATTGTCTTATACATAGATATTATCTAAGACATGGTTAATTATTTAAGTAAATACACTTAATATTAAAAATCATGTGATAAAGATAATAATTTTCAATTTATTCATAAAAGTATAAAATCCATCAATAATATATATTAAGTAGGTATAACCTTCCACAACCTTAGTTAAATTTGAACCATAGTTCAAAGTGCTTGACCATCCAAAGTTGGGGTTCTTTTAATTATCAGGTAATTCTAACTTGAATTATTGGGTTAAATTAACTTATTTAACATAAAGGTATGACTACCAAAGTAGGACTTGGTGTAATTGAGATCAAGGGTTGATGAAATCCAATTTAAGGATTTCAGGATTGGGGAGTCCACTCAACAGATCAAGGAACTATGAGTTAATGCAGTTGGAATTTGGAATGCCTACCTAAAACCATTTAAGTTGCTTGACCAACCAAAGTTAGGGCAATGAGAAGGGGAATATGAATCCTTGCCATTATAATGTCCAATAAATAGAATATTCTAAATCCAATGGTGAGGGATATTGGGTTTCGATAAAATAATGGGAGATTAATAAATATAGTATTTATTTATTTGTAAAAATTTTATCAGATAAAGTACTAAATATGTTCTCATATTACTTGTAGAAATAACATTAAAACAAATTCAAACATATAATTGTGATTCATATTTTAGAAAGATAACCTTCTCATTGGCACAAATTTTTAAGAGTGGAAAAGGTGCTTACGTGTTATCCATCGCCATGAAAAGAAATTGTATGTGATGGAAGATCATATTCCTGATGCAATTAGTAATGAGGTAAGTGATGAAAATTTATCACTCTATGAGAAACATTTGAACAATTCCACATATGTTCAATGTTTCATGCTATCATCTATTTCCAATGAGATTTTAAAGAAACATTAGGACATGGATGCATATAGAATGATGTCTCAACTTCTAGATCTCTATCAAGAGAAGGTGAGATAAGAGAGGTATGAGATCTACAATTCTTTGTTTACAACTAATATTATAGAATATTCACCAGCTAGAACTCATGTCTTCAAGCTTATTGGATACATTTAACTCTTAGAAATCTTAGGGATTAAATTCCTGGATTAGTTTCATACAGATCTCATACTTTCATCACTACCCAAGAACTTATCTAGTTTTATTATTAATTACAATATAAGAAATAATGATAAGAGACTTTTGGAACTTATTAATTTGATTAACCAAGTGGATAAGGACATGGGGAATGATAAACCCACAATACCTATGTTGAATAAGAAAAGGAAGAACAAGGAAAAGGGTCTCAAGATTCATAATAAGTCTAAAGATCCCAATCACCATCCTTCTAAGAAGAAGAAGATCCAAAGTCAAGGCAAGGAAAAAGAGGTAGAGTTTTTTTTCATGTGGAAATACAGACCACTAGAATAGGAACTGCACTCAGAAGTAAGGGAAAGCTATATGTGCATTCATTATTGAGTGTAATATTTAAATATCTATACATTGGGTATTAGATACAGCTTGTGGTGTTCACATCTATATCCAAATGTAGAAATCAAGTAGATTCTAAAATATTTATAGAGGAGAGGTGGATCTGAGAGTTGCTAATGGTGTGAGGCTGACTGATTTAGCCATTATTGACTACCACCTTTCATTTCCAATGTGAATGATTTTGGTTTTAAAATATTATTATTTTGTACCTACAGTTACCAAGAACATAATTTCTGTATCATGCATAGATATATATGGTTTTATTTTCAAGTTTAGAAATAAAAGTTGTTTATTTTAAAAAGAAGACATATGTTATGGAATGACAGATTTAAATAATGGTATTTATGTATTAAATTAAGAAAACCAATTATTAGAAAATGATAAAAAATCATGTTCACATGACTCATATAACACCCAAATATGACATCACCGTCTAGGCCATGTTAACAAGAAGATTTTGAAAAATTTCTTTAAAGATGGTTATTTAGACTCTTCTGAGTTAAAACCACTTAAAATATTTCATGCTTGTTTACAAGGAAAAATGGCCAAACCACTATTTGGTGGATAAGGTTAAAGGGTCATAGAGATTCTAAGATTTTTACACACTAAGGTGTGTAGCACCCCAAACATTTTATGGTATGTTTCCCTTAAATACATTCTATTCATCAATGTGTTCCTTTGAAAAAAAAAACTAGGTTATTTATGAGATAGTCAAAACCTAACCATTAAATATAAATTTTCCACTTCTATGTTTTGAATTTCAAAAAATGGTCATCTAGAGTTGTGATCAACAAGTCATTTGGAGTCTGATAGAACAAACTTGATTTTTGGTGAATAGTAACATACCCTTATGAATAGTAATATGAATAGTAATATGACCCTTATGAATAGTAAATAATAATAATATTTTATTTTCTTATGGAAATAAGATAATGAGATCTTAATTATTTTTTCAATGAGAAATAAAACTAATTACACCTTTAAGATTGTTATTTTTCGAATTAACTATAAATATATTTAAAAATTAAAATAATAATATTTAGAAAATTAATTTTGAAAAATATAGTTAATTTTTGAATTCTACAAGCTGAAAAATAGTTAGGGTAAATTTTTAGGATTTTTCTGAAATTCTAGAATTTTTGATGAATAGTGAAATACGATAAAATACCGTATATACAAATTATCAGTTAAATACACTATTTATGACATCATAAGTGATGTAAGGCCACTTGGTTTGAACTCACATGCACTTATTACTATCATGGGTCACATGAAACAACAATATTGGTTGTCTTGAGAGAAATAATAAAATAATGAATTAAATATTCAAAATTTACCCCTCTCCTCCACTATAAAAACCCCTCACCACTCCCTCTTCTCTTCACTCCTCCAAGCCTTTAAGATTCTCAAAGTTCTTCCCAAATACCCTTCCCTATTCACTCCCCACAACCAGGATGATTTTGGTCTTTCCAAAAGACCAAAATAGCTTCCCTTAAGGAGGTTCTCGAGGAAGTTATTTCAAGAGGTAAAACACCTTTCTTTTTTTCTTTTAGTTTCATTTGAATTTATCTTCATTTGTTATCCTCTCCTCACCTCCTATGTCCAAATAATCATGATAAATCCAGTATCATCTATATACTAGATTTATATCATGTTAATGGAATAACCATTATCAATATTCTTACTCCCTCCCTTTTATTTTTATAAACGAAATCAACGTCCATGAGGTTCCAATTTATAACCTTCGTGGACGACGAAGTTTCATTCTTAAATAGTTCCTTCATTACTAGTAATGAAACCCTATTTATGGTTAAAAAAGGTAATAGTATATGTATTTTATCTTTATTAATGTTCTGAAATCTTTACACGTACATAATATGGAATAATAATACAAAACAAGTTTATTGAGCACAAAACTGCCAAGCCAAATTCAAGCGTTTATTTTTAACTCATCGAATGAGTCATCCTAATGGTATATAACCAGAATCATTATAAGATACTTTATATCTATTTAATTTCACTAATAATTTATATTAACAATTCTTGATGTTTAACCATATTTCAAACCAACTTCCATTCATGAATACAAGTAAACAAATCATGAAACCAAGTAAAAAATGATTCCAAAACAATAAAATTGAATCTCTTAAACCCATAAAAAAGGACATTAATGAACTTAATAAGGTTATAAAATATCAATTAAATGTTGATTAGTTTCTGTAATTATTAATTAATGAATCTAAATTTGATTATTCAGGTTGTTAAGAACAATCAAGAACACCTTCGAGCATAAGGTAAGGGATCATCTCTCTCACTTTTGTTCAAAAATATCCCCTATGTTGTGCCCTTTTATTTTTAATTCTTAATGATGGGGTATGTTTTAACACCTCCACCATATTTACCTAGTGACATATAAATAATGTAATACCCCTTTACCTCTCATTAATCCCTCGCAATAACACTCGTTACCATGCCGAAATGTTTGTATGGGGTTTCTCATCTCACTTTTATTTCTGTGAGATTTTCATTGTTCGCCACTTATTTCTTGTATGTGGTATACGTGTACTAAAATTTGATATATAATAACATGATTCTTTTTATATTAATTTTATTCAATGATTCATTTGGGGTTTATTAAGTTCTAGTCATATGATTCGACCGATTACATTGTTGTAAGGGACTTTGTCTCAACAACTATTTTGTTGTGACTAACTTTGTGTGGTGCACCTAATAATACTTATGTGGTGTACCTACTTCCCATTTGAGATCACTTTTCATTTGAAATTATATTTATGTTAAATATACATCATCTCATATCATGGATATGTTTGTTTTCTAAACCGTATACCATTTTACATACGATGTTTATTTGGAAAGTTATTTTAGTTAAGGAAATATTGATGAATCCATACACTCTACTCTATATGGATATGGAAAAGGCATATTGATATTATATTGAATCAATGTATAAATAATTATTTGGACATGAAGTGGTGGGTGGGCCCCTCTATATCCCCTCGATGCATCGGTAGGTATCATGAGACAAATCATTTGGCGACAAACCCTTCGAGTTTGTTTCTAAAAATCAGACAGGTTTCTACCCATATAACTAAACCATTTTTACGGTATTATGGTTTCATGTGCCAGATACATGAAGTCCAATTAATATGAATTATCTTTATTCATTATAATTTATTATTATTATCCATGAGGTTTTCACTATGACAAAATCTATAGATGCGGTTTCATTCTCAACTTATTGATGGCATTAGTTATTCATTTATTCTCTATGCCATATTGATTATGTCAGATTGATTGTGATTCAATTATTATTGTACTCATGATTCCGTTATTTGTAACCCTTATTGAGTGTTTGAGCTCACCCCTTTCATTTTTTACATTCAACAGGTGACAAAGAGGAGATTATTTATTGAGTACTTGTGGATGCAATTTTTAATTTCGATATGTATTGTATTTTGTAACATTTCTAATGTAATTTGAGAACATCTATGTATCTAGTTTCTTCAAGAATACTAAAATAATCATTCCTTCAGGATTTTCATTCCTTCTAACCATGCCATTATCACAAGTAATGCACTGACTCCATCCTAGAGGGGTCAGGGTGTTACAGTTGGTATCAGAGGAAGTTTTGTAGAAAACTTGGAAACTAGAGTAGGAAATGTATAGTAGGGAACAAATACATAAGGTAGTATTTGGGGATAAAAATACAAGAACATCCTGATATTTTGGTAAAGAATAGATTATGTGAATCTTTCAATCAATACATCACTGTCTGGATATGAGCATGTAGAGGTGGCTCTGGCACAGATGTATCTAGCGGTAAAACTCGAAAACACTGCTTTGAGCTTGACTCGAACGGGAACTAGTGCACGACAACAGGCCTTGCTGCACTCTTGGTTACAACACTCCTAGGAAATATGCTTAGTATAATTCAAATTTTCTTTACAAGCCATTATGAAGGAGTTTAATGTAAATTTTCCTCATAGAAACCATGTTTATAATATTAGCTATGCATAGAATTTTAATATATATTGAGTGATTTTATGTTTGAGATTTATAAACTAATCTAGTGTATCCCATTATTTAGAAATGAAATCTAATGGAACAAGGGGAATCAATACTCATGGGAAAGGTAGGTATATCCCTACTAAGCAAGTCAATACAGTCAATGTTGGAGGAGATCAGATTATGACTATATTGGGACAACTTACTCAGGTTGTAACGAATAACCATCCCACACCTATGTTGGATCATTTCATGCGGTAGAAGCCCCCATATTTCAGTGGGACTACTAATCCAGTGGTTGCTGAGCAATGGATAAAGTCCCTTGAAAATATATTCATGGTATTAAGATGCAATGAAACTGAAAAGGTAGTACTGGCAGTATATTGTCTCACGAGGGATGCTGATCAATAGTGGTCCTTGATTCAGAATACCAAAGAGGAAGAAGAAATAGAAGATATGGAATGGAGGACTTTTAAGGAAATATTATTTGAAAAATATTTCCCTCGTGAGTAACGAACTGAATTGAAGAAGAAATTCCTTAGCTTAAAACAAAGGGAAGAAGACAATGTTGCAGAGTATGAGGCTACTTTCACAAGGCTAGCCAGGTATGCTGTGGATTACGTACGTGACTCGGCAGACAAGATTGATCATTTCTTTGAAGGTCTTAAGCCAAGTCTTTGAAGGGCACTAGCTTCTCAATCATTTTCATCATATGAGGAAATTTTATCAAGTTCCATAAAAACAGAGAGGGAATTTTCTAGATCAAATATTTTCAAAGGAAACCAAGATAAGAAGCGGTACCCTGATAACAAAAAAAAGGAAAAGCACCAAAGAAGAGCAAGGGAACAAATCTATTCCCCTTATGTGAGAACTGTGGAAAGAATCATCTCAGGAAATGCTTGAAAGGCATGAGAGTCTGATATAACTACAGAGAAAAGGGTCATCGATCTAATGAATGCAAGGGGAAGAAAAAATTCAATGATATACGATGCTACAATTGCAGAGAGATGGGACACTATGAAAATGAGTGTCCTAATCTTCAATGAAAATTGACTCAGAAAAGGCCAAGGGAGTAAGGGAGAGCCTATGCGATTACAACCGCAAAGGTTGAAGTTCCTATTGACATGGTGGCAGGTACTTTAATTGTTTCCTCAAAATTAGCCAACACTTTATTTGATTTTGGATCATCACATTCATTTATATCTTCCCAGTTTTCCAAGAAAATTAGATATGTCCAATTTTATTTAATAAAGGAGTTTTCAGTCAAAACTCTAAGGGGATGTATCCTTGCAACCAAGGCATGTCAACTAGTCCACCCTCTAGACACCAAAATGTGCTCTAGTTGCTAGCCTTATCATCATACCAATGACTAAATTTGATATAATTCTTGGTATGGATTGGATGTCAAATTATGATGCGAAGATTTATTGTAAGAAGAAGGAAGTTACAATTTTTGAAAATGGTGTATAATCCCTTGTCTTTAGGGAAGAAACTTCACCACATGATTCTTATCTAGAACCATCCCCTGTAGCTCTACTGAATACAATACTTAGAGAGGAAGATAAACCAATATATATGGGTGAGGAAAGAAATCTTAAAATTGAATATGTGCACATAGTGAAAGAGTACATTGATGTATTTCTAGAGGATTTACCTGGACATCCTCCATAGAGGGAAGTTGAGTTCTCTATTGATTTAATTCTTGATGGAAAACCTATATCAAAGAATCCCTATAGAATGGCCACTGTGGAATTAGTAGATCTAAAGAAACAACTAGAGTATTTGAGTGAAAAAGGATTTATTCGACCTAGTGTTTCTCCATGGGGATCCCCTGTCCTCTTTGTCAAAAAGAAAGTTGAATCCATGAGGCTTTTCATTGATTAAAAGGAAATCAATGCTATTATAATAAAGAATAAGTATCATATTCCCCAGATTGATGATTTATTTGAACAACTTCATGGAGCTCAATACTTTTCAAAGATTGACCTTAGATCTGGATATCATCAGTTGTGTGTGAGGAAGGAAGATATTCCTAAGATATAATTTCAGACCATGTATGGGCATTACGAGTTTACAGTGATGCCTTTTGGACTGACAAATGCACCCTCTGTTTTTATGGATTTAATGAATAGAGTTTTAAAGGAATATATTGATAAATTTGTTGTGGAATTCATCTATTATATCCTCATATACTCAAAAATATATGAAGACCATGAGAATCACTTATGGATTATTATGAGAACTCTTAGAAGAAATAAATTATATGGGAAGTTTATCAAGTGCGGATTCTGGATTCAATCAGTTTCTTTTCTGAGCCATATTATCTCTAAGGATGGAATCCTAGTTGATCCTGGGAAGACAAAGGCAATCCAAGATTGGCCCACGCCAACAAACATAACTGAGGTACGTAGTTTTATTGGCTTAGCAGGTTACTATCGGCATTTCATTCAAAATTTTGCCCGACTGACTAACCCACTAACCAAGCTCACATGTAAAGGAGTTAAGTTTTTGTGGACAAAAGAATGTACAGATTGATTTCATAAATTGAAAATAAGATTGGTCAATGCTCAAATTTTGAATCTTCCATCTGGATGTGATGGATTTGTAATATACAGTGATGCATCAAAGAATGGACTGGGTTGCGTCCTTATGCAAAATGATAAAGTTATTGCTTATGCATCAAGATAGTTGAAGACTCATGAGAAAAATTATCCAACTCATGATATTGAGTTAGCAGCTGTAATCTTTTCTATGAAAATATGGAGGCATTATCTCTATGGAGAGAGATGTGAAATTTATATAGACCACAAGAGTTTGAAATAAATTCTCACAGAAAAAGAACTCAACATGAGGCAGAGGAGATGGATTGAGTTACTCAAAGATTACGATTGTTCAATACACTACCACCCGGGAAAGGCGAATAAGGTGGCAGATGCATTAAGCAGGAAAGATCATGGACTTCTGACTCAAATGAGGATTGAGAGAGATCCTATATTTTTGGATCTACTAAAGATGTATATGGGAATTTTTAAGGAAAGGGAAACATCTATCCTCTTTAAAATGATTTCTAAACCATATTTACTAGAGAAGATAAAAAGTTATCAATATGATGATTAGAATCTGCACAAGAAAATTAATGCAGTCAAGGATGGGAGGCTGATTGACTTTGTGTATGAAGAAGGAGTTCTGAAATTTGGGAAGAGGTTATGTGTTCCATCAGTACCTGAGCTAAAAAGGGAACTATTAGACGATGCTCATAGCTCAAATATCTCTATACACCCGGGTAGCACCAAGATGTATAGAGATATGAAGGAATATTTTTGGTGGGATAATATGAAGTGATAAATTGCTGACTATGTGTTAAGGTGTCTAGTTTGGAAACAAGTGAAGTCAGAGAGAAATAATCCCAAAGGAGTGATGCAAACTCTACCTATTCCTATGTGGAAGTGGGATAACATTACGATGGATTTTGTCACCAGACTACCGAGGAAACCTAGAAGGAATGATGAAATATTGGTAATTGTTGATTGGCTCACAAAATCAGCACATTTTCTTCTTATAAGAGAGGATTTTCCACTTGAGCGCTTGGAAAGACTTTATATTAATGAAGTTGTAAAACTTCATGGTGTGCCTCTATCAATTGTCTCTGATCGAGATCCTTGGTTTATGTCAAAATTTAGGAAAATTCTCCAGAAGGCTTTGAATACTGAGATTCATATGAGTACCACATATCACCCCCAAATCGACGGACAATATGAAAGGACTATTCAAACTCTAAAAGATATGCTGAGGCCATGTTCTCTTGACTTCCAAGGTATGTGGGATCAATACTTTCCTTTGGTGTAATTTTCATACAACAATAGTTTCCATTCTAGTATTCAAATGGCTCCATATGAAGCATTATATGGAAAGAGATGTTGAACTCCAACTTGTTGGGATGAAGTTGGTGAGAGGAAACTTATAGGACCAAAACTTATTGAAGAGACCACGACAAAGGTGAAGAAAATACAAGCCCATATTAAAGTATCCCAAAGTAGATAGAAGAGTTATGCTGACAACTAGAGAAAGGACTTGGAATTCCAAGTGGGGGATCATATATTTATGAAAGTATCTCCATGGAAGGGCATCTTAAGGTTCAGTAAGAAAGGAAAATTGAGCCCCAGGTACATTGGACCATTTGTAATTTTGGGAAGAATCGGAGCTGTAGCTTACTGTTTAGTGATGCCGCCAAATCTATCCAGAGTTCATGATGTGTTCCATGTATTATTGTTAAAGAAGTACATGCCAGACCCAACTCTTGTACTCACATATGAAGAAATGGAACCAGAACCTGATTTTTCTTACCGTGAAAAGCCTATCAGGATTCTTGACACAAGGGATCAGGTATTGAGAAATCGAACAACTCATCTAGTAAAGGTTATTTGGAGAAACAAGAATATGGAGGAAGCAACATGGGAACCTTAGGATGTTATTAAAAAGAATCACCCACTTCTTTTTGGTGGGATTTATACATAAAATTTCGAGGATGAAGTTTCCGAAGGAGGGAATAATGTAGCACCCCAAAAATTTTATGGTATGTTTCTCTTAAATAAATTCTATTCATCACTATGATCCTTTGAAACAACACTATGTTATTTATGAGATAGTCAAAACCTATCCATTAAATATAATTTTTTCACTTCTATGTTTTGAATTTCAAAAAATGGTCATCTAGAGTTGTGATCAGTAAGTCATTTGGAGTCTGATAGAACAAACTTGATTTTTAGTGAATAGTAACATACCCTTATGAATAGTAATATGACCCTTATGAATAGTAAATAATAATAATATTTTATTTTCTTAAGGCAATAAGATAATGATATCTTAATTAGTTTTTCAATGAGAAATAAAACTAATTGCACCTTTAAGATTGTTATTTTTCGAATTAACTATGAAATTATTTAAAAATTAAATTAATAATATTTAGAAAATTAATTTTGAAAAATAATTTCATTTTTTAATTCTACTCATCAAAAAATGGTTAGGGTAATTTTTTGGGATTTTTCTGAAATTCTAGAATTTTTGATGAATAGTGAAATACGATAAAAAACCGTATATACAAATTATCAGTTAAATACACTATTTAGGATATCATAAGTAATGTAAGTCAACTTGGTTCGAAATCACATGAAATTATTACTATTAGGGGTCAGATGAAACGACACAAGTGGTTGTCTTGATGGAAATAATAAAATAATGAATTAAATATTCAAAATTTACCCCTCTCCTCCACTATAAAAACCCCTCACCACTCCCTCTTCTCTTCACTCCTCTAAGCCTTAAATATCCTTATAGTTCTACCCAAATACCCTTCCCTAGTCACTCCCCACAACCAGGAAGCTCTTTTTCTTTCCAAAAGACCAAAATCCCTTCCCTTAAGTAGGTTCTCGAGGAAGTTATTTCAAGAGGTAAAACACCTTTCTTTTTCTTTTAGTTTCATTTGAATTTATCTTCATTTGTTATCCTCTCCTCAACTCCTATGTCCAAATGATCACAATAAAACCATTATCATCTATATAATAGATTTATATCATATTAATGGAAGAACCATCATCAATATTCTTACTCCCTCCTTTTTATTTTTATAAACGAAATCAACGTCCATGAGGTTCCAATTTATAACCTTCATGGACAATGAAGTTTCGTTCTTCAATCGTTCCTTCATTACTGGTCATGAAAAAATATATATGGTTGAACCAGATCATAATATATGTATTTTATCTTGATTAATGTTCTGAAATATTTACACATGCATAATATGGGATAATAATACAAAACAAGTTTATTGAGCACAAAACTGCCAAGCCAAATTCAAGCGTTTATTTTTAACTCATCGAATGAGTCATCCTCATGATATATAACTAGAATAATTATAATATAATTTATATCTCTTTAATGTCACTAATAATTTATATTAAAAATTTTGTATGTTTAACCATATTTCAAACCAACTTCCATTCATGAATACAAGTAAACAAATCATGAAACCAAGTAAGAAAATTCTTCCAAAACCATAAAATTGAATCTCTTAAACCCATCAAAAAGTCCATTAATGAACTTAATAAGGTTATACCATATCAATTAAATGTTTATTAGGTTTTTGAATTATTAATTAATTAATCTAAATTTGATTATTCAGGTCGTTAAGAACAATCAAGAACACCTTTAAGGGATCCTCTCTCTCACTTTTGTTCAAGAATCTCCCCTATGTTGTGCCCTTTTATTTTTTATTATTAATGATGGTGTATGTTTTATCACCTCCCCCATACTTCCCTTGTGACATATAAATAATGTAATACCCCTTTACCTCTCATTAATCCCTTGCAATAACACTCGTTACCATGACGAAATGTTTGTAAGGGGTTTATCATCTCACTTTCATTTCTGTGATATTTTCACTGTTCCCCACTTATTTCTTGTATGTGGTATATGTGTATTGACATTTGATATATAATAACATTATTATATTTATATTCATGTTATTCAATGATTAATTTGAGGTTTATTAAGTACTGGTCATATGATTCGACCAATTACATTGTTGTAAGGGACTTTGTCTCAACTACTATTTTATTGTGACTAAATTTGCGTGGTGCACCTAATAATCCTTATGTGGTGTACCTACTTTCCATTTAATATCACTTTTAATTTGAAATTATATTTATATTAAATATCCATAATCTCATATCATGGATATTTTTATTGTCTAAACTGTATACCATTTTACATACGGTGTTTATTTGGAAAGTTATTTTAGTTAAGGAAATATTGATGAATCCATACACTCTACTCTATATGGATATTGAAAAGGCATATTGATCTTATATTGAATAAATGTATAAAAAATTATTTGGACATGCAGTGGTGGGTGGGGCCCGCTATAGCCCCTCAATGCATCGGTAGGTCTCATGAGACAAATCAGTTGGCGACAAACCCTTCGAGTTTGTTTCCAAAAATCAGATGGGTTTCTACCCATAGAACTAAACCGTTTTTACGGTATTATGGTTTCATTTTCCAGATACATGACGTCCAATTAATAATAATTCTCTTTATTCATTATCAGTTATTTTTATTATCCATGAGGTTTTCACTATGACAAAATCTATGGATGCAGATTCATTCTCAGCTTATTAATGGCATTAGTTATTCATTTTTTCTCTATGCCATATTGATTATGTCAGATTGATTGTGATTCACTTATTATTGTACTCATTATTAATCTATTTGTAACCCTTACTGAGTGTTTGAGCTCAACCCTTTCATTTTTTACATTCAATAAGTGACAAAGTGGAGATCGTTTATTGAGTACTTGTGGATGCAATTTTTAGTTTTGATATGTATTGTATTTTGTAATATTTCCAATGTAATTTGAGAACATCTATGTATATAGTTTCTTCAAGACTACTAAACTGATAATTCCTTTAGGATTTTCATTCCTTCTAACCATGCTATTATCACAAGTAATGCAATGGCTTCAACTTAGAGGGGTCGGGGTGTTACAGTTGGTATCAGAGGAAGTTTTGTAGAAAACTTGGAAACTAGAGTAAGAAATGTATAGTAGGGAACAAAACCCTAAGGTAGTATTTGGGGATAAAAATAAAAGAACGTCCTGATATTTTGGTAAGGAATATATTATGTGTATTTTTCGATCAATACACCCCTGTCTGGATATGAGCTTGTAGAGGTGGCTCTGACCCAGATGTATCTAGGGGTAAAACCCGAAAACTCCACTTTGAGCTAGACTTGAACAGGAACTGGTGCAGGACAACGGGCCTTGCTACACTCTTGGTTACGACACTCCTATGGTATATGCTTAGTATAATTCACATTTTCTTTACAAGACATTATGAAGGAGTTTAATGTAAATTTTCCTCAAAGAAACCATGTTTATAAGATTAGCTATGTATAGAACTTTAATCTATGTTGAGTGATTTTATGTTTGAGATTTATAAACTAATCTAGTGTATCCCATTATTTAGAAATGGAATCTAATGGAAGAAGGGGAATCAATACTCGTGGGCAAGGTAGGGATCTCCATACTAAGAAAGTTAACACAGTCAATGTTGGAGCAGATCAGATCATGACTATATTGGGGAAACTTACTCAGGTTGTAACAAATAACCATTCCACACCTGTGTTGGATCGTTTCATGCAGCAGAAGCCCCCATCTTTCAGTGGGACTACTAATCCAGTTGTTGCTGAGCAATGGATCAAGTCCTTTGAAAATAAATTCATGGAATTAAGATTCAATGAAAATGAAAAGGTAGTACTGGTAGTATATTGTCTCAAGGGCGATGCTGATCAATGGTGGTCCTTGATTCAGAAAACCACAGAGGAAGAAGAAATAGAAGATATGGAATGGAGGAATTTTAAGGAAATATTATTTGAAAAATATTTCCCTCGTGAGCAAAGAACTAAAATGAAGAAGAAATTCCTTAGCTTAAAACAAAGGGAAGAAGACAATGTTATAGAGTATGAGGATACTTTCACAAGGCTGGCCAGGTATGCTGTGGATTACTTACTTGACTCGGTAGACAAGATTGATCATTTCTTTGAAGGCATTAAGCCAAGTCTTCTAAGGTCACTGGCTTCTCAATCATTTTCATCATATGATGAAATTGTATCAAGTTCCATAAAAACAGAGTGTGAATTTTTTAGATCAAATATTTTCAAAGGAAACCAAGATAATAAGTGGTACTCTGATAACAAAGGAAAAGGAGAAGAACCAACTAAGAGTAAGGGAACAAATCTATTCTCGTTATGTGAGAACTATGGAAAGAATCATCTTAGTAAATGCTTGAAAGGCATGAGAGTCTGTTATAACTGTAGATAAAAGGGTCATCGGTCTGATGAATGTAGGGGAAGAAACAATTCAATGATATTCGATGCTACAATTGCAGAGAGATGGAACACTATGAAAATGAGTGTCCTAAGCGTCAAGGAAACTTGACTCAGAAAAGGCCAAGGGAGAAAGGGAAAGACTATGCGATTACAACTACGGAGGTTGAAGTTCCTAATGATGTGGTGGCAGGTACTTTAATTGTTTCCTCAAACTTAGACAACACTTTATTTGATTCTGGATCATCACATTCATTTATATCTTCCCAGTTTTCCAAGAAAATTTGATATGTCCAATTAAATTTAATAAAGGAGTTGTCAGTTAAAACTCCTAGGGGATGTATCATTGCAACCAAGGCATGTCAACTATTCCCCCCTTCAGAAACCAAAATGTTCTCTGGTTTCTAGCCTTATCATCATACCAATGAGTGAATTTGATATAATTCTCGGTATGGATTGGCTATCAAATTATGATGCAAAGATTTATTGTAAGAAGAAGGAAGTTACAATTTTTGAAAATGGTGTAGAATCCCTTGTCTTTAGGGAAGAAACTTCACCACCTGATTCTTATCTAGAACCAACCCCAATAGCTCTACTGAATACAATACTTGGAGAGGAAGATAAAAAAATATATATGGGCGAGGAAAGAAATATTAAAATTGAATATGTGAACATAGTGAAAGAGTACATTGATGTATTTCTAGAGGATTTACCTAGAAATCCTCTAGAGCAGGAAGTTTAGTTCTCTATTGATTTAATTCCTGATGCAAGACCTATATCAAAGAATCCCTATAGAATGGACACTTTGGAATTAGTAGATCTAAATAAACAACTATAGGATTTGAGTGAAAAAGGATTTATTAAACCTAGTGTTTCTCTATGGGGATCCCCTATCCTCTTTGTCAAGAAGAAAGATGGATCCATGAGGTTTTTCCTTGATTACAGGGAAATCAATGCTATTATAATAAAGAATAAGTATCCTCTTCCCCAGATTGATGATTTATTTGACCGACTTCATGGAGCTCAAAACTTTTCGAAGATTGACCATAGATCCGAATATCATTAGTTGCATGTGAGGAAGGAAGATATTCTTAAGATAGCATTTCAGACCATGTATGGGCATTACGAGTTTACAGTGACGCCTTTTGGACTAACAAATGCACCCTCTATTTTTATGCATTTAATGAATAGAGTTTTCAGGGAATATCTTGATAACTTTCTTGTGGTATTCATCGATTATATCCTCATATACTCAAAAAGCTATGAAGACCATGAGAATCCCTTGCGGGTTATTCTGAGAACTCTTAGAAGAAATAAATTATATGGAAAGTTTATCAAGTGAGAATTCTGGATTTAATCAGTTTCTTTTATGAGCCGTATTATCTCTAAGGATGGAATCCTAGTTGATACTGCGAAGACAAAGGTAATCCAATAATGGCCCATTCCAACAAACATAACTGAGGTACGTAGTTTTATTGGCTTAGCAGGTTACTATTGGTGTTTCGTTCAAAATTTTGCCCGACTGGCTAACCCGCTAACCAAGCTCACATGTAAAGGAGTTAAGTTTGTGTGGACAAAAGAATGTATAGAATGCTTTCCTAAATTGAAAATAAGATTGGTCAATGCTCCAATTTTTACTCTTCCATCAGAAAGTGATGGATTTGTAATATACAGCGATGCATCAAAGAATGGACTAGGTTTCATCCTTATGCAAAATGATAAAGTTATTTCTTATGCATCAAGACAGTTGAAGACTCATGAGAAAAATTATCCAACTCATGATCTTGAGTTAGCAGCTATAATCTTTTCTATGAAAATATGGAGGCATTATATCTACGGAGAGAGATGTGAAATTTATACAGACCGCAAGAGTTTGAAATACATTCTCACACAAAAAGAACTCAACATGAGGTAGAGGAGATGGCTTGATTTACTCAAAGATTACGATTTTTCAATACACTACTACCCGGGAAAGGCGAATAAGGTGGCAGATTCATTAAGCAGGAAAGATCATGGACTTCTGACTCAAATGAGGATTGAGAGAGATCCTATATTTTTGGATCTACTAAAGATAAATATGGTAATTTTTAAGGAAAGTAAAACATATCTCCTCTTTCAAATGATTTCTAAACCATATTTACTAGAGAAGATAAAAAGTTCTCAATCTTATGATTAGAATCTCCATAAGAAAATTAATGCAGTCAAGGATGGGAGACTGACTGAATTTGTGTATGAAGAAGGAGTTCTGAAATTTGGGAAGAGGTTTTGTGTTCCATCAGTACCTAAGCTAAAAAGGGAACTATTAGATGATTCTCATAGATCAAATCTCTTTATACACCAGGGTAGGACCAAGATGTATAGAGATCTGAAGGAATATTTTTGGTGGGATAATATGAAGCGAGAAATTGCTGACTACGTGTCAAGGTGTCTAGTATGTCAACAAGTAAAGGTAGAGAGAAAACATCCCAAAAGAGTGATGCAAACTCTACCTATTCCTATGTGGAAGTGGGATAACATTACGATGGATTTTTTCACCGGACTACCAAGGACACCTAGAAGGAATGGTGCAATATTGGTAATTGTTGATCAGATCACAAAATCAACACATTTTCTTCTTATAAGAGAATATTTTCCACTTGAGCGCTTGGCAAGACTTTATATTAATGAAGTTGTAAGACTTCATGGTGAACCTCTATCAATTGTCTCTAATCGAGATCCCCAGTTTACGTCAAAATTCTGGAAAAGTCTCCAGAAGGCTTTGAATACTGAGATTCATATGAGTACCACATATCTCCCCCAAACTGATAGACAATCTTAAAGGACTATTAAAACTCTAGAAGATATGCTAAGGTCATGTTCTCTTGACTTCCAAGGTATGTGGGATCAATAATTTCCTTTGGTGGAATTTTCATACAATAATAGTTTCCATTCTAGTATTCAAATGGCTCCATATGAAGCATTATATGGAAAGAGGTGTCAAACTCCAACTTGTTGGGATGAAGTTAGTGAGAGGAAACTTATAGGCCCAAAAATTATTGAAGAGACCATGAAAAAGGTGAAGAAAATACAAGCCCATATTAAAGCAGCCCAAAGTAGGAAAAAGAGTTATGCTGACAACCGCAGAAAGGACTTGGAATTCCAAGTGTGGGATCATGTATTTATGAAAGTATCTCCATGGAAGGGCGTCTTAAGGTTCAGTAAGAAAGGGAAACTGAGCCCCAGGTACATCAGACCATTTGAAATTTTGGGAAGAATCGAAGCTGTAGCTTACCGTTTAGCAATGCCACCAAATCTCTCCAGAGTTCATGATGTGTTCCACGTATCATTGTTAAAGAAGTACATGCCAGACCCAACGCTTGTACTCACATATGAAGAAATAGAACTGGAACCTTATTTGTCATACTGTGAAAGGCCTATTTGGATTCTTAACATAAGGGAGCAGGTATTGAGAAATCGAACAACTCATCTAGTAAAGGTTATTTGGAGAAATGAGAATATAGAGGAAGCAACATGGGAACCTTAGGATGTTTTGAAAAAGAACCACACACATCTTTTTGGTGGGCTTTATACATAAAATTTCGAGGACGAAGTTTCCGAAGGAGGGAATAATGTAGCACCCCAAAAATTTTATGGTATGTTTCTCTTAAATACATTCTATTAATTACTATGTCCCTTTGAAACAACACTAGGTTATTTAGGAGATAGTCAAAACCTAGCCATTAAATATAAATTTTTCACTTCTAGGTTTTGAATTTCAAAAAATGGCCATCTAGAGTTGTGATCAGTAAGTCATTTGGAGTCTGATAGAACAAACTTGATTTTTGGTGAATAGTAACATACCCTTATGAATAGTAATATGACCCTTATGAATAGTAAATAATAATATTATTTTATTTTCTTAAGGCAATAAGATAATGATATATTAATTAGTTTTTCAATGAGAAATAAAACTAATTGCACCTTTAAGATTGTTATTTTTTGAATTAACTATGACATTATTTAAAAATTAAATTAATAATATTTATAAAATTAATTTTGAAAAATGGAGTTCAGTTTTGAATTCTACACGTCGAAAAATGGTTAGGGTAAATTTTTGGGATTTTTCTGAAATTCTAGAATTTTTGATGAATAGTGAAATACGATAAAAAACCGTATATACAAATTATCAGTTAAATACACTATTTAGGACATCATAAGTGATGTAAGTCCACTTGGTTCGAACTCACATGAACTTATTACTATTAGGGGTCACATGAAACAACACTACTGGTTGTCTTGAGGGAAATAATAAAATAATGAATTAAATATTCAAAATTTACCCCTCTCCTCCACTATAAAAACCCCTCACCACTCCCTCTTCTCTTCAATCCTATAAGCCTTGAAGATCCTAAAAGTTCTGCCCAAATACCCTTCCCTAGTCACTCCCCATGACCAGTAAGCTCTTTGTATTTCCAAAAGACCAAAATCCATTCCCTTATGGAGGTTCTCGAGGAAGTTATTTCAAGAGGTAAAACACCTTTCTTTTTCTTTTAGTTTCATTTGAATTTATCTTCATTTGTTATCCTATCCTAACCTACTATGTCCAAATGATCATGATAACTCCAGTATCATATCTATAATGGATTTATATCATGTGAATGGAAGAACCATCATCAATATTCTTACTCCCTCCTTTTTATTTTTATAAACGAAATCAACGTCCATGAGGTTCCAATTTATAACCTTCGTGGACGACGAAGTTTCGTTCTTCAATCGTTCCTTCATTACTGGTCATGAAAAAATATTTATGGTTAAACCAGATCATAATATATTTATTTTATTATGATTAATTTTCTGAAATATTTACACGTACATAATATGAAATAATAATACAAAACAAGTTTATTGAGCCCAAAACTGCCAAGCCAAATTCAAGCGTTTATTTTTAACTCATCGAATGAGTCTTCCTCATGGTATATAACCAGAATAATTATAAGATAATTTATATATATTTAATTTCACTAATAATTTATATTAACAATTCTGGATGTTTAACCATATTTCAAACCAACTTCCATTCATGAATACATGTAAACAAATCATGAAACCAAGTAAGAAAATGCTTCCAAAACAATAAAATTGAATCTCTTAAACCCATAAAAAGTCCAGTAATGAACTTAATAAGGTTATACCATATAATTTACATGTTTATTAGGTTCTGGAATTATTAATTAATGAATCTAAATTTGATTATTCAGGTTGTTAAGAACAATCAAGAACACCTTCGAGCATAAGGTAAGGGATCCTCTCTCTCACTTTTGTTCAAGAATCTCCCCTATGTTGTGCCCTTTTATTTTTAATTCCTAATGATGGTGTATGTTTTATCACCTCCCCCATACTTCCATTGTGACATATAAATAATGGAATACCCATTTATTTCTCATTAATCCCTTTCAATAACACTCGTTACCATGCCAAAATGTTTGTAAGGGGTTTCTCATCTCACTTTCATTTCTGTGATATTTTCATTGTTCACCACTTATTTCCTGTATGTGGTATATGTGTACTGCCATTTGATATATAATAACATGATTATCTTTATATTGATGTTATTCAATGATTAATTTGAGGTTTATTAAGTTCTAGTCATATGATTCGACTGATTACATTGTTGTAAGGGACTTTGTCTCAACTACTATTTTGTTGTGACTAACTTTGTGTAGTAAACCCAATAATCCTTATGTGGTGTACCTACTTACCATTTGAGATAACTTTTCATTTTAAATTATATTTATATTAAATATCCATAATCTCATATCATGGTTATGTTTTTTGTCTAAACTGTATACCATTTTACATATGGTGTTTATTTGGAAAGTTATTTTAGTTAAGGAAATATTGATGAATCTGTATACTCTACTCTATACGGATATTGAAAAGCCATATTGATCTTGTATTGAATCAATGTATAAATAATTATTTGGACATGCTATGGTGGGTGGGGCCCGCTATAGCCCCTCGATGCATCGGTAGGTCTCATGAGACAAATTAGTTGGCGAAAAACCCTTCGAGTTTGTTTCCAAAAATCAGACGGGTTTCTACCCATAGAACTAAATTTTTTTACAATATTATGGTTTCATGTGCCAGATACATGATGTAAAATTAATAATCATTCTATTTATTCATTATCAGTTATTATTATTATCCACGAGGTTTTCACTATGATAAAATCTATGGATGCAGTTTCATTCTCAGCTTATTAATGGCATTAGTTATTCATTTATTCTCTATGCCATATTGATTATGTCAAATTGATTGTGATTCACTTGTTATTGTACTCATGATTCCATTATTTGTAACCCTTATTGCGAATTTGAGCTCACCCCTTTCATTGTTTACATTCAACAGGTTACAAAGAGGAGATCGTTTATTGAGTACTTGTGGATGCAGTTTTTAGTTTCGATATGTATTGTATTTTGTAACTTTTCCAATGTAATTTGAGAACATCTATGTATCTAGTTTCTTAAAGACTACTAAACTGATCATTCCTTCTGGATTTTTATTCCTTATAACCATGCCAATATCATAAGTAATGCACCGGCTCCAGCCTAGAGGGGTCAGGGTGTTACAATGTGTGTGGACCATTTATAGTAGAATCTAGAGGTGGATATTCTTACTTCATAACTTTTACTGATGACTTGAGTAGATATAGATATGTTTACTTATTGATATATAAGTCAGATTCCTTTGAGATACTAAAGGAATTCAAGAATAAAGTAGAGAATCAGCTTGGTAATAAGATAAAGAAGCTTTGATTGGATCGAAGTGGTGGATATTTTAACCAAGATTTTATCAACTTTCTACAAGAGTTTGGGATTCTATATCAACTCACTCCACCTTACACACCATAGTGGAATGATGTTATTTAAAGGAGGAACCATACCATCTTAGACATATTAAGGTTGATAATGAGTCATGTAGATCTTCCATTATCCTTTTGGAGATATGAATAAAAAATTAGACATACACATTAAACTGATTACCAATTAAAGTGAAAAATGGAATTACCATCGAGTTATGGAGTGAAAAGAAACCCCTTTTATCGCATAAAAATTATTGGGGTTGAGAGGCATTTGTTAAGGAATTATTAGAAAAAAATAGCACCATAGGGAAAAAAGTGTATCTTTATAGGGTATCCTAAGAAAATAAAGGGATACTACCTATACAACCCCTCAGACAAGAAAGTGAATGTCACCAGACAAGACATCTTTCTTGAGAGGGAGCATATCCTCAAAAAGGATAGCAGGAGTGTCATGGACTAACCTAGGTACCCTAGTAACTCGATAATCGAGCTAGTCCTGACATAACCTGAAGGACGTTCTTGATCCCCATAGGTTGATGACTATCACCTCACATCATATATAATTAAAGTAGGAATGATTTTTCCACAAACATTGTGGAAGCAAGATAACAAGACAATATGAATACAAAAGAAAATCAACTGGGAGTAGTGTACTAGAAATAAAATAGGTAATAAACAACCCAAAGTACTACAACAAAGTGCCATAAAACTGAATGAAAAATCCTAAGTCCCAACAGATGCAACTATCTAAGTCCATAGATCAACAGTTAGAACCACCTCCAAGTGGTGCTTTAATCTTGCTTAAACCTGGAAGGAGATAATATACAAACACCCGAAGGCACATGTAGGGTGTGAGATAAAATCCCATTAGGGTCTCACCAAGGATTCTATAATAGATTCCAACATTTAATTAACCAAATAAAGAGCTTTCAATTTTCAAATAAATAGGTTTGGAATTTTAAAATAATATTTAAAAAAATCACGCTTTACATTTCAAAAGATGGAATACATTTAAAATAATGGAAATACTTTAAAAAATGTATAAAATAAACACATTTTATATAAAATAGTTCATATAAATTTGAAGGAATTTAAAGCATTTCATAATAATGGATATTTTCATTTGAAATACAAAAAAGCGAGAAATATGGTCATACACCTAAGAAGGTATGATAGTTCTTGTCTATAGGGACCCCACACTCAAGGTGACATAATAATATGTACATAAAACCCTTTGAACTTAGGCCAAAGAGCTCACCATCACCTAAGGGATGTGATGTGCTTCATTTATGTTTTGGAACATTGTAAATCGTAAAGTGCCATCCAAATAACTCACTAGAAACCTAAGGCTTTCATGTGATCCAGTAAAAAAACAATGATGGTAAATTTATTTTAAAACTATCTCAAATAAAATTCACCCCATTATACATTTCAAATATTCCAAAATCCATTCAAAAACCATAATATGGGTTTTTAATAAAAAACATGCACTTTTTCCAAGATAGAACCCAAAGGTTCATATGAAAACTATTTTAAGCCATTTTAGAAATTACA
This sequence comes from Viscum album, assembly GCA_963277665.1. Lineage (NCBI taxonomy): Eukaryota > Viridiplantae > Streptophyta > Magnoliopsida > Santalales > Viscaceae > Viscum > Viscum album. The sequence goes on along the minus strand of OY728157.1, from coordinate 1,840,588,636 downwards.
ATTTAAAATAAATTTCATCAAATAAATTTCAAAATTTTTACATCAAACCAATTTCCAAATTTAAATTCAACAATTTAAATTTCACTAGTTTTAATCAATTTCCCAAACGTACCCAATTCAATGGAATTGAGATTTTTTCCCAATTTCATGCCGAAACCAAATTTCCAAAACCAAATTCCCCAATTAAATGGAATTGGGTTTTTAAATAAACCAATTGAATGCAGTTTCAAGAAAATGAATTTAAATCAAACAATTGAAATTAAATCAAGAAATTTAGGTTAAATCAAAGTTGGCCATCATAACGGAACCACCAACCTTTCACGGAAACAAAATGCCCGTAACGGAAACCGCCTACTGGAATAAAGGCGCATAAGATATATGAACTAAACCAAGAAACAAAATTCAACAACCCAAGGTATAGATCTATTAATACCAATATGATCTATTAAAATTCCAAGGAGATAAAGAGAAAGATATGAAGTGACATGGAGAACACTTACCCGAAAAGTCACACCGCAACCGCAGTAACGATCAATCATTGATCGAGATGACTCGAAAGGGTTTGAGGGCTCCAAAATTGCCTGGTAAAGGATCTTGGGTCAAGAGAAAGAAATTATGAAGATAAGTAAATAAGTATTTTATCCAAGTTTCCTATTTAAAAACAAATATCAGGGTTTTACACGACGTGTAACCCAATTACACGTCATGAAATTGAAAATTATCATAACCACTGAAAAACCCATCGCCTCTTGATAAAAATGAATTATTATCATTTTATGATTTACAAGGTGTGTAACCATATTAAATGATATGTAAATTTCTAGTAGATTTCTGAAATGGCCAATTTTTTCTGAGAATCCAACAAATATCTGACTGCACCATTATAGGTATCCTCCCAATTCCTTCTTGGCCCTACCCAGACATTGAAAAAGAAAAAACATGACAAGTTTTAAAATGTAACTTTCAGAAGAGTAATGGGATGTTACACCCTCCCCACCATAAAAACTTTCTGTCCCCATAAATTCTGTCAAGATGCTTCCATATTGAAAAGGTGAGGCCAATGCTATCTCATATGTTCCTCGTGCTCCCATTTCTCATGAGAATCAAAACTGTGCTGCCATAGAACATGAACCAAAGGTATCACCCTCCCACAAAGCACCTTGGTTTAATAATCAACTATCCTAACTAGCCATTTAGTCACAGATAAATCAGGCTCAACCTCAAGATCACTCCAGCTCATGACATGAGATAGATCAGATAGATACTTACGTAACTAAGATACATTGAACAAGTTATGTATCAACGTTAGCTGTGGAGTAAGTTCTAAATGATAAGAAACTTTACCAACCTACTCAATAACCTCAAAAGGTCTAACAAAATAAGGAGAAAGTTTCCCTTGCCTACCAAGCTGTTAGTGACCTAACTGAGGTGAAAATTTCAAGAATATTTGGTCACCAATAGAGAATTCCAATGGACTATGGAAATGGTCAGCATAAGACTTATACCTACTCTGTGCCGTTAACATTCTATAATGAATCAACCAAATATTTTCTATTGTATCTTGAACCAATATTGGTCCAACCAAGTAACCTTCACCAATATCCGACCAACACAACACAGATCTGCAAGGTCGGCCATACAAGGCCTCAAAACACTACTACAAATACAGACTTTATCAGTACTCCGAAAAGCGCTGATAAAGACCCCTTTTATCAGCGCTAAAAAAAAGCGCTGATAAAAGGGGTCTTTTATCAGCACTAAAAAAAGCGCTGATAAAAGTACCCCTTTATCAGTGCTTTTTTTAGTGCTGATAAAGGGGTCCTATATCAGCGCTTCCTTTATCAGCGCTTTTGTTTTAGAGCTGATAAAGGACCCTTTTATCAGTGCTTTTAAAAAAGCACTGATAAAAGTTAAAAAAATTTAAAAAAAATAAAATAAAAAAAAATAAAAAATACTGCCAATCGGGGGGGGGGGGGGGTTATAGTGCTTGAGCCCCCCCCCCCCTTTTACAGCGATTTTCTACCCCTGTACAACACCCCACGCACCCCATGCACCCCCTTCACCCTTTAACAGTACTTGCTGCTATATTCCCCCATTCGCGCGCGCCCCTGCCTCCCCCAGGATTTGAACTGAAGACCTCCCCCCTGCGCGTCTAAGCCTTTACCACTACTCTATTTTGATTTGTCTTCCAATTCATGATATCTCTATCTCTCTCTATATATATATTTAGTTATATTTATTCGTATAGTAATATATATTTATATTAATATATATATAGTTATATTATAATATATATATATAGTTATATTATAATATATATATATATATATATAGTTATATTATAATATATATATATATAGTTATATTATAATATATATATATAGTTATATTATAATATATATATATATACTAATATATATATAGTTATATTAATATATATATAGTTATATTAATATATATATAGTTATATTAATACATATCTATATCTATATATATATTTAGTTATATTTATTTGTATAGTAATATATATTTATATTAATATATATATATATAGTTATATTAACATATATATAGTTATATTAACATATATATAGTTATATTAACATATATATAGTTATATTAACATATATATAGTTATATGAATATATATATAGTTATATTAATATATATATATAGTTATATTAATATATATATATAGTTATATAAATATATATATAGTGATATTAATATATATATTTATAGTGATATTAATATATATATTTATAGTAATACTAATATATATATATATGTAGTTATATTAATATATATATATAGTTATTAGATTAATATATATATAGTTAGATTAATATATATATATAATTAGATTAATATATATATATAGTTAGATTAATATATAGGTATATAAATATTCATATATTTGTATTTTAAATAAAATGGATGTTAGTTATTATTTATATAAAGCAAATATATTTTATATGTAAATATATTTTATTATTTATATTTATAATTAAATTTTTAGGTGTGAATATATAAAAAATATGTACATATAGTTATATATTTGATTATAAATAGCAGTGCATTATAAAAAACGATAAAATTTCAAAGACATAATATCAATATGAATGTAATACCTTGAAATAAATCCAGACCCCACCAAAAAAATCCAATAATACCCCCTTAAACGAGGCTGAAAATCCACAAAATGTTAAAAATCAGGGTACCCCGACTAAAAACTCAGTTTTGGAGGCCTTCTGGGCCTATTTTGGCCTCTAAAATCCCTTGACCAGGGTCTCTCCCAATCACAAAGACATAGAGATCATCGCAGGCTTCGATTTGATATGTGATAAAGCTCAAACAGACACCCTGATCAAAAGTTATGGCCGTTTAAAGTCTGAGTTACGTTTTCAACATATTTTGGATCTTTTTTTAATTTTTTTAATTTTTTTAGTCTTCAAATTGTTATTAAATGAATATTACTCCATAATGATTAGCAAATTATTAATTAAAAATATTTTTTTAATTTTTTAAGAAGCCATTTTCACTAAATATCTTATATATTAAGTATAATAAGTGTAAATGTACATTTATACTTATCAAAAATATATTTAAAAATTATATATTATATTTATATATAAATATAACTATATTTATATATTAATATATTAATATATTTTTTTAATTTTTTTTTGAAGTCGACCCTTTATCAGCGCTTTTAAAAAAGCGTTGATAAAGGCCCCTCCCTTTATCAGCACTACTAAACAAGCGCTGATAAAGGGGGTCGCTTTATCAGTGCTAAAAAAAGTGCTGATAAAGGGGGGTCCCTTTATCAGTGCTAAAAAAAGTGCTGATAAAGGCACCCCCCTTTATCAGCGTTTTTTCGTTAGCGCTGATAAAGGGGGGGTGCTGCGAAAAACTGTTTTTGTGGTAGTGAAAGGAGTTGTTCTAATCGCAGACTGGTAATTGTTGTTATAAGAAAACTAAACCAGCCCAAAATGGTCATCCTAAACTCCACCAAAGTTGAGAACACAAGAATGAAGAATATTCTAAATAATCTTTACAACTCTTTCTGTCTGAACATCTGATCACGGATGGTATACCGTGCTCAAACAAACCTGAGATCCCAGTGCCTACTAAAGTCCTTTCCAAAAATGAGAAGTGAACCAACGATATATGTCAGAAACTAAAGTAGATGGAACTCCGTATAGATGATCAATCTCTTTCACATATATATTTCCTAACTTCTCAACTTTGGTTGTATCATGAATAGGTATAAAGTGTACAGATTTGGTCAACCGATTGATCATAAACTATATCACATTCTTCTTTCTTTGGGTATGTGGAAACCCAACCACAAAGTCCATAGAGATCTCATACCACTTTCAAGTAGCGATTAGAAGTGTATGAATAAAACCTAAAGGTTTATAGTGCCCGACCTTGACCTGTTGGCACACATAATAATGATAGAAAAATTCAGAAATGCCCTGCCTCATACCTGGCCATCAGAACTGCCACCACATGTCATAAAATATCTTCTTGGATCCTGGGTGCATTTCCCACTAGGAACTATAGAAATACCCCATTACAATTTTCCTTACCAAATATGGTACCACAAAAGGTTTCAAAATCATATAATGAACTCTTTAGAGAATGGCCAATCAAGCATAGTCTCCCTACCATTAAAAGAGTCTCTAATGTTGAAATAATGGGTGCCCTAGACCCAACTATTCAGTGCTTTTGATTACCTTATCGTGTATACAACTAGCTATACATGATGTTATCTTACTATTATAGTGTAGAATTTTCTTCATCCACTATTGAAATGGTAATTTCCAAAGATTAATTGTTGTATCGAAAGGTTATAGTAGTTCCTAGGCTATAATGAGAACCTCTAGATACTATGACATTAATCTTACATATATGTTCTATGGTCTAGATACATCTTACTAATTGGATATAGTAGATGTCTGACCATCAGGTGATGGGGGCTCATAAGCATTGATACTTCTTCTCATGAAGTTTGCACTTGGTAATCTCTAGTAGTGAGATCATGAGAAATGACCCACCAATAGGAACTCCGCAAGTTTTGGGTGTCATTAGATGTTCCTATCTATGATCATGTCTAATGGTGTCCTGACTTGAGATCATTACCAATGTATGTCATTTGATTGCGTACTTTGATGCAAGATGAAAACCATGGCGATGAAGTTGCGGCAAGGTAGTTTGTGTTGAGTGTGTCATTGGTGGGATGACATTGGTTGAATGGTCAAGAAAGGATTTGTCACTTCCAGGTTTTGGAAGTAATATATCTCAGGCCATGTTGATATGGATGGAAGTACCTTTATAAGACCATGGCCATGGTAGTCAAGGGTAAATTCATCCAGTTAAATCTACAAACTATAAAGCAAGAAAAGGGTGATGATACGTGAGTGCGTCCTGCTTTATGAGATATTATGGACAAAGAGATTATATTATAGAGTGCGTGTTCATAGGTTGGTTGTCGCTGCTGTGACAATCCTTATTTCTTTAGGGGCCATGATGAGTTTCTATATCCCGCTCTTGGTTTGTGAATACTATTCACAACTATCGAAATAAGGGCCTAGAGGGTCACACACAATAGCGTATTCAATAATCTTCCCTATTCAGTTGAATAGGATTTTTGGACATGGAGGGACCCACCATAGGGGTGCGGGATTTGTCCAAAGTTAAATGATCACTAATGCAATAAATAAATTCATATTATTTGAGTTTACAATAATGAGTATTGAATTTATTTATTAAATGTATTTACAAGTTTTAATTAAATACATGAAAAATATTAATTGACGAATATTAAATTATTCCAGGTTCAATTAATATTTATGGGAGCGACGGGTCGAGTTAATGACTCAATTATTATCATGTAATATATTAAAAGTAAATGATAATAATATTTATGACTGAGTTTAGTAGTCATAAATGTCGTTGGTAGTGCGTTAAGTATTCAGGGCCGGTGAGGCGATACCAGGTATTTTAATTGTGCACTATAAATAGAAGAGGAGGGGATTTTTACAAACACTATTCATGGGGCTTCTCTCTCCTCTTCTCTCTCCCATGATCTAGAGAGAGATGCTCTGGATCCAAGGAGCTTGGATGGAGATCTCTCTTGGGCATCGCTAGCGATTCAATGCGGTGGTCGTTGGAGCATCGAAGGCATCGTCGCAAATCCGCGCTAGCACCCGGATTACGACGAATGGCGCTCCTACGGATTCCTTGAAGCGCGTGTGGATGATCTAGAGGAATTTGAATTCGGATTCTTTAAGCAGTGATTTTCAACGATGAGAAGACATCGTGCATGGATTCAGATTTAAACTAGGTATTTTACAGTTTAATATTGTGCTTAAAACTCTTCACGTGAGATCCTCGGATTTAACCGGGATGCTCTTCACCGACGTCGACATGTTTACGTCGATCGTCAGTGGAATTTTTTTTAAAACCCACCTATTTGGGGATTCTGTTGCACGCTCGGTTCCAAAATCTAATGCTGTGGAACTCCTCATCAAGATGTTGTTATTAATAATACATTCAATAATAGTAGATTTCAACTGAATACTATCCAAGGAAACCTTGACCCCGAATTCCTAGACTCTAATATGAAACTATGAAAAGAGATCCATTAAGTTCCAATCTTCTGATGATTCTTTCACTGCCTAGGTTAGAAGTTTCTTACTCAGAGAATCTTCAATGACATTCCCTTTCCTTGAGGTATAAGTGATGTCAAAATCGATAGACTGCATGTATTCCACCCAATGCCTATGGAAGATATATAAATATTTTTGATAGAAGATATAACTCAATATCTTATGGTCTGAATACATGGTAAAACTTTCTCCACAGAGGTAATGCTTCCAACTCTTAAGCGCGTGCGTCATAACTGCAAGTTTAAGTTCATGGGTAGGATAATTATTCTTGTGTGGAATAAGCCGAGAAGATCCACAAGCAACAACCTGATCACCTTGCATAAGAACGCATCCCAAACCTGAACCCAATGAATCACAAAAGACCACATAGCCCTACCCATCCTTAGGAAGAGTCAACACCAATGTAGTAGTCAAAATAAATTTCATCTCAACAAAATAATTATGACACCTATCATCCCAAGAAAACTTTCCTCTCTTTCGAGTTAGTGTAGTCATCGGAGAATCCAACTTTGAGAAGTTTTTCACAAACTGGTGATAATATCCATCTAATCCCAAGAAGATCCAAATCTCGAAGACATTTTGTGGTTTCTCTCAAGTAATAACATTATTCACCTTCTTAGGATCAAATAATATTCCTTGTTCCAACAGTATATGTCCCAAGAACATCACTTACTGAATCCAGAAATCACATTTTTAAATCTCAGCATAAAGTCAATGATTTCTCAGCAAACTCAGGATTTTTTTAGATGATTCACATGATCTTCCTCATACTTAGAGTAAACGAGGATGTCATCCATAAATACCAACACAAAGGTATCAAGATACTCATGGAATTTTTTTTATCAAATACATAGGGACTTCAAGAGCATTGGTTAGACCAAATGGCATGAAAAAGTACTCATAATGTCTATACCTACTCTGAAAGGCAGTTTTATGAATGTCAGATTCTTTTATCCTCAACTAACGATGACCAGAATGAAGATCAATCTTCAAGAACCACTTCTCTTCTTTCAATTGATCAAATAGATCATCAATCCATGGTAACAAATATTTTTTCTTTACTATAAATTGATTTAGGTTTTGGTAATTAATGTATAGGATAAGTGAACCGTTAGAATTCTTAGCGAAGAGAACTAGCACTGCCCAAGGTGACACGCTCAGGAATATGAAGCCCTTCTCAATAATATTTCTCAACTGGGTCTTCAGCTCTTTCATTTCAGCTAGATCCATATGGTAAGAGGGAATAAATATTGGTTGAGTACTAGACATCAAGTCAATAGAAAAATCAACCTACCTTACTAGTGGAAAACCAGAGAAGTTAGAAGGAAACCTGTCGGGAAACTCGTTGAGCATTGGAGGGAGATCACCACTCAGATATTACCACTCTAGATTAAAGGAAAACTTAGATATCACTTTCCCCAAATTTTTATAAGAAGTTCTATCTTTGCTCGACCTTGGGTCCCATTCTCCTTAGAAGACACGATACACACCACTGGGTGTAGTAAAGGAGACCCTTCAAAGATAGAAATTAATCTGGGATTTATTTCCAATGAGCCAATCCATCTTGAATATGAGTTAAGAAGTTTCATTTTGAGAACCAAAAAACTCCAAGAAATCTTGATATCTGATAGGGAGAAAACAAAAGAGGGACTATGAAGACCCTACTATATCTTCATACCAATGGGTGTAGTAATATCCATTTCATAAGACAAATCTCTATATGAATATTTAACATAATAACAATATGGGTTGAAATAAATAAATGAGATGCACCAGTATTAAATAGAGCATTAACTAATGATGAAGCTATAGTAATGGTACCTCTTACAGTTGTTGGATCCATATCTGCTTCCTCTGGATACTCTTCCACTATCTGAAGAAGCTTCATTCCAGATGCCTATGGCTAGAACCCTTTTGTACATGAAGCATATGATTTCCCCATAGTTTTGGAAGAAGACAATGATCCTATGCCACTACGCGGAGTGGAAAATATATGGAAGAACCTTTGTAAGTGACCTGAATGTCCATAGGATCTAGAATTATTATGTGCCTCAGTGCAAACCCTATTTTAATTCCCTAGATTTACACACTGGTAGAAAATCATAGAACCTACGATAGGTATAATAGGAGGCTTGGAATGAACCTATTATCAAGAAGCACCATGAGAATCATCATGCTTCCAATTTACTTTAAAATAACCCATGCTGCCACTGGGAGAGAAATAAACTCCTGATAACCCTGACTTTCCAGCCAGATCCATTTCGACCATTAGTTCTCTATCTAGCACATCGACATAAGAAGGAAACATCAAAAAGAAAACCTAAGAATGAATATCCTATCAAATTCCCAACTCAAACGATTGAGTATTCATATTATCATTTGACACTATATTAGGTGAAATATATACTAGCTCTGAAAAATGATTTACATGCTCTCTAATGGTCCTGTCAACCTTCTCAAGTTTAAAAAAATCTGTAGCTTTTTCCAACACCATCGACTCTAGATAGAACTGGTAGATGAAAATAGCTTTTAAATCTTTCCTTTCTAAGACATTATGTTTCTTCTATATCACCATCATGTCCCACCATCTCTTGATCAGTCCTTCTAGTACAAAGGTGACATACTTCACCTTGATTTCGTCAGGTGTATCCCAGAACCCAAAAAAATTCTCGATTCTACTCAACCACTCTTTATCCTCTTGAAGATAATTTTATCCCTTGAACATTGGTGTATTTTGGTGAAGGAACATCTAAGAATAGTTCCAAATATCATCCCCTTAAGGTTCCATAGTTGGATACTAAACAGGAACCAGTGGTGGTGCTTTTCCCAAAGCTTGGACAATACGCACAATCACACCAACCATATTCGGGTCCACAAGAGGGTTTTCTCACTAAGGTTCAATAGTAGATTCCTTCTAGATATGATTCACACATCTTCTTGGAGGCATGTTGCTACACAACATCAACAAACAATAAGGAAGACATCATATTAACACTCAAATAGAGAAATTGGGAAATTAATCCCAATATATAGACAAAAAAGATTTGGATTTTAATATACCCAAATAAAAAGTTGAGAAAAGACTATAACTAATCCTCAAGACATCTTTCCCTAACCACCCCTGGTAACTTAAGGTTCATTGTAGTGAGAGCTTTCTAGGCACTCAATCACACCTACCTCCTAAGTCCCAACAAGATTTTACAAATGCATAAGAACTTCAAGAAAAAATATTAACTTGGACCTTTGATACCACTTTTTCACAAACCAACCTGGATACCTTAGTAACCTGATAACCGAGCCAGTCTTGATATAGCCCGAAGGGTGTTCCTAATCCCCACAGGCTGACGAATAGCACCCAACATCATACAAAATTAAAGTGAGAATTATTTTTCCACAAAAATTATAGAAGAAATATAACAAGACAATATTCATACAAAATAAACTCCATTGGGAGTAGTGTACCAAAAATCAAACAGGTAATAAACAACCCAAAGTACTACATCAAATTACTAGAAAACAGAAAGAAAACAAACAAATTCTCGATAGACGCAACACTCCAAGTCCACAAATCAACAACTATAAACACCTCTAAGTGGTGATTTACCCTTGATCTAACCTATAAGGATATTATCTACAAACACCCAAAGGAGAAGGTAGGATGTGACCTAAAAACCTAGTAGGGTCTCAACAAGGATTCCATAATAGATGCCAATATTTAATTAACTAAATAAAGAGCTTCAAATTTTCAAATAAACAGGTTTGAAATTTTAAATTTATATTTAAAAAAACCATGATTTACATTTCAAAAGATGGAATACATTTCAAATGATATAAATAATTTAAAAAATGGCTTAAATAAACACCTTTTATATAAAATAGTTTATATAAATCCGAAGGCATGTAAAGAAGTTCACAACAATGATATATTTTCATTTGAAATAAAAAAAAGTGATCAACATGGTTATAATCCTAAGAAGGTATGATAGTTCCAAGATTTGGGGACCCCGAATCGCCCGAAGGCCTTAATTTTTATTGATTTTTGATAAACCCCCTTTCAAGGGATGAGGGGGAACCCTTAAAAGGCCCTTAGGCTCAGAGATTACATGGCTCATAGGATTAGAAGATTACATGACCTGAAGGTCTTAGGGAATTCAACCAGACTATCTAAAAGGAACGTGATGTGATCCAAATAACTCACTAACTACCTAAGGAATGTGATGTGATTCATTTATGTTTTGGAACATTGTAAATCATAAAGTGTTATCCAAATAACTCACTAACTACCTAAGTCTTGCATGTGATCCAGTACAAAAACAATGATGGGAAATTTATTTTAAATCTGTTTAAAATAAAATTCATCCCATTCTCCATTTCAAATATGTCAATTTCCATTCAAAAACTATAACATGGGTTTTTAATAAAAAACATACCATTTTTCCAAGATAGAACCCAAAGGTTCATATCAAAACCATTTAATCCATTTTTATCAAATATAATTTGAAATCAATTTCATCAAATTAATTTCCATAATTTCCCATCAAACCAATTTCACAATTTAAATTAAAAAAATTAAATTTCACAAGTTTCCATAAATTTCTCAAACTGTAACACCCCGACCCTAGTTACCCAGAGTTAGTGCATTATTACATAACAGTGGCATGATCAAAAGGGATCAAATCCTAAAAGACTGATCAGTTTAGTATCCTTGGAAGTACTAGATACAAACATAAGTTTTACATTACATTATGAAATGAAAAAAACAACATTGTGTCCCCTTTTAGCACACTCATATACCTTAGCCTATTCCTAAAGGTTAATCGTAATATAATTCTTCTCATCTTGGGAAAAATAAAACATAGAAATGGGTGAGCTCAACTGCTCAGTAAGGATAAAAATATAGCGGAAACTATCATAAATAAGAATAAACATTTAAGGCAATGTATAAAACTAAAACACAAGAATTTTAAACATAAAATTCAATATAATATGGAAAAGATAAATCAAATAATTCCATTTACTTATTAAAATGAATATTATACTTGTCTAATAATCACATGTAATATCAATATCCAATTTCATAATGATGGAATGCATAATGCCGAACATCATAACCACATAGTCAAGGCCTCATTCCAAGAATACAAATAAGATTTTGTCAAGGCCTTGTGCTAAGACACTAGTTTGTCTCATTAGACCTACCAATGCATCAAAGAGCTATAGTGGGCTTTACTTGTCACTTACGAAGTCCAATGCATTCCTCATATGAAAAGGTTGAAACATAACATAAAAATTTGTATTAAAACCACCATACTAAATGTTAATACATTAAACATAAACCATGAATGGTATAAAATAACACATCCACAGTCAAAAATATCACAAAACCTTCAATACAATATAGAAGATTTTATCATAATATATCAACTTCAAACAAGTGTAAAATCCATCAAAGGATGTTGACATAGATGAAATAAAAACTATTTGAGAGAAATATCTCTTTCTATTTTGAAATCATTTAAAAGTTAAATAATTATAAAAGAAAACATTTATTTTTAAAATATTCTTATAACCTTTTAATGGAATCTTTGAAGGTGTTATAATGGCGAAAGATAGAAGCACCCACCGTATAAGTAAAAAAAACATTCTTACCTTAATTTGTAGAAAAGGTCATAAAGTACCTTATTTGGAAAGAGATGGAAAGGTTTCTTTAAAAACATTTTATAAAAAGTCAAAAAAGGTATAAATTAATTTAATACATAGTCTAGTAAATAGTAAAAATGTTTTGAAATATATTTTTAAGAAACACATATGTGGTTGATAAAGAAGTCCCAGTAGATACTTACGTATAAACAACCTTGAATAATAAAGAGATTGTGAAATTAACCCATAACTTGTACTTTTCCTTGATTGAGGGTACATTAACCTCCTATATAATAGTTAAATAATTGTTATTAAATTATGACATAACCACATACATAAATAGGATATCATATATGATCTTCTAATATTGCTTTGTTAATAATGTTTCAGTAGTATCATTGTTTAGGGTGTTAACTGATTCGTTTTACTTTATATGTTTTGTTATGTAAGTCATTTTTGTTATGGATAAGATGTTTTTGATTAATATAAATAATTATATTAAGTTCTTAAACATTATTTTTAATCATAAAATTAAAATTATTCTTGAATGATTACTATGGGGAATGAATCTCATCCCGTTTGTGAGGACATTAATCCATATGTATGCACGAGTGACAATATCATTCCATTGATGATGAAATAGTGTGTAATTGGATGGTATATAATATATAAAGAATCACTAACATGTTATATTTATTATTTAAATCAATTATACTCATTATTATACCTATCCAAATAATGAAGTGTTGAACAACAAACTACACCATGACGTGGAGACGGTAAGCCGTACGTACGCACGTATGGTGAGTTTGTCATTCATAGGATGGATAGAATAATTAATATGGTTGTACCATATTTATAATAATATCACTGTAAGTATAAGGTACTAGAGTTATTATTTTGGTATGGAAACAACAAATAAAGAGGAAGTAGAAGAAGAAAAGAACTTTGAAAGAGGTGATGAAATTATTACCTCTTGTTCGGGTGATTCCTTTTGATTTGATCACAAGGAATCCTTAGGTTGGCTTATGATCAAAGTAAGGCCTATAGGTTTAATTGAGGGTATTTGGGAGGATATTTTAGTAGGGGTTGTCCAATCCAAATGGCTTTGGAGGTGTGATTTTGATAGAAGGGGAAATACCCTTTTATAAGAGAGGTGAGGGTCACTTTAAGAAAATCTTGAAATATTAATTTATTATACAATCATATTAAGTTTATAATGGATTAAAAAGAATTTATTTCTATGATAATGTGGGGATGGGTCTAAAAGATCTCAACCAATAGGTTTTATACAGGTTTAGGTCACCATATTAACCTTATCTTTTTGATTTAACTTTTAGTTAAATAGTTTAACTTTTACCATGTATTCTTGTATTATTATAAGAAATTGTTAATAAACTTACTATAAAAATCCAAGATAACCCCAAGTGGTTCATTATTAATATATATAACCTTATATAAGTCCTTTATCCAAGCCTTATATTTTTATGAATATTATATCAATTAATAATATAGTATTTGTTTTAAAAACTCATTTATGTCAGTTTTGATACTATTTGGTATTTTGTTTTTGTGAAAGTCATAACAACATTATCACTTAGAAAAAAAATTATTTAATCAAACCTAAAATGTAATATTAACCTATAAAATTCCTGTAACGCATCAAAAGTCTCAATTTACAATTATATTAATATTTATAATATCAATTACTTTAATATTTCAATAATAAGGTAATTATTGCATCATCATTGTGTCATAAATAAATTTAACTATTTAATGTCTAAAAATTATAAATAAAATACCATTATTTAGGAAATCATTTTATCTATATAATTAATATTTATAGTCGAATTTATCTTATGTATAACCCTATATTAAAAATGGTTTAGTTATTAAACTTTGAATTTAACACTTTTAAATCTTCTTTAAATAAAATAATAATAAATGTCCTAATATAATACAAGTGGACCAAAAGGATCATATTTTATTCATAAGGTTGATTTTGGTCTAAATAAACTTATCCAATAGAATTATAACATGTTTTAGGGTAATTATAATATCATTTTTACCTTTAATTACCCTATTTACTTTTAACCGTGGTAAATAAAATTCAAAAGTTACTATTCACCAAAAATTATTTTCATCCTATTGAACCACATTTTACTTATTGATGTAAACTATTTCTATATAATTTTTGAAATTGAATTCATAGAAGTGGTAAAATTATGTTTTATGCAAATTTGAAAATGTGCCTAGAAGGTGGGTAAAAGACGTTAAAAAATTCAATTTTTTTATACATCTAATCTTATTATAAAATGACTCCAATGAATTACATTTAAATAATACAGGTATTATGTATATCTTTTGAATTTAAAATAAATTTAAATAAAAATAATAATTATTTAAATAAAAGTCAGTTTTAAACAATAATGCAGTGTTTTTCACTATTCATAAAAAATTGAAATTTTTCAGAAAAATACCAAAAATTCACCCTAAGCTAATTTTGATATTCTAAATCCAAAAATGAAGTCCATTTCAAAAAATAAAATTCATAAAATTTTAAAAAGTGGGTATTACTATTCACAAAAGCTAGTTTGATTGGTCATGGTGTGATGGAACTCGAAGTTGCGTACAATGCAATATATTGCATTATTCAAAGATAAGCGTACCGTGGAAGCTTGGGGTGTTACATTCTCCCCTCATTAAAATAATTTATTCCTTGAAATTTCTAGAATACTACTGCATAAAAATATTCGAGTGGTTCTTCATCATAAGTTCCCCGGGTTCCCATGTTGCCTCTTCCATCTTATGGTTTCTCCATAGAACTTTTACCAGACGAGTCCTCTGGTTTCTCAACACTTGTTCTCTGGTATCAAGAATCTTGATATGATCTTCATAATAAGATAGATCATGTTCCAATTCTATTTCTTTATAGTCGAGTACATGCGTTGGGTCAGACATTTATTTTCTCAACAGTGATACGTGGAACACATCATGAACTTTGGAGAGACTTGGAGGCATTTCCAAATGGTAAGCTACAAATACAATTCGTTCTAGAATTTTAAAAGGTCCAAGGTACCTAGGACTTAATTTACCCTTCTTACCAAATCGTATAACATCCTTCCATGGAGATACCTTCAAGAAAACATGATCTCCTACTTAAAATTCCAAATCATTTCTCTTTAGTTATCGGCATAGCTCTTTTGCCTACTTTGAGATGCTTGGATGTGGGTTTGGATAATATTCACCTTTTCTATTGTTTCATCAACAAGTTCTGGGCCTACGAGTTTTCTATCACCAACATCATCCCAACAAGTTGGTGTGCAACATCTCTTTCCATATAACGCTTCATATGCTGCCATCTGAATACTTGAATATAATCTATTGTTATAGGAAAATTATAACAGAGGTAAATATTGATCCCACATATCTTGAAAGTCAAGTGAGAAAGATCTCAACATGTCTTATAAGGTTTGAATAGTCCATTTTGATTTTCCATCAATTTGAGGGTGGTAGACAATGCTAAAATGAAGTTCAGTATCCAGGGCCTTCTAAACACTTTTCCATAATATTGATGTAAAATGAGGATCACAATAAAAAAAATTGATAGGGGTACTCCATGAAGTCTTACAACTTCATTAATATATAGTCTTTCTAAATGTTCAAGTGGTAAATCTTATCTTATAGCAAGAAAATGTGCTGACTTGGTAAGATGATCAACAATGACCCATATTGCATCATTCCTTCTAGGAGTATTTGGTAGTCCCATGAAAAAGTCCATCGTAATATCATCCCATTTCCACTCAGGTATGGGAAGAGGTTGCATGACTCCTCCAAGATGTTGTCTTCCAGCCTTAACCTATTGACAAACCATACATCTTGATGCATAATCAGCAATCTCCCTCTTCATGTTGACCCACAAAAAAATTTCATTCAAATCTCTATACAGCTTAGTTCTACTAGGGTGTATAGAGAAATTGGTGATATGAGCATCATCCAATAATTCCCTTTTTAGATCAGGTATGTTAGGAACACAAAGTCTCTTCCCAAATTTCAAAATTCCATCTTCATATATGAAGTCAATCAATATCCCATCATTCACAGATTTAATTTTCTTTTGAAACTTCTCATCATCAGTCTGAGAAATTTTTATCCTTTCTAGTAAAGATGGTTTGGAAACCATTTGAAAAATATTGATGTTTCACCTTCCATGATTATTCCCATATCCATCTTTACTTAATCCATAAACATAGGATCCCTTTCAACTCTCATCTTGTTCAAAACTCCATGATCCTTTCTGCTCAAAGCATCTTCCACCTTATTTTCCTTCCTCAGGTTGCAGTGTATTGTGAAATCATAATCCTTGAGTAGTTCAATCCATCGTCTTTGCCTCATGTTGAGTTCTTTCTGAGAGAAAATATACTTAAAACTCTTGTGATCGATATATATCTCACATTTTTTACCATAGAGATAGTGTCTCCATATCTTCAAAGAAAATATTACAACTGATAACTCAAGATCATGAGTGGGATAGTTTTGTTCATGATTTTTTTGCTGTCATGATGCATATGAAATAACTCTATCATTCTGCATAAGGACACAACCAAGTACTTTCTTTGAAGTATCACTAAAAATAACAAAACCATCATTCCCTGATGGTAGAGTCAAGATAGAAGCATTGAATAATATTCTAGATAGTTATTCAAAACATTATTCATACTCTTTTTTCCAAACAAATTTAACCCCTTTATGTACGAGCTTGGTTAATGGGTTTCCACTCGAGCAAAATTCTGGACGAAACACTGATAATAACCTGCTAAAACAATAAAACTGTGTACCTCAATTATACTTGTCAGTGCTGGCCATTCTTGGATTTGCTTGGTCCTTGAAGGATTGACAGATATTTCATCCTTAGAGGCAATATGTCCAAGAAAAGAAATTTCTTGAAGCCACAATTCACTTGCTAAACTTCCCATATAATTCATTTCTTCTGAGGGTTTTCAGAATAGTGGGCAAGTGATTTTCATGATATTGATATCTTTTTGAGTATACCAAGATATCATCAATAAATACCACTACAAATTTATCAAGATATTATTTGAAAACTCTATTAATTAGATCCATGAAAATAGAGGGTGCATTAGTTAGTCCAAAAGGCATTACTATAAACTTGTAATACCCGTACCTAGTTCGAAATGCTGTTTTCAGAATTTCTTCCTTCTTCACCCACAACTAATGATATCCAAATTGAAGGTCAATCTTTGAAAAATATTGAGCTCCATGAAGTTGATTTAATAAATCATCAATGTGAGGTAGGGGATACTTGTTCTTTATTGTTATAGCATTGATCTCCCTGTAGTCAATGAATAACCTCATAGATCTATCTTTCTTCTTAACAAAAAGAATAGGGGCTCCCCATGGAGAAACACTAGGGAAAATAAATCCTTTATCACTCAATTCATCTAGTTGTTTCTTTAGTTCCAGTAGTTCTACAGTGTCCATTCTTTAAGTGGTCTTTGATATAGGCCTTGAACCAGGAATTAAATCAATGGAAAACTCAATTTCTCATTCTGGAGGATGTCTAGGTAAATCCTCTGGAAACACATCAACATATACTTTCACAATAGGTACATCCTATATTTGAACATTACTTTCCCCACCCATAGTTATTTAACTATCTTCCTTCCCAATAATTGAATTTAGTAGAGATACTGGGGTGGATCTAGATAAGAATCAGGTGGTGACGTTTCTGCTATAAAGATAAGGTACTCCTTATCATCATCGAAAATTATAATCTCATTCTTCTTACAATATTTTTTTACATCATGTTCTGAAATCTAATCCATACTGAGGATTATATTAAATTCAATCACGGGTATGATGATGAGATCAGTAGATAAAGAACATTTATATGCCCTAATGGGAATTGATTCACAAAACTTTGTTGCAATGATACTTCCCTTAGGAGTTTTGACTAAAAAATACCATGTTAAATCAAATTGGAAATATCTAATTTTCTTAGAAAACTGGGAAGATATGAAATAATGCAATAATCCAAAATTAAATAAAGCATTGGCTAAATTTGAGGAAACCATTAAATTACCTGCCACCACGTCATTTAGAGCTTCAACCTCAATAATAGTGATCGCATAAGCTTGGCCTTTCTCCCTTGGACTTTTCTAAGGTAAGTTTCCCTGACACTTAGGAAATTAATTTTCATAATTCCCCATATCTCTACAATTGTAGCATTAAACATTGAAAAACTCTTTATTTCCCTTACAATCATGAGCTTGGTGGCCTTTTTCACCACACTTGTAACAGACTCCCATTCCCTTTAAGCAAGTACCAGGGTGTTTCTTCTCACATTTACTGCAGGATGGAAATTCAACTTTTCCCTTCTTCCCCTTATTTCTGTTTCCAGAGTGTTCAGTAGATCTCTTCTTCTCTTGATTTTCTTTAAAGTCGTAATACTTCGAGAATTCCTTTTCTGTCTTGATAGTACATGAGACAATATCTTCGTATGATGAGAAGGATTGTGAGACTAATTATTGAAAAAGAAATGGTTTTAACCCATAAAATAATAGATCAGTCTTACTCGGGTTACATATATAATCTATTGCATGCCTTGATAACCTTGTAAAGCTAGCCTCATACTTTATGACATTCTCATCCTCATTTTTCCTCAGACTCAGAAATTGTCTTTCTATATCCGCTCGATGGTCACTAGGAAAGTATTTTTCTAATAAAAGATATTTAAACTCCATTTATTCTATATTTTATACTTCTTCACCCTCATTTGTGTTTTGACTTAATGAACACAATTGATTTGCATCTCCCGTGAGGCGATAAACTGCCATGACAACTTTTTCCCTTTCGCTACTCCCAACAGCATGAAATATTTTCTCTAAGGAACTTATCCATTGCTCAGCTACAAATGGATTTTTAGTCCTATTGAATGTTGGTGGTTGTTGCCTCATGAAGCAGTCTAACATTTATTCTCCGTGTTATGGATAAGGGTGCTCTATACGGGTAAGGTTATTATTCATAACCCGAGTGAGTTGTCCCAGTATGGTAATAATTTGTTCAGCACCGATTGCATCACCAGCTCCACTATAATTATCTTAAGAAGGAGGGAAATGTCTACATGGATTATGTGCGTTAATACGGTTTCCATTCCTTCCACTAAGCTCTATTTCTAAACAATGGAATACACTAGATTAGTTTATGGATTGCAATTCATAATTCCAAACTAGTAAAATAACTAACATAAATTAAATAGTTTATGCATATAATCCATAATCATAAAAAAATATTTTTTAAAGAGGTATTTACTCATAAATCCTTCATAATGGGTTGTAAAGAAAATGTAAATTATCCTAAGTATATCCCCTGGGAGTGTCGTAACCAAGATTGTATCAAGACCCGTTGTCGTGTACCAAGATACCCCAAGTTAAGCCCGAAACTCCTTATTAGATTTTTCACTCCTAGGTACATCTATGCCAGAGCCACCTCTACCTGCTTATATCCAGACAAGGATTTATTTCTTGGAAAATACACAAAATCTCTACATTACCAAAATTTTAGGAAGTTCTTCTATACTAATCCTCAAAGTCTATCTTAGGGTAATGTTCTCTAATCAGAGTTTTTCTAAATCTAGCTTCCAAGGTTTGTACTAAGCATCATCCGATACCAACTGTAACACCCCAACCCTAGTTACCCAGAGTCAGTGCATTATTACATAACATCGGCATGATCACAAGGGATCAAATCCCGAAAGACCGATCAATTTATTAGCCTTGGAAGTACTAGATACAAACATTAGTCTTACATTACATTATAAAATGTAAAAACAACAAAATTGTTTCCCCTTTGAACACACTCATATCCATTAGCCTATTCCTGTGGGTTAATCGTAATATACTTCTTCACATCCTGGGAAAAATAAAACATAGAAAGGGGTGAGATCAGATGCTCAGTAAGGATAACAATATAGTAGAAACTATCATAAATAAGAATATACATTTAAGGAAATGTATAAGACTAAAATAAAAGCCTTTTAAACATAAAATTCAGCATAATATGGAAAAGATAAATCAAATAATTCCATTTACTTATTCACATATATATTCTACTAGTCAAATAATCACATGTAATATCAATAGACAATTTATAATGAAGGAATGCATAATACTAGACATCATAACCACATATTCATGGCCTCGTGCCAAGACTAAAAATAAGATTTTGTCAAGGTCTTATTCCAAGACACTAGTTTGTCTCATGAGACCTAATGATGCATCAAGGAGATATATTGGGCTCTACCTGTCACTTACTAAGTCCAATGCATTCCTCATATGAAAAGGTTGAAACATAACATAAAAACTCGTATTAAAACTATCATATGAAATGTTAATACTTTAATCATAAACCATGAATGGTATAAAATAACACATCCAAAGTCAAACATATCAAAAAATATTCAATAAAATATGGAAGATTATATCATAATATATCAACTTCAAACAAGTGTAAAATCCATCAAAGGATGTTGACATAGATGAAATCAAAACTATTTGAGAGAAATATCTCCTTCTATTTTGAAATAATTTAAAAATTACATAATTATAAAAGAAAAAATTTATTTTGAAAATATTATTATAATTTTGTAAGTTAAGCTTCTAAGGTGTTATAATGGTAGAAAATAGTGGCACCCACTGTATAAGTTAAAAAAAACATTCTTACCTTAATTTGTTGAAAAGGTCATAAAGTACCTTATTTGGAAAGCGAAAAAAATATTTCTTTCAAACCATTTTATAAAATGTAAAATAAGGTATAAATTAATTTAACCCATAGTCTAGTAAATAGTAATTTTTTTTTGAAATACATTTTTAAGAAACACATATGTGGATGATAAAAAAGTCCCAGCAGATACTTACGTATAAACAACCTTAGATAATAAAAAGATTATGAAATTAAACCTTACCTTGTAATTTTCCTTGATTGAGGGTAAGTTAAAATCATATATAATATATAAATAATTTTTATTAAATTATACTATAACCACATTCAAAAATATGATATCATATATGATATTCTAATATTACTTTGTTAATAATATTTCAGTAGTATCATTGTTTCGGGTGTTAACTGATTCATTTTCCTTTATATGTTTTGTTAAGTAAGTCATGTTTATTATGGATAGGATGTTTTTTATTCATATACAGAATAATATTAAGTTATTAAACATTATTTTTAATCATAAAATGAAAATTATTCTTGAATGATTATTATGGGGAATGAATCTCATCGCGTTCATGGAGACAGTAATCCGTATGTACGCATGAGCGATAATATCATTCTATTGATGACGAAATCATATGTAATTGGATGATATATCATATATAAAGAATATTTAACATGTTATATTTATTATTTACATCAATTATACTCATTATTATACCCATCCAAATAATAAAGTGTTGAATAACAAACTACACCACGACGTGGAGACAGTAAGCCGTACGTACACACATATGGTGAATTTGTCATTAATAGGATGGATAGAACAATGAATATAGTTGTACCATATTTATAATAATATCACAGTAAGTAGAAGGTACTATATTTATTATTTTGGTATGGAAACAAAAAAGAAAGAGGAAGTGGATGAAGAAAAGAACTTTGAAATTGGTGATGAAATTATTACATCTTCTTCGGGTTCTTTCTTTTGATTTGATCAAAAGGGATCCTTAGGTTGGATTATAATAAAATTAATTCCTCTAGGTTAAATTGAGGATAGTTGGGAGGATATTGGAGTAGGGTTTGGCCATGAAAAATGGTATTGGAGGTGTTATTTTGAGAGAAGGGGAAGTACCCTTTTACAAGAGAGGTGAGGGTCACTTTAAGAAAAGTTTGAAATATTTATTTATTATACAATCATATTCAGTTTATAATGGATCAAAAAGGATTTATTTCTAGTATAAGGTGGGTATGGGTCTAAAAAATCTCAACCAATAGTTTTTAGACAGGTTTAGGTCACCATATTAACCTTATCTTTTATATTTAACTCTTAGTTAAATAGTTTAACTTTTACCATTTATTCGTGTATTATTATAATAAATGGTTAATAAACTTACTATAAAAAGACAAGAGAACCCAAGTGGTTAATTATTTATATATATAACCATATCTAAGTCCTTTGGATGAACCTTATATTTTTATGAATATTATATCAATTAATAATATAGTATTTTTTTAAAACTCATTTATGTCTATTTTGACACTATTTGGTATTTTGTTTTTGTGAAAGTCATAAAAACTTTATCACTTCGAAAAAAATTTATTTAATCAACCCTAATATTCCATATTAACCTATAAAATTTGTTTAATATATCAAAAGTCTCAATTTACAATTATATTAATATTTATAATATCAATTATTTTAATCTTTCAATAATAAGGTAATTACTGCATCATCATTATGTCATATATAAATTTAATTATTTAATGTCTAAAAATTATAAATAAAATAAAAATATGTATGAAATAATTTTATCTCTCTAATGAATATTTATAGTCGAATTTATCTTATGTATAACCCTATATTAAAAATCGTTTAGTTATTAAACTTTGAATTTAACACTTTTAACTCTTCTTTAAATAAAATAATAATAAATGTCCTAATATAATCCAAGTGGACCAAAAGGATAGTATTTTATTCCTAAGGTTGATTTTTGTCTGAATACACTTATCCAATAGATTTAGGATATGTTTTAGGGTAATTATGATATCATTTTTACCTTTAATTACCCTATTTACTTTTAACCTTGGAAAACAAAATTCAATAGTTACTATTCACCAAAAATTATTTTCATCATATTGAACCAAATTTTACTTACTAATGTCAACTGTGTCTTTGATATTTTTAAAATTCAATTCAAAGAAGCGTTAAAATTATGTTTTATGCAAATTTGAAAAAGTGCCTAGAAGATGGGTAAAAGACGTTAAAAAATTCAATAAAATTTTATACATCTAATCTTATTATAAAATGACTCCAATGAATTAAATTGAACTAATATAGGTATTATGTATCTATTTTTACTTTAAAATTAAATTTAAATAAAAATAAAAATTATTTAAATAAAAGTCAGTTTTAAACAATAACGCAGTGTTTTTCACTATTCATCAAAAAATGAATGTTTTCAGAAAAATACAAAAAATTCACCCTAAGCTAATTTTGATATTTATAATCCAAAAATGAATTCAATTTTGAAAAATTAAATTTATAAAATTTCAAAAAGTGGGTATTACTATTTATAACAGCTAGTTTGATTGGTCGTGGTGTGCTAAAACTCGAAGTTGTGTACAACACATCTATTGCATTATTCAAAGAGAAGTGTACTGTGGAAGCTTGAAGTGTTACAAAAATGCACTCTAATTCACTATAATTGGGGGTTTTTTCCAATTTTATGTCAATTTTTTTTCCAAAACCAAATTCCCCAATTCATTGGAATTGGTTTTTTAAATAAACCAATTGAAATCAATTTCAATCAAATGAATTTAAATAAAACAATTGAATTTAAATCAATAAATTAAAGTTAAATCAGATCTGGCCATCATAACATAACCACATACCTTTCATAGAAACACAATGCCCGCAACAGAAACTATCGACTAAAAAGAAGGTGCAGATGATCTAGGAACTCAACCTAGAAACAAGATTCAACAATATGGGGTATAAATCCATCAATACCAAGATGATCTATCAAACTTCCAAGGAGAGAAAGAGAAAGAGATAAAGAGATAGGGAGAACTCTTACCCATAAAGTCACACCACAACCACAATAATGATCAATCACTGATTGAGATGACTCGAAAGTGTTTGAGGGATAAAAAATTGGCCAAGAAAGGCTCTTGGGTTGAGAAAAATAAATATTGGAGAGAAGGAAATAATAATTTCATCCAAGTTTCCTATTTAAAAACAAATCTCAAGGGTTTACATGACATGTAACCTAATTACACATCATGAAATTGAAAATTCTCATAATTATCAAAAAAACCATTACGTCTTGGTAAAAAAAATTATTATCATTTTATGATTTACATGGAGTGTAACCATATTACAAAACATGTAAATATCTAACAGGTTGTAGAAATAACCATTTTTTGCTGAGAATCAAACAAATCTATGAATTCACTATTATAGGTATCCTCCCAATTCTTTCTCAGCTCTACCCAGACAACGAGAAAGGAAAAACAAAAAAAGTTTTAAAACGTACCTATCAGAAGAGTAATGGGATGTTACAAGGAGAAATATTGATTTTGATGAAGTTTATGATCAAGATACACAAGAGTTGGTACATGAACAGATTCTAAAGGTCCTCATGGAAGAAGTAGTTCTTAAAACACAAGTACTACATAGAATCACAAGATATGTAAGAGAACCAGATAGATAGGCTTTCTAGTCACCAAATATGGTGACTAATTATTGGTTGAAGATGATGAACCTCTCTTCTACAAATAGTAATTAGAGAGCTTAGAAGCTTTAATATGGAAAGAATCTATGAATTATGAAATGTATTCCATGTATTAAAACCAAGTTTGGGTTCTAGTCTATTCACCATTTTATGAAAATACCATTGGATAAAAATGGGCATTCAAGAGGAAACTGGACATGGAAGGTAAATTAAATACCTATTAAGTAAGTCTAGTGGCTAAAGGGTTTAAACGACATCAAGGAATTGAATATGATGAAACCTTTTTAACAATTTACATGTTTAAATCCATCATAATTCTAATTTATATGGAAGCTTACCATGACTATGATATTTGGAAGATGGATATCAAAATTTCATTCCTTAATGGAAACCTTCATAAAGATGTCTATATGACACAACCATAAGATTTTGTGACTCCAGTTGATGTTAAAAGGAATTGAAAGTTGCAGAGATACATTTATGGATTGAAGAAAACATCCCAGTCACAAAACATTTGATTTGATGAAGCTATAAAATAATTTTGATTAATTAAGAATGAATGTGATCCATCTATTTACAATAGGTTTAGTGGAAATGCAATAATTATCCTAGTAGTGTATTTTGATAACATATTAATTATTGGAAATAACATACCAATATTATAGTCTGTTAAGGACTTGTTAAACAAATGTTTCTCCATGAATGACTTAGGTGAAGTATCCTATATTATAGGGATCAAGATAATTCATGATTGATCCAAGAGGATGCTTGGAATAAGTAAAATTATGTATGTTGACCAGATACTAGATAGATTTAGTATGGAATAATCCAAGAGGAAATTGGTTCCAACTTCACATGGTTTATATCTTTCTAAGAAAATGTGTCCTCAAACACAATAGAAGAAATAGATAATGAGTAATATCCCATATGATTCAATGATGGGATCAATCATTTATGCCATGTCATGTACTAGACTTGATGTTTCCTATGAATTGATCATGGTAGAAAGATATCCAGAAGATACAAGAGAATAGTATTTGTCTGCTATTAAGGGTATAAAGACCCATACTTTACATAAATTGTTAATACTTAAAAATTGAAGCATACTTATTACAACATATAACAAAACCATGAAAGGACCGTATAGGTATAGTGTCTTTAGAAACTGGGAAACATAAACAACTGGTTCATAAAACATCTACTTTGCCTCCCATTTATTTCATCATATCTAGAGTCCCTTTTTTGGCATATTCTACTTAATAACCTTATTCCTGACCTGGGGAAAGAAAACATACAAAAGGGTGAGCTCAAATTATCAGTAAGGATAAACAAAAGAAATATCAATCACATCATATTCATAAGAACATAACATCTTGGAAATCTTAACCTGCAAAAGGGAGCATAATTTCATAACATGGGATAAATCATAGTAGTGAAATGAAATCCCAATAATCATAACTTAAAACATGAAACTTTTTGGCATACACACATAATCATAGAGAATCATTTCTTATTAGTCAAGACTCATTGCCAAGACTATCTTAGTAGACAAAGTCCATTTCTGAACCGAGTCACCCTCGTTTCAGTCCTGTTTCACTGAATCGGTATAACCTACCGTTCCAGCCATGTCTATCTCATGAGATATAAAATCTTTACCCAATGAATTGGAGGGAGATATAGGTCCCACCCATCTCATAATGATACCATTCTTATGTGTGCCACAAAATCATAAACCATACATCATTGCATAACCCATGTAGTAAAAATGGGATTCTTAAACAATGTGACATCATACAACAATTCATATAAGATAAATGAATTCATAAAAATAATTCCATCACAACATAATCAAATCAATGTAATAATAGGGATAGAAACAGAACCCTATATTATCTTAGATGGAAAATAATTTTGAAAAAATACTTGAACTCCATTCTTGAGGAAAATATCCTTTCTACTTCAATTTTTTTTTCCTTTCTTAACATGTCATAAAATTCTAAACTAAAAGAAGTTGATTAAAAATAAACTTGAAAAATTGTAAAGTAAGATTCTTGGAATTAATTTTTTAAAAATCCATTCATGCAGTATAAGTTAAAAAAAACATTCTTCGTACTTTTGTTGGAAAAGTTAAAAAAGTACCTCGTACGAAAAAGGACAAAAGATTCCTTTCATATATTTTACTAAAAACTCACCGAAGGGTAAAATTGGATTTAAAAAATTGTAGGTGGATGGAAATAATATTACATATTGAGGAAACATGGATGTGGATGATAAAATACACCCTAGTAAATACTAAAGTATAAACAATCTCGGATAAAAATGAGATTGTGATATTTCCCTTACCTTAGGTCCGATATGCTTTGTACGTGTCCGAACCTCCTGTATAATGATTTAAATAATGTTATTGAATTATTACAGAATCATGCATATTTTTATGATATCATATTTGGTCATATTCTTAGCTTCTTAGTAGTAATATTTCATTGCTACTTGTTATTCTGGTGTCTACAACTTTTTGTTCTTATGCGGGTTTTGTCGAATAAATTCTTATTCTTCTCTTTAGGTTATAGATACCTAATTTAAAGAATGGTATTAGTGTAATATATATCATATTCATTCATTCAATTCATTTATATAATCATTATGAAATGAAGATCATGTAGAACGAGTCACATCACATCGTGGAGACGGTATTCCGTACGTACGCACGAGTGATGATATCGTTCCTATGATCGTGGAATTGTATTCAAGTATATGTATACTATTTCAGAATCAGTATCAATTTATAATAGTCATATATAGTCATTATTTACACCATTATACCCATCCAAGTAAGGTGGTGGTGGAAAATAGATTACACCACGGCGTGGAGACGGTATTCCGTACGTACGCACGCGCGGTGATTTATTTTTCTGTAGGATGGATAGATGGTGAAATAGGGTTGTTTCATACTTATAATAACATATCAGTATATTAGTGATACTGATGTTATTACTTCATAATGAAACAACTAAATAAGAAGAAGTGGAAGAAGAAATAAAGATGAAAGAATCGGTAACGGACATTACCTCTTCTTTGAAGTGCTTCTTTGAGACCTTCTTTTAGGGCACTAAAATTGGTCTTTGAAGAATACCCAGACCTCTAGGATGTATCTAGGGAAGTGGAGAGGAGAAATTGGCAGGGGTTGGCCGAGCTTGAATGCTCAAAGTGGTGTGAGGAAGAGAGGGAGGAGGTTCCCTTTTATAAGGGAGGAGAGGGGCACCTTTGGAATAACTAAAAATATTATTTTATTATAAAGTCAAGTTCGGTTTTAAATAGCTCCAAATTGATTTATTTCGAGGCTAAGGTGGGGATGGGTCTAAATACTCTTATTCAATAGAATTTAGACAAGTTTAGGTTCCTATTTTAACCTTATCATTTAGATTTAACATTAAGTTAAATAATTTTACTTTTACCGTGTCTTCTTGTGTTCTTATACTATAAGGTTAATAAACTTACTATAAGCAGCCAAACGAACCCCAAGTTGTTTATTATTAATATATATAACCTTATCTAAGTTATTTGGCCGAACCTTAGATTTTTAGGAATAAAATAACAATTACTAATATAATATTTTTTTTAAAAACTATTTTATGTCAATTTTGACACTATTTAGTAATTATTTTTTGTGAAAATCATAACAGAATGATAATTCGAAAAAAGTTAATTAAATCAATACTAACATGTCATATTAATCTATAAAATTAGTGGAATTCATAAAAAGTGTCAAATTACATTTATTTTGGTCTTTATAACATAAATTATGTCAATATTTCATTAATAAGTTGATTACTGCATCATCTTTGTGTCATAAATAAATTAAATTATTTAAGGTCTAAAAATTACAAATAAAATACCATTATGTAGGAAATATTTTTATATTTATAATGAATATTTATAGTCAAATTTATCTTATGTATAACCCCATATTAAAAATGATTTAGTTATTAAACTTTGATTTTAACTATTTTAACCCTTCTTTAAATAAATTAATAATAAATGTCCTAATCTAATCCAAGTGGGCCTAAATGGTCATATGTTATTCCTAAGTTTGTTTTTGGTCGAATTACACTTGTCCAATAGAATTAGGACATGTGTTAGGGTAATAATAATATCATCTTTACCCTTAATTACCCTATTTACTTTCAACCGTGGTAAAAAAAAGTAAAAAGTTACTATTCACCAAAAAATTATTTTCATCTCACTGAACCACATTTTACTTACTGACATCAACTGTGTCTCTCAGATTTTTGAAATTCCACTCACAGAAGCGGTAAAATTAAGTTTTATGAAAAATTCAGTTTTTTTAACTACCACTTAGTGGTTTCACTATTCATCAAAAATTGAAAGTTTTCAGAAAAATACCAAAATTTCACCCTAGGCTAATTTCGATATTCCGAATCCAAAAATGAAGTCCATTTTGAAAAATAAAATTTATAAAATTTCAAAAAGTGGTTATTACTATTCATAACGGTTAGTTTTAATAATATTTTAATAGCATATCATTGTTTAGTGAAACTCGGTATTGCGTACGACACAAGCTATCGAGGAAGGTCGCGATTTCGTGTAAAGCAAGCCAAGAAAGTGTTGTGTAGAAAAAGATTCCTTTGATGATTTATATAACATAAAAGTCTCGGGTGTTACATTCTACCCCCCTTAAAATGAATTTCGCCCTCGAAATTCGTCACTTTGTAACAAACAGATGAGGATACCTCTCCCTCATCATATCCTCAAGCTCCCATGTAGCTTCTTCTAATTGGTGGTTCCTCCATAAAACTTTCACCAATCGAGTGGTCTTGTTTCGTAGGACTTTTTCGCTACGATCCATAATCTCTATCGGCTATTCTTCATAAGAAAGATCTTGCTCCAGCGGTACAACTTCTGAGCTGAGTACATGTGAAGGATCAGGTATGTACTTTCTCAGGAGAGATACATGGAACACATCATGAACTTGAGAGAGATTCGGTGGAAGCGCCAATCGGTAAGCTACCTTCCCAACACGATCCAGTATTTCGAAAGGAACGATATATCTAGGGCTCAACTTCCCCTTCTTTCCAAATCTCATAACCCTCTTCCAGGGAGATATTCGTAAGAACACTTTATCACCCACTTAAAACTCTAGGTCTTTTCTTCGGTTGTTGGCATAACTTTTCTGTCGACTTTGAGCTGCTCTTATGTGTTGTTGAATAGATCTGACCTTTTCTTCCATTTCATCAATGAGATCAGGTCCTAATAGCTTTCTTTCCCCAACTTCATCCCAGCAAGTTGGAGTCCTG
Source organism: Viscum album (assembly GCA_963277665.1). Classification (NCBI taxonomy): domain Eukaryota; kingdom Viridiplantae; phylum Streptophyta; class Magnoliopsida; order Santalales; family Viscaceae; genus Viscum; species Viscum album. The sequence goes on along the minus strand of OY728157.1, from coordinate 1,840,558,528 downwards.
CATTTCTTTCCATAGAGAGCTTCATAAGGAGCCATCTGAATACTGGAGTGAAAGCTATTATTATAAGAAAATTCCACCAAAGGTAGGTGTTGATCCCAAACACCTTTGAAATCCATAGAGCAAGCTCTCAACATATCTTCTAGAGTTTGAATTGTTCTCTCCGACTGACCATCTGTCTGAGGATGATAAGTGTAACACCCGAGACTTTTATGTTATATAAATCATCAAAGGAATCTTTTTCTACACAACACTTGCTTGGCTTGCTTTGCACGCAATCGCGACCTTCCTCGATAGCTTGCGTCGTACGCAATACCGAGTTTCACTAAACAAAAATATGCTATTAAAACTAGCCGTTATGAATAGTAATAACCACTTTTTTAAAATTTTATAAATTTTATTTTTCAAAATGGACTTCATTTTTGGACTCAGAATATCGAAATTAGCCTAGGGTGAAATTTTGGTATTTTTCTGAAAACTTTCAATTTTTGATGAATAGTGAAACCACTAAGTGGTAGGTTAAAAAACTGAATTTTGCATAAAACTTAATTTTACCGCTTCTGTGAATGGGATTTCGAAAATCCGAGAGACACGGTTAATATCAAGGACTAAAATGTGGTTCAATGAGATGAAAATAATTTTTTGGTGAATAGTAACTTTTTACTTTTTTTTACCGCGGTTAATAGTAAATAGGGTAACTAAGGGTAAATATGATATTAATATTACCCTAACACATGTCCTAATTCTATTGGACAAGTTTATATCGACCAAAAACAACCTTAGGTGTAAAATATTATCATTTAGGCCCACTTGGATTAGATTAGGACATTTATTATTAATTTATTTAAAGAAGGGTTAAAATAGTTAAAATCAAAGTTTAATAAGTAAATCATTTTTAATATGGGGTTATACATAAGATAAATTCGACTATAAATATTCATTAGAAAGCTAAAAAGATTTCCTACATAAGGGTATTTTATTTGTAATTTTTAGACATTAAATAATTTAATATATTTATGACACAATGATGATGCAGTAATTATCTTATTAATGAAATATTGACATAATTGATGTTATAAACACCAAAATAAATGTAATTTGAGACTTTTTATGAATTCCACTAATTTTCTAGGTTGCTATGATATATTAGTGTTGATTTAATCAACTTGGTTCGAACATATAATTCTGTTATGACTTTCACAAAAATCATATATCAAATAGTGTCAAAATTGACACAAAATAGTTTTTAAATCAAATATTATATTATTAATTGTTATTTTATTCCTAAAAATCTAAGGTTCGGCCAAATGACTTAGATAAGGATATATATATTAATAATAAACAATTTGTGGTTCGTTTGGCATGTTATAGTAAGTGTATTAACCATATAGTGAAAGAAAACAAAAAGACACGGTAAAAGTTAAATTAATTAACTTAGAGTTAAATCTAATTGATAAGGTTAAAATAATACCCTAAACTTGTCTAAATCCTATTGGTTGATAGGATTTCGACCCATCCCCACTTTAGCTTCGAAATAAGACCCTTTGGAACCATTATAAACCGATTTTGACTTTAATATAAAATAATATTTTGAGATATTCCTAAGGTGCCCCTCTCCTCCCTTATAAAAGGGCACCTCCTCCCCCTCCTCCTCACACCAATTTGAGCACTCAAGCTCGGCCAACCCCTGCCATTTTCCCTTCTCCACTTCCCTAGAATAATCCTAGAGGTCCTGGTCTTCTCCAAATACCAATCTTAGTTCCTTAAGTGGAGGATTCAAAAAGGCGTTCCAAAGAAGAGGTAATATCCATTACCGATCTTTTCAATTTCTTTCTTCTTCAACTTCTTCTTCTTTAGTTGTTTCATGATAAAGTAATAACATAAGTATTACTTACATACTGATATGTTATTATAAATATGAAACAACCCTAATTCACCTTCTATCCATCCTACGGAAAAATGAAATCACCGCGCGTGCGTACGTACGGAATACCGTCTCCACGCCGTGGTGTAATCTATTTTCCACCATCACCTTACAAGGATGGGTATAATGGTGTAATCAGTAACTATATATGATTATTATTAAGTAATATTGATACTGAAATAATATATATATATACTCCAATACAATTCCACGATCATAGGAACGATATCATCACTCGTGCGTACGTACGGAATACCGTCTCCACGATGTGATGCGACTCGTTCTACATGATCTTCATTTCATAATGATTATATAAATGAATTGAATGAATGAATATGGTATATAATACACTAATACCATTCTGGAAATGAATTATCTATAACCTAAAGATAAGAATAAGAATTTATTCGACAAAACACACATAAGAACAAAAAGTTATAAAGACCCGAGTAACAAGTAACAATGAAATATTACTAACAAGAAGCTAATAATATGACCATATATGATCTCATATCAATATGTATGATTCTGGAATAAGTCAATAACATTATTTAAACCATTATACAGGAGCTTCGGACACGAACAAAGCAAATCGGACCTAAGGTAAGGGAAATATCACAATCTCATTTTTATCCGAGATTGTTTATTCGTAAGTATTTACTGGGGTGTATTTTATCATCCACATACATGTTCCCTCAATATGTAATATTGTTTCCATCCACTTTCAATTGTTTAAATCCAATTTTACCCTTAGGTGAGTTTTTAGTAAAGAATATGAAAGGAATCTTTTGTCGTTTTTCCGTACGAGGTACTTTTTGAATTTTCCGACAAAAGTACGAAGAATGTTTTTTTTAACTTATACGACATGAATGGATTTTTAAAACATTACTTCAAAGAAGCTTCCTTTACAAGTTTTCAAGTTTATTTTTAATCAACTTCTTTTGTTTTAAAGTTGTATGACATGTTATGAAAGGAAAAATGTTTTTGAAGAAGAAAGGATATTTTCCTCAAGAATGGAGTTCAAGTGTTTTATAAAAATTATTTTCCATCTAAGATAATAAAGGGTTATATTTTTATCCCTAATATTACATTGATTTGATCATGTTGTGATGGAATTATTTTTATGAATTCCTTTATCTTATATGAATTGATTTATGATGTCATGATGTTTCAAGAATCCCATTTTTGTTACTTGTGTTATGCAATGATGTATGTTTTATGATTATGTGGCACACATAAGAAAGGATTCATTATAAGATGGGTGGGACCTATATCTCCCTCCAATGCATTGGGTAAAGACTTTATATCTCATGAGATAGACATGGCTGGAACGGAAGGTTATTTCGGTTCAGTGATACAGGACTGAAACGAGGAGTGAACTCGGTTCAGAAAGGGACTTTGTCCACTAAGATAGTCTTGGCAATGAGTCATGACTAACAAGAAATGATTTTCCATGATTATGTGTGCATGCCACAAAGATTCAAGTTTTATGTTATGATTATGGGGATCTCATTTTCACTTCTATGATTTATTCCATGTTAAGATATTATGATCTCTTTTGCAGGTTTTGATTTTCATAAAGATATGATATGATTTTTATTTCTTTTATTTTCCCTTGCTGAGCATTTGAGCTCACCCTTTTATGTTTTCTTTTCCCCAGGTCAGGAAGATGGATATTAAGTAGAATATGCTAAAAGGGACCCTAGATATGATGAAATAAATGGGAGACACTGTAGAAGATTTATGAACCAGTTGTTTATGTTTCCCCAGTTTCTAAAGACACTATACCTATACGGTCCTTTGTGGTTTTGTCATATGTTGTAATAAGTGTGCTTCAATTTTGAAGTATTAACAATGTATGTAAAGTGTGGGTCGTTATAGTTGGTATCAGAGGAAAGGTATAGTCAACCTTTGGAAACTAGGATGTGAAAGCCTTAGTAAGAACCCTAAGGATAAGTCTAAGCATAGAACACAATCTTAGAAATGGCCATGAATAACCTAGGATAAGACCATAAGAATGAAAAGTTTATTCTTGAATTATGTGGTTTCCTATTATAATTAGTGTTTCTCACACTATTCTTCTTGGTTTTGGTCAATGGCTGGAACCCGAAGGAACCGTGTTAATACGGAATGTGATGGGCAATGCAATGATTGTCCCCCTGAGCAACCAAACGATATGGGAGCTGGAATGCAAAATCTTGTAGCCATGCTCACACAACTTTCTCAAGCTATGAATCATGCAGGATTTCCAAACGAACAAAGGAGGGAGCAACATTCTGTTGAATCCTTCATGAGGCAGCGTCCACCATCTTTCAGCGGGTCTACTGATCCATTAGTTGCTGAACAATGGATTAGTACTACTGAAAAGATATTTTCAGTTCATCAATGTTCTGAGCATGATAAAGTCATCCTAGCAGTGTATCGTTTGGAAGGAGATGCTGATCAATAGTGGAATCTTGTTAAGAATACAAGGCAAAGGGATGAAATTGAGTCTATGGAATGGGACGAGTTCAAGAACTTATTTTTCAATAAGTACTTCCCTCGTATTCTCCGAACAAAGATGGAGAAAGAGTTCCTTGAACTGAAGCAAAGGGATGATGAATCTGTTAGTACCTATGAAGCAAATTTTACAAGACTTGCAAGGTACGCTTCTGGTATTATTATCCAACCTGAGAGTAAGATCGATCGATTCTTTAGTGGCTTAAAACCAAGTTTTCGAAGGGCGTTAGCCATAAGAGACTTCAATAGCTACGAGGAAATCGTTCGATGTGCTCTCAATGTCGAGATGGAGATTGGAGTAACCCATCAGTCACATGGGTTTGATAAGAAGAGGAAGATGGAATTCAAAGAAAAATCTAAAGAGCACACGGAAAAGAAGATGAACTTTCCCTTATGCTCAAAGTGTGGAAAGAAACATGGAGGGAGTTGTCTTAAAGGGACAAGTAAATGTTTTAAATGTGGAAAGGAAGGTCATCGGGCATTTGAATGCCGTGATAATGGGAAGAAGATGTCTAATGATGCAAACAAAGGAAGGGATACACAGAATGAACCTGCTACACTTCAATGTTTCAAGTGCAAGGAGATGGGGCATTATGCCAATCAATGCCCAAATCCAAGGGTTGATGATGATGGTCGACGTCAACAAACTCTTAAGGCTAAAGAAAAAGGAAAGTCACATGCAATTTCTATCAGCGATGTGGAGTACGATAACGATGTGGTGAAAGGTACACTTACCATCCACTCTAAAGTAGCAAATGTTTTATTTGATTCTGGATCCACCCACTCTTTTATTTCTGAAAAATTTTCTAAGGGTATCACCGTATTACCTCAACAATTAGATGTTGAGTTAGCTGTGACAACACCTAATGGCACATCAATCGCATCAGAAGTTTATAATTCTTCTCCGATCGAAGTTTGTGGGAAAGTGCTTCCTGCAAATCTTGTGATCCTTCCTTTAGTGGAATTTGATGTGATTCTTGGCATGGATTGGCTTTCTCTACATGGAGCTCATATCGATTGCCAAAGAAGGGAAGTCACATTTCATATTCCAGATCAATCTACGATCGTCTATCAATGCAAGGATGAACATAACCTTCCAGTGGAAATTTCTTCCATCTTATGGGTATTGATTCCACTAAATGAAGGTTATTTATCTCAAATGGTTGGTGAGAAACTCACAATTAAGAATATTCCCATTGTACGGGAGTTTGATGATGTCTTTCCGGAGGAATTGTCGGGTCTTCCACCAAATCGTGAAGTTGAGTTTTCAATAGAACTCGTACCGGGTGCTTTGCCTATTTCAAAGACACCTTATAGAATGGCCCCAATTGAGTTGCAGGAATTGAAGAAGCAACTCCAAGAGAATCTTGATAAGGGATTCATACGCCCTAGTGCGTCACCTTGGGGAGCACCTGTTCTATTTGTTAAGAAGAAAGATGGATCAATGAGACTCTGCATTGATTATTGAGAACTTAACAAGATCACTATCAAGAAAAAATATCCTCTCCCACGCATTGATGACTTATTTGACCAACTACGCGGAGCTCAATACTTTTCCAAGATTGATCTTCGTTCAGGGTATCATCAATTAAGGGTCAAAAGGGAGGATATACCAAAGACGACTTTCCGTACAAGATATGGACACTATGAATTTATAGTGATGCCATTTGGTCTTACTAATGCCCCTGCTATCTTCATGGATCTAATGAATAGAGTCTTTAGAGACCATCTTGATCAATTTGTGGTAGTCTTTATAGACGATATTCTTGTCTATTCAAAGAGCAAGGAAGAGCATGAAGATCACTTGAGAATTATATTGAAGACCCTGAGAAAGGAGAAGCTTTATGCCAAATTTACCAAGTGTTAATTTTGGCTTCAAAAAGTTGCATTTTTGGGTCATATAATCTCAAAAGAGGGGATATCTGTGGATCCAGCAAAAACAGAGGTTATCGAAAGATGGTCAAGACCAACAACAGTAACTGAGATCCGAAGTTTTCTTGGTTTGGCTGGTTATTATCGACGTTTTGTAAAAGATTTTTCACGATTATCTAATCCACTCACCAAGTTGACTCGGAAAGGAGTTAAGTTTGTCTGGACAGAGGAATGTGAAGAGAATTTCAAGGATTTGAAAAGAAGGTTATCCAGTGCACCTGTGCTCACACTGCCTTGTAGTGGAGAAAGGTTTGTGATCTACAGTGATGCATCCAAGAAGGGATTGGGGTGTGTTCTTATGCAAAATGATATGGTGATAGCTTATGCCTCACGACAGTTGAAAATCCATGAGCAAAATTACCCAACACATGATTTGGAGTTGGCTGCGGTAATCTTTGCATTAAAGATTTGGAGGCATTACCTTTATGGTGAAAGGTGTGATATTTATACTGATCATAAAAGTTTAAAGTATATTTTCACACAAAAGGAGCTGAATATGCGCCAAAGAAGATGGTTGGAGCTGATTAAGGATTATGACTGCTCAATCCATTACCACCCTGGGAAAGCAAACAAGGTGGCAGATGCATTAAGTCGACAAGACCATGCTAGTTTATCCATGATGAGGATCAAAAAAGATCCAATATTTATGGATTTACAAAGGATGGATCTTAGAATTATAATGGAAGGGGAAAAATCTTATCTTTCTCAAATGAATGTTCAACCATCTATACATGTGAAGATTAAAGAGGCACAGAAAGAAGATGTCGAGTTACAAAAGAAGGTGAGAAATGTTCCTGAATTCAACCTTGATTGTGATGGGATAATAAAGTTCAGGAATCGGGTTTGTGTTCCTCCCATCCCCGAATTAAAGAAAGAGCTGCTGGATGAGGCTCATAGTTCTTCATTCTCTATTCATCCTGGAAGCACGAAGATGTATAGGGACCTGAAAGAGTACTTCTGGTGGGATGGCATGAAAAGAGATGTTGCTGAATATGTCTCTCGATGCTTGGTTTGTCAACAAGTTAAAGCTGAGAGACAGAAGTCTAAGGGGATGTTACAACCATTACCCATACCCGAATGGAAATGGGAAAACATCACTATGGACTTTGTCACAGGACTTCCTAAAACATCCAAAGGCAATAATGCTATCTGGGTCATAGTTGATCGTCTTACAAAGTCTGCACACTTCATTGCTATTAGAGAGGATTTCTCTCTAGATCAGCTTGCCAGGATATATGTAAAGGAAGTGGTAAGATTGCATGGAGTACCACTTTCTATTATATCTGATCTAGATCCGAGATTTACCTCGAAGTTCTGGCGAAGTCTTCAGCATACTCTGGATACAGAGTTGAGTTTCAGCACTGCTTATCATCCCCAGACAGACGGTCAGTCTGAGAGAACAATTCAAACCCTAGAAGATATGTTGAGAGCTTGCTCTATGGATTTCAAAGGAGGTTGGGATCAACACCTACCTTTGGTGGAATTTTCTTATAATAATAGCTTTCACTCCAGTATTCAGATGGCTCCTTATGAAGCTCTTTATGGAAAGAAATGCAGGACTCCAACTTGCTGGGATGAAGTTGGGGAAAGAAAGCTATTAGGACCTGATCTCGTTGATGAAATGGCAGAAAAGGTCAGATCTATTCAACAACACATAAGAGCAGCTCAGAGTCGACAGAAAAGTTATGCCGACAACCGAAGAAAAGACCTAGAGTTTGAAGTGGGCGATAAAGTGTTCTTACGAATATCTCCCTGGAAGAGGGTTATGAGATTTGGAAAGAAGGGGAAGTTGAGCCCTAGATATATCGGTCCTTTTGAAATACTGGATCGTGTTGGGAAGGTAGCTTACCGATTGGCGCTTCCACCGAATCTCTCTCAAGTTCACGATGTGTTCCACGTATCTCTCCTGAGAAAGTACATACCAGATCCTTCACATGTACTCAGCTCAGAAGTTGTACCGCTGGAGCAAGATCTTTCTTATGAAGAACAGCCGATAGAGATTCTGGATCGTAGCGAAAAAGTCCTACGAAACAAGACCACTCGCTTGGTGAAAGTTTTATGGAGGAACCACCAACTTGAAGAAGCTACATGGGAGCTTGAGGATATGATGAGGGAGAAGTATCCTCATTTGTTTGTTACAAAGTGACGAATTTCGAGGGCGAAATTCTTTTTAAGGGGGGTAGAATGTAACACCCGAGACTTTTATGTTATATAAATCATCAAAGGAATCTTTTTCTACACAACACTTGCTTGGCTTGCTTTGCACGCAATCACGACCTTCCTCGATAGCTTGCGTCGTACGCAATACCGAGTTTCACTAAACAACAATATGCTATTAAAACTAGCCGTTATGAATAGTAATAACCACTTTTTAAAATTTTATAAATTTTATTTTTCAAAATAGACTTCATTTTTGGACTCAGAATATCGAAATTAGCCTAGGGTGAAATTTTGGTATTTTTCTGAAAACTTTCAATTTTTGATGAATAGTGAAACCACTAAGTGGTAGGTTAAAAAACTGAATTTTGTATAAAACTTAATTTTACCGCTTCTGTGAATGGAATTTCGAAAATCCGAGAGACACGGTTAATATCAAGGACTAAAATGTGGTTCAATGAGATGAAAATAATTTTTTGGTGAATAGTAACTTTTTACTTTTTTTTACCGCGGTTAATAGTAAATAGGGTAACTAAGGGTAAATATGATATTAATATTACCCTAACACATGTCCTAATTCTATTGGACAAGTTTATCTCGACCAAAAACAACCTTAAGTGTAAAATATTATCATTTAGGCCCACTTGGATTAGATTAGGACATTTATTATTAATTTATTTAAAGAAGGGTTAAAATAGTTAAAATCAAAGTTTAATAAGTAAATCATTTTTAATATGGGGTTATACATAAGATAAATTCGACTATAAATATTCATTAGAAAGATAAAAAGATTTCCTACATAAGGGTATTTTATTTGTAATTTTTAGACATTAAATAATTTAATATATTTATGACACAATGATGATGCAGTAATTATCTTATTAATGAAATATTGACATAATTGATGTTATAAACACCAAAATAAATGTAATTTGAGACTTTTTATGAATTACACTAATTTTCTAGGTTTCTATGATATATTAGTGTTGATTTAATCAACTTGGTTCGAACATATAATTCTGTTATGACTTTCACAAAAATCATATATCAAATAGTGTCAAAATTGACACAAAATAGTTTTTAAATCAAATATTATATTATTAATTGTTATTTTATTCCTAAAAATCTAAGGTTCGGCCAAATGACTTAGATAAGGATATATATATTAATAATAAACAATTTGGGGTTCGTTTGGCATGTTATAGTAAGTGTATTAACCATATAGTGAAAGAAAACAAAAAGACACGGTAAAAGTTAAATTAATTAACTTAGAGTTAAATCTAATTGATAAGGTTAAAATAATACCCTAAACTTGTCTAAATCCTATTGGTTGATAGGATTTCGACCCATCCCCACTTTAGCTTCGAAATAAGACCCTTTGGAACCATTATAAACCGATTTTGACTTTAATATAAAATAATATTTTGAGATATTCCTAAGGTGCCCCTCTCCTCCCTTATAAAAGGGCACCTCCTCCCCCTCCTCCTCACACCAATTTGAGCACTCAAGCTCGGCCAACCCCTACCATTTTCCCTTCTCCACTTCCCTAGAATAATCCTAGAGGTCCTGGTCTTCTCCAAAGACCAATCTTAGTTCCTTAAGTGGAGGATTCAAAAAGGCGTTCCAAAGAAGAGGTAATATCCATTACCGATCTTTTCAATTTCTTTCTTCTTCAACTTCTTCTTCTTTAGTTGTTTCATGATAAAGTAATAACATCAGTATTACTTACATACTGATATGTTATTATAAATATGAAACAACCCTAATTCACCTTCTATCCATCCTACGGAAAAATGAAATCACCGCGCGTGCGTACGTACGGAATACCGTCTCCACGCCGTGGTGTAATCTATTTTCCACCATCACCTTACAAGGATGGGTATAATGGTGTAATCAGTAACTATATATGATTATTATTAAGTAATATTGATACTGAAATAATATATATATATACTCCAATACAATTCCACGATCATAGGAACGATATCATCACTCGTGCGTACGTACGGAATACCGTCTCCACGATGTGATGCGACTCGTTCTACATGATCTTCATTTCATAATGATTATATAAATGAATTGAATGAATGAATATGGTATATACTACACTAATACCATTCTGGAAATGAATTATCTATAACCTAAAGATAAGAATAAGAATTTATTCGACAAAACACGCATAAGAACAAAAAGTTATAAAGACCCGAGTAACAAGTAACAATGAAATATTACTAACAAGAAGCTAATAATATGACCATATATGATCTCATATCAATATGTATGATTCTGGAATAAGTCAATAACATTATTTAAACCATTATACAGGAGCTTCGGACACGAACAAAGCAAATCGGACCTAAGGTAAGGGAAATATCACAATCTCATTTTTATCCGAGATTGTTTATTCGTAAGTATTTACTGGGGTGTATTTTATCATCCACATCCATGTTCCCTCAATATGTAATATTGTTTCCATCCACTTTCAATTGTTTAAATCCAATTTTACCCTTAGGTGAGTTTTTAGTAAAGAATATGAAAGGAATCTTTTGTCGTTTTTCCGTACGAGGTACTTTTTGAATTTTCCGACAAAAGTACGAAGAATGTTTTTTTTAACTTATACGGCATGAATGGATTTTTAAAACATTAATTCAAAGAATCTTCCTTTACAAGTTTTGAAGTTTATTTTTAATCAAATTCTTTTGTTTTAAAGTTGTATGACATGTTATGAAAGGAAAAATGTTTTTGAAGAAGAAAGGATATTTTCCTCAAGAATGGAGTTCAAGTGTTTTATCAAAATTATTTTCCATCTAAGATAATAAAGGGTTATATTTTTATCCCTAATATTACATTGATTTGATCATGTTGTGATGGAATTATTTTTATGAATTCCTTTATCTTATATGAATTGATTTATGATGTCATGATGTTTCAAGAATCCCATTTTTGTTACTTGTGTTATGCGATGATGTATGTTTTATGATTATGTGGCACACATAAGAAAGGATTCATTATAAGATGGGTGGGACCTATATCTCCCTCCAATGCATTGGGTAAAGACTTTATATCTCATGAGATAGACATGGCTGGAACGGAAGGTTATTTCGGTTCAGTGATACAGGACTGAAACGAGGAGTGAACTCGGTTCAGAAAGGGACTTTGTCCACTAAGATAGTCTTGGCAATGAGTCATGACTAACAAGAAATGATTTTCCATGATTATGTGTGCATGCCACAAAGATTCAAGTTTTATGTTATGATTATGGGGATCTCATTTTCACTTCTATGATTTATTCCATGTTAAGATATTATGATCTCTTTTGCAGGTTTTGATTTTCATAAAGATATGATATGATTTTTATTTCTTTTATTTGCCCTTGCTGAGCATTTGAGCTCACCCTTTTATGTTTTCTTTTCCCCAGGTCAGGAAGATGGATATTAAGTAGAATATGCTAAAAGGGACCCTAGATATGATGAAATAAATGGGAGACACTGTAGAAGATTTATGAACCAGTTGTTTATGTTTCCCCAGTTTCTAAATACACTATACCTATACGGTCCTTTGTGGTTTTGTCATATGTTGTAATAAGTGTGCTTCAATTTTGAAGTATTAACAATGTATGTAAAGTGTGGGTCGTTATAATAAGCAGTGCTGAAACATAACTCTGTATCTAGAGTATGCTGGAGACTTCGCCAGAACTTTGAGGTAAACCTCGGATCCTGATCAGATATAATAGAAAGTGGTACTCCATGCAATCTTACCACTTCCTTTACATATATCCTGGCAAGCTGATCCAGAGATAAATCCTCTCTAATAGCAATGAAGTGTGCAGACTTTGTAAGACGATCAACTATGACCCAAATAGCATTATTGCCTTTGGATGTTTTAGGAAGTCCTGTGACAAAGTCCATAGTGATGTTTTCCCATTTCCATTCGGGTATGGGTAATGGTTGTAACATCCTCTTAGACTTCTGTCTCTCAGATTTAACTTGTTGACAAACCAAGCATCGAGAGACATATTCAGCAACATCTCCTTTCATGCCATCCCACCAGAAGTACTCTTTCAGGTCCCTAGACATCTTCGTGCTTCCAGGATGAATAGAGAATGAAGAACTATGAGCCTCATCCAGCAGCTCCTTCTTTAATTCGGGGATGGGAGGAACACAAACCCGATTCCTAAACTTTATTATCCCATCCCAATCAAGGTTGAATTCAGGAACATTTCTCACCTTATTTTGTAACTCGACATCTTCTTTCTATGCCTCTTTAATCTTCACATGTATAGATGGTTGAACATTCATTTGAGAAAGATATGATTTTTCCCCTCTCATTATAATTCCAAGATCCATCCTTTGTAAATCCATAAATATTGGATCTTTTGTGATCCTCATCATGGATAAACTAGCATGGTATTGTCGACTTAATGCATCTGCCACCTTGTTTGCTTTCCCAGGGTGGTAATGGATTGAGCAGTCATAATCCTTAATCAGCTCCAACCATCTTCATTGGCACATATTCATCTCCTTTTGTGTGAAAATATACTTTAAACTTTTATGATCAGTATAAATATCACACCTTTCACCATAAAGGTAATGCCTCCAAATCCTTAATGCAAAGATTACTGCAGCTAACTCCAAATCATGAGTTGGGTAATTTTGCTCATGTATTTTCAACTGTCGTGAGGCATAAGCTATCACCATATCATTTTGCATAAGAACACACCCCAATCCCTTCTTGGATGCATCACTGTAGATCACAAACCTTTCTCCACTACAAGGCAGTGTGAGCACAGGTGCACTGGATAACCTTCTTTTCAACTCCTTGAAATTCTCTTCACATTACTCCGTCCAAACAAACTTAACTCCTTTCTGAGTCAACTTGGTGAGTGGATTAGATAATCGTGAAAAATCTTTCACAAAACGTCGATAATATCCATCCAAACCAAGAAAACTTCGGATCTCAGTCACTTTTGTTGGTCTCGACCATCTTTCGATAACCTCTGTTTTTGCTGGATCAACAGATATCCCCTCTTTTGAGATTATGTGACCCAAAAATGCAACTTTTTGAAGCCAAAATCCACACTTGGTAAATTTGGCATAAAGCTTCTCCTTTCTCAGGGTCTTCAATATAATTCTCAAGTGATCTTCATGTTCTTTCCTGCTCTTTGAATATACAAGAATATCTTCTATAAAGACTACCAAAAATTGATCAAGATAGTCTCTAAAGACTCTATTCATTAGATCCATGAAGATAGCAGGGGAATTAGTAAGACCAAATGGCATCACTATAAATTCATAGTGTCCATACCTTGTACGGAAAGACGTCTTTGGTATATCCTCCCTTTTGACCCTTAATTGATGATACCATGAACGAATATCAATCTTGGAAAAGTATTGAGCTCCTCATAGTTGGTAAAATAAGTCATCAATGCGTGAGAGTGGATATTTGTTCTTGATAGTGATCTTGTTAAGTTCACGATAATCAATGCAGAGTCTCATTGATCCATCTTTCTTCTTAACAAATAGAACAGGTTCTCCCCATGGTGACGCACTAGGGCGTATGAATCCCTTATCAAGATTCTCTTGGAGTTGCTTCTTCAATTCCTGCAACTCAATTGGGGCCATTCTATAAGGTGTCTTTGAAATAGGCAAAGCACCCGGTACGAGTTCTATTGAAAACTCAACTTCACGATTCGGTGGAAGACCCGATAATTCATCCGGAAAGACATCATCAAACTCCCGTACAATGGGAATATTCTTAATCGTGAGTTTCTCACCAACCATTGGAGATAAATAACCTTCATTTAGTGGAATCAATACCCATAAAATGGAAGAAATTTCCACTGGAAGGTTATGTTCATCCTTGCATCGATAAACGATCATAGATTGATCTGGAATATGAAATGTGACTTCCCTTCTTTGGCAATTGATATGAGATCCATGTAGAGAAAGACTTTCCATGCCAAGAATCACATCAAATTCCACTATAGGAAGGATAAAAATATTTTCAGGAAGCACTTTCCCACAAACTTCAATCGGAGAAGAATTATAAACTTTTGATGCGACTGTTGTTCCATTAGGTGTTGTCACAGCTAACTCAACATCTAATTGTTGAGGTAATACGGTGATACCCTTAGAAAATTCTTCTGAAATAAAGGAGTGGGTGGATCCAGAATCAAATAAAACATTTGCTACTTTAGAGTGGATGGTAAGTGTACCTTTCACCACATCGTTATCGTACTCCACATCGCTGATAGAAATTGCATGTGACTTTCCTTTGTCTTTAGCCTTGAGAGTTTGTTGACGTCGACCATCATCATCAACCCTTGGATTAGGTAATTTATTGGCATAATGTCCCATCTCCTTGCACTTGAAACATTGAAGTGTAGTAGGTTCATTCTGTGTATCCCTTCCTTTTTTTTCATCATTAGACATCTTCTTCCCATCATCGCGGCATTAAAATGCCCGATGACCTTCCTTTCCACATTTGAAACATTTACTTGTCCCTTTAAGACAACTACCACCATGTTTCTTTCCACACTTTGAGCATAAGGGAAAGATCATCTTCTTTTCAGTGTTCTCTTTAGATTTTCCTTTGAATTCCATTTTACTCTTCTTATCAAATCCATATGGCTGATGGGTTAATCCAATCTCCATCTCAACTTTGAGAGCACATCGAACGATTTCCTCGTAGCTATTGAAGTCCCTTATGGCTAAGGCCCTTCGAAGACTTGGTTTTAAGCCACTAAAGAATCAATCGATCTTACTCTCAGGTTGGATAATAATACCAGAAGCGTACCTTGCAAGTCTTGTAAAATTTTCTTCATAGGTACCAACAGATTCATCATCCTTTTGCTTTAGTTAAAGAAACTCTTTCTCCATCTTTGTTCAGAGAATAAGAGGGAAGTACTTATTGAAAAATAAGTTCTTGAACTCATCCCATTCCATGGACTCAATTTCATCCCTTTGCCTCATATTCTTAATAAGATTCCACCATTGATCAACATCACCTTCTAAACGATACACTGCTAAGATGACTTTATCATGCTCAGAACATTGAAGAACTAAAAATATCTTTTCAGTAGTACTAATCCATTGTTCAGAAACTAATGGATTAGTAGACCCGCTGAATGAAGGTGGACGTTGTCTAATTAAGGATTCAACAGAATGTTGCTCCTTCTTTTGCTCGTTTGGAAGTCCTGCATGATTCATAGCTTGAGAAAGTTGTGTGAGCATGGCTAAAAGATTTTTCATTCCAGCTCCCATAATGTTTGGTTGCTCCGGGGGACACTCATTGCATTGCCCGTCGCATTCCGCATTAACACGGTTCCTTTGGGTTCCAGCCATTGACTAAAACCAAGAAGAATAGTGTGAGCAACACTAATTATAATAGGAAAACCACATAATCAAGAATAAAATTTCACACTTAAGGTCTTATCCTAGGTTATTCATGGTCATTTCTAAAACACTAAGATTGTGTTCTATTCTTAGACTTATCCTTAGGGTTCTTACTAAGTCTTTCACATCCTAGTTTCTAAAGGTTGACTATACCTTTCCTCTGATACCAAATATAACAACCCATACTTTTTTTTTTTTTTGACAAAATAAGACGGATCCATTAATGATGGAGATCAGCAGAAATACAAGAGCATAACCACGATGGAAAATGATTGAACCAAAGAATATCCTCGTAGGGAGGACCAATGCCTGCCATCTTGTGAGCGGCTTCGTTCGCTTCCCTTCTGATAAATGAGAAATTGCAGGAATTGAAGCCTTGTCTCCGCGAGTGAATACACCGGATAATGGGACCGAAAGGTTGAAGCCCGCCTTCAGTGAGATTGATGGCATTGATTACAGTGAGACAGTCGGATTCGATGTGAATGGAATCCCAACCGCAATCTTTTGCGAAGTTTAAACCAGCTAGGATGGCGGCGGCCTCCGCGACTGAGGGCTCCCAAAGTGCATAACGTGCTTCGTATTTGGCAGCGATAAGATTTCCCAGGTTGTCTCGGGCCAGTAAACCAAGTCCAATTGGGCCATCCTTAGGGAGAGAGGCATCCACATTGATCTTAAAAGTCCCTTCCGGTGGGGGGCACCAATGTTGGGGAAGAGGAGGGTGGGTGGAAAGTCTTTGTTGTTCAGGGTGGTTCTGCCATACCGCAATCCATGACAATGCCCGGTCAATCCAAAATCTGGGGGGCCTCCGGAAATGATTGAATATGGCCTCGTTCCGCCTATTCCAGATAATCCAAGCCAAAATGCACAGGGCGCCTGCTTTAGCCGGCGAAAAGGAGGAGCACCATCGCATCAGGAGAGATGTAAGATCTGAGGCGTTGTCCGGGAACAGCTCAATAGTTGATCCCCAGCCATTCCAAACCTCCTGAGCCCCGGGACATTGAACAAGAGCATGGAAAGGGGATTCAGTTACAGAAGGACAGAAAGGGCAAGAGTTGTCGTTTGAGAAGTGTCTGTGGACAAGGAGGCTCTTAGTTGGGAGGATACCAGTGCACACCTGCCACCAGAAAAAGCGAACCTTAGGGGGAACATAAAGCTTCCAAATTGATGTCCAGGGCCTCGCATCTCCTTCTGAAATCTGAGCAGAAAGAGCTCGCCGGTAGCCAGCTTTCACTGTGTACTCACCTGAGCTGTCGTTTTTCCAGTAGAGATGATCTGGCCCTGCGTCTGACACACAGGGAATACTCAAAATAATTCTCCTATCCCTCTCATTAAACCAGGAGAAGAGTTTTTCCAGACACCAACCCGCCCCTTGATCATCAAAAAGACAACAGACTGTGGCATGTTCGGATCCTGGAAAAACAGGGGATGACGCCTTCGTGCCTGTCAGATCAACAAGCCAAGGATCGGTCCAAATCTTGACCGTAGAACCATTCCCAATCCTCCAGCCAAGGCCTTTCCTCAGAAGATTACGGCCGCCCCAAATGCTTCTCCAGAGAAAACTGGGTCGATAGCCAAGATGGGAGTCCAAAAAATCCTTATGTGGGAAATATTTAGCCCGGAGAACACGCGTGCATAGGGATGATGGGTTATGAATCATACGCCAACCTTGTTTAGCCAGCAAAGCATCATTAAAAAGAGAAAGGTCCCGGAAGCCCATACCACCTTCAGATTTTGGTTGACAGAGAGCAGACCAGGCGATCCAATGGACTTTATTTTTTCCGTCCTTTCGTCCCCACCAAAAGTTAGATGTACTGGATTGAATCTTTGAGAGCACCACGTCAGGGAGTTTAAAAATAGACATCAAATAGCTGGGGACAGATTGAAGTGCCGCCTTGATGAGGATTTCCTTGCCGGCCTTGGAGATTTTTTTAGGGGTCCAACCTTGAATTTTTCTGTCAATTCGATCCACAATAGCTGAACAGATTTCTTTCTTTGACCGTCCAACCACCGTCGGGAGCCCAAGATACTTCTGGTGCTTATCGACCCCAGGAATGCGTGCTAAAGAGCAGAGATCTTCTCTTTTCGGCTGGGGAACTCCAGAGCTGAAAGAAATTTCTGATTTACTCTGATTGATCATTTGTCCTGAAGCCCGTTCATACTGTTGTATCGCCTGGCAGATAGCAGTACACTCATTAGGGGTGGCTCGAGAAAAAAGAAGGCAGTCATCCGCAAAGAAGAGGTGGGAAATCGGAGGGCCCTTGCGACACGCTTTCGCCCCATGGATTATGGAAAGCGAGGCTGCCCTGGAAAGGAGGTTAGAAAACACGTCAGCCACTAAAATAAAAAGGAAGGGTGAAAGAGGGTCTCCCTGGCGAAGCCCACGGGATGGGGAGAAGCCTCGGATGAGCACCCCGTTGACATTAATGCAAAAGGACACAGACGAGACGCATTGCATGATCATGGCAATCCATTTGGTACAGAAACCCATCTTGAGCATCACGAATTCGAGAAAGTTCCACTCCACTCTATCATAGGCCTTAGCCATATCCAATTTCCATGCCATGATCCCTCTCTTCGCTCGTGTACGTGTTTTCATGGAATGGAAAATTTCATGAGCGATAATGGCATTGTCTGTGATTAACCTTTTTGCCACAAAAGCGCTTTGGTTCTCTGAAATGACGTCGGGTAGCCAAGGACGCAACCGATTCGCCAGGATTTTCGAAAAGATCTTATACGAGACATTGCACAGACTGATCGGTCGAAAGTCCGACACCCCTTGCGGATTTTTCATCTTGGGAATGAGAGTAAGAATAGTTTCATTAAGAGAAGACAGGTCCGTTTTCCCCGCCCAAATATCCCGCATTAAATTGCAAAAGTCTGGACCGATGATGTGCCAGTAATTCTTGAAAAAGAGGGCGTGGAATCCGTCTGGTCCCGGGGCTTTCGTGGAGTGGATTTGCTGTAAGGCCTTAAGAGTCTCGTCATTCGTCACATCTTTAGAAAGTTGTCTGTTCATATCGTCAGAAATCACTGGTTTGATGCAGTCCTCAATCTCGGGAGAAATGTAAGAATGGCCTGCAGAGAAGAGTTTCTGAAAATGGCTCAGGAAAGCTTCTTGGATTCCCCCTGTGTCAGACACTTTACTACCATCTGAATTAAGAATGCCAGAAATGAAGTTTTTCCGGCGTCTTGCTGAAGCCTTCTGGTGGAAATAACAGGTATTAGCATCTCCTTCTGCGATATGAATATCTCGCGCTCGCATAGCCCAAAAACCTTCCTTGTTGCGCAGGGCAACATCCAGCTCTCGTTGGGTTTCACTTATTTTGGAGAGAATGCTGCTAGACGGAGGTTTGCTAAGAAGATAGCCAATCTTCCTTTCAAGGAAACTGCATTGCCGGTCCGGATGACGGAATTTAGAGTAGCTCCAAGTCTTCAGATCAGATTCTACTCGGAGAAGGTTGATTCTCAGATCCGCTTGCCCATTCTTCCAGCCTGAACGGACAACCGCCTCGCACTCGGGATCATTTGACCAGAAGCTTTCGAATCTGAATGGTTTCCTGTAACTAGTAACGTGCTCATACTGGGTACAGTTAATGACAATTGGGCAGTGATCCGAGCAGTTGAACGAGAGATGTCTGATATGGTACATTTTGAAGAGGCTCATCCAGTCCATTGAGCCCAAGAATCTATCCAGACGTTCAGCGATTCGAGTTCCATCATATCTGCCTCGAAACCAAGTAAAGGGATTACCCGTGTAACCCAGGTCCATCAGCTCTGCCTTAAGGATCGCCTCATTAAAATCAGACATAGACGTGGAAGAGCGCATAGCTCCACCAATTTTCTCCTTCTGGAAGAGGATCTCGTTAAAGTCCCCTCCAAACAGAATGGGGCTTGGCAGATCACGACGGAGTTTGCAAAGAAGATCCCAAGATTTCCACTTTTCAGATTGGGAGGGCCAGCCATAGAAGCCCACAAAAGTCCAGGTGGGGTTGTGGGGAACACAAATGGAAGCAGCCACATGACGCTGGGAAAACGACAGGAGCCTAACATTGACATTATCCTTCCAGAGCAAACACAATCCCCCTGAATGACCCTGTCGGGGGACCGGGAAGCAACCCTGGAAACCGCATTTTAGGGCAAGATTTGTGATGTCCTTGTTTTCCAATATGGTTTCGGACAGGAAAACCATATCAGGGCGACTTTGAGCGCAATGGCGCTGGAACATACGAACCGTTCGTGGGTTGCCAAGCCCACGGCAGTTCCAGCATAAAGCAATCATTGCTCTAGGCGGGGCCGGGCCTGACCCGCCTCCGCCTTTGTCTCTTGTGGGGTAAATGACGTACCTGATGCTTTCCTCCTTTTGGGAAGACTGGTGTACATACCGCTGGACTCGCATTGCCGTTTCATATCTCCTGGTTTGGGATTCCCTGGACAATCGCCTTTACCACCGCCACGTGCCCTTCTCCAGGTTCCACGAGTAACATGTCCTGAAAGTGAGGCTTCAGTCATCCCAGAATCGGCTTGCAGAAGGGCATCAGTTGGGAACCGATTTGGACTCTGCTCAGCTTCAGGCGGATCCAAGGGAACATGTTTCTGCCTCGGAAATTTCTCTGGAGGTTCTTTTGGTTTAGGTAGCGGCCCAGTTGAAGTAAGGGATGCTAAATTCGGTGCTGTAAAAGCGAAGTCAGATTTTGTGATACCCTGAGTCAGGTGACTGTCTTGCCGAGCCCCATCATTACATCTGACGATAATCTCTTGGGAGACGTTTCCATTTCCCCTAAGCTCAGCCGAGGGTTCTTTAGGGAAGACAGGTGGTCCCATCCTTATGATAGGAGGTTGTTCAGATTCCGGTCGCCTAAGATGGGCTGCAAAGAGACGGTCCCGATCAATTTGTCGCTCCGCCTCAGGGATAAATGCCTCTCTGTGTGTTTTGGCCCGAAGCCACGGACCGTATTGAAAGGTGATATTTTCGGTGGAATTCTCTGGCCTTGCCCCACACGCTTTCTCCATGTGGCCGATACGTCCGCAAAGGAAGCAGAAGATTGGTAGTTTTTCGAATTCGAACGAGATCCAGGTGTTGGAATCATCAATTTTTAGGAACATACCTCGCATTAAGGGTTCAGACACGTCGATCTCAGTCTTTATTCGAACCCAGGGGCCCCATTGTATTGGGTCCGAGCAATCCCATTCTAGGAAATGGCCGATCCGGTCTCCAATTTCTCTCATCACATGTGTTGATCTCCCATGGAACGGTATTCCTTTAATTCTTATCCAGAACGGGGATCGGGTAAGTGTGCAATTCTGAATCTCGTCACCCCCTTTAAATTCCTCCATCAGGATGAGATGATTGTCAAAGGACCAAGGTCGTCCTCTGAGGACTTTATCTTTGTCTTTATCGCTGAAGAACTCAAAAACAAGGAGTTTATTCTCAATTTTCCGGATGGCTACTCCAGCTTCCAATTTCCAGAGATTTTGAAGAGTGGTCCTGAGGGCCTTTAGATTAAAAGGTGCCTCGGTCGCCAGTCTTCCGACCACTAATAAAGCCATTCGTTTTGTCAAAGTGTTATCTTCATTTCTACGGGTTGCAAGTGGCTCTTTTTCTTTGTCTGTCAAAGAGAGGTTCTTCCATTGGTTCAAAAGATCCGTCTCTATGTTGATGCCACGAAAACACCTAGGGAGGGGTTGACCAAACGGAGGTAACACCAGCAGGTCCCCTCACGCAACCAGCAAAAAAACCAACCCTGCGCAAGTTCCCGCGCGCAATTCCCCTCGCACCGGCAAGACTCCCCACACCGCGTGCAAGACCCCACACACCAGCAAGACCCCGCGCGCAAGTCCCCTAACTTTGTAACCAGCCTGCGTGATGATTTCCTCCGCGCAAGTTCCTCGCGCAAGTCCCCGCGCAAGTTCCTCCGCGCAAGTTCCTCGCGCAAGTTCCTCGCGCAAGTCCCCTAAACCAGCCCTCGCGCAAGTTCCTCGCGCAATGATTTCCAGGTAGTGCGCGAGGTAACACCGGCAGGTTCGCGCAATCCCCTCGCGCTTCGAGAAAAGGCCAGGCTGTGAGATGCTCCCACTTGCGCGCCGAAGAAATCTTCTTCACATCCACGTCCTCCGCGCCCCGGGAAAACCACCGCACCTTCGCAGATCGGGGAACCCTACGCGAAATCTGCGTCTCGATTCTACGCGTTGCGGTGGGAGCTTCGAAACTGCTTCCCCTGCCCAGATCTGGCACGAATGAAGAACCAGGGGGACAGGAAAAGCTTCAGGGAATCTTGAAGACCAAGAAGAGCGTCTGAAGATGAGATCGAGGGGATGAAGCCCGAAAACCAACGAAACGCCGGAAACGGAGGCCGGTAGCTGACAGGGAGAAGCAGAGGAAGGAGGCACCGGGAACGGCTTGGAATTGGGGATCCCGAGCCCCTGTCACTGGAACCGACGACGAAGAGGAAGAAAACCAAAAACTGAAACGGTGACGTCGAAGCCGCCGAAGCCGATCGGGAGAGAAAACTCAAATCCAAGGAAACCGAGCCCCTGTCACTGGACCCGAAGACGATGAGGAAGAGAAACAGAACCTGAACCGAAGAAGACGGAGCCGCCGAAGCCGATCGGGAGAAGAAACTCAAACCCTAGGAATCCCTAGGAGGAAAACTCTCAAGCGGGAGAGACTTCAACAACCCATACTTTACATACATTGTTAATACTTCAAAATTGAAGCATACTTATTACAACATATAACAAAACCACGAAAGGACCGTATAGGTATAGTGTCTTTAGAAACTGGGAAACATAAACAACTGGTTCATAAAACATCTACTTTGCCTCCCATTTATTTCAACATATCTAGAGTCCCTTTTTGGAATATTCTACTTAATAACCTTCTTCCTGACCTGGGGAAAGAAAACATACAAAATGGTGAGCTCAAATTCTCAGTAAGGGTAAACAAAAGAAATATCAATCACATCATATTCATAAGAACATAACATCTTGGAAATCTTAACCTACAAAAGGGAGCATAATTTCATAACATGGAATAATCATAGTAGTGAAATGAAATCCCAATAATAATAACTTAAAACATGAAACTTTGTGGCATACACACATAACCATAGAGAATCATTTCTTATTAGTCAAGACTCATTGCCAAGACTATCTTAGTGGACAAAGTCCATTTCTGAACCGAGTCACCCTCGTTTCAGTCCTGTTTCACTGAACCGGTATAACTTACCGTTCCAGCCATGTCTATCTCATGAGATATAAAATATTTACCCAATGAATTGGAGGGAGATATAGGTCCCACCCATATCATAATTATACCATTCTTATGTGTGCCACAAAATCATAAACCATACATCATTGCATAACCCATGTAGTAAAAATGGGATTCTTAAACATTGTGACATCATAAAAAAATTCATATAAGATAAATGAATTCATAAAAATAATTCCATCACAACATAATCAAATCAATGTAATAATAGGGATATAAATAGAACCCTATATTATCTTAGATGGAAAATAATTTTGATAAAATACTTGAACTCCATTCTTGAGGAAAATATCCTTTCTACTTCAAAAACATTTTACTTTCTTAACATGTCATACAATTCTAAAATAAAAGAAGTTGATTAAAAATAAACTTGAAAACTTGTAAAGTAAGCTTCTTGGAATTAATTTTTTAAAAATCCATTCATGCCGTATATGTTAAAAAAACATTCTTCGTACTTTTGTCGGAAAAGTCAAAAAAGTACCTCGTACGAAAAACGACAAAAGATTCCTTTCATATCTTTTACTAAAAACTCACCGAAGGGTAAAATTGGATTTAAAAAATTGTAGGTGGATGGAAATAATATTACATATTGAGGAAACATGGATGTGGATGATAAAATACACCCCAGTAAATACTAAAGTATAAACAATCTCGGATAAAAATGAGATTGTGATATTTCCCTTACCTTAGGTCCGATATGCTTTGTACGTGTCCGAACCTCCTGTATAATGATTTAAATAATGTTATTGACTTATTCCAGAATCATACATATTTTTATGATATCATATTTGGTCATATTCTTAGCTTCTTAGTAGTAATATTTCATTGCTACTTGTTATTAGGGTGTTTATAACTTTTTGTTCTTATGCGTGTTTTGTCGAATAAATTCTTATTCTTCTCTTTAGGTTATAGATACCTAATTTACAAAATGGTATTAGTGTAATATATATCATATTCATTCATTCAATTCATTTATATAATCATTATGAAATGAAGATCATGTAGAACGTGTCACATCACATCGTGGAGACGGTATTCCGTACGTACGCACGAGTGATGATATCATTCCTATGATCGTGGAATTGTATTGAAGTGTATGTATACTATTTCATAATCAGTATCACTTTATAATAGTCATATATAGTCATTATTTACACCATTATACCAATCCAAGTAAGGTGGTGGTGGAAAATAGATTACACCACGGCGTGGAGACGGTATTCCGTACGTACGCACGCGAGGTGATTTCTTTTTCCGTAGGATGGATAGATGGTGAAATAGGGTTGTTTCATACTTATAATAACATATCAGTATATGAGTGACACTTATGTTATTACTTCATAATGAAACAACTAAATAAGAAGAAGTGGAAGAAGAAATAAAGATGAAAGAATCGGTAATGGACATTACCTCTTCTTTGAAGTGCTTCTTTGAGACCTTCTTTTAGGGCACTAAAATTGGTCTTTGAAGAAGACCCGGACCTCTAGGATGTCTCTAGGGAAGTGGAGAGGAGAAAGTGGAAGGGTTTGTCCAAGCTAGAATGCTCAAAGTGGTGTGAGGAAGAGAGGTAGGAGGTGCCCTTTTATAAGGGAGGAGAGGGGCACCTTTAGAATAACTAAAAATATTATTTTATTATAAAGTCAAGTTCGGTTTTAAATAGCTAAAAATTGATTTATTTCGAGGATAAGGTGGGGATGGGTCGAAATAACCTCATCCAATAGAATTTAGACAAGTTTAGGTTCCTATTTTAACCTTATCATTTAGATTTAACATTAAGTTAAATAATTTTACTTTTACCGTGTCTTCTTGTGTTCTTATACTATAAGGTTAATAAACTTACTATAAGCAGCCAAACGAACCCCAAGTTGTTTATTATTAATATATATAACCTTATCTAAGTCATTTGGCCGAAGCTTAGATTTTTAGGAATAAAATAACAATTACTAATATAATATTTGTTTTAAAAACTATTTTATGTCAATTTTGACACTATTTAGTAATTAATTTTTGTGAAAATCATAACAGAATGATTAGTTCGAAAAAAGTTAATTAAATCAATAATAACATGTCATATTAATCTAGAAATTTATTGGAATTCATAAAAAGTGTCAAATTACATTTATTTTGGTGTTTATAACATCAATTATGTCAATATTTCATTAATAAGTTAATTACTGCATCATCTTTGTGTCATAAATAAATTAAATTATTTAATGTCTAAAAATTAAAAAATACCATTATGTAGGAAATCTTTTTAGATTTCTAATGAATATTTATAGTCAAATTTATCTTATGTATAACACCATATTAAAAATTATTTAGTTATTAAACTTTGATTTAAACTATTTTAACCATTCTTTAAATAAATTAATAATAAATGTCCTAATCTAATCCAAGTGGGCCTAAATGGTCATATTTTATTCCTAAGTTTGTTTTTGGTTGAATTAAACTTGTCCAATAGAATTAGGACACGTGTTAGGGTAATAATAATATCATCCCTACCCTTAATTACCCTATTTACTTTTAACCGTGGTAAAAAAAAGTAAAAAGTTACTATTCACAAAAAAATTATTTTCATCTTATTGTACCACATTTTACTTACTGACATCAACCGTGTCTCTCGGATTTTTGAAATTCCACTCACAGAAGCGGTAAAATTAAGTTTTATGAAAAATTCAGTTTTTTTAACTACCACTTAGTGGTTTCACTATTCATAAAAAATTGAAAGTTTTCAGAAAAATACCAAAATTTCACCCTAGGCTAATTTCGATATTCCGAATCCAAAAATGAAGTCCATTTTGAAAAATAAAATTTATTAAATTTCAAAAAGTGGTTATTACTATTCATAACGGCTAGTTTTAATAATATTTTAATAGCATATCATTTTTTAGTGAAACTCGGTATTACGTACGACACAAGCTATCAAGGAAGGTCGCGATTTCGTGTAAAGAAAGCCAAGAAAGTGTTGTGTAGAAAAAGATTCCTTTGATGATTTATATAACATAAAAGTCTCGAGTGTTATAAAGGGTATCCTTAAGTATCTGAGAAGAACTAAGGATATGTTTCTAGTGCATGGAGGAGATGAGGAGATGGTCATCAGAGGTTATACTGATGCTAGTTTTTAAATAGATCAGAATGAGCTGAAGTCACAGTCAAGATAATTTTTCAGTCTCAATGGAGTACCTAAAGTTGGAATATTTCAAAGCATCTAATTTTAACTAATTCTACAGTGGAGTCTGAGTATATAGTGGCTTATGATGCATCCAAGTAATCCATTTGAATACAAAAATTTATTTAGGATCTTGATGTGTCACCTAGCAGTAAAGATCCTATCACATTGTATTGTGATACTACTGTAGTGGTGACTCTTACAAAAGAGCCAAGGTCACCCCAACAGACATATCATATACTCCAAAAGTATCACCTCTTGAGGGATTTTTATCAAAGGGGTAAATTTTTAGTAAGTGCAGTACCCATGAAAGAGAATGTGGTAGACCCCTTGAATAAAGGATTATATCAACAGAAGCATGAGTATCATGTGAGATCTAGTGGACTGAAGGTTGTTTGTAGTTGCCTCTAGTGAAAGTGAGAGTATGTTGGAGTTGGTGCCCTAGAACCAAATTCTATATACTTTTTGATAACTTTTATTCATGGTTTTTTAATATTAATAAACTCCTTATCACATCATGATTTTTATTCTATGTAACATAGTATGTGATAATTTCCTAAGAGTAGATGTCATGCTAAAAATTTATAGCAGTTCCCCACTATGATGAGAACCCAAAAGTGCTACGACACTATTCTTAAATATATATTGTATATACAAGTGATATCATTTTAAGGGCACAAATGATACAAGATATTGGGGTGGATACTCATAGGAATTTGAGGCACCTTCTCATGGTGTATGCCCTTGGTAATATCCAGCATATGATATTATGAGAATGAGATCTGCCAGCAGGAAATAAACATTTATATGTGTCATTAGATATTACTATCTGTGGATGTGTGTATTTATACTTAGACTTAATATTTTTATTAATGAGTATTATGAGCCACATACTTTAATGTATTTATGAAAACCGTGATGACATATGTTTGTGGCGAGGTATGATACATTGGGTGTGTCACGAGTAATATTACATAAATTAATAATGCGAGAATGAATTTTTCCCTTTATTCTTTAATAAAATTTGATACCTCATACCATTTTATGGAAATGATATATCCTTAATAAATCCATGTCCATGGTGTTCTATAGGAAAGTTCAATTTTCGAGAAGTCAAAGAAAGAAACATCGAGCACATAGGTTGACGGGACCGACATGCAACCTACCAGATTTGAGATATCATGATAAAAGGATCATATTACACAGTTAGTGTCCATATGAGGTATAATGTCATTTTGGTATTAACTACTTTCTGTATGGGTGCCTTGGCATGTTTCTAGATTCTAACCTTTGACTTTAGGCTGCTTCACCTAATGCTAATGAGAAAGAGGCCTAGAGGGTCACATAGTAAGTGTATCCTAAATCTTAGTTAAATAATATATTATTATTTATTATTTAACAAGTTGAATAAATATAATTTCCGCATGTGGTTTAATAATTATTCACATTTTATTAATTACATATATTTCATCGCCAATTATTTGAGAGAATATAATTTGAGAAGAACATTTAATAAATATTTATTTTCTATTTAGTGAATATAATATTTATTTATTTATTGGTGAATAATGTAGTGATATTTATTTAATAAATAAATATTCATTATTCAAGTCTTGATAAATATTGTGGAGGAATTATGAACAAAGTTTAATTATCCCATGAGAAATAATAAATATTGAATATTATTTAATTAAATATTATTTAATTTAATTCAAAAGTTAAGCGCATGTCAAGAAATAATAATAATAATAATATTTTTTTACATGGGGTTTCGTAGGGATTAAATAAATAATAAAGTAAATTTGTGTAATTATTTTATTTTAACCCTATCTATATATAAACCCAATTATATTATTTTATGAGTAATCCAATAAATTTGTTTGGTTGTGCACAATTAATTTATAGAATCCTCTCAAGGCCTAGAGAGGTCCCTTCTCCAAGAATGATCCCAATAATTGAGAGTGATATTCCCCCACCTCTCACTCTCAAGTCAATATAGATCAAGGAGAATGCATTGGAAGCGGTTCTTGTGGTGATCAAAGGTGGATGATGCAAGTGATAAGATATTCCATGCTATCACTTGGAGATTCCTATGATGACATTAAGAGATTTGTGGAACATTTGTGGATCACCACTAGAGAGAATCTTCTCTTGATTCCTATAATGTAACATAGATCTATTGTCAGATCCATCAACGAAGAAATAATTCCCACAAGGTAATTATTTAATTAATTAAATTGATTATAAATAATATGTGATGATCCTATCTATGGTTCCAACATTTTATTCCTTGTCTATATTCCTTGATTTAATTTCATTGATCATGATGTTCAACATTGTGTAAAATATCAGATTAATCATTGATCTTGGAAAAAAAAGTTGGGCACAAACCATCACATAGTTCTGCTATGCCTAGAACCTAAAATGGGATCCTTAATGGTAAACAAATAGAGGCATCCTACATAGGATCCTAATAACGATACGTAAGGATCACCCTATAGGGGATCATCAATAACTGATTACATAGGAATACACATCCTATATGGGATCCTCAAAATGATATAGAGGTAAGGGGATCATACAAGGGATTCCCTAAGTCAACATTAAGTGAAGACATATCTTAGGGGACCTTTAGTAACAATAATAAGATAGGGGAATCCTAAACGGGATCCTCTAGGTCGAAACAATAGTAGAGGAATCCCATAGGGGATCCTCAAAATTAATTAACCTCACAGATTCTTAAGACAGAAGGGAACATATCGCAAGGGAGAAATCCTCAAAGGAAGAGTCATGAAAGAATAAATCAAGAGAGATGGATCATAGACCATCTCAGATCAATGTCTCACTCTCTGGAGACAAATGGATTCAATTATCAGAGGAAGAACCTCTCCATTTTTGAAAAAGCCATAAACTCCACCTAGGAGTCCTTAAAACACCTCAAGGCTCTTACCATCGTGATCTACATAAAAATATACTCACAATTGACTAATAATGGTTCCAATTAAAACTCCTGGGAATAAAGATTCAAAAACCCTCAATGGGTAACAAAGTGGCATTACACACAGTGTGTTCTCCCAAATCCCCAACTGGGTGTGTACTCCAGCCGGACTCAACGTGTAAAATCCAAATTACATGGCATGTTGATCACACACATAGTGTGTACCATACACGAGGTACCTTAAAATGTACCTCACATGGTTTGACCATGTATATAGCATGTCTGTGTAATACTACATGATGCGTAACCCATACGGGGTCTGGTCGTGTACTCTACATGACTATGTTTCCCTACACGAGCTGCTTGACTAGGTACTCAACTACATGGACAAGTCCCAATACTTGGTGTTTATACCCCATACACAATTTGTACTTCTAAAAATACCATATTCCCTAACATGAAGAACACACAACATGTGTTCCTGAATCTACACACCGTGTGATCGGGATTTCTGAATGGGAAATCCCTTAAATCACCTGAAACCCTGGTTTCCCCCCAAAAGTAACAGATTGAGCCACAAGGGATACTATGCAAGTAAAATAGGGCTTTAAAACTAGAAATGGTAAATATATGGGGATTTATGAAAGAAATTAAAAATGGCCTACCTTTGGGAAGAATCTGCCGAAGCTTCACCTGTTTCCATGGTCCATAGTTGCCACAAGATGATCTAGCGCGTCCCAAGTTCCACGACGGTACCTCCTTCATTATCCCCCCTCTATCCCTCTCCCGTTTTATATCTAGGTCATGTTAAGGGGGAATCCCATAGGGTAAAGAGAATTAATCCATAGGGTATAAATAAAATAAAAGAAAATAAGAAAATAAAATGAATAAAAAGAAAATAAAAATAAAAATAAAAGGGGTCTGGACAGGCCTCAATGCCCAATTTGAGTTTATTCCTCACCAAGAAAAAACTCATCATTTAGGACTAAATGGTAGATACATAATCTTAATATGAAACTCCATTAAAAATATATAACTGAATGAAACTATGCAAATAAATTAATATTTAATTAATTAAATATTAAATATTAATTATTCCGCTAAAATTTGAATGACTCATAATTACACCATAATATTATAATAGGGTAAACACCCTATTCTGGGACCAATAGAGTGGTCAAAAAAATTATCTCAGATCATATGTGTAACGAACGAAACTTTTTAATTATATTTTTTTCCTAATTTTGTGTGTTATTTTATACTCAATAAAACTACATCCTTTAATTAATTAAGTGAGTATAATTAAAATGATACAGTTGGGTTTCGACTGTTATATGACCATTGGTCAATATGACCGTTGGTCAATATGACCGTTGGTCAATATGACCGTTGGTCAATATGACCGTTGGTCAATATGACCGTTGGTCAATATGACCGTTGGTCAATATGACCGTTGGTCAATATGACCGTTGGTCAATATGACCATTGGTCAATATGACCATTGGAAACTATAATCTTAACATTTTTTTTATAAATATGGTTATCTTGGTTAATTAATACAGAAAGAAGATAGAATGGCCTCATCCAGTAGACTCGAGCCATATGAATTCCATCTGTCAGAGCTTGGGAAGGAGGTAGCATCACTGGGATTTTCTATGGACCAAGCCCAAGACGAACTTCAACGTATAAAGCTTGAACAGAATCACCTAAGGGAGAAGTTCAAGCTGATAGAAATCACCAATTGAGAAATATTGTCCGAGCCACCCCAAGATTCTATCAATATAACACACCTTACACTTAGGTCTTATGCTGGTGTTATAAAAGGCTATGTAATGAGACCTTAACTGCTTTGTGTAATCATTTTATATAAATAAAATTTTTATTTCTTCTTATGGAAAAGTTTGTGAATTTAAAATATCTGAATAAATATAGGATGTGTATTATTGATGAATTTAGGAAAAAAGGGGTATTTTAAAATATTTTTTTATTCTTTAAATAATTAATAATTTGAAATGATTTTCATAAAAAGGTCTTCTACAGTTGTGATCAGTGAGAATTTTAGAGTCTAATAAGATCAACTTGTTTTTTAGTGAATAATAAGTATGAATAGTAACATACCCATATGAATAGTAATGAATAGTAATGAATAGTAAATTGGCCAAAAAAATAGAAACTTCACCCATGAATGTATAAATACATTTTAGACATCTTAAAAGTGAAAAAATGATCATAGTTTAAGTTTTGGTATTGTTGTACGCCATAAATATTTTTTTACAATTTTATAATTAATTTAATAATTTAAAATGGAAATTTATTTTCATAAAATTTAATCATAAATTTTTACTTTATTGTCTTATGGGTATACGATATTTTTATGGGACCTTGATTACTTTTTTAAAGTGTTACAAAATGAGTTATAGTTTTAAAGTTGTATTTTTTGAATAAATAATGATTTTATTTTAAAATTAAATTAAAAATATTTAAAAAATTATTTTCATAAAATTGAATTCATTTTTGAATTCAGATCATTGATATTAGGTTAGGGTGATTTTTTGGGATTTTTTCTGGAATAGTTGAATTATCGGTGAATAGTAAAAATGTAGTTTTGAGTTTCAGGTGTTTAATGACATCATTAATGATGTAATAATGATGTTAGATTTCTGGTCGACTTATAAATATTGAGATATTCTATGAGGAGTCCCAAGTGTCCAATACCATGGTAAAGCCCATGGTTTTTCAAATACCACCGATGAGGTGTCCCTTGGAAATTAATAAATTATTCACTCACTTTTCCTATAAATACCAAGCCATTTCCCTCATTTATTTCATTCCAAAATCATCCTAAACGAAGCTATGGTCTTCTTACCTCCCAAGGAGTCCTCCCAAGTTTCCCTAAAGCCTCCCAAGGTCCCAACCTTTATGATTTTTAAGTTACTCTTCAAGGTAAGGGATCCTTTCACCCTCCTCTTTTAAAGCCATGACTTCCTTTATGTTGTGTCTTCTAGTTTCCATATTTTTTGTTGAGGTTATGTTCTTATATGTTCTCATTACTGTCCATTTAATGTATAATTTTTTTAGAGACCCTTTTCTCTCTCATCAATTTGTTTTCTGAATTATTAAGTGACGCCATTAGGCTGCCGAATTTCTCATAAAAGAAATCACATCTTCTCTTTTCTTTCATGTTTAATTTTCACGTGGTATGTAATTAAAATATCCATACCATGATATTATTATGTAACAATACTTTATTATGAATTATTTATGAGTGTGTGACACTTTTCCCCTCTCTTTTAAATGTTTTCTAAAACCATTATATATAGCCGTTATGCTGTATAAATTTCGCCTCAAAATTTCTATCTCTTTCTCTCCAGAAATTCTCTTGTTTTATTTATGTGAATACCCATAACTATTTATTTTATATGGGTTTTCATAAATATATAAAGGTGATATATTTTATTCTGGAATTTACATACATACAACTCTCACTCCATTTCCATGGGTTATAAATGACATAATGATCTTATTTTTAAGTTTTTTTTAAACGTCACGATTTTGACATGAAACCCATTTCTTTGATTATATTTGGGTTATTCATGAAATGTTTGATTATGATATATGTGGATCACATGGAAGTAAAGAAATATTAAGGGTTCACCTTAATATCTCTTCAATGCATTAGGTAAAGAATTAATCTTTAGAGATGACAAGTTTCATGATACCTTGGTGAATAACCTTGGTAATTTTTATGACACCTCGGGGATAAACCTTGGTGATATTTTAATGAATGTCTAAATGAAATATTTTAGCCACATATTAAAGTTATGATTCAAGTTATTTTTATTATGATATTCCTACTCTTCCATTGCTCACACCTTTATGACTTTTATCATGTTCTTATTAATATTCCTCAAGATCACATGTTAACTATTTCACTTGTTTTCCTTACTGAGGCTTCTGCTCACCCTTTTCTTTGATGTATGTCTCCAGGATATGAGATGCAATAATTGTACATAGGATGAAACTACGATGAATCCTTACAAGTGGTTTAGAAGAATGTTTTATGTTTTTTTCATGTATTATGTTCCAGATTTCCAAGACACTAGACTTTAAAGATCCTCTGTTTATAAAATGTAATGAAAAGTTATGTAATAAAAAGGCGAGATGCCATAGTTGGTATCAAAGGATAGTTTAGTTATTTATGGAAATTAGGCTATGAAATCTTTAGTAATAATCCTATAGAAAAGTTTAAATATAGGAAAGCTTCCTGGTATTTTGGTGAGTATTAAGTAAGTTGTTCATTAAGAAAATACATCCCTGTCTGGATATGAGTAGGTTGAGGCGGATCTGGCACCGAGGTACCTAGGAATGAAAACTATGAGAAGGAGTTTCGGGCTTGACCCGAGGTATCATGGTACACGACAACGGGCCTTACTGCACTCTTGGTTATGATACTCCCAGGGGATATGTTTGGTTAATCATAAGCTTTTTATGAATCATTATGAAGAATTTATAGAGAAATGTAATTGTTTAAAGAAGTTTTAAGAAATGAATCATTTATAGTTAAAAGATTTGTAAATTAAATAAGTTTCTCACTAAGGTTTTATTATTTTAGAAATGGCGGGCAATAGGAGGAACCGTGCAAATGGTGGCCGCAATGGACCATGCACTGATGACCCTCCGATGGAAGCCAGAATGGAAACATTCATGCGAATGATGAACCAACTGACTCAAGTTATGGAAAATAACTTGAATCAAGCTGAGAGACTGATCTCACCACAAAGGGAACAAAATTATGTTTATTCATTTATGTGTCAATGACCACCAACCTTCAGTGGATCGACTAACCCATTGATTGATGAGCAGTGGATTGGCTATTGAGAATATCTTTTCTATGCTCCACTGTTCAGAGAAAGAGATGGTCACCCTGGCTGTATAACACTTAGAAAGAGAAGTTGATCAGTGGTGGGAGATGATTAAAAACACGAGGAAAAGAGTGGAGGTTGAAGATATGGAGTGGAAAGAGTTCAGAGGGATCTTCTTCAGTAAGTATTTCCCTTATTCCATGAGAACTAGAATGGAGAAGGAGTTTCTCGAGCTGAAGCAGAAGGAGAATGAATCTATGGGTAGCTACGAGATGAAATTCACAAGTCTTTCACGTCACACCTCTAGATTTGTCATGGATCCAAATGGAAAGGTTGATATATTCATCAGTGGACTAAGACCTCATCTGTGGAAGAATCTAGCCAACTGAGATTATGACAGCTATGAGAAGATCGTGCGAAGTGCGATGAAAGTCGAACTAGAGTTTGGTGAGATGCAATGGTCTCATAAATCCAATGACAAAAAGAGATTATTGGAGTCAATATTAGGGAGGATATTTGATCAAGGATTAGGAGGCAAGAAATTGCAATGTCCCACGTGTAATAAATGTAGGAAGAATCATTCAGGGAACTGCCTGCTCGGGAGTGGAAAATGCTACAAGTGTGGAAGAGATGGCCATATTGTGAGGAATTTTCATAGTGAGGTAAAACCCAAACTTCCAAAAACTAATGATAAGGGGAAGATGGTGCAATCCCTACCTGATGTCTAGTGATTTAAGTGTGTACAACTTGGGAACTTTTCCAATCATTGTCCAAATCTGAGGGTAGTGGAGGGGAACCACCATCAGCCTCAACAAAGGCCAAGGGAGAAAGGTCATGCTTTTGCTATCACGATAGCTGAAGTTGAAGTTCCAAATGATGTCGTAGCAGGTACTCTTGTTGTTCTCTCAAAGATAGAAAGTACTTTGTTTGATTCTGGTTCTACACATTCCTTTATTTCATCCAAGTTTGCAAAGAATTTAGAATCAACTCCTGACTTGCTAAAAATAGAGTTATCAGTCAAGAATCCTGGTGGGATTATCCAAGCATCATCAGTGTTTAGAAACTCTAGTATTTACTTTGGTGAGCACAATATTATAACAAATATAGTAGTCATTCCCATGATGGAATTCAACATTATACTAGGGATGGACTGGCTCTCAAAGTATAATGCTAAGATCAAATGCAGAAGTAAGGAAATCTCAGTAGTCTTTAATGGAAAACCTACAGTTATCTTCCAAGGAGAGATATCTCAACCTAATATTTTTCTAGAAGAACCTCCTATATCCTTATTTATGGAATTGATTGGTGAAGAAGAAGAAGGAAATGAGAGTTTGAGGATAGAAAATGTACCCATCATCCAGGAATACATTGAAGTATTTCTTGAGGAGTTTCCTTGACATACCCCAGAAAGAGATGTAGATTTCTCTATTGAACTCGTACCTGGATCTCATCCAATATCAAAGACCCCGTATAGGATGGAAAATGTAGAGCTTGAGGAATTAAAGAAACAACTCCAAGATCTTTTGGAGAAGGGGTTTATCCGACCGAGTGTGTCTCCTTGGGGAGCACCCGTTCCCTTTGTAAAGAATAAGGATAGATTGATGCGGCTATGCAATGATTATAGAGAACTGAACAGGATCATAGTAAAGAACAAATACCCTCTTCCAAGAATAGATGACTTATTTGACCAACTTCGTGAGGCTCAATTATTCTCTAAGATTAATCTTCGATCTGGTTATCATCAATTGAGGGTGAAGAAAGAAGATATTCCAAAAAATTCCTTCTGATCAAGATATGGGCACTATGAGTTTGTTGTTATGCCTTTTGGAATAACTAATGCACTTGCTATTTTTATGGATTTGATGAATAGAGTCTTTAAAGACTACCTTGATAACTTTGTGGTAGTTTTTATTGATGATATTATAATATATTCTAAAAGTCTTGAGGAGCATGAGGATCATTAAGGGTTATTTTACAAACTCTATGGAAGGATAGACTTTTTGGAAAGTTCAGTAAATGTGAATTTTGGTTACAACAAGTTGCTTTCTTGGGGAACATTGTTATCAATGAAGGAATCACAGTTGACCCTGCAAAGACAAATGTTGTAGAGGAGTGTCCTCATACTACAACAATAACCGAGATTCGTAGTTTTCTTAGATTAGAGGGATATTATAGGAGGTTTGTGAAAAACTTTTCATGACTTTCTAATCCATTAACCAAGTTAACTCGAAAAGGGGTCAAGTTCATCTGGACAAAGGAGTGTGAGGAAAGTTTCTAAGAGATGAAAAAGATATTGGTTATTACACCTCTGTTAACTCTAACCTCAAGTGGAGAAGGACTCGTTATTTTTAGTGATGCATCTCTGAAAGGGCTTGGGTGCGTCCTCATGAAAAATGATAAGGTCATTGCTTATGCATCTCAATAGTTGAATACTTATGAGTAGAACTATCCTACACATGATCTGGATCTGGCTACATTCGTTTTTGCTCTGAAGATATGGAGGCACTATCTTTATGGGGAGAAATGTGATATATACACATACCATCAAACTTTGAAGTATATTTTCACACAAAAGGAATTGAACATGAGACAAAGGAGATGGTTGGAACTCCTTAAAGACTATTATTGTTCAATTAATTATCATCTCGGAAGAGTAAACAAAGTCTCTTATGCATTAAGTAGGAATCACACAGTTGTTCAATCCATTATGAGGATTCAAAGAGATCCTTTGATCAATGACCTAGTAAAACTGGACATGAGAATTATAAAGGAAGGGAAATCATCAACACTAACCCAAATTATTTCTCAACCATCACTAATAGAGAAGATCAAGAAAGATCAGAAAGAATATCCTTTGTTACAGAATAAGTTTAAGGCTATGAAGGATGGGAAGTTTCCTGAGTTAAATACTGATCAAGAAGGTGTACTGAAATTTCATACAAGACTATGTGTTCCATCTATTCTGGAAATAAAGAATGATCTGATGGATTAAGCTCATAGATCTACTTTCTCTATACATACTGGTAGAATGAAAATGTATAGGGACCTTCGTGATGATTATTGGTGGGATAATATGAAAAGGGAAATTGCTAACTACACTTCAAGGTGCCTGGTATGTTAGCAAGTGAAGGCAGATCGACAACTTCCTAAAGGGGTATTGCAACCACTACCCATACCAACACGGAAGTGGGATAATATAACTATGGAATTTGTCACTGGTCTCCCAAGAAATTCCAAAGGAAACAATGCAATATGGGTTATTGTGGACTGTATCACCAAGACTGCCCATTTTATCTCCATTCAGGAAGATTTATCTCTTGATCAACTTGCTGGGATTTATGTGAAGGAAGTGGTAAGGCTGTATGGAGTTCCACTTTCTATCGTATCTGATCATGATCCAAGGTTCACATCAAAATTTTAGAGAAGTATTAAACATGCTCTGAGCACTGAATTGAATTTCAGTATAGCCTATCACCCCCAAACTGATGGTCAATCTGAAAATACTATTCAAACACTTGAGGACATGCTGAGAAAATATTCAATGGAATTTTAGGGTGGATGAGATCAATATATCTCTTTAGTTGAGTTCTCTTACAACAAAAACTTCCACTCAAGCATTCAAATGGAACCCTATGAAGCTCTATATGGGAAGCGATGTAGAACTTCTACTTGTTGGGATGAAGCTAGTGAGAGAAAGATTCTTGGGCCTGATCTTGTGAAAGAGATGACAGAAAAGGTCCATGCCATCTAACAACACATCAAGGTTGATCAGAGTCGGAAAAAGAGCTATGCCGACAAC
This sequence comes from Viscum album, assembly GCA_963277665.1. Classification (NCBI taxonomy): domain Eukaryota; kingdom Viridiplantae; phylum Streptophyta; class Magnoliopsida; order Santalales; family Viscaceae; genus Viscum; species Viscum album. The sequence goes on along the minus strand of OY728157.1, from coordinate 1,840,520,590 downwards.
CATCAAAGGGACTTGGAGTTTGATGTTGGTGACAAAGTCTTTCTTCGGATTTCACCTTGGAAGAGAGACATGAGGTTTGGGAAGAAAAGGAAGCTCATCCTTAGGTATATTGGCCCCTATGAAATTCTTGATCGTGTGGGAGTAGTGGCATATCAGCTTGCACTTCCTCCAAATCTAGCACAACTTCATGATGCCTTCCACGTATACCTCTTGATAAAGTACATACCTAACCCTTCACATGTACTAAATCTAGAGGTGGTACAACTGGAACATGACATCTCTTATGAGGAGAAACCGGTGGAGATCTTGGATCGTAGAGACAAGGTTTATTTCAACAAGAGTACCCACCTTGTTAAGGTGCTATGGAGGAACGACAAATGTGAAGAATCCATGTGGGAACCGAAGGAGTCCATGAGACAGAAGTACCCACACCTTTTCCCATCAGAGGGTACGAGATAAAATTTTGGGGACGAAATTTCTTAAGGGGGGAAGAATGTAACGGCCCAAACTTTTTAATTATATTTGTTTCCTAATTTTGTGTGTTATTTTATACTAAAAAAACTATATCCTTTAATTAATGAAGTGGGTATAATTAAAATGAGACCGTTGGGTTTCGAATGTTATATGACCGTTGGTCAATATGACTGTTGGTAAATATGACTGTTGGTCAATATGACCGTTGGTCAATATGACCGTTGGTCAATATGACCATTGGTCAATATGACCGTTCGTCAATATGACCGTTGGTCAATATGATCATTGGAAACTATAATCTTAACATTGTGTTTTTATAAATACGGTTATCTTGGTTAATTAATACAGAAAGAAGATTGAATGTCCTCATCCAGTAGACTCGATCCATATGAATCCCATCTATCAGAGCTTAGGAAGGAGGTAGCATCACTGGGCTTTACTATGGACCAAGCCCAAGTCGAACTTCAATGTATGAATATTGAACCAAATCGACTAAGGGAGAAGTTCTAGCTGATAGAAATCACCACTTGGGCAATGTTTTCTGAGACACCCCAAGATTCTATCACCACAACACACCTTACACTTAGGTCCTATGCTGGTGTTATAAGGGGATATGTAACGAGACCTTAGCTGCTTTGTGTAATCCTTTTATATAAATAAAATTGTTATTTCTTCTTATGGAAAAGTTTGTGAATTTAAAATATCCGAATAAATATTGGATGTGTATTATTGATGAATTTAGGAAAAAAGGGGTATTTTAAAATATTTTTTTATTCTTTAAATAATTAATAATGTGAAATGATTTTAAAAAAGGTCTTCTACAGTTGTGATCAGTGAGAATTTTAGAGTCCAATAAGATCAACTTGTTTTTTAGTGAATAGTAAGTATGAATAGTAACATACCCCATATGAATAGTAATGAATAGTAAATTTTCCAAAAAATAGAAACTTCACCCATGAATGTATAAATACATTTTAGACATCTTAAAAGTGAAAAAATGATCATAGTTTAAGTTTTGGTATTTTTGTACGCCATAAATATTTTATTTACAATTTTATAATTAATTTAATAATTTAAAATGAAAATTTATTTTCATAAAATTTAATTATAAATTGTTACTTTATTGTCTTATGGGTATATGATATTTTTATGGGACCTTGATTACTTTTTTAAAGTGTTACAAAATTAGTTATAGTTTTAAAGTTGTATTTTTGGAATAAATAAGGATTTTATTTTAAAATTAAATTAAAAATATTTTGAAAATTATTTTCATAAAATGGACTTCATTTTTGAATTCAGATCATTGATATTATGTTAGGGTGAATTTTTGGGATTTTTTCTGAAACAGTTGAATTATCGGTGAATAGTAAAAATGCAGTTTTGAGTTTTGGGTGTTTAATGACATCATTAATGATGTGATAATGATGTAATATTTATGGTAGACTTATGAATAGTGAGATATTCTATTAGGTGTACCAAGTGGCCAATACCATGGGAAAATACCATGGTAAATCCTATGGTTTTGCAAATACCACTGATGAGGTGTCCCTTAGAAATTAATAATTTATTCACTAACTTTTCCTATAAATACCAATCCATTTACCTCATTAATTTCATTCCAAAATCATCCTCAACGAATTTATGGTCTCCTTACCTCCCAAAGAGTCCTCCCAAGGTTCCCTCAAGCCTCCCAAGGTCCCAACCTTCAAGCTTTTGAAGTTACTCTTCAAGGTAAGGGATCCTTTCACCCTCCTCTTTTAAATCCACGACTTCCATTATGTTGTGTCTTCTAGTTTCCATATATTTTGGTTGAGGGTATATTCTTATATGTTCTCATTACTATCTATTTCGTGTCTAATTGTTGAGAGACCATTTTCTCTCTCATCAATTTTTTTCTGAATTTTTAAGTGACGCCGTTAGGCTGCCGAATTTCTTGTAAAAGAAATCACATCTTCTATTTTCTTTCATGTTTAATTTTCATGTGGTATGTCATTAAAATATACATACCATGATATTATTATGTACCCATACTGTATTATGAATTATTTATGAATGTGTGACTCTTTTCCCCTCTCTTTTCAATGTTTTCTAAAACTATGTTATATAGCCATTATGTTGCAAAAATTTCGCCTCAAATTTTCCATCTCTTTCACTCCAGAAATTCTCTTATTTTATTTATGTGAATACCCAGAACTATTTATTTTCTATGGGTTTTCATAAATATATAAAGATGATATATTTTATTCTAGAATTGACATACATATAACCCTCACTCCATTTCCATGGGTTATAAATGACATAATGATCTTATTTTTAAGTTTTTTTAAAAGTCACGATTTTAACATGAAACCCATTTCTTTGATTCTATTTGGGTTATTTATGAAATGTTTGATTATGATCTATGTAGATCACATGGAAGTAAATAAATATTATGTTTTTTCCCTAATATAACTTCAATTAATTGGGTAAAGAATTAATCTCTAGAGATGACAAGTTTCACGATACCTTGGTGAATAACCTTGGTAATTTTTATGACACCTCGGGGTTAAACCTTGGTGATATGTTCATGAATGTCTAAATTAAATGTTGTATCCACATATTCAAGTTATGATTCAAGTTATTTTTATTATTATATTCCCATTATTCTATTTCTCACGCCTTTATGAATTTTATCATGTTCTTATTAATATTGCTCAAGATCATATGTCAACTATTTCACTTATTTTCCTCATAGAGCCTTCTGATCACCCTTTTATTTGATGTATGTCTACAAGATATGAGATGCAGTAATTGTAAATATAATGAACCTATGATGAAGACTTAGGAGTGGTTTAGAATAATTTTTTATGTTTTTTCTTGAATTTTGTTCCTGATTTCCAAGACACTAGACTTTAAAGATCCTCTGTTTGTAAAATGTAATGAAAATTTATGTAATAAAAAGGTGGGATGCCATAATATGTTAGGAAAAAATTACCATTTTACCCCTTATAGGAATCCGAAGGTAAAAATTCAAATTTATGTTCAAAATTCCTGCCTAGAAAAACATGGGTCGCTACAATATCCTCACTATAAACCTTATCATCCCTAAGAAAAAATAATGGAAAAACCAATAATCCTTCTCTAAACCCAAGAATCTGTACAACAAAACCATCTCGACTATCCAATGACCATTCGAAAAGCGTCAAAAACTATCTCCTGCACATGATATGTTCAAATACGACTGATCTGGTACTCCCCACCACAAGAATACCCATATCGTCATCTCAAATCCAAACTCTGAGCCCAACAGCCCACAAAAAATGTCAAATTTTAACTAAAAATAAGGGTCACCACCCCCAAATGGTCAATCGTTCACTCTACACCATATGAATTAACTTATAATGCTCCTCAAGTGAAATCTCAATAGGTTCTTTCACCAATCAAGAAAGATATTTGAAAAGAAAAGAATCTTGGTATAGTGACGACTCTCTCTCAGCATACTTAAGATGATACCAAGGTATAGAATGATCATATATAACTATAAATACACTAATATTCCATAAAAAAGTGTTTATAGCTCTTCCCGTTCCATTCTTACATCAAAACAGGTCATACTTGCCTTTATCCAACTCCTGACACCATGTCTCCCGGTAACATGTTTCCAGGTCCAAATATAGGTCAACTGTATCATGACACCCAATTTATTCTCAATGTATCCTATACTATGGGGGTACATTGATCATTTAACCACAAATCCTAGGAAACCATATCCATAATAAGTTTTTGAAACCATCGGTCCTCAGCTTGCACACAAGCACTCACTGATTTACAACTAAATAGTACCATGCGTAACCAGCATATACCTTAATCATCTATCTCATACTCTAGTGAGTCTTCCAACACAAGGCTAAGATGACCATGCTACATATCACATTAGTCTCATTAATCCAAAATCTCCCTTAGAACTCCTCTTCAAAATTGGTTATCTCACCCGTTCTACAATCTTATTTCCGTGATCGCCCGCCACTAGGAATTGTTTCAGTCACAAGCATCTAACCATGCTCAGACTACATCAACAACAGTGGAAACACTGGTCGACCTTTCCAAACACTAAAAAAATCCTACCCATTGAAGCCGATCTTGATACTAAAACACCCTAGGTGCTTCATCAAAAGCCAGAGGCATCAACATTCCTATATCGCAAAACCCGACCACTAACCGTGAATCAGTCTCAAAAGCACATATAACCTAGATCACCAACTAAAAAGGAATTCGTAAACCTGGGCCAACCTCTATCACATATATTTCCCTCAAACAAAATGAATTTCAACCTATAAGGGTCCAAATCAAAACTAAGGGCATCTAGGTTTCCCACATATCCCTATTGATAAAGTCTCACAACTGGGTCATAAGGTCTAACCACCTAGCCCAAAATATCAAACCTCTATAAAGAAGGTAAATATTAAAACAATCCACGATGGTCAAAACTATCAACATCAGTCTATTAGGGTCCTGATCCCCACTGAGAATCCTTGTAAGAAACTCCCCCCAGGAGGTCATAATACCAATATATAAGAGATACTTAACTTACACTCATTGGGCATCCATATATGGCAATGCCCCCTCAAGGTCCAAATAATAAGAAATTTCCTATTACCTATCAACATCGTACTCACTAAATTGACTAGATAACCACAAATGAGGTTAGTTAAGTATAATTTCATTTCAATCTATGCAGGAAAATACTGTATAGATTGTTATTGACACTTTAAATAACTGAACCTGAGAATAAAAACCCTAAAAGGGGTATAACATTTGGGAATAATGTTCCCTATCGACATATTAGGGTCACTGCACCTTCTGTGCATGAAGACCGAGTCTTAAATCTCACCATTAAATGTATCAATGTATATCCATATCACCTTCCATCAGAAGAAAATATATATTCAAGTAGGCTCAATTGACTAAAATTATACCAGAAATCTATACGGGAAATCTCTATTTAGGTTTTTGTTGACACTTCAAACAATCCAACTCTATAAATAGTAAAATCACACACTAGTAGGACTATAACATGTGAATCCTACATACCAAATATGATGCATGAGATGCCTATTGACTTTGACTGCCAAGAGTTAAAATCAATCCCTAGCCTCTTGACAACGTGCTAAGAGCCATAAATCCATAATAAATCATAACATCCACACAACATGGGTGTCACTCAAAGAAAAAAACATATACAACTTTAACATCATACATCATAACAACAATCCCATAACAATGGAAATGAGGTCTTATTACCGAAACAAGTTTCCTCGATGCACCAGTCCGATTTCCATCACAAGTTCCAACACATTCCTAATAATCCTATCTACCATATCCCAAATAGTAATAAAATAGGGAAAAAAATTCTTTTATACCACTTTGTAATGTCCTGAACTGGACACCACTAAACCACTTCTCTGAGCTAGTTTGTTATGAGGCCTCAAGAATTCCTCCCTATACGCTAGAAGCTGCTAACTAGCAGCGAGGGTCTAGAGTGTGTGACAATGAGGAGACTATACCCTCATATCAGAGTAAAAAACAAAAGAAATATCTAGGTATCATACACAATAGTAAATAATAAGGGTGAGGAATCAATAAATAAACTAAAATAGAATATACTATAATAAAAAAATTAAAATCAATACAATCATGAACAACCATGTCATACAACACTGGTCACCCACTAGGCCGACCATACATATAAGACTATATAATGGAAATGGAAATAATATTATAAGACTCTAATACTAACTTTGAGATATACTATATACCTGGTCACCATACACTATCAAACTGTACCAGCCTGATCATAAGAAGTCTACACGAACGGTTCTATTCAATCATGAAACCTTGTCCCTCATCCATAACCACCATGCATCTGCGATCAACCTAAAAAGCTAACATAAGGTCTGAACTCACATCGAGGTGCATGTACAGGGGTGAGAAATAATCTCAGTAGGACACCTCAATGATGAACCTATAAATCTGCTGTCATAAGTGCATGCTCATGAAATATACTCAGCCTAGCTGAGATACAATTGGAAAAAATAAATCAGGTAACATTAAACCACAATCAATCCCTGGGTTAGTGATCCCAATCAACTGGGTAATGTTTCATTATGTATACTTATATATATATATATATATATTAGCATAAATATACATATATATATATAAATATGGATATACATGAGTAAAGTGAAATAAATAACATAAAACAATGACCGTCGATCCTAGGGTCTGTAATCCTGATTGTTTGGACATCCTATGTAAAAGGAAATGAGATGGATATCATACCAATAAAGACGTGTATCATCAAGTTTATCTCTAAGTCTATAATCACAGTCGAAAATACCTACTTTGGACATCATCAGAAATGTCTCTGAGTAAGCTATGTCACCATTGGGGGATACTCATCCTAACCTTGGGTTCATCCATACTCGCCTCCAATCACTATAATAATGGATTCCAAAGAATCACATATAAACATCCTATAAATGTCCTACAACTGGATTCCTTGCCGATAATTCTATGTAAATCTAATCCAATGTCTAATCCCTAGGTCCCAGTCCATAGGTAGTCACGACATTACAACTCGGATAATCCCTAAGGTATGATGCTTAGGAGATTTGCAAGGAGAACTCATCGATTAGACCTCATGCCCACCCCTCAAGGTATCTAATCAAGGATAGAATAATCATACCTATCATATGGGAGAGAATAATCATACATGAGTATCTAATGATGTGAAATTCCATGTTCAACACTACAGTTAAGTAATCAATCAAGTATAGAGTAATAATCCCTATCGCTCGAGAGAGCGTAATCATGCATGAGTATAGTGATATCTCATCACATGTCATTTAGAGGAGAAAATAATCATCCTCATCAATTAGGAGAGAATAATCATCCACAAGTATCATTACTAGGGATTCCATGCCTGGATATCATAATTGTAAGCTCAAAAGATAGATCCCAGGAAGCACCTCTGGATATACTAATAATATAATAGTCAAATATATAGGCTCAACAGCCAGGTCCCAGGTAATACATCTTGGTATGATATTAAATATAAGAAATAACATGGCTCAGAAGTTGGATCCTAGGAAATAAATCTAGGAATACCAAATATAAGTAAAGATTCATTGTGTTAAGATCATCATCCACTAACTAGAAATCACCTCTGGTAACCATCTCTACATCAACAGTAAACATGTAAATGTATAAAAAAAAAAAAGAATGAGGGTGACCTAACGCCTAAACCCAACACTACTTCCACATCCTCACTAGGTTAAAAGTTATAAATGAGTTCTAAGGTGACATATGCTACCATCTCTACCCAAACCCAACGTTCTAGATTAGGTCTGGTTAAACACCAGGGCACCCACTAGGCCCCTCAATCCCAAACACGAAAGAGGTATCATACTTGGAATCCTTGGGTCTACGCGTAAGTGAAGGAATCCTACTCAAGATCCTCATCCGCAAAGGTAAAAGGAGGAATTCTACATGGTATCCTTTATAGTAATCAAGAAGAGGCATCTTACATAGGATCCTAAGAACAATACATAATAAGGATCACCCTACAAGGGAACCTCAATAATAGAGTATGTAGGCAAAGGCATCCTAAATGGTATCCTCAGAATGGTATATAATTAAATAAATCCTACAATGGATTCCCTAAGTCAACAATAAGTGAACACATCCCTTATAATACCCTTAGTGATAGGAAGAAGAAAGAGACATCCTACACAAGATCCTTTAAGTTTAAATGTAATTAGAGGAATCCCATAGGGGATCCTCATAAGTAACTAACCTCGCGACCTTCTGGGCTAGAAGGGAACATATTTCAAGGGAAAAATACTCAAAGTAAGAGCTATAGAAGAACAAGTCAAGAGATATGGATCATGACCAATATTAGATCAAGGTATCAATCTTAGGATACAACTAGATTCAATTACCAGAGGAAGAACCTCCCCGTTTAGGGAAAATCTAGAAACACCACCTAGGAGTCCTTAAAACACCTCAAGGATTTTACCATCTCGATCTACACAAAAATATAACAAAAATGGACTAATCATGGGTACAATTAAGAATCATGGGTGAAAAGATAAGAAAAACCCTCATAGGGTAGAAAAGGGGAAGTACACGACGTGTATACCCGGTACATGATGTGTTCTCCCAAATCCACACCTGGGCATGTACTCCAGCCAGATTTGGCATGTAAAAACCTAAGTAAACAACATGTTGATCATGTACACAACATGTAACCTAAACGGGGCACCTTAATGTGTACCTCACTTGGTCTGTCCATGTATATATCATATTCATGTACCACTACATGGCATGAAACCCACATGGGGTCTGGCCGTGTACTCTACACGACCATGTGCTCCTACACGGGATATCTAATTGGGTAATTGATTACATGGAAGAGTCCCAATACATGACATGTATACCCCATACCCAATGTTTAATTATAAAAATATCATCAACCCCGAATAGGGAGAACAAACAATATGTGTTCCTGAATCTACATGCCGTGTGATTGGGATTTCCGAATGGGAAATCCCTCAAATCGCGCTAAACCCCCTTTCCCCCCAAAAGCAACAGATCGACCTAAAAGGGGTACTAAGAAATATTAATAGGGATTTAAAACTAGAAAATGGTAAATATACATGTATTTATGGAAAAAATTAAAAACAGACTACCTTTGGGTGGAATCTACCAAATCTTTTTCAGTTTCTACGATCCACGGTTGCCGAAAGACGATCTGGTGCATCTCGAGCTTCAGGACGATACCTCCTCCCCCCGCTCTCCCTCTCCCTCTATAATTTTCTCTCTTTATAATGCTAAGGGGGAAGTCCATAGGGGCATGAAAGCAAAGCCATTGGGGATAAATAAAATAAAATAAAAGAAAATAAGAAAAGAAAAGGGAGAAAAAGAAAAGAAAAAGAAAAAGAAAAAGAAAAAGAAAAAGGGGCCCGAGCCAATCCCAATGCCCAACTTGAGTTTATGCCTCACCTAGAAAAATCTCCCTATTCCAGAATCAATTAAGAAGAAAAAATCTCAATCCAATTATCCATTAAAAATATATGTCCGAACAAACCTACGTGAATAAATTAATATTTAATTAATCAAATATTAAATATTAATTATTCTACTAAAATTTGAACGGCTCGAAATTCCACCAAAATCCAATATTAGGGTAAAAAAAATATTCCATAAGAAATATGTGGTCAAAAAAATTATCTGAGATCATCTATTAGGATAAAATTATCATTTAACCCCTTATAAGCATCCGAAGGAAAAAAATTCAAATTTCTGCTCAAAATTCCACTCCAAGAAAACATCGGTCGTTACAAACATCACCTCATTTAAACTATTCCAAAGCTTCCCATCCCAACCTTTAAATAAAAACTCCTAAAATATTTCCAACATCAATGTATGTATTAATAGAAAATCCAAGATCTAAGAAAACAATTTCTACCCTCATGTGGAGATCGCCATCTGAAGTGTTGATTTAAACTTTAGCGAATATAGTATCATAGGTGAAGTATTTGAATGGACCCCATTTTACATTCTTCCAATATAAAACAATATCGACTGTAATGTAAAATCATGGGCTGTAAGGTTAAGTTGATTCAAATAGGACATAGTTTCAAACTCTCTAAATAATAAAAGATTGAATTTATTGGTAAAAGGCTTCATCCTTTTGCAGGATTTGTAAACCTATTGTTTCCTTTGATTTTAATTATTTTTATGTTGTAAAAGATTGATAGAATAAGTTGTGTCTATAATATTTCCTTTTCTGCCCCTAGGGGTGTATCCTAGTCATTACCTTTCTACGGGTCTCATGGGATGTCTCAGGATCGAGTCTTCCCGAGTACTTGTTGACATTGTATATTATTTATTTCTTTATAATTCCCCTCCACAAATTGTTCTAATATAAGATTGGATTTTATATCAATGACTCTATCAATTCTGGTAGAGTCACCAGAATCTATAACTACAACACTCTATATATCCAAGTTAGTAGAACCAAGAGGGATATTGAAGGTAGAAACAACAATCTGAGCAACTTTTGTATGTAAACCTTCCCCCAACTCCTTGATCCCATGGATAACTAAAACAATTCCATCCATATATACTTGAACTAGAGATCTTGGTTTGAGAAATTTTTAGTAAATGAGATGCTAAATTTTGTTGGAACCATCATTATTCTATACTTTCTCCACCCGTGTTGAAGATTAAATTGATCAACATCCATTAAAGTATCCACAAACTCATAAAATTACTTTAGTAATCTCCAACCCGTTATAATGGAAATTTTTTAAATTGATGTCTGTAATGAAAAAACATACACTTATGTTTGTAAATTGAACTCACGAACCTCTTCAAAACATTTCTTGTGTTTAATTGTGATTTTTTGAATCTAGTTTTAGCTATTAACATATCTTGTGGATCAAAAAATCCACAAAAGGCAGTATTACTTAGGAAATTAGTAAAACATACCCTTCCATGGATCCTAACAATTTCTATGTCACACACATTATCTAAAAGAAACATGGACAACCAGTGATAATTCCCATGAATTTTCAGCATTATTTCAACCTAAAAAATCAAGTGCCATCATCTTACCATCATTTTTAAACTGATAATCCTACCTAAATATATTAATTAGAATATTATGGTACTCCTTCCAATGTGATTTTTCTTGATCATGACCATCAACTTCCAAAGACCAGTTGTATTTAGATTTATATTACATGCCTTTGTACTACTTATTCTTCCTTGCATTCTCCCACCACTCTTATTGCTAGCCAAATATGATATGGGAAACTTCTTGTATAAACACTTCACATTGTAGTTCTTGTATAGGGAAATTTAACTCGCCTAACAATGGGATATAAGTCCCCCTTCCATAAATAGAGATACAAAAAGTTGAGAAACCAAAGGAAGATCCTCAATTAGATTAGGATGGAAAATACGACTAGAGCTAGGAGGAAGTTAAGCATTCATTTATTTTATACAAAAACCATGTGTAGTGGCCAAAACTCATAGATGCAACAAATTCAATTCCAGAGAAGATGAAGAACCATAATTTACCTCATTAAGAGAATCCAGATATCATGCCCCTCCTCTTTTCTATTCTTATCCTGTTCATACTACAGAGTATTCTGGCTGATTAGATATTTTTTTCTCACTTCACCCTTTTAGGAATTTCCAACCACACTGATAATGCAAAAAATACCTTTGGTTAATCCTATTGTACTGTGAGTCCAGTGAAGGAATTCGATTGTTCCTGTAGTAGACTTGGTGACTCGCAATTCTCTGTTTGACTGGACACCTCACACATAGGACTCAAAATTCTAGATAAAGAGAGACAAACATTAAATTTGACTAAAAATTTTGCACTATTGTGCAACATAACATGTTCCTCATGTGATAAAACTATTCTTGGTTCTTACTTGTGTACATATTATCCTCACCAGACTTGTAACATTTTTATAACCTCACTATGCTACTTCATGAGCTCTGCCTTTCTCTACACCAAAATTTACAACTCACGCTGCCACAACATATTCATAAGCTCACGGTTTTTCCTTTTGATTTCCACCTATTCATGAATAAGGGTTTTCACAGATGTTGGAACCACCAACATATGAATTTTCTATTGTTGATTCCTTATTAAATTCCCAATCTTCAGAAGTGTTTCCGCCACCCGCATTTTCATAAATTCTATCGAAAGATAATGTCAAGGATAGAAAGTAAAAAAAAATTATCCAAGAAACATTTACCCACCCTAAAAAACCCTTATTGGGACCTACTATCTACAAGTAAGTTCAAAACTTTATCTAGTAGCTATTACCCACTACCTACTATCTACAAGGAAGTACAAAAATACCAGTGAAAGCTATTCGCCACCACCTGACACTAACTACCAACACCACCCTTATACATACCACACCAAAGAATTATTTCTATCCTTAAGGCCTACACAATTATCCCACCTCCCTATCAGTGCCCCTTTATCTTTTAAATCAACTTTTATTAGGGTTAGATACCAACCATATGAGTTTTTGGACTTCTCCCCTTTGTATGCCTCAAATTGTTTCCTAATCATTGGAAAGATTTGTCTTAGTAGGTGAAGGATCAAATTTTTCTCAAGTCTTCCTTCGTATGTTTTCAACCAAATAAGATTTATGACTTAAGGTCTTATAATTTAGACCAAGTAATTTATGGGGTATACAATCACACGACTTTGACTATTTTAAAAACTCTTTATCTAGGGTCATAGAGATTGAACCATAATGCGGGGTTTCCCTCTCAGAGTAATCATAACTAACCTTACATGAATGATGATTCAATATTAAAATAAGTATACTAGGTTTAGGAATAGGGCCAATGTCCCCTTAGTTTTGTGTCATGGAAAGCAGACAGATATGAGACTACTTGCTCAACATAATTATGCCTAAAATTGAATGGTGAACTATCATGAAACCGACTTGGATACCCAGGTACCCTGACAACCAGAATGATATTTACATAGCCCGAAGGGAGTTCCCAATCCCCATGGCTTGGATACTAGCACCTGACATCATACATGATAAAAGTGGGAATGGTTTTTCCACACAAACAGTGGAATAAACAGATACACATATCAGTATGCTCAAATGAAAACTCCATAGGGAGGACAGCACCAAAAATTCAAAAAGGAAAGTCAAAAAACGAAATAGTAAATCATCAAAGTAATCCGAGACTGAAAGATAAACTACCCAAGTTCAAAATAAAACAACAGTATAAGACCAAAGGATCAATAACAACCACCACCTCCAAGTGGAACTTTCCCCTTACTCGAATATGTCAGAAAGAAATATGCAAACACCCAAAGGAAAAGGTAATGTGTGAGATAAAAACCCAATAGTGTCTCACCTAGTATTCCATAATAATATTTCATAATATTTAAGAAATTCATACTTTAAATTTATAATAAAATAGCCATGGTAGTACAATTTCATATTTAAAACAAAACATGATTTTCATTTCAAAATATGGAAACATTTCAAACAATGTGTTAAGTAAATATTTTATATAAAATAGTAGGCATGGATAAATAAGTTTCATAAACAATGATATATATATATATGTATATCAAAATAATCACAAAAATCAACATGTTCATATACCAATAGGTACAACAATATATAGTTATGAGATCCTTACACACTCAATATGTGATCACGAAAATGTGCACACACATCCCTCAAGATCAAGATGAATAGAAATAATCAAAATTCCACTGGGTACAAGACTTTCCAAAATAGGTTTTTTTAGAGTTGTAAAGCATCAATCCAGTGCTAGGTAATTACCATCCCATCATGTTTTTCCCAAATAACTTAATAACTACCTAGAATCACATGTTCTTAATAAATCAATCAACAATGGGGAAATCATTTCAAAACTGTTTAAAATATAATTGCCCCATTTCCAGTTTCAATATGCCAATTTCACTTTAACAACCAAAACATAGTTTTTAAAATACATTTATTCATTTTTAAAGATAAAACCAATCATGGATTATTATCAAATCCATTTAAGACATTTTTCTCAAAAAACCATTTCACAATTTAATTTCACAAGTTCCATAAATTTCAAATTACACCCCAATATCCAATTCCATTGGAATTGGGGGTTTTCCAAAAATATCATGCCAAATAAATTTCTAATTCCCAATTCACATAGAATTGGTTTTTCATAATATAATTGAAATAAATTTCAAACAATCAATAAATTCAAGGTTAAATCAATTGTCCTATCTTAAAAAGAACCACCTGCCTTTAATTTGGAAACATGAAACACAACACTTGCAATGGGAATTGAAAATGAAGAATGAAAACAATAGAGATCATGCAATCAAACATAGATTCAAGATCCAAAAAAAGGAGTTTAGATCCATCAGAAATAAGATAAATTTAAAAAAATCCGAAGGATGAGAGATAGACATAGCAAGAGAGAAGGAATGGGAGAAGAAATCTTACCAGAGAGGAATGACGTTCTACAAGCCTCAATCTGCCTTAGAATTGGTTTGGAGGAGCCAAAAAGGGGTATTAATTGATCCAAGGACCTATAATTTTATTCAATATCAAGTTAGGGATGAGTGGGTGATAAAAAAGGGTTTTAATAATTTTTAAAATATTTTGTAGAATTAAAAAATTCTGAACTCATGATTAGCTAGGTAGGGCTGCATGATTTTTCAAACCATGCACCCTAACCATGGAAACCTCTAATGAGATACATAGTTTGTCAAAAAGTGTGCCAACCGTGAAAGCCCCTATTGGGTGAAAACCCTATCCCACATTGGATTCCATCAAGGATGGTGGATCACATATAACATTGAGCAAGAAATTCCTCCTATCACCCATGGGTTCTAGGATAGAACCCTAGAAGGGCCCATGTGTTGGGTTTAAATGGCCTAGGGTTGGAGGAAATCAATATTGACAAGTGGTATTAGAGTAGGTTTTATAAGTGGCATCGAAGAAGGTCAGTGTAGTGGATTAGGTTCTAAGTGGGAGATTGTTGGATTGGTGTAGTCTGATTCGATTGGATGATGTTGGGGTAAATGCTTGCGGCCCATATTATGTACCAGGCCATAACTCCATGATGATCTCATTAGGGGTTGTAGGGGGAAAACATCCTTACTCTGGGGGTCTGGAGAACAAAGGCCCCTGACCCAAATTTCAAGGTACTATAATAACTATGACCTACTATAGTAGAGTTTAACAATCAACACTGATAGGGAACTATAGTAGTGAGGACTTTGGCACTACTACTGTAGCAACTTGGACTTTGGAGATATTAGTAGTGTAGCTCCATGGAATTCCATACACTAACCACTATAACATCTTGGACTTGGGTGGTCACGAGACTTTAGAGATGGAGACTTATATCCAACATTCACTATAGCAGTGTAGACTTTCTATGCATTTAGTGCCACAAAACTTAAACTTCTTTATTATCCCATTTTAGGATAGGGTTTCTTGTGCTTGAAACTTTGAGATACTCCCTATATTTTTTTCTCCCAATTTAGTGATGTTTCTTTCTCTCTGTGGATGTAGGGATTATTTCCTAAACCACATAAATCTTTGTGTCCCAAGTTCTTCTTCCTATTTTTTCCCTTTTACTCTTTTGTGAACTGTTTATCACAAGGAGATGAAAAAGTTGAAGGCTATGCTCAAAAAATTAATTCCAAATAAGGATGCCTAATTTCTTTTAATTTCGATCTTTTATTGTAAATTTTTTTTCTTTAATCAAAATTCTGTTATCCATTATTTTGTGTTATTTGTTTCCTAACCCTTTCAGGTACATTATACTTTTTCCCATTTCTTTTTGTAAATCACAAAGGGGGAGAAGAATGTTAAAAAAATAATATTTGACTATGAAGAATAATGTTTAATGGGGAGATATTTCCTTAAGAAAGGATGAAAAATATATAAAGACAAAATACAATCCTTTGGGGGATTTCATAACCTAAGGGGGAGTTTTTCATATTCAATGAAAATCATAAACAAAGGGGGTGATAATCATTTCTTTGAAAATCAAATATGAAATCTTAATGTCTTAATATTATTTTCTTAAATTTATTATTTGTGTTTTCCAAAAAGGGGGATATTGTTAAGTCAAAAGTATCCTTATGAATTTTTCTATTCCTTTATGTTTTAGAAATCACAAAAACATTTCCTTAATAATTATTTTTACCTATAAGTAAATTTATATGCATGTGAATTTTATATATTATTCTAACATTATGTTTCTTAAGTCATAATATTTAATAGAACAAATCAGATCCTAAATAAAACTTGGAATCTTTCACTTTCTCAATTCTGAATCATCCAAATAATCAAATCTAATTCACAGTTCCTTAGACTTTGAATTTTCCAGAATATCAAATCCAACTTATATTTCTTCATTTCTGATTCACTCTATTTTTTGATTCCAAATTATGCATTTCTTAAATTCTGAATCGCTCAAAATTTTGGATCCGCTATTTTTCTTAGATTTTGAATCTCTCAAAATTTTGGATCCGCTAAATTTCTTAAATTCCAAATCGATCAAAATTTTGGATCTGCTGGGTTTCTTAAATTCCGAATCATCCATATTTTTGAATCTAATTTTATGTTTCTTAAAATCCAATTCACCCAGAAAGTTGAATCTGATTCATTTCCTTAGATTCTGATTCTCAATAATTTTCAGATCTTATTCTTAACTTTCTTAGGATCTGATTTCATATCTTTCTTAATTTTTTCACAACTTTTTAAATTTTACAATATTTCCTTAATGTTATGATTGCACAAATTTCTTAAAGTTACTCTATTTCCTTAATATAATGTTTCTTAAATTCAAAGTTTTACATATTATTTAAAATATAATGTTACTTGTGATAGTTTTTGTTATCTAAACGGTGTCATTGTTTTAGTTACAATATGACCGTTAAAAATGACACCTATCCAAGTCCCCCCAAAATTTTAGGAAAAATATAACCGTTGGAGGAGAATTTGAACATTGGAGATATCTCATATAAATACCCAATTATTTTAATGTGATCATTGCTATGAAATTTTGAGAGAATAGATACTCTGTGAGAGCTCTTCCAGATTTGATTTGTGTGAAAGATCTAAGGAAATTAAGTTGTGAATAGATTTTTCAACATATTTAAGATATTCAACAAGATTTGTTCTTCTTAGCATGATTCCAATTGTTTTTGATTATGATTGAGGGGTTCCGAGGCTAAGAAGAAAGAGGTTATGATTATCTACTTAATTTAGGGCTTCCAAGTTGAAGAATGGAAGAGGTGTCAATCACCTTAAAGATAGAGGGCATGCGGGGATAGAAAGACAAATATTGATCTTTATATCGAAGGATTACCCTGGTGTGGGTAAGATAGACTTTCTTGAAAGTATAAATCAAGGTACCTTTATCCAAGGTGTTTTTTATACCTTAATCTTTGGGTTAAAATACTTTTATTCTTTACATGTACTTTTATTTCTGCTGTATTTTGTTATAAATAGAAAGTGTAACTTTATTACACTTTCTCATTTGTTGTAACTCTAATATAAGATTCTGCACTATTTAAGGTATAATCTTACTTAAGTATACCTATGTGCTTATTTCATTACATTGTCTTTATATTCGAATCTTGGTCCCTTCTGATCTCTTTGTTAAAGATAATAGAGGGTTCTGTGAATCCTGTTTATTTAACTTTGTTAAAAAAAGTTTCCTTCAAGCTAAAAAAGAAGGTTTTTAAACTTACAATTCACCCCCTCTTATAATTGAGTATCTATATCTCATATTTTGATCCTACAATTGGTATTAGAGAAGGAATCTAAGATACTGACACTTACACATAGTATCATATTTAGTTTTCTTTGACCATCTTACTTACACTTTATTTGTCTTCTGTAAGTTTCTTAGAATTAATTTTATAAATTTTTTGTTTATAAATACATACTACACTAATGTGTGGAGTGGAAAGTTTTTTTTAAAAATGGTAGGAATAAATTTCAGATCCTTAGATAATATGAACCTTACAAGACCAACTATCTTTGATGGGAATGACTATAAATACTTTAGAGATAGAATGAAGAATTTTTTCATCCATAATGGTGTAGATAACTTTTTTATGCTTACTGAAGATTATATGATACCTAAAAATGAAGTCAGAACTTTTACAAATTAATAAAAGTAAGAATATTAGCCAAACTATAAGGTACAAGATAATTTTCTTTGTTCAATGACTAGGAATATATATATCTAGATATCTTCTTGTGAAGTAGATAAAAATTTTTGTAAGAAACTTGAAGCTACATATTTTGGTACATCAAAAGTTATTGAAACATGAAAATATAATGTTTCTTGAAAAGAAGAGTAATGATCAAGAATAGATTATCACAAAGTTCCAAGATGATCACAAGTAGCTGAAAAATTGGAAGGCTATGCTTAAAAAATTAATGCCAAAGAAGGATGACTAATTTCTTTTAATTCAAATATTTTTTTGTACAAACTTTTTCTTTAATCAAAATGATGTTATCCATTATTTTCTGTTATTTTTTTCCTAACCCTTTCAGGTACAATATACTTTTTCCCATTTCTTTTTTTAAATCACAAAGGGGGAGAAGAATGTTAAAAAAAGAATATTTGACTAAGAAGAATAATTTTTAAGGGGGAGATATTTTCTTAAGAAAGGACAACAAATATATAAAGACAAAATACAATCCTTAGGGGAATTTTATAACCTAAGGGTGAGTTTGTATTATTCACTGAAAATCATAAACAAAGGGGGAGATAAGTATTTCTTTTAAAATCAAATATGAAATCTTAATATCTTAATATTATTTTCTTAAATTTATTATTTGTGTTTTCCAAAAAGGGGGATATTGATAAGTCAAAAGTTTCCTTATAAATTTTTCTATTCCTTTATGTTTTAGAAATCACAAACACATTTCCTTAATAATTATTTTTATCTCTAAGGAAATTTATATAAATGTTCATTTTATATATTATTCTAACATTATGTTTCTTAAGTCCTAATATTTACTGGAACAAATCAGATCCTTAATAAAACTTGGAATCTTTCACTTTCTCAATTCTGAATCATCCAGAAAATCAAATCTAATTCACAGTTCCTTAGACTTATAATTTTCCAGAATATCAAATCCGATTTATATTTCTTCATTTCTGATTCACTCTATTTTTCGATTCCAAATTATGAATTTCTTAAATTTCGAATGGCTCAAAATTTTGGATATTCTATTTTTCTTAGATTTCAAATCTCTCAAAATTTTTGATCCGCTAAGTTTCCTAAATTCCAAATCACCTAAAATTTTGGATATGCTGAGTTTCTTAAATTATGAATCATCCATATTTTTGACTTCTATTTTATGTTTCTTAAAATCCAATTCACCCAGAAAGTTGAATTTGATTCATTTCCTGATTCCAATTCTCAATAATTTACAGATCTTATTCTTAACTTTATTAGGATCCGATTACATATCTTTCTTAATGTTTTCACAACTTTCTTAATTTTAAAATATTTCCTTAATGTTATGATTGGACAAATTTCTTAAAGTTACTCTATTTACTTAGTATAATGTTTCTTACATTCATATTCTTACATATTATTGCAAATCTATTGTTACTTGTGATATTTTTTGTTATTTAAATGGTGTCATTTTTTCATTTACAACATGACCATTACAAATTCCACCTATCTAAGTCCCCCCAAAATTTTAGAAAAAATATGACCGTTGGAGGAGAATTCGACTGTTGGAGATATAGACTATAAATACCCAATTATTTGAATGTGATTATTGCTATGAAAATTTGAGAGAATTGATACTCTGTGAGAGCTCTTCCAGATTTTATTTTTGTGAAATCTCTAAAGAAATTAATTTGGGAATAGATTTTTCAACATACTTAAGATATTCAACAAGATTTGTTTTACTTAGCGTGATTCCAATTGTTTATGATTACGATTGAGGGCTTCCAAGGCTAAGAAGAAAGAGGTTACAATTATCTACTTAATTGAGGGATTCCAAGTTAAAGAATGGCAGAGGTGTCAATCAACTTAAAGATAGAGGGCTTGTAGGGATAGAAAGACAAATATTGATCTTCGTATTGAGGGCTTACCCTGGTGTGGGTAAGACATAATTTCTTGAAAGTATAAATCAAGGTACCTTTATCCAAGGTTTTTTGTATACCTTAATATTTGTGTTAAAATATTTGTATTCTTTACATGTACTTTTATTTCCACTGTATTTTGTTATAAATAAAAATTGTAACTTTATTACACTTTCTCATTTGTTGTAACTCTAATATAAGATTCTATACGCTTTAATGTAGAATCTTACTTAAGTATACCTGTGTGATTATTTCATTACATTATCTTTATATTCTAACCTTGGTCCCTTATGATCTCTTTGTTAAAGATAGTAGAGGGTTTTGTGAATCTTGTTTTTTTATCTTTGTTAAACAAAGTTTCCTTAAGGTTAAAAACAAATGTTTTTAAGCTTAAAATTAACCCCATCTTATAATTGATTTTCTACATCTCAAATTTAGATCATAAAACAACATCATCAGACAACACTGAAGACATCATAATGTTACTCAGATCAACTCTCAAAAAAGAAAAACAAGGAAATTAATCCCATCAGATAAGAAAACAAGATTTTTATTTCAAACTCTCCAAATTGAAAAAGGTAAAAGACTAGAAATAATCCTCAATACATATTTACCAAACCAACCATAGTGAATTAAGTCTCATTACGATAATATATATCTAGACACTCACTTACTGCTACCTCTTATCTCCCTACAATATTTCTAAACTGCATACCGATATCAAGGAAATATGCTTAACCTACTCCTCTGATACCACTTTTTCATGAACTGGCCTAGATACCCTGATACCTTGGTACTTGTTCCAATCCTAAAATATCCTCAAGGGAATTACCAATCTACATGAGTTATTGAATATCACCCAATAGGATACAAGATAAAATTAGGAATAATTTTTCCACAAAAACAATGGAAGAAACAAATACATATATCAGTATGATTAAAAAAAAACCCCACAGAGAGAACAATACCAGAAAGTTAAACAGGTAAGTCAAAACACAAAATAGTACATAATAAAATTACTCAGATACTACAAGATAAAGAACCCAATTCTTAATAGTCACAACACTCCAAGACCAAAGGATTAACAATAATGACCACCTACAAGTGAAGCTTTCCCCTTGCTCGAACTTGGTAGAAGAAAATCTATATATGTCCGAAGGAAAAGGTATGGTGTGAGCTAAAATCCTAGTAGGGTCTCACTTAGTGTTAAATAATAAGATTTAATAATAATAAACCAATTAATTATTTCAATTTATAATAAAACATATATGATAGTATAATTACATATTAAAAAAAACGATGATTTTCATTTGAAATGATGGAAACATTTAAAACAATGGGTTAAGTAAAAATTTTATATAAAAAAATTTATATAAAATAGTAGGAATAAATAAAATATTTTCATAAAAAATGGAATATATATATATATATCAAAATAATCACATCAAGAAACATGATCATCTTCCAAGTGGTACAATAGTTTCTAGTTATGATATCCCCACACACTCAATCTATGATTATGATGATGTTCACACATACCCCTCAGGCTTAGGCCAAATAAGACTCATCAACATTCCACTGGGGATAAGACCCACCAAAATAGGTTCTTTTTAGAGTTGTAAAGTGTTAATCCATTTCTAGGGAATTATCATCCTATCAGGTTTTTCCCAAATAACTTACTAACTACCCAAACTCAGATATTCTCAATCAATCAATCAATAATGGTAAAATCATTTTAAAACTGTTTAAAATAAAATTTCCCCATTTCTAGTTTCAATATGCCAATTTCACTTTAAAAACCAAAACATGGGTTTTTAATCAATTCATTTATTTTTAAGATAAAACAAATCATGGGTTTTTATCAAATTAATTTAAGCCATTTTTCTCAAAAACCATTTCAAAAATCAATTTCACAAGTTCCATAAATTCCAAATTACCCCAATCTCCAATTCCATTAGAATTGTGGGTTTTCCCAAAATTTCATGACAAATAAATTTCCAATTCATAATTCACATTGAATTGGTTTTTCATAATATAATTTAAAGAAATTTCAAAAAATTAAGAAATTAAAGGTTAAATCAATTGGTCAATCTTAAAATGAACCACCTACCTTTATCATGGAAACATAAAACACAACACCCATATCGAGAATTTCTAATGAAGAATGAAGACAATAGAGATCAAGGAATAAAAACTAGATTCAAGATCCAAAACAAAGGATTTTATATCCATCGATAATAATATGATCTAAAAAATCCATATGAGGAGAGATATAGAGAGTGGGAGATAAGGAAAGGGAGAAGAAATATTTCTAAAGAGGAATCAAATAATGTTCTCCATGATTCGATCCACCTCAGAATTGGTTTGGAGAAGCCAAAAGGGGTTACTGATAGCTTCAAGGACCTAGGATTTTGTTCAATCCAAAGTTAGGGTCGATTGGATGATATAATAGGTTTTCATGATTTTTTAAAATATTTTTAGTAATTAAAAAATTTCACGCGGACGGTTTGCTGGGCAGGGCTACACAGTTTTTAAAATCATGCACCCCTATAATGGGGATGCATAATTTCTACTACTAGTTGCATAGTTTTTCAAATAGTGCACCAACTGTACAAACCCATAACATTTGGGTTTTCATGGTTTACCTGGGGTGGGTGTATAGTTTGGGAAAACCATGCTCTAACCATGCACAACCCATAAAGTTCTAAAAGTTTCAAAATTTTCTCCTAAAGCACCCCTAAATGAGACCCAACCAAAGAATGATAAAAAATACGGTTTAAGAGTACCTAAAGATAATTACATGATGTTACATGAACTAAATAATAGTGTAAGAAAACTATTCACAATGTTAAGGTGAATAATTAAAAGGGAAGAAGTCCATTTTAAAATGAATGTCACGTTTACTTAGATCCAATGGCCTAGTGAGTGTGGCCCGTCTTTGTTAGGACCAGATTTGGGCCCCATAATATTTATGTTTCTTTCCTATTTTTTCTCTAACTTTTGACTATACCCTTTAAATTCCAGGTTTAGTGAGTGATGAATCAACTTTTACTTAGTTTACCCTTTTTAGGGTTTAGAGCTAACAATTTTTAAGTGTATTTCAATGTAATTTAATATCTACCTATTTATACCCAACCAAGATGTTTGATTTTTAAGTTCATATCATTTTGAATAATATATGGATTCTAATTTAAGGTCATTAATCTTGGACTAGTTTGTATCTCCTAGTTTAATGACACACTTTAGACCTAACTGATATGTTTGATGTTTAAGGTCATAAAATTTTGACAAATGTATGGATTATAATTTAAGATCACAGGGCTTGAACCAATGTGTGGATCTTAGTTTAAGGTCACAAATCTTAGACCATGATGAGGTTGGCTAACCTGATGTGATCAGGAATCCAATTTTGATATAAACAACATTAAAAAAAGTAGGTAACATGCAAGTAGTTTTAGTGTAATATTGCTAAGAATGTATTTTGTGTTTGAGGTTTAAGGTAGCATATCTTTTTCCAGTATATGAATCCTTATTTAGGGTTATAGAGTTTGAACCAAAGTGTCATGTATTTTATACACTTGAGGCATAGAGTAATTTTAATGGGGATTCTTTTCACACAACAAATAATGATAAATACCTGATATGAATGATGAGTGGTTTAAGTAACATTTTGAATGACCCAAAGGGTAGAATTCCAAGATAGCATGGAAAGGAAGAAGAATTTATTGTTGGGACTAGGATATGAGGCCTGAGCATCACTATATATCCCATGAGAATATAAATAAATCCATACATAGTTTTAGAAATATATCCTAACAAAGGAAACTCAATGTTAATCGGTAGGAAAGATAAATGTCAGAGTATGGGAGTTTGATATTGAAATAAAGGGTATTTGGGTATGGAAATAAAAGGCCCAAACCCGATATGAATTAGAAGGAATTAAAACACCAAAGTAAAATAAAAGGTTAAATGGGAAGGAATGAGGTGGTTGGGACCAGGATAAAAGATCTATGTGTTACTTGGTATCATATGGAAACAAGAATCAATCCACACATAGTATTGAAAAAGTAGGTCACATCCTAGTATAGAGTTGACATAGGAAAAAATCAGCATGAATTGGAGGAACCATACACCAGTATGGCTTGAATAAGGGATTGTTATAAGGGAATTTGTGAATGGGAACAAGAAAGGAGATTCAAGTGTTACTATGTATCTTGTGGAAATAAGAATCAAGGCACATGTAAGTATGGAAATTCTACACCTTGGTGTGGGGTCCAATGAAGGAGAACCCGACATGTGGGTATATACATTGAGATGGCCTGAGTGATTAGAAGATTGATTGATAATGAAGGTTCATAAAGGTCTTTGTATATATCTAGATCATACATAAGTAGAGTGGGATTTTTCTATTTTAACATCATGTAGTTTAAGGTCTTATGATAATGACCAATCGATACAGTTTAACACCATGTGGGAATGATAGTGCGTCATATAGTTTAAGGTCTTGTGACAAGGAGTTATTACTATATAGTTTAGGGTCGTGTTGTGAAGACATTTTTTCATGCAGTTTAGGGTATTATGATGATGAACACTCTATAAAGTTTAACATCATGTAAAAAGGAAAATAAAACATATAGATCACGTTTTTATGATAAGGACCCAATACCATACAATTTAGAGTTATGTGGTAAAGACCTCATGAAATACAGTTTTGGGTCATGAAATGAGTACCACTTCACATAGTTTAATGTCATATGGGGAAAACAATACATCATGTAGTTTAAGGTATTGTATAAAGGAGTCAATACCATACAATTTAGTATTGTGTGGTAAGGACTGTAGATTTGATGTGAATTATCAAGTGAAGTACTTATTAAGGAACCTCATATTTTTATGGGGGTTTAATACACTATCCATCTAGTATGATTAGATAGTTTGACCTATTAGAGTATATCTAATGTAAAATTCAATTTCCCTCCCATTTGAGTTATAATTTTGAAGTCTTATTCCCAAGTATCATCAACGTATCTAAATATAACACCAATTACCCCTATGAAAATTACCATAGGTAAACATTTTTTATTGAATTATTTTTATTCTATTTTGGTATACCTCAATATTATGAAAGTATCACAACATCTTTCCTTTGATATTTTTTAATGAATCTATTGGGAATAATTTGATTATATTCACTCTGAGAGGGGGATGAATCAGGGTGATGCCAAATAAAATCTTTTCTTTGATCTTATTCCCCCATTTATTGAATCTTGTTCTCTCATTGAAAGGAACAATATTCAATCCATCTTCCCTCAACTGATCTCACACCAAATATAAAATAAAAATGAAGAATTAAAACAACATAGTGACACCAATATTTTACTTGGTTCATCCACACTGGACTACGTCCAAGGATCACATAACGATGATGAGTCTATGTGCTAAAATAAACTATACTCATGTCAGGTGGATACAATTTTCATCACATTCACTCTATCCTAAGGTGCAATTCCATCACAAGGTTTTAGGGATGACACACTACCTCCCAAGGGCCACTCCTTCTTCTCCTCCTCTAAGCTCTACTTCGGGAAGACTTTGTTAGTTTATAGATATTAGGGTCTCCTCATGATCAACAAACCAAGCATGATCATTGTGCATAATCAAATCCATAATAGATGCTCTGTTAAGATTTACTTTGTTTTTCTTTTCTTTATCCAATGTCAAATGAGATACTCATCACAGAGTGAGTTGGATCACTATATCTCTTCTAATTCCAGATAAGAGTGACCTCTTGGTGTGAGATGCAACTCTTTTTTGTTCAATAAGAACACTACAAAATCTAAAACTCGTGAATTAAAATAACTCTACACTAAATTTATCCTTAGTATGATTTGTCTTCAACAACCATATATGACGATGACACCCTATCTCTTCTTCTTTTTCTCTCAAAACAAAAAATTTGATAATTTTATTCTTTGAACTATATTTTTAATCATGCATATATTCTTCTTCTTCTTCTTGTATTTCTAGATATGATAGTGTCATACAAGCTCTCACTTATCCTCCTCTATTTTTATATATTTAGGTTCATTATTTTTCTTTAGAAATATTATGAGAAGTTTTTAAATACCACATTCAAAGTCTAGCCTTTAATCTAATGGATATGATCAATATCCTTTCTCTAATGATCCACAATTACTATATGTTTCCCATATGATTTTTGTGTGGTCAAAATATGATCTTAAAATCATGTACATTTTGCAAATATAATTCCACTTTATCTAGAGACCCATGGAATTACATCCTCATATCACAACTTTTATGACTATTTTGAATCTTGATGTTGATCAAGTCACAACCGACCATGACATGGTGCACTATCGACCATGGAATAGTGCTTTGGGTGAAATGCCTTGATCCACACCGACTTATTTTTTTTCATTCAACTCTAGATCTACCCAATAGGTAGAATTCCTTACTCTACAGTGTGATAAATCTTGGAATCCTATTTTAATTAATTTTTTATTTGTCCTCCATGGAAAATACTCACTCAATATACCATTTTTATTTTCAACCTCAAACACCATAATGGCTTCTATAACACCCATTTCAGGCATCCTTTTTTTTCTTACTGAAATATATTCAACTCAAAACACCATTCATGACACCTGTTTCATATAAAAAATACTATTTTAGTTCAACCTTTAACAATATGATCTATATAACACCTTCAAAATGTCAGAATTTTTGTTTCACTTTCTTTAGATATTCATGATTTCACCGTAGCTTTTAAAATGACTTGTTCTATTAAAATGAATTCCATTATTGTTTTTTTACCTAATTAGTTTGTTCACTCCACTATGGAACAATCCAAATTTAAAAAAAACTACCTCACCATTTCTCACCTCCAAAATTCATCCTACTATGGCATTTCTAACCAAAATTATTGTAGATAAAATTTAATTCCAAAACATCCAAAAACACATTACTCTCATTGTTTCCATCATCACCATGGCATATGGCACTCCAACACACCTGTGGTGGACTATACTTTATAAAACTTCTTCCATCATTATCCAAATAAACCATAACATTCCCATACTCCTCTAAACTCCATAATATACAAGAATAGTCATTTTAAACCTCTCTTATCATCCTTCAAAGACTGATTGATCACCACACCCATCATCCCATAACCTTGATATGTTGAACTTCCTTCATAAGTAATTCAAAGTGTACTTCCTTTATAGACATTCCTTTCACATCCTCATGACACCATGTTTTTGAATAAAATACATCCATTTCCAAGTATGGTTTCTAAGTATAGTGACCACCATCATCATTCTTCATGAATCCTCCAATCCTTTATCTTATGATGTCAAAAAATATAAAAAAATTTAATTTACATAATATATAATTCAAAATCTCAGGTTACAACATTCTCTATCTGTATTTTGTTGTAAATTATACTATAGATCCACATAATTAATATGGCTTCAAAAACTAAAATTAAATTAAGGATCTATGGGGCATTCTTTAATCCCACTTTGATAATGAAATACTAGATCTCTCTCCACCAGATGTTCCTTCATGTTCTCCAAATTCTATTTCAATTACTCTCCCACTTTATCACTAAACTCCACGTGGGTATATCAATCAACTCTACTCACCTTTATCAATAAAAAACATGCACCAAATTTTTAGGAAAGTATAATTTCTTGATGGGACTAGCTCAATCGATACTAGTCCTCAAATCCCGATTAATATAGTTATTACCCCCTTTGGCATACAACACTTTTAAAATAAATTTTGATACAAATTTTTAACATCCTAAACATTTGAATTTTCTAACCTTATATAAGTCATCATTAAACTCTTTGGGATCTACCAATCACTTATAGATCCTTCAATTATTCAAAACTTTTAGGCTCACTTAACAACCTATGTATCATCTTCAACCCTAATTTCTATTTGATCATTGCTAAACTTTAGTTTCATGTATCATTATTGGAAATTCAAAATTTCACGAGATTTATTTGAAACATCTTGTTAAAAAGAATTTCTATATCTTATTTCAAGCTCAAAAACTCTTACACCTATAACTATATTTCCTTAAATATTTTTTTCAAGTGAATTTAATACTTAACAATGAGTCATTAACCAATCATCTAAGTCTGTTGAGTTAAAACTCACTGTAGGAAACAATAGTCTAAGTCAATAACCACACTACTATCTATGTTACACACCTACTTCAATAGACTCATGAAACTTGAGAAATTACCATCCTTGAACATTAAACTTCTCATGATCTCAATCAAACTCACACAATAATGTCATCCAGAAAGTAATAAAGCATAGAGTGTGAGTCATACCACATATTGAACCAATTGATATAATTTTTTTTGATAAACTCATGATACCGCTTGATATCCATGATCTTATTTCCTTCACATGGTACTTATTCCATTCCAAATGAGGCTAAAAAACTGTTTAATTATCATGAAACATTACCATAGTGTTCCTTTGTCTCTAGAACCACTTTTATACATAATCTTCATCATGGGAGTTCAAACTTTTTTTCTAGAAGCCTTGGATATCTTGAAACACAACTAGATGATACCACTTTGTTAAATCACAAATAGATAAAGCATGAACTCCATGTATATTATTGCTTATTCTCTAAAGCTATCTTATCCTTTATTTAGGATCAAATAACACGTGAAAGGGACTCATATTACTTATAGATCATCGTGTTTGGCTTAATACCATTTGAAAAATCATATAGGGTTTTGGCACTATTTAAATTTCTATTCAGATATGATACTAATTGAAACGAATGATTCAATAAGGCACCACTTGAATTGCTAAAAACTCCACCCATTATTCAGATTTTGACTTAATTTTAATCATAATTTTTTTCTAAAATCACTATTACATGCATCTACTTACAGCACATACACCCCATGGATAAAATCTCCCCCTTAAAATACACATCACTTCCAATAAATAATTAAAAAACCATTTACACACATGGGGATGTAACGACCCAATGTTTTATCAATGGAATTCCCTTATTATAATTGTGTATTATAGTATAATCACATAATATTACTGATAAAATACAATAAAAACCTTATAAATGAAGAATGAGTGAAATGAAAGGTATCTCTTGATGTTAAGGAGCATATACAGATGAAATAGTAACTTGACATTGGGAATAGTAATGTGACCCTTATGAATAGTAAACTGTCCCATATAACAATAAACTCACCAATGGAATCATAAATAAAATTTATCCATATTATAAGTGACACTATGATATAATAATATCATAGTATAAATAAATAAATATTTTAAAAATTATTAATAAAGTGTTTGTATTTCTGAAAGTCATGTATATTTAATTACAATTTTATGATTAATTTAATAAATTAAAAGAAAATTTATTTTCATAAAATTAATTCATAAATTGTTATTTTCATATATTATGATCTTAACATAATTTTATGATACCTTAATTAATTTTTCAAAGTGTTTGAAAGCAATTTTAATTTTAAAATTTGTATTTTTTCAAGTAAATTATGATTTTAATTAAAAATTAAATTTATCATATTTAGAAAATTATTTTTGAAAAATGCTTTTCATTTTTGGATTATGTACATTAAAAAAATGGTAAGTGTGAATTTTTGGGATTTTTCTAAAATACTTGAATTTTTGGTGAATAGTAAAATACGATAATTTAGGATAAATGCTAAATAAATGAATTTATACATCATTCTTGAGTTATGGATGATGTAAATGGCCATTGGTTCGAAATAACATGCTATATTTACTATTGATGGTCACAAGAATCAATACTATTCATAGTCTTTAGGAAAAAATATTAAACTAATGATTAAAATAATGGGAAACCCCACCTCTCCTCCACTATATATACCACCCCTATTAACCTCTTCTCTTAAATCTTATCAAGCCTCATTCCATGTATAAATTCTAATAAAATCTCCTCCCAAGATCCTCCCCACGTCTATCAACCCTTGATATTTTCAAAAAGACAAATCCTCTCCCCTAAAGAGGCTCTTAATGCAGATAAATCAAGAGGTAAATTCCTCTTTTCTTTTCTTTTATTTTCTTTCAAGTTCCTTTATTTATTTTTATCTCCTAACCTCATTTCATCCAAATGTTATGATAACTCCAGTAACTTAAATTTAATGTAATTTTTTTATGATAATTGAATAATTCATAATCAAATATCCTTTCCCCTCCTTTTATTCTAGAAATGAAAACACCATCTGAGATGTGTTAATTTATCACATTCAAGGGCGAAGAGTTTTCAATTTCTATTACCGTATTCAATTATGATCATTAAACCATTTGTATGGTTGAAATAGACTATAATATATGTATTATATCTTATTTAATTCTTTGGAATATTTTTTACTCATGATATTAATTTATAAATAAAAATGTGTTCATTGTGATTAAAAACTGGCAATTAACGAAAATAGTTATCATTAAAGTTTTATATAATGATTCATCTTAACTCCAAATAACCAAATGAATTTTATAACCATGTAATATTCTGGATGTTAACTAATAAAATATAACTCCAACTATGGAAAACCATTCTCATCTTACATGTTTATCCTCATATGTATATAAGTAAACCAATCATGAAAACCAAGGAAACAAACACTCCCCAACAATGAAATTGAACCTCTTAACCCATCATAAAGGTCACGAATAAACTTAATAAGAAAATAATAAATAAATTAAATGAATAATATGTTTTTTAAATAATAATTAATGAATTTAATTTGGTTATTTAGGACATTAATATCATGTTAATGACACCATTAGATTTAAGGTAAGAGATTCTACCCAAACCTCCATTATTCCTTTGGGTTTCTCTATCTTTATTTTTACCCAAATGAAGTTATCTGTAATTTTAATGTACATATTATAAATTTTGGGTAAATTCTCCAAAATCATGTATCAAGGTCCATTCATCATTTTATTTTTGGGATGTACATGTTTTTAAGTGGTTCCCTTCTTAATACTTCCCGAAAAGCAAACCCATTTGAGGAAACTTCATGAATTCTTATCCATTTTCAAGTACACTATGTAATATGTTTTTAAGACACCATTTTTTTATAAAAAAAATATTTTTATTATGAAAACTTTCTTGGTTAAATTATGGGTTTATATAAAATATTATTCCCTTTTATGTTTTAAATGACCATTGATATTTTCCTTTAACCACACTAAAATGTTTTAATTCTAAAGTTTCTTAAGAACTCTTTTTACATGTTATTACTTCAAGTTGAAATCAATTTTATTGTTATATGACTATTATACCCTATTATTTTCTATGAAAGATCTAATTCCTTTTCTTCATGGACATTTTTATGATACTCTCATTTTTTATGATTTATGACATGATTATGATACCCAATTCTTACAATGGGTAAAACCTATGTTTATATATGATTAGTTATGAATGATTATACATGTGGAAAGAATATTCATGAAAATATTATGATGGGTACACTCATATATATCTCTAATACATTTGGTAAAGTTGAGTCTCATGAGACGTTAAGTGCAACGGTCTTGGTAGTTAGTCTTGACTCGTGCTACCATGTGCAATGGTCTTAGTGGTTAACCTTATCTTGTGATCCTCTATGTTAAATGAGCCTGGACTCATGCTGAAGTCATGTTTTATGTTTCTACCACATTATTATTACTCCATGTTTATATTATCCCTTGTTTATATCTTATTATTCCCTATGTTCCATTCCTTTTTATATCATTATGTCATGCCTTCTAACCCATGTTCTAAAAGATTTATCCTTATGTTTATTCCCTTAATGGGATTTTTAACTCATCCATTTGTTCACATTATCCCCAGGTTATCCTATGAATATGTATTGGCACAATAGAAGTTAAGATATCTTTATGATTAAATAAAGAAATGTTTTATTTAGTTCCATGTTTTTTTATTTTTATGTACCTAGTATTCCAGGACACTAGACTTTACAATCCTTGGCTTGTAATATAATGATTTATTATGCATAAAATCATGAAATTATATGTGTAAAAGGCTAAGGTTTCTATAGTTGGTATCAGATGATGGTTTAGTTATTTTTGGAGATTAGGAATAGATCACTTTAGTAAGAACCTTATGGATAATACTAAGTATAAAAAAACATCACAAAATTTTGGTAAGTATAGAGTAAGTTGTTTATCAAAAAAAATAAATCCTTTTCTGGATACGAATAAGTAGGGGTGGCTCTGACATAGATGTATATAGGGGAAAAACCCAAAAACACCACTTTGAGATAGACTCAAACGAGAACTGGTGCACAAAAATGGACCTTACTGCACTATTATTTTGACACTCTCAGGGGATATGCTTTGGTAAATTCATAAGATTAGTATAAACCATTATTAAGGAAAAAAAAACCATAAAAATATATGTTAGGAAATAGATCATGGATAACCTAGATTGAATCCGAGGGAATTACAAGTTAGGATATAATTTTCCTTTAAGAGTTTATCCTTTTATTTTTATTAGCTAAGTATTCAAGCCCCCTAATTGTACTTTCTTTTTCTTAGATAATAGTAGAAAATAGAAGAACAATTTATTAAAATAAATGTGATAGGAAATGTGATGATTTCCCTAATGATATGCCTGATATGATGGGAATGGGTGCTGAAAACATTATGAAATCACTTGATCAACTGGATCAAGTTATGAATAATAACTTTAATCATGTGGAACTCACTTATCCTCAAAGGAAAGAGAAAGTTTCCATAGAATCCTTCATACGGAAAAGAGATCCCATGTTGAGTGGATCTTCTGATCCCCTCCTCATGTAATAGTGGATTAACTCCATTGAAAATATATCATCTGTACTCCAGTGCTCAGAAGAAGATAAAGTTATGCCAGTGGTCTATTATTTTGATGGGGAAGCTGATCAGTGGTGGAAACTTGTCAAGAATTATAAGTCTAAGTAGGAAGTTGATTCCATGGATTGGGAGGAATTTAAGAAAATGTTTTCCAATAAATATTTTTCCTGAACCCTCTACCTTAAGATGGAAAGATAGTTCCTCAGACTCAATCATAAGGAAGGGGATTCTATAATGACGTATGAAGCATACTTCAAAAGGATTTAAATATACACCTATGGATTTGTAATGAACATAGAAATCAAGGTGGATTTCTTCTTTAGAGGACTAAAGCTAAGTCAATGAAAAATGTTGGAAATTAGATACTTGGATAGTTATGAGGAGATTGTCTGTTGTGCCCTAAAGGTTGAAATAGAGATAAGAGACTCTCATTATTCTCATGGGACAAGTGACAAAAAGTATAAAATAGAGTCTAATATGGGTGGTTTGGTAAATAAATCCCATGATGGAAATAAGATCAAACATCCCACATGTAAAAATTGTGCGAAGAAGCATCCTGGGGACTATTTAAAAGGAACTAGGAATTGCTTAAAATGTGGAAGAATGATACATCTGGATAATAACCGCCAAAGGGATATGAAGAAACCCAATAATGTGGAAGAATAAAATAAGGTTCAGATCAATGTTCAAATAGTAGTGTAGTGTTTCGACTACAAGAAATATGAGAATTATATAAACAATTTCCCTAATCCAAGGGTTGTCAGAGGCAATCAACAACAACCTCCAATAAAAAAAGGAAGGTCTTATTTTATCACTACTACTGAGGTGGAGCTGGAAAATGATTTGGTGACAGATACTCTAGCTATTCATTCAATAATAGAGAACATACTATTTTATTATGGTGTTACACATTATTTCATATCATGAAAGTTTAGCATAACTATTAAAACACCACCTTAAAATTTGGAGATTGATTTATATGTGAGAACAGAAAATGGAGAAATTATTGAATCTAAGGTTTATAACTCCTCCCTAGTAAATGTTTGTGGAATGAAACTCCAAGAAAATATCTCCATACTTCCTTTAGTGGAGTTCAATGTTATCTCAATCATGGATTGGATATATTTATACAAATCCAACATCAACTACCAGGAAAGGGAGATCACTCTTCACATCTTGAAGCATCCTCCAATTCATTAAAAGTGTAAGGAGGAAGATGAATATCTTTCAGAATAATTATCTCAAGTGTGGATATTACTATCTTATGTGAAAGAATTTCTATATCAAATGATTGAGACAAAGGATAGAATCATGATTTAATACATGCACATTATAATGGACTACAATGATGTATTTCCCAAAGAATGTCCTGGTCTTACTCTTGATCAAGAGGTTGAGTTCTTAATTGAACTTGTTTCTATATCTCTACCTATATCAAAGACACCTTATATAATGACCACCATAGAGTTGGAAGATCTGAATAAGCAGTTACAAGAGAATCTAGAAAAGGGTTTTATATGCTTGAGTACTTCACCTTGGGGAGAAACAATCCCCTTTTTCAATAAGAATGATGGTTCAATGCACCTCTGCATTGATTTTCATGAGCTCAATAAAATCACGACAAAGAACAAGTATCCTCTACCACAGATTGATGAATTGTTTGATCCACTTTGTGGGGAAAATTATTTCTATAAGGTGGATCTTCAGTCAGGATATCACCAATTAAAGGTGAGGAAGGAAGATATTCCCAAGATTACCTTTTGAACAAGTTATGGACACTATGAGTTTATAGTTATTCCCATTGAACTCACTAATTCTATATAAATTTTCATAGATACAATGAATAGTGTATTTAGAGATTACATTGATAAATTTGTGGTAGTCTTTATCAATGATATTATGATATACTCCAAGAGAAAGGAGGAACATGAGGAGCATTTGAATACCAAGCTAAAGACTTTGAGAAGGTTGAAACTATATGCAAAGTAAAGTAAATGTGAGTTTTTGATGGAGGAATTATAATTATTGGGTAATTATATCACTAGAAAAGGGTTATCTTTAGACCCTTCCAAGAAAAATGAAATCAAATAATGGCCCAGGACAATATCTGTAATGGAGATCCATAGCTTCCTTGGTTTAGCTGGGTATTATTGATGATTTGTGAAGAAATTTTCATGATTTTCAAACCCAATGAAAAAGATAAAACGGAAGGGGGTAAAGTTTGTATAGAATCAAGAATGTGAAGAAATATTTAAGGATCTCAAAAAGAGTATTATCACTATAAAAGTACTCACACTCCCAACAAATGGAGAACTTTTTTTGGTGTAAAATTATGCTTCAAAGAAAGTATTAGGGTGTTTACTAATAAAAAATTATAAAGTGAAAACCTACGCCTCGAGACAGTTGAAAATAAATGAGAAAAAATACACCACGCAAGATCTAGAGTTGGAACTTGTGATCTTTTCTTTGAAAATTTTACGACATTATCTCTACGAGGAGAAGTGTGAGATATATACTGATCACAAGAGTCTCACATATATATATTCACACAAAAGGAGATTAATATACACCAGCAAATATGGTTATATATCATCAAGGATTATGACTTCTCAATCGACCTACCATCCTAGTAAGGAAAACAAGGTGGTAGATGCTCTAAGTCGAAAGGATCCTACGTATTTATCAATGATGAGAGTTGAGAAAGATCAAATCTTCTTATATTTACATAGGATGGACATAGGAGTAATTAAGGGAGGAAAAACATCAATCCTTTATCAAATGGTTGCTTAACCAGCCCTTATGGAGAAAATAAAAGATGCTTAAAGAAAAGATATAAAAATTAAGAAAAGGGTGGAAGCTATTAGAAATGGTAAATCCTCTGAGTTCAAGATTGATGTGGAAAGAGTTGTAAGATTTGGTTCATGATTATGTGTACCATATGATCTAGGGATAAAGAAGGATATTTTGAATGGCGCACATAGCTCAACCTTCTCTATTCACCCAGGGAGCACAAAGATGTATCGATATTTCCAAGAGAACTTTTTCTAGGAAAATATGAAGAAGGATATTGTTGAATATACATCAAAGTACCTAGTATGTCAACAAGTAAAGGGTAAAAGACAAAATTATAAGGGTATGATGAAACCACTATCCATACCAACATGGAAGTGGGAGAACATTACCATGGACTTTGTCACTAGAATTCCAAGGACATCCATAAGGAACAATACTATATGGGTCATTGTGGATCATCTTATAAAGACATCTCTCTTTATCACAATTTGAGAGGACTTCTCACTGGATCAACTTGTATGGATATATATATCAAAGAGGTGATAAGGCTACATGGAGAACCACTATAGATTTTATATGATCAAGATATGAGATTCACCTCAAAGTTCTTGAAGAATCTCTAACATGCTCTAAGCACTGAGTTAAACTTCAGTATGACCTATCATCTTCAAACTGATGTCCAATATGAGAAAAATATTCAAACACTGGAAGATATGTTGAGAGAGTGTTCTATGGACTTGAAAGGAGGATGGGACCAATATCTTCCACTGGTCAAATTCTCTTACAATAATAGTTTATACTCCAGTATCTAAATAGCACCATATGAATCCCTTTATGGGAAACGGTGCAGAACACCAGTGTGTTGGTATAAATTTAGTGAGCGTAAGCTGCTAAGACCTAAAATGGTCGAAGAAATGGTGGAGAAGGTGAAAAACATTCAACTACACATCAAGGAAGACCAAAGTCGAAAAAAGAGTTATGATAATAATCATCGATGAGACCTTGAGTTAAAAGATAGATATATTGTATTCCTTTGCAAATCTCCATAGAATAGGGTCATGACATTTGGGAAGAAAGGAAAGCTAAGTCCCAGGTACATTGTCCCCTTCAAGATTATTGATCGTGTTGGAGCTATGGACTATCTACCATCACTTCCACCGACCATTTATAAAGCACAAAATGTATTCCACATATCCCTCTTAAGGAAGTAAATACCAGATCCTTCACATGTACTCTCTTCCGAGGTGGTAGAGTTGGAGAATAAAATTTCTATCTTGGATCATAGAGATAAAGTTCATTGCAACAATACTACTCACCTAGTCAAATAACTATGGAGGAATAATAAGTATGAAGATGCAATATGGGAACTGGAGGAAGTAATGAAGGAAAATCACCCACACCTTTTTACATCTTAGAATGTAAAACAAAATTCTAGGGATAAAATTTCATAAGGGGGGAAGAATGTAATGACCCAATATTTTATCAATGTAATTCCATTCTTATAATTGTTTCTTATAGTATAATCACATAAGATTACTTATAGAACACAATAAAAACCTTATAAATGAATAATGAGTGAAATAAAAGGTATCTCTTGAAGTTAAGAAACATATACCTATGAAATAGTAACTTGACCTTTGGAATAGTAATTTTACCCTTATGAACAGTAAACCAACCAATGTAATAGTAACCATATAAATAAAATTAGGAATAAAATTTATCCATCTTATTAGTGACACTATGATATAATTATATCGTAGTATAAATAAATAAATATTTTAAAAATTATTAATAAAGTGTTGGTATTTTTGTAAGTCAAGTATATTTAATTAAAATTTAATGATTAATTTAATAAATTAAAAGAAAATTTATTTTCATAAAATGAATTAATAAATTAATATTTTTATGTCTTATGATCATAAGATAATTTTATGAGACCTTAATTAATTTTTCAAAGTGTTTGAAAATCAGTTTTAATTTTAAAATTTGTATTTTTTAAATAAATTATGATTTTAATCAAAACTTAAATTTCTCATATTTAGAAAATTATTTTTTTAAAATTTATTTAATTTTTGGATTATACACATCTAAAAATGGTTAGGTTCAATTTTTTTTAATTTTTCTAAAATACTTGAATTTTTGGTGAGTAGTAAAATACGATAATTTACGATAAATGCTAAATAAATGAATTTATGCATCATGCTTGAGTCACGGATGATGTAAATAGCCATTGGTTCGATATCACATGCTCTATTTACTATTTTTGGTCATAATAACCAGTACTATTTATAGTCTTGAGAAAAAATATTAAACTAATGATTAAAATAATGGGAAACCCCTCTCCTCCATTATAAATACCACCTATCTTTACATCTTCTATTCACTCCTATGAGGCCTTTTTCCTTGCCTAAATTCTGATAAAATATCCTCCCAATATTCTCCCCAAGTCCATAATCCCTTTTTATCTTCAAAATACCAAATAAAATCTTCTAAATTGTCTCTCAAGGAAGATAAATTCAAGAGGTAAATTCCTCTTTTCTTTTCTTTTATTTTTTTTCAAGTTACTTTCTTTCTTTTTCTTTCCTCAACTCATTTCATCCAAATTTTATTATAAATACAGTAACTTACATGAACTATAATTTTTTTATGATAATGGAATAATTCATAATCATCTCTCCTTTCCCCTCCTTTTATACTAGAAATGAAAACACCATCTGAGATGTGTTAATTTATCACATTCAAGGACGATGGGTTTTCAATTTCTATTACCATCTTCAATTCTATTCATGAAATCATTTTTATGGTTGAAACAGAATATAATATATTTATTATATCTCATTTAATGTTTTTAATCTTTTTTACACATTATAATAATTTATAAATCAAAATGTGTTTGTTGTGATTAAAAACTGCCAATTAACCAAAACGATTATCATTAAAGTTTTATATAATGATTCCTCTTCACTTGAAATAACCAAATGAATTTTATAACCATGTAATATTATGGATGTTAAATAAAAACATATTACTACAATTATGGAAAACAATTCTCATCTTACATGTTTATCCTCACATGTATATAAGTAAACCAATCATGAAAACCAAGGAAACAAAAGCTCCCAAACAATGAAATTGAACCTCTTAACCCATAAAAAAGGTCATGAATGAACTTAATAAGGAAATAATAAATCAATTACATGAATAATATTTTCTTTAAATACTAATTAATGAATTTAATTTGTTTATCCAGGACATTAAGATCAAGTGAATGACACCATCAGACTTAAGGTAAGGGATTCTATCCGAACCTCCGTTATTCTTTTAGGCTGCTCTATCATTCTTTTTATCCAAATGAGGTTATCTATTATTTTTTATGTAAATATTATAAATACTGTGTACATTATTCAAAATCATGTATCAAGGTCTATTAATAATTCTTTTTCAAGTATATACATGTTTTTAAGTGGTTCCCTCCTCAGTACTCCCCGAAAAGAAAACCCGTTTAAGGAAACTTCCCAAATTCTTACCCACTTTCAAGTACACTATATAATCTATTTTTAAGCCACCATTTTTTTTATAAAACCACTATTTTTATTATTAAAACTTTATTGTCTCACTTCTGGTTTTATATAAAATATTATTACCTTTTATTTTTTAAATGGACTTTGATATTTTCCTTTAATCGCACTAAAATGTTTTAATTCTAAAGTTTCTTAAGTACTCTTTTTATATGTTATTAATTCAAGTTAAGATAATTTTTCATGTTATATGGATATTATACCCTTTTATTTTCCATGAATTATCTAATTAATTTCCTTCATAGAAATTTTTATGATACTCCCATTTTTATGCTTTATGACATGATTATGATACCCAATTATTACCATGGGTAACCCCTATGTTTATGTATGATTGGTTATGTATGATTATACATGTGTGAAGAATATTAATGAAATTTTTATGTTGGGTATGCCCATATATAACTCCAATGAATTGGGTAAAGTTGAGTCTCATGAGACGTTAAGTGAAATGGTCTTGGAAATTAGCCTTGACTCTGCTACCATTTGCAATGGTCTTGGTGGTCAACCTTGACTTGTGCTACTCTATGTTAAAAGAGACTTGAATCATGATGAAGTATTGTTTTATGTTTCTTCCACATTATTATGACTCCATATTTATATGATCCCATGTTTATATCTTATTATTCCCTATGTTACAATCCTTTTTATATCATTATTTCATGCTTTTGAACCCATGTGCTAAAAGCCTTATCCTTATGTTTATTCCCTTACTGGGTTTTTAGATCATCCCTTTGTTCATGTTATCCACTGATTATCCCATGAAGACATATTAGAACAATATAAGTTAGGTTCTATTTATGAATATTAAATAAAGAAATGATTTATTTAGTCTCATGTTTTTTTCCAGTTTTATGTACCTAGTTTTCCAAGACACTAGACTTTACGATCCTTGGATTGTAATATGACGATTTATTATGATTAAAATCATGTAATGATATTTTTAAAAGTATAGGGTCACTATAGGGGATATGGTTACTTCCCTAACATCCTCAAGTAAAGGAACATGGTTGGTCTTGGTGAAATCACCCTTTGCTTCCAACTCACTTCCAAGATTTTTTATTGGTTATTCTTATAGCACCACTTGTAAAAAAATAATTTTGGATATTTTATTTGGAATCCTATATTCTTTTCAATGTGGGTTTCACCTCTATTATGAGACTAATCCCACTTATACATGTTTCATAATTTGATGCTTCATCATTGAATCCTTCTCTACACTTCCTCCTCTAAAGGAGGCATGTTTTACCAGTTTTATCCTCATGTATTATGGTATAATTTGTGAAACAAATTAGGCATGAATCATGCCTATCCTCTTAAATGTGTATTAGAGTCATATCATACTTATTTTTCCTTGATTAATATTTCGTATCATGCCTATCCTCCTTGTGCACAACTGGGAATCTTCATTATTTATCATTCTCTATGTTTGTTTATTTTACTTCCATGATTATCATTAGAAAAAAATATCTAGTAGTGCATGGTTCACCTTTCATTTCTTTCCAGATTTACTTTCTTCTAACTAGGTGATTCTATTTTTAAATGTAATAAAATATTTTTCTTTCCTTACTTGTTTCCCCCACAACATGGGAATTATGGATCTATTCTTGTCATCAATTCTCCCCTCTTTCTTCATTACCTTGATATATTTCCATGGTTAGCACATATAAAACATCTATTTATAAAATCATACCTCATGCATATTTTCTTTAGTTAAGATATTACAATAGATTTCCTTCCACCATTGAGAAATTGGGCTTCTAGACATGCACTCATAGTGTGTAACATAATTCCATAAAAATAAATTTGTTGATACCTTCCTTCAAGAGACTATAATTTCATATTTAACATGAAACCTCTTTATTACTTACTATTTCTATATTTCCACCGTTGTAGACTCCACTTATTATAGATACTTTAAGTGGGATATCTATTACTTTATTTGAGGCTTTCAACCTTATTTTGGGTTCCCTGATCTTCATATCCTTCTTCTTTATTTGAGAATCCATGTATACAATCCTCAATCTATCATCTTTAAAAGAATTTATTATCTATTTAAGAAATGTTTTTAGAGGAATAATAATAGATTTTATCTATTTATCTATGTCCATTTGTTTCTTAATCTCTTGTAAATGTTATCAAACTAAGTTGCTTTTCTCCTCCATCTTCACACCCTTTCTTCTAATTGATTCTTTCATGGCCACCTTTACCTGTATAACTCTTCTATTCTACATGAAAAAATAATCTTTTAACACATATTCAACTTAATGGACTGTATCTAGATATTAAACCTTTTTATATAAGTATTGGATCTTATCTTGATCACCACAAGAACACTCCTTGCATTGAAGACTTTATGTTGTTGAATTTTGTTTCATAACGTCACTATCCACTTCATTCTCCATGGGAGAATCCTTTATTCCAAATTAGTAATAACTTTCAACAATAATATTACTAACAATTATAACAATAGGATCATTCACACAGACCTCAGTGGGTGTGTTATTATTCCTATGAGTCTTCTTATTTCTCATCTTCTTTCCTCTTTACATCTAGAAATATTCATTGTATTTTATCACTAATGATTTAAACCACCATATTTCTTGAATATGACAATTCAACATCCTTGGATTCCATATATTTTTTGTATATAATTTCTAATGTTTCCCACAATTTAAATGAAACAACATAATGTGAGGTTTTATTGTATACCTTATTGGTCATTGATCTAATCAATATATTTTATTCTTTTCATCACTAATTCTTTCAATGTGATTTGACAAGTCAGCATCATGAAATATGTAAGATACCGGTTTTTGGAAAGGTATGTTTTTCGTTATGTTTTGGTTGAATACCTTGTTTCGGGCTTCAAGGGATGTCTTCTAAAATTATGAGAGGCCTTGGGAGTGTTTCAGGGGCTCGGGGTACGGAAGAAAGGAAATCTGGGCAAGACAGGCCAGGGTGCACGACCTGCACATGGCCGGGAAAATCGTGTGGCCTGCCCAGGCTAAACCATGCGACCCCTCCTCCTTCGGGTAGTGTCATGCACACGGTTTGCGCACGGTTTGACAAACCGTGTGGACAAACCGTGCGGCCACTTAAAGTTGGGAAAATTACAAGTTTGCCACTCTGGGCTTTTAAACCCCAACTCAGGATTTCCTCTCATTTCCTCCCTCTCCACCCTAGGAACGAACCGGATTTCCTAAAGGCTCTAAGAGATCGATCTCCTTCGTTTATAAGGAATTTTTGGTGCCGTTGGTTGCAGATCGAAGCTCCGGGTAAGGCTAATCCCATCCTTGCTTCTCTTTTTGGTTTAGGGTTTGTATCTTCTCTCCCTCTTGTTCTGAAGCTCTAAAACACAGTCTTTTGGGTGAGTTTTAGGTTGAAGCTCCAAAGGTTGGTCGGATTGAAGTCTAAGGACTCTATTGAGAGTGCGTTCAACCGCGATTTCGAGGTAGGTGGTCTACAAGTGATATCCCATAGTTATTTGGGGATTTGTGCATGTTTAGTTGTGTTCTTTTTTCCACTTGGTTATGTTTTGAATAACCTTGGAATGTTTGGTAATAATGGTGTTTAAAATGGAAAATGGGAACCCTCACGATCCCCG
Source organism: Viscum album (assembly GCA_963277665.1). Lineage (NCBI taxonomy): Eukaryota > Viridiplantae > Streptophyta > Magnoliopsida > Santalales > Viscaceae > Viscum > Viscum album. Next base: position 1,840,477,531 of record OY728157.1, on the reverse strand, counting down.
TGGGATGTGTTGGGATTGTCTTGACCTAATTGGGGACATCCATGGGATGTGCCGGCTTTTCCCAGGTTTAGGGATTATTATTAAAACAAGTGACCTTGATGTAGTAAATTGTAGAGCCCTTGATAAACATGTTGGCATGATTGGTTGAACTTGGAATAGAAGTTAGGTGATACAACTAGACTTAGCAATAACCAAAGGGTTATTTGGAATGGGATGAATGGCTGATTCATGGAATGATGAACATGTTAAATGGGTTAATGAGTAAACTAATTTAAGACCATAACATGATAGTTTATGGGTTTAATGTTTAATGCTTAGTGAGATAGGCATAACACATGGGAATTGGGTGAATGGTTAAATGATGTGAAATGGTAATGTGTTAATGGGTTAAGGAATAATGTGAATTCCCAAGTGGATTGTTGTGAATAGTGTTGCTGAAGGGCGATGGTTGGATGGTTGATGGTTACTTATATTTAAGCATGTGCACATGGCTTCGTAGAGTGGGGTATGACATGAGGATCTACGCCCACAGGTCGATCTAAGATTGAGGTTCTAAACTCCACCCTAAATGCACGGGTTAGGAAAGGGGACTGAGGGTCTATTCTCCTAACGGCTGCATCCACCTAGACTGAGGCTTCGAGGTGAGGTTATGGTTGCTATGAGGAGGTTAGTCCTAGTGATATAGGATAACAATGTGTTTACCCTCTTTCATGTGATTGTTGTCCTTATACCCATGTAACATAATGTATGTGATTAAACCATGGTAATGTGATGAAATGGTAAGTGATGATAAATGGTGTGAAATAAATGGTAATGAAAATGGGAATGGATTTGGCTCTGAACTTGTTAATGGAACCTTAATTAATTACTTGGAAATTATCATTCATATTCCTTTTTCATGCACTACCTGTTCATACTGGATATTTTTAGACACCGTTGGTGGTGGCCTATTGAGTTGTACTCACACCCTGCTCGGGCCACGATTGGGTACCCGAGCAGACTTCATGTTTGCAGGTCAGGAGAAGGGAAAAGGTCCTTTCTAGATAGTGAGTGGACATGGGTAGCACTTGGTGGAGGATCCAGAATTGGAGTCAGGACTATTTTGGGGATTTTGGCTGTTGTCTTTATTTTGGGGTTTTATTCACTCTATCACTTGTAGTATGACATGGCATATTTATTATTGGAAATGGTTTTTATACATGTTCCTTGTTCATTGGTAATTGTTTCTGCTATTTGGTATTTCTATTGTGCTTACTCTGATAAAAAGGGTGTATAGTCTCCCCACTTGACCCCATAGACCCCCTCTACTAGTCGGCAACCTTTGGCATATGGGGAGGTGCGCTTAAGGTCATGTAACCACCCATCTTGGAGCACCAGTTTAGTGGATTCTAGGTCGGGGACGTTACAAAATATATATTCTAAAATTTATTACTAACAAGACAATAAAAAAACAAGTAACTCATTATTCAAACCATTATATTCTGTATATTGAAAATATGGGGCTTTATCATTGAATCCATATATGAAACAGATCCAAAATTATATTTTAAAGATTTAATAATGAATCAAAACCTGTAGGATCTTGTACCACTTGTTGGGAAAAAGTTGAATGTATACACCTTGAGAAGGGAGCACAATCTGGGAAATTTCAAATAAAAAAATTTCCTTGATCATGTTCTCCCAACATTCAATATCTCTTCCCTCACCTTAGATTACACCAAATATGAAATAAAAATACATAATTGAAAGTACATATAGACATAAAGATTTTATTTGGTTCACCCATACTAGGCTATGTCAAAGGATCATAGACTAGAAATGTGACAATGTTCCAAAATCCATTATACTCATGTTTGGTGGATACAAGTTTTGTGCTAAGGCACACTACCTTTATAAGGTTTTAGGGATAGTACACTACCTCCCAAGGGTTACTACATATTATTATCCTCAACCCACTACTTCAAGAAGTATACAATAGTTTATAGACATGAGGTTCTCTCTATGATCTACATATTAAGTATGATAACCATGTATCTTCAACTGTAGAATAGATGCATCATTATGATCCACTTTTTTGTGCTCTTATTCTCCAATTATCAATGAAATAAACTCTTTATAGAGTGATTTGAATATTTATCTTCCTTTTCTAATGCTAGATGATATAAATCTATTTGTGTGAGAGTCAAATATTTATATTCCACAAGAACACCACAACAAAGACATCCCCCAAGTGAGAATAACTCCACACTAAAGTTATCCTTGGAATGATTTTCCTTCAACAAATATACATAACAACAATTATCTATCTATATTTTATTCTTATCTCAGAATACTAGATCAAACCATTTTATTTACAAAATTGAATTTTTAATCACATACATATTATTCATCTTCTTGTATTTCCATATATAATAGTGTCGTATAAGCTCTCACCTTTTATACTCTCCTTTTTGATATCTAGGTTTGTTATTTTTCTTTAAAAATTCTATAAGAAGTTTTTAAAGAATCAAGTTCAAAGTATAACCCTTAATCCAACGGCTATGATCAATTAATTTATATAATTCTCTATGATTTCTTCATATGTCCTATATAATTTTGTGTGGTCAAAATATGATCTTCAAATTGAGTATATACTATAAATATCACACCACTTTATCTAGATTTGAAATTCAAACCAAAATTTTTATTTTTCCATATTCGTGCTCACCACAATATGTATGAATCCCAAAATTCACGTTTTAGGCATATTATTTTGTCCAGAAATGTCACAACCCACTCCCTCCAAAGATACCCCTCTTGGGCTGACAATGAAGAAAGGGATAAAATGACCCTGAGTCCTGCCTCCAGTAGGCCCTAAGTTGGTGACTATCACCAAGGGTGTACAAATATCACAACATGGGAGGAATTACCCTTTATAAGAAACAAGACCGAGAGATATAATGAATCATCCAAAACAACCCCAAGACATAGTATAAAATAAATCCAAAAACCATCCCTCAATGCATGTATAAAATATAATTGTTGTAATACAATAAAGTCTCCAAAAAAAATACCCAAAAGTAAAGTTAAATAATCAACACAAAAATTTTCCAAAGTCCGAGATAGTATCGTATAACATGGTCCACATAATCCTCATGGAAACCTGAAAAATAGTTTATATATGTAGGGTGTGCATAGAAGTATATTTAGTAAGAAAACCAAAGTCTCTCATGAATATGTGGAAGAAGAATACAAATTCCCCTGTGAGAAAATAGTAGAACTGAACATCACCTAAGTAGGTATACTAACCATTCCAACCTCACCAAGGAATTCTCTCCAAATAACACAATCCAAGTAATATAATATGATATAAGTCACATTGATGATAGGGTACCCTATACCACTTTCCCACTGGTATTCTTATCTCATCAAATGTTATACATCCTGGAACTCCTATCCCTTCTGTATACCACATCACATCCCACCCACACACACTTGGGCCTCACAACACATCTCGCCTGCACACACTTGGGCCTCACAACACACCATGCCCACACACACTCTGGCCTCACAACATATCCTGCTCAGACAAACTGGGGCCTCACAACAAATCCCATCACATCTCACCCTAAATACACCTGGGAAACCACATCACAAATTATCATGAAGACACCTGGGAAATAAACCACCTTACCCGCAAACACCTGGGCTATCACATCTTTCTCGAAGACACCTGGGCCACAAACCACCTCGCCTACAAACACATGGGATATCAAAACCACCATATAAAGAACTAATAGACCTACAACCATCACAACCTATGCCAAAACTTCCTCACCTAGAAGAGAGAGTGGAAAAGAACGGGTACCCATCCATCTGTACTTCTCACAAGATTTTGGAAAAAACACCCCTGCGTGACAATGCAGGTGTTCGGAACATTATGCTTAACATGGGTGGGGTGAGTATATAAATAACAGGAATATAAAAATATACATATAGTACTAAAAAATCCATCCCAACCTATGGGTTCAAAAACAAACAAACCAACTCACAACACCATTACCCTTTGTTTCCACCTCTAAATGCATAACTCCACACAAACAAAACACAAGCCATAATTAATTTTAAATATTTAATTATCACTTATCCATTCATTATATTTTTACCATTTAAATCCATTATCGTAATATTCAATCATTCACCATCCACACTTAATGGGAAACTACCATGGTGCAATGCACGAAAAAATCATTTTAGAGGGTGAAGATCCCATATAAATTTACATAGACTCACATTACCTCTACGTTTAACACAAATCCATTGCACACCACATAAAAGTCACTAGTTTCCTTCAAAGTCATCCTTTCTAAACCACCATACCAACCAAAACAAACCCCCTAACTCACAACCACATCCAACAACACATTACAACACACTAGTTTTGAATCCCTACTACATAATCACACCATGCCCATCACAGCCCCACTAAAGAACCACATACCATCCACTTCCCCCACATTTAAAAACCACAAAAAAATCACACATCACATCACAACAAAACATTTTATTGGTTCTGAATAATATTTATCACATTCCACTACATTTCTTTGGGGAGTTATTACACAAACCAAATCCTGGGGAAACCGATTCATTAGCCAAATTTACATGGTTAGACCATTTACATTTTTAGGTGATACCAAACAATCTCAAACAAATCAAAAATCACAAGAGGCATACCTAGAGCAAGAAAAGACACAAAGACCACAATTTTCAGTGTGGTGTTTAGCCTATATAAACACAATATCACAATCAATACCAAAGTTGTAAAAGCATGCGAATCAAATCCCTTTACCCATTTCAATTTCATTTAGCCAATTATTTATCTTTGATTAATCTAGCACATACATAATCCATAGGTATAAAAAAGTAATCCCCTCCTATATAATTTACATTTGAAGAGAAACGAAGGGAATACTACCTCAAGGAAGCTTTTCAACTTGTCCATGCACCACATGGTAAAGAAGAATACCCACAAATAAAAAATAGACCACTAGAAACAAGGATCAACCTATTTCGTACCAAAATATCATCAAAACTATGCCTAAACATCCAACTCAAGACAAACCGTATCACTAAAGAGAATACCAGGGGAAGAATAAGAGAAAACAGAAGAGAAAGAGGATAAAAATCACCACTAATCAACCACATATCTCCAATGAACAACCATCGGGATAGATGGATCAAAGAGGGAGGAGTAGGGATCAAATAACACCTCGGGGTGCCTAGGGTTAATCCAAAATGAGAGGAAGAAGAGAGAATGAACTAATGAATAGAAGTTTAACTGATTTTTTTTAAAATTTCTCATGATCAGGGCATTACATGACGTGTAATACCCTTTCACATCATGTAATACTTGGGGTTCAGTTTCCACCAAAAAATATGCTGCCTCTTCATTTATTTTACTTTTTTCTAACCCCTATATATTACACGTTATGAAACCCTTATTCACGCTATGTAAAATATTTACACACCATGAAACCTCCTAGAAAATATGTGAAACTGAATTTCACATCGTGTAATCAACTCACACAAAGATTAATCTCCCTAATTCCAACATTTAGCAACCGGACTTCTCCAGACTCCCTTTGAGCCTCATCCAAAAAACTCAACAACCAAAACTAGAAAAGTGATGGACCAGGAAGGCACAAAACATTACATTAAAAACATCTCAAATGATTATCGCCCTTCAGAATCCAAAACCAAACCCAGAAGGAAGGGGTTCAAACAACTACCCTGTGAGATACCTGTCAAGGATCTTGCCATACCTCAAACTTTTACACCAACCAAACATTCCACACAACCAATACATAACCATATCAACCTCCATGTGACCCAAACCAACAAATTATATAATGAAAGAATTATACTTCCACACAACCAACAAACTACACCATCCTGAACATAAGAATTAGGGAATTTCGTCCTCCATGTCAAGATACTATCTGCTCTGGGAAACAATGACTCACCCGCACGATTTTAATTATATCTAAATAAATGAATCTAGTTTAGAAATTAGGTCATCCCATTTTCATACATTAGGAATTTATCATACATTAGACTACACACATCACAAACCCAATGAAAAAATACACATCATTAAACAAAAAGGTCTCAAATATCACATTATAAAGAAAAATAGATAAAGGGAAAACTCAAAACTACTCTGGATACTAAGAATGAATATGTGTATCCCACTCCCAATTACTCTCCTCCTGGACACCATGCCTCCACAACACACAAACTAAAGAAATTTTCCATCCACTCAGCACTTTATCTTGATGATCCTAGATCTCTACTGGCCACTCCACAAATGTCACATCATCCCTGATATCTAACACTCCACATTCAATGACATGGGATTCATTATGAATATACTGAAGAATATGGGATACATAGAAGACATCGTTGATCCTATATAACCATGGTGGAAAAACCAATCGATACACCACCTCACCAACTCACCCCAACACCTCAAAGGGTCCAACAAACCTAGGATAAATCTTACTACCTCTACCAAACCTATGCTTCCCTGTGGCGGGGAAACCTTCAAGAACATGTGGTCCCCAACCTTGAACTCCAAGGTCCTCCTATTGTGATCGACATAAGACTTATTTTGGTCCCGCACTACTTTCATCCTCTCATGATCGAGTTAAACTTTCTTTGTCCTGATCTGCACCACTTCGGGACCAAGAACTACTATCTCCCCAACCTCCATCTAGTACAATGGTGAATGAAATAGTCTTCCATACAAATCCTCAAATGGATCCATGCCAATTGAAGAATGATAAATATTATTATAAGAAAACTATACCAATGGCAGGTGTCATATCCAAGATACACCAAAGTCCAAGATGCATTCCTACAAAATATCCTCCAATGTCTGGATAGTCCATTCTATCTTCCCATCTATCTGAGGGTGGAAAGAAGTGATGAGGCATAACTGAGTGACCAAATAATATTGAAATACCCTCCAGAATCTTGAGGTAAACCATGTTTCCCAATATGAGACAATGGACCTCATAACTCCATGAAACCACACAACCTCATTCACATACCTCTTATCAAAATCATCCATTGTGCTCGACTCCTTGATCACTAAGAAGTGGGTTGATCTTATTAACCAATCCACCATTACCTAGATAACAACATAACCTCCCTTTTCTCTAGGTAACCCTATGATGAAATCCATTGATATATCATCCCAGTTACACTCAGGAACATCCAAGGGCTTCAAAAAAACCACCATGAACACGATGATCAACCTTTTCTTGATAGAAAACCATGTAATTTTCACCAAACTCTGCCAATAACCATTTCATTCCGGGCTACAAAAACTGATTCCTTAATCCATGATACATTTTGTAAATTTCTGTGTGTACTTCCAAATGTGATCTATGAAACTCATGAAGGGATCCATCATGCATTTATACTAAAACAAGAAGCCTCCCACAAAACAACATCCGGTTCTAACCATCCTTCGACCATCCCTACAGAGCATCACAACAAAAAAAAGATCACACATCACCTCTAACTTTAGGTCTCTCCACTAAGACTCCTCCACCTACTGTATTAGGTAAGACTACACCATCATCTGAAACAAACAACCTCTACCACCATATTCCCTTGCATCTAAGGAAAAGGCTACCAACTCATCCATTGCTATCCAAGTATCCCCAGATTCCTAGACAACATCTTTCTATGAATTTATTCTCAAAGAATTATCCACCACATTCCCCTTTCCTGAGGTATAGGAGATTTTAAAATCATAATCTTGAAGAAACTCCACCCACATCCACTTCTGTAAGTTTAAATCCCATTGTGAAATGATATACCTCAATCTATTGTGTTCTATACATACCAAAAAGCACTCCCCAATAAGGTAATGCTGCCACAACTTTAGAATAGACACAACCACTACTAGATCTAGATCATGGGTGGCATAGTTATGATCGTGGGTATGTAACTTCATAGACCCATAAGAGATCAATTTCCAATGCTGCATCAGCACGCATCCCAAGCCCATATGGGAAGAGTCACATAAGACCTAAAACAATACACCCTCCTCTAGAAATTGAATCACTGGAGCACTGAATAACTTACCCTTCAGGTAACAAAACACTACCTGTCATGATCACTCCACACAAAATCTTGTTCCTTCCTAGTTAAATCTTTTAACAGGGATTCAACTTGAGAGAAATTAGGTAAAAACCTATGATAATATCATGAAATACAAAGGAAACTATGAAACTCTACCATGTTCTTGGATGCAGCCCAAGAAACAACTGCTTTCACCTTTAATAGGTCTATTTACACACCCTACTAAGAAACCACATTCTCGAGGAAATGCACCTCTTGTGTCTAGAACTTATACTTGGAAAACTTTCCATAAAGATGGTGGTGTCGAAGAACATAGAAAACAATTATGAGATGCTTGGAATGATCCTACCCTAACTTCTAGTATATTAAGATATCATCGATGAATATTATGATGAACTGGTCTAGAAACTCACAGAACATGAAGTTTATAATCCCCATGAACATGAATGGTGCATTCGTAACACCTAACAACATGAATTTAAACTCAAAGTTCCCATACTTGAAATTGAAGGCGGTCTTCAGGATATCACCCTCAACCACCCTCATTTGGTGATATCCAGACTGTAGATCGATCTTAGAAAACCAACTCACTCCTCTTAGCTGGTTGAAAAGATTGTCTATCCTTGGAAGAGGGTAATGGTTCTTTACCTTCACCTGATTCAATATTTGGTAGTTTATACACAACCTTATATCCCCATCCTCCTTCTTTGAAAACAACGATAGAGTACCCCAAAACAACACACTAGTATAGATAAAACCTTTCTCCATCATATCATCTATATAAAACCTCAAATCCAACAACTCAGAAGGTTCTATCTGATAAGGATCCATCAAAATTGGAGAATATCTAGGATGATAGTCTACCCCGAACACAACATCACTTTAAGGGGGTAGCATCACAACCTCCTTGAGGAAAACGGATAGGAAACCCCAATGGCCCAGGGAAGATCCACCATCTCAGCATCCATTGATTCCACCAGCATCTCTTCCAACAAGGAAAGAAGGGGATCTATACACAAACTGCCCAGCTAACAACCCCGCTCACCAATGAAAACCACACATTGGCCATCCACACCCAAAAACATGACTCTCCTATAGAATTAGTAGATAATTGAACACAAGGAATAAAACTAGTTGTTTAGAAGGATGAAATCATATGGATGCATTTGTAGCAAGAAAATATCCCCATAGGACTGATGTGGACCCATCATCTGTCTACACTCCCGACACACATAAAACACGATGGTCTAGCCTCTGAATGGCATAGTCAACACCAGGGGTATGAGAAGACTCTCTACGTCTAGTCCAGGAGCATGGGATAGAGTGGGTGAAAAAAAGAGTGAAAATATCCTAAATCAAACAAGGCACAAACAAGAGTACTAAAAAAACTGATCGTACCTCTGATGATATCTGGCCCCTCTGAAACTACTGCCTTCACTAAATGCAATTCACCATGCCCAGCTCCTCCGCCCCTATTCTTAGGACCACCTCCATGGAAACTCTCAAGTTGTGGTCCCTAAACACAAGGAACATCCTGAGGTCATCCTCCACCTACTTCATCTTCCCTTAGAGAAGAATAATCCTGCTTCCCCTGCCATTGAAACAGTCTCACTGAAAACTACTGCTGAGGCTAGTGCTAAACCTATCCAACTCTACCAAACTGAGCTCATGGAACCACTAGGAACTAGCTCTAGAAATGTCCACAAACCCCACAACCAAAGCACACTAGCATGAAGCTCACAGGAAAATCACGAAAACCACTAGTACTAGAAGGATGAAAAGGAAGTTGCTAAGGTTGAATCCCTGTTGGTAAAAACATCGAAGGTCCTGGTGCTTGTGATCTTCCACTAACAACTCTTCCCCTAAAATAGCTCTACCGAATCCCCTCTCATGGTAAACATCCCTATGAGTGCATCTGATTGATCACCTCTACCTTCTTCTGAACCTCCAGATACGTTGGCAACACAAAAGGAGTAACTGCATACTGGATAGAAGAATGAAGTGCCTCCTCAAGACATCTTGCATGAGACTCCTTTTCTAGAAAAGTATTTAGGAAAAAATTAAAAAGGTACTTGAACTTGATTCATAGCTCCCACACTGAAATGATCCCCTAATGAAGAGAAAGAATCTCTCTCCTATTCACTACCTTCATGGTTGATGAAAGGAACTCTGCTTGAAACTCCTTTTGGAAGTTATCCCACAAAAAATTTTCCTTCTTCCACTCTCCTAGGTAAAACATCCACCACTGACATGCAGCTCCCCACATTTGACTGACTGCCAAAGGGACCCAGTACTTCATCAAGGCCCAACTCAAACTAAAAGCAATCTCCAACTCCTTTATCCAGCTCTCTATCTCCATGTCTGAAACACTTCCCTCATACTTTCCCAAATATTTCCATTGGAAATCATGAAACATCCTCTAACAATGTTCATCCTCCTAAACTAGATCAACCCTATGATGATCAACCAGATTAGCCTACTGAGCCTCCACTGCCTGAGCCACATGTGGACAATGACCAAGAGCCATTAATGAAAGAAAACAAGAATTTTCTAAGCCTGATAGTGTAAAATTTTATTATATTATATTTTAATTCATTTTATTTATTCCATCCATTTTAACATTCCCAAAACAACCCAATTAAAACAAGAAAACAAGTCAATATGAAGCATGTAACTCTCTTAGGTCTCTACCATTCAAGTGGTGTAGCCTTAATTGATCATTCAGTTGGCTCAGAGTCCCTGAACAAGATCACGAGGATCCCTAAAATCCCATGTCCTAGATGGTCTTCCTTGGCCTATGTCACACACCAAGATCATTTGACACTATTTCCCTACCAACCCATGCAATCCTCACAATTCCTAACTCTAAACTCCATCCTATCTCTCAACCATCACCTCAAATACCACCCTGTCATGACCCCCTCCCTCCAAATATACCTCTCTTGGGATAACATTGAAGAAAGGGAGATAATGACCCTCGAGTTACACCTTCAATTAGCCCCAGGTTTCCAACTAGCACCAAGGGTGTACAAATATCACAACATGGGAGGCATCACCCTTTATAAGAAACAAGATCAAGAGATATAATGAATCATATGAAATAACCCTAAGACATAGTATAGAAGAAATCCAAAAAACATCACACAATTCATATATAAAATAGAACTCTTACAATATAATAAAGTCTCGAAAGTAAATACCCAAAAGTAAAGCTAAAGTAGTGACATAAAAATTGTCCAAAGTCCAAGCTAGTATCATCCATCATGGTCCACATAATCCTCTTAGAAAACTGAAAATAGTTTTATATACCTAGGGAGATCATACAAGTATACTCAATAAGAAAACCAAAGTCTCTTGTGCACATGTGAAATAAGCATACTAATGCCCCATATGACAATACAGTAGAACCCAACAACACCTAAATAGGTATACTAACCATCCCAAACTCACCAAGGAACACTCACCAAACAACACAATAAAATTAATATAATATGATATAAATAACATTGATGAGAGGGTACCCTACACCAATTTACCATTGGTATGATGCTCTCGCCCAACATCGTACATCCTGGTGCTCACATCCCTTCCGTATACCACATCACACCCACCCGTGCACATCTAGGCCTCACAAAAAATCCCACCCACACACACCTAGGACTCACAACACATCCCACACACACTTGGGCCTCACAACACATCCAATCACAACTCATCCCAAAGACACCTAGTAAAGCACATCACAAATTATCCCAAAGACATCTAGGAAACAAACCACCAAGCCCACAAACACTTGGGCTATCAAATCTCACCCGAATACACCTTGAACACAAACCAACTATCTCTAAAACACTTGGGATATAAAAATCACCATATAAAGCACTAAAATACCTAATAAAATCACACCTTGTACCATACCTACCTTTCCTGGAAGAGATAGAATAAACGAGCTGGTACCTAGCCATCCGTAATTTTCACAGGATGTTGGAAAAACACACCCTATGTGATGATGTGGGTGTTCAACACATAGTGGTCAACATGGGTGTGGTTCATATAGAAATAAAAAAATATAAAAAATTTATATATAGTACCAAACACTCCATCCTAACCTATGAGTTCATAAATAAACAAACCAACTCACAACACCATTTCCTTTTGCTACCATCTCTAATTGCATAACTCCACAAAAATAGAACACAAACCACAATTTGTTTTAAATATTTAATTATCACATATACATTCTAAATATTATTAACATTTCAACCTGTTCCATTAATATTCATTTATTTACCATCCACACTTATCAGAAAACTACCATGGCCTAACGCACATAAACATTATTTTAGAGTGTGAAGAGCCTTGATAAATTACACAGCTTCACATTACCTATATGTTTAACACACATCCATTGCACACCACATACCAATCACTAGTTTACTTCTTAAAAATCATCCTACCCAAACCACCATACAAACCAAAAAAAATCCCCAACTCACAACCACATCCAGAAACACATTACAACACAACCAGTTTCACATCCCTACTGCACAATCACACCACACCCATAATAACCCCACTGTACAACCACATTCCATCCACTTCCCCCATACATAAAAAAACCACACATATCATCAAATTTTTATAGGTTTTCAAGAATATTTATCACATTCCACTACTTTCCTTTGGGGTGTTTTTACACAAACAAAGTCCTAGGGAAACCAATTAATTAGCCAAATATATATGGTTTTCCAATTTCCATTTTTAGGTGATACCAAACAATATCTACCAAAACAAAAATCACAACAAAGATACCCAGTGCAATGAAATCCACCAACAACCATAATTTTCAGCAGGGTATTTTACCTGTATAAACACAATATCTCAATCAATACCAAAGATGTAAAATCATGAGAATCAAATCCATTTAAACCTTTCAATTTAATTTTTCCAATTATTTATCTTTGATTAATCTAGAACAACCACAATCCTTAGGTAAATAAAATCAATCCCCTCCCTCACTATGCACAATTAAAGATAAATTAAGCAAATCCTAACTCAAGGAAGATTTTCAACTTGTCTGTTCACCACAAGACAAATAAGAATTCCCACAAAGAATAAATGAACCACTAGTAATGTGGATTGACCTATTCTATACCAAAATATTATCAAAACACTGTCCAAACATCCAACTCAAGCCAATCCGTATCACTACAGTGAATCCCAGTGGAAGAGCGAGAGAAAACATATGAGAAAGAGGAGAAAAATCACCACAGATCAACCATGGATTTCCAATGAACAACCAATAAGATCAATAGATAAAAGAGGTAGGATTAGGGCTCAAATAACACCTTAGGGTTCCTAGGGTTCATCCAAAATGAGAGGAAGAAGAGAGCATGATCGAATGAATAAAAGTATCTCTAAAAATATTTTTTTTAAAAACATCACATGATCAGGGTATTACATGATGTGTAATACCCTTTCACGTCATGTAATAAATGGGAGTTAGTTTACACTAAAAAATGAATCACCACTTTTTTTTATTTTTTTCTAACCCCGATATATTACATTCCATGAAACCCTTAATCACATTGTGTAAAATATTTACACATTGTGAAACCTCCTAGAAAAGCTGTGAAACTGAATTTCACATCACGTAATCCACTTACACAATGTGTAATCTCCCTACTTCCAGACTTTAGTAACCAAACATCTCCAGAATCCCTCTGAGCCTTTTCTGAACACCTCCAAAAACCAAAACCGTAAAATTAACGGACTGGGAAGGAATGTAGCATTATAAGAAATATATTCAACTCAAACACATTTTGTGACACTCGTTTCATGTCTCAACATCATATTTTTATCCAACCTTCAACAAAAAAATCTTTATAACACCTTGAACAATGATCAACTTTCTATTTCACTTTCTCCAAATATTCATGATTTCACTACAGATTCCAAAATTCCTTGTTCCATTAAAAAAATTTCCATTACGATTCTTTTTCCAAATTTTCTTATTCACTCCAATATAGAAAGAACCATCTTTAAAATGAATACATAACTGTTTAAATCTTCAAAAGTACCTTCCATAATGACACATATGGTCAATCCTTTTCTAACCAAAATTCCACCAGATAAAAATGACTTACAAAATGCCCAAAAACACATTACTCCTATCATTTCTATAAACAACATGACATATGGAACACCAAAAAGCCTATGGTGAAGTATCCATCATACAACTTATTTCATCATTATACAAATAAATCTGCACATGATCATACTCTTCCAAACTCCATAATATGCCAAAATAAATTCTTTAAATGTATCCTATCATCCTTTAAATCCATATTGATCTCAAACTCATCATCCCATATCCTTGATATGTAGAAATATCTCCACAAGTGATTCCATGTGTGCTTCCCCTCTAGATGTTCTATTCACATACTCATAAAATCATGTATGTCAATAAAATACATCCATTTCCATGTATGGTTATCAGGTATAGTGAACACCATTAATATCCTTCACGAATTCTCTAATACTTCATCTTCTGATGTAAAAAAATCTAAAAAACATTAATTGAAAAAAAATACAATTCAAAACCTCTGGTTAAAATATCCCCAATTTGTATTTTTTTTGTCAATTCTACTATATATCCACATCAATATAATGATTGAAAAAACTCTAATGAAAAGTATGGATCTATGATTAATTCTTTACTCCCACTATGAAAATAAAATATAATGGGTTTTTACACCACATGTAAATTAATTTTATCTAAATTTAATTTCAAGTACTCTCCCCTTTATCACCAAACTCCATGGGGGTATATTCATCAACTTTACTCCCCCTTCTTCAATAAAAATCCTGCACTAGATTTCCAAGAAAGTGAACTTTATTTATGGGACTAGCTTAACTAATAACAATCCTCAAATCCATATTAAGAGAGTTATTACTTCCCCTTTGGAATGAAACACTTTCATAACCCATTTTGATACAACTTATTGACATCCTAAACACTATACTATGTCAACCACATTTAAGTTATCATAAAACTCTTTAGTATCTACCAATCACCTGTAGATCCTTCAATTATTTATAACTTTTAGGCTCAGTCAAACAATTATACATTATATTCTTCTCTGTTTTTTATTTTTTTAGTGTTAACCTATAACTATATGTACTATTAATGAAAATTTCACCAGATTTATCTACAAACACTTGTTGAAAATTAGTTCCATATCTTCTTTCAAGATCAAAACAATTACAACTATAAATATATTTCCTCAAATATTTTCAGAGAATGAATATATTACCCGAAAATGAGTCATTATCCAATCCTCTAAGCCTACTATGTTAGAACTTAGTGTAGGAAAAATTCCAAGTAAATATCTCTATTACTATCTATGTCACTAAAATACTTCCATAAACTCATGAAACTTGATAAATTAACTTCCTTTAATATTAAACTCCTGATGATCTCAATCACACTTACATAAAAAAATTTTAAAAAAAATAAAAAAGCACAAATTTTCCGAGTCATACTACATATTGAACCTATTGACACCACTTTTTTTTGATAAAATTATGATACCACTTGATATATGTGATTTTATTTCCTTTATAGGGAACTTCTTCCTTTCTAAATAAGGCTATACAACCATTGAATTTTCATGACATACTCCCCTTGAGTTGTTTTATCTATGAAACCACTTATTATACATAATATTCATCATGAGAGTCTCCCCTTTTTTCAATAGCCTCAAGTATCTTGAAACATAATTGGAGGATGCCACTTTCTTAGATAAAAAATAGATAAAACATGAAATCCATGTACATTAATACTTACTATCTCAAGATATCTTCCCCTTTTTATAGGTTCAGACACCACACTACTAAAAAAGGCCTTTAACAACGCTAGAATATGACTTTATCCACACAAAAAATGTAGATAGAAGTCATGCTGTTAAAATAATGAAACTTTTAACAATGGTAAAAAAGATCTATTAAAGGCCCCCTTTAATAGTGTTAAAAACAGTGTTGTTAAAAGGTCCCTTTAACAGTTCCAAAAAAAGTGCTGTTAAAGGGTGCCTTTAACAGTGCTTTTTAACGCTGTTAAATGAACCTCTGTTAAAGAGGGTAATTTTTTTCCAGACATCCTGAGCATGAACCCAACGCTTCCCCGACCCCTTTAACAACACTCCACTCCCCCTTTATCAGTTCTTTTCACCCACAACCCCTTTTATCAACACTTTGCGAATTTCCAACCTCATGCGCACCCACTTGGATTTGAACCCTCCACCTCTCATTCGAAGATGGAATGCCTTTACCACTACACCATGTTGTTTTTCTATGTGTTTAATGATATTTTTGTTTATATATATATATTTACATATATATTTACATATATATCTACATATATGTTTAAATATATTTATATAATTAATTTTAAATATATTTATACAATATATGTGTGTGATATATATATACTTATATTTATTTAAATATATTATATATTATTTTCATTTATATATACTAGTATATAATATAAATATATATCTATTTATTAATACACACATATATGTATATATAAAAATTATAAATATATTTGTATAATGTAAAAATGGTTAGATATTGTTTTAAATACATTTTTTGAATATTTATTTATTTAGATAAATTAAAATATACATTTTTACATAAACATATTGATATATTTATTTATATGAGTGATCTATTATAAGTAAATATAAGAAAACATATATCTATATTTAATTATAAATAAAATTACATTATAAAAAATGATAAAATTTAAAAACCATAATATCAATATGAATTTAATACCTAGGAATAAATTCAATCCCTACTAAAAAAGGAAAAAAGACCCCCTTAAACGAGGCTGAAAATCCCTCAAATGGAAAAAAATCGGGGTACCCTGACTAAAAACTCAGTTTTAGAGGCCTTCTGGGACTTTTTTAGCCTTTAAAAATGTGACATAGGTTTATCTTTGTTACTTAGGGCATATATATCATCACATGCTTCAATTTGATGTATGGTAAAACAAAAAAAAACACCCATATCAAAAGTTATGGCCGTTTGAAGTTTTAGTTACATTTTCAACTTATTTTTGATATTTTATTAATTTTTTTGATTTTTTATCTTAAAATTGATATTAAATGACTATTACTCAGTCATAATAAAAAATTTATTAATTAAAAATATTTTTTAATTATTTTGTATTCGATTTTCACTAAATATCTTATATATTAAGTGTAAATTCCTATTTACCTTATCTAAATCATATTTTAAAAAATATATATTATATTTATATCAATATAAATATATTTACATATTAATATATTATTTTTAATGAAATATAATTTATTTTTTTAAGTATACTTTTATTAGCGCTAGTAAAAAAGCACTGATAAAGGGGGGTCTTTATGATCACTTCAAAAAAAGCACTCATAAAAACCCACCCTTCATCAGTGTTTTTTTACAAACACTAATTAAAGAACCTATTTATTAGAACTTTTTTTTTAAAGTGATATTAAAGGGTGGTCCTTTAGCTTTTCTAAAAAAAGTGTTGATAAAGGCCCCCTTTAATAACTCTTTTTTGAGTACTGACAAATGGGGTCTTTAACAGTGTTTTTTTCTAGCACTGTTAAGCCCTAGTGGTAGATAAACCCAGTTTTGTATTAGTGCCACTTGATAAGTCTTCATATCACTTATTGATCATCATTTTTTCCTTAATACCATTTGAAAACCCAAACAAGGATTTTAAACCACTTGAAGTTTTATTTAAAATTGACACTGATTGCAATGAATGATTCAACAAGGAACCACTAAAATTTCTCTAGCCCCACTTTTTATTTAAATGTTGACTTAACATCACTCAGAATTTATATAAAACTTCTTGTTTCATGTATCTAATTTCAATAAATACCCTCATATTTCCTCCTTAAATATACATTAGTTCCAATAAATAGTTAAAAACATTTAAGCAGATGGGGAGAGGGATACTTTCCAAAATCCATCCATTAGAGTAATGTTGTTGGTCATGGTGAATCAACCCTTTTATTCCACATCGATTCCAATTATAATCCTTATTATTGGTTTTTATTGCAATAATACTTGTAAAAAAATCATTTTGGTTACTTTCTTTAGCATAATCTCTCCTCTTCAGCATGGGTTTCACCTCAATTATGAGACTAATCCCACTTATACATGTTTCATCCTTTGAAACTTCATCAATGAATCCTTCTCCAAACTTCATCCTTCAAAGGAGGCCTCTTCCACTATCTTTTTCTTATTTTATTAAGTTATGATTTAAGAAACCACTTAAGAATGCTTCATTTTTGTCCTATTAAATGGGAATTAGAGTCACTTTGGTCTTATTTGTATTTGATGAATCTGTCTTCACATTACCATCCTCTTTGTATGTATCCATATAATCTTCATTTTTTCATTATTCTCCATGTTTATTTCTTTCCTTCCATGATTTTCATTGAATAAAACTAATTGGTAGTGCATGGAGAACCTTTAATTTCCATCCATATTTATTTTCTTCTAACCCAGTGAATCTATTTTTAAATTTAATAGAATCTTGTTTTTTTCTTGTCTCACAATCAACATGGGAATGTAGGTTTTATTCTTTGAACCACCTTCTCCCCTCTTATTACATTTCATTCCCACATATCTATAGTTAGTACATATAAAACATCTCTTGATAAAATAACACCTCTTGTATCTTTTCCTTAGTTGAGATATTGAAATCAATTTCCTTATACCACTGAGTAATTGAGATTCTAGACACACTCATAGTGTGTACCATGATTCCATTAATGTATCATTTCATAGATACCATCCATAGACTTCACATCTAGATTTAACATTAACCATTTTTTTACTTTATATTTCCATATTTCCATCATTATGGACTCTAGTTTTTTGGGGATAATTTAGGAGGGATATTTATCTTTTAATTTAATGTTTGAACATCATTTTAAGTTCTTTTATATTAATATAATCATTTATTTAAGCTTATAGTACACCATAAAAACCTATTTCCCAAAATTTATCCTCTATTTAAGCTTCATTTTTAGAGGAATAATAATTACTTTTAGATCCTTCTCCATGTCCATTTTTTTGATTCATATCATGTAAAATTTCTCCAATTAAGTTACTTTTCCCTCCATCTTTACACCCATTCTTCCAATTGATTCTTTCACGGACAATCAATTATTTATTATACATGAAAAAATAATCTATTAATGAATTATCCACTTCTCGGATAATATCTAGTTGATCCCCATTTTTATGTAAGTATCAGATCTTATTTTTCTCACTGCATAAACAATCCATAGATTGATGAAATGTCTTAATTTCCACTATTTTCATAGATTCACTATCCAATTCAATTTCTATGGGATAATTTGTCCTTCCAGATTAAAAAGACCTTACTATAACAGTCTTACTAATATTTATAACAATAGAATCATTCATACATACCTCAGTGGGTGTGTTCTTAGGATTCTTCTTCTTTTTTATCGTCTTTTTACCTATTAAAATAAGGAAATATCTCTTGATTTTCTCACTAATGACTTAAAACCACTAAATTCAAATTTATCTCTTGAATATGGCACTTTAACATCCTTTACTTCTATATACTTTTCATATATAACTTCTAAATTTTTTCACATTTCAAATGTAATAACACAATGAAAGGTTTTCTTGTATACCTCAATAGTCATTGATCTAACCATGATCTTTTTAGTATTTTAATAAGTAATTATATCACTATGATTTGTCAAGATATCTTCTTGAAATATATATATATATATATATATATATATATTCTATGATTTATTAACCACAATACTATAGAAAAGAAAGAATATTCTTCTTCCAGCCATTATATTTTTTTCCATTTAAAATGGGGGCATTCATCATCGAATCCATATACGAAATAAATACAAAATCAAGTTTTAAATATTGAACTTCCAATGATAACCTATGGGATTTAGTACCATTTTTTGAGAAAAAATTTAATGTATTCACCCTGATAGGTGGGAAAATAATGGTGTTACCAAATAATAACTTTTCCTTGATCATATTCACCCATTTATTGGATTTTTTCCTTTGTTGAGAGGAACAATATTCAATATCTCTTCCCTAGCCTTAGATCACAATGAATATGAAAAAAAAAATTAAAAATAAAATCACCCAAGGACACAAAGATTTTACTTGGTTCACATATACTAGGACATGTATAAGGTGCACACACTGACGATGAGTTGATTGTCCAAAATCCACTTTACTCATGTTTGGTGGATACAGGTTTAGTCATGATCACCAAAACAAGGTGAAATACTTTTAAAAGGTTTTATGGATGACACACTATCTCCAAATGGATACTCCCTCACCTCCTCCTCCACACCATAATTCAAGAAGATTTATTAGTTTATAACATTTAATTCACTTAATTATCAACATAGAAAGTGTGATTGCTATGAATAATCAAAAATAGAATAGATAATTGGTTAATATACACTTCATCACAATCTTCTTCTCTAATGCTGGATGAGCTCATATCCTCATAGAGTGAGTTAAATATTGTCCTTCCTCTTCTAATTCCATACGATAGAAACCTCTTGGTTTGTGAGTTAACTCTTTGAATTCCACAAGAACACCACAATAATGACATCCCCTAGATGTGAATAACTCCACACTAAATTTATCCCTGGTGCAATTCATATTCAATGACTAGATATAATGATAGAAATCTATATCTTATTCTTTTTATACTATCAGAATACCAGATCAGACAATTTCATTTACTAAAATTGATTTTTAATAATTTACCTATTCTTATTCTTCTTGGATTTTGGGATATGGAAGTTTCATACAAGATCTCACTTATATTTTATTTTAAGATATTTAGGTCTTTTCTTTTTCTTTTGTACTTCTATGATTTTTTTAAATATCATATTCAAAATATATTCCTTAATCCAATGTCTATGATCAATATACTTTCTTTAATGCTCCACAAAATCTATAAATGTCCCACATTATTTTGTGTGGTCAAAATGTGCTCTTCAAATTGAGTACATCCTTCAAATATCGCTCAACTTTATCCAAATTTGAAATTAAAACTCAATATTTTTATTTTTCTAGATCCATACTCACTACAACATGTATGTATCCTAAAATTACCAATTATGCATCTCCATGTCAGCACCAACCTTAGATCTCCATGATATGATCTCCTAATATCCTAAGTTTTACCATCGTTTTAAGTCATGAATTTGACAGAGTCTTGACCGATAATAGTGTGGTGAACTACAAACCATTAAATAGTGTTCCTCATAGAAAAATGTATTTTAAAATTCTTACATATAACCCAACCTTCCCTTATTAATTAAACTTAAGATCTTCCTGATAGGGAGAATAGATTTATTTGTGGCATAAAAACTCTCAACATTATTTTTTAGTTAATATTTCATGATTCCTCCATGGCATAGGATCTCTCAACATCCTAATTTGATTTTTAACCTCCAACAATATAATGGATTCCTTAATTCCCATTTTAGGCATCATATTTCTTACAAAAATCTCTTCAACTCAAAATTCCATTCATGACACCCATTTCATATCTCAACATCATGTTTCAGTTAAACCTTCATAACCATGATCTACATAACACCTTGCACAATATACAACGTTCCATTTTATTTTCTCTAAATATTTATGATTTAATTTCATCTTCATAACACCTTGAAACATTAAAACAAATTCTTTTATGCTTGTTTTACTTGGTTATCATTTCACTCCTCTATAACACAACCATTATTTAAAATAACCACATCACTATTTCACTCCTCTAAAACACCTTCTTCTATGTAATATATAGTCATTCCATTTATAATCAAAATTATACCTGATAGAAATGACTTCCAAACATTGGTATCACTGTTTCCATTACCACCATAATATATGGAACTCTAAAACACTTGTGGTGAAGTCTCCTTCATCCAACCTATTCCATATTTCTCTAAATAAATCAACATATGTTCATAATCCTCTAAACTCCATAATATGCTATAATAAACACTTGAAACCTCTATTATCATCCTTAAAATAAAAATTAATCATCACACTCATCATCACATAGCCTTGATATATAGAACTACCACCACAAGTGATTCCATGTGTGATTCCTCCTAGATGTTCCATTCACATCCTAATAATACCATGTATCTCATTGAAATACATCCATTACCTAGTATGGTTCCTAGGTATAGAAACCACCATCGACATACTTCATGCATTCTTCAATCCATCATCTTATAAAGTAAATAAATCCAACTAACATTAATTAATAATAAATCTAATTCACAACCTATTCTTGCAACAACATACAACCAAACTTGAAACCACTCATCTTCAATTAATTAGTCTTAAATATCTATCTTGAGTTAGGGAAGTTGGACCTCAATTGGAAAAACAACTTCCATCCCATATAATAGGGAATATGGTGCTGCCTGTGTACGGGTGTGTATAGTGGTATGATAATCCCAAAATGCATTGAATTTTTTTCAATCTATATCCTTTTATACTTATCCACCATTTTCTATATAATATTTTATAGGATCTTGTTGAAAGTCTCTATCTACCCATTGGAAATCATGTGATAGCATAAAGAGTGGTTGGACTAGATATATTACTTGAGTACATAATTTTAAACACAAGAACATATAAATTTGTGCCATTATCCATGAGTATAGCATGAGGAACTCCAAATCTATTGATGATTTTTAACTTTATAAAAGTGATCACTGAATATGTTCTAATGATATTTTAGGTTACTACTTCAACCTATTTAGAGAATAAGTTAGTGGAAATGAGGATGAACTTGCACCATCGAACAGTCTTTGGAGGGTATGTAACCATAAAATCCATGTCTTATATGGAAAATAGACAAGATTAATTCATGAAATGAAACAACTATAGGGGTTTATGGTTGAAGTTTCATGGAATTTTAATGCATGGAATTTATTTGTGAATTCTAGGAAGTCATGCATCATCAAAATTCAAAAGTTCCCAAGACACTTAATTTGATGGGTGTGTTTGGCTCTTATCTTATGAGCACTACATGTTCCTATATTAAATTCATTCATAATTTTAGGGTCACTCCTAATTCAATTAACCATAGGTGTTCCACATAAAAACTACACTTATAGAGTGTTTTTTTTTGGAATTCAGATTGTTACAGATGACAAATGTAATGCCTTGAGATTTTAGTATATATTTTTCTTTAATTAAATACTATTTTAACAACTTCTCTTAAATGAAACAAGTAACTAAAAAGCGTCATGACATGTTAGATGAATATTATTATGAAAATTATAATAATAATAAAATCTCTAGTAAATAAAAAGATATTACTCAACTGAAATTTCTTACATACAGAGGATAAATAATTAATACCATTTAATATTAAAAAGGATTGTTCTTTCACAAATAACTGTTTTTTATTTATTGTATATTTTATCCTAATAAATTAAATTGACTAATTTTAAAATATTATTTTATATAAACTAATATATTAACATTATTTAAATTTTAAATTGATATGAAATAATATTAATAACACTTAAAATGTAATTTTTTTAATAAAAACTATTTTTATTTATATTTTACATTTTCATTTAAAAACAAAATTTATAAGTTTTAGAATTCAAATTTTATAAAATGAAATTAATTTATGAATTCAACATTTAAAAATTAGATCATTATGTTTTTTTTGGATTTTTATGAAAAAATTGTTTTTAAGTGAATAGTGAATAATATAATTTTTATTAATACCGTAGTAGGCTTTTGACATTGTCATGATCTAAGCATGAATTAAAACTTTTATAAATTTTTTTCATGACCATGAATATTTTTAATTAGTAAAATTATTCATTTAAATAAATACTATATTTAATTTAGAAAACCCATTTTTAACAATTTAAAACTTAATTAATATTTATTTCTAATAAAAACTAATTTTTTGGTATGCTTTTTTAACTAAGCATCCATAAGGTAGAATTTGGTTACTAATTATTTTTAAATACACATAATTATTATTTGGTTAATAATAAACCTTCTAATTTCTTATAAATCAATAACATTGATAATTATATCTTAATCATATTTATTTTAACATAAAAATACACTTTTTTTTCTAAAAATGGTTTTTACACGTCATTTGCGCTAATATTAAAATTAATTTTTATCACCCATAGAAATTTTATTTGATAAAATTTATTTAATATTTAGAATCATTAGGTATAAATTAGGTAATAATACCCTTTTATATTTAGATATTAGAAGTAAATTACTTTGGTAAAAATTATTTACCATGGTAAAACCAAAAATGGTAAAATTGAAAAATCTATGAGTAAAAGAATTAAAAACATGATAAAAACATGGGTAAAAATGTATGGTTGAGTCTTTCTTGACCTTAACCCTCCCCAAATCCATTATTTTCTATTATTGGATCCACTTAACCATTAAATAATGACTTTACCTTTTATATTATTATAAAAATTCCACTCCTCTCCATTATAAAAGAAGCTACCAACTCCCCAATTATCCTCACACCCCATTCATCTTATATTTGGAAAACATATACCCAAATAACTACACAACACTCCTAGAAACCTTATAGATGTTCTGGTCTTCTCAAAATACCACCTCTAAAATACTCAATCCAATTTGTAATGGAGCACTTCCAAGGAGTAAGGTAAAATTCTCAATTACTCCATTTTCCATACTTTTAGTATATTTCTTCCTATACCTATGTAATGGCATAAAATTTTATAAATTAAATTCACTTTTTAATGAATAAATTCCTCATTAAGTAATGAACTTATATAAAATTCATGCACTATTTTGGTTATTTTAGACTATTATAAAATATAACCAATTGGATTTAAAAGATCATTAAGCATCATAACCATTGATAACATAGACATTGTATAATGAACACTAAGACTAGTATATTAAGGGTTATTATAAATTCCATTTTACATAGATGGAAGAAGCGATGGTCTCAACTAGAAGGATTATACCCTATGAATCACATTTATTAGAGTTTTTTAGGGATATGGAATCACTAGACTTCACTCTTGACCAAGTCCAAGATGATATTCAAAAAATGAAGCATGAGAAAAACCATTTATGATATAAGTTCATGCTTATAAATATCATGACCCAAACCATGTTTACCGAACTTCCCTAAGAAAGTGTCACCATCACACACCTTACCCTTAGGGAGTACACTGGTGTAATAAGGGGTCATGTATCTAGACCCTTGTAGTATAATTTTTTATCTTTTATTGTAAATAAAATAATAATTATATTTATTTATTTTTAATACTACCTTATAAATGATTAATGAGTTTGATAAAAATTAGATTTTGATATGAAGGAATCAATTTTTTTTGGGAAATATATATATATATATATATATATATATATATAGATTCAATCAAAACACTCTTTTTTATTAATTCAATAATTTTTTAAATAAATATTATTTTAATAAAATAATCTCACTGAATATTATTTATTTGAATATAAATGATAATATAATTTAATGAATTCCAATATAATCTTTATAAGGGCCAGGAAACTATTATCATTGCAAAAACTAGTATTTTTCAATAAATAGATATTTTGATTTTAAAGTGTAAATTATTATATTTAGAGAAATATTTTGATTAAATAAATATTATTTTCTAAATTATCATGGTGTAATTATAAAATTGTGATTTTTTCATAATTCTCTAAAACAGTCAAATTTTTGGGTTAAAATTAAATACATTATAAATATACATTATGTATTATGAAATCATAAAAGCACAAAAGTGATGTAATAAACACTATAAAGATTATAAACAAACAAAATTAGGTTTCACCATTAAAATAATATGTTATTGAAGTTATTTTATTAATTTTATAATCCTTTAATGAATCATCCAAAACCTATATTATATTTTCAGGTTTTAAAATCAATTATTTATGAGAATGACCCAGTTCTACCTCACTAAGGGTATTATTTTAATGAGTTAGGTTCTTATAATAATAAAATATTTCAAAAAAATCCACTTTTGAAGAAACCATGGGAATGTTTGAGGTTTTTATTATTTTATTATGTAGAGTCCAAAACCAAATTTTATAAATTAATAAAGAAATCCCATCTCTTTTTCTATAAATACCAACCCACCCTCCCAATAATATTCACTAAAAACCCATTTATAATTAATTTACTATCTATTTACATCTATAAATCCCTCCCAAGGTGTTAATAAGTGATCAAGAAGCTCCTACAATGCTTTAAGAAGTACCCTCTCAAGGTAAGGGATCCTCTCCTCCTCTTTATTAAAGTAATTTCTTTGTATTATTTCTTTTGATTTCCAATTTTTCATGTTGGAAAATGATTTTAAACATAACTATTATTATTATTATTTAAATTTAATGATACACACTTACACTCTCATTAAACCCATCCTTGAATCTTTATGTACATTTTTTATACTGCCAAAAGCATCCTGTGATTTTTCATGACAAACATTTATGTAGTTAATACCAATCCCGATTTACACTCAAGGGTATTCACCTAGATGTACTTATAATTCATTAATTGTGAAATTACATGTATGTATATCACACTCTTTAATTATGGGATTAAAATTGATGAAAGGGGTTCTTATGTTTTATGATCTATATGGAATGAAAATGCATTTACATGATATGAATGTGATGGGTGAGATCAGAATTATATAGACCTACAATGCATTGGGTAATGTTTTTATCTCATGAGACACCTTGTATAGTGAAAATGAGGTTATCCTAATCACACCATGTTATGATTTCTCAGTAGTTAGACTTTACTTATGAATATAATGTCATGTTTTGTGTTGTTTCCACATTTCAATGTCACCTTGATGTTATCATATTATATCGTGATTTTATGTTAAAGTTTATGATTATAACCCCTTTTATACCACCTTGATATGACTCTATACTCACATGTATTAATTTCTTTATGTTATGATTTGATCATTCCCTTATCATGATTTATATCTCACCCCTTTCTTATGTATATCTCAAGGCTATCCCATGAAGTATTAAAAGGTAAATGGGTTTTAAGGGAATTTTTTGACATTTTAAATAATTTCATTGGATCCCTATTAATGTTATTGCTTTATGTACCTAATTTCCCAAATACACTAGACATATAAATCTTATGGGACTGTATTATGATTTTATTTATGTAATAAATCATGAAATAAAGTGTTTAAAAGACATGGGTTGTCATAGTTTGTATCAAAAAAAATTCTAGTTATTTTTGGGGATTAGGATTAGAAAACCACAGTGATAGATTTATGGATAAGACTAAACATAGAAAGATGTCCTTAAAAATTTGGTAAAGTATAGAGTAAGTGATTTCCAAGAAACTAATAACTATCTATATAATACAAGTGGATGTGTATTTGGAATAATTATACATAGGGTAATAACCCTAAAAATGGAGCATTGGTATTTGAATAAATCATCACCAAGTGCACATCAAAGAGGCCTTATTGCAGATCTGGTTTGACACTCCAGAGGGATATGATTTGATAAATTCACAAGTTCCTTATGAACCATTATGAAGGGAACAAAAATTCCTATAAAATTTTATGTTAGGAAATAGATCATGGATAACTTATATTGAAACCTATAAATTCATAGGTTAAGAAATATATTTAATTTATGAGTTATCCCTTAAATGTTCATAGTTTCCCTTTTATGTGTTTAAATAGTTTGAAAATTCTCATCACTAATACTATTTATGATGAAGTAAATGATTAGAACTAGAATAAAATAGTGAAAGGTAGGCTTATCATCCATTCATGAAATTCATATTTTCTATGTGACTATGGTTCTATGAATTCTTTCATATCCTGAAATTTTAGTAGATCTATTAAAACATCACCTCAAAACATGGAATTTGAGTTATTGATGAAAATGGAAAGTTGGACAATAATTGCATCCCAAGAATATAAATCATCCCCTATAAAAATTTATGCGATGAATTTCTCAACTAACATTTTTTAATCCCTTTAGAATAATTTTATGCTATTCTAGGTATGAATTAGATTTCCTTATTAGAGCCAACATAAATTGTCATGATAAGGAAATCACCATCAATATCGAATATCATTATCTGATTATATACAAGTGCAAGGATGAAGATGGATCTCCTTTGAAATCATCATCTCAATCATGAATATTATTTCATTATGATTAAGTGTATCTATCTAAAATAATTGATACTAAGGAAAATACCATCTTTGAAGAAATTCCCATTATGAGGGAATATGCTGACGTGTTTTATGAAGAATTACTCGGTTTTCCTCTCAGCCGAGAGGTTAATTTCTCAATTGAAGTTATACCTGGATATTTAACATTATCTAATACTCCATATAGAATTTATACTATTGAACTGGAGGAGATGAAGAAGAAACTGCAAGAGAATATAGAAAAAGGGTTTATATGCCCAAGTGCTTCACCATGGGTTACACATTTCATTTTCATTAAGAAGATGGATGGGTCAATACACCTCTACATTTATTATCATGATATCAAAAAGATCACGATAAAGAACAAGTATCATTAAACACATATTGATGACTTGTTTGATAAACTATGTGGAGCCCAGTACTTCTACAATGTAGATCTTCAATTAGGATATTATCAAGTAAAGTTGAAGAAGGAGGATACCTACAAGACTACTTTTTATACCAGGTAAAGGAACTATGAGTTCATAGTGAAGCTATTTGGACTCACTAATGCTCCAACAATATTTATGGACTTAATGAATAGAGTCTTTAGGGATTACCTTGACAAATTTTTTGTAGTCTTTATATAAGATATTCTTGTATACTCTAAAAGTAAGGAGTAATATGAGGAGTATTTTAATTATGCAAAGAATACCTTGCGAAAGAAAAAGTTATATACTAAGTATGGTAAACGAGAGTTTTGGATGGATCATATACCATTCTTGGGGCATGTTATCACTAATAAAGGGATATATATAGATCCTACAAAAATAGAGGAATTTAAGGATGACCTAGACCAACATCTATGATGAAAATTCATAGTTTCCTTGTATTAGTTGATTACTATCATTGATTGGTGAGAAAATTCTCATGATTTGCAATCCCACTATCAAAGAAAACTTAGAAGGGAGTCAAGTTTGTATGGACTAATAAATGTGAGGAGAGATTTAAAGTTTTAATGAAGAGGCTAATTACTGCACCTATTCTCATGTTACCCACCAATGGGGAAGGGTTTGTGATATGAAGTGATGAATCCAAAAATTTATTAGGTTGTGTACTCATGAAAGATGAAAAATTGATAGCCTATGACTTCCACTAATTAAAGATCCATGAGTATAACTACCCAATGAATGATATATAATTGGATGTAGTGATCTTCATGGTGAAGATTTTGAAACATTATCTATATGGATAAAAATGTGACATATATAAGAATCATTAAAAACTCAAGTATATATTAACACAAAATGATCTCAATATGTTCCAATGAAGGTGGTTAGAGCTGATCAAGGATTATTATTGTTCAATCCATTACCATCTTGGGAAGGCAAACAAAGTGTCCAATTTTATGAGTATAAAGGATCCTATAACCCTATCAATTATGAGGATTTAAAGGGATCCAATATTATTAGTCATGAAAAGGATGGAAAAGGGAATAATAAAAGGATATCCATCCTAAATTTTTAAAACAACTACCCAACCATCCATTCTTTAGAGGGTCAAAGAGGCCAAAAAAGATGATGAGGAGCTACAAAAAAATGTAGAAAATATTCTAGAGTTCAACTTCACTAAAGATTGATTTATAAGGTTTGGAACCCATATATGTGTCCCCTAAAAATGAAAACTAAACAGGTAACTTCCTAATTATTTTCAAATATCATCTTTCTATATTAAACTAGGAAGTACTGAGATGAATAATGTAAGAACCTGATTTTCATTTCAGGTATGAATCCTTTAAATTTTGGTCTAACTTTTTATTTTGGACTTAATATAAATGATAGATGAGTTCACAGAGGTTATGGGTGTGTCCAGAGCTTGTTAAGATCTTGGAACCCTGACCAGTGGAGAAAAGGATTGAGTAAAAAGGTTAATAGAAACTATGTGAGCAAGTCCACATGGTTTCCCTAACCATGCACAGGCTAGATAATGGGACTTAATAGGCTACACAGTTTAAGGAAACCATGCATCCAGGGGTGAAATCCTGTGCAGGGCCTCTATAACTTTAATCAGATCCACTAGTGTGATTGGAATATGGTTTCTCAAACTGTGTGGGGGAAAACCATGTGGGGTCCCTCCTTACGAAATGGGAGGCACACAGTTGGTGCACAGTTTGTCCAACCATGTGGCCAAACCATGTGACCCAGTTTTCTTGGAAAAATGACCAAAATTCCTTTAATGAATTAATATATTACCCCTATTTCTCCTTTTCTCATTCTAGTGGCTAACTCTCTTCTTTTACTCTTGCAAGAAGCTATCAAGCCCCTATAGATAGTTTTTTTATCCTATTCCTTCGTATGAATCCCAATTCAATCCCCATTCATCTCATTAAATGAACATCGGTAAGTAATATTTTCATCTTGATCCATTCGTTGTTTGTATTCTCCTCGATGACACTATTTTGATGCAGGATCATATTTCCTATTTTTAGGGTGTCGAAAAATTATTCTATTTTATCTTGATCTGGACCAAAATAATGGCCGATACTAGATGAGTAATCCTCTACGATATTAATGTTGGTGGTCTAGTTATTACACCTAAAGTCTTGTTGTTTTATAATATGTACTAATGTGCTGCACACCGATTTCATCACGCATTTCCCCTATTTTGAGTATATCTTAAATTGGTTTCCTTTATCGGAACCTAATGAATTTTTAGACCTCAATTAATATCAATATAATCCACCTTAGAGCGAGCCATCCCTTTGGGTGTGCTCTCTTACATGACAATTTGGTTTTCATGGTTATAAATCCAAAACACCTATTGATGTGTTTGGATTTACTTTTAAATGATAATATCATATTGATACAAGATAAATGTAGTGGTATGTCATGGAAAATACCTTTATCAATTATAATTAATTTAATTGAATGTGAGTGGTCTGACCACCTCACCTGATTAAATGGAACAAAGGTTATGACCATGTTATTATTAAATTTTTATGAGTTATGACATACCCATTGGCTCATATTAAATCCAATGATTCTTATCACTATTTATGTATGGGCTTTAATACCCTTGTTAATTATGGTAAATGGGCATAATGACCCTTGTGCATGCTATATCTATATGGGAATTGTGTTCCTTTATATACATATGATACAAATATGGAGTCCCTTGATATATGTGATATGGTCATGGAATCCCTATGATATGACATGGGCAAAGAGTCCCTTTACACATGTGATATGGGCATGGTGACCTTGATTTTTATATACGATTACGAAGACCCTTATGGTGATACTAGCCATGACATCCCTATTTGGTGATACTGGGCATGGTGTCCCTATTTTGGTGATACTGGGCATGGAATCCCTTATACTGTGATACTGGGCATGACATCCCTTACTACTATGATACTGGAAATGACATCCCTATACTATGATACTGGGCATGGAATCCCGTATTAGCATGATACTGGGCATTGAGACCCTTGATACTTCCAGATATATTCCAAAATGGGACGAAGTAGGCAATGTCATCCTGGTTCTCCTTTAGGAACTACAACCGACCCATTTACAGTTATTATTATTTCTTTTCATTAATATATTTTCACACTTTCAAGTTATATACACAGACTGGATATTTACAGATGTCATTGGTGGTGGCCTACTGAGTTTATCACACACCCTATCTAGGCCACTGATGGTACCCATGTAGAATATATGATTATAGGTGTAGATAAGGGAAAGAGTACACATATGAATGTGTGACTTATTTCATGACTTAGGATGGGAGCTTGGTAGCAGATGACTAGGATGGAGATTGAGATGCTTGGATATATTTTTTGGATTTCTAAAAATTTTGTATATCATGTGGTGTATTGATTTCCTACTACCATGTATACATGTTTTCTATATTTTTTAGAGACATGACATAATCTTCTATTGACTACGACCAATTTATTATTTTTTATTATTATTTAGTGCATGGATGTTTATATGTTCTTCTGCTATCTTTTCCATACTGATATGCTTCCAATATTTATTTACATATTGTTACACTATTGTGATACTTTGACCAGAGGGTATAGTCTCCCCATAGACACACCTATGTCCTTGCTGCTAGTCAGCAGCCTCTGGCGTATGGGGAGGCACACTTGAGGCCATGTGACCAACCATGCTTAGGGAACCTCTATGTGGTACCCAGGTCTAGGATGTCAAAAATTCTTATCAAAGGATTTACTTTCTTGACTTATTATTTTGATACAATATACAAGAGATTAGGATGCTTTGATACTTGGTTATAAGTCATTTATGTGAGTAGCTAACCCACATCCACTACTGGAAATAAGGACATTTGCGACGGGGCATTTGCATCGGGATCCCGTCGCTAATGTGCTTTTGCGACGGGGTTCCGTCGCAAATAGCCCGTTGCGGAAAACGGCGTCGCAACAACAATTATTTGCGACGGGCCCGTCGCTAAAAGTAGTATTTGCGACGGGAATATTTCTTGTCGCAAATATTAGTCGTTATATCTAAAAAAATTTTTAAAAAATATATTTGCGACGGACCCGTCGCAAATATTTTTTTTAAACAAATAAAAAAAATTACTAAATTATTTTAATTAATATAATAATAATACTATTTGCGACGGGCATAGTACCCGTCACAAGTAATATAAAAAAATAAATAAAAATAAATTAGTAATAAATTATTTTAATTAATATAATAATAATCCAATTATAATTAAAAAATAAAAAAATAAAAAATATTAATAAATGATTTTAATTAATATAATAATATAATTATAATTCACAAATAAAAATAATAAATTATTAATAAATTATTTTAATTAATATAATTATAATATAATTATAATTCAAAAATAAAAAATAATAAAATATTAATAAATGATTTTAATTAATATAATAATATTAGAATTATAATTCATAAATAAAATAAATATTAATAAGTTATTTTAATTAATATAATAATAATAAAATTATAATACATTCAAATATTAAAATAATTCAAATATTACAAAAAAATATAATTAAATTATAATATTATAAAATTTTAATATATATATAAAATTTAATATTATAAAATATAAATAATATTATTATTCATATTAATATTGTTATTTCAAAATATAATATTATTTATATTTTATAATGAGACAGAAACTACGAATAGAAAAAAATTCATATTTTGATTTAACAAACTTTATAACATAAAAACAAACTGTAATATGAAGGAGGGGGGGAGGGGGGGGATCTGCATATGCTGGTGGAGGAAACTCCATCCCTAAAGCACAAGTGAGTCGACGCATGTACTCCATCTGCTCCTGCTGCTGCTGCTGCCACCGACTCATCTGCTCCTCGTACAGCTGCTGCTGGCGTCGACGCTCCTCCTCATACTGCTGCTGCTGCTGACGCATCTCCTCCTGCTCTTTTCGGAGACTCTCTATCAGTGCAGTCTGAGATCGCAACTGATCCTCATACTGTGTAGCAGAAGAAGATGCACGAGCTCCTCTCGAGCTGGACGCCGACATCGCAGCACTGCCATAATAATCTCCGGGAGTCAGTCGAGAGCTGATACCAACTACCCGGCCCTTCTCGAAGGCATACTGGGTGGCCTGCATCCATGCCGCCTCATTAAACTAACGGCCACTGGTCTGATCTGATGACTCTGCCTGACTCTCAGGCTGGGTCTGTGATGCTGCGACCTCATATGACTCCTGTAGTTGCAATTTAAAATTAAAATTGTGAATATATTATATGCAGTTAATTTTTAAACTTGAAAACAAATAATACTGACCACAATGTGGTGCTGACGATTACCTTTGAGCTCCCCAGTAGCAGGATCACTATACATTTTCTGATATACGTCGTACTCCGTAATATCGTGGTGCTCAACAGCCTATAAGAATAAAAAATAAACTGTTAATATTTATAGTTATATAAAATATTTATAAATAATGTATGTACTAGATGCTGTCTATGAGTACTAAAAGTATGAATGCCAGCTCGATGAGTCACCTCCGGTCTCCCCCAATTCTGCCTCCCCACCGATGATCACCTCTGAAAGGCATCACTCAACCAGTGGGCACATAATCCATCCCATACGTGGGATGAAATGTACTATGGTCGGTGCAATCTACAGGAGTCATCAAAAACAAATACTCCTGATTTCTTCATGGTCGCTCTCCTCAAGGTGTGCAAAAACTGACGAAAGCTATCACACATGACCACCTCCCATGCATCGTGGATGGCGCCACGCATGGTATCCTCGATCGGATACCATAAAAACTACAAATAAATCAAAATATCAAGTTAGAAATGAAATAATTTTCAAAATAAAAATTATTTATTTACGTACGTACCAACCAATAGACGAACATGGCATGCTGCACATCAATGGGAATCTGCTCCCATGTGGTCCAAGGCTGAGAGAAATAGTTGCGCAAAATAGCGCTGCCCTGTCCGACTGCTATATGTGGAAAACTGTAAAAATAATAAACATTTATTATGTGAATAGATTAATGAAATTTTAGTCAAATCCACAGGTTATCACACAGGTTATCACACCTCTGTGTGCGTGGATCAAACCCAAGACGTGGACATCGCTCGGGGACGGGGTCAGGAATCATCAATCGTGCAAGACCGCTCCCCCTTCGCATACTCCCTTAAGCGCCTGCAGGCTGAGGGTCATCTGTGAGCAACTCATCTGCATCGAAAGACAGGTCATCATCCGCTAACTCATGAAATGCGTCGTCGTCCATCTGAAACAGAAAATGTTAATGTTGTTAGAAAATAATTGATAATTACTATTATATATGCATATATATATTAGTTATGATTATATATAACTACCATGGAATTCTATCAGTGTTCATCTTCATCATCATCTTCATATATGTCAATGTCATCTTCATATTCCTCCTCAACATCATCGATATCCATTCGAGTTCCAATTGCTTCATCTCTTACCATTTCAAATTCATATGTGACATCATTAACATCATCATCATCACCAACTCTTAAATGTGGGGTGTCGTCATTGATACTCATGTCTCTTTGTAAAAAAGATTGATTTTGAGTACTCTCTTGAAAAAATTCAATTCCTTTCACATCAGTGAAAGCACATTCACTTTGACTAAAATGATTGTCTCAAATTTTGATTTTTATTATACTCCCCCAATCAGTCAAGTCTTTTGACGTAGCACAGTACTTTGCATAATAAACTTTATGTGCCTGTTGAGCCAATAAGAATGGTTCATTTACTGCGAGAACACTTTTACATTTAATATCGATGATTCCATGAGTCGGATGAACACGCACTCCTCTCTCTGTATCCAACCACCGACATTTGAACATGGTTATGTAATATTGTCCAAGACAACAGAGTTCAATGATTTCATCAAGAATGCCATAAAATTCAACTTCATTTTCTCGATAATGAGATCCTCTCAAGCTAACTCCACTGTTCATTATTTTTTTTGATTCCCCATATGCATGTGTATGAAATCGAAATCCATTCACCACATATGCATTATAAGTTTTAACAAGTTTGGAAGGTGGGTTACTCAATATCCATAGCTGTTTTCAATTTTATCAGCATTTCAAGACACCTAAAAATTTGTGAAATAATTATCAATATAGTAAACTATACATTGAATGAGTTGCTAAAAGATAAAGAATTTATGTTACCAGTTTTTGAAACTAATGAGAGAAATTTTTCTTTCAGCGTTCTTCGAGAGCAGCTGCTGTAATTTGTGGAATTTGTTTCTTGATATGATTATCATACAACATATAAAAAAAGTTATTTACTGTAACATAAATGATATAATAAGTGATATAAACACTTACAGTACAACTGATGTCATCTCTTCACAGTTGAGCAGAACATACGTATGAGCTCTGTGATGTTCATCATCTGAAAGCCAGCGTTCATGAACTCCACCAAAACCAAGCTCTGGATGGTTAAAAATAGATAATTTATTATTGATTTCATCAATATTCCTCTCGTTCTGTCCCATTCAGTTGTGTTTTGAAGGATACTCGGATTCAAAATAATGGGAGCAGAAAAATGATATTTCCTCTTGCAAATAAGCTTCTGCAATAGATCCTTCAACAGATGTTTTGTTACGTACTTTTCTTTTCAATTTTTGCATGCATCTTTCGAATGGGTACATCCATCGAAACTGTACTGGACCTCCACATTTGGCTTTATATGGAAAATGTAATATCAAATGTTCCATTGAGTCGAATAATGATGGCAAAAATATTTTTTCCAGTTTATATATAATTATAACAACATCTTCTTCAAGCTTGAATAGAGCATCATAATCTGCTGTAGCCACACAAATGTCCGAAAAAAAATATGACATGTCTATTATGGAATCCTAAATCACATAATTCAACAGACCTCTTAATCCAATGGGTAGAAGTCTTTCCATTATAACATGAAAATCATGACTTTTTAATCCATTAATATGACCATTCTTTACACATCTACCCAAATTGGAAGCACAACCATCTGGAAGTCTCAAATATGCAATCCACTGACAAAATAATAAACGCATTTCTTTATATAGTGTATAAGCTTCTTTTGGTTTCAGTAAATTTTCTGTTCTAACATTCTCAAATAGTTCCAGTTCTGGACGCCTGCAAATTTGGGCAAGATCTAAACATGCATTTACATTGTCTTTGCTCTTTCCTGGGGTATCCAAAACTGTATGAAACAAATTATAAAAATAGGTCTTCTCAATATTCATGACATCCAACATGTGGCGGACCAAAAAATCAGACCAATATGGCAAATCCCAAAATATGCTACGTTTAATCCAATTGTGTTCTTTCCCAAAACCAGAAATTTTCTGTTGGTTTATTGTGGGACCAAAAGTGATGGGAGGTAATGAAAATACAACTGATTTTAACTTCGAACCTGATAGCATTTTTGGAGGTCCATCCCTTTCAACTGTTCCTTTTCTGAAATGAGATCTGTTTCTGTGAAAAGGATGATCAGTTGGAAGAAATCTGTGATGACAGTCAAAATAACAAGGTTTCTTTCCATGAATGAGGATAAATGCTTTGTTCTCTCCCATACAGTAATGAAATGATTTTCGACCATGTGTACTCCATCCAGATAACATCCCATAAGCCGGGAAGTCACTAATTGTCCACATCAATGCTGCTCTCAGTATGAAATTTTGTTTCGTAGCGACATCATATGTACTGACACCAGTACTCCACAATAAACTTAATTCATCAATCAATGGTTTCAAATAAACATCAATATTCTTCTTCAGATGTCCTGGAATTAGTAAAGTAAAAAAGATATAGGTCTCCTTGATCAACATCCATGGAGGTAAATTGTACGGAGTTAAAAAATAGGCCAACATGAATACTGACTACCATAAGATCCGAACGGACAAAAACCATCAGTGGAAAGGCCAAGTCGAACATTTCTAGCTTCTAAAGAAAAGGATGGATGCACTCTATCAAAATTTTTCCATGAATCACCCTCGGCTGGATGATTCAAGCTTTTATCGGTTGAAATATTCGATTTATGCTATGACATCATTATCGCTATATTCTTAGACATGAATAAACGCTGTAGTCTGGATGTAAGAGGAAAATATCTCAACTATTTTATAGGAATCAAACCAAACTTCCCATGTTTTCCTTCTTTATATCTTGGTTGCCCACATGTGGGACAACTATCTAACGACTCATTTTCCCTAGAATATAAAATGCAGTCATTTGAACATGTATGAATCTTCTGACAAGTAAGTCCCAAATTTCGAACCAGCCTCTTACTCTCATAGTAATTTGCAGGAAAAACATTTCCTTCGGGTAACAGTGTTTTAAGAAAAGAAAATATCTGGTCAAAACAGGTGTTTGAAATTCCGTTATCTTATTTGATAGCCATAAATTTTACAACTACTTCTAATTTGTTCATCTTGCAGCCAGGATATAATGCATCCTCATCAGACCTCAACAACTCATAAAATTCAGACGGTGCCAACTCAGGATTTGAAGTTATATCATTCGGAGTTTCTGTATGTTGAACAGATGAACCTGCAACATCATGTACTAAATCTTGAAATCGGGATGGATCCGGAATCAAGTTGGTATCACTTACTCTGGAACTGCGTTCACCGTGTTGATACCAAAAAACATAATCTGGTTGGAAACCAAAACGCAAGAGATGTTCCCCACTTTGTCAAACGTGTCAAATGTTCTCAATGCACATTTTCTACAAGGGCCTTTTTTTGTGCCTTCTGAAACAAATTCTGGATTTGATGCCGCAAATGATAAAAAAGTCTCCACACCCTCTATATATACTGGATTTAAACCAGAACCATTTGGATTTCTACGTTGATTTATCCATATACGGTCATCTAATAATGGCTGTTGACGACCTTGTTGTTCCATATTTTTCTATAAAATATAAAAGCATTACAGGTTTTCAATAATTTTTTAGAAAAAACACTCAAGTAAGGATAATTATATAGTTTACATCAGACACGACTGACGCAAACTTTTTATTGGGATAGACCTAAAAATTGACCCTTTAAGAATTGGACATGTTAAGAATAAAGAAAAACCTATTAAAAATATTGATAATTTTAATATTAAAGAATTTTTTTATTATTTTTATAATACTAATTTTTTTTCATAAATATTAATTATATAATAATAACATTATTACATTATTAGTATATTTTATTATTAATATTAAAATAATATAATTTTCTATATTATATACAATTCTCCTTTCATCTGTGTGTTTAACATTCTGTCTCCACATGTAATATTTACATTCCCTTC
Organism: Viscum album; assembly: GCA_963277665.1. NCBI lineage: Eukaryota > Viridiplantae > Streptophyta > Magnoliopsida > Santalales > Viscaceae > Viscum > Viscum album. The sequence continues at coordinate 1,840,438,246 of OY728157.1, read as the reverse complement.
CACCTCTCCATTGGTGAGTAGGTTGATAATTTTGAAAAAGAATGCAAATATTACATGTGGAGACAGAAAACACACAGATTAAAGGAGAATTGTATATAATATAGAAAATTATATTATTTTAATATTAATAATAAAATATACTAATAATGTAATAATGTTATTATTCCTAATTATTGGTAATTATTCCTAATTTTTGGTAATTATTCCTAATTATTGGTAATTATTCCTAATTATTGGTAAATATTAGTAAATATTGGTAATTATTTGAAATTATTGGTAATTATTGGTAATTATTACTAATTATTGGTAATTATTAGTAATTATTGCTAATTATTCCTAATTATTTGTAATTATTCCTAATTATTGTTAATTATTCCTAATTATTGGTAATTATTGTTAATTATTAGTAATTATTCCTAATTATTGGTAATTATTGTTAATTATTGTTAATTATTGTTAATTATTGGTAATTATTCCTAATTATTGGTAATTATTCCTAATTATTGGTAATTATTCCTAATTATTGGTAATTATTCCTAATTATTGGTAATTATTCCTAATTATTCTTAATTATTGGTAATTATTCTTAATTATTGGTAATTATTACTAATTATTGGTAATTATTCCTAATTATTGGTAATTATTCCTAATTATTGGTAAATATTGGTAAATATTGGTAATTATTGGTAATTATTGGTAATTATTGGTAATTATTACTAATTATTGGTAATTATTACTAATTATTGGTAATTATTGGTAATTATTACTAATTATTGGTAATTATTACTAATTATTGTTAATTATTGGTAATTATTGTTAATTATTGGTAATTATTGTTAATTATTGGTAATTATTGTTAATTATTAGTAATTATTGTTAATTATTGGTAATTATTCCTAATTATTGGTAATTATTCCTAATTATTGGTAATTATTCTTAATTATTGGTAATTATTCCTAATTATTGGTAATTATTCCTAATTATTGGTAAATATTCCTAATTATTGGTAAATATTGACAAGTATTGGGAATTATTGGTAAATATTGACAACTATTGGCAATTATTGGTAAGTATTACTAATTATTACTAATTATTGTTAATTATTACTAATTATTGTTAATTATTACTAATTATTGGTAATTATTGTTAATTATTACTAATTATTACTAATTATTACTAATTATTACTAATTATTACTAATTATTACTAATTATTCCTAGTTATTGATAATTATTCCTAATTATTGGTAATTATTCCTAATTATTGGTAATTATTCCTAATTATTGGTAATTATTCCTAATTATTGGTAATTATTCCTAATTATTGGTAATTATTCCTAATTATTGGTAATTATTCCTAATTATTGGTAAATATTGACAATTATTGGTAAATATTGACAATTATTGGAAATTATTGGTAAATATTGGTAAATATTGGTAATTATTGAAAAATATTAACAATTATTGACAATTATTGGTAAATATTAGTAAATATTGATAATTATTACTAATTATTACTAATTATTGGTAATTATTGTTAATTATTGTTAATTATTGTTAATTATTATTAATTATTACTAATTAATGTTAATTATTTCTAATTATTATTAATTAATTCAAATTAATTTTAATTTTTCATAATTACTGCTAATTAATTGTAATTACAACTAACTATTTTAAATTAATTAGTGTTTAATTGTCTCAAATTACTGTTAATTATTAATAGTTATTCATAATTATTTCTAATTAGAAACCAGGAAAAAAAATTATAAAAATTTAAAATAAATAAATAAAATAAATAAAATAAATATTAAATTAAAATTCAGATAAAAACCATAAACATGATGTCAATGTCGAGCCGCTGTAGTTGTAGAACACCACTAACTGACTCCTCAAAATCGGAATTTTTTTTTACAACTGATCGCCGTAAGAAGTTCAGAGTGAAAAAAACTGTAACGGTTGGCAGTATTTATAGGTTAGATTAATTGCGTCGGGCTTATTTGCGACGGGATTCCCGTCGCAAATAAAGATATTTGCGATGGGACCTGTTGAAAATAACCCTGGCCGCATTTAATTATGGGCGGCATTAAAACGGTTATTTGCGACGTGACCCGTCGCAAATAACCCCAGCCGCATTTAATTATGGGCGGCATTAAAATGGTTATTTGCGACGGGACCCGTTGCAACCTGCCGCCGGAATATTTGCGATGGAACTGCAGTCCCGTCGCAAATACTCTTTAACCGCCGCCGGTTATTTGCGACGGGGGTAGAGCCCTGTCGTAAATAAACTTCATGCGGTTTCGCGTGCATTTCACGCCAAACCATTTGCGACGGTTAAAAGAAACCCGTCGCAAATACTCTTTAACCGCCGCCGGTTATTTATGACGGGGCTCTAACCCCGTCACAAATAAATTTCACGCGGTTTGGTGTGCATTTCGCGCCAAACCATTTGCGACGGGTAAAGGAAACCCGTCGCAAATAACCCGTCGCTATTATCCATTTTTCCCGTAGTGATCCGGGGTAATTCCAAGTTGAATGTAATAAGGAATTATAGTTATGTATTCTTCTTATTACAGTTGATTTGATTCCACTATTTGGCGACACACATGCTATGAAATATTATTATTGATATTATTGAGGATTAATTATCATCCTTGGACCGATGAGATAAGGGAATGAAAGCATTGATCATGCATCATTTTAGGCACCTGGGATGAATTTCATGAAAACATGAAATTGTTATGTGTGACTTTTGAGATATAAATGATGAATTGACTTACATTTTATGTAGGGGATTGAGGAAACATAGTTGGTACTTAGAGTTACTGTTGTAACCTAAATAATTTATTCTCTCTTAGGCTATAACAGTCACCCTAAGTAGTCAACTATGGAATGTTGAGTCATGGACCATTATTCACATGGATTGGAACATGTTATAGTTTGGATTAAGTGGATGCTGCACTTCAATTCATAAGGGGTATGAGACCTTATGGATAGGATGTGGTGACCTACTTGGTTCAACCATTCAAAGATAAATGTAATACAAATATTAATTAACTAAAATTAAATACAATAAAACATAGATTTTAACCCAGTCCTGACCTTAGTAGAAGGTAGTAGTTAGCATATCTTGTGTTCTATATAAATGTTTCAATCACCTAGAATTAACATTATAAGAAGAGAGGGGTTTTTTAGTATTGAAAGTATTAGTACCTATTATATTACTACATTTGTGTCTTATTACATTATATAATAATATCTGAGGTGTGTGTTTGGAATTTGTAGATAAATTTCACCACAACATCCTCTGGTCCTACACCAGGAGGGAAGCGATGACCATACTCCGGAGGTGGCGGGCCATGAGTCGCTAGTGATACTTTCAGTAATGATAACTACATAATCTATTCCTATTCCTAATGTGGTATAGGATTATTGGTTTTGAGGAGACTTTCTGCGACTCATGAAGATCTTGTTGGGATCTCCACGTTCTACCCCTTTTGTGAGAGAGTTGAATCGAGAGTTCCAGCTATAACAACCACTATTGTTTTTGGGGGATAGAGGACCACATGCTACATAGTTAGGTTTTGAGATGGTTATGTCCATATTTTAGAATCTAGAGACACCTCTTAATAGGAGAGTGAAACTCACAACTTATATTCTTCAAGGATTCACCAAACATTAGTGGCATATTCTAAATTAGGCTAGTCAGTATCAGGAAGTTACTTGGAGAGATTTCAAGTAGAGATTCTTTGACTATTTATTCCCTGATACCCTAAGGTATAATCATTCTAGGGAGTTCATTAACCTTCTGTAGGGTTCTATGAAAGTTATGAACTATTTAGATTATTTTACAGAGCTTTAGCACTTCACACCTACCTATACCAATGATGACCCAACAAAGGAAAGAAAATTTGAAGATAACTTGAGGCATCCTATTCATCCTAAGGTCAAAATTTTCTGGTTGAACACCTTATATAATATAGTGAACACGTTCCTTATTATTGAGAAGAACCCGATGGACATAGACAGTGTGAGCCATGGCAGTTCATAACCCAGATTGGGTAGTTGTTTGATTGGCGGTTAGAAGCGACGCTTTGAGACTACGTGTGTGAGAAGTGGTACCCAGATGACACCCATAGATAGTTATGTGGGTTTTCACTAGTGTGGGAAGCCTAGGAATAAAAAGACCCAGGTCCCTAGAGACCCCGTCGAGTGCTTAGTCTACGATAGATTGAGTCATCTTCATCATTTTTGTAGGACCTTCCCATCCATTTTGAGTGGGAGAGGATCTGTGATAGATCCTCCTTTAGGAGAAATATCCATACTATCTCATTCAGAAGGTAGCTAAAGTAGTACTGGCTATACATGTAGAGGATGTGGTCCTGGACATGGTAGTTAGGATTTAGATATATAATGCCAGTAGAGTGGAACCGCTTCGGGTAGTCAGGTTGTAGCACAAGGATAGGGATCAGGCTAGATTTACTCAGTTCAACCTATACCATAGGATCCATATTCTGGGCCATCTACTATTCGAGGTATTATTCTAGTAGCCTTTATTTTTCATTTCTACATTATTCGACATAGGTGCATCAAATTCATTCACATCTGTGCCTATTATAGAGAGTCTTGGTCTCAATGTTCAGTTATTTAGTGGCATTATGAGAATTGATACTCCTTTGGGTATACATTATAAGAGTATACACTAGTGTAAGGACTATCCTCTTGAGGTAGGAAGCCATCGTTTCTTATGAATCCTCTTTATCCTTGATATGAAAAGATTTGATGTCATTCTTGAGATGTAATAGTTGGTTTCTTATCATGATTATGTGGATTGATATAGATGGAGGGTGTCGTTTACATCACCAAAGGGTGACAATTATACTCACAAGAGCAAGTGAGATGTCTATGAGAGTAGATTTGGACCAGAGCATCTTGGGATAGGTGGAGTGACTGCCTAGATTTTTAGCCTTTATATGTATGATTAAGGGATACATCATATCAAGTTCCCTCCTGTAGTTAATCTATTCAGGTATGTTTTCCTAATGAATTTTCTAGACTACCTTCTAAGAGAGAGGTATAGTTTACTGTCAATCTATTTACAAAATTTGCATCAGTATACATTCCTCCTTACAGGATGACTACTACTGAGTTGTAGGAGCTCAAGAGGAAACTAGAAGATTTAGATGCCAAATTTTTTATATGGCACATTAATTCTCTCTAGGGTTCACCAGTTTTTTTCTCCAAGAAGGTGGATAGAACCCTTAGGCTTTGTGTGGATTATCAAAAGTTTAATCATCTTACTTTAAAGAACCAGCATCCCATACCTCATATATATATTATTTTTTTTGACCAGCTAAGAGGATCAATGATTTTCTCAAAGATTGACCTGAGGTCGGGTTATCATTAGGTTTGATTCAGGACTTCATATATTTCATGTTTGTATTTTCATAGTCGGTAAGACTTATATGAGTATTTTGTGATTCCATTTGGTTTTATGAATGCACCTTCCGTCTTTATGGATTTTATGAATAGGTTATTCTATCCCTATCCACATTGCTTTTTCATGGTCTTCATAAATGAAATATTAGTGTATTCTCATACTCAAAGTGACCATTCCGCTCACATTGAGATCATTTTTAATACACTAATAGAGAATCAAATGCATGATAATCTTAGTAAATGTCACTTATGGATTGACAAGGTTCACTTATTGGGTCATATTTTCTCAGAAGTAGGAGTTTCATTTGACCTAGAGAAGGTGAGATCTGTGATTACCTAGAAGAATCCCAAGAACTTATTTGACACACATAGTTTCTTGGGGATAGCTAGTTACTAAATGTGTTTTATACAAGACTTATGACACTTTACAGAACCTCTTATGGTCTTGAATAAGAAGGGTGTGAAGTTTGTATAGTCTAAAAACTATGAGATAACCTTTCAGGAGTTGAAAGGGAGATTGACTTTAGTGTCTATCCTAATTCTTATAGATCCAGGAAGAATCTATAATGTGTATTATGATTCATTAGTTATTAGTATAGGAGAATTTATGATGTAGGAATATCAAGTCATTTCATACAGGTCATGATAATTGAGGCCTCAGGAGTGTAATTACCCAACACAGGATCTTGAGTTGGTAGCTGTTCTTTACGCCTTGTGCTGTTGGAGGCATTACCTACTGGGAGATAATTTTGAGGTGTTTACAAACCACAAAATCCTTATGTATATTTTTTCATAGTGATACTTGACTCTCATGTAATGAACATGTATTTAATATCTAAAATCCTTTGACTTTGAGATAACCTATACATCTATGGAAGGAAATGTTGTTTCCAATGTTATGAGCATGAGGAACCAGACACATGCAGTTGAGGAAGCCAGTAGCGATTGGAAGCTAATGGAATTTCAATCTGAGATGTATATAGTGTCATAGTACCATGATGGATATTTTTTACTTGCATCAAGAATAGTTACCTATTCATTTTTGGATAGAGTGAATATGAGGCAATTTTCATATTCGGAAGGCTTGGTCGCAAGAGAGAGTATTTATGGTGAGGACCCACCTCTGGATTGGTCTATCGATGATGATGAAATCCTAAGTATACATGAGAATATCTAGGTTCCCAAATATATGATATAGGAGTTGATATGTGAGTCACATTCTTCTCATTGGGCAGTTCACCCATGTATTTTCAAGATGTATCATGATATGCATCGACAGTACCAGTGTCCATGGATGAAGTGTTAGATAACAGGTTTTATCGCTAGGTGTTCCACTGGTCAGTAAATGAAGATGAATCATCAATGACCTACTATATTTTTACAACCATTACCAGTATCGTAATAAAAATGGGAGGATGTTTCAATGGATTTTTTCATCGGTTTACCATGGACTCTTCCAGGTAGTGATATATTTTGGGTAGTCATGGATCGATTGAATAAAGTTTCCCACTTCCTTCCTATCTGGGAGATTTTATTAGTTGATGAGATGGGAAGAATATATGTCTATGAGATCATATGGATGCATGGGGTCTATTGTAATATCATTTTAGATAGGGATTCTCATTTCAAATTATGGTTCTGGTAGGGTTTATAGAGAGATATGGGTATACAGGTGCTTCTGATCATAAATTTTCACACTCAGACAAATTTCCAATTAGAATAGACTATATAGGTTTTGAAGGACTTGTTTTGGGCATGCGTCTTTGATTTTAGTGGTTCTTGGGAGAAGCATGTTCCTCTCATCAAGTTCACCTAAAATAACAGTTATCAGGAGATTATTATGATGGATCCCTATGAGGCCCTATTTGGTAGGCTATTACCATCACTCCTATTGTGGTTAGAGATAAGAGAGGTAGCACTACCGGGTCTTTGTATCATTCAGGATACTTTAGATTAGGTTCAACTGATCAGACATAATATGTATACTACTCATTATAGATATAAATATTATGCCAATCTCTATCAAATACCTCTGGAATTAGAGGTTGGGGATCGTGTTTTCTTACGGGTATCACCTAGACTTGGGAATAGATGGATACCGAGGTAAGGGAAGTTGTCGACTAGTTATATCAAGCCATTTGAGGTTCTAGATAGGTTTGGGACAATATCATATCAATTGATATTACCTCATAGGTACCATTACATGCATGATGTCTTCCATGTTTCATAGACTCTCCATTATCATGCTAACTCATCTCATACTCTTGATCCCAAGGAGGTTAAGTTAGATGCTGGTGATTCTTTTGAGGAGCATCATATTTTCATCATTTATTGGAGAATGAAGGATCTCTGAGTAGGGTCTATCCCTTTAGTATGAGTGATATATAATAATAGTTGGGTACATGACAAGAATTGGGAGTGGGAGGCCGACGTATGTGCTCAGTTGCTGGAGTTGTTCTCAGACAGTGTTTTTTCACCCTTAGAAGGTGAACATGGGGACAAGTTTCTTTAAGGGGAAGACTGTAAGAAACCAATTTTTATTTTAGGCATAAATCCTTTAAATTTTAGTATAAATATTTTTTTGGATCTAATATAAATGAATTATGATTTTATGGAGGTTACATGGGTCTCCAGGGCTTACTTAGAGCTTAAAACCCCAGCCAATGGAGAAAAGGAATGGACTATATGGTTAGTAGAAACCATGAAAACTAGTCTACACGGTTTCCCTATACATGTGAGGGATGAACAATGGGCTTTATGAGGCCTCATAGTTTAAGGAAAATATACGGCTAGGGGAACATGCCTATGCGGGGGCCTCTACAATTTTTAGCAGAGCTACCAAATGTTGGCGTATGATTTCTAAAACTATGCGGTCCAAACCATGCGAGGTACCTCCTTAAGTAGGGGGAGGTGCATTGTTGGAACACGGTTTGTCCAACCATATGACCAAACCATGAAACCCTATTTTTATTGGATAAAATTACCAAAATTTCCTTAATGAGTTAATAAATTACCCCTATATCTCCTTTTCTCATTCTAGTGGCTAAATCTCTCCTTTTCCTCCTATTAGAATCTCTCAAGCCCCCTTTGATAGATTTCGATCCTATTCTTTCATCTGAAGGTTGATTCGATCCCCATTCATCTCATTGGATGTACATCAGTAGGTTCTATATTAAACTGGATCCATTCTTCATTTTCATTCCCATCGATGATGCTATTTTGATTCAGGCTTATATGCCCTATTTTAGGGCATTGATCTATCCTTCTATTTTCTCTCAATATAGACCAAATCAGCAGCTGATACTAGAGCAGTACTCCTCTATAATATTGAGGTAGGTGGTATAGTTATTATACCTTAATTATCATTGTTTTATAATATTTTCTAATGTCCCGCATTCCAGTTTCATCATGAATTTCCACCATTTTGAGTCAGTCTTAAATTGGTTGCCTTGCTTGGAACCTAATGACTTGTTTGACCTAAATTCATACCAATATCATCCACCTTAGAGTTTTCTATCCCTTTGGGTGTTCCCTCTTACTTGAAAAATTGGTTTTCAGGGTTATAAATCCAAAACACCTATTGGTGTGTTTGGATTTACTTTTAAATGATAGTATCATATTGATACCAGATGAATGTAGTGTCATGGCAAGGACAAAACCTTTATAAATTATAATTAATTAAATTTAATGTGAGTGGTATGACCACATAACCTAATTAAATGGAACAAAGCTCATGAAATTTTTATTATTAAATGTTAATGATTTATGACTTACCCATTCGCTCTTATTAAATACAACGATTCTTATCACTGTTGATGCATGAGAATGACGACCCTTGTTAATTATGGTAAATGAGAATGAGGAGTCTTGTGAATTCTATATCTATATGGTAATGGTTCCCCTTTATATAAATATGATATGATCATGGAATCCCTTGATATATGTGATACGTGCATGGAATACCTATACTATGACATGGGCATGACATCCCTTTACACATGTGATACAAGCATGGTGACCCTGATTGTTATATATTATCATAACGACCCTTATGATGATACTGGTCATGGCATACTTATTCCATGATACCGGTCATGACATCTTTATTTTGTGATACTGGGCATAGATTCCTCTACTACTATGATACAAGGCATGAAGTCCCTATATTGTGATACTAGGCATGGTGTCACCTACGACTATGATACTGGGAATTGTGACCCTTGATAATTTCATAGATATTTTGAAATGGGATGAAGCTGGTAGTGTCAGCTTGGTTCTCCTTTAGGAACTAGATCTAACCCATTTACAATTATTATTACTTCTTTTCATTATTATATCTTCACATTCCCATGTTATATACACATACTATATATTTATAGGCACCATTGGTGGTGGCCTAATAAGTTTATCTCACACCATATATGGTCCACCAATAGTACTCAGACAGACTATATTCTTGTAGGTGTAGATAAGGGTAAGCATCCACTTATAGATGCATGAATTATTTCATGATTTAGGATGGAATCTTGGTAGAAAATGATTGTTATAGAGCTCAAGATGATGGGATTTTTTTGTACCTTTTGTATATCATGTGGTGTATTTAATTCCTAGTTCCATGCATACATCTTTTCCCTATTTCATAGAGACATGACATCATCATTTATTGTATATGATCAGTTTACTGCTTTTTATTATTATTTAGTGATTGGATGTTTATACATTTGTTCAATTTCTTTTCCATATTGATATGTTTCTTTTATTTATTTACCTATTGTTATACTATTGTGATACTTTGACCACAGGTCATAGTATCCCCATAGACACAACCTAGTCCCTTACTACTAGTCCACAACCTTTGGCATATGGGGAGGCACACTTGAGCCCATGTGGCCAACCGAGCTCAAGGAACCTTTGTGTGGCACAAAAGTCTAGGAATTCATATATAAAGATCTAATTAAAAAATTTCGATGGGATAACATGAAGATGGAGATTGTAGAATTTTTATCTCGATGCTTGTTATGTCAACAAGTCAAGGATGAATGAAAAAAGTATAAGTGTATGATGTAACCATTGAACATACTAGTATAGATATGGGAAAACATAACTATAGATTTTTTCATGGGACTCCCCAATACATCTAAATAAAATAACACCATCTTGGTGGTAGTCGATCAACTTACAAATTTAGTACATTCAATTAATATCAAGGAATATTTATCTCTTGACTAACTCACTAAGATATACATAAGGGAAGTGGTAAGACTTGATGGAGTTCCAATCTGCATTATACCTGATCGAGGTATGAGGTTTAACTTGAGGTTTTGGATAACCCTTCAGTAATAATTGGATACAGACTAGAGTTTCAGTACTACTTATAACCCTAAGACAGATTACCAGTCTAAGAGAACCATTTAAACACTAGAGTATATGTTGAGATCATGTTTAATGAATTTTCATGGATGTCGGGATCAACAACTTACCCCAGTGGAGTTCTTATATAACAAAAATTTACTTTATAGAATTAAAATGACACCTTATGAGGATTTTTATGGGAATAGGTTTTGAATATGATATACTAGTATGAAGTTGGAGATTGGAAGCCAATGGGCCCTTATCTTATCCAAGAGATTATAGATAATGTTTAAACTATTAAACATCATATGAAATCCACATAAATTCCACAAAAAAATCTATGTAGACAGATGATATATGGAGTTTGAGTTTTGAGATAAAGTGTTCCTTCATATATCACCATAGAAGAAATTCATGATGTTTCAAAAGAAGGGAAAGCTTATTCCTGGATACATCAACCCATTTGATACATTGAATCTCATTGGAGTTGTATCTTATTGACTAGCACTCCCACCTGAACTATTTAAAGTACATGATGTTTTCCATCTATCTCTATTGAGGAAGAACATACCATACCCCTCACACGTACAAAATCCAATGGTGGTACCCTTGGAGAATGATCTTTTATACGAGGAGAATTCGATGAAGATCTTAGATCATAGAGACAAATTTCTATGAAACAAGACAACTCACCTGGTCAAAGTGATATAGCAGAACCACAAGTTTGAGGAATAAAATTAGGAACCAAAAGAGGTGATCAAATAGAAGTACCCTCATCTATTTTAGTGTATGAAATAAAATTTCAAGGGAAGAATTTATGAAGGGGTAAATAATGTAACGACCTGAACTTTTATAAATGAAATTACCTTTTGAATGAATAAATTCCTCAATAAGTAATGTACTTATAGAAAAACCATGAACGACTTTGGTTATTTTGGATAGTTATAAAATAAAACCTATCATATTTAAAAGGTCATTAAAAATCATAACCATTGATAACAAATATATTGTATAATGACCATTAAGATTAGTATATTAATGGTTATGATAAATTCCATTTGACACAGATGGAAGAAGTGATGACCTTGACTAGTAGGATCATACCTTATGAAACACATTTATCAGTGATTTTGAGAGAGATGGTATCATTGGGATTTTCCCTTGAGAAATACCATGTCAAGATTCAATAACTAAAGAATGAATGAAACCAATTATGGGAGAAGTTCAAGATTATCAATATCATGGTCCAAACCATGTTCACTAAACAACCCAAAGAAACTGTCACCATCGCACACCTTACCCTAAGGGCATACATTGGTGTAATATGGGGTTATGTATCTAGACCCTAATAGTATGAATTTTTATATTTTCTTTTAAATTAAATAATTATTATATTTACTTATTTTTATTAGTAATCTATAAATGAATAATGAGTTAGTTAAAAATTAGATTTTGATATGAAGAAATCAAAATTATATTTTTAGGATATATATATATATATATATATTCAATTAAAACATTGCTTTTGATAAATTCCATAATTTTTGAAATAAATTATATTTTAATAAATATTATTATTAAATAATATTTATTTGAATATTAATGATAATATAATTTAATGAAGTTGAATATAATCTTTATAAGGGTCATAAAATTGTTATCCTCATAAAAAAAGTATTTTTCAATTAATGGGATATTGATTTAAAAGTATAATTTATCTTATTTAGAAAATTATTTTGATAAAATAAATATTATTTTTGAAATTATCATTCTAAAATTAGCCAATGGTGTTTTTTTCATAATTTTCCATGATAGTCTAATTTTTGGTTTAAAATTAAATACGGTATAAATATACATTATGTATTACGACATCATAAAAACACAAAATTGATGTAATAAATACTATAAAGAGTATCCAAGAACAAAATTATGTTTCCCATTTAAAATAATTTGTTTTTGAAGTTATTTGATTAATTTTATAATCCTTTAATGAATCCTCCAAAACCTATATTACATTTTAAGGTTTTAAAATCAATTCTTTATGAACATGACTTAATTCCATATCACTAAGGGTATTATTTTAATGTGTTAGGTTCTTATACATAAAAAATATTTAAAAACACTCCTATTTGGTAAAAAACATTTGAAAAAACCATTGTAAGTTTTAAAGTTTTGATTATTTTATTATAAAGAGTCCAAAACCTAAGTTTAGAAATTAATAAAGAATTCCCTTATATTTTTCTATAAATACCCACCCCACCCCCACTCCTCTGCACTAAAAACACATTTATCATGAATTTAATCTACCTATACCTCTTTAAATACCTACCAAGGTGTTCCCAAGCTCTCAAGAAGATGGACCAAACTTTTAGAATTGACTTCTCAATGTAAGGGATACTCTCCTCCTCTTTATTCAAGAAATTTCTTTGTATTATGAATTTTTATTTCTAATTTTTATGTTGTAATATGTTTTTACACAACACAATTACTATCCTTATTATGTAAAAGTAATGAGATACCCCATTTCACTCTCATTAAACCCTTCTATGAATCTTTATGAACACCCGTTATGATGCTATAATTATCCTGCATTTTTCTATGGAAAACATTTGTGTAGTGAATATCCATCCATATTTTCACTGAAGGGTATTCACCTAGATGTTACGATACTGCATTTTTTGTATAATTCCATGTGTATAACCCACACTCCTTAATCAGTGGATTAAAAGTGATAAAAGTTATTCCTAGGTTGTATGATCTATGTGGCACACAAATGCAAGTACATGATATGAATGTAACAGGCGGGAACAGAATTATATATTACTACAATGCATTTGGTAATTTTTTTATCACATGAAATACCATGTATGGTGCATAGGATGTTATCCCAAGTACACCATGTTATGATGTCTCACTGGTTAGCCTTGACTTATGCTTATGATGTCATGTCTTATGTTGTTCCCACAGTCTTATGTTTACTTAATGTTATCATATTATATCAAGATTTGATGTTAAAGTTTATGATTATTGACCCTTTTAAGCCACCTTGATATGAGTATAAACTCACATGTTTTACTTTTATCATGTTATTCTTTGATTATTTCCTTACTGGGCTTTATAACTCACCCCTTTATTATGTATGTCCCCAGGTTATCTCATGCACTATTAGAACATCAATGGATTTTTAGGGAATGTTGTAGAGTTTTTAAATAATTTCATCATATCCCTATTCAAGTTATTATTCTATGTACCTAATTTCCCAATGACACTATTCCTATCAATCTTATAGGACTGTATTAAGAGTGTTTTTATGTAACAAATCACGAAACAATGTTATTAAAAGACATGGGTTGTCATAACCTCTTATGAATATAATATAATCATGTTGAAATAATTATATCAGTATTAAAAGTATAATTAAATTTTATTATGTTTATGGGATAACAATTTTTGACCATCCCTCTAACCATTCTAAAAATGAAAATTTCACTTGTGTTACGTGCGGTCAACCACCTCCATAAGCGATGTTATCCATTTTTCATAACCACCTTTCATTAATGGTTCAAAGGGGGTATTTAATGAAAAAATATGATATTTAAAACATTATTAACATTATGAAAATATAAAACAGTTCCCACCTTATTTACATTCTATGGGAATTGAGAACAATGACCGTATGTACATGCGAACTGTCGCCTCCACTAAACAATATATTTTGTTTTTCATATACACTTTTATTCTTTATCCAACTATAATAAAATATGATTCATTAGATTAAAAAATCTAAATAATTTCATTATTGTTCTGTAATAATTATATTATTCCAAAGTAATAACTTTATTAACCATACTCCCCCATCGAATATAACATGTTCTTGTTTGGATGGGTTTAACCACCTATGCGAACAATGCTTTAAATTTATATCATGGGTGACCTTGGAAACATAAATATTGGTATTATTAGATTTTAATGAACAAATAATGTCTGTTTTAAGGTCCTAGAAATTTTATATTAATATTTAACTTATTATTAATATACCACCCTTTGTTTGTTAAAAATTACTGAAACAAGATTATTATAAATTTTACCTTTATGTGTTATTATTAAAACTATTATAGGATGAAAATAAAACTTTATTAATCATCATGAAACATATATTCTATTAGATTGAATATTTCATTAAATGATAAATATCAATTTTAAAAAATAAGGATCAACATTGACATTACAATCCATGTGCGAAACAAACAAAATTACAACATATGATAATGAAAATAACCGACAACTAACTAATGAATGTATAAAAAATGATTATTAGAATAGAGTAAAAAGTGTTATATATATGAATTAATGTTTTCAAATATGTGATTAAAATAGTTATTTTTTATATAGTATGTTAGTGATGGATATATATATGCCTTAAATCCTTATACACACACATATATGATATATATAAGCTATGACATGGGTGACAGTTCCCCCAAAAAAAATTTGTGAGCGTTGGTGGTGAAAGGTCATGTGAATGATGGGAAGAATTTTGCGATAGGGTGGACAGGGTAGTGGGTGAGTACTTGGTGGCATATAGAAGGATGGGGGAATCAACAAGGGTACAAGCCGTCCTAGGATGTAGAAAATGGATAGGGGAGGGGGTCTGGTGAGTAGGTGATAGGTGGTGGAAGGAAGGAAATGGATGAAGGGAGGTGTCATGCAATAAGGTGAACATGGAGTCATGTGAGTGTTGGGAGGTGGATGGAAGGAGGGGGGAATCAGCAGGGGTACAAGTGGGCTGAGGAACAATGAACAGACAAGGGAGGAGAGATGGAAGATGAGTGCTGGGTGGTGGATAGTTTGTCATGATAGGTTTATATATATATATATATATAGGTTCCTTTGGACCATGTATTGGTAATTTTAGTCATTCATCTTTTGGGCCACCATTGTAGGCCTTGGGACACTAGGCCTTAAGGGAATGTAGGGGTTAACTCTAAACCTAGTTAAAAATAGGGTTTATCTCCTTTATAAAAAGAGGTCGCGACTCTGGATTATTTTTTTAAAAAATAATTTGTATTTTTAATTGCATGAAAATTATGATTTTCGTGGATGAATGGTGTGTATTAATCCATGAAGCTTGGAAAATTCAACATTCCTTGACAACCAAATGATAAATAGGTACCATTCAAGTGATTATTACAACTAAGATATCATTAATAAGACATTACATAAGATGTAATGGATCATTAGTTCATTATTCATGAATTATATGCATGATTTGTCCCAATTAACATTTAATCATGAATTATAAATGCATTAGTAAATGAAACAACATGAGGAGCTTCCTTGTTCCTATATAAACCACAACCATATGATGACATAGAGTGTGGGAATAAATATGCTTGGATAAAGCTCCCCAAAACTAGAATCTCTCTTGCTCATACCTCCTTCACATCATGAGATGATAGTACATCCTAGAGGATGGAGAGTTCTATAGATACGATGTGCACTTCATCTCATCCCATGGATATACTACCAATAGGGGATGTCCTTTTCCACCCTTAGTGATATTTATCAAACCATATGATGATGATAAAGATATTATAGATTCTCTATAGTTTACAACACACACACACACACACAGATATATATATATATAAACTTCTTCATTTCAGTTTACGTGTGTTCTCATATTTCTTGCATGAGATATCCTTGAACACAGATTTACATCACTTCTATTTTACTTAATAAGTGTTATTAGACTAATTTTAATCCCAATAGTGGTATCAAATCCATACTCATGATTAGAATGTGTGAAATATTTCATGAAATGAAAAGGCAACACAGAAGCAGAGAATCATTTTTGAATTCTAGAAATTTGGATTCAAATAATGGTTTACCCTTATGTAGTTGGGCTACACAAAGGTAACTGAGGAATAAAATTTATGCATATAGACTGAGTAAAGGTAACTAATACATTAATTATACAAAATAGGCTACATAAAGGTAGCTAGGTTTTTCTTAAGGCTCTGTGAAGGAAACCAAAGACTTACCTTTATGTGAAGTAGTTCATGTAAATGTAATTTCATTTTTAGAAAGCTTGCATAAAGGTTACTACGAGCTACCTTAACACAGTGAATGATTTTCATGTTCACATAAAGGTAAACTGTGACTTACCTCTATGTATATATAATATTAGGTGTACCTTTATGAAACATGAAATGTGTAGGGGTTATGAAATTATACCCTTACATAGACAGACTACTTAAGGGTAGTGGTAGGATACCCTCATAAAAATTATGGATTTTGTAAAAGGGTAAACAAAATTATTTTTAACATATAAAATTATTTAATTTTTTTTATAAAATGTTAATATATCATTGTAAAATGTATTTTAGGATATTTTAATTTATAAATAAATTATAAATAAATTAATTCATTATAAAAGGTTTATAGTTAATTATATGTTTATGAAAAAATTTCCCTAACTATTAAATGTTAATATTTAAATACCTTTTACAAAAAATATATGGTATGCCTTATGATATAGAAATAAAATGTTTATTTAGACTTCATAATAAATAATCTATAAAGGGTTATAAATTATGAAACAAGGTCCAAAGTATAAATGTGTTTATATTTAAATTATGAATCATTCATATTAATTATAATTATTCAAAATATTAAAGGGATTTATTTTGATATTATTTAAACCACAGAAAAAGTGTTTTTATAAATTATAAAATCATAGATTAAATATTGTTAACTATATTCAATTAGATTATATAAAATTTTTACATAATAAAAAATTGTATTATAAATTGTTTATAATCCATAAAATATTATTTATTAAAAATAAAATTCCATATAATGGAGAATATAAAAGAGTTCATATGGGAATGAATATAAAATGTTTTTGTTCAAAATTATGGAATTTACATATTATAAAGTTAAAATTATAAATTTTTATAGTTATATTTTATTTAAGAATTGTTCATAAATGGTTATATCATGTGAAGTGCATTGTGTTGCATTTGTTGTCAATGAGGTTGTCAATGAGGCATGTTGTTGTCTTACAATGAATGGAAGTCAATGATTGTCAAGATGTGAATGAAAAAGGTTGTGATCGTGTTGGTGGTGAAGGAGAATGGCCATGGAACTTAGAGGAGTGTCACTTAGGAGATTCACTAAGTGGCATTGGAGAATATGGTTGAAACATTCTCCATGCACATCAGACGATTGTTGAACTGATCTTTAAAGTTCCAAGAACTTGTATCAACTGGATACAATGTCACAACAAGCATTAGAAGACCATGCATTGTAGTGACAATGCATGAGGAGTTGAAAGGAGTTCCATCCACAACTACTAAGTGGATGATGTGCATTAATGAAGTCCATGCACTATCACTTAGTGCATGTGAATTTGAAGTTGATCCAATTGATCTCTGATTAGATCAATGAAGCACATTGAAGAATCAAGTGATTCGGCTGATGAAGAACCTTCTACAAATGTCTCATAAGTCTAGAATACATGATTGAAAGGAGTTGAGGATGTTTGTGGAAGAAGGATGAAGAAGAAATGGAAAGAATGTCTTAGAAGAAGAGGAGATAGGCATGTGGCATTTGGCAATTGGCATATTTTATTTGGAGGAGAAACTGGTTTTTATACAAAGTCTTTATTCTATCCTTTGCCAAAAAATTAGGCCAGCCGAGGCACCTTGGGGGGTTCAACCCCAAGGCATGGGCACTAGGGCACCACGCCCGGGGGAACCCCGTGGGGCGAGCCAGGGCGGCAGGGCGCACCCAAGGACACCGCAAGGGCGCCAGGGGCACGCCCGGAGGAGCCGCAGGGAGCATAGTGGGTGCTTGAAGCGCGCCCGCAGGAGGCAGAGTGGGCGCAGAGCGCGCCCGCAGAGAGAACCCGGTGCGGGGCGGCACCGGGAGGGAGGAAGTTCAACTGAGAGTTGAGCGGCAGCGGCATATTGATAAGCCGCGTGAAAACCGCGCCCCGTTTCGATGTGGGACGCGGATTTTTCACCCGGGAACGATCCTGGCCGCACGATCAATCGCGCGCCAGATCTCGGCTGCCCATCTAATCCGCCGCGGCCCAACCAGATCGCGGCCGTCCGATGTATCTCCATCGTCTGATCCGACGGCCGTGGCTTCGTCCTCAACCTCGAGCTCAGCCGAAGCCACCCGTGAGCTCCGCTGAACCAGGCGCCTTCCCGACGACCTATTTCGAGTTCCCGGCCACCATTTTCGAAACCGAGACCTCCATTCGGCTCGTCTGGCTACACAGAACAGATTCATGTATAAAAATATACATGCATGCAACGTATGGAGAATTTCGATGAAGGCCGAGGCAAACGAAGTTGCCAGGCCATTTGGGTGTTCGAGCTTTGCATGATTTGTGCCTAAACAGAGGCCGTGCATGCGTTATAAATCGCATGCACGAGGAGGAAAGAAAAAATGAGATCCCGCGGTGAAACAAGAGGAGAAAATCAAGATTCACAGAATCTTGAAAACCCGAAGATCTCGGGAGTTTGAAGTTATTTCACGCGGATAGAACCGCCTCTCCTTGCCTATAAAAAGAGAGGCCGAGGCTCGAGGCTGCTTGCTGATGCGCTGAAGTTTTGAAAGACCCGTGAGAAGCCTTTGAGCCTCGCGAAGAGTTTGAAGCCCCGCGCAAAGAACTTGCGCGGCTATTGTTCTCGGTGCCATCTGAGGCCCGAAGGAGTCCCTTTTGCGCATCCCTTGCGCGAAAGAAGTGAAGGGGAGATCCCCTGCGCGCTAATCCTTGCGCGGCAGGAAGAACCGGGGTCGCACCAAGCCTTGCGCACCCACGGTTGAAGCCCCGCGGTGTTGCAGCGTGCACACCCGAGCGCTTGCACGGCCAAGTGCACCCTTGCACTTGCGCGCCCACGGCTGAGGTCCTTTGTGCCTTGTGCTTGCGCGACAGAAGCAGTGAAGGAAGGCCGAGCCCCTTGCATCCTTCGGTGTGTGCTAAGTGCAAAGAATATCCGAGGCACCTTGTGTGCAAAGGAGGGAAAGGCCGTAGCCATTGGTGGTTGTGAAAAGAAGTGGAGAAGGCCGTAGCCTTTGGCTTGGGTATGTGCAAAGAAGAATAAAAGAACAAGTCTTGTGTGCAAAGGAAGTGAAAGGCCGTGGCCCTTGTGTGGGTGAAGTGAAGACCACACCTCATTTGAGTGTGTGTGTGCAAATTGGAAAGGAACACCCTACGGCCATTTAAGGGCATGCAACAAGAAGTGTAAAGGCCAAGCTCAAGTGTGTGCAAAATTAACAAAGAGGCCGTAGCCTTGGGTGTGTGCAAGAAATGGAGTGTAGGCCACAACAAAGAAGAACACATTTAAGTGTGTGTGCAAAGTGAAGAATTTGTGTGTGCCTAACAAGTGAAGGCCGAACCTAGGTGTGTGCAAAGTGTACACATTTAGAAGAAGAAAGAAGAAGTTCCACACTAAAGTAAAACACACTTCTAAGTGTGTGAACAATTTGAATATAGTGTGTGAAGATTGCAGAGAAGGTGTGTGCTATAATTGATTACACCCTTTGTGGGTCTACTGCACCAAGAAGAGGAAAGGAGGAGTGCATGCATGCATGCATGCACATGCACACGTGAACAGTGCTAAATCAATGGTGTGCATCTGAGGAGTCCAAGACTTGAAGATCTTGAAGAGTTTCCATGCACTCAGTGCATGATGTTGAAGTGAACTGAGACTGGACCAGATCGAAGATAAAGATATTATTTGTCTGAGCATTCAGTAATTGGAGAGAAGCCGGGGCATCCTTAGAAGAAGGTGATAAAGCCCGAGCAAGACGAGAAGACCTGATCATCACAAGTGATCAGAGGTACCGAGCAAGGCCAGCAGCCTTTATCCCAGGCTGCTGAAGATACTTGAAGAAGCTTAAAGTGAAGAAGAGCTACTCGTGTGACTCGAGGAGCCAGGAGAAGACCCTGTGGGACTCAGGGAGAAGAAGTCTTCAGTGGGATTCTGGAGCAGGCCAGTGGGACTCTGGTAACACTGTGGGACGCAGTATAAAGACCCTCCTGTGGGACTCAGGAGAGATACGGTGGGAAGCTGTATCGACCATTGTAATTCTAACAAGTTGTAATGGGAGAATCCATGCTTGGAGAGCATGGCAAGGATGTAGGCCTTTGGTGCCGAACCTTGTAAATCCTTGTGTCCTGTGCCTTTTCATTACTGCATTATCCGGGAAAGGTTGAGAGATACAAGAAGAGTGGATCGAGGCTTTAACCAGCCATAGAGGTTTAATTGATTAAGAATCAATTAGTAAAAAGTTTTAAGGGATCACTGATTCACCCCCTCCCCCTCTCAGTGATTCACACTGATCTGGGCACTTCATCATGTTTAAATATTTGAATTGTTCATTTATTCAAAGGTTATCCCCAACTTCATTAATAGTTATAATTTTTTATATGATGAATAAAGTATGCTTTAGTTTAAATGATGAACTGATTCTAGGAAATAAATCCTTACATTTTCATACTAGGAATGACTCTATAATGAATTTATTTTTACATCCACCATGACCTCAGTTTGTGATTGAATTTATTAGCTTGAATTTAGTTATTGGGAATAGTTTATTAATATTAGATGATAGAGTTATTATTAATTTAATTATCTCTTTAATAAAGTATCCCACTACTAGAAAATCCACCTATATCCATGATTTTAAACTGTAGGTATAGCCCCTAAAACCCTGTGTATCGGCTATACCCATGGTTTTCAAAACCGTGGTCTGTTGAGGCATCAGTATAGACCTATTCCCAAGGTTATTATAAAAACCATGGGTATAGTTCCATAAATTATTCCATATCCACAGTTTTAATGAAACTGTGGGTATATATTTTCCCACCAGAGAACCTATACCCACCATTATAAAAAATGTGGGTATATATTTTCCCATCAGAGAACCTATACCCACAGTTCTAAAAATCGTGGGTATAGGTAGCTACCTGAATTTGGAAGAAAAACCACCACTTCTTACTCCAAATACTATAAATCAAATAAAACATATAGTATACATTAAATTTAATACAAATTTTCTACATTTAGAATCTATCCAACATCATGTAATAATTTTCAAACCATATAAAATACTAAAACATACATATAAATCCATACAAAAAAATAAATTCAAGTCATTAAAGAGTCGTACAAGTCTCCTTCCTACTAAGTAAAAAATGAGGGGGATCAATATCTCCCCCATCACCAATATCCTTATCATCTGCAACAACATCCCCAACAATAGAATCATTTGAAGAAACGATGTCATCAACATCATAATCTCCACCACCTTTAGCCCGATCACCACTAGGACCCTCATTTAAATCACTCAGGGCATCATTTAAAGAATGAATTGATGACATATATGAATAAATAGTAGTAGCATACTCTTATGGAAGTGATTGACTTATAACCGACATAACTTTTAGGATTTTTCTAGTGATCATATTACTTCTTTCATGCTTTTGTTTACTTATTTCTCACACCTATAAAGCTATTTTTTTTGCGTCATCTGCTTTGGCACAAGTTCTTTGCAGCTCAGGGGTCTGAGAGGCCTAAGAGGATCCTGATTAGGACCAATACCTAGAGGAGATGATGTTTTTCCGTGGTCGACATCATACTCTACCATGGTGTTCATCACTTAATACCTGACTCAAATGATTGTTTGGACTGAAGTTTTCATCTTCTTTACCATCAAGGGCCTCCAGGGCAGTCTGTTAAAAATAAAAAAAAGATATTTAATTATTAATTTCATATAAATATTTGAAATGTAAATAAAAAAACATTCAATATTATCTTGTGTTTGTTCATTAACATCACTTTAATCTCTTTTCTTACTACTTGAGTAGAATAATTTAGCTCGAGGTACATGAACTTTGATGCCCAATATTGATTCTTGAAAATAACATTGGTTAGTATACACATATTCAAAATCTAATCATTTTATAAAAGGGAATAACTATTAAATCAATTAAAAATACATAAATTTAGAAACGTGATAAACATTTATGACATATATTTATATATAAAATCTAATCATAAAAAATTTATAATTATATGTACTCATTACAATCATTAAATAATATTGAATATAGATTCTTTATATTCATTTTATAATGGCCAATTGGCTTCTAGGCCTAATGGACAATTGTGCTCTAAGCCTAATTCCCAATTGGCCTATAGACCTAAAGGAAAATTGGCCTATAAGCCTAATGGAAAATTGGACTTTACGCCTATAAGAAATTTGGACATTAGACCTAGATCCCAATTGGATATTAAGGCTAATGGAAAATTGGGCATTAGGCCTATATGCCAATTGGCCATTATGCCTATAGGCCAATTGGACATTAGGACTATAGGCCAATTGGCCATTAGGTCTAGAGGCCAATTGGACATTAGGTCTAGAGGCCATTTGGCCCTTAGACCAAGAGCCCAATTGGCCATTAGGCCAAGATACCAATTGTCTCTTAGGCCTAGAGGATAATTGGCCATTAGTCCTATAGTAACAATATAAATATGAACATTATTTCAATTCAGATTAAAGTACATGGCACTTCTCATGCTCAGACATTATAGTTCACCCCAATGTGTGTAGATATGCTGTTGAAATTTTTTTCCTCGATACTTCCTAAAAAAATCAATATAAGTAATAAGAATTAAATTTTATATGCAAACCATTAAATATTGGGAATAACATAAACTCATCAGTCTTCCATTATGAAATCATTTTTTGATATTCAGTTTTTGGATATTTGGGGAATATGGGTTCACCCTCTAAATCAGAACCAAATATTCTCTTCCAACCAACATACAACTCATGATTGTATGATCAACATGAATCCCCAAGATCCATCAATCTTGCAGTCTTAGTAGATTCACCGTCAGGAAAGTTAAACCGACTCTGCAATGAACATGTCAATTCATATAAATAAAAAAATAATATATATATAAATTTAATTTTTTTTTGTATCTATGTCTACACCCACGATTTTTCATTGATGTTATTACTGAGATATATTCATGAAACTATTTCTAATATAATGATATCATGGTACTTAGATAAAGTGTCCATGAAACTTCTACACTACCTAACATTTTTACCTACCATATGATTATCTTCATTATAATCCACCATTATCTATGTTTGATGATTCTAGGATTCCTACATATGGGTAAACCCATGTATCCTACTAGAAGATCCCACTGAATAACATAATAGTAAAAATAAGAAGAATAATTAATTCACGATACAATAGGAAAAAATTAAGTGATATAATTTGACACAGTTTAAATAATAAAACCCAATGCAGGATACTCAATAGGTTGTGATAGATCGGTGAGATTTCCCAGATTAGTAGCCTATAAAGGAAGTGTCTATTCCAATGTATACTCTGGGTGATCTTCATGAACTAGAGTGTAAGATAAAGGAATAGACTCATAAAATGCTGGATGGATGGTAGGAAATGGAGGCAGTGTAGACAAGGAAAAATATGGGTAGTATATTGGGGGATTCATCAACATATATGGATATGGTAAAAGTGAAAAAATCTATGGATGTAGTGTAGACGTGGTATGGGAAGAAGATTCTAAACAAGTTGATGGATTCATGAGTGGGAACATCCCTGTTCGCTCAAGTGGAGGATGGAAAGGTGTGGTTGATGGGGGTGTCTACTGGTGGGTCAATGTGGGAATGGTTATGACAGGTTCTCTGTCTTGTTCCAGGAGAATCCAAGCTTGGACCCATTCTAGTAGGATGAGGAGGAACCTTTGGTGGAACTGAAAGTTCCTAATTTTGTTTTGATAAATAATATTAACATGGAATTATATATAATTCAGAATAAAAATATTACAATTATTATACTCATTGAGGGAAGTGAAGAAGGCAACAAACAGTTACAGACCTATCGATCAGGATCAAATAGTCACTTCCTTTGAAGTTATGAAGTATTTATCATAATCTTCATCAGAATGAACTGTACATTTTTTAGAAATTACTTTTAAAAATCATGCACACAACTTACAAGTCAAAGAATGAATAAGAAATTTCATAACATATTTTAGTAAAACCAAGTTATACATTTTTCAGAAACTCATTTTAAACCCAATTTTATGAATTGAAATAAATCTAATTAAATTAAAGGAAATCAAAAAAATACTAAAAAAAATATTATTCAAAAACTAAAAATAATTATAGTAATACTAAACTGAGAAACTCATGTCAAAGTAAAAAATATGAATAATGAACATATATGGTTGCTTCAATATATTACCCACCACTACTTCAGGTTCAAAATCAACTCTCACAATGGAAAAATTTGAGTCATCAAATGTAATATTTTTTTCAACAAAAATGGGGGAATCAATGGAGGAAATTTCATCCCCAACATCGTGAAAAATATGTATTGGGATTACTTAATTAATGACACCATAATCAGGTCTCAGATGATCTTTTACATAAAACACTTATTTTTTCATTGGTTCCAAAATGTATGGTTCATCAATATGAAAGAATCGAATCATGTCAATAACTTTGAATTCATAGTCATCAATAAATGTACCCAATCATGTCATTGAATCAAACCATTTACATTTTATCATAGTGACTCGATTTTGAGAGTAGTAACCCAATAACAATATTTTCTCAAAAAGTCAATAATAATACATATCTTCATACCGAGGCTAACTATTTGATGCACTGGCATAAAAATCCATTGTAGAAGTTAACCTAATTCCATTATGTCATGTTCTTATTTTTACCACTCAATTGATTTTAACAAATTTATACCCATTGATTATTAAATATTTACAATCATTAACCAATGAATTTGGACCAAAATCCAACACTCTTAATTCTTGATAAATCGAGTCAATAGGTAAATTTAAGACCAGAAATATTTATGAATAATACAATGAAATGGATATCTATATTTTAATCTAATTAATGTAATGGTTATACCTTTTATTTCAATCAAGTAAGAAACTATAGGGCATGAAAAAACTCCATCTTTCTCAAAGGTAAAGATCGATGAACTCTACTGATAATTTGTTTATATTCCCTACATAAAATGATAATAAAAGTATAAGGTATATGTGAAATGTCATAACATGAGATAACATATAAATATCCAAATTACTTACTTGATATAGTCATCAAACAAACCATAGTTAAACAAGACTGTGCGATGTGCCATATCACACTCCTAAAGGCTCAATATAGCCAATGTATAAGACCCAAAAATTCCTCATATTTGGGGAAGTGATGGTAAAAAGGTCTCAATTTCACCATACTATTTATCTAAATTTCTCATTGGACAATTATGTATGGTTCTCACATTAGAAAAATACATCAAACAAAAATCCATAAATTCTTGAGCTAGATAACCTCTCACAATCGAACCTTCATAAAAATTATTGTTTCACACATATGATTTCATTGTGCACATATTTCTTTCAGTAGGATACATCCACTGGAAAGAAACTAGTCCCCCAAGAAGTGTTTTCGTTGGAATATGGACTGTTAAATGCAACATACACTTGAAAAATAATAGAGGAATTTTTTTCATCTCACACAAAATTAATGGCACCTCCTACCATATTTTTATCAAAAATTCCTTGGATAACCTTTTAGCACAGAGGTATCTAAAAAATGGCAGTAGAAAATCACTATGAACCTTAAATTATTGGATATAAAATATCAAATTTCTATTGAAATCAATTCATGAAGAAAGATGTGGTAATCATGAGTTTTTAGGGATTTAAGTTTAAAATCCATTATGTTGACTCATTTCGATATGTTGCTAAAATAACCATTAGGAACCTTGATATTCCTCAATACTTATATAAATTGTTCTTTCTATGATTGTTTCATCACAAAATAAGCATAAGGAAATTTTCATTTTTTTCACTGATACACAAAAGATGCAGATTTGGTTGAATACCCCAATAAAAAAAGTTCTGATGTGATCAAAAGTCATCTTTGGTCTTCCCCTTGATATTTAGAAGAATTTCTAGAAATATTTCACACATATTTTTATCAATGTGCATTACATATAAAAAATTATGTAACAAATTGGTAGACCAATATGGAAACTAAAAAAATATACTTCTCATTTTGTAATTGTAAGTGGCTTCAATGTCAACATTCTTCCTCTTTTTAGATTTCAGATGACCTTTACCTAAAGAAAAACTGAAATCTTTAAATTCATTAAGCACATTACTACCTAACATACATTATGGTGGTTTTTTCAGTTTCAACAGTATTATCAAACCTCTGATGATTCTTCCTGTATTGATGATCCATTGGCAAGAATCGTCGATACCCCATGAAACTAAAACTAAAATGATATTTAAGCCTTCTCAATCATGTATTCTTAATACATATAGGAAATGATAGTTTTACCTTCACGCTCCAACCAGACATCATTTCATAAGAAAGGAAATCATTTGTAGTCCATATAAGGGCATCACACATCTGATTTTTTTTGAAGAAGCATCAAAAGTCCACACACCCATATCCCAAAGCTGCTTCAACTCTATTATTAAAGGCTAAAAGTATAAATCTATATAATTTATAGGATTAGAAGGTATAGATATCAGTATACTAAATAAATTGAAAGGATTTTTCATACACATCCATAGAGGAATATTATAAACATGAATAATAAATGCACACATGTTGTGAGCAGTAAGCATATGAACAAATGAATTAAAACCATAACATGATAGACCCAATCTGACATTACATACCTGAAATTCAAAATCAGGATTTTTTTCATCAAATTCACTCAATGATAATCCTTATGAATGATGAACCAACTCATCATTACCTTTAATTCTCTCAGTATCATGCCATTGTATATTGGATGAGATTTCTACAGACATGAATAGATTTTGAAGTCAGGGAATCAACGGAAAGTGACACATGACTTTATATGGAACAAGATATGGTGTTCCAATTTCATTTTCCTTCCATTGAGATGTAACACATTCTTTACAATTATTACAGTTAGTTGTTTCCTCACAAAATAAACTGCAATATTTTGGAAAAGCATGCACTTTATTGTAGAAAATTCAAGCTGTTTAATTAACTTCCATGCCTTATAATGATTTGAGGGAATGTATGCACCATTAGAAAGAAGTTACTTCAAAAGGAAAGAATATAATAAATATAGGTATTATAAATTCCATATATAGTTTTCCATTATATAATCGCATTAAAAATTCCTACTTGTTCATTTTTTTACCTTCCTAATATACTAAAGTTTGGGCACCATCCATTAAAATTTTCACTCTATCAACACCATCATCTTTAGTATTTTGCTCATGTTTATTGAAATAATACCTCTCTCATGATGATTCACAAATGGAAACTGATAAAATAACAAATTCTCCGTACAACTTAATTCATTTCATTCATGTATAATAGAAGATTGTCTCGTCTCTCAATGGTGATACCAAACATAATAGTTTGTTTGAAATTAAAATTTCATCATATGTTATCTAACTTATTCCTGACTTAACCATGGTCTTACAAAACAATTATATCATGGAAACTATATACAACCTCCATCTAAAACATTGTACAACAAAAAATCTAAAATAATTTCCAAATTCTTTTGAAACTTGGTTAAAATCCGATCGGTATGATACATACATCTTATATCCAATCTATTACAAGAAAAAAAGTTATGTTCCAATAAAAAATGTTAACCATAATTAAAAAAATCATTATAATGAATTTTAATATGAAAGTCATCAAAGTATACTAGTATCTAGAGAAACAATGAATAAGAGAACTAAAATAAGTTATAAGCGATGACTACAAATAATAAATAAAGGTGGGTATCCTTGAAATTTTAGAATTCAATATCATGGTGGTTAAATTTAATAACATTGACACTACCATCCAATATATCCCTATACTTGATCTTGTCTAGTAATGCGAAACGGGCGGGCTGGGGCGGGCCAAGCCGACATGGGTTTGTCCGCAAAAGCCCGCAAATAATGCAAATAGTACGGTGATAAATCATATTTCATGATTTAATCATGATTTTTTATTAAAAAAACTAAAATTTTAAAGAATCACATATTGAATTTTTTTTAAAATCAAACTCATGGGTAAGCCCGCACCCGTGGGGGATCAACCCACCTTGGCTTGCACCTGCATAAGCTCAACCCGCATTGGCCCGTGCTCTAAATGGTCAAAATTTTTAGGCCCTCCCCACCCCATATACACCCCATACCCTTGAATCCCATGAGCTGCAGGCATGTTTTGTATCACTAATATTGTATACCATAAGGATTAAATTTTATTCCTAATCAAAAAGGGATAACAACAAGTTCCAAAGACATCAACTTATATAATGAAAATGATTTCACCTTAATAAAAATAAAACTAAAAAAATAATTCCATCAGGGAACCTAGGATGAAAACTTTATATATATTTTTCATTAATATATATGAAATGAAGGTTTTTTAAATAAATAACATTGAAACATTGAATAATAACATAATAAAATATTAAATGTGTTATAAATCATAAAGACATCAAATATAAACATAATCACTATATTTTAAATATATCCAACTATCATATAAAAAATCTAAAACAACCTTTAGGAAAAAAAGATGACATTATTTTTTGAAAAATATATAGAAAAAACAACCATTTAATTATATTAAATCAATGTAACAAAATAAAATCACATATAAATCATGTTTACTCAATGAAAATATGTGTATAAAAATCGTTATATCATTCCTCGTTACAAAATATCATAATCATAATTTTCAAATTAGTAATGTTAGTGAAAAAATCATGTTTAAATTATTTATTCATTCCACTACTCTTTTTATTTATGGTTTAATTAAGGTTTATGAGAATAGAATGTAAAATAATCATATTTGAGGTAATTTAATAATAAAAAGAGAATATGTTATAACTATCATCCATTTTTATGTCATACTGGCATAAAAATTTAATTTAAATATATTTTTATTGAAAATGAGATTCTATTCAGGATAATTTTAATTTAATGGAGTGAGTTGATTAGGGTAGTGGATATTACATTTTTTAAGTGGGGTTGGGTGTATTTTTTATATATAAAAATTCATTAATGTGAATGGAATGTAATTTTCAATGAAAGTGGAATAATAGTTCCATAGGGATTAGGAAATGTCATTAATTATCTCATCCACTTGTTTAATACATAAAATGAAATGACATTTATTTTTTTAATAAATAAAATGGATCTTTAATGAGAATAATAATATGAAAATTGATGAAACATTTATATAATAAAAAAATTATGTTAAATACTATATTTTTGTTTCATTTCTTATCATTTGTAAATTATATTATTTTTGGATTATTAATAAAAATACACATCATAAATATACCTATTGGATATGTTCCTCTCCAATGAATATATATTGAATGACCTTTGTCCCAATGATTTTATTTCTAAGCACATATATTAAGTGACCAAATATAGAATGGTCTTATTTAATTTTTATATAAATCCTTACATATATTTATAAAATCATTAATCATTAATCATTAATAAATTTCATTTCATTCTATCTCAATATTTCAATTATATTTCTAATCCTTAGTGGTTGAAAACTAGGATTGAGTAATCAAATAAAACCTTAGGAAACTTTTTTCCTACAAAATACATAAAATAAATTGGAAAATCATGCATATGTAATCTAAAACAGTTGAAAAATATTAAAAAACCATAATGAAAACAATCACACCCATGAAAATGGAGGAAAACAAGATAATAAATAAAAGCAGGGAAATAAATATTACCTCTCAAAGATACCAATTTTTTTTTTGCCAAAAATCTATCTGTTGGGTGTAATTTCACTTAGGGGGATCCCAAATTCTTTCGAGGAGGGGAGGGGGAGGCCTAAATCAACTGAGGAGGGGAGGGGGGATGCCAAATCCAATTGACAGGGGAGGGAGGAGGCCAAATTTTACCAGGGGGTAGATGCACAACACCCTTAGGGTTCAAATGAGGAGAAGAGGAGGAGGATCAAGAGCATGCCTCCAAATATTGAGACTTCTATACCAATGGTTTTAAAAAACCATTAGTATAGATGAAACTATACCAATGGTTTTTTAAAAACCATTGGTATAGACTTGGACATCAGCTCTTTACCCATGGTTTTCATAAACCATGGGTATAGATCTATGGGGATAGATGAATTTTATAGTAATGCCCCAAAGTAGAGGGACTTGGTGTCAGACCACCTACCGACCTAGAGGCTTATGCCTTTTCATGAACTAACCCAAGTTACCCAAACCATCCACAACCCAAACCAGTCCTGACATGGCCTGAAGCCTATTCTAGATTCCCATGGGTAAGAAAAAAGATCATGGGCATCAAAAAATACCTTTGGGAATGATTTTTCAACAAATAAAATGAAACAAGGTGATATATATATATATATATATATGGATATGTTGGTATTCCAAAAACCATACAATAATATATAGGTAAAAACATCATTAAAAATAAGTTCCAATACATAAAAATGACCAAAGTACTCAAAAACTACAAAGCCAAACCCCATGTCACATGATGTAACCTCATGACTCTCACACAGTAATAATGGAGAAAGCTTTCACATCCTTTAAACGCCTCAAAATTACCTACATAAGATAAATCATGATCTATATACACCCAAAGGTTCTTGTACGGTGTGAGAAAATGAGTCCAGTAGGATCCCACCAAGTTTTTCATAAGAATAATTTACAAAATAAACCAATTATTCTCTTATAATTTAAAATAATTCATGAGTTATAATCTAACATAAAGCATGTATAATACACACATTTTAAAAATTTAACTAAAAATTACAATAAATTGGTTTCCAAATCCTTTTAGTACACACAAAAATAGATCATTTCAAAGATAACCAATAGATAAAACCATCCCAAGTATAAAAAAAAGTTTTAGGTCAATGTGGATCCTCATTTCATTACTATAAGATCCCAAACATCTTTTTAGGTAGGTACTTGTTTAAATTCTAGTTCAAATACCCTAATATTGGTTAATGAAATGTCTACCAGGTGTGTGATGAGGCTCAGAAGTGTTCTGGGGGTTCGGGACATAGAAGAAGGGGAAAATGGCCATCCAGTGCATATTGCACGAATGGTGTATAGTTAAGTGTTACCATGCATGTAACACCCCAATATCTTATGGTATATCTCTTTTTAAAATTCAATATCCTTGATATTTTATGCTTCACGAAACACCGTGTTTAAAATCATAATATACTATTAAATATGATCATTGGAATAGTAATGCGACCATTAAGAAAAGTAATATGACCAATAGAATAGAAAATTCACCTATAAAAATATAAATAAAATTTGGGTAACTTATAAATGAAAATATTTTATATTTATATCTTTAAGTAAATAAATGTTTTAAAAATGACAAGTTAAGTGTTGGTATTTTTGTGAAACATAAATGTTTATTTTCAATTTTATAATTAATATAATTATTCAAAAGAAAATTTATTTTCATAAAATAATTTCATAAATTAATATTTTGTTGTCTTATTATTATAATATAATTGTATTATACCTTAATTAATTTTTCATAGTGTCATAAAAAAGTTATAATATTTAAATCAGTATTTTTCAAGTAAATGATGACTTTATTTAAAAATTAAATTTATCATATTTAGAAATTTATTTTCATAAAATTGAGTCCATTTTTATATTATACACATTAAAAAATGGTTATGGTGAATTTTTGGGATTTTTCTACAATAGTTGAATTTTTGGTGAATAGTGAAATGCAACAATTTATGGTATTTAACAAAAACTTGAATTATTGAGTCATGGAAGATATATGTCTGATGTAAGAAAAAAATATCAAAGTCTCCTTACATATTTACTATATTTAGTCATGGGAATAAAAACTATTCCTAGTCTTGATCTGAAATAATAAACTAATGAATTAAATAATAAAAAAACACCCCTCCCCTCCAATGTAAATACCACCCTCACCACCTATTCTCCGTACACATATAAATCCTTGAATCTTGTCTAATTTATTACCAATAAATCTCCCAAACCTCCTCTAAAATTATATTCTTTATGGTCTCACCCAAATGAACATTTCAATGTTCCTTAAGGTTTTTCTCAAGGAGAGGAATTCAAGAGGTAAAACCCCCTTTCGTTCTTTTAATTTTCTTTTAATTTCTTTCCTTTTATTATCCTTTTTTACCTACTCTTTCCCAAAATTTGTGATAAATTCTGTATCTTATATATACTTTAATTTTATTATTTTAATGTAATATCAACCATCAATCCTCTTCTCTTCCCCTTTTTATTTTAAAAATGAAAACATCGTCCATAAGGTGTCGATTTACCACCTTTGTGGATGACGAGTTTTAATTTTTCAATTCCACATTCAAGGATGGTCATAAAACCATTTTTATGGTTAAAAGAGACCTTAATATTTTCAATAAGACTTATTTAATGTTTTATAATCATTATATATACATAATATTAATACATAAGTCAAAACTTTTTTGTGATGATTGAAAAAATTCCAAAATAATCAAAATGGTTATCATTAACAATTTATCTAATGAATCATCCTAATATATAAAAAAAATTCTATATAATACTATTAAATCTCAAAATATTTCATTCATAACATATAATTACAATTTTTGGTAACTATTCCCATTTCACATATTATTTCATACATGTATACAAGTGAACCAATCTTGAAAACCAAGGAAACAAACACACCTGAACGACGAAATTGAATATCATAACTCATCAAAAATACAAAAAATGAACTTAATTAAATTATAATAAATAAAATTAATTTTCAAAAGGTTATTAATTAAATTATTAATGAATCTAATTTCATTATCCAGGACATTAAGCGCAAGTGAAGAACACTTTCAGACATAAGTTAAGGGATTCTCCCTGAACTTCCATTTTTCATTTGGGTTAGGATTTATCTCTATTTACCCAAATGTAGTTATTGTTTCATTTTATATAAATTTTCTAAAATCTGCATATATGTTCCAAAATCATGTTTCCAGATCATTTCATCCTTCTTTTATGGTAAATACATAATTTTATTAGTTTCCTTTCTCAATTCTTCCCGATAAGCAAGCCCAATTTTAAAGGAACTTCCTAGTTTCTTACCTATTTTCAAGTTTACTCCATAATATATTTTAAGACACAATAATTTTTAGAAAATCACTCATTTTATCATGATAAACTAGCTTTTTTACAAAAAATTATCTCCTTTTCTGTTTTACAGACTCTTTAATATTTTCCCTTAAACCACATGAAAGCGACTCATTTATAAAGTTTATTAAATTCTCTTTTTATATGTTTTAAATTTAGTTAGAAATAGTTTATTACTCAAATATAATTTCATTGTCCCTACCTTTTCTTTTTTTTGGATATACATGTTACAATCTAATTTTATGACAAATACAAATGACTTTCCAAAAGAACTCTTCTTTCCGAAGTAAAAAATGGAATTTCTATCAAGAATTACTTGATGTTTTTATTAGGGTATTTTAATCTATTTAAACACTCTAATTTGAATATTATACTTAATTTGGGACCTATATTTTATGATATCATCTACCATATTTTATTAAATGGTTTATGATTAGTTTAACTATGAATGAGCTATCTTAATACCATTCATCATATTACTCAGAATGGTTAGTGATTATGTCTACTGATTGGAGAAAGTTATGCATATATTGTTTATGTTTCACCCCATTCATATGTATAATTAATTGGAATTAGTAAGTGACATGATGGTACCACTATATCCCCTCAATGAATCAGTAGGTCTCATGAGACAAACAAAGATATGGATTTGGCTAAGGTCTTAAACATTTATTTTCAGATGTCTTGGCTGAGGCCTCGATGGTATGTTTCAGATGTATAACATTATGAATTCCATCATTATGAAATTAGTAATTGATAATCCATGTTATTATCCGACTAGTATAATATCTATGGTTAAGTTTCATTCTCATGTGATTATTTATATGGAACTAATTAAATAGATTTTATTCTTTCCATATTATGCTCATGATTATGTTGTAATGACATGTGTTTTTTGTTATTCACCTTTCCTTATGTCTATTTATGTTAGTTTCTACTATATTTCTTACCCTTACTCATAATATAATCTCACCCCTTTCTCATGTTTTATTTTTCCCTGGGATGCGATAATGTATATTATGAATGATTTTCAGGGATAATCTAGGGGTTTATGGGTGTTTCTAAGGAATTTTCTAAATTTTTTTCCTTTAAAAGTTGTAATGTAACAATTATATTTTTATATGTGCTTCCAAATCTACTAAACTATTTGGTCCTTTGGTATGAGAATTCTTAGTCTTAGTACTAATTTAATTAACTAAGTCAGTAGCTCCATGCTATTGGGATCGGGGTCTTTACAGTTACTATTAGAGGAAGTTTAGTATAAACCTTGTAATCTAGATCATGGAAGATAACCCTACGAAAAAAAATTGAGGATAAAAATATAATAACATCCTATAATTTTAGTATGGTAGAGATTATGTGGGTCTTATAGAAATATATCCCATTTTATATACTACAAGTAGATGTGGTTTTGGTACAGATGTACCTAGGGGTAGAAAATATGATAAGGTGTGTCAGGCCTAACTTGACATAACCCAGTACACAACAACGGAGCTTATAGTGCTCCTGAATTGAAACTCTTAGAGGATATACTTAGGATAATTCAAAATTTCTTTACAAACCATTATGAAGGATTTCAAATTAAAGATGTCCCCAAAGAAACCATGTTTATTATTATGATATTAGCTATGCATAAATTTCCAATTTATGTCATGTGTTTTAATAGTTTGAAATTATGCATTATGATTCATAAACTAATTTAGTGTATTCCATTGTTTATAAATGTTTCTTATTGGGAGGAATGAAAACAATATCAACGCACGTATTCCATGTAGGTATTTCCCTACTATGAAAGATAATGGAGTTGGAGAGGGAGATTAAATAGGAGCTAAGAAACTTATAACTATACTAAGATAAATGAATCATGTTATGAGAAATAAAAATACTCACATAGAGCATACTGATAAAAAATGTGGTGTAACAATGTTAAACCACTTTATGTGAAAAAAACCTCTTTTATTCAATGGATCCACAAATACACTTGTAGCCGAGCAATGGATAAGTTCCTTAGAGAAGATATTTCTCTCTTTAGGAAGTAATTAAATGGGTAATTTTATCATGAAAAATTATTATATCTCAGGGAAATTGTATTTCCCTGATGATATGGAGATACAATTATAGAGTATTAAAAAAAAGTATAAAAATGTGGCCAATTATGAAGAAAACTTTACAAGGTTATCAAGGAATACTATGGATTACATACATAATCCAAAAACCAATATTAATCGATTCTTTGATGGGTTAAAACCATTTTTCTAAAGGGAACTAGTCTACCAAAATTTCTAATCATATGAATGTTGGAACCATGGTATTTTATGCTTGATTTGGAGTATGGTTTGTGTTTGTTGTCAATCCTCAGTGGATGTTCAGAATGTGTACCAACAAAGAGATCATACAGTTCAAGTAGACAACAATATTGAAGATGGCGCTGTTTCCCAGTGTTTTCCAAATTTTTGGGCCTCAAAACTTGAAATATAGAGAAATGTGTTTTTTGAAAAGAGACTTGCGCGCCGAGGCCTTGGAGGCTTCAAAACTTGCGTGCCTGATGTTTTTTAGAATGATAATGTGAAAATATGGAAAAGGAAAGAGGGTCGTGCAAGTATTGGTGTGGTCGCGCAAGAGACTTGCACGCCGTAAAAGGACTTGAGCGTCGGTACCTTAGAGGATTGGAAAGTTGCACGCCATTTGATCATCGTGTTTTGATCATCAAAATATGGAAAAGTGAATAGGTGCACCCAAGTTTGGAAGTTGGTCGCGCAAGTGTCTAGGAGGACAAAAGGGTTGCGTGCCGAGACTTGCGCGCCAAGGGAAGACTTGCGCGCTGCCGCACATGGTATCCGAGTGCCTATAAATAGAGGACCACCCCTCCTCAATCAACACAAAATTTATACTTGAAGAAATTCAGATTTCCCATCGTGCAGGTGTTGAAGTCGCGCAAGTGTTGGTGGGTCGCGCAAGGTGGAACAGTGCGACAGCTGTGTGCTTCCCATCCAGTAGTCGCACAAGTGATTCAGTTATACTTGAGCGACAGAATTGAAGTTGCGTGACTGGTTTCCATTAGGTTTCAAAATCGATTTGGGTTGAAAATAAGTTGTGTCGCGCAAGTTTTATTTCGAAGAATGTTGAGTCGCGCAAGTGTTGGAGGGGGACTTGTGCGCCAGTTATAACTTGTGCACCATCCTTAAAAGCTGTGCGCCATCTTGGTGTTGCGCACCAGGTGTTTGTTGAGGCATGCTGATTATCTTGGAGATGCATGAAAGTTGAAGATCAGTTAACAAGTGATAGTTTGACTTCAATAGAGCATCTACATATAAAAGAGGATGCTTTCATTGAGTAATGATGAAGAGACCTTCACGTCTATAAACTGAGTGGGACTTCACCAATGACAGTGAGTCAGGGGGAGTCAACGGGAGTGACCCGAGGGAAGCAGTCAGCTATCCCTGAACCTTTGTAAAGGCAATGATCCTGGGATAGAGTGACTGTACCTGAACCTTTGTAATCCACAATTAGTGAAGATTAGTGGAATTTGGTACGACTGACAACTTGTCAGCATATGCTCCTTGGACGTATCCCTTAGTGGTGAAACAAGTAAAAAGTGTTGTGTCTTCTCTGTGCATGTGAATGCATGCTTTCTGGTCATAATCATCATACAGGTTCAACAAGTTCCTACCAACATGGGAACAAGATCCATCACATTAAAAGAAACAGTTTTCACCCTGATTCACCCCTCCCCTCTCAGGGTGTCCCGGGGTCCTTTAAGTGGTATCAGAGGTAGGTTACTGGTGTTGAATCTGTCCTTTATCGTCATGGAGAATGCAGTCAACGTAAGGGGAGTCCCTCACTTCGATGGAAGTAATTTCCAGATCTGGAAGAATAGAATGAGATCACATCTATGATCTCTTGGAATGGAAGTTCTCTTTTCTACTGTCCAAGGAATACAAGTCACTGATCCAATAGTCCTGGCTATGACAGAAACAGACAGGAAAATTCTTGATGCATATGCTAAAGAAAAAAATACACTCACTGCAGCCCTTTCTGATCAGATCTACCTAAAGGTGATGAATTGAACATCAGAAAAATTCATGTGGGATAAACTCGAGAATATTTACGAAGGAGATAGAAAAGTGAAGGAGGCGAAACTACAAGTTCTGCACAATCGGTTTGATGATCTGAAGATGCATCCAGAAGAGAATTCAGAATCATTCTTCAATCGAATTACTGAAGTGGTTGGAGAAATTTGGGGTCTTGGTGAAGAAATCAAAGACATTTATATTGTAAAGAAAATTTTAAGAAGACTTCCACCTCTGTAAAATGCAAAGGTGTCAGCCCTTGAGGAAAGAGATCTTTCCAAACTTTCTCTGTATGATCTACTGAGCAGCTTGGTAGCATATGAAATGAGAGTCAAACCAGAAGATTCTATGACTCGTGTGAGCAAGGAAATGGCATTCAAGGCCATGGATAAACTGAAAATCTCAAAATATAGTAGCGGTGAAGATGACGAAGAAAAATAAATTCTTTCTCTCATTGCAAAGAAGTTCCAGAAGAGAAAGGGAAATTCAAAGGGAAGTTACCTCTTACATGTTTTAGTTATGGAAAAGTTGGGCACATTGCCTCTCAATGCTTAAGAAAGATCAATGATGAAGATAGTGAAGATGAAAGCTTCGAGAATCCATGGAGAAGGTTCTTCAAAAAGGGAGACTTCACATCTGGAAAGAAAATTCAAAGGAAAAGTTTTGTCTATGAAGATGAAGAAGATGATAATGAATTCTATGATGAAGAAGAACCAGAATTCAAAACTAGGAACCATGCTTCCATGATGGCCACTGTTGAAAATTCAGAAGCTATTGGTGTAGAAAAAAATCTGAGAACTTATGTAGATCCCGAGATGCAACTTAAGGATGCAGTTAGTAAGATTAAGATTAAATGTAAGAGTTACAATAAGTGGAAATCAATTGTAGAAGAATCAACTAAATACGTTGATCAACTTGAAGCTGAAATTGAATGACTGGAAGAATTTGTGAAGGTACAGTCTAAAATAATTGAAAGCAATGATGATGTAGTGGATATGAAGCTGAGAATTGAAGAGCAGGAAAAGGTCATCAATGACATCACCTCCAGACTAGATGAAAAATCCAAGACTGCTGTGGGTCTTGAGGAGGAAGTTGTTACTCTAAGGAGTAAACTTGAGACTGAATCAATTCCAAAAGAATTGAGGAAGAAAATACAGTTTGGAAAAGTCTCAAATGCAGGATTACTAGCAAGAGCCAAGTGTGGTTCAGATGGGGTTGAAAAAATCTTGAGTGATCAAAGACCCACTTGCATGGGAAAGAGTGGACTTGGCTGTGAAGCTGAGACATCAACGACTGAAAGTGAAAAGATCCAAAAGAAAGATAAGATGAAA
This sequence comes from Viscum album, assembly GCA_963277665.1. Classification (NCBI taxonomy): domain Eukaryota; kingdom Viridiplantae; phylum Streptophyta; class Magnoliopsida; order Santalales; family Viscaceae; genus Viscum; species Viscum album. Next base: position 1,840,398,783 of record OY728157.1, on the reverse strand, counting down.
GTTTAACATGTTGAAACGTTTCCTAAAGTGCTGAAAAAGGAACCCTCAATCCAAACTAAAAAGATAACTGAAAATTATCCTCAAAAATTCAGAAATGACAGACAGTCTATCTATTCTCCCAAGGGAGAAGGTATGTAGAGAAATTCAAGTGAGAAGACATTTCCTCTCATGAAGTGTCAATTATGTGGCTATCTGGGCCACACCATGTCTTATTGCGAAGAGGCAAGAAGCTATTTGAATGAAGAAGATATATAAGTTCAAAAAAGGAGAACAAATTCATATCCTAATTCTTATAGAAGAAGCAATTTCTATGGATATTGTTATCATTGTTCTAACTTTGGTCATAAGGATGCTAATTGGAGGTAGAGAAGGGACATGGACACCTCATACCGAAGTTCAAGACAAGTCAAGTCTCGTCAGCAAGACAGTGTTTCTCTTTCAAACAGGTTTTCTCCTCTCAAAGAAGATTTCGACTATGAAGAACCTGGGTATGAGGAAGAGATATTTGAAAGGCCATCAGTTCTATATACTCAATCCAATGTCTCATGGAAGGAAAGGAAGAAGGTTGAGAAATCCAACCTTGCAGAGGTGGCCCTCAAAGCTACAAAGAACAACAGTACCTGTATTCTAGATAGCGGTTGTTCATCTCATATGATAGGTAATGCCGACCTGCTAACAGATATTAAAAGGAAGGTTGATGGTACTGTATGATTTGGTAATGATGGAGCTATGAAAATCAAAGGGAGTGGAAGTACCGAATTAGCTAATGGAGAACTAAATAAGACTGAAGTCCTTTACGTAGATGGACTACGTCATAATCTCCTCAGCGTGAGTCAAATCTATGACTTGGGACTTATAGTTACTTTTAATCAGAAAGGATTCACTATCAAGGGAAAGACATGCAATTCACTTATGAAGGGATACAAAACTGAAGGCAACTTGTATCAGGTTGATAGTGATGAAAATGTCTGCTACATGACTGTTGAAGAAGAAAACAATTTGTGGCATCAGTGACTGGGACACATCAATAAAAAAGACATGGATAAAATATCAAAATTGAGAATTTTCATGGAAATTCCCAACCTAAAGCGTGAGCATGAAAAATCTTGTGATGCTTGCATTCATGGGAAGCTGGTCTGCAGTTCATATCGGCCAAAGAATAAAAGGGCATCTCATCTTCTTGATCTGATTCATACATATGTATGTGGGCCAATAAATGTTGCTGGAACTCACGGAGAAAGGTACTTTGTCCTTTTCATAGATGATTATAGTAGAATGGCATGTGTGATGGTCATTCATAGGAAACGACAAGTCCTTGACTGTATGAAAACATATCGGTGAATCGCCGAGAATGATACTGGACGAACAATCAAAGTGTTGCGATCTGACAATGGAGGAGAATACACATCCATTGAATTTAAAAATTATCCGTAGAAGCATGGGATATAGCATGAGGTAGCTATTGTGAGAACTCCACAACAAAATGGAGTTGTTGAACGTAGGAATCGACAAGTGAACAATATGGCATGAACAATGCCGATTGAGAGTCGTATTCCACGACATTACTGGAAAGAGGCTGTTCAAGCTGCAGTGTACATTCAGAATCGAACTAGACTTTATATGGGTGAGACGAAGACACCATATGAATTGTGGCATGTACGGAAGCCCTCTTTAAAGTACTTTCGTGTATTTGGAAGTAAATTATTCATCAGGAATAAAGAAGGAAATCAAGGGAAGTATGGTGACAATGCAGATGAAGGAATTTTCCTCAGTTACTCAATGAATAGAAAAGCCTACAAATGTTTCAACAAGCATTTAGGAAGGATTGTAGAAAGCAATGATGTTAAGATAATTGAAGAGAAAACCAAAAATACTTCAAGGATGTCATATGATGATGTGATAGAAAGTCAAGAAGAAAGTGAATGTGAAGAAAATATAAATGCAGAAATAGAAAAAGTTGTACAAAACACTCAACAGTCACATCATGATGTTGAATCAGAAGAAGAATCTGAAGAAGAAACTATGGTTGAAGAGAATGCAACTAAACCTCGTAGGAGAAATCGAAGAGCTGAGATTGATCCATCCAACATAATTGGGGACAGGAGTGCACCCACTCATACAATAAGGATGAGGAATAACATGAAATTTTCATTTCTATCAGTTGTAGAGCCATCCTCATTCGAAGAAGTTGCAAATGATGAATCTTGGGTGAAAGATTTGAATGATGAATTAGATCAGATTGACAAGAATCAAACATGGGATCTTGTCCAGAGACCCGAAGGTCACAATGTTATTGGTACCAAATGGATCTTCAAAAATAAGTTTTATGAGCATGAAAGTGTCATCAAAAACAAGGCACGACTGGTTTGTAAAGGATACTCCCAGATTGAAGGCATTGATGTTGAAGAAACCTTTGCTCCTGTGTCTAGACTGGAGTCAATCAGGATTTTCCTTGAAATGGAACTCCAAAGGGGATATAAAGTACATCAAATGGATGTCAAGACAAAATTCTTGAATGGTGTACTCGAAGAAGAAGTCTACATTAAACAACCAGTGGGATTTGTTTTAGGAACTGATGAAACAAAGGTATGCAAACTGAAGAAATCTCTATATGGTTTCAAGTAGGCACCGCGGGCGTGGTACTCGCAGCTGGATTCATATATCAAGAAGCTGGAATTCAAAAGAGGAGGAGTAGATCACAATCTCTATGTGAATAATTCTCCAAAAGATCAATTCATGGTTCTAGTCTACGTTGATGATATCATATTTGGTGGCAGCAGGAAGAAATCAGTGGAAATTTTTTCCAACCACATGAAATCAGAATTTGAAATGTCTATGATTGGGGAGCTCACATATTTCTTGGGGCTGCAAGTGATTCAAAAGAAGGAATACACATTCATTTCTCAAGAAAAGTATGCAAGAGAGCTACTGAAGAAGTTTAATATGCGAGACTCCGAACCAATGTAAACTCCGATTGCAGTTGAAACTAAACTTAGAAAGCATGAGGATGGGACCTCTGTTGATCCCACCATGTACAGGAGGATCATTGGGATCCTACTATACCTGAAAGTGACATGGCCAGATATTGTCTTTGCCACATACCTTGCAGCCCGCTTTCAGAGTAATCCAAAGGAGGAACATATGACGACAGTAAAAAGAATCATGAGGTATATTCAAGGTACACATAACTTTGGGTTATTTTTTTGCTGTATGTAGGGATAGTGAATTATCAGCGTTTTCTAATGCTGAATGGGCTGGTGATGTAGTAGACAGAAAATCCACTAGTGGTGGAGCCTTCTATATTGGGCAGAAATGTGTTGGCTGGATGAGCAAGAAACAAGAAAGTACTTCTCTTAGTACTGCTGAAGCTGAGTATATCTCTTCCACAAAGGCATGCACTCAACTAATATGGATGAAGAAACAATTAACAGATATTGGTGCTGAGGTAAAGCAACCAATGGTGATTTACTGTGATAATAAGAGCGCAATTGATCTTACGAAGAATCCTGTTCTGCATTCCCGTAAAAAACATATTGAAATTAGGTATCACTTTATCAAAGAGAAAGTTGAACAAGGGGTGATTAGAATGGATCATGTGGGAACTGATGAGAAAGTGGCTGATATCCTGACCAAGCCACTATCAGCGGCTGTGTTTGAGAAGTATCAGTTGAACCTCAGTGTTCAGCCACCTCCCAGTGCATAAGGAGGTTATGCAATACCCCTCTCCCCGATTATGATAACTGTTTTTCTCTGTTTATGGATGTGATGCAGGTTTTTGGGGGAGATACTATCCAGGAGGAGTATGGTTTGAGCTGACCATTGAACAAATCACCAGGCTCTGGGTTTATTGTCAATGGGGGAGAAAGGAATAAATTTAGGCATAATGCTCCTGTGACATAATGCAAATTCAGTGTCAGTAATAGGATGAGAAGGATAAGAAGGAATTCATCCATAATGTAATGATTCTTGGGCATCATTGAGAATTCCAAAACATTGGAACCCAATTCAAGCTTCTTCTCTTGTTTTATACACCGAGCATTGCTCATGTAGACTTAGAGTGTTGGCTGAGTTGATTCTTGCGTTTTTGGTTTGCACATGGATGGAGATCTGTTGAATTTATTTTCTGATTTCCAACTAACCCAAAGGGGGATATTGTTGGAACCATGGTCTTCTATGCTTGATTTGGAGCATGGTTTGTGTTTTTTTATCAATCCTCAGTGGAAGTTCAGAATGTGTACCAGAAAATAGATCATACAGTTCAAGAAGACAACAGTATTGAAGATGGTGCCGTTTCCCAGTGTTTTACAAATTTTTTGGCCTCAAAACTTGAAATATGGAGAAATGTGTTTTTGGAAAAGAGACTTTTGCGTTGAGGCCTTGGAGGCTTCAAAACTTGCGCGCCTGATGTTTTTCAGAATGAGAATGTGAAAATATGGAAAAGGAAAGAGGGTCGCGCAAGTATTGGTGTGGTCACGCAAGAGACTTGAACACCGTAAAAGGACTTGCGCGCCAGTACCTTAGAGGATTGGAAAGTTGCGCGCCGTTTGACCATCGTGTTTTGATCATAAAAATATGGAAAAGTAAACAGGGGTTCCCAAGTTTGGAAGTTGGTCGCGCAAGTGTCTAGGAGGACAGAAGGGTTGCGCGCTAAGACTTGCGCGCCGAGGGAAGACTTGCGCGCCACCGTGCAGGGTATCCGAGTGCCTATAAATAGAGGACCATCCCTCCTCAATCAACACGAACATTGGACTTGAAAAAATTCAGAGCTCCCATCGCATAGGTGTTGAAGTCGCACAAGTGTTGGTGGGTCGCGCAAGGTGGAGCAGCACGACAGTTGTGTGCTGCCCGTCCAGTAGTCACACAATTGATTCGGTCATACTTGCGTGACAGAATTGAAGTTGCGTGACTGGTTTCCATTATGTTTCAAAATTGATTTGGGTTGAAAAGAAGTTTTGTCACGCAAGTTTTATTTCGAAGAAGGTTGAGTCGCGCAAGTGTTGGAGGAGGAGTTGTGCGCCAGTTATAACTTGCGTGCCATCATTAAAAGATGCACGCCATCTTGGTGTTGCGCGCCAGGTGTTTGTTGAGGCATGCTGATTGTCTTGGAGCTGCACAAAGGTTAAAGATCAGTTAACGAGTGATAGTTGGACTTCAACAGAGCATCTACATATAACAGATGATGCTTTCATTGAGCAATGATGAAGAGACCTTCATGTCTATAAAATGAGTGGGACTTCACCAACGACAATGAGTCAGGGGGAGTCAACAGGGGTTACCCAAGGGAAGCAGTGAGCTATCCTTGAACCTTTGTAAAGGCAGTGAGTTTGGGACAGAGTGACTGTGCCCGAACCTTTGTAATCCACAATTTGTGAAGATTTATGAAATTTGGTATGACCGAAAACTTGTCGGCGTATGCTCCTTGGATGTATCCCTTAGTGGTGAACCAATTAAAAAGTGTTGTGTCTTCTCTGTGCATGTGAATTCTTGCTTTCTGATCATAATCATCATACAGGTTTAACAAGTTCCTACCAACGTGGGAACAAGATCCATCACATTAAAAGAAAAAGTTGTCACCCTGATTCACCCCTCCCCTCTTAGGGTGTCCTGGGGTCCTTCAATGAAGATATAGTCTCATATACTATCAAGATAGAGAAATAATTCTCTAAGTATTATGAATTTAAGGGAAAAAAATATAATAATACGGTGGTGGAGAAAATAATGGATAAATGGAAGAATAAAAAAGGTAATTTTCCAACATGTGATACTCGTGGAAGGAAACACCCTGGTGACTACCTAAAAGGAAAAGGATCTTGCTTTAAGTGTAGTGAGAAAAAACATCATGTTCATGATTTCAATGGAAATAAATAAACTACCAATGTTCAATGCTACAATTTTAGAGATATGAGACACTATGAAAATTATTAATCTAACTATCAAGAAAACTTACCTCAAAAGGGCCATGGTATAAAGGACAAGCTTATATGAACATAACAACTGAGGTTAAAGTTCATAATAATGTGGTGGAAGGTACTTTAATCATCTACTCAAATTTATATAAATCTTTATTTTGATTTTAGATCATTTAATTCCTTAAAATATTCCCAGTTTACTTTAAAGTTTAGATATTTACGATTCACCTTAAAAAGGGAGTTGTCAGTAAATAATCCAAGTGGAAACCTTATTGTAAAAAAGTTGTTTCAAGAAGTTATTATTATGACACATAAATGTGCTCTAATTTCTGATTATATCATCATAACTATGGTTGATTTTTATATAATCCTTGGTATGGATTAGATTTCAAAAATAATGTAAAAATTTATTGCAAAGGGAAGGAAATTATGATTCTTGATGAAGGTAGGGAATTTATCATCTTTAGAGGGGAGACTTTATCATCTGAGTCATATTTGGATACAACTACAGTAGCTCTTGTAAATAAAATTCTTGGTGAAGAAGATAAAACATATTCTATGGATGAGGAAATAAATATTAAAAGTGAGGACATACCTAATGTACAGACATACATTTTTGTATTTCTAGAGGATTTACCTAGAGATCCTCTCGAGTGGGATGTTGAGTTTTCTATTGATTTAATCCATGGTGTCAGGACAATATCAAATACTCCTTATAGAATGGACATTATTAAATTAGTGGACCTAGAGAAACAACTATAGGAGTTGAGTAATAAGGGATTTATTCTACCTAGTGTTTCTCCATGGGGAACCCCTATTCTCTTTTTCAAGAAGAAATATGGATCCATGAGGCTATGCATAGACTATAGAGAAATCCATGCTATTAAAATAAAGAACAAGTATCCTCTACCTCACATTGATGATTTATTTGATCAAATTCATGGATATAAATATTTTTCAAAGATATAAATTCAATTTGGATACCATCAATTGGCATGAGAAAGGAAGATATTCCAAAGAAACCATTCAGAACTAGGTATGGACATTATGAGTTTATAGTAATTCCATTTGGACTGACTAATGAACCCTCTGTTTTTATAGATCTAATGAATATAGTGTTCAAGGAATAACATGATGATTTTTTTGGTATTTATTGATGATATATTGATATATTTCAAAAGATACGAGGACTATGAGAACTAATTTTAGATTGTTTTGGAGACTTATACGAAAAGAGTTATATGGGAAGTTTAGAAAGTGTGAAATTTGGATTCAAATGGATTCTTTTCTTGTCCATATTGTCTCTGAGGATGGAATCTCAGTTGATCCTGTAAAGAAAAAGGCAGTTTTGGAATGGCCTACACCAATGAACATAACCACAGTATGTAGTTTCATTGATTTAGCAGGTTACTATTGACTTTTCATTCATAACTTTTACCAATTAGATAACCCATTAACCAATATTACTCATAAATGGGTTAATTTTATTTGGGAAAAGTAATGTGAAGAATTATTTTAATAATTGAAGAGGATATTAGTGAATTATCCAAGCTTGAATCTACCATTAGGAAGTGGTGGATTTGTGATTTATAGTGATGCATCAAAGAAAGGAATTAGATGTGTCCTTATGCAGAATGATAGAGTTATTGACTATGCATAAATTTAGTTAAAAACTCATGAACATAACTATCCAACTCATGATATTTAATTAGAACCTATAATCTCTGCTCTTAGGATATAGAGACACTATCTTTATGGTGAAAAATGTAAGATATATACATATCACAAGAGTTTGGAATATATATTCTCACATAAAGAACTCAACATGAGGTAAAGATGATGGATTCAACTACTTGAGGATTATGATTGTTCAATACACTATCACCCAGGGAAGGAAAATAAGGTTGTAGTTACATTGAGCAAGAAGGATAATGAAGTTCTAAACAAAATGAGGATTGAAAGGGATCCTATGTTCATAGATCTAGTGAATATGGATATGGGAATTATCATGGAAGGTGAAACATAAATACGTTTTCTGTTGGTTTCCCAACTATAACTTTTGGAAATGATTAAAAGTTCTCAGTTTTAAGATTAGAATTTTCAAAGGAAAATTAAATCTTTGAATGATAGAAATTTGGAAGACTTCATGTATGATGATGGAATTCTGAAATTTGGGAAGAGGCTCTATGTTCCCTCTATAACCAAGCTAAAAAAGGAATTATTGGATGATTCACATAGCTTGAATTTCTATATACACCTTATTAGTACAAATGTGTATAACATTTTGAAGGAACATTTCTAGTGGGATAATATTAAGTAAGAAATTGATGATTATTCATCAAGATGTTTAGTTTTTCAATAGGTGAAGTATGAAAGAAAACATCATAGAGGATTCATGGAACCTATTTTTATTCCTACATGGAAATGGGATTACATTACTATGTATTTTTTCACTAGATTACCAAAAACTACAAGAAATAATGATTCAATATGTGTAATTGTTGATCGACTTACCAAATATGCACATTTCCTCTCTATAAGGGAGTATTTTCCACTGGATCACCTTATATGAATTTTATATTAATGAAGTTGTAATACTTCTTGGAGTACCTCTTTTAATTTTTTTTGATCATGATCCACGATTTACATTGAAACTCTAGAAAATTATTTAGAAATATTTGAATACTGAGATTTATTTGAGTACTACTTATCACCCTCAAACTGACAGGTAGTTAGAAAGGAAAATCCAAACTTTAGAATACATTTTGAGATCATTTTCACTTGATTTTAAAGTCATATGGGATTAGTATTTACCTTTCTTAGAGTTTTACTACAATAATAGTTTCCATTCAAGTATTCAAATGGAATGATATAAAGAATTGTATGCAAAGAGATGTCATATAACAATTTGTTGGGATGAAGTTTGTGAAGGAATCTTGTAATCCCAAAGCTTGTGGATGAAAAAATGACAAAGGTACAAATTATTCAAACACCTATCAAAGCAGCACAAAGTATGAAAAAGTGATATGCTGATAATCAGAGGAAAGATTTGGAGTTTCAAGTGGGAGATCATGTATTCTTAAAGGTATCTCCATGGAAGGGTTTTATAATATTTGGAAATAAAGGGAAACTAAGACCTAGGTATATTGGACCTTTTGAAATCCTAGATAGTATTGGAGTTGTGGCTTATCATTTAGTGATGCCACCAAGAATTTATAAAGTACACAATGTGTTTTACATCTCTTTGTTAAGGAAGTAAAGGACTGAACCAATGCATGTCCTCACTTATGAAGGAATTGAATTGGAACCTGATTTATCAAATTGTGAAGATCCTATCCAGATTATGGACATTAAAGAATAGGTGTTGAGGAATAAAATAATTCATATGGTAAAGGTACTTTGAAAAAATCATAAAATTAAAGAGGTGACTTGGGAACTAGAGGAAATTATGATGAAGAACAACCAATTTTTTTGAGGTGACACTATGGAAATTTTGAGGATGAAATATTTTGAGGAGGGGAGAATGTAATACACCAAGATCTCATGGTATTTATCTTTTAAAATTTATCATCTTTGATAATTTATGCTTCATGCAACATTGAGTTTAAAACTGTAATATACTATTAAATATGACCACTGGAAAAGTAATGTGACCATTACAAATAGTAATAAAACCAATAGAATATTAACTTCACATATAAATGTATAAATAAAAATTGGGTAACTTATAAATGAAAACATGTTATATTTATATCATGGAATAATTAAATAAATGTTTTAAACATGATAAATTAAGTGTTGGTATTTTTGTGAAATAAAATATTTATTTACAATTTTACAATTAATATAATTATTTAAAATAAAATTTATTTTCATAAAATAGATTTATAAATTAATATTTTTTTCCTTATGATTTTAAAATAATTTTATGAGTCCTTAATTAATTTTTCAAAGTGTCATTAAAACAGTTTTAATATTTAAATCAACAATTTTCAAGTAAATGATGATTTTAATTAAAAATTAGATTTCTCATTTTTAGAAAATTATTTTCATAAAATGGAGACCTTTTTTTAATTCTAAATTTTGAAAAATGGTTAGGGTGAAATTTTGTATTTTTCTAAAATAGTTGAATTTTTAGTGAATAGTGAAATACAGTAATTTACAGTATTTAACAAATAGATGAATTATTGAGTCATGGATTATGTATGGATGATGTAATACCATAATAAAGAACTATATTTCCCTATTTACTATATTAGTCATGGGAATCAAAACTATTCATAGTCTTGAGCCAAAATAACAGACCAATGAATAAAATAATAAAAAAACACCCCTATCCTCTATTATAAATACCACATATCACCACCTCTTATCCTAACACATCCAAAGACTTGAATATTTTACAATTCCTATACAATATATCTCCTAAAACTCTCCCCAAAGTTATGATTTTGATGTTTTAACCCAAAATAGCATTTCAAAGTTCCTTAAGGAGGTTCTCAAGGAGAAGAATTCAAGAGGTAAAATCTAATTTCATTCTTTTAATTTTCTTTAAATTACTTTTATTTTCTCATCGATTCATTAACTAATATATCCAAAAATGAATGATAACTAAATTTTGTTATATACAATATAATGTTTTTATTTTAATGGAATATTAACCATCAATCCTATTCTTTTCCCCTTTTTATTCTAAAAATGAACACATCGCCTGTGAGGTGTCGATTTACCACCTTTGTGGACGATGATTTTTTCATTTTTCAATACCACATTCATGTATGGTCATAAAACCATTTTTATGGTTAATCCAGACTTTAATATTTTTAATGAAACTTATTTAATATTCTATAACCATTATATATACATGATATTAATACATAAGAAGAAACTAGCTCACAATGATAAAAAAAACACCAAAATAATCTAAATGGTTATCATTAACGCTTTATCTAATGAATCGACCTAAAATATTGAAAAAAATGATATATAAGAACATTAAATATATTTTAATTTCATTAATAACATATAACTATTCCCATTTCACATGATCTTTTGTACATGTACACAAGTGAACCAATCATGAAAACCAAGGAAACAAACACTCCTGAATAACGCAATTGAATCTCATAACTCATGAAAAAACATAAACTTAATAAAATTATAATAAATCAAATAAATGTTTAATAGGTTCTGAATTAAATTATTAATTAATATAATTTCATTATTCAGAACATTAAGTGTAGGTGCAGAACACTTACAGACCCAAGGTAAGGGATTCTCCCCGAACTTCCATTTTTCATTTGGGTTACGCTTTCTATCTCTTTATCCCAATGTCATTCTTATTTAATTTTATATATTTCTTCTAAATTCTGTTTATATGTTCCAAAATCATGTATCAAGATTATTTCATCCTTATTTTATGGAAAATACATGATTTTCTAAGCACCCCTTCTCAATTCTTCTCGATAAGCAAGCTCGATTTAAGAAAACTTCCATATTTTTTACCGATTTTCAAGTGCATTACATTATCTGTTTTAAGACACCATTATTTTTATAAAATAAATAATTTTATCAGGATTTTTTTAATTTCTGGTTTTATACAAAAATTATTCCTCTGTCTATTTTAAACACTCTTTAGTATTTTCCCTCAAACCATACTAAAGCGGCTCATTTATAAAGTTTCTTAAATACTCTTTTTACAAGTTTTCACTTCAGTTGGAAATAATTTATGAATAAAATATAATTTCATAGTCCTTACCTTTTATTTTATAAGATATGCATGTTAAAATCTAATTTTATGACAAATACACATGATTTTCTAAAATAAATCCTCTTTACAAAGTAAAAAAGATTATTTATCTCAAGAATTCATCGATGATTTTATTAGGGAATTTTCATCTATTTCAACACCATATATTGAATATTATTCTTAATTTTGTATTGATATTTTATGATATCATATACCATATTTTATTAAATGTTTTATTATTAGTTTTACTATAGATGTGTTATCTTAATACCATTCACCACATTACTCTGAATGGTTAGTGATTATGTTTACTGATTGGGGAAAGTTATGTATATGTTGTTTTTGTTTCACCCCATTCATATGTGGAATGGGTTGGAATTATTAAGTGATGAGAGATGCCTTATATATCCCCTTGATTTATTTTTAGGTCTCATGATACAAAACAAATATGGATTTGGCCAATGACTTAACCATTTATTTTCAGATGTCTTCGATGAGGCCTCAACGATATGTTTCAGATGTACAACATTATGAATTTCATCATTATGATATTATTAATTGATAATCCATGTGATTATTTTACTAGTATAACATCCATGGTTAATTTTCATTATTATGTAATTATTTATATGGAACTAATTAATCAGCTTCTATTAATGGCATATTATTCTCAAGATTATGTTTTAATGGTATGTGTTTTTAGTTATTCACCTTGCCTTATGTCTATTTATGTTATCTTTAGTTGTATTTATTACCCTTACTATGAATCTGATCTCACCCCTTTATTATGTTTTATATTTCCTGAGGATGAAAATATGTATATTATGAATGAGTTTTAGGGATAATCTAGGAGTTTAGGGGTGTTTTTAATGGAGTTTCTATGTTGTTTTTCCTTCCAAAGTTATAATGTAACAATTATGTTTATATCTATTTTTCCAAATATAATAATCTATTTGGTCCTTTGGGATGAGAAAAATTGTTATTAGTATCAATGTAATTAATTAAGGCACCAGCTCCGGGCTACTGGGGTTGGGATATTTACAGTGTGCCCAAACGATGCTTGCTTGGAGGAAGGGTGCACAGTTTGAATAAACCGTGCAAGGGGGAGACACAAACTGTGCGGTATTATACATAAACATCCCATATGTTTGGTCAAACCATGTGGTATTACCATGTAATCATGTGGCCTATAACCTCTTGGATAGAGATAGGCTCATGTTCAGTGCACGATTTGGCCAACTCTGCTACCAAACCATACACCCCTTAAAAAGTGGGATTTTACCAAACTGCCCCTTCAGGATTTAAGAGTTGAACCCAATGTTTCTTCCTCATTTCACCTACATAAAACCTATTTATGAACCAAAATATCCAAGGATTACCATTAGTTTATCTCCTTCATTTCTAGTCTATTTTGAGTATCGTTGGGTGCAGATCAAAGATCAGGGTATGTCTAACATTTCTCTTTTCCCTCTTTTACAAATTATGGATTGTAGATTTTTAATTCTTATTCTGAAGCCCTAAAACCCATTTTTTCTTGTAGATATTAGGTTTATTATTTGAAGGGTGTTTTAATACAAGTCAAAATCCAAATTTAAGTGATTTTTCTTCTTCAAAATAGAGGTAGGTGGTGTACAAGTTATATCCCATAGTCTTGAAGTTGATTTGTGCATATGTGGTTGTGATATTGTTCCTTAATGTTTCACAATTGATTAATTTAGTGATATTTGGTAAATTGGTTGAATAAATTATAAATTAAAACCCTCATGATTCCTATGGGATGCATTAAGATTGATTAGACCCATTTAGGGCCACCCATGGGGTGTACCAACATTCCCGAACATGGGAAATTATGATGTTAAGTATAGAGTTGATTTGTGTTGAAATAGAGACCATAATAAATATGATGACATGTTAGTTGGAATTATAAAGATTAAATAATGTTAGTTGTTTCTAGTCATTGTCAATGGAATAAGTATTGTTTGTCTTATTATGAAAAATGGTTAAATAGAATAAAGTGAATGCGTTAAATGACTTATGAGTTTGTAATTGGAATGCATAATTGGGATAGTGAATGTGAATTGAGGAATGTTTTAAATGGGTTAATGTATGGGAATTTTTTAATATTATAAATGGGTTAAGTTATAAAAAATGGAAACAGGTTAAATGGTATTTGCGATATAAATGGTAAATGTGCTAATGAGTTAAGTATTGATATTGATTTATAGGTGAATGAATATGAATTGTGAATGTTATGTGTATTAAATGTGTATGGTTTGTGATATGGTATATGTGGTAAATGTATACAGAATAATTTCCACATGGATTGGTTGTTGTGGGGTATTGGACTTGAGGATATACACCCATGGGTTGGGTTATAATTGGCCTCTAAACCCCACCCCTAAAATGCACAGGTTAGGGAAGGGGAACGAGGGTCTATGCCCCTAAAAGTTTCATTTTATGAGACTACCTGGACCGAGGCTCTAACGTGAGTGTGATGTGATTATTGTGAAATGTTTATACCTAGAGAGATAGGGAACTTGACATATTTCCTTATGCTTAGTAATTTACTAACATAGGATGTAATGTAAATGATGTAAATGCCTGACCCATGTAAATAATGATGAAAATGGCCAAGTGAATATTGTTAACTAATGGAACCTGATTATTTGTTTTTTTATTTTATATCCCTTTAGTACTTTCATACACTACCTATTTAGACTGTATAATTTTTTGGCATCTTTTTTGGTGGCTTATTGATTTGTACTCACACCTTGCTCAGGCAACCATTGGGTACCTGAGAAGATTTCAAGGTTGCACGCCGAGACTTGGGAAAATGACCTATAGTAGAGGGATGATTTGATAATGGGATGTGAGTGTATAATGGATCTAGAATTGGAGTAAATAACCATTTTGGGAATTCTTATGTTGGTATTTATATTTGGGTTTTCTTCACTTTTGGAACTATTAGAATGACATAGAATATTTATTATTTTTTTGTGGTTTGTACCCAATTTTGGGAAATGATATGTAGTGAATGTTTCTGGTTTATTTTTTGTTATTTCTATTATTTATTATGTTATCTATTATGTCTTAATCTGATAAAGAGGGTATAGTCACTCTAAGTGTTCCATTATACCATCACTGCTAGTTGGTAACCTTTAGCATACAGGGAGGCGCACTTGAGATCATGTGGTGACCCGACTTAGGGAATTGAGTTAGTGCATCCCAGGTTGGGGATGTTACAAAGTGGTATCATAGCGATTATTTTCTGTATTGTACAATTTCGGAATGGTATATAGAATATTAAGAAGTGTCTGGCCTTGGAAATGATCTAGTTCATAGGAGTAGCTAACCCATGTATGAGGGAAAACCCAAGTACCCAGGGTAGGATTTTTTGTTCTGGATGTGTGTTGTTATAGTTGAATGATATTTCACCACTGGGTGATGCACTTGTTGTGTGATGTTACAGTTTTATGATATTTTTATTTTATCCAAAATGGTGTGAGGTTACGCATTCATGCATCATTATAGGAACCTAGGGATATAGGTGGCATCCATCATGGTAGTCACACACATGAAGGGTATGTGGGACATGGATGGTTGAGTACATTTCATTTTCCTTAAAAATTTGAATAAAGTGGTGTCTAATAAATATGATGAAAATGGTTAAATGAAATTTTTTTAAAGAATGGTTAAATAATTGTGGTTTTGTGAATTATTTTTTCCCTATTGACCATGAACTGAGGTAGGAATGGTTGAGGGTAGTGTTCTAGGTGTGACAGTGTTCATTGGGATAGTGTTTGCGAAGTGGTTTCTTTATGGCTAGTGGATATCCTTATTTTGTGTAAACTGTGGGATCTTTATGTTATGAATTCTAAGAATTATTTTTATAATTTTAGAGTAATTACACCACGAAGGCATGTTTTGGTTGGAAAACAAGAGGATATATCCGAGAATTCTCATCTAGTAGTGGAGAAAGAAAACCCATTGGTCCAAGATAACAAAGGAGAGGGGAAGTTCTCTGAGAAATTTTCTCATTTTATTCAGATGATGGAATGAGACCCAGTTAATGTGAAATAATTTTCATGACACATGAGATTTATTATGATTTAATGATGATTTTATAGTCTAGGGTGAACCCGATTCCATCTCTCAAGGAGCATTGACAGGTTTAAAGTGTTTATTTTTAATAAAAAGTACTAAAAGATGGGGGTTGTTTTGAAAACAATTTTAAGAAAATAACTTAATTTAAAGAGTTTAATAGTTGAAAAAGGAAGGTAGAGTTTTTATAATTATGATATAAGGAGTTAATTTAAAGGTCACTACACATCTTGAATAGTTCATTGTTCTGAAAGTTTCAAATGGTTTAATGGAATTATTTGGTTGAGGGTTGTCAAGATATTGATTACCCTATTGGCTCTTAAAACAATGTACAAACAAGCAACCATTGACATAAAAATCATGTTGTCAAGGTTTGGACCTAAAGCATAGAAAAAGCGATACCAAATCATACTGAAATATCATGAATATGTGAGAGTAAAGGATGCTTGTGTTGTCCAATCGAAACAATCCAAGATTCCCACTTGAATTCTTAACCCAATCGATGTTGAAATGAAAAGCATTTATAATAGTTATACCAAAAAAATGCATTCAGAGGAGAAGGGTGATATAAAAGAACAAAATTGAAATATTTAACACAAAAAATACACAAAACCAATAGAAGAAAAAGTGCCAAAACTCCCTCGCAAGTGTGTGTAGCTCCGTCGAAATGAACACCCACCATTTAGATTTCCATCGAGAGGAGGAGGAGGTTCAGGTGGAACTTCACCTTCATCCTTGATCCCCTATGAGGATAGGGGCCTTCAAAACTTCTGGTATTAGGAGATTAATCCTTTGGGACTCTAAAATGGTAGAGATTTTCTCTTAGTTTGAACTTGAAAATTTGGTTCCCAAGGTTCCATTTTATAGGCAATGTGGAAGGTTTTTTTGGGAACATAGATTTCATAAAACCACTTGTACCATGGTTTTCAGAATCCATAAAGGATTATATTGATTTTAACAAAACTAAAAACTTCTTTCCAAACCTATTTACTATCTCCATCGAATATTTGGTATCATTTGGAGGTTGAAATCTCAGGATATGGATAAAACACAACACAACACTTCTTATTTCATACAGATTCAGTGTCTTGGACAGATCAATTCCGTTAGCCCTTGTAATAGATGAATTGGTGTCCGGTGTCTTTATAAGAGTTGTATCACAATAAAATTTTGATCATATAATAAATTTTCATCCCAATTGAACAGATTTATTAGCTTCAGTTTCTATTTTATTCCACTAGTGTTCATGGAATCTTACACATTTTGGCCCATTTTTCTTCAACTTCATCTTGGGCCCTCTAAATCACCTCCACTACAATGAAATCATCCAAAAAAGTGAAATTACCATTTTTAAGAGTGATTAAAACAAAATAATTGAATTAAACATGAATTTAAATTTGTAATTAAAATTTTAATTTGCGATACAATCTGTTTAACACAGTGTCATATGGGTGAAAATGAATAGTGAATCACTACATTATCACACCTCTACAACTAAAAATGTTCACACCTGGAAAATTAAAATTTCCAAAAAGTATACATGGATATATTAACAACTTCATGAAGATTTAACATTGAATATTTAATTCCTGGTAGTAATGTGATCAAAGAAAAAATCACACCAAGGAGTTATTCTCTGTGATCATGTAAATAGATGTCTCATGGATTGTATCAGAACAAAATTCTAAGATATGAATGATACCGATATGAGAAAATAATTAAAAAGATAACCATGTCACTAATTCTCTATGTGTGTATGTGAAAACCATTTCATTTTATTCTTTCCACTTTATATCCTGTAAATATAAGTTATTTTAAAATTTTTCTGCTTAAATGATTTCATCCACCAAACCTGACATACATCCTTTGCAATCAACTTTCAATACCCAATCAGTTAAGCATTCCCAATAGTCATACATTGATCTCATGACCTAGATATCCCCATATGTTTTATATTTTACCACTCCCCTAATTTATTATTATTATTTTTTAGAAGTTTAACTTGGAACAAATCTCACACTCATCACTCAACCCTTACTTGATCTCTTCACAACACTAATTGTAGTAGTTATAATAAGATCAAAGGTAAAGGAAGAGTGAGTTTTTACCTGACCAAGACACAACCCATATTTTTATGTTTTTTTTAGTTTTTTTATTTTATGTTTTTTAGGGCATACAACAGTCAGATAACAAGTACACATGCATAGGTCAATCCGGTACAGTAATGAAATATATCAGATAAGGAACAAATTTCTGGAAAAATCATTTTTAAAAGTATAAAAACATTAACATAAATTATATTTACCTTATATTAAGTAATAAATAATCACACTTCATGGTTTGGTGAAAAGATGTGTGCATATATTTTGTGACACAATTTTCCCATAAACTACTCACAAAAAGGGAACCATTCTTTGCAAAGGTTTCAAAATGACACAACTATTTATGTCATCAATAAACAGCCAATTTAATAGAAAAAGTCACACATTAATGTTAAATTCATTTCAAAACACACATTCTATAAATGATTTTTTTGTTAAAACAATAAGAAATTGGGAAATTCCTCATGTATTTTCAATAATTTCATGATTAAGTGGGAACACTTTTCATGATTAAGTGGGAATCATTAATGAATATTACGGCACAAAATTGAGGGAAAAAATTAGGGGGGTATAATAATATGATTCAACATGAAAAATAAAAATAAAAATAAAAATATGAAAGATGATGGAAATTCCTAACTAACCCAGGAATATACCTGTCTCCCCACACCTAGAGCATGCAGTTTACTCACTATAATAATAGAAAAATTTAATAAGGGTAAAACCTAGTGGGTTTCATTTTTAGGATGGTTCTTGAAATTTGAGTTCCTCTATAGGGGAATCTAGAATGGATTCATGAAAGTTCTTTATACACCAACCATTGATAGTGAAGTTTTGTTTTTTTCTTCATTCTAAACCTAAATGACACCAAATGGATAAACATTAGTAACAATGTATGGGCCAAGCTAGTGGGAAAAAAGATTACCTGGATGAAACTTCATCCTTGAATTGAAAAGTATGACATTCTTCCCAATGTGGAATTGACGATGAAGGATGAGATAATCATGGGAAGAATTGGTTCACTTCTTATAGACCTAGGAGTTCTCATAAGAATGCCAATGCATTTCCTCCGGCTCATGAATCTTCATATTCCTTTGAGAACTTACATAAGAAATATTAGAATTAAATTGTTTAATGTCCTATTAGTCTTGGTTATTTATCTAAATATGGAGTTTAAAAATCTTTATAAACACAATATTATAGGGATACATTCTAGTTAGAGTTTTAAAGGAAGCACGGTGAACCCAGAATGAATCATCGAGTGTAAGACTCCAATATTTTCTATTGGGTTAAACCATTTTTTCAAGAACCTATTTCAACTCTCTATTAGAAACCTCATATTGACCATTGTTTTGTGGGTGATAAGTAGTATATACTCAATCCCTGACCCCATACCTTCACAAAAGTGGTTGCATTGTTGGGTTGTAGAAATGAGAACCCTATTCACTAATGATGAACCTAGGTAATCCAAACCTACAAAAAATTTGGGTTCTAAAAAATTTGAAAATTGTATTAGAATCATCTATTCTTGTGGATCATTACTATTACCATTTTTACACATAATAAACTTCTATAAGAATTTACAAGTTTACAAAGGAATTGGGAAATGGCCCCATAAAGTCAATACGCCAAACATCGATAATGTTGTGAAAGAGCAAGGGTTTTTGTGGAATTTAATCTATTTTAGAGAAATTATCCATGTTATATACATCAAATTTATTATGATTAATTTATGATTATATAGTCTAGGTAAGACCTTGGGTTGTCTCTCAATGAGATTTGATTAGTTTAGAGTTCTTATTTTTAATAAAAAGTACTAAAAGAGGGGGTGGTTTTAAAAATATTTTTAAGAAAATAACTTCATTTAAAGAGTTTAATAGTTGAAAAAGGAAGTTAGAGTTTTTATAATTATGTTATAAAAAGGTAATTTGAAGTTCACTACACATCTTGTATAGTTCATTATTCTGAAAATTTCATATTTTTTAATTGAACTCTTTGGTTGAGGGTTGTCAAGATCTTGATTCCCCTCTTCCTTCTTAAAATAATGCACAAAGAAGAAACCCTTGACACAAAAATCATGTTTTCAAGGGTTGGAACTAAATCATAGAAAATGGACTACCAAATCATACTAAAATTTCATGTGTGTGTGAGAGGAAAAGTATTCTTGTTTCTTCCAATCGTAATATTCTAATATTTCTACTTGAATTCTCAACCCAATCGATGTTCAAATGAAAAGTGTTTCACTTAGTTATACTAAAGAAATTAATTTAGAGGAGAAGGGTGCTAAGATAGAAAATAATTTTAATATTTAACACAAAAATTACAAAAAACTAGTGTAAGAAAAAGTTTTGGAACTCTATCCCAAGTGTGTGTAGTTCCCTTGAAATGACCATCCACCGTTTAGCCCACCCTCGAGTGGAGGAGGAGGCTGTGGTGGAACTTAGACTTTATCCTTGACCCCCTACGAGGTTAGGGGCCTCTAGAAATTATTAGATGAGGATAGGAATAATTTGGGAATACAAAATGGAATATATTTTCTCTTGGTTTGAACTTACAAATGCAGTGCCAAAGGTTCCATTTTATAGGCATAGTGGAATACTGTTTTAGGAATAAAAATTTCTTAAAAACACTTGGAACACGGTTTTCAATATCTAAAATTTTTTATATTTATTTTGGAAGAACTAAAACTTGTTTACAGACATATTTAATATCTCTAAATAAAATATTTCATCATTTATAGGTATAAGGCTCGATATATGGACAAAACACCACACACCACTTTTGATTTTGTGCAGATTCAGTGTATTGGACATATCATTTTTTTGGTCCCTTTAGTGGATGAATTGGGATTTTGTGTCTCCAAAAGAGTTGTATACCAATGAATTTTGGATTATTTAACCAAATTTAAGCATAATTAAAAACACATATTAGCTTCAGTTTCTATTTTAGTCCACTGGTGTTCATGGAATCTTACACATTTGGCCAATTTTTCTTCAACTTCATCTTGGTCCCTTCAAATCACCTCCAACTACAATGAAGTCATCCAAACAAGTGAAATTAAACTTTTTAACAGTGATTAAAAAAATAATTTAATCAATTATAAATTTCAAATTTTTATTAAATTTTGAATTTATGATACAAAATCAGTTTAACATAGTGACTTAAGGGTGAAAATAAATAGTGAATCGCTGCACAATCACACCCCCACACCTAAACATTTCCACTCTTAGAAAAAGTAAAATTTACAAAAATTAGGCATGAAGATATTCCCAACTTCATAAAGATTTAACATCGAATATTTCATTCCTGATAGCAATGTGATAAAAGAAAAAAAACACACCAAGGAGTTGTTCTCAATGACTATGGAAAAATATGTCTCATGGATTGTATTAGAACAAAATTATAAGATATGCATGATACCAATATGATAAAATAATTAAAAGTATAACTATGTCACTAATTATCCATTGTGTGTGTTAAAACCATTTCATGTTATTCTTTCCACTTTATATCGAGTAAATATAAGATATTTTAAAATTTTTCTACATAAATGATTCCATTCACATAACCTTCCCTACATCCATTGTAATCAAATTTAAAGACTCACTCACTTTAGTATTACCAGAATGAAAACCCTAATCTCCCAAACTAGATATCCCCATATGTTTTAAATTTTATCACTCCACTCATTTATTATTATTATTTTTTTTTTCAAAATTTAAACTTGGAAAAAATCTAAAACTTATCACTCAACCCTTATTTGATATCCTAATGACACTAATTGTAATAGTTATAACAAGATCAAAGGTTGATGAAGAGTTATTTTTAACCTCGTCATTACACAACCCATATTTTTTTGTTTTTGTTTTGTTTTTTTTATGTTTTTTAGGGCATAAAATAGTCAGATAACAACTACACATGCATAGGTCAATCCGGTACAATAATGAAATAGACCAGATAAAGAAAAAATGTATGGAAAAATAATTTTGTGAAGTAAAGAAAAATTAAACCAACTTATATTTACCTTCTATTAGGTAATAAATAATCACACTTCATGGTTGGGTGAAAAGATGTGTGTAGATATTCAGTGACAAAAGTTTCCCATAAACTACTCACATAAAGGGTACCATTCTTTGAAAAGGTTTAAAAATGATACATCCATTTAGATCATTTAAAAACAACCAATTTAATCAAAAAATTCACACCTAAATTTTAAACTCATGCCAAAACACACATTATATCAGTTATTTTTTTGTTACAACAAAATGAAATAGGGAAATTAATCATGCATTTAAATAATTTCATGATTAAGTTGGCATCATTTTCCATGATTAAGTGGGAACCATTAATGAATATTTTGACAAAAAAGTGTAGGGAAAGACAAGGAGGGATTAAAAATACTATTCAAAAAGAAAAAAAGGAAGAAAGATGATGAAAATTCCTAACAAACCCAAGAATATACCCATCCCTACACCTAGAGCGTGTAGCGTCCTCACTGTAATAAAATAACATATGGTAAGGAAGGATAAAACCTGGTGGGTTTCATTGGTAGAATGATTATTAAAATTTTATTTCCTCCATTTGGGAGTCTAAAATGGCTTCATGAAAGTGATTTAGCTACTGCCCATTGATGGTGAAGGTTTTTTTGTTTCTTTATTCTGAACTTGAACAACACCAAATGGATAAAAATTAGTAATAGTGTTTGGGACAAACCAATGGGAATAAATATTACCTTGATGGAACTTCATCCTTGAATTGAAAAAGAGGACCTTCTACCCAATGTGGAATTGATGACGAAGGATGATACTATCATGGGAATCCTTAGTTTGATCCTTATAGATTTGGGTGTTCTCATAAGAATCCCTACACATTTCCTCTAGCTCCTGAATATGCATCTTCATTTGAGAACCTGCACCATAAATATTATAACTTCATTGTTTAATGGCCAAGTAGGCCCGATTATCTATCTCAATAGGGATGTGACAATTCTTTCCAAACACAAGCTAATAGAGTGACATTCTAATAGGAGTTTTAAAGTAAGTATGTTAATCCCATAATGAATCATTGAGTCTAAGACTCCAAAATTTTCTATTGGGTTGAACTATTTTTTCAAGAATCCATTTTACCTCTCTATTAGACACCTCAAATTGACCATTAATTTGTGGGTTATAAGAAATAGACACTCAATACCCGACCCCATATCGACGCAAAAGTTATTTCATTGTTAGGTTACAAACATGAGAACCCTGGTCACTGATGATAAAACTAGGTAATCCAAACCTATATAAATTTTGGGTTCTCAAAAATTCCACAACTATCATGGAATCATTTTTTCTCATGGATGATGCCTCCACCCATTTTTATATGTAATCAAAATCCATAAGAATTTACAATTTTCCAAAGGAATTGGGAAATGTCCACATAAATTCAATACCCCTAACATCGAAAATGTCATGGAAGAGCAAGGTTTGTTATTGAATTTCATTTCTTTTAAAGAAATTAACCATTCTTTGATAGTGAGGAAAATATTTATAGAAATCATGGGCATCCTGAAATAATGTTGTCCAAAAGAGACCAGAATCAAGGACCTTGTAAGCAGTCTATTGATGACCAAAGTACCCCCATAAGAAAGAGTGTCGCATAACCTAAGGACAAATTGAAACTCACTATTGGGAACAAAATGCTTAAGGAATTGATCACTAGATGTGTTCCAAAGGTATGGGTCATCCCAAATATAAAAAAGGATTCTATTTTAGATAGTCATCTTGGTTTTTGTTGAAATCAGTAGTAATGAAAGATGCTACCAAATAATTTATAATTTCAGCATACCAAGGAATAACATCTTGCACTCGGTATAATTTCCCATCATGAAACAAGTCATTTATGGGAATAAATGGGGATGAGTCAATGTACGGGTATGGTAGGATCCTACTGATATGGTCAGCCACCACATTCTCTTTGCCCTTTTTATCCCTAATTTCTTGATTAAATTTTGGAAGTAAGTGCATCCAGTGAATGATACATGGGTTGGATTCTAGTTTATTAAGAAGATACTAGAGGGATTCATTGTTTGAGAACATAATTACTTT
Organism: Viscum album; assembly: GCA_963277665.1. Taxonomy (NCBI): domain Eukaryota; kingdom Viridiplantae; phylum Streptophyta; class Magnoliopsida; order Santalales; family Viscaceae; genus Viscum; species Viscum album. Next base: position 1,840,374,833 of record OY728157.1, on the reverse strand, counting down.
GAACCCTAATAGGTATGACCTAAATTTATCCAAGTCAAACACAATAGCAAGGAATTATTTTTCAATTGTAGTTTTATTTTCATGGTCAGGGTCTAGTGCACATGAGGAATAAGCAATGACATGTGGAGCTTGATTAACCTGTCGTGATAAAACAATCCCAATTGCATAGTTAGAGGCCTCACACATGAGCTCAAATGGTAAATCCCACTAAGGTGGTTGGATTACCGGAGGTGATGTGAGACTCCATTTCATTTTGTTAAAAGCTTCCTCACATTATTTATCAAAAACAAATTCATTTTATTTTTGGAGAAAGTGGGAGAGGGGGAGTGAAATATTACTAAATTCATGAATTAAATGATAATAAAAATCCAGTATAACCTAAGAAAGTCTGCACATCCAATATATTTTTGGGAAATATTAGGGAATAAATGAAATCCACTTTTGATTTATCTACTTGGATAGCATCCCTAGAAATGACATGCCCATGTACTATGCCTTATAGCCCCATGAAATGTAATTTATCATAGATTCTTTTCAATATAGCAATGTAGAAAAGAACCAATACTACTCAAATATTCATCAAAATAGGAGCCATAAATAGTTAAATAATCCATGAATACTTCCTTAAAATCTTATAGGTAGTCTAAAAAATACTAACCATGCATCTTTGGAAATTACCTAGAGCATTACATAGACCATATGAAATCCTCCTACATGAAAATGTGCCAAAGGGGTAAGTGAAGGCTGTATTTTCCTGATCCTCAAGGGAAATATGGATATAAAATTATCTAGAATACCCATAAAGAAAATAGTAATGGGAATTCCCCACTAGCCTCTCTAGAATCTGGTCAATGAATGATAATGGGAAATGATCCTTCCTAGTGTGTTGGTTTAGTCATAGATAGTCTATATAGAGACGAAAAATATTATGCACATGGGTTGGAACCAATTCATTATTCTCATTTTTAATTATAGTAAGACCAGTTTTCTTGGGAACCACCTGTCCAAAACTGACCCACTGGTTGTCAGATATGGGGTAAATGATTCTAATAGCCAATAATTTTGTTACCACATTTTTAACAACATCTAGGAGGTTAGGGTTTAGTCGACGTTGTGAAAACCTCACTGGTTTAGCCTCGTCATTTAAAAATATATTATATGTTCAAATTGATAAGATAATACTAGGAATGTCAAAAAATTTCTATCCTAGTGATTTTTTATACTCACTCAAAAGGTCAAGTAAGAACAATTCATGCTCTATAGGGAGTTAACTAGCAATTCTGATAGGCATCTTGTTTCCATTCTCAAGATATGAATATTTCAATTTTTTAGGCAATGGTTTAAGTTCCAATTTATGGAGATTTTGGATTGATGGGAGTGAATGTGAAAGTGATATGTCACTAATCTCATCTAACTACTTAGTGGTAACATCCTTATATGAGGAATGAGATTTTACATGCTTATTAGTATCATCGATGGTCATTATATCCTTAGTGTTTAATAAATCATCAATTAATAAACATGCATGACATTTCTCTAGACCACTAAAACATTAAATTCATGATTCATTACCTAGAATTTATATCAAAGATAAAAACTTAGAAAAGATATTAGGAGAAGGAAAATATGTTTTTTAGGTGAAGGGATTACATAAATTGAACTAAATGAAAGCGAGGAATGTTATTTTTAGGGGTACTTCATAGACTCAAGGATGTTAATGTGGAAAATTTCACCACAAAACTCTATAGATTATGTACCATTGTGAAAATTCATTATAGTTTTGTAAATTTTAAATAAAGGTCCCCCAATATAATTAGGGCATGTCCATTCATCCTATAATCTTCCATTTTAAGCACATAAAAATCAGCAGGAAAAACTAAAATTTTCACCCTCATAAGAATATTCTCTAACACACCAGTGGGATGTGATGTACTCTGATTTTCTATTTGGACAACAATTATGGTGGGATTGAATTCTCAAAACTACATTGAAGAGAAAATGGAGTGAGGCATCACATTTATAAAAGCACCAAAATCAAGCATAGCATTGGAAAATAAATACTCCCCCATGGTGGATGAAATCGAGAATGTTATAGGATTATTGCATTTGGGGGAAGTTATGGATATATAAATGATGGGATGTTACTCCCCAATATCACCTTTTAATCACCATGATTTCACATTCTATGTGTATACATCTCCTTCAAAAACTTGTCTTATCATAAAATTTTCTTTATGACATCAATCAAGGGAATGTTAAGCTGCACTTTCTTTAAAGTTTCCAAGATTTATTTATATTGTTAAGTTTATTTTTGTTTCATTGGTTAGGTGGCCCTTTGGGTAAATGTAAGAGGAATGGTTTTTCTTGGTGGTTCATCAATTGAAACTCTATTTCCTTTGGTGGTATTTTTCTCAGGATAAGATTTTTACTCTCTGGGACTATTCTCAATGGTTGGGATGGTGGGTTTTCCTTAGGATGGGATGAATCTATTAAAGGGTTCATTTGTATTTTAAGTTTTTTTCCATTCTGAGGGGTGATGGAACTGATATTTCCCTTATCCCTAGGGTTAACTAGTGGTTGAAAATGTAGTTTACCTAACCCATGACTTTGGATTCCCCCCATTGAGTTGGAAAGTTGGCCTAATTGGGTTTTTAGGTCTTGTATGGAATCTTGGGTGGTTTTTTGGAATTGGAGGTTATTTGAAACCATTTGTTTCATCATGTCCTCTAGGCTCAGATTGAGTTTTGGAGGGTTTTTTAGAAAAGGCCTTTTTGTTGGTTTAGGATATCTGGGTGGTGGTTGTGGATGAGTACTCTTCCCTGGTTGGTTCCATGGTTGTTGAGGTTGGTTTGAATACCCAATTTCCTATAGTGTTGGTTGTATTTCCACTCAGGGTTGGATGTATAGTATGGTTCTTGCCTAATGGGTTGGTTATTGGGGCGTCCTAGAAAAATTTACTCACAACTCTCATAAGGTTCTATAAGTTGAGGTAATTGGTCAGAATATTGGGTGTTAGCAGAAAAGATACCACAATGTAGGGGAGGATTAGATTGGGATTTTTATTGTTAAATAGAAAGTTTTCAAATAAGGATACTTACCTCTTCAAACTTCATGTCCAAATTCTTCTTGATCTTAGAACATTGCACCTCATGGATACCTCAAATGGGTACGCTAGACCTTGAACCTAATAAAAGAGTGTTCTGTGCCATTTTCTCAATAATTTTTCTTATAATTATTGGGGTTTTGACAAGTAGTGCACCACCTATAACAGCATCAATCATGTTACAATTAATAAGAAGTAAACCTTCATAAAAATATTGTATTAAAAGTTGACCACTTATTTGGTGGTGTTAAAAACATAAAAAAAGACTTTTAAATATTTCCCAGTATCTATGAAGTGTTTTCCTTTGTGATTTTATTATCTCAAAAATTTCTTTTTTTATAGTTTCAGTTCGAGAGGTTGGGAACTATTTTTATAGGAAAAGGCGTTTCATGTTTTCCCAACCTCTAATAGGGGAATTACCATTATACCACCAATATTTTGTAGTATATTCTAATGAAAAAGGTAATACCCTAAGATTTACTTATTCCTTATCCACATTAGAAATTTTTAATATCGAACACACAATATTAAATTCTTTTAAGTGATAATGTGGATCTTCCCCTATGAGTCTATGGAATCATGGTAATAAGTTAGTTAAACTAGATTTAATTCAAAATTTGGTGCCTTTACATTTATTTGAATGTATGTTTGTTGGATATCAACATCAGATGAGGTTAGTTATTTTAATGTTTGGTTATTTTAATCCATGTTATACACATTAAGTTCAGTTTTTAGTGTGTTTCCAGAAGAATATGGGTTTAGAAAAGTCTCAAGTTGTGGTGTGTCATCTTTCAAAGGGTTGTCCTGAGTGTCTCGGTCTCAACAATGTAGGATCCTCTCAAGTTTAGGTTTTAAAGGAGGTAAATATACTAGAGTAGAACACATCATTCATAGAATCTACATAATAAATAAATCATAATATTGAAATATATGAAAATTTAGAAGATAAAACAAATAAATATTCTCAAAATTTACAAATATCTTATAAAAAACATGCACTAAAAACCGAAGTGCTCCAAGGAAAGGACACCAAAATCTGAAAGTGTTGTCATGAAACATAAAATTGATTATGATTTAAAGATTATTTTATAGTCTAGGGTAGATCGTAGGTCTTCTCTCAAGGAGTTTTTATAGGTTTAGAGTGTGTATTTTTAATAAAAAGTATTAAAATAGGGGGATGGTTTTGAAATCATTTTTAAGAAAATTACCTATTTTAAAGAGTTTAATAGTTGAAAAAGGAAGGTGGAGTTATTAGAATTATGAGAGAAGGATTTCATTTTAAGTTCAATAAACATCTTGGATTTTTCATTGTTCTAAAATTTTCATATGTTCTAATGGAATTCTTTGGTCGAGGGTTGTTGAGATCTTGATTCCCCTCTTGCCTCTTAAGAAAATGCACAAAGAAGCAACCCCTGACACAACAATCATGTTATCAAGGTTTGGACCTCAAGAATAGAAAAATGGATACTAGATAATACATAAATATCATGTATGTGTGATAGAAAAAGGATATTTTTCTCATCCAATTGGGACAACCCAATATCCCCACTTGAATTATCAACCAAATCGGTGTTGAAATGAAAAGTGTTTCACATAGTTATACCAAGAAATGCATTCAGAGGAAAATGGTGCTAAGATATAACATAAGTAAAATATTTAACACACCACTTATACCAATACATTAGAATAACAAGTGCTGTAACTCCTTCCCAAGTGTGTGTAGCTCCCTTGAAATGACCGTCCAGCATTTAGCTTTCCATCGAGAGGTGGAGGAGGCTCAGGTGGAACTTCACCTTCATCATTGATCCCCCTATGAGGATATGACCCTCTATAACATCTTGGATGAGGGGAAAAATAATTTGGGACTCCAAAATGGAATATACTTTCTTATGGTTTGAACTTATAAATGGGACACCCAAGGTTCCATTTTATATGCAAAGTGGAAGGTGGTTTTGGGCACACATATTTCTTAAAACCACTTGGTATATGGTTTTTGACATCCAAAGAATCTTATATTTCTTTTAAAAAAACTAAAAAATTGTTTCCCAGACTCTTTAATATCTACACCAAATATTTGGAATAATTTTAAAGTTTAAAACTTGAGATATGGATGAAAAAAACACACCACTTTTGACAACATGCAGATTCTGTGGCTTGGACAGATCAGTTTGGTTGGACCCTTTAATTAAATAATTGGGATTGGGTTTCTTCATAAGAGTTGTATAAAAATGAATTTAATATTATACCATAAAATTTAATCCCAATTGAACGCTTTTATCTGTTGCAGTGTCCATTTGAGTCCACTGGTGTTCATGGAATCTTGCACATTTTGGCCCATTTTTCTTCAACTGTATCTTGGGTCCTCCAAATCACCTTCACCGAAATTAAAATCATCAAAAAAATTGAAGTTAACCTTTTTAATAGTTATTTACACAAAATTTAGTCATTGAATATCTCCTCAAATATTTACACCCAACCATGAAATATGTTTATTTTTTACTTAATATAATGTAAATAAAAGTTAGGTTATTGTTTCTCTACTTTGAAAAATGATTTTTCCATATGTTAATTCCTTATCTGATCTATTTAATTTATATAATGGATTGACATATGTGTGTGTAAATATTATTATAATTTTTTATTCCATAAAAATAACATAAAAACAAAAAAAAAAAAAAAAAAAAAACAAAAACAAAAAAAAAACAAAAACAAAAACAAAAAGAAAAACAAAAATAAAAACAAAAACAAAAACAAAACCAAAAACAAAACCAAAAACAAAAGCAAAAACAAAAAAACACACAAAAATATGGGTTGTGTCTTGGGAAGGTCAAAAACTAGTCTTCCTTGAAATTTTATCTTTTTATTACTATAATAATTAGTATTACTCCTTTTCCATGATCACTAAGAATAACTCCTTGGTGTAATTTTTTCTTAGATCACATTGATATCATGAATTTAATATTCCAAGTTGAATCTTCATGAAGTTGGAAATATCTATATGAATAATTTTTATAAATGTGACTTTGCCTAGGAGTGAAAATGTTTAGGTGTGGGGGTGTGATTGTGTAGCATTTCACTATTCATTTCTATCCTTACATCATTGTGTTAAACTAATTTTGAATCATCAATTTTAAATTTAATAAAAAATAAAACTTCATGTTTAATTCAATTATTTTGTGTTAATAAATGTTAAAAAGGATAATTTCACTTGTTTGGATGATTTCATTGTAGGTGGAGGTGATTTGGAAGGCCCAAGACGATTTTTAAGAAAAGTGGTCCAAAATGTGTAAGATTCCATGAACACTAGTGGGCGCAAATGGACCCTGAAGCGAGTTATTGAGTTAAATTGGCTGAAATTTGGTGATATGATCAAAAATTAATTATGATACAACTCTTATGAAACCACCAAATCCTAATTCATCAATCAAAGAGCCCAACCAAACTGATCTATCGAAGCCATCAAATCTACAAGAAGTCAAAAGTGGTGCACTGTGTTTCATACATATCTCAAGTTATCGATCACCAAATGATTCCAAATAATTTGTGTAGATATTCAAGATATGGGGAAATAATTTTTTAGTTTTTTCAAACTAATATAATACTATCTAGATACTAAAAACCATGGTCCATGTGGTTTTATGAAATCTATTTTCTCAAAACCACCTTCAACATAGCCTATAAAATGGAACCTTGGTCACCCCATTTGTAAGTTATAACCATAAGAAAAGTTCTAAAATTTTGGAATCCCAAAGGATTCCTCTCCTAATATAAGAAGTTATAGAGTCCCCTATCCTCATTGAGGGATCAATATTGAGGGATAAGTTCTACCCAAGCCGTCTTCTCCTCCTAATGGCTAGCTAAACGGTGGATGATCATTTATAGGGATATAAAAACACTTAGAAGGGAGTTATAGAACTTGTTCTTCTGTTGGGTTTCTGTAATTTGTGTGTTAAATATTTCACTTATGTTCTATATTAGCATCATTATTCTCTAAAATCATTACTTTGGTATAACTAAGGGAAACGCTTTTCATTTCAACACCAATTTGGTTGAGAATTAAATTGGGAATCGTGGGTTTTTCCAATTGGATGACATGCTAATCCTTTTTCTCTCACACATACATGTGATTTAAGTATGATTTGGTAGCATTTTTTCTATTCTTTAGGTCCAAACCTTGACAACATGATTGTTGTGTCAAGGGTTTCTTTTTTGTGTATTGTTTTAAGAGGAAAGAGGAGAATCAACATTTTAAAAACCCTCAACCAAATAATTCCATTAAGCCATATGAAATTTTCAGAACAATTTTATATCCAAGATGTTTAGTGAACTTGAAATTACCTATTTATCTCATAATTATAAAAACTCCACCTTCCTTTTTCAACTATTAAAGATTTTAAATTAAGTTATTTTCTTAAAACTTTTTTCAAAATCACCCCTATATTTTAGTAAATTTTATTAAAAAAATACTTTAAACCTATAAATGATCCTCTTTATTTAACTTTTTTTGATTATTTTATTGTAGTTGGAGTTGATTTTAAGGGCCCAATATGAAGTTGAATAAAAATGGGCTAAAATTCGCAAGATTCCATGAACACCAGTGGACTCAAAAAAATAATTTAGGTGACAAGTGTGTTTAATTGAGATAAAATTTGGTGCGTTGACCAAAAATAAATTGATGTAAAACTCTTATTAAGACACCAAAGTCTAATTAATCCATTAAAGGGCCCAACCGAACTGATATTTCCAAGTCACATAATCCACATGAAGTCAAAAGCTGTGTGATGTGTTTCGTATATATCTCGAGATATTGACATCCAAATGATGTAAAAATTTTAGTGGAAAAATTCAAGAGGTTTATAAACAATTTTTTAGTTTTTTCAAAAGTAATATAGAATTGTTTGGATGCTGAAAACTATAGAACAATTGGTTTTAATAAACCCATGTTCCCAAAACCACCTTCAACTTTGCCTATAAAATGGAACCTTGGGAACCCATTTTGTAAGTTTGAATGAGAAGAAAAGATATGATATTTTGGATTCCAAAATGATTAATCTACTCATCCAAGAAGTTATGGAGGCCCCTATCCTAATAGGGGGATCAAGTATGAATGAAAAGTTCCACCCAATCCTCCTCCTGCTCTCAATGGCGAGCTAAACGGTGGATGATCATATCGAGGGGGCTACAAAAACTTGAGAGGGAGTTAGAGAACTTGTTCATATAATGGTTTTGTTTAATTTTTGTGTTAAATATTTCACTCTATATCTTATCACCCTTCTCCTCTGAATTAATTTCTTTGGTATAACTAAGTGAAACACTTTTCATTTCAACACCAACTAGGTTGAGAATTCAAGTGGGAATCTTGGGTTGTTCCAATTGGACGACACATACATCCTTTAACTTCATACTAGATTAAATTATTTTATTTAAATCACTATTAATAAAGTAAATTTAACTTTTTTGGTTTATTTCATTTTATGTGGAGATGATTTAGAGGGCCCAAGACTAAGTTGAAGTAAAATGGAGCGAAATGTTCAAGATTCCATGAACACTAGTGGACTCAAACCAACACTTCAGCTGATCTATGCATTCAATTGAGATGGAATTCAATGAGATTATCCAAAATTCATTGAGATATAAATCTTATGAAGAAACAAAAATTCCAATTCGTCCATTAAAGGGACCAACTGAACAGATCTGTGCAAGACAATGAATTTGCATGAAGTCAAAAGTGGTGTGTTGTGTTTCATATATATCTCAAGATTCCGACATACTAATAATTCCAAAATTTTGGTGGAGATATTAAAGAGATGGGGAGAAATTTTTTAATTTTTTAAAAAGTAATATAAGACTATCTGGATGTCGAAAACCATGGGCCAAGTGGTTTTAAGAAATATGTGTGTCCAAAACTACCATCCGCTTTTCCAATAAAATGAAACCTTGGGAACTCCATTTTTATGTTAGAAACAGAAGAAAATCTCTATAATTTTGGAGTCCCAAAGGAGTAATCTCATCATACATGAATTTATTGAGGGCCTTATCCTCATAGGGGTATCAAGTATGAAAGTAAAGTTCCACCCAAGCCTCTTCCTCCTCTCAATGGTGAGCCAAACGATGGACAGTGATTTTGAGGGAGCTATAGACACTTGGAAGGGAGTTACAACACTTGTTAATATACTAGTTTTGTTTATTTTTTTTAAATATTTCACTTATGTTCTATATTATCACCTTTATCCTCTAAATACATTTCCTTGGTATAACTAAGTTAAACACTTTTCATTTCAACGCCGATTTGGTTGAGAATTCAAGTGAGAATCTTAGGATGTTCCAATTGGGCGACACACACATCCTTTTTATCCCACAAATACATGATAATTCATTATTATTTGGTATACAATTTTCTATTCTAGAGGTCTAAATTTAGAAAACATGATTGTTGTGTCAAGGGTTTCGTTTTTGTGCATTTTTTAAGAGGATGGTGGGGAATAAATATCTTAAGAACCCTCAACCAAAGAATTAAATTAAACAATTTGAAAATGTCAGAACAACGAACTATACAAGATGTGTATTTAAATTTAAATGAACTCCTTATCTCATAATTATAAAAAATCCACCTTCCTTATTCAACTATTAAACTCTTTAAATTAAGTTATTTTCTTAAAACTGTTTTCAAAACCACCCCCTCTTTTAGTATTTTTTTTAAAAATACACACTCTAAACCTATCATAAATCTTTGAGAGATGACCTAAGGTCTACCATAGAATATAAAATCATCTTTAAATAATAATAAATTTGATTTATTATGAAAATTAATTCAAATATTTGTGGGTTTTTCAGTGAGCACTTCAGTTTTTAGTGCGTATTTTTGATATAATATTTGTAAATTTTGTGAATATTTATTTGTTTTATCTTATACCTTTGAATATATTTTTGTGTTCTTATTTATTTATTATGTAGGTTCTATTCATGATGCATTATACTCCGTGATATTTACCTCCTTTTGAACCTGAACCCTAGAGGATCCTACATTAGTGACACCAAGACACTTATGAAAACACTTTTAAGGGGGACACACCACCACTTGAGACTTTTCTAAACCCATCTTATTCTGAAACCAAACTAGAAAATAAGAATAATTTGTATAAAATGGATTAAAATAACCAAAACTTAAAATAACTAATTTCACCCGATGTCAATATCCAACATGCATACATTCAAATACAAGGCAGTGTACCAAAATTTGAAATTAATTATGGTTTAATTCACTTATTACCATGATTCCATGGAATCATGGGGGAAGACACATATAAGAAATTAAAATAATTTCATAATGTCTATTCTACATTAAAACATGGTAATGTGAATGAAGAACAAGTAAAGATTAGGGTATTCCCTTTTTCATTATAAGATGCTACAAAAGATTTGTTTTATTATGTTAATTCCACTACTAGAGGATGTATGGACATGGAATTCCTTTTTCTTGGAAAATATATTCCAACCTATAAAATTGTAACTATAAGAAAAGAAATTTATGGGATAAAAAAATCATAAGAGGAAACACTTTATGAATTCTGAGAATGATTTAAAAGGACTTGTTCAAGTATCACACACCACCAAATAAGTTATCATCTTTTAATACAATATTTTTATAAAGGTTTAATTCTTATTGATCGTAGCATGATTGATTCCCTTGAAGGTTTTTCTCTAGTTGTCAAAAACCCAATCACTGTAAGGAAACTCATTGAGAATATGGTGCAGAACACCCAAAAATACAGTTCAAGGTATAATGTACCCATTCAAGGTATCCTTGATGTGAAAAGTTATGAGTTCAAGAAGAAGGTGGACACAATGTTTAAATAGGTAATTACATTTCTTCAACAACATTGTATTTCCCAAGGGAAATCCCAATCTTCTCCTCTCATCCATTGTTGTATATGTTCTGCCGACACCCACTATTTTGACCAATTCCCTCAACTGAGAGAGCCTTCCAAGAGTTGTGATGAAATTTTTTCTAGCTTCAATTATAACCAACCCATTAGTAAAGAACCATACCATCCATATAACCCTTGGTGGAAAGAAAACAAATCCTATAGCCAAGGGGGGTATTCAAATCAACCCCAAAACCATGGAACGAACTGAGGTAGAGTAGTCATCCAAAACCACCACCCATAAACACTCAAGAAACACAAAGGCCTTTCCAACAACCCCTAGAAAACATAATAATATCCTAGAGGACATTAAGAAAAAAAATTCTAAAAATAACCTCCAATTCCAAAAAACCACACAAGCTTCCATACAAGACCGAAAAACCCAATTAGACCAACTTTCCAACTCGGTGGGGGGAAATCCAAAGTCATGGGTTAGGTAAATACCTTCTAAAACACTATTAAACCATATGTATAAGGGAAATGGTAGTGCCATCACCCTTCATAGAAGAAAACTAATTAAAATCCAAATGGACCCCACATTAGAGTCATCCTCTCTAGATACAACCACCATCCCAACCACTGAGAAAATTCCAAGGGAGGAGAAAACTTATCCTGAGAAAATTACCACTGAAGGAAAGAGAGTTTAAATTGATTAAACAAATATCCAAAACATTCCTCTTCAATTTTCCCAAAGTCCCACCCAACCAAGGAAACAAAAAGAAACCAAACTTGATAAATAAATCTTGGAAACTTTCAAAAAAGTGTAGGTTAACATTACCTTGATTGATGCCATAAATCAAATTACATGATATGTCAAGTTTATGAAGGAGATGTGTACACATGTAAGGTGAATTCATGGTGATGAAAAGGTGATCTTGGGGAGTAATTTATTATCATTTATAGATCCATCACATTCCACAAAATGCAACGATCCTAGAACATTATCAATTCTATTCACCATAGGGGAGTATTTATTTTCCAATGCTATGCTTGATTTATGTGCTTATATAAAAATGATGCCTCACTATATTTTCTTTTCAATGTAGATCAGAGAGATGAAGCCCACTATAATTGTTGTGAAACTAGAAAATCATAGTATATCAAACCCCACTGGTGTGTTAGAGGATGTTCTTGTGAGGGTGAAAATTTTAAATTTTAATGTGGATTTTTATGTGCCTAAAATGAAAGATGATATGATGAAAGGACATGCCCCAATTATATTTGGGAGAACTTTCTTGATAACTTCCAAAACCATAATTAATGTCTATAATGGTACATTATCTATGGATTTTGATGGTGACATTTTCCACTTCAACATCATTGATTCCATGAAGAACCACTCAAAATAACATTCCTCACTTTTAGTTAATTCAATTGATGTACTCCCTTACCTTGAAAAAAATTATTTTATTTCCCCTAATACTCTTTCTAAGTTTTAATATTTTGTTGAAATTATAGGTAATGAATCATGCATTGAATTTTTTACTGTTCTTAAAAAATATGATGCATGTGTTTTAATTGATGATTTATTGATCACTAAAGATTCAATGACCATCAATGATACTAATAAGCTTGTAAAAGATCATTACTCATTGATGGATGTTAAAACTAAGTAGTTAGATGAGCTCAGTGACCTCTCAATTTCACAATCAATCCCATAATTGAAAAATTACCATAAATTTGAACTTAATCTACTGACTAGAAAATTGAAATATTCATATCTCAAGAATGGAAACAAGTTTCCTATCAACATTTATAGTTAACTCCCTCAAGAGAATTAATTGCATCTTCTTGACCTTTTGAGGGAGTATAAACAAGCATTTGGATGAACACTTGTTGAAATTCTTGGTATTGTCCCATTAATTTTCGAACATAAAATATTGTTAAATGATGAAGCTAAACCAGTGAGGCATGCACAAAATCAAGTGAACCCTAAAATCCTAGATGTTGTTAAATAGAAGGTAATAAAATTATTGGATTCTATAATCATTTACTTCATCTCTGACTGCCAATGGGTTAGTCCAGTGTAGGTAGTTCCCAATAAAACTAGTCTTAATTTAATTAAAAATGAAAATAATGAATTGGTTTGAACATGTGGGTATAATAGTTAGCATGTATTTAAAGAATATCATCGACTAAACTAACACATTGGGAAGAACCATTTCCCATTACCATTCATTGACCAGATGCTATAGAGGATAATGGGGAAGTCCCATCACTATTTTCTTTATGGGTATTCTGGATACTTTCTGATCCACATTTTCTCCAAGGATCAAGAAATGATAACCTTCACTTTACCCCTTGGAATATTTTCTTATAGGAGGATGCCATCTGGTTTATTCAATGCTTGAGGTACTTTCCAGTGATGCATGGTTAATATTTTTTCAGAATACCTGGAGGATTTAATGGAAGTATTCATGGATGATTTCACTATTTATGGCTCCTATTTTGATGAATGTTTGATTAGTATTGTTTTTATACTATTTTTCTGTATTGAAAATAATATTGTTTTAAATTATGAGAAATTCCATTTTATGACGTGATGGGGTATAATACTTGGGTATGTCATTTCTGGGGATGGTATCCAAGTAGATAAATCAAAAGTGGATGTCATTTCTTCCCTAAAATTCCTAAAAAATATAAGAGATGTGTGGTATTTCTTAGTTTTTTCTATATTTTACCATCATTTCATTTCGTGAATTTAGTAAAATTACACTCCCCCTCTACCGCTTACTCCAAAAAGAAAATGAATTTGTTTTTTATAAAGAATGTGAGGAAGCTTTTAAATAATTTAAATGGAGTCTCACATCACCCCTGGTAATCCAACCACCCTAGTGGGATTTAACATTTGATCTCACATGTGAAAAATCTAACTATGTAGCTTGGGATTTCTTATCACAACAGGTTGATCGAGATCTATGTGACATTGCCTATGCCTCATGTACACTGGACCCCATTAAAGAAAACTACACTACAATTGAAAAATAATTCCTTTCCATTTTGTTTTCCTTGGAAAAATTTAGGTCATAACTATTATGGTCTAAAGTAATTGTGTTCTCAGACATTTCATCCCTCCTATATCTCCTTATTAAACCGAAATCCAAACCACTTCTTATTCAATAGATGATATTACTTTAAGAATTTATTCTAGAAATTAGGGATAAAAAAGAAGTAGAGAATTTGGTGGCTAAATATATCAGTAGAATCCTCACATCCTTGTACATTAACTCATCCCACTATATTCCCATAAATGAAATGTTTCTTGATGAGAAATTATACTGAGTGAAAGATGATTTTACTTGATATGCTGAAAAGGTAAATTATTTGGTAGCATCTTTCATTCCTAGTGATTTCAATAGAAACCAAACTGACCATCTAAAAATTGAGTGTCGTTGGTAAATTTTGGATAACCCCTACCTTTCCCCCACATGTAGTGATCAATTCATTTGGCTTTGTGTTCTCGATATTGAGTTTTAGTTTGTCCTTAGATTCTAGAACACTATTACGTGTGGGGGCCACTGTGGTCCCCAACAGACTACTCTTAAGGTCCTAGATTATGGTATCTTTTGTCCAAAATTATTTTAGGATGCTGATAATTTCTGTAAATCTTTTCTTCATTATCAAAGAATGGGGAATTTATCTAAAATAAATGAAATTCCACAACAACCCTTGCTCTTCCTTGACATTTTCTATGTTTTGTGTATTGACTTCATGGGGCCATTTCCCAATTCATTTGACAACTTTTACATTATTATAGATGTTTATTACATGTCAAAATGGGTAAAGGCATGATCCACAAGGAAAGCTGATTCGAGGAAAATTTTGGAAATTTTGAAAACCCAAATTTTCTATAGGTTTGGATCATGTAGGTTAATCATCATTGACTAGTGTTCTCATTTCTACAAACAAATAATACAATCAATTTTTCATCGGTACAGGGTCAGGAATTTAATGTCTAGTAATTATCACCCACAACCCAATAGAAAAGATTAGAGTCTTAGACTCAATGATTCATTATGGGCTTAAAGTACTGCCTTTAAAACTCCCATTGGAATATCAACATATCATCTTGTGTTTGGAAAGAGCTGTAACCTACCTATTGAGATAGATCACCTGGTATACTAGGCCATTAAACAATGAAATTATAATCTTTCAAGTGGTGGTGCTCAAAGGAAGTTATATATTTAGGAGCTAGAGGAAATGCATAGGAATTCTTATGAGAACTCCCTGGTCTATAAAGAGAGAACCAAGGATTCCCATTATCATATCATCCTTCATTTTCAATTCCACATTGGGAATAAGGTCCCTCTTTTCAATGCAAGGATGAAGTTGCATCCAGGTAAGCTTTGTTCCTGCTGGTTTGTCCCATATACTGTTACTAACGTTTATCCATTTGGTTTCATTCAGGTTCTGAATGAAGAAAAAAAACTTCACTATCAATGGGAAGTATCTAAAGCACTTTCATGAATCGATTATAGATCCCCTGATGGAGGAACTCTAAGTTCAATAAGAATCCTACGAATGTCACCCACAAGGTTTTATCCTTCTTTCCCACATTATATTTTATTATAGCAAGGAAACTGCATGCTCTAGGTGTGAGGGTGTGATCGTTTAGTGATTTACTATTCATTTTCACCCTTATGTCACTATGATAAAATTATTTTGGATAAGATCACAAAATTTTAAACCAATTTAATGCATAGATCAGCTGTAGTGTCTATTTGAGTCCACTTGTGTTTATAGAATCTTGCACATTTGGGACCATTTTTCTTCAACTTCATCTTGGGCCCTCCAAATCACCTACACCTACAATGAAATCATCCAAACAAGTGATATTACCCTTTTTAATAGTTATTAACAAAAAATAATTGAATTAAACAACTTATATAGTTCATTGTTATTAAAATTTCATATGGTTTAATTGATTTCTTTTGTTGAGGGTTGGAAATATCTTAATTCCCCTTTTGCCTCTTAAAAAAATGCATAAAAAAGGAACCCTTGACATAAAATTCACATTATCAGTGTTTGTATATAAAGAATAAGAAAAGGTATACCAAATAATACTGAAATATCATGTATGTGTGAGATAAAATTGTTATTGTGTCATCCAATCAGAAAAACCCAAGATTCTCACTGGAATTCTCAACCCAATCGGTGTTGAAATGAAATGTGTTTCACTTAGTTATACCAAATAAATTCCTTCATAGAATAAGAGTGATAAAATAGAACACAAGTTAAATATTTAACACACAAATTAAAAAAAACAAATAGAAGAAAAAGTGACAAAAATACCTCCCAAGTCTGTATAGCTCCCTCAAAATGGTTGTCCACTATTTAGATTTCCATTGAGAGAAGGAGGAGGTTTGGGTGGAACTTCACCTTCATCCTTGATCCCCCTATGAGTATAGAGGCCTCCATAACTTCTTGGATGAAGATATGACTCCTTTGGGACTCCAAAATGGTAGATATTTTCTCCTGATTCAAACTTACCAATGGGGTGCCCAAGGTGCCATTTTATAGGCAAAGTGGAAGGTGGTTTTGGGAACACATATTTCTTAAAACCACTTGGACCATCATTTTTGGAATCCATACAGTCATATCAGGATTTTAGAAAAACTAAAAACTTGTTTATTCACCTCTTTAATATCTCCCTATAAAAATTGGTATCATTTTGAGGTATAAAAAATGAGATATGGATGAAACAAAACACACCATTTTTTACTTTGTTCAGATTCAGTGGACAAGATAGATCAGTTCAGTTGAGCCCTTTAATGGATGAATTGGGATTTTGTGTCTTAATAAGAGTTGTTTTTAAATTAATTTCAAATAAAATATCCAAATATCATCCCGATTTAATGCAAAAATCAACTTAAGTGTTCATTTGAGTCCACTGGTGTTCATCGAATCTTGCACATTTGGGCCCATTTTTCATCAACTTCATCTTGGGCCCTCCAAATCACCTCCACCTACAATGAAATAATCAAAAGAAGTGAAATTACCTTTTTTATCACCGATTGAAAAAAAATAATTGAATAAAAAATAAAGTTAAATTTGTTATTAAATTTGGAATTTATGATACAAAATCAGTTTAACAAAGTGATATAAGGGTGAAAATGAATAGTAAGTCACTTAACGATCAACAAGTCATGCCTAGTATATTTGATATGACTAGAGAGTTCCATTTGTAGCACCCTCAAAAATTTTCAAGAGATGGTGTGCCCAAGGCCGTAAAGTTTTGGATAGAGTCCATCTATATGATTTTGGATCACTCGAATACTCCTCTTGAGAAGGGAGTCAAGTTAGAAGCTTACATTTTATGAGGACTAGAAAAGTGATGGTGGGATATTTTGGTTAAGACTCACTAGGATGATGGTATGTTATGGAAATACTTCTAGGAAAAGTTTCTAGAATACTTCTACCCAGATACCTTGAGACTGGAGTGGGATACAGAGTTTATGAGGTTGACCCAAGGGACCATGTCATTGATGTATTATGTGGGCTTATTCACAGAATTTGAATTCTTTTTCCTAGTGTTGGAAGGGGATGAGGCCACCATGATAAGATGTTTTCAGGACTAAATTAAACATGAGATTAATTCCCTGGTGAACATCTTCTATTTAAATAGGTTTTCATAAGTGGTGGATTAGTCCCTTATTTCAGAGGGGAACTTAAGAGAGGATTCAAGTGGTGGACATGTGGTTCTATTTAGAAGGACCATTGGTGAAACTTACAAGGGTAAAGGCATTGTTTTGAGAATCTTCACATGGGTGTTGGTATGTAGAGTAGTCATAATTAAGTATCATCCTCTTAGGTGGTGACCAAATGTTTTTATATTTGTGTGGTAGGCCAAGACACATATGGGGTTAGTGCCCCTAACTACCAGTTGAGTGCTGAGCATGTGGAAGAATAGGGAATGTGTAGAGGTTCTGTAGAAACCCTAGATATCTAGGAATAGATAGAGGATCAAGGCTGATGAAGAGTGTAGGAAGGGGGTCAATTACCTCATATCAGATAGACAGTTGGAGCTCTATTGGTCGTACCAGTAGAGGTGGAGAGTGTAGTACTTAGGGATGAGAGTGTCCATGCCAGAAGGGCAGTTCAACACCTAGAATTTAGATCAGGGCCTAGGGTATATGGGCATGTCAGCTTCATGGAGTTTATTCTACACATATAGGTGGTGAGGCTAGACCATTGACTGTTCAAGGTATGATTCTTATGGCTTCCACACTTTCTATCGCTTTATTTGATACATGTTCTATGCACTCTTTTATATCTTCTGAGTTTGTGGTTGTGTTGGGTTTAGCAGTGGATTGTATTTGTGGGGTCATGTTGATTGATACACTATTAGGGGTGTGGGAGGAAAATATCATGCAATGTAATGGGTGTTTTCTTGAGGTTGGCAGACACTATTTTCTGTGGGACTTATTTGTGCTTTCATTGTTAGGTTTTGACCTAATTTTAGGCATGGACTAGTTGATGTTTTACCAAGCCCATATCAACTGTTATTGGCATAGGCTAACATTTACCTCCCTATATGGGAATACTTATTTTCATCGTGGAGATTGGGATATCCGAGCAGGCTATGTGGGGACAATATTTCAGTGGTTGGGTGAACTCACAACCCAAGTGTATTATCTTTTTCTTGATGATGGGAAAGTAGAGCATATTATCTTTCCTCCTATATTAGATCACTTTTAGGATGTTTTTCTTGAGTACTTCTCTGGGTTTCCACCCAAAATGGATGTTGAGTTCATGATAGAGTTGTTGTTGCAGGTAGAACCAGTTTCCATTATTCCATATATAATGGAAAAGGTAGAACTTCATGAGCTTATAAATTAGTTATATGATATGGAAAACAAAGGGTTTATTCATCCATGTATGACACCTTAGGGATTTGTGGTGTTGTTTTCCAAGAAGGTTGACATATCATTGTGGTTATGTGTCGATTATAAAAAGCTGAATCAGGTGATGTTTAAGAATTGATACCATATGCCTCAAATTAATGATCTTTTAGACCAGCTGAGGGGTGAATTAGTGTTCTCCAAGATTGATATGAGATAAGGGTATAATTATCTAAGGTTGAAACCCTCTTATGTACCGTAGAGTAACTTTAGGAGAAAGTATGGGTTATATGAGTTTTTTGTGATGCCGTTTGGATTGAACAATGTGCTGATAATGTTTATGGATCTAATGAACCAAATATTTCACCCATACCCATCTCATTTTGTATTTTTCTTTGTGGATGAAATCATAGTGTACTCCAAGACTCATGAAAGTCATGAAAAACATCTTGACATAATATTGAGTATACTAGGAAGTAATAGGCTATACTCCAAGCTATCCAAGTTTCATTTTTGGATTACCAGGGTGCATTTATTAGGTCCCAACATCTCTGAGGAAGGAGTGTCAGTGGAATTGAAGAAAGTACAATCTATTTTATATTGGGAGTAGCCCAAGAATGTTTCTGATGTATGAATTTTTCTTGGTTTGGAACGCTATTACTGAAAGTTTATCAAAGAATTTTCCCATTTGACAACACCAATCTCGGGTTTTACCAAGAAGGGTATTAAGTTTTAATGGTATGGAGTATGTGAGGATGCCTTACAAGAGTTAAATAAGTAGTTAACAACCTCACCGATTCTAATCTTACATGATCCATGTAAGGAGTATACCATTTTTTTTTGTTGCGTCTCATGTTGGGTTTGGGGAATTATTGATACAAGATAATCAAATTGTGGCATATGGGTCATGACAGTTGAGGTATCATGAGAGAAATTACCCTACACATAATCTTGAATTGGCCACGATGGTTTATGATTTTGAGTGTAAGTGACATTGCTTATTGGGATAACGATTTATTGTGTATACTGATCATAAAATTCTTAAGTACATCTTCTGTCAATGTGATTTGAATCTTAAAAAATTAAGATGGGTTGATTACATTAAGTCCTTTAACTTTAAACTAGTATACACATCAAAAAAGGGGAACCATGTTGTAAATATTTTGAGATGAAAGACTCAAAACCAAGAAGTTTAAGAATATGGATATGAGTGGAGGATGATGGTATTGTTTTCTGAGATGAATTTGGAGGTGTGAGATGGACAATGTAAGATGACCCTTTCATCCTTGGTGATTGATTACATGCTTCTGAACAAAATCAACGATAGAAAATATGAGGATTCAGAGTGCTTGGCTTTGATGGAAAGTCTTGAAGGTGGGGAGTCACCTTCTAGTTGGATTAATGGTGATGATGAGATTATTTATGTTCATGGATGTGTGGTTGTGCCAACTTGTATGCGATAAAAGTTGATGTGTGAGTTTCATGCATCAAAGTGGGTGGTGCATCCTGGTTTAACCAAAATGTATCATGATATTGATAGGAATTATTGGTGTTCGGGGATAAAGAATGATTTTTTAGGTTTCATGGAATGATTCTTTACCTGCCAGTAGGTTAAGGCCGAACATCAGTGAATGGGTGGGTTGTTTCATCCTCTTCCCATTCCAGTATGGAAATGAGATGACATGATGATGGATTTTGTGGTTGGTCTATCAAGGATTCCTTATAATAATGACGTGATCTAGGTAGTGGTGTATTTATTGACCAAGGTGGAACATTTCTTTACAATTCAAGAGACTTTCACCGTGGATAAATTGGGTGAGTTGTACATTTGGGAGATAGTACGGTTTCACTATGTTCTGCAGATTATAGTTTTAGATCATGACTCAAATTTTACATCATGCTTCTGACAAGGATTATAGAATATGCTTTGTACCCAGGTGTTTTTGAGTATGGATTTCCACCCACAGACGGACGATAAATCAGAGTATACTATTCAAGTACTAGATAACATGTTGAGGGGTTATGTCCAAGATTTTTGTGGATCGTGGAAAAAAAAATTGGTGTTAGTTGAGTTTTCGTACAATAATAGTTACCAGGATACAATTTAGATGAAACTGTTTGAGGCACTCTATGGTAGAACATGTAGATCTCCATTTTTTTGAATTTAAGCTAGGGAAATAGAGTGGTTGGGACTGAGTATCATGCATGAGAATTTAGAGCAGGTTCAGTTAATTTAGAAGTGTATGGATACAACTTAGAGTATATAGAAGTCGTATGCTGATCTGTACCATCAACCTATTGAGTTTATAGTGGGTGATTGTGTGTTTCTTCAGATGTCTCTAAGGCTGGGTTATAGTCTGATTTGGAAACAAGTCATGTTGGAACCCAGGTACATGGTTCCATTTGAGATAGTGGAGAGGATCAGATCAGTAATGTACCGATTGGATATTCCATAGTGGTATAGTGGTATGCACAATTTTTTTCACGTTTCACAACTTTAGAAGTATCACCTTGACCCATCTCATGTGATTGATGTTTAGGATGTTGAGTTGGCGGCTGATGCATCCTTTTAGGAGCATCGGGTTCATATTGTGGATCGTAGTGAGAATGTCTTACGGGGTAAGGTTGTGACTTTGGTTAAAATTTTGTGGCAATAAGGTAATTTTTAGGAAGAAAACTAGGATATAGAGAGACAGATATGTAGGCCTAGTGGACCAATATATTTATATCAGAAGCTTATAAATGCTTCTATAGAGTGTCTCGAGGATGATCCATTATAATGTGGGGAGGTTGTAAGATCCCATAATTCTCATGTGGTAGTCCATTGTTTAAATTCTATTTTAAATACCCTAATAGTGTTTAATTAAATGTTTACCGGGCATATGAGGAGGCTAGGGGGAATTCTGAGGGTTTGAGAAAATGGAGAAGGAAAAATGGTCATCCAGTGCATGTTGCATGGTTGGAGCATGGTTAGAAGTAACCATGCACCCTAACCATTCATACCTAGAGGAAGGGTGCACAGTTTGAAGAAATCATGTAAGGGGGAGACAAAAACTGTATGATCTTGGAAAGAGCCATCCCATAGGGTCAGCACATAGTTTTTCAAAATGTGTTGGATTCCCATGTAACTGTGCGACTCGACCCCTCTTGGATAGAGTGAAACACATGGTTTGTCTAATCATGCAGACAAACCATTCACCCCTTAACAAGTGATATTTTACCAAACTACCCCTTCAGTATTTATGAGTTCTACCCAATTTTTATTCTTTACTTCACCCCAAGAAACCCTAGTGATGAACCAAAATTCCCAAGGCTTCCCAATAATTGATCTCCTTCATTTCTAGGCTGTTTAGAGTTATGTTGGGTGCAGATCGAAGCTCCGAGTAAGTCTAACGATTCTATTTTATCTATTTTCTGAATTACATCTTGTAGATTTGTTCTTCTTCTTCTTCCAAATACCTAGAACCAACTTTTTCAAGTTTATATTTGGTTAGGGCTTCAAAGTGTGTTTGAATCTGATTCAAAGGCTAATGTTAAGAAATATTTCATCTTCAGAATTGAGGTAGGTGGTGTACAAGTTTTATCCCATAGTCTTGAAGTTGATTTGTGCAAATGTGGTTGTTCTATTTCTTCCCTCATGTTGTGAAATTGATTCATTAAGTGATATTTGGTAAAATATTATCCTAAATGATGAATCTAACCCCTCATGATTTCTATGAGATGCATTGATATTGATTAGACAAGATTAGAGCCATCGATGGGGTGTGCCAAAATTCCCGAAACATGGAAAATTGTGATGTTAAGCATAGAGTTTATTTGTGTTG
Source organism: Viscum album (assembly GCA_963277665.1). NCBI lineage: Eukaryota > Viridiplantae > Streptophyta > Magnoliopsida > Santalales > Viscaceae > Viscum > Viscum album. The sequence continues at coordinate 1,840,352,140 of OY728157.1, read as the reverse complement.
AAATAGTGACCATGATAAATATGATGAAATGTTAGTTTTAATTATATAAAGGAACTAATATTAGTTTTTTCTAGTTGTTTTCAATGGTATAAGGGATTGTTTGGCTTATTTTGAAAAAGGGTTAAATTGAATAAAGTGAATGTTTCAAATGATGTATGAGTTTGTAATTGAAATATGTAATTAGGATAGTAAATGTGAATTGAAATCGGTTAATATATAGGAATTTTTGAATATGATAAATGGGTTAAGGAATGAAAAAGGGAAATGGGTTAAATGGGATATGTGATGTAAATGGTAAATGTGATAATGGGTTAAGGATTGATATTGATTTATATGTGAATGAATATGAACTGTGAATGTTATTCTTATTCAATGCGTATAGTTTGTAATATGATATATGTGGTAAATGAATAAAAATAATGTGTACATGGATTTATATTTGTGGGGTATTGGACTTGAGTATCTACACCCATAGTTTAGGTTAGACTGAGGTTATAAACCCCACCCCTACAATGCATGGGTTAGGGAAGGGGACTGAAGCTCTATGCCCCTAATGGTTTCATTTAATGAGATTACTTGGACCAAGGCTCCAAGGTAAGTGGGATGTGATTATTATGAAATTTTCATCCCTAGTGATATGTGTAACTTGACTTATTCTCTTATGCTTAGTAGTTGACCGACATAGACCGTAACGTAAATGATGTAAATGCCTAACCCATGGAAATAATGATGAAAATAGATAAGTGAATATTGTTAACTAATGGAAACCAATTATTATTATTTTTATTTTCTTTCCCTTTATTAATTTTATACACAACCTATTTATATTGGATATTTTTTAGACACCATTGGTGGTGTCCTACTGAGTTGTACTCACACCCTTCTTATGCTACCATTGGGTACCCGAGAAGACTTCATGGTTTCAGGTCGGTACATGGGAAAATGCCCTATACTAGAGTCATGATTTGGGAATGGGATGTGTGTAGATAAGGGATCCATACTTGGAGTTAGGACCTATTTTGGGTATGCTTCTGTTGGTCTTTATTTTGGGGTTTCTTCACTTTTGGAACTGTTATCATGACATGACATTTTTATTGTCTTGTTGTGGTTTGTACCCAGTTTTGGGAAATGGTTGATAATTCATGTTTCTTGTTTATTTTATCCCCTTTATTTCATATTTTATCTACTATGGATTACTCTGATAAAGATGTTATAGTCTCCCTGCATGTTCTATTAGACCCTCTCTGCTAGTCAGCAACCTCTGACATATAAGGAGGCACGCTTGTGGCCATGTGGCGACTCTGATTAGGGAACCTATTTAGTGGATACTAGGTTGGGGAAGTTATAATTATAGTGATCAATAGGCCACCTAGTGTTCACATTAACTCATTAACCAATCTATGTTATCCAAACCATATATAACCTAAACCAGTCCTAACATGGCCCGAAGGGTGTTCTTGATCTCTCTAGGATAGCGACAAGCACTTGGGAATCAATAAATACCTTTGGGAATGATTTTTCCATAAATAAAATTAAAAAAGGTGATAAATAAATTTTATATTTTGGTATTAAAAAGACAATACAATAATAAATTGGTACAATCATAAGGAAAAACAAGTGCTAATACATTCAAACAACGAACGTTCTCAAAAATGAAAATCCAAATCCCACATGACATGATGTAATCTCTCACCTCTCATGATTCACTAACAAACATACTCACCACCTCTCTGTGGCACCTTTCCCTTACTTGAATTATATAAAACAAGATCTACATACACTTGAATGTGTAAGCAGGGTGTGATCAAAAGAGCCTAGTGGGATCCCTCTAAGTGTTTTATAAGTAGATCTTATAAAATAAAAAAATTATTATTAGATTATTTAAAATAAGTAATAATATGTAATTTAACATAAAGAATAGATAAAAAACATTTTTAACATTTCAACAAAACATTCTAATAAACAGGTTTCCAAAGCATTTCAGTATACACACCAATAAAGCATTTCAAAGATAACTAATAGAGACAATTGGCACATGAGTACAAAAAAATTCTAGTCAATGAGGATCCTAATTCTATTACAATTAGTAGAAGCTTTCTTGGTGTTCACATTACCATAGTAGAACATGTCTAGGAGGAAATACCATACTCTTGAGAGTGGATGATTTCCACAAATTTGGAAATCTAGTGCACACATGACCCTAGAGAAACAAGTCTAGGGTGAAAGAGTTCATCTATGAGGATGGACCCCTTACTCATCATCAATCACATTTGGTTTTATCAAAACAATATCATTCAAGGGAATTTTATCTTTGAATCCACACAAAACACACTTTAAAACCTTTTCCATTTAAAACACCAAGGGGAGAATCTGTTTGCAAAACCATATATAAAGACACTATTTCCATCAAACTAATTTTTAATTACTTAATAAAATTTATAAATCAATTTATAAAAGTAAGAAATCAGGGTTCATAAGATAAATACATGTTACAAAACCACCTACCATGAAACACTTGAAAAAACAACAACAATGAGTAGAAAATAAGAAAAGATGAGTTGAGGGCCTTATAAATTGAGGACAGATACTAATAAAGAATTCCCAATAATAATTCTATAAATTTACATGATCTATAACAAATAAGGCTAAATAGAACACTTACCACCCTAATTCTCAATCAACACACTACAAGGATTATAGATCCAATCACTATCTCTCAATTCCATAAAAAATCTAAAAGGGATTTATTTTAAAAAACCGAATAAAAATTCCCACTATCGACAAAGGGAAACCACAGAGAGAAACATGGGGAATTGGAAGAAGATGAAGATCCAAGACAAAAAATATATCAACTTACCAAGAGAGAAACATGGGTTTTATTAACTAATTTAATTGAGTTGAGAGATCCTATAACACCCTAATAGATTATCCAAGTTTAATGAACCAAGTTAGGGTTCAAGGGGATTAATTTATAATTAAAATGTGTGTTTTGGGTGGTGGAAATACATAATTACCACTAACTTTGTCGGCCTAAAATTCCACCATTTCCCAGTCGATGGGATTCCACCAACTAGCTGGTGGGATTCCTATAGGGAACCCTCTATAACAATATTCCAATGGCTAGTCAATATCCCTTATTGGCTATATGGTGGACTAATTGTGGCTCTTCCAGCTACAGGTTAAAGTGCCCATGAAAACCAACCACCTAAACACCTCTAAATATCTTAAACAAGAATCAAGAACTCACCACCACACATTCTTTCCATCCAAAACCAACTATAAAAAGGGGTACACATTATAAAATACTAGAAGGTAACGAAAAATAAGAACATGAAGAGTATAGTACTTGAAAATTACATGAGGATGTTATAATTCTCCCCACCATATTATGTTATATCCCTAAAAAGCTAATTCAAAGAAGGATGACCTCCAAAGAGTTGAGGCCACTGAACCCTTATCAAATACTCCCACTCCCATGTCTCATGAGAATTAGAACCATTCTACCAAAAGACATAAACTAGAGATATCAAATTCCCATGTAGAACCTTCACTTGATAATCAACATCCTGAAGTGGTTGTTCCGTCACAGATAAATTAGGCTCTATATCATGGTCTTCCCAATTTAGAATATGTTATGGGACTAGTTGATAATTTTTGAGTTGATACACATTAAATAAATATTGAATCTATGTGGTGGTAAATCCAAGTGATATATACCTCTCAAATCCATTCAATGATCTCAAAAGGTCCCATATACAGGGGAGCAAGCTTCCCTTACTTTCTGAGCTTCCGATGACCCAACTGGGGAGAGAATTTCAAGAACACATAATCTCCAACCAAAAACTTCAAAGGAAGATGATGTTGATCCACATAATATTTTCAAAAACTCCGAGCCATCACTAAATGATGAAGAACCAACTATATCTTTTTTGTTGTCTCTTAAACCATACTCAATCAAGCCAAGAAAGTTTCTCCAACCTGAGACCAATAGATAAGATAGATGATAGGAAGAAAATATAAAGATTTTGAAGGTTTCATCTTGATGGATGACTGTTATTTTTTATTATAATAAAATTAAAACATCCTCATACAGTTATCCCAAGAACCCCCGAATCCCAAGACACAAGCACATAGTATATATTCAAGAATCTGATTATCCCTTTCTATTTTACCATTAGTCTTTGGATGATATGATGTGGTTAACATTACCTAAGTTCACATTACATCTTGGAGGCCCTTCCCAAACCATGAGGTAAAATGAGGGTCCCCATTTGAGTATATGAACAAATAAATTCCATGAAACCTTATTATATTTTATATGTATAACTTTACAGAGTCCTCCATTTTAGTGGTGTCATAGATCATTATGAAATGAGTTGATTTACTCAACTGATTGATCACCACCAAAATGGAATTATTACCTCAGGGAGTTTGAGGTAAACCCACAATGAAATCCATAAAAATTTCATTCCATTTCCAAGTTGGAATTGGAATAGGATGAAGAAACCTAGAAGTATTTTGATGCTTAACCTTAATCAGTTTCCAAGTATAATAACAAAATAAAAAATCAACTATGTATAATTTCATACCAGGCCACCAAAAATGAAATTTCATATCATAAAACATCTTTTTGGTACCAGGGTGGAAAAACCGCAAATAACAGTGACAATATCCCAAAATGACATTGTCTTGTAGATTAAGGGTCACAACATCGACTTCTAAAGTAATGGATACCCTTTGAGGAAATTGTCTAATCACTGATGATCTCCCAACCATATAAATAATCCATGATACTCTATAAATTTTCATCTTGTTATTTCTAATAAGTAATCCTATCAAGAAAAGAGAATGTCATATGAAAAATTACCAGAACATTATCAGACTCTTATCTTAACTCCCAAGTGAATATATGTAAAAATCCCCATCATGGTCCACTCATTCTCGGCTTCCTTCATAGCCTGGGAAGGAATATTCCAACTAATAGCATCATCCACAATGTTACCTTTTCATGATTTATAGACAATGTTAAATTTTAATGAATGTAAGTACTCCATGAATCTCCTCTACTAAAGGTTCAACTATTTTTGAGAAAAAGATATATCACAAACTTTTTCTATCAGAGTATACAATAAAATTTTCCTCAAAAAGGTAGTGATTTTTTAAGTCACACACAAACACTACAATTTCATAGTCATGAGTGGGATAATTACTCTTGTGAGGCTGAAAATGAGGTGATCCATAAGACACTACATGATTTTAATGCATAAGGAATTAACCCAAAATAAAACCTAAAGTGTCACAGTAAATTGTTTATCCATTTCCATCCTCTGGTAAATTCTAAATCATTGCCTAGGTCAAACACTACTTTAGCTCATCGAAGGATTGTTGACACTTTGATTCTCGTAGGAACTTCACCCCCTTCTAGGTGAGGGTGGTCAAAGGAGATTCTAGATTCAAGAATTCCTTTATAAACCAGCGATAGTATCCTACCAAACCAAATAAGATACATACCTTGAATAAATTTAATGGATATTCCCATTTCATAGTAGATATCACCTTATTAGAATCAACTGAGATACCAAGTTATGAAATTATATTTCCCAAGAACTTGACTTCATAGGTCCAAAATTGGAAATTTTACAACTTTTCATAAATATGGTGATCCATTAGAATTAAAAAAACAGCACAAGTTACACACATGATATTCCTCGGTCTTAGTGAACAACAAGACAACATCAACAAACACTATGATAAAAGTGTTAAGAAACTCATGAAATATTTGTTTTATTAATTACATAATGATAGTAGGAGTATTAGTTAGGTTAAATATCATAAAAAGAAACTTGAAATATCTATACCTACTTCTAAAGGTGGTATTAGGAATGTTATAATCTTTGATTCTGAGTTGGTGGTAACCAAAACAAATATCAATTTTATAGAACCACTTTCCCCCTTTCGAAAGGTTGAACATATCATCTATGTGAGGAAATTGATATTTGTTCTTGACTGTTACTCAACTGAGCTTCTAATAATCGACACATAAATTAATATTCCCACAAACCTTCTTGGAGAAAATCACAGGGGTTACCTAATAGAACAAACTTGGGCGTATGGATCCCTTAACTATAAAATCATCAAATTGAATTTTCATCTCTTTCAATTCAACTGAATCCATGTGGTAAAATGACATTGATATCAGTTGAGTTTTGAGCACTAAGTTAATTAAGAAATATACCTCCCACTTCAATGAAAAACTTGAGAAGTCATCTAGAAAAACATCAAGACACTCATTTAATATCAGAGTATGGGTACCACTAATAGATTCTTATTTCAATACAATAATAGATAAAGAAATAAAATTTATAAGCATAAGAAGAGATGAATCTTCCCAAATATACCTTGGATCCAATTTTTCTTGAAACAAATGGGAGTTACCATTAGAATCAGTGACTAACACATGGTAACAATAAATTCAAGTCTTTTGATTGATCAACTAATCCATATCAATAATCACATCAAATATATCCATGTAGAGAAATAATAAATCCCAAACTAGCTCTACATCGTATATAAAGAAAGAGCACGAGGAGCACTAGAAACCCTACTACATATTCTTTCCTAGAGGTTTCACTAATTCCATAACGAATGGAATGATTTTAATTGGATGTTTTAAAAGATACACTATATGAGTCAATAAAAAGGAACACTTGAAACCTATACAAAATAAATTTGTCACTAAGGTATAAGTAACCAAAATGGTACCTCTCATAGTCACAATACCCACATCAACTTTTTCTAGAAATGCCTCAATTTTATGTAACTGCATTATTTTAGAAGCATATGAATGGAAAACTATAGTTAATAAAGCATATGACTGTACCATATATCCTCTAGGTCCCAAAGAATCTATACTAGAGAGAGGAATTGATAAATCCTGAAAAAACTTCTGAAAGTGTCCATGATTCCCACATGAGTTGCAAACCTTTAGAGGAATGGGAAAAAAGTTATTTGTGTGAACTGTATATACACAATGATAATATTTCAAGACACTTTATAGTGATGATAGTTCAAAAAGGGGCCTCTAAGATAACCTCCACTATTTTACCTATAAAACTCATTTCTCTTCCTCTTACCCTTGAAAGGACCACTAGAGCTACCACTAGAAGGAAGAGAAACTATGGTAAATCCTATCTTACCTAACATGTCATGCTCAACCATAAAGGTCCTATCCACCACTTCAATATATAAATCCTTATTTAACATAAATTTCTATAACCAAATACTATCTCAAATACCCATTTTAAACCTCAGAGACTTTATCTTCTCATTAGAAATCACGTTAGAAGAAAACACAAAGAGTCTAGAAAAATGATTAACATAATTTATAAAAAATTGACCTCTTTTCTAAATATGATGAAATTACATGGATTTAACTATGGTTATAAATTTTGCGTAGAAATTCTTGGTGAAGATGGCCTTGAATTCCTTCCACTCCAAGTCCTCATGCTTTTTGTCCAAGACAACTGAGTCCTACCACCTTCTACCCAGACCTTCAAGCTTGAAGAAGACGCACTTTACCTTGACCAAGTTAGGAGTGTACATGAATTAAATAATCCTCTCAAGATTTCCCAAAAAATCCTCTACCACTTTAGGATCATTCATCACTTGGAATTATGAAGGATTCTAGAAAAGAAATTCCCATGTCCAAGTCTTTTCCTCATCCCTTCAGAGTGCCACCTCTCTAGCTTGAATAGGGGAAGGTGAAACCCCATGGTTCATACCTCAAACTATGAAAACCAACAATTGTATTATGTTATGATCAACCAGAGGGTTTACCTATCATGGTTCATTGGTAAAACCCTCTTGAAGAGTCACTGGATGTCTTCTAGGAGGCATGACACTACACATGAACAGAAAAATAGGCACAATAAAATGAGATCTAAGAATAAATTCTAGTTTTTAATAGCATAAAATAACTAGAATTATCAAGATACAATAAATATAATTATTTATATTAAAACTCTCCAAATCACATAAGACACAATTCTAAACAGCCTATGGTAACTCAAGGCTCATCACGGTTAGAGTTGGCAAGGCACTCATTCTCAACATACCCCTTATGTTTCCACATTCATATATCCTATATAACAATATATACCAAATATTAATACCAAATATTGTAATGATAAACTAATATTTGATAACAATTTCATATGAAATAACTCAGGTTATCTAAACCATCTATAACCTAAACTGATCTTGAGATGGCCTGAAGGGTGTTCCCGATCCCCATGGGCTGGCGACAAGCACTTGGGCATCAAGAACTAACTTTAGGAATTATTTTTCCAAAAACAACCTAAAAAAAGGAAATAAATAAACTATATATGTTAGTATTCCAAAAACAATACAAAAATAGATAGGTATACTAATCAAGAAAAACAAGTTCCAATACATCAAACTAACCAAAGTACTCAAAAACTATAAATCTAAACCCCATGTGACATGATGTCGCATAACAACTCTCACACCATATAAATGAACAAACACACTACCTTCATGTGGTTCTTTTCCATTACCTATTTTAGACAAAGAATATTTATATACACCCAAAGGTGTACACATGGTGTGAGAAAAAGAGCAAAAAATAATCCCACCAAGTGCTTCATAATAAAACACATATGATAATATAGTTATCCTCATATGATTTAAAATAAGGTATGAGATACAATTTAACATAAATCTAGGGGGTAAGACTATAATCCTGAAAGAAACTACTTAATATAACTTAGGAAACCTAGTACACACATTACCCTATAGGAAAAGTCAATGGGGGGAAATAGTTCATCTTAGAGGATGGCTCCCAACCTCATCATTAGTCACATCTAGTTTTATCATAACAATATAATTCAAGGGAATTTCATCTTTGAAGCCACATAAATCACAATTTAAAATATTTTCCACATAAAACGAATTTTTATGACTTTAATAAACTTTAGAAATCAATTTAGAAAAGATATAAATCAAGGTTTACAAGATAAATCCATGTTACAAAACCACCTAAATGGAAACACTTGAAAAAACAACACCCATGGGTAAAAAATGACCCAAGATGATCCAAGGGAATTACAAATTTGGAAGGGTTCCTAGATCAATAATTTCCAAACATAATTCTCCAATTTTACATAATCTATAAAAAAATACAAAGAGAACATTTACCACCACAATTCTTAATCAATACACCACGAGGATTCTAGATTTGATAAACATCCCTCAATTCTAAAACAAATATAAAAGGAATTTAGATTAAACTCAATCCAAAATTACCACAATTTAAGAATCAAATCCATAGAGAGAAACATGGGTAATTGTAAGAATAATGATATCCATGAAGAAAACAAAGATTAATTAACCAATAGAAGAACATAAGTTTGATAAACACTTTGATCTACCTAGGGAATTGAGTTAAGAGATCCTAGAACACCCATGAGGTTCTCTAAGTCAAATGAACTAATTTAGGGTCAAATGGTATTAATTTATATTTAAAATGGGTATTTCGGGTGGCTTAAATACATAATTACCCATAACTTCACCAACCCAGAATGCTGCCACCGATGGGCCAGTGGCCCTTACCGGCTAGCTGGAGAACTAATTATATCTCTTCCAGATACAAGTTTATGTTCACATGAGAACACACCACTAGGTCACCTCTAAAACTCTATAAAAATATTAAATAACTCCCCCACCCCTTATTTCCATCAAAAAACAACTATAACAATAGTAACAAATCAAAAAATCCAATAAGGAAAAGAAAAAGAAGAACACGAAGTGTTTAGTACATGAAAATGACATGAGGATGTTGCATAACTTTTCTAGAAAAGCAAATGGGGTTGACTATTAGTCAATTTAAGATTAATAATTTAGAGATTTTCAATCTCATATGAATCTATAACTTTACTTGAAAAGATCATGTACCTTATGTATATGATGCATTCAAATATGTATGAATATATCTGGATTCTAATTTTAGGTGAGTAACAACAACTTGTGGGTTGTATAATGAGTTACACATTAATGTGGTTTAAGCATATTGGTTTTTTGTAGGGAATATGATTCCACACTAAATCACTATAATTATTGATATATAAATGGGAATAATATGAGATAATATAGTGAGATTAAAATCTCCTTCCTATACTAAGTGTTGAATTCCTACCAAAAAAAGAAATTTTCAAGAAGTTGATCATTCAACTAGGTAGGTTCTACCCTAGAAGTATGCCTCTAAATTAAATTTTTAAAGATAAATAAAGTAATATATAACACTATATCATCCTTGGTTAGGTTCTTTCCAAATAGGGTTCCTATGTATTGCATTTTATTAGTATATTTTTGGAATTTTATTTGGGTTACACTTAGCTAGGAAACTCCTTAGAAGGATACTATAGGAATATATTTGAGTGAATCCATATAATGCATTTAGATAAAGAGTTATCCACTCAACTATCCAAGAGTCACAACTATTTTGATTTATAAGATACCCTACCTAAATAATTAAGTGGTGATAGGAATTCCCTAGCGAACTCATTTCTTAATGAAATATAGACCTTGACTCGCTAATGGATACAATGAAATTTAAAAGGTTCCATAATTTTAGTGGGAAACCATTAATAAAATTATTTATTATTTGGTAATAAAACATGATATTCATTTGATAAATGATTATCTTATAGATAAATGGAATAATCATCAAACATTTCCTTGAAATCAATACATGATAGGGAAAAGATAAATAGTAACAACTTACTTGACTAGTATTAGAATTTTAGAATAGTTCTCAAATAAGAATAAGAATTATATACATTAAATAAATTATTTCCTATGTAAATAAGTGTTGAAATTATTCAACATATGAATATAGATGCTTATGGAAGAAAATAAAGATTCAATGAAGGTTTTGGAATCATTAGATGAAAAATGACCAAAGAAATATGAGTCTCCGTGCATGTACTCAATATGACTGGGAACGTCATTAATTAATTAAATTTTAGTCACATATACTCAATATTATTGGGTATGATGAATGAAATTCAACATGATTGAATATTTTAATGAATTAGTGAGACTAAAGATTTCTTAAAAGATATATTTATTATAAAACTCAATTCTATTATTTTGATAGATATATGATATAAATTGTATAATTTAAAAAATTTGTAAATATATAAAAGTTTATAAAAATAATATAATTTAAAATTAGAGAATGAAGTAATAGACAAAAGGATTTGATGTATTAATAAATTGGATGATTCAATATTAGGTGAACTTTTCATATTATGTGTATTTTCAAATTTTTTCTCATGATAAGAGAATGTAAAAAAATTTTGTTCAACAAAATGAGATGAGATGTTTCTGATACATATGGTTATGATTGGTTCAATTCTATAACATTATTTAAGAGAGACTGAAAATGGATTATTCTAGTTAGTCAATTTATCCCATTGTAATTTATGGAAATGTTCTGACAATGTGAATGAGTTCAAGTAATGTTTATCGGATATTCTAAAATCATTAAGGATGGAAGAACTAGGAATATGATGTCTATCCTATAAGTGTTTTATAGTCAGTTATAATGGGTAAAAGGTAAAACTAGAAGAAGAAAAGTTTTTTTTTGAAAATTTCAATAATTTTTCTTCAAGATGAAAGTCAAGGTCATTGAAATCAAGGATTTTCAGAAAAGAGGGATAATAATTCCACCTGATGGGATTATTTAGAATTCATGAATCAAATGAAGTTTTTATGATATTGTTGTTTACGTTAATGAAGCAAATAATTACTATATCAAAATTTAGAATTTAAAATAATATACCAAGATCATTATATATAAATGAAATATGTGTATATTAATATAAATTATCTTATGTGATAAGAGAGGTTGTTAGTTAACAAAAATTTTCTATGAACAATGTGAGATGATTAATTTTATAAAAATGATTTATGATTCATCATGATTATATGAAATATTCTAAGAAGAAGATATAAATAAAATTGATTTATCTATGATAAATATTTTATAAATATGTTTAATAAAATATAAGGGAATGTGATCCCCATCCATCATAGGTATATTTTAATAAATATTTATTCTTAAATAATCAAAAAATGTTGTAAACATATAGAATACAATATATGATATGTTAGTTTATTTGTTAAATATTCATTCCAAAAGAAAATAAATGTTTTTTACTAAATAAAAATTAGTTTGTACATCTTAAAAATATATTCTGAAAAATAATATAGTGAATAAGAAGATAGTGGGAGTATGTTTTGAACTTATAAAATTTAAAAGATAACAAATAAAGGATTCCACCAATATTAAGTTAAATGGATTTTCACATAACGTCTTCAAGTGTTTAGGATATGTAATGGTAAAAGTAAATGTAAAGTGTTACATTTAGTTACCATAGAAATTAGATCTCATCATTTCTTAAAGAGTTTTAATAATATAATATTAAATTGTTTTTCACTCAATATCTTAAAAGAGTATAGTATATGTGACGATAAAGAAAAATTTAAAGATTTACATCTAGTTATTATGACAAGTGAAAGGCACTATTTTCTGAAGGATTGTACCAATAAAAATTCAATGTGAATTAAACTTGATATCCTAAAGGAGTTTTGGGTATGATAGTAAAGATTAATGTAAATAGTTATGTTAATTAAAGTAACAAAGTAGATTTCACTTTATTTTAAAAGAGTTTAAGAGTACTGGTAAATAATAATGTAAGTGGTAACATTATTTTAAGGAATTTTTTTTACGAAATAGGATTATAAAAATGGTGATGATGAATTTAAAAAGAGTTATAAGTAGGGAAAAAAATATTGACATCATAAAATTTAATGTTATGAAGTTGTGAAATTTTAAATATGTTCAAAGAGTTGAAAAATCAAGAATATGATTCATAAATCCCACCATTACTCAAACTAGTTTACTTTATAGGTGTTTCTCACTAAAAATTTTAGTGATAGAGTTTTATCAGATGGTCACAAAGATATGTGAAAGGAATTACATATGATGTAATGGATTAATAAAACTATAGAAACTGCAACGAAAATTTCAACATACATAAGGATGATGTGGAAGTCTTTAATAAATGATATGATAGGTAAGTGATTATATTGGGTTTATTATGTATTATTTAAAGAGTTTTAAGAGTATTAAAATCTATCATATTTGAGGCAATCTATATTTTGTCATTCTTTCATGTTGGATGCATAAATTTATATATTGATATATATTTCATGATTTGTAATGATAAATAACCACTTAAAGTATTGATTTTAGTTATCCCTATCCAATGTTACTCATGGAGTATTTTAAGATATAAATAAATGTTAACGTTAGCATGAGTAAGATTTTTTTAGAGATACATAATATACTCATGAGGCATGAAATAAAGAATAAGATTTTTTATGTATGCTAGATGACGCATGAAGTATAACACATGGAGTGTGATAACAATGTATTTGGTATTATAGGATAGCATGGATCATATTTGAGTCCCCATTACCTATTTTTGGTGAGATACCTAGAATGATAAACTTCATACTTTGAAACCCTACTTACATAATCCTACATTTTGACTTATCCAATCAGGGAGTGGTCAGGTATGTTGTTGGTCATGTCGTTAGTTGGATCTCAACCAAGATGAGAGTTTTACTCTTATATGAAGATTATGAAATCTTATTCCTCAACTAAGATAGACTATGGAGTTAGTGACTACACCTAGATAGTACATATGATGTTATTATTTATTCAGAAAAGGGACATGTGATGTACTTATCCATAATGGTGAATGACATGTAATGTATTCACTGACCAGTTCTCTCTATATTATGAGAATCAAGAACATATGAGCTGACTATATGGGATGGACATACTAAGTTTCCCACAATCACTTTTTGTATTAAACTAAGGGAAAATATGAGAATTCACATTTTTTTATGATGCAAACTGATAGAAATAGGTACATAGATACACATGTTTGATGGAGATCATGTAGGATCCATTTATAGCTTGAGAAACATTGATGCTTTATTAGAGGCTACTCTTTTCTTAAACCCACAAATCTGGTGATTTCTAATTGTTTTCAATGCTTCAAAGGCCCATGGGGAACATGTAATGTCCCAGGTTAAATACCACTCAAATTTTTTCCCAAATTGATTTACCACATGACCTTAGGCATGCCTCCCCAAATTCTAGAGGCTTACGACTAGTAGCAGGGGTCTAAGGAGGTACTGTGGGGAGGTTTACACCCTTAAACAGAGTACACAATAATAAATAAAATAACAAGACATCATATATCTTCAATAAAGATTAGATTAAATAGGATAAATGAAACTTAGAAAGCATAATAATATACCATACAGAAGCATTACATTCATACAAAGACAATCTCCCACTGAGCCGATCACATATAAAAATAAAGATGAAAAAAGCACCAAAGGATCTAATATAACCCCAAGACTATCCTCAATCATAGTCTCCAATCCTACCTAATCCACCCATATTGGTCATCAATGATATACCAAGCCTTTTCCCATCCCATGCCTATGAAAAGTGAGAGGTATTCTTGATTACCCAAGTTCCATGGACACCTAAGCAGGGTGTGAGCACATAACCTAGTAGGGATCCACTAATTAAGTCCTGTACTTAACTAGTAAATATAGTGTAGTGAATGTTCAATGCTCAAAAAAAAATAATTTACAAAGCATAAATAAAATAAATAGACAATAATAAATTCTTTGGGAAGTTCTATAATGCATCTGAGAACATCTTTTAAGAACCTGAATCTTCATTTCATGTATGGATCTTTATTTCTAGTGTTTTTTAAAAACATTGGAGTTTTTATAAATTTTAAAAGTACACACTGTGTACATGGAAGTACACACTGTGTACCAGGTTGCCACATGTAGCTGTGTAATGGCCGCGTAATGGCCAAGACATGGCAATGTGAGGTGACCTAGAGACTGCCTAAAGTATGGGACATTTGAAGCATGTATACAACGTGTACATTAAATGAACATGCCTTGTACCTTTTCTATTATTTGATTAAATGGACTGGGGTCATGTATAATCCCTATAAACATCTTCTTCTAACCTCATCTTTTCCAAGAGTGGTTGAAATCGATGATTCTTCTCCAAGCCACCGATTCGTCATCTGTTCTCCGAATCGAACTATGGCGGGTGTATTAGAATCCCACCGGTGAGTTATTAATTATTCTAGAGAATTTCCTCTTAATTTCTCCCCTCTTTAGAGTTATTTGATGTTGAATGTTTTTGGCGTTTTTGTAGATATATGATGTTCTAGGACAATTAAAGGGCTGTCTTTTGAGAGTGTTCTTTGTACAAGGACGAGGCATGTTGTTTGTTGCCTATCGTTAGTTGTCTTTGAGTTTTATATGACAAAGTGTCGATCACCCATGTTTCGTGTATTTTGGGTTAAATAAATTGATCCCTATTTTATCTTTCTTAGATTTATTTCTAAATTTATGGTTGTTGATGTGATATTATATGAAATTACATGTTTAAGGAACACCTCATGGATACGTTTCCTTATTTGAATGTTTAGGGCCATTTGGTCCAGGTTGCCTATGAGGCAGACCTTGTATCCTTGCCTTGCTTGATAGGATGGAACTATTTGAATTTTGCAGCTTATTTAAATTCTTTTGATATTAATTTTATTTTTTTATCCATGTAGTAGTTGATATTACATTGGATTATTGATATTGTTTATGCATGATTGAATTACACAAGGTTGTGAGAACCTGGTGTAGTTATACCACAGGGTGAATTTCCATTGAGTGATTCTTTAGAGTGTCTGTTATATATCACGTTGTGAGACCACAGGGGGGATTGATGATGAGTGTTCTCTTAGAGTGTCTATAGTTTAATTTACGATACCACATGGGTAATTGACGTTGAGTTCTTACCCAATGAGTCTATAGTTATTCGGGAAAGACCATAGGGGTAATTGATGGTGAGTGCTTCCTCAGAGTGTCTTTGCCTTTTTATTTCATTACTTTGCTAGAGGGGTTAGACTATGTGAGCTACCCAGAGGGTTAATTTAAATATTGAATATTTGTGACACATCTAACAAGACAAATCACAAGATTGGATTCAGTACTATTAGGTAGTATTTTGAGATACCTGTTGTGATACATGATTAAATTATGAACATTAAATGATAATGAATGTAAATGTAAACTGTGGGATTTGGTTACTTTTGTGTACTCCTAGTTTATTTTTAGCATTTCCATTATTAGCTACTATATATTCTTATTGATATTTAGGCACAGATCTTATGGTTTTTACCTAATCGGATTCATCTCACACCCTATTTAGGTCATGATTTTGGACCCAAACAGATTATATAATTGCAGGTTTAAATAAGGGAATAATCCCTTTGTCATCAGTTACATGATTTCTATGGAGCTGGAGAGCATGGAACCAATCTGAGGCTTGCGATACTGTTGGAGTTTACTTTATTTCTTTTGTATTTTGATTTAGTACTGTGTTTATAGCATTGTGACTTGTTTGGATTCTTTCCTAGACATATGTGACATGCATCATTTATATATATGTCCCAATTATTTATTTACTTTAGTATTCCACTATTTTCTTGTGGTTTGGTATTACTTCTTCCGCTACTATTTATTATTTGTTATTCCACTTTTCATACTCTTCCAATGAGGGAATAGTCTCCGTACTATCACACCTAAGGCCCTCACTGCTAGTTGAAAGCCTCTGGAATTCAGGGAAATGCACATGAGTCCATGTGACCAACTGGGTATGGGGCACCGTTGGGCGGCACCTAAAACCAAAACATTACAAAGTGGTATTAGAGGAGGTTATTTTCCTATTTGTATTACTTTTTGGATACTATAGATTGGGATAGTAAGGAATAGTTAGTTTGTAATAAGTTTTGTCATGGAGTAGCTAACATGTGTATAGGGAAAAGACAATTCACCTCGATTATTGCAATCTTTCTGGTCTGGTGATTGTTACAGTTGATTTGATTTCACCATTAGGTGATTAACATGATTTGTGCTATTATCATTGATATTATTGAGGTTCTATTTCTATTTCAACTCAACGAGATGAGGGTATTCCATCTCATGAATCATATAGGCACTTGATAGGGATCACATGTCATGCATTCTTGTCATGCCATTTAGGGTGCATTACTGACTGCATGATGTTGTGTTAGATATTATGCTAGGTATGCATGATGTTGTGATATATGTCGTGATATAATGCATGATATTTTGATAGGGTATTGGAATATGTAATGTTTCATTTGTATGGATGCCAAACATATGTCCCTAAGGTGTTATGGGACCTATTGGATTGGAATTTGGAGGATCATACTGAACTTTAAGTAAATTATATTATGATATACATGAAAATGATTCCAAGCTATGATTCGCGGGGAGTAGGGACCCCACAGATTAGAATTTGGCACTTTAATTCTTGTTTCATTATTTTTATGGGGTTTCAGAGTAGTTTCTGAGGCTTACTGTCCAAAAAACCCAGAATACACGGTGGTTGATTATGAATACATGCCATGTTTCCTTATATTCAAGAAGAGAATGTTTTTCAAAAGTACACTATGTGTACTGTATGTACATGCCTTGTAGTCTTTAACCATGTGATTGACTATGTGGGAAGAGACACGGGGTTGGGAAATTTTTGTTGGAACACGCCATGTACTAGTGGTACACGCTGTGTTGTAGAGACTATGTATCCAGCCGTGTAACTAAAGACACAGGTGGATGAACTTCAGGTAGTACACACCATGTACAATGTGAGCACACCATGTAGAAGTCAACCATGTCTCCAGCTGTGTGACTTACAACATAAGTGGTTATAACTTAAGGGGGTACACGTTGTGTCTAGGGTGAACACACCGTGTATTGTTACCCAAGAAAGAAACGCGTGTTTAGCTGTGTAGAGGAACTCGGGCAGGGAGAAATGATTAAATTACATGCCGTGTCTCAAGGAGAACATGCCGTGTGTATGGGTGTTACATGAACATGTTTTGAAGATGTACATGCCATGTTAAAAGCCTAAGGGAACATGCTGTGTGGAGGGTATACACACACCGTGTAACCCTATTTTGTAAAACATGAATGTTTTCTTTCTTATGTTCCTTTCTTTATCTTATAAGTATCAGTACATGATAATATTAAATAGAGGTGTGTGATTGACCTTGGAGAGTCATGACACATAGACGTCATCCGGTTGTATTCTAGATGCAGGGAAACAATCTGACACTAAAAATGGTAGATCATGAACTACTAGCCAACCCTCCCGTCGTGCCCATCTTGGCACCGGCTGTTATACCAGACATAGGTGCTGATGCATAGTTCCGATAAGGCTTCCTCAAGATGATTAATACCTTCTAGGGAGCACCACATCTTGCCCCTTCTATGGAATTATTGAAGTGGGTTTCTCAGAAACAATATCCTCCCACTTTCTCAGGGGATAGAGGACCTCAGGCTGTAGAGTCATGGTTAAAATCCATGTTGTCTATCTTTGAGCATCTCGAGAGCCCTCTAGAGAGGAGGGTGAATCAAACTATATACATGATATGTGATTTCACCAAGAGATGGTGGGATGTGATATCATAGGCCGGACGCCATCATGTTAAGTCTTGGGACAAGTTCCAGCGGACCTTCTATGACTACTTCTACCTAGAGACCTTAAGGGCTGAACGAGCCCGAGAGTTCATGAGTTTAGAGTAGGGTACTCTCTTATTCATGGAGTATTATTATCACTTCACAGAGCTACACTTCTTCACACCTATTCAGGGGGGGGGGTGATGAGTTATTTCTGGAAAGGAAGTTTGAGGATGGTCTTAGGCATGACATCTCATCCCAGGTGAACATCTTTAGATTAAATTCAATATATTCTATAGTCAACTAGGCACTAATCACCAAGTAAAACCTAAGTTAATCTGGAGTTGTGGTCTAGGGCGGTTCAACATCCAGAGTTGATACCCTTCTGACTAATAGCTAGAAGCACTGCAGGGAGTCTATGCGTGGAGATCCGAGTAGGAGGTATTCTACTTCAGGTAGCCAAGTGGTGTGCTACCAACATAGGAATGGTAGACATAAGAAACCTCAATGCCCAAGAGATCCAGTTGAGTGCCGATATTGAGGTAAGATGGGACATATACAAAATTTCTACAACACCCTCCTTCCAATAGCTAATGAGGGAGGATCTGTCTCGACTCCTCGTACCATAGAGAGACCACCAGTCCCACATTAGACTGGGGGTTGGAGTTCTTTAGGATGTTCAAGCCGAGGTGGTGGTTGTGGTCGTAGTGTCTAGACATAAGGTTTTTGATATCTATAGGGTGGATCATCTCTAGTTATCATTAGTTGCGTGTTATACCATTATATGTACCTCTTACAGCCTTTCGGAGCAAGTATAGTCTATATGAGTATGTGGTTATGCCGTTTGGTCTCACGAACATGCCTGCAGTTTTCTTGGAACTGATGAACTGAGAGTTCCATCCTTAATTATACTCCTTTGTGATTGTTTTCATGGATGACATCTTAGTGTACTCTCACACTATACATGACCATGTTACCCATTTTGAGATCATTTTGAGTACACCGAGAGAGCATCAATTATATGCTAAGCTCTCAAAATTCCACTTTTGGATGGAAAATATTCACTTCTTGGGTCATGTTATCTTAGATACAAGAGTATTAGTAGACCCATAAAAAGTGAGAGTGATAGTTTCCTGGGAGTAGCCGAAGAAATTATTTTTGGTACAAAGTTTTCTAGGGATGGATGGTTACTACAAGAATCTTATATAGGACTTTTTATGCTTAGTAGCGCCACTTATGGGCTTGACTAAGAAGGTTGAAAAGTACTTATGGATATATTCCTATGATTCAGCCTTTTAGGAGCTAAAATGGAGGTTTACTTCATCACCTATACTATTTTTTCTAGATTCGTGCAAAATTTAAACCTTTTACTGTGATGCATTAGGTATCAGGCTTGGAGCAGTGTGTATGTAAGGGGAAGGAGTCGTTGCGTATGGGTCTCTATAGTTAAGGCCACATGAGAGGAATTACCCAACACATGATCTTGAGTTAGTTTGAGTTGTTTATGATTTATATTGTTAGATACATTACCTTATAGGAGAGAATTTTGTGGTGTACACTGATCAAAAAAGTCTCAAGTATATATTTACCCAGTATAAACTAAATTTGAGACAAAAAAGGTGGGTTGAGAACCTTCAGTCCTTTGACTATGATATTTCCTATACGCCTGGGAAAGGCAACACAGTGGCTGATGCATTGAGTAGGAGGACTGAGATATTGGTAGTTTAGGAGGCCAGTAGTGAGTGGAAGCTTATGACTCTGTTCTTTGAGATGCATTTGGAGGTGCACGACAGACAGGGGTAGATATTTCTTTCTTTTTTAGATGTTACCTAGACTCTTCTGGGTCAGGTGAAAATGAGGAAAATATCATATTATGAAGGCCTAGTCCTACGGGAGAGTGTGTCAGGTGAGGAACCTACTCCTGGATGGACCATAGGCGTGGATGAGATCTTTCACTTTCATGGATGTGTATGGGTGTCAGTACACATACGTGAGGATTTGATGAATAATTTTCATTCCTTAGGATTGACAGTTCATATTGGTGTTACCAAGATGTATTGAGATCTACACCATCAGTATGGGTGTCCAAGTATGAAGAGGGATGTTGCTGGTTTTGTTATGAGATGTTCCACCTGTCAGCAGGTGAAGGCAAATCATCAACAACCAGTGGGTCTTTTACAGTAGTTACCCATTCTCGAGTGGAAGTGGAATGATGTCTCGATGGATTTTGTGATAGGGTTAATGAGATCCCCTCAATTTATTGATGCTGTTTGGGTTGTCATTGAAAATCTCACGAAGGTGGCACACTTCTTACCGATCAAGGATACCTTAAATGTTGATGAGCATGGAAGGTTTTACATCTGAGATATTGTAAGTTTTCATGGAGTTCCACACTCTATCGTTTCATACAGAGATACCTGTTTTAATTCTTGTGTTTGGAAAGGACTATAGAGGGATTTGGGTATATAGGTACTTCTGAGTACAACTTACCATCCATAGACATATGACCAGTTTGAGCATATGATTTAGGTGCTGGAGGACATGCTTCGATCATGTATCCAAGATTTTGGAGGTTCTTGGGAGAAGAACATACCTATAGTGGATTTTTCCTATAAAAATAGCTTTTAGGAAACTATTTAGATGGAAGCTTCTGAGGCATTGTACGGTAGGCCATGCCGATCACACATATGATGGTTAGAGGCAGGAGAAGCAGCTATGTTGGGACCTCGTCTTGTCTAGGAGACCACTGATAAGGTGGAGTTGATTCAGAAGAGGATGTCTACTATATAGTCACTAAATAAGTCTTATGATTATCGATATAGATGACCTTTGGAGTTTGAGTCTAGAGATCAGGTTTTCTTGCGTTTCAGACCGAGGTTGGGAAATAGGAGAATTGGAGACCTGGTAATATTTCATCAAGATATGTCGAGCTGTTTGAGGTTTTGAAGAGAGTTGGGTTAGTTTCCAATCGATTGCAGTTACCTTAGAGGTACTAGGCTATGCACGATGTCTTCAACATTTCTTAGCTATGACATTAATTATCACACCCATCTCATGTTTTTCAACCCGATGAGGTTTAGTTGGAGGTGGACGCATCGTTCAAGGAGAATCCTATCCTAATTATTGATCGCAGTGTGAAGGTTCTCCATGGATAGTCTGTTCCTATGGTATGGGTCCTATGGCAGTATGGGTGAGTGCATGATGAGACTTGGGAGAGGGAGGCCAATGTGTGATCGCAGTGGATAGATCTATTTGAGGATTCTTCTTCACCACCTTATTAGGGAAATTCGGGGATGGATTTCTTTAAGGGGGAAGTTTATAAAAACTTGGATCTTCATTTCAGGTATAGATCTTGATTTTGGGTGTTTTTGAGAAAAATGGGAGTTTTTAGAAATTTTAGAAGAACACGCCGTGTACTTAGGGGTAAACTCCATGTACCAGGTTGCTACGGGTAGCCATGTACTAGCTGTGTAATGGCCAAGACATGGCCATGTGAGGTGACCTGGATATGGCCTAAAGTGGGGGTTGGTTGAAGCATGTACATGGTGTGTACATTAAATGAAGACGTAATGTACTTTTTCTTTCATTTGATTAAACAGACCAGGGTCATGTCTAATCCTCAGAAATGTATTCTACTAACCTCATCTCATCTAGGAGAAGACGAGGGTAATGATTCTTCTTCGATCCATCAATTTGTCATCTGTTCTCTGAATCAAACTCTGGTGGGTGCACTGGAATCCCAGCAGTGATTTATTTCTTATTCTTGAGCCTCTCCTCTTGATTTATCCTCTCTTTCGAGTTATTCAAGGTTTGACATTTTTGATGTTTTTGTAGTTATATGAAGTTCTAGGATGATTCAAGGGATGATGTTCAAGATTTTTATTTTTACAATGTCGAGGTAGGTTGTTTGATGACTATCGTTGGTTGTCTTTGAGTTTTATATGCCAAAGCGCCGATCACCCATGTTGCAGGTATTTCGGGTTAAGGAAATTAAACCCTATTTTATCTATCTTATATTGATTTCAAAATTTAGGGTTGTTGATGTGATATTATGTGAAATTTCATGTTTAAGGAACACCCCATGGGTGCATTTACTTGTTTTAATGTTTAGGGATGTTTAGTCTAGGTTTCCTATGAGGCAGACCCTGTTTCCTTGACTTTCTTGATAGGATGGAACTGTTTGACCTTTTCTACTTATTTAAATGTTTGGGATATGCATTGGAATTATTTATCCATGTAGTAGTTGATATTACTTGGGATTCCTGATATCGTTTACGCACGATTAAATTACACAGGTCTGTGAGAACCTGGTGTAGTCAGAACACATGGGGAATTGACGTTGAGTGCTTCCTCAGAGTGTCTGTTATACATCACATTACAATACCACATGGGGGATTGATAGTGAGTGATCCCTCATAGTGTCTATAGTTTATTTTATGATACCCCAAGGGGATTTAACTTTGAGTTCTTCCCTAGAGAGTTTGTGCTTATTCGGGAAAGACCATAGGGGGAATTGACGGTGAGTGCTTCCTCATAGTGTCTTTGCCTTTTTATTTCATTACTTGGCTAGAGGGGTTAGACTGTGTGAGCTACCCAGAGGGTTAATGTAAATATTAAATTTTTGTGACACATTTTCCAAGCCAAAGCACAAGTTTGGATTCAGTTCTATTAGGTAGTCTTCTGAGATACCGGTTGTGATACTTGATTAAATGATGAACATTAAATGCTAATGAGTGTAAATGGAAACTGTAGGATTTTGTTACTTTTGTGTACTCCTAGTTTCTTAGCAGTATTTACATTATTACCTGCTATATATACTCACTGACTATTTGGCACAAATATTGTGGTGGTTTCCTACTGAGATTCATGTCATACCCTATTTGGGCCAAGATTTTAGACCCAAAAAGATTATATGGTTGTAGGTATAGATAAGGGAAAACACCCTTCTTCATTATGTATGTGATTATTGTGGATATGGAGATCATGGTACCAAGCAGAGGCTTGAGATAATTCTGGAGTTTACTTGTTTTCTTTTGCTTTTTAGTTTTGTACCGTGTTTCCAGCATTGTGACTTGTTTGGAAACTTTATTAGACATATGTGACATGCATAATTTATATATGTTCTCTAATTGTTTATTTACTTAAATCTTTGACTGTTTTCTTGTTGTTTGGTATTTATGATTCTACTACTATTTATTATTTGTTATTCTGCTATGCATACTCTACTAATGAGGGAATAGTTTTCCCACTATCACACACAAGTCCCTCATAGCTAGTTGGCAGCCTCTAGCTTTTGGATAAATTCTCTTGGGGCCATGTGACCAACCGAGTATGGGGAACCATTGGGTGGCACCCAGAACTGGGACGTTACACATATCGTGGACCGTACCAACCCATGTACCACACACTATAATTTTGTCAATCCTTAAGTATGTGGCCTACATTTACCATACCTGCTTCAACTAGTGTTGGGGTGTCTCTAATCAAATTGTGATAACGGTTGTTTCTCCAAAAAATGTGTGACCAATGTTCTAATGAGATTCATGTTGGGTCTATCTTTTTTTGTTTCATAACAAAGTAGATTCCCAGTTCTTGATTCTATTTTATTGAGTGTTTCTACATAATCTAAATCATCCAATTCACTATTTTGTCTAAAAAAACTAATAACATATTACATATTCGTAATGGGCCATGAGAATACTTTAAAAAGGCAAAAAGTCATTAAGATTCTATACCAATTATGCTTAGGAACTCGCATTGGTCAAGAGGATGATAGGTTAAGATCTTTACACCCTTAGGGGGGATTACTTAACAATTCAGGACTCTATTATATATTTAATATATGTTCATTAATCCATACCACATCCTGATATGGTACTGGTTACCCCTGTTCAAATAACTTGATCAAAACCATGTGCTGATGAGAAAAACTGTGTGTATCATAGGTTCTATATTAGTCTATTATTAATTTATGATGATATGGTTTATAGATATATTTGGGAGCTTTGGAACTTTATCAATGTATAGTGAGGTAGTTGGTGTTTTGGAATGTGATTGAACCTCAAAGAGGCGTCTTATGTATCCTTTGGGAACAAGAATAAAATCCCATATTGTTCATTATATTTATATGATGTGAATGGTACAACATCAAAAGTTTGAGTGGGGATTATGAGAATGAGATTTCCCTAAGATATTTCATCGTGAATATTCCCCACTGAATGAAGAGAAGATGTATCCAGTCTTACACCTAAAAGGATGCCCATATTAGGGGAATCTACATTATTATATTGATATAATCATCACCCATATCTAAAATAACATTATTCATGCTCGGTGTGAGAAACAAGAGATAATAGAGGATCAGTAACATTGCATGCAAGAATATGATCAAATTATTATGGGGCTTATGCACTGAAGATTCTCTGAGGGAGGTATGATTTCTAATCTCATAGAGAACATGGATCTATAATAGAATAGTTATGAGATTCCACAAGGAGTATTGCGATGTGAAAATATGTATGTGGGTGTTCTGGTCTTCCTATGGAATATATCCACATGGAAACACATGAAATATATATGAGGGAATTATATCCATGTGAAATTGGTATATGATAAATATGGATCTTGGATATTAATAAGGAATCCTACATATTCTGTTCATAATAGGATTTAGAGTCATCATATTTACCATCATTCTTGACTCGTTGAATGGTGAATAAATATAATTGGTACTCATGAAGATTATTGCATCATATTTAAGAAATATTGGAATAATTTAGGGACATATAACAAGGTGTATGCCCACTTGGGATTAAACTAGAAATATAATTTGAGTTTGAAATTGTGATACATGATAAATCTGAAAGAAGACATCTAGGCTTAAGTTACTTTAGGTCATGGACATGGGTTACACTGAAGAGAAATCCCATTTATAAACCTATTTATCATCTTATGATAGACGAGGAATGATGATGGACTTATAAAATAATTTGGTCCCATGATATAGGCTAATTAGAATATTGAGGGACTTACACCCAAGTGGATGCCCAAGTCACATATTCATTCTTTATCCTTTGAAAAATTAAGAGAGATTCCATGAACGGTCTATAGAATATGTTTTCATGGTATAGAGGCCCTTTCGAGGGAAGGGTATGACAACTTATATCTTTAATAAAACTTAATTATAGAATTATTATATAAATATACACTTAATAAAACCCTATAAGATCATGATGCATAATGTATTTATGAAATTAGGTACATGACATAACAACTTGACAAAAAAATATCATTAATTAAAAAATAAGAAACATGCTCTTATTTTCCTTCGATATTTTAAAACCACATGGGATAATTGGGGATATATATATATAAAATATGTGATATATAAATCTCAATAAGGGATTAAAAAAAATCATAACATAAGGTAAAATAGTACACATGATCCAATAGGTATATTAAGCTAACATTACAGGGGTTAGAATCATAATCTTGAACAATGAGGCATGATATAATATGACAACATAAAGGAAACATGAGAATGTGGAAATAACATAAAACCTGACAACATAAACAAAAGTCAAGGATAAATACTAAGAAAAATAGCAGTGTGATTAGGATAACCTCTCGTTCACCATACATGGAATCTAATTATATGAAAACATTACCCAATGCATCAGAGGGTTATGTAATTCTGATCCGACCTGTCACTTTCATATCATGTACATACATAGGTGTTCCAAATAGATCATACAACATAAGGATGTCATTCATCAATTTTAATACAATGATTAAAGATCATGAGATACATACATGGATGTCCCAAATCAATGAAGTATTGGTACATCTAGGTGAATACCATTGAGTGTAAATGGGGATGGGTATTCACTATAAAATATTTTAGCATAAAAAATCTTAAGATAATTTTGGCAGTGTAACAGTGGTACATACAGATTTATTGAAGATATTAATGAGATTTAAAGGGGAATATAATAATTTTTAAATCATAAGGACAGTAATAGAGATATGTAAGAACATAATCCACTATGAAAAATTGGAAATTAAAAGGCATAAGACAAAGAAGGTGGTTGAATAAAGTGGAGAAGGAGAGGATCTCTTACCTTGAGAGGAAGCTTCTAAAAGATTGGGAGGGGATTATTGAGATATTGGGGGAACCTTTGGATGTACTAGTTTCAAAAAATATTTTTTATTTTATCCAAATAATTATATAATTAATAAAATTTATAATTTTAGATCAGAAATACATATTTATTGAAAAATATCTATTTTTTGACAATAACGGTTTTTGAGCCTCATAAAAATTATTC
The DNA here is from genome assembly GCA_963277665.1 of Viscum album. Taxonomy (NCBI): domain Eukaryota; kingdom Viridiplantae; phylum Streptophyta; class Magnoliopsida; order Santalales; family Viscaceae; genus Viscum; species Viscum album. Next base: position 1,840,325,138 of record OY728157.1, on the reverse strand, counting down.
TTGTATTCATAAAATTATATTATCATTTATATTTAATAAATATAATTTAATAGTAATATTTTATTAACATATAATTTATTTCAAAAATTCTTGAATTTATTGAAATGAGTGTCTTGATTGAAACTATATATTTCCCAAAAATAAAATTTGTAATTCATTGTATAAAAATATAATTTTTATCAAACACATTATTTAACTATTTAAAAAGATAATATTAAAAAGGGGTAAATATAATCATTGTTTTATTAAAATGAAAATAAAAATATTCATACTGCTAGGGTATAGATACATAAACCTTTATTACACCATCGAATTCCCTATGGGTAAGATTTGTGATAATGAGATTTTATTAGGGTGGTTTGACATACATGGTTTGGGCTATGATCACGATGTGCTTGAAATTAGACAATAAAAGGTTTCATTCATGCTTTAGTTGTTGAATATTAGTTTGGTCTTGGTCAAGGAAAAATCCCAGTGATGCTATCTACCTCATAAGCGTTGATAAATGGGATTCATAGGGTACAATCCTACTAGTAGAGGCCATCAATTCTGCCATATATTTCAATTGGAATTTATCACAAACCTTAATATACTCATCTTAATGGTCACTATAAAATTACTGCATTATTAACTATTATGATGCTTAATGGTCTTTTAAATTATATAACTTACAACAGTTTGAAATAACCATAGTAAGTGCAAGTGTTTTCTATAACTAGATTAAATTATAAGGATTTTATTTATTTGAAAAGTGAATTTCATTTATAAAATTTTAGGTCAATACATTTTTCCCACCTACAAAAAAATTTCCCTTGAAATTTTCATTTCATACACTAAAATAGATGAGGGTACTTATATTTCATCACCTCTTCTGATTCCCATGTCACTTTCTCAAACTTGTGGTTCCATCACAACACTTTGACCATGCTTATTACCTTATTTCATATAACTCTGTCTTTATGTGGGAGTTCTAGTAGAAAAACGGTAACGTTTCGGTTCTGGGTGCCACGCAACGGGTGCCCCGAACCCAGTTCTCCATGTGACCTCAAGAACATTTCCCCAAACGCCAGAGGCTACCGACTAGCAGCGAGAGCCCATGTCTGATAGTGGGGAAACTATGCCCTCATTTTTCAAAGTGTTGCACAACGGAATATGAAAAAAAACATGCATCAAACAACGAAAGCAGTAAAACATACACAACTGAAATCAACAACAGCAGTGGATATAACCAACAGTATATAATAATGATGCTACATGTCTCAAGTTCTAAGAAAATTTCCAGAACATGTTATACATCAATACAGTACAACCGAAATAAGAGTACAACGAAACAAAGCAAAACAACTGGAAGCGGCATCGCGAGCCTAAGCTAGGTCCCATGCCCTCCTAATCCTCAGCAGCAATCATGTACCTATATAGGGACTCTTTCCCCTATACACACCTACAACAACATAATCTGTTTGGGCTGAAAATCATGACCCAAACAGGGTGTGGGAAATATATCTCAGTAGGCACCACCAAAGGACCATGCCCAACTGCGTGTAAGCATGCAACAACAGTGTGCAATAGTAAAATGAAATAAAGTAAGAAGTACTGAAAAGTAACTAACTTAACAATTAAATTTCCTTTTTATTATTCATTTAATCCATTAAATATTAGAAATCACCACAGTGCATTTGTAAGTAAACAGTCCACGTCCTCAGACAAGAAAAACCTTACCCTCAGGTAAGCAGAATCCAACCCGCAGGTATATCCCTTAGGCGTAACAGAATTTTCCCTCAAGCGTAGGAAGTTTCGCCCTCAGGCACAGAAGTCAAGCCCTCAGGCACGAAAGGTTGCCCTCAGGCAAAATTACTACAGCCCTCGGGCTAAATAGTACAGTTACCTCAGGCTAATCACAACAACGCCCTCAGGCTAAACAGGTAATCGGGCCATGCCCAACAGGTAAACAAGCAGTTATAAGAAATTCCTCTCAAGGAAATTCTATAATTACTACTTTAAAGGCATACCCTCAGGTATCCTGGCCAAATGGCTAAACAGTGGAACACACCCCCAGGGTGGTTCCGGATCCAAGCAACGATCCCAAACAGCATTTAAATATCATAATTAAATACCTAATCAATTTTAGGTGTTTAATATAGCAACGACCTCAACCACACGACACCCCAACATTGGTTCATGGCACAAAAACGCATAAAACACACTGCAGTTGGAAAACTAAACACCAAGCCACCTACCTTATACACCAATGAGTGGTATAACCGAACGTCGAATCCAGAAACGCCTATGAATGGCGTAGATCTGACGAAGAAAAAAAATATCTTAACCTAAAATAACTCCTTCTAGGGAAATAATTGGCAAGAAACACGCTAGGAGAAGAGAGGGATTACCCGTGCGGTTCCAACGAGATCGTCCGAAGCGGAATCAGATTCCAGATGAACACTCAGCGGATCTTCAAAGGTTCGGCCATCCCTCCCGAGATCCCTCTTCCATTCTAAGCCTTCCCTGTGAATAGGGGAGGCTACTGCCTGATTTAAGCAAAAAAAAAATAGTACACGGTGTGTACTTCCAAGTACATGGCGTGTACTCCCTTCATTTAACTGTTCCTCTGGCGGCACCGCCATACTGTTCACTCGTCGACATGAGTACATGACATGTACTCCTGAGTACACAGTGTGTACTGTCGTCCAGCTGGCGGATACTCCACCACCTTACTGTTTTGGCCTGCCGAATGACAACATGGTGTGTACAAGACCACTACACGGTGTGTAGTCGGTTCCTACACCCTTTTTCACCGACATGGCTACACGCCCCGTGTACTCATCCCTACACGGCCAGTAGTACACGACGTGTGGAAAAAGTACACAGCGTGTACTTCCAAAATTTAGGATTTTCCCCCATTTTCCATATTTTATTAAAAACACATAAGTAAAAGAGAAAAGAAGAAGCCCGTACCTCAAAGATAAGAATCAGGTTCTTACAAACTTCCCCTTTTATAGAAATTCTTCCCCAAATTTCCCTTCTAAGGGTGGTGAAGATATAGCCATCAACAACTCCAGCCACTGAGCATGTACGTCAGTCTCCTGCTCCCAGGTTTTGTCCTGCACTCAGCCATGCTGCCATAGCACCCGTACGAGAGGAACTGACCGGCCTCGGAGAACCTTCATGGTCCTTTCAACGATACGAATCAGATGCTCCTTAAAGGATGCATCTGCCTCCAGCTCAACCTCCTCGAGCTGAAAGACGTGAGACAAGTCTGAATGATAGAGACACAACTGGGATACGTGGAAGACGTCGTGCATGGCTCGGTACCACTGTGGTAACCGCAACCGATAAGAAACCAGCCCGACTCTCTCTAGAATCTCAAATGGCCCCACATACCTCGGTGAAAGCTTACCTTGTCTCTTGATCCTCTTGTGTCCTAGCCTCGGCGAAACACGCAAGAAAACCTGATCCCTGAAAACGAACTCCAAAGGTCATCTGCGAAGATCGACATATGACTTCTGATAAGACTGCGTGGTAGCCATCCACTTCTGAATCAACTGGACCTGCTCAGAAGTCTTATGTATGAGACATGGTCCCAGCAAAGCTACATCACCTTCCTCTAACCAGCACAAAGGTGATCGGCATGACCTACCGTATAAAGCCTAATGTGGTTCCATATCAATAGTTTCCTGGAATATATTGTTATAGGAAAACTCGACTAGGGTTATATGCTTCTACCAAGAGCCCCAAAGTCCAAGACACATGCGCGCAACATGTACTCAAGAACCTGTGTCATACGCTTCGACTGGCCATCGTTCTGAGGGTGGTAAGCTGTGCTCAGAAGCACCCGTATACCTAGTTCCCACTGAGAAATCTTCCAGAAACGTGATGTAAAGCGGGCATCCCTATCTGAAACGATAGAACGAGGGACCCCATGAAGACGTACGATCTCTCCGATATACAACTTCCGAGCTCGTCAACACTGAAGGTCTACTTGATTGGAAAAAATTGAACTACCTTCGTGAGTCTGTTCACAACAACCCACACAATGTCATTGCCTCGATGTGACCTCGGTAACCCTGTCACTAAATCCATCGCGACATCATCCCATTTTCACTCTGGAATGGGTAACTGATGTAACAGTCCGACTAGTCTCTGATGCTCCTCCTTCACCTACTGACAGGTGGAACACCTCGTAACAAAACCAGCTACATCTCTCTTCATACCCGGCCACCAGTACTGACGCCTCAAGTCACGATACATCTTGGTAACCCCGGGATGAACTACCCAAGCTGAAGCATGAAACTCTCGTATCATCTCCTCGTGTATATCCCATGGAACCCACACTCGTCCATGGAAATGCAAAACCTCATCATCACCTATCGTCCAACCAGGAGGAGGGTCCTCACTTGCCACCAACTCCCATAGAACTAGGCCTTCTGACTCAGATAACTGTCTCATTCTCACTCTATCCAGGAGGGTAGAAGTCACAACTAAAGAGTAAAGATAAGTCTGCCCCTGACTATCGTACACCTCTAGATGCATCTCTGAGAACAAGGCCATGAGTTGCCACTCTCCACTGGCCTCCTGCACTGCCTGTATCTGAGTCTTCCTGCTCAGTGCATAAACCACTGCATTACCTTTACCAGGTGTATAGGCAAGCTCAAAATCAAAGGACTGTAGGTATTCGACCCACCTCCACTACCTCAGATTCAAGTCACACTGAGTGAAGATATACTTGATACTTTTGTGGTCAGTGAAAACCACAAACTGTTCTCCCAATAGATAATGTCTCCTACATCGCAACACATGAACAAATACAGCCAACTCGAGATCATGCGTTGGGTAATTCTTCTCATGTGGCCTCAACTGCCGAGACTCCTACGCAACAACGCGATCACCCTGCATCAACACAGCTTCCAGCCCAATACATGATGCATCACAGTAAACTATATAGCTCTTCCCCTCCTCTGGGAGTTTCATGATCAGTGCTGATGTCAACCTTCCTTTCAGGTTCTGAAAGGCTGTCTCACAGGCTTCTGACCAAAAGAACTTCACACTCTTCTTAGTCAGACACGTCAATGGTGCTGCTAAGCGGGAGAAGTCCTGTATGAGGCTTCTGTAGTAACCAACCAGCCCTAAGAAACTCCATATCTCAAACATGTTATTAGGTTTCTCCCAGGAAACTACTTCTCTAACCTTCTCTAGGTCTATTGAAACTCCTACCTCTGAGATGATATGACCTAGGAAGTGTATCTGGTCCATCCAAAAGTGGCACTTTGAGATCTTAGCATATAGCCGGTGCTCTCTCAGTGTACTCAATATGATCTCAAGATGGGTGGAATGGTTGTGTCGAGTGTGAGAGTACACCAAGATGTCGTCCACGAATACTACCATAAAAGAGTCCAGATAAGGACGGAACACACGATTCATCAGAGCCATGAAAACTGCTGGTGTGTTTGTGAGTCCGAACGGCATAACCGTATACTCATATAGACCATACCTACTCCTAAAAGCTGTGAGAGGTATATCAGATGGTCTAACGCGCAACTGATGATATCCTGATCTCAAATCAATCTTCGAGAACACTCGTGCACCACGAAGTTGATCAAAAAGATCATCAATCCATGGAAAAGGATATCGATTCTTGACCATCAGCTGGTTCAACTTCCGATAATCCACACAAAGTCTAAGGGTTCTGTCCGCCTTCTTCGCAAAAAGGACCAGAGAACCCCATGGAGAAGTACTGGGTCAGATGAAACCCTTCGCCTGTAACTGCTCTAACTGCCTCTTTATCTCCTGCAGCTCAGGTGTAGCCATCCTATAAGGAGGAATGGACACCAGTGATGCTCCTGGAATGAGATCGATAGAGAAATCTACCTCTCAATCCAAAGGAAGACCTGAAAAGTCGTCTGGGAAGACATCCCTGAAACGATCAACCACTGGAGGGAAATTTGTCTGACAAGTCCCCTGGTCATCCAGATATAAGCTCACAATCTGGGCTGTGACTCCACCTCACCCACGATGCTCTGGTCCAGCTCGACTCGCCTGAAAATCCCATTATCCCTTGTATAAAAACTCTCCGCCCTCTGGTGACATGAAACTCACCCTGCGATGATAGCAGTCTACAAAGACTCGGAAGGAAACCAGCCTGTCCATCCCGAGAATGACGTCATAAGACGTCATCTCTAAGACATGAAGGTCCCAAAGAAAGTGACACCCACCAACCTCAAGGAGGAACTCCTTGCACTGACACACCCGTTCTAGTTCCCAATGGAGTGTCTAGCGTCATAAAATCAGAAGATGAAGAATCACACAGCCCAAGGCTCTCCACAATAGGTACAGATATAAAACTATGCATAAAACCCGTATCAAAAAGTACTGAAGATAAGACAGAAGATACTAGGATAGTAACTCTGACTATAGAAGGTCTGAGATCCTGCTCATGCTGGGTCTGTTGCACCGCATATGCCTACCCAGTGCCGCGGCCCTACGACAGAGCCTGGATACCCTGAGCTGTCCCGCCCTACTGCCTCTGAGATCCTGGTGTCTGGCTACCACGACCACAACCACCATCTCTACCAGCACGCCCTGACGCATTCTAGTTCTATGCCTGGTAAGAATCCACTGTTCCTGCTCCCGCATGCGGAGTCTGCACAGAACCCCTCTCACTAGCCACTGGTGGATGCGCCCTATAGAAGCATTGCAGATGACCCATCTTGCAGCATGCTCGACACTCCACTGGGTCTAGTGGACACTACGGTCTCTTGTGACCCTCTCTATGACACTGGTAGCACCTGACCGGCCCACCTGAAGAAACTGTCTGGCTGGTACTGCCACCCTGAGAGAAGTCCATTTGTCTCTTCCTCTTGCTAGTAGAAATAGAACCCGTAACTGGTGCTGAACCGCCTTGGCACACACCACCAGATTCCCGCAGGTTCCTCTCTGTAATCAGTGCCTGGTTCACAATAGAATGTATAGTAGGCAACCTAAAAACATTCACCAGTGATCGAATGTCATAACAAAGAACATCCTCAAAACTTCTGGCTCTTGGCGTCTCATCACCCACCAGCACGTGTGCAAAGTGCTGAAGCTCGGTAAAGTGAGCAGAATAGTCCATCACCGACATGGAACCCTGATTTAGATTCATGAACTCTCAAGATCTGTCTTATCGCAGCATCTCAGGAAAGAAGAATTCATAGAAGACTGCCTGAAAATATTCCCACGCCATGTCTCTGTGATGCTCTGATTGGGTGGTAAAATCCCACCACCTCTTGGCGGAATCACGCAACATATATGTCGCGAGCTTGACCCTCCGCCCTGGAGGTGTCTCAAGATGATCAAAAATAGTCTGCATCAACCCCAGCCAAGACTCCGCAACCTGTGGTCCACCATCCCCTGAAAACGTAGGTGGATGCTGCTGCTGGAAGATACGGGTAAGTTCATCCATAGATGTGGCAGCCGGCGGTGCTCCCTAAAAGGTCTGCATGAACCGCATAAAGCCTTCACGGAACTGCCCCTCCGCGCCTGTTCCCGGTATAGCAGCTGGTGCTGCATCTGGCTTTGCTGGAGGATCAACTGGTAGCCCATGGCCCACCATCTCTGGAGTATAGTCGTCGCTGCTCTCTTGGCGAACAACACGCGGTCGTCTAGCTGGCATGACACTACAAGGTCAAAAACACGCCTTTAGAACAAAATTAACAACTACCGAAAACGAAGAAACCCAAAAGGAAAAATGAGGAAGAAGGCATTCAAAATTTTCAAAACAAGACTACATGGCGTGTATACCGACTACACGACATGAACTTGACTTCTCTTCCCTTGCCCGGGTCCTTTGACATGGCTAAGCAACACAACTTCTGTTTGAAAAAAACTACACGGTATGTATAATATCTACACGGTGTGTATGGTGTTATTTCCAACTGCCAGTGTCGTTTGTGACATGGCTGACTAATCACCTTGAAACTACACGGTGTGTTACACCCGCACACGGCGTGTACACCACCTCATTTCCCAGCCACACGGCTTACTCCACACGGTCTGTCCTCGGACAAGACTACACGACATGTCCCAAAGGTACACGACATGTTCTAGACGACCTCTGCCGACCCGTGTTGTTAGTTACACAGCCGGTTTACACGGCTCAATATACACGACATGTTCTATATACACACGACGTGTACTCAAAAGGTTTACCTCGACCCATGTTGTTAGTTACACGGACGGGTTCCCAGGTCACACTACACGGCGTGTTCCACAGTGGACACGGCGTGTATGTCTTAAGGTTTCCTCCACCCATGTTGGAGTTACATGGCGGACACCGGGTCAACACTAAAAGACATGTACAGAAGCTACACGGCGTGTTCTCCCCAAGGTCTTCCCTTCCCCGCCTCCCACACAGTTTGTGACATGGGAAGAGACTACACGGCGTGTACTTAAAAAGTTCATTTTTCTTCTCGAACAGAAGGCCTTACACGACGTGTGCAAAAATACTACACGGTGTGTATACTGGGTTTCCAGAAAGTATGCCTCAGAAACTTCCCTGGAACCCAAAAAATACCAAAAAACAACACCTAAGTGTCAAATTCCAATCCTTGAGGGCCCATACTCCCCACGAATTAAAGTTTGACATATTATCTATGTTATAACATAATAAACAGTCAATGATCCACCAAATTCTGGTCAATGGGGGCCCATACTCCCCAAAAACCAGAGTTTGGCATCCATTTTACAAACAGGCTCACATAAAATTACCCTATCACATAGCATGTATTTTATCAAGCAGCTATCACAACAACATGCTTTTCTAGCACAACAACTCTCACAACAACATGCAATTTTCTAATGCACCTAAATGGCATGGAACTATGCATGGCATGTGATTTCTAGCATGTTCCTAAATGATGCATGAGATGACATACCTTCATCTCATCGGGTTGCAACTAAATAGAACCAACAGATAAAATATAAACAACACAATCCAAGTGCGTCACCCAACGGTGAAAACATTTCAACTATAAAATTTTCAAAATAGAAATAATTGAAAAAATACAAGGTAAAATAGATTTTCCCTATACACGAGTTAGCTACGCCCTGGAACAACTTATTACCAACTACTGGTCCTTCCTATCCCTGACTAAGGCTCTAAATAGTAAGTCAAAGAAAAGACCCCCTTTGATACCACTTTGCAACGTTCCGGTTCCGGGTGCCATGCAATGGGTGCCCCGAACCCAGTTCGCCACGTGACCTCAAGCGCATTTCTCCAAATGCCAGAGGCTACCGACTAGTAGCGAGGGACCAGGTCTAATAGTGGGGAAACTATACCCTCATTTGTCAAAGTGTAGCACAACAGAATACGAAATAAAACATACATCAAACAGTGGAAGAAGTAAAACATACACAACTGAAATCAACAACAGTAGTAGATGTAACCAACAGTACATAATAATGATGCTACATGTCTCAAGTTCTAAGAAAATAGCCAAAACATGTTATACATCAATACAGTACAACCAAAACAAGAGTACAGCGAAACAAAGCAAAACAGCTGGCAGCGGCATCACGAGCCTAAGCTCGGTCCCATGCCCTCCTACTCCTCAACAGCAATCATGTAACTGTATAGGGACTCTTGACCCTATCCACACCTGCAACAACGTAATCTGTTTGGGCCGAAAAGCATAACCCAAACAGGGTGTGAGAAATATATCTCAGTAGGCACCCACCAAAGGCACGTGCCCAACTGCGTGTAAGCATGCAACAACAGTGTGCAATAGTAAAATGCAATAAAGTAAGAAAAACTGAAAAGTAACTAACTTAACAATTAAATTTTCTTTTTATTATTAATTTAATCCATTAAATACTAGAAATCACTATAGTTCATTTCTAAGTAAATAGTCCACGTCCTCATACAAGAAAAACCTTACCTCAGGTAAGCAGAATCCAACCCGCAGGTATAGCCCTCAGGCGTAACATAATTTTCCCTCAGGCATAGAAAGTGTCGCCCTCAGGCATAGAAAGTGTCGCCGTCAGGCATAGAAGTCAAGCCCTCAGGCACGAAAGGTTTCCCTCAGGAGAAATTACTACAGCCCTCGGGCTAAATAGTACAGTGCCCTCAGGCTAATCACAACAAAGACCTTAGTTTAAACAGGTAACCGGGCCATGCCCAACAGGTAAACAAGCAGTAATAAGCAATTCCTCTCAAGAAAATTCTACAATTACTACTTTAAAGGCATACCCTCGGGTATCCTGGCCAAACAGCTAACCAGTGGAACACACCCCCGGGGTGGTTCCGGATCCAAGAAATGATCCCAACCAGCATTTAAATATAATAATTAAATACCTAATCAATTCTAGGTGTTTAATATAGAAATGGCCTCAGCCACACGACACCCCAACATGGGTTCGTGGCACAAAAACGTACAAAACACACGACAGTTGGAAAACTAAACACCAAGCCACCTACCTTATACGCCAGTGAGCGGTATACCCGAATGTCGACTCCAGAAACGCCTACGAACGACATAGATCTGACAAAGAACAAAACTTTCTTAACCTCAAATAACTCTCACTAGGGAAATAATTGTTAAGCAACACACTAGTAGAAGAGAGGGCTTACCCGCGCGGTTCCAACGAGATCGTCCGAAGCGGAATCCGATTCCAGAAGAACACCCAACAGATCTTCAAAGGTTCAGCCGTCCCTCCCGAGATCCCTCTTCTGTTCTAAGCCTTCCCTGTGAACAGGGGAGGCTACTGCCCGATTTTAGCAAAAAAAAAAGTACACGACGTGTACTTCCAATTACATGGCGTGTACTTCCAAGTACACGGCGTGTAATTCCAAGTACACGGCGTGTAATTCCAAGTACACGGCATGTAATACCTTCATTTAACTATTCCTCTAGCGGCACCACCATACTTTTCACCCATCGACATGAGTACACGACATGTACTCCTGAGTACACGACGTGTACTATCGCCCAGCTGGAGGCTACTCCACCTCTTTACTGTTTTGGCTTGCCGACTGACTACACGGCGTGTACAGGACCACTACATGGCGTGTAGTCGGTTCCTACACCCTTTGTCGCCGACATGGCTACACACACCGTGTACTCATCCCTAAACGACCAGAAGTACACATCGTGTGGAAAACGTACACAATGTGTACTTCCAAAATTTAGTATTTTTCCCCATTTTTCATATTTTATTAAAAAAACTTAATGAAAAGAGAAAATAATAAGCCCATACTTCAAAGATAAGAACCAGGTTCTTACAAAAACCACCACCCTGATACAATCAATGATATAAAAGGGGCTAATGTATATCAGAATATGCTTTCCATTCTTCCCAAACCTCACAAATTTCTTCTACAGTGATATACGAGGGAACACTTTATCTCTAACCTCAAAATATAGGTTTAGTTTATTATTATACGCATAGAGTTCTTGTCAAATTTTTTGAATTTCATATGATGACGAATTGTTTGAACCTTCTCTATCTTCTCTTGAATAATATCTTGTACCATCCATCCATCCATCAATACAAAATTAAGAAAATTTTTTGATATGGGGGAAAATCCTGAAAAATTCATAGGGGCCTAAAAGAGTGGATCCTAAGAGAATTGGATATCACAAGATTCAAAAATTCATAGGTAAGGGACTCAGTGGTGTTAAATGATAACTCCACTAGGGGAAGCTGTTAGCCCCAAAAAATTTGTAAATCTATTTAATAAGATCTCAACATATCCTCCAAAGTTTGAATATTCCTTTTAGACTGAATATACATCTGAGGGTGATAAGTAGTGCTGAATCTTAGTTATGTATCCAATGCTTGCTGAATGATTCTCCAAAACCTCAAGGTAAACCTTAGATCTTTATTAGATACAATATAGAGTGGAATTCCATGTAGTGTTACCACTTCCATTATATATATATTTGAAATTTTTCCTAGAGAGAAATATTCCTTGATATCCATGAAATGTGGAGACATGGTAAGGTGATCGAATACCACTTATATAGTGTTATTACCTTTATGGTCCCTAGGGAGTCTTACAATTAAATCCATGGTTTTGTTTTCCTATTTCCATAATATTATGGGAAATGGTTTCTATACATATTAGTGTTTAATATATGAATAGAAATGGATGAGCTATGTGAATCATCCAAATATTCATATTTATTTATGTTTTCTGGGACACATATATAGGTTCCAAACCTTATAACTCCATCTTCAATAAATTTAAACTCTAGAATATTCACTACCTTTTTCTAAAAAACTTGTCATCTTTATGGGACTCCTTGATCCTATCAAGAATAGATGGTTGATTATTTATTTGAGTAATGTAGGATGAATATCATTTTATGATTTCAATATCCATCCTTTTCATGTCTAAGAATATTGGATCCCTTGAAATCCTTATCATGGATAGGGTTGTAGGATCCTTTCTACTTAGATCATCAACCACTTTGTTTTCTTTCCCAATAAGGAAATGGATTGAAAAATCATAATCCTTGATTAGATCCAAATATATTCATTATATCATATTAATATTCTTTTGTGTTAATATATAATTGAGGTTTTTATGTTCTGTATATATGTTCCACTTTTCTATATAGAGATAATGTCTCCAAATATTCAGTGTGAAGATATCTGCTTCCAATTATAGATCATGCATTATGTAGTTATACTAGTATACCTTTAATTGGTGGTAGTAATAGGATATCAATTGGCCATATTTTATAAGTACACAATCAAATTAATTTTTGGACACATTACTATAGATCAAAAATCCTTCCACACTGGTGGGTAATTTGAGCACATGATTAGTGATTAGCCTCTTGTTTAGCTCTTTAAATATTTATTAATATTCATCAGTCCATAAAAAAATGAATAACTTCTAGGTAGGTTTAGTTAGAGGGATCTATAATCAATATAATTTTCTCAAAAATCTATGATAGTATCCAACTAATCCAAGGAAACTATGGATTTAAAACATAGATGTTATTCGGGGCCATTATTTGATTACCTCTATTTTTGAAAGATCCATAGATATCCCTTTATTGATGATAACATACCCAAATAAAGTTACTTTATCAATCATAAAACTCACATTTAATATAATTTTCATATAATTTTTCTTTCTCCAAGGTCTTTAGTATAGTATTTAAATTATCCTCATGTCCCTCCTTGCTTTTTAAGTAGATAATAATATCATATATAAAGACTACCACATATTTGTTATGGTAGTCCCTAAAGAATATATTCATAAATTCCATGAAGATTTATGGATAATTATTGAGTCTAAATGGAATCACTATGAACTCATAGTTCCCATACCATATATGAAAAATAGTTTTGGGGATATCGTCCTTCTTCACCTTTACTTGATAATATCCTGACTAAAGATCCACCTTGGAGAAGTATTGGGATCCATGTAGCTGATCAAACAAAAAATCTATTCATGGTAAAGGATACTTGTTATATACCACGATCTTGTTTAGATCATGATAATTAATGCATAGATGCATTGAACCATCCTTATTCTTGATGAAGAAGACCGATGCACCCTATAGTGAAGCACTTGGGTGTATAAAACCTTTAACCAAATTATCATGTAATTGTTTATTCATCTCCTCAAGTTCAATAATGGAAATTCTATATGGAGTCATTGATATTATTTAAGCTTCATGTATGATATTAATTGATAAATCAACCTCATGACTAAGAGGTAGACCAAAATATTCTTTGGGAAACACATCAACAAATTCCCTTATAATGGGGATTTCATCAAGGATGATCTTTTCCTTAGTCTAAATCATTTGAACTAGATATGATTTGTCACAGGGTAATAATCCCCACCCTCAAGAATATGGTACCAAAGAAGATTCATCCTTCTCATTGAACTTATATAAAATAAAAGGGTGATTTTTAATATAGAGGCTGATATACTTATCTTGGAAATTTATGTTGAATATAAACATGGAAAGCCAATCCGTGTACAGAATAGCATTGATTTCGATTAAGGGGAGCATCAACATGTTTTTTGGGAAATTAAATCCACAAATTTGGGCCGGGGATGAGTTATATGCTTGAGATGAAACAATTGACCCATTTACCATTTTCACTGATCACTCAATTTCCATGTTTTAAGGTGGTGTTTGAATATTTTTACTAAACTATAATGATATGAAATAATGTTTAGAACTAGAATAAAAAGGAAAATTCACTATTATTGAATGAATAACTAGTATACCTATCACCACTTTGTTTTCAGGTACCACCTTAGTAGCTATAATAGCATAAGCTCACCCTTGATCTCTAGGCCTTAGAGGCTGTTATCATCAATTTTCATCAACAACCTTTGGCTTATGGTATTGATTTGAATAGTTTCATTATTCCTTGTAGTTGAAAAATTGGAGAATAGATTGAGGTTTTACTAGATAATTCTTTTCTTCCATCACATTGGTGGGTTTCTCCAATTGAAATCACTATCTTGGATCCTTTCCTTCCAAAACCAAAATCATTTTCTTATCCCCTCAAGAGATTCCTAGGATGTTTTTAACCAAAATTTTCACAAGTGGGATATTGGAATTTCTTTCCACCATTAGATTTATCCTTTATACCACTAGAATTAAACTCCATCTTCTGCTTCTTATCCCCATGAGAACCTTGTGATTCACTGATCTCCATTTTGACTTTGAGGGAACATCAAACAATTTCCCCATAGTTTTTAAATTCACGAATGGATAAGGCTCTTCATAGACTCAGATATAACCCAACAAATAAGTGGTTAGATTTAATTTAGAGGTAATAAAAAAGCTAAAACTATATCATGCATGTATTTTAAAATTTTCCTCACACACCCTGATGGATTTTTCATTCTTTTACTTAAGGCTAAGGAAATACCTCTCTATTTTATGTTAGAGAGTGCAAGGAAAGTATTTTTCAATAATAGTTTTCTAAATTTATTACTATAAGGCCCCAGCCTTAAACCTTACTTAATATTGAATTAAATGAATAATTCACATTGAGGATCTTTTCAGGTTTATAGTTTTAGAGAATTAGTACATAACTATTACATCTCAAAAGATTACAAAGTAGACACTTCTACTATGTTTCCATAAAATAAAAAAAAGAACTATTAAAAAGGGACATGTCTAGTTCCATGTTTTATATAGCATGACTTTCCCTTAAACCCGTCCTTGACCCTATTCCACACAAAGTCTTGTGAAAAACATTTCAAAAAAAAAACTTGGGGTGAGCATAAAAAGCTTAGTAAGGGATACACAAAGAATGAAAACTGTTAGTTTTTAAAACATCACGTAAACCATGTATACTTTATCAAAGTAATACCTTCACCTTCATGAAGTATTAAAAACTCTTCACTAAATAAAATATCATTACTTACCCTTTTTTAACCAAAGGATTACCATAAAACCCATATAAAGAACACATAACATATAAAGGTAACTTGGGACATAAACATACTTAAGTGGAATAACCATACGGTCGACTTCCACACATATCACATAATGGAATAGCCATAAGGCCAACATCCATACATACTTAATGGAATAGCCATACGGCCGAATTCCATACCCAATGCATTGGAGGTTATAACGTAACCACCCGTCCTGGTATTCACGGCACCACCCGTCATATGGTTTATCACGTAACCACCCGTCAAATGTCCAAGTACGAATATAAAATCATAAAACATAAAACCTGTAACACCCGAGAATTTTATGTTATATAAATCATCAAAGGAATATTTTTCTACACACAAAACTTTCTTGTCTTGATTTACACGAAATCGCGAGCTTCCTCGATAGCTTGCGTCGTACACAATACCGAGTTTCACTAAACGACGATATACTATGAAAATATTATTAAAACTAGATGTTATGAATAGTAATAACCACTTTTTGAAATTTTATAAATTTTATTTTTCAAAATGGACTTAATTTTTGGATTCGTAATATCGAAATTAGCCTAGGCTGAAATTTTGGTATTTTTCTGAAAACTTTCAATTTTTGATGAATAGTGAAACCACTAAGTGGTAGTTAAAAAAACTGAATTTTTCATAAAACTTAAATTTACCTCTTCTGTGAGTGGAATTTAGAAAATCCGAGAGACACGGTTAATATCAAGGACTAAAATGTGGTTCAATGAGATGAAAATAAGTTTTGGTGAATAGTAACTTTTTACTTTTTTTTACCACGGTTAAAAGTAAATAGGGAAATTAAGGGTAAAAATGATATTATTATTACCCTAACACATGTCCTAATTCTATTGGACAAGTTTACTTCGACCAAAAACAAACTTAGGAATAAAATATGACCATTTAGGCCCACTTGGATTAGATTAGGACATTTATTATTAATTTATTTAAAGAAGGGTTAAAATAGTTAAAATCAAAGTTTAATAACTAAATCATTTTTAATATGGGGTTATACAAAAGATAAATTCGACTATAAATATTCAATAGAAAGATAAAAAGATTTACTACATAATGGTATCTTATTTGTAATTTTTAGACATTAATTAATTTAATTTATTTATGACACAATATGATACAGTAATTATCTTATTAATGAAATATTGACATAATTGATGTTATAAATACCCAAATAAATATAATTTGAGACTTTTTATAAATTACACTAATTTTATAGGTTAATATGAAATGTTATTATTGATTTAATTAATTTTTTTCGAACTTATCATTATGTTATGATTTTCACAAAAATCAATTACTAAATATTGTCAAAATTGACATAAAATAGTTTTTGAAACAAATATTATATTATTAATTGTTATTTTATTCCTAAAAATCTAAAGTTCGGCCAAATGACTTAGATAAGGTTATATATATTAATAATAAACAACTTGGGGTTAGTTTGGCTTGATATAGTAAGTTTATTAACCTTATAGTATAAGAACACAAGAAGACACGGTAAAGGTAAAATTATTTAACTTAATGTTAAATCTACATGATAAGGTTAAAATAGGAACATAAACTTGTCTAAATTCTATTGGATGAGAGTATTTAGACCCATCCACACCTTATCCTCAAAATAAATCAATTTGGAGCTATTTAAAACCGAACTTGACTTTATAATAAAATAATATCTTTAGTTATTCCAAAGGTGCCCCTCTCCTCCCTTATAAAAGGGCACATCATGCCTCTCTTCCTCACACCACTTTGAGCCTTCAATCTCATCCAACCCCTGACAATTTCTCCTCTAAACTTCCCTAGAGACATCCTAGAGGTCCTGGTCTTCTTCAAAGACCAATTTTAGTGCCCTAAAAGAAGGTCTCAAAGAAGCACTTCAAAGAAGAGGTAATGTCCATTACCGATTCTTTCATCTTTATTTATTCTTCCACTTATTCTTCTTTAGTTGTTTAATTATGAAGTAATAACATCAGTATCACTCATATACTGATATGTTATTATAATTATGAAACAACCCTATTTCACCATCTATCCATCCTATGGAAAAAAATCACCGCGCGTGCGTACGTACAGAATACCGTCTCCACGCTGTGGTGTAATCTATTTTCCACAACCACCTTACTTGGATGGGTATAATGGTGTAAATAATGACTATATATGAATATTATAAAGTTATATTGATTTTGAAATAGTATACATACACTCCAATACAATTCCACGATCATGGGAACGATATCATCACTCGTGCGTACGTAGGGAATACCGTCTCCATGATGTGATGTGATTGGTTCTGCATGATCTTCATTGAATAATGATTATATAAATGAATTGAATGAATAAATATGACATATAGTACATTAATACCATTCTGGAAATGATGTATCTATAACCTAAAGAGAATAATAAGAATTTATTCGACAAAACACGCATAAGAACAAAAAGTTATAAACACCCGAATAACAAGTAGCAATGAAATATTACTACCAAGAAACTAAGAATATGACCATATATGATATCATAACAATAATTATGATTCTGTAATAAGTCAATGAAATTATTTAAATCATTATATAGGATGTTCGGACACTTACAAGGCAAATCGGACCTAAGGTAAGGGAAATATCACAATCTCATTTTTATCCGAGATTGTTTATACTTTGGCATTTACTAGGGTGTATTTTATCATCCACATCCATGTTTCCTCAATATGTAATGTTATTTCCATTCACCTACAATTGTTTAATATCCAATTTTACCCTTCGGTGAGTTTTTAGTAAAAGATATGAAAGGAATCTTTTGTCGTTTTTCGTACGAGGTACTTTTTGACTTTTCCGACAAAAGTATGAGAAGAATGTTTTTTTAACTTATACGGCATGAATGGATTTTTAAAACATTATTTCCAAGAAGCTTCCTTTACAAGTTTTCAAGTTTATTTTTAATCAACTTCTTTTAGTTTAAAATTGTATGACATGTTAAGAAAGGAAAAATGTTTTTGAAGTAGAAAGGATATTTTCCTCAAGAATGGAGTTCAAGTGTTTTATCAAAATTATTTTCTATCTAAGATAATATAGGGTTCTGTTTCTATCCATATTATTACATTGATTTGATTATGTTGTGATGGAATTATTTTTATGAATTCCTTTATCGTATATGAATTGTTTTATGATGTCATGTTGTTTAAGAATCCCATTTTTATTACATGGGTTATGTAATGATGTATGATTTATGATTTTGTGGAACACATAAGAATGGTATCATTATGAGATAGGTGGGACCTATATCTCCCTCCAATGCATTGGGTAAAGATTTTATATCTCATGAGATAGACATGGTTCGAACGGTAGGTTATACCGGTTCAGTGAAACATGACTGAAACGGGGAGTGAACTCGGTTCAGAAATGGACTTTGTCCACTAAGATAGTCTTGGAAATGAGTCTTGACTAATAAGAAATGATTCTCTATGATTATGTGTGTATTCCACAAAGTTTCATGTTTTAAGTCATGATTATTGGGATTACTTTTCACTACTATGATTTATCCCATGTTATGAAATTATGCTCTCTTTTGCAGGTTACTATTTCCAAAAGTTATGTTCTTATGAATATGATGTGATTGATATTTATTTTGTTTACCCTTACTGAGCATTTGAGCTCACCATTTTGTATGTTTTCTTTCCCCAGATCAGGAAGAAGGTTATTAAGTAAGATATTCCAAAAGGGACTATAGATATGATGAAATAAATGGGAGACAGTGTAGACTCTTTATGAACCAGTTGTTTATGTTTCCCAGTTTTCTAAAGGCACTATACCTATACCGTCCTTTCGTGGTTTTGTTATATGTTGTAATAAGTATGTTTCAATTTCTAAGTAATAACAATGTATGTAAAGTATGGGTCGTTATAGTTTGTATCAGAGGAAAGGTATAGTCAACCTTTGGAAACTAGGATGTGAAATCCTTAGTAAGAACCCTAAGGATAAGTCTAAGAATAGAACACAATCTTAGTGTTTTAGAAATGGCCATGAATAACCTAGGATAAGATCTTAAGTGTGAAATTTTATTCTTAATTATGTTTTTTTCCTATTACAATTAGTGTTGCTCACACTATTCTTCTTGGTATTAGTCAATGGCTGGAACCCGAAGGAACCGTGTTAATGCGGAATGAGATGGGCAATGCAATGATTGTCCCCTGGAGCAACCAAACGTTATGGGAGCTGGAATGAAAAATCTTGTAGCCATGCTCACACAACTTTATCAAGATATGAATCATGCAGGACTTCCAAACGAGCAAAGGAAGGAGCAAAATTCTGTTGAATCCTTCACGAGGCAGCGTCCACCTTCATTCAGCGGGTCTACTGATCCATTAGTTGCTGAACAATGGATTAGTACTACTGAAAAGATATTTTCAGTTCTTCAATGTTCTGAACATGATAAAGTCATCTTAGTAGTGTATCATTTGGAAGGTGATACTGATCAATGGTGGAATCTTATTAAGAATACGAGGCAAAGGGATGAAATTGAGTCCATGGAATGGGATGAGTTCAAGAACTTATTTTTCAATAAGTACTTCCCTCGTATTCTCCGAACAAAGATGGAGAAAGAGTTTCTTAAACTGAAGCAAAAGGATGATGAATCTGTTGGTACCTATGAAGAAAATTTTACAAGACTTGCAAGGTACGCTTCTGGTATTATTATCCAACCTGAGAGTAAGATCGATCGATTCTTTAGTGTCTTAAAACCAAGTCTTCAAAGGGCCTTAGCCATAAGGGACTTCAATAGCTATGAGGAAATAATTCGATGTGCTCTCAAAGTTGATATGGAGATTGGAGTAACCCATCAGTCATATGGGTTTGATAAGAAGAGGAAAATGGAATTCAAAGGAAAATCTAAAGAGAACACTGAAAAGAAGATGAGATTTCCCTTATGCTCAAAGTGTGGAAAGAAACATGGAGGGAGTTGTCTTAAAGGGACAAGTAAATGTTTCAAATGTGGAAAGGAAGGTCATCAGGCATTTGAATGCCGTAATGATGGGAAGAAGATGTATAATGATGCAAAAAAAGGAAGGGATGCATAGAATGAACCTACTACACTTCAATGTTTCAAGTGCAAGGAGATGGGGAATTATGCCAATCAATGCCCAAATCCAAGAGTTGATGATGATGGTCGACGCCAACAAAATCTTAAGTCTAAAGACAAAGGAAAGTCACATGCAATTTCTATCAGCGATGTGGAGTAAGATAACGATGTGGTGAAAGGTACACTTACCATCCACTCTAAAGTAGAAAATGTTTTATTTGATTCTAGATCCACCCACTCCTTTATTTCTGAAGAATTTTCTAAGGATATCACCGTATTACCTCAACAGTTAGATGTTGAGTTAGCAGTGACAACCCCTAATGGCACAACAGTCGCATTAAAAGTTTATAATTCTTCTCCGATTGAAGTTTGTGGGAAAGTTCTTCCTGCAAATCTTGTGATCCTTCCTATAGTGGAATTTGATGTGATTCTTGGCATGGATTGGCTTTCTCTACATGGAGCTCATATCAATTTCCAAAGAAGGGAAGTCGCATTTCATATTCCAGATCAATCTATGATCGTCTATCGATGCAAGGATGAACATAACCTTCCAGTGGAAATTCCTTCCATCTTATGGGTCTTGATTCCACTAAATGAAGGTTATTTATCTCAAATGGTTGGTGAGAAAATCACAATTAAGAATATGCCCATTGTACGGGAGTTTGATGATGTCTTTCCAGATGAATTACCAGGTCTTCCACCGAATCGTGAAGTTGAGTTTTCAATAGAACTCGTACCGGGTGCTTTGCCTATTTCAAAGACACCTTATAGAATGGCCCGAATTGAGTTTCAGGAATTGAAGAAGCAACTCCAAGAGAATCTTGATAAGTGGTTCATACGCCCTAGTGCATCACCTTGGGGAGCACCTGTTCTGTTTGTTAAGAAGAAAGATGGATCAATGAGACTTTGCATTGATTTTCGAGAACTTAACAAGATCACTATCAAGAACAAATATCCTCTCCCGTGCATTGATGACCTATTTGACCAACTACGCGGAGCTCAATACATTTCCAAGATTGATCTTCATTCAGGGTATCATCAATTAAGGGTCAAAAGGGAGGATATACCAAAGACGGCTTTCCGTACAAGGTATGGACACTATGAATTTATAGTGATGCCATTTGGTCTTACTAATGCCCCTGCTATCTTCATGGATCTGATGAATAGAGTCTTTAGAGACTATCTTGATCAGTTTGTGGTAGTCTTTATAGACGATATTCTTGTATATTCAAAGAGCAAGGAAAAACATGAAGATCACTTGAGAATTATATTGAAGACCCTGAGAAAGGAGAAGCTTTATTCCAAATTTACCAAGTGTGAATTTTGGCTTCAAAAAGTTGAATTTTTGGGTCACATAATCTCAAAAGAGGGGATATCTGTGGATCCAGCAAAAACAGAGGTTATCGAAAGATGGTCGAGACCAACAACAGTGACTGAGATCCGAAGTTTTCTTGGTTTGGCTGGATATTATCGATGTTTTGTGAAAGATTTTTCACGATTATCTAATCCACTCACCAAGTTGACTCGGAAAGGAGTTAAGTTTGTTTGGACGGAGGAATGTGAAGAGAATTTCAAGGAGTTTAAAAGAAGGTTATCCAGTGCACCTGTTCTCACACTGCCTTGTAGTGGAGAAAGGTTTGTGATCTACAGTGATGCATCCAAGAAGGGATTTGGGTGTGTTCTTATGCAAAATGATATGATGATAGATTATGCCTCATGACAGTTGAAAATACATGAGGAAAATTACCCAACTCATGATTTGGAGTTAGCTGCGGTAATCTTTGCATTAAATATTTGGAGACATTATCTTTATGGAGAAAGGTGTGACATTTATACTGATCATAAAAGTTTAAAGTATATTTTCACACAAAAGGAGCTGAATATGCGCCAAAGAAGATGGTTGGAGCTGATTAAGGATTATGACTGCTCAATCCATTACCACCCTGGGAAAGCAAACAAGGTGGTAGATGCATTAAGTCGACAAGACCATGCCAGTTTATCCATGATGAGGATAAAAAAAGATCCAATATTTATGGGTTTACAAAGGATGGATCTTGGAATTATAATGGAAGGCGGAAAATCGTATCTTTCTCAAATGAATGTTCAACCATCTATACATGTAAAGATTAAAGAGGCACAAAAAGAAGATGTCGAGTTACAAAAGAAGGTGAGAAATTTTCCTGAATTCAACCTTGATTGTGATGGGATAATAAAGTTCAGGAATCGGGTTTGTGTTCCTCCCATCCCCGAATTAAAGAAGGAGCTGCTGGATGAGGCTCATAGTTCTTCATTCTCTATTCATCCTGGAATCACGAAGATGTATAAAGACCTGAAAGAGTACTTCTGGTGGGATGACATGAAAAGAGATGTTGCTGAATATGTCTCTTGATGCTTGGTTTGTCAACAATTTAAAGCTGAGAGACAGAAGTCTAAGGGGATGTTACAACCATTACCCATACCCGAATGGAAATGGGAAAACATAACTATGGACTTTGTCACAGGACTTCCTAAAACATCCAAAGGCAATAATGCTATCTGGGTTATAGTTGATCATCTTACAAAATCTACACACTTCATTGCTATTAGAGAGGATTTCTCTCTGGATCAGCTTTCCAGGATATATGTAAAGGAAGTGGTAATATTGCATGGAGTACCACTTTCTATTATATCTGATCGGGATCCGAGGTTTACCTCAAAGTTCTGGCGAAGTCTTCAGCATACTCTGGATATAGAGTTATGTTTCAGCACTGCTTATCATCCTTAGACAGACGGTCAGTCTGAGAGAACAATTCAAACTCTAGAAGATATGTTGAGAGCTTGCTCTATGGATTTCAAAGGTGGTTGGGATCAACACCTACCTTTGGTGGAATTTTCTTATAATAATATCTTTCACTCCAGTATTCAGATGGCTCCTTATGAAGCTCTCTATGTAAAGAAATGCAGGACTCCAACTTGCTGGGATGAAGTTGGGGAAAGAAATCTATTAGGACCTGATCTCGTTGATGAAATGGCAGAAAAGGTCAGATCTATTCAACAACACATAAGAGCAGCTCAGAGTCGATAGAAAAGTTATGCCGAAAACTGAAGAAAAGACCTAGAGTTTGAAGTGGGTGATAAAGTGTTCCTACGAATATCTCCCGGGAAGAGGGTCATGAGATTTTGAAAGAAGGGGAAGTTGAGCCCTAGATATATCGGTCCTTTCGAAATACTGGATCGTGTTGGGAAGGTAGCTTACCGATTGGCACTTCCACCGAATCTCTCTCAAGTTCATGATGTGTTCTATGTATCTCTCCTGAGAAAGTACATACCTGATCCTTCACATGTACTCAACTCAGAAGTTGTACCGCTGGAGAAATATCTTTCTTATGAAGAACAACTGATAGAGATTCTGGATCATAGTGAAAATGTCCTACAAAACAAGACCACTCGATTGGTGAAAGTTTTATGGAGGAACCACCAATTATAAGAAGCTATATGGGAGCTTGAGGATATGATGAGGGAGAGGTATCCTCATCTGTTTGTTACAAAGTGACGAATTTTGAGGGATAAATTCATTTTAAGGGGGGTAGAATGTAACACCCGAGACTTTTATGTTATATAAATCATCAAAGTAATCTTTTTCTACACACAACACTTTCTTGTCTTGCTTTACACGAAATCGCGAGCTTCCTCGATAGCTTGCGTCGTTCGCAATACTGAGTTTCACTAAACAACGATATACTATTAAAATATTATTAAAACTAGCCATTATGAATAGTAATAACCAATTTTTGAAATTTTATAAATTTTCTTTTTCAAAATTGACTTCATTTTTGGATTCGTAATATCAAAATTAGCCTAGGGTGAAATTTTGGTATTTTTCTGAAAACTTTCACTTTTTGATGAATAGTGAAACCACTAAGTGGTAGTTAAAAAAACTGATTTTTTCATAAAACTTATTTTTACCACTTCTGTGAGTGGAATTTCGAAAATCCAAGAGACACGGTTAATATCATGGACTAAAATGTGGTTCAATGAGATGAAAATAATTTTTGGTGAATAATAACTTTTTACTTTTTTTTACCACGGTTAAAAGTAAATAGGGTAATTAAGGGTAAAAATGATATTATTATTACCCTAACACATGTCCTAATTCTATTGGACAAGTGAAATTCGTCCAAAAACAAACTTAGGAATAAAATATGACCATTTAGGCCCACTTGGATTAGATTATGACATTTATTATTAATTTATTTAAAGAAGGGTTAAAATAGATAAAATCAAATTTTAATAACTAAATCATTTTTAATATGGGGTTATACATAAGATAAATTCTACTATAAATATTCATTATAAATATAAAACGATTTAATACATAATGGTATTTTATTTTTAAATTTTAGACATTAAAAAATTTAATTTATTTATGACACAACGATGATGCAATAATTATCTTATTAATAAAATATTGACATAATTGATGTTATAAATACCCAAATAAATTTAATTTTAGATTTTTTATGAATTACACTAATTTTATAGGTTAATATGACATGTTAGTATTGATTTAATTAACTTTTTTCGAACTTATAATTCTATTATGATTTTCACAAAATCAATTACTAAATAGTGTCAAAATTGACATAAAATAGTTTTTAAAACAAATATTATATTATTAATTGTTATTTTATTCCTAAAAATCTAAGGTTTGGCCAAATGACTTAGATAAGGTTATATATATTTATAATAAACAACTTGGGGTTCGTTTGGCTTTATATAGTAAGTTTATTAACCTTATAGTATAAGAACACAAGAAGACACGGTAAAGGTAAAATTATTTAACTTAATTTTAAATCTATATGATAAGGTTAAAATAGGAACCTAAACTTGTATAAATTCTATTGGATGAGAGGCTTTCGAACCATCCCCACCTTACCCTCGAAATAAATCAATTTTGAGCTATTTAAAACTGAACTTGACTTTATAATAAAATAATATTTTTAGTTATTCCAAAGGTGCCCCTATCCTCCCTTATAAAAGGGAACCTCCTTCCTCTCTTCATCACACCACTTTTAGCTTTCAAGATCGTCCAACCCCTACAAATTTCTCCTCTCCACTTCCCTAGAGACATCCTAGAGGTCCTGGTCTTCTTCAAAGACAAATTTTAGTGCCCTAAAAGAAGGTCTCAAAGAAGCACTTCAAAGAAGAAGTAATGTCCGTTACCGATTCTTTCATCTTTATTTCTTCTTCCACTTCTTCTTCTTTTGTTGTTTCATTATGAAGTAATAACATCAGTATCACTCATATATGGATATGTTATTATAAGTATGAAACAACCCTATTTCACCATCTCTCCATCCTACAGAAAAAGAAATCACCGCGCGTGCGTATGTACGGAATACCGTCTCCACGCCGTGGTGTAATCTATTTTCCACCACCACCTTACTTGGATGGATATAATGGTGTAAATAATGACTATATATGAATATTATAAAGTTATATTGATTCTGAAATAGTATCCATACACTCCAATACAATTCCATGATCATGGGAACGATATCATCGATCGTGCGTACGTACGGAATACCGTCTCCACGATGTGATGTGATTCGTTCTACATGATCTTCATTGCATAATGATTATATAAATGAATTTAATGAATAAATATGATATATAGTACATTAATACCATTATGGAAATGATGTATCTATAACCTAAATAGAATAATAAGAATTTATTCGACAAAACAGGCATAAGAACAAAAAGTTATAAACACCCGACTAACAAGTAGCAATGAAATATTACTACCAAGAAACTAAGAATATGACCATATATGATATCATAAAAATAATTATGATTCTGTAATAAGTCAATAACATTATTTAAATCATTATACAGGAGTTTCAGACACTTACAAGGAAAATTGGACCTAAGGTAAGGGAAATATCACAATCTCATTTTTATCCGAGATTGTTTATACTTTGGCGTTTACTGGGGTGTATTTTATCATCCACATCCATGTTTCCTCAATATGTATTATTATTTACATTCACCTACAATTTTTTAATATCCAATTTTACCCTTCGGTGAGTTTTTAGTAAAAGATATGAAAGGAATCTTTTGTCGTTTTTCGTACTAGGTACTTTTTGACTTTTCCGACAAAAGTACGAGAAGAATGTTTTTTTAACTTATACGGCATGAATGGATTTTTAAAACATTATTTCCAAGAAGATTACTTTACAAGTTTTCAAGTTTATTTTTAATCAAATTCTTTTAGTTTAAAATTGTATGACATGTTAAGAAAGGAAAAATGTTTTTGAAGTAGAAAGGATATTTTCCTCAAGAATGGAGTTCAAGTGTTTTATCAAAATTATTTTCCATCTAAGATAATATAGGGTTCTATTTATATCCCTATTATTACATTGATTTTATTATGTTGTGATGGAATTATTTTTATGAATTCCTTTATCTTATATGAATTGTTTTATGATGTCATGTTGTTTAAGAATCTCATTTTTATTACATGGGTTATGTAATGATGTATGATTTATGATTTTGTGGCACACATAAGAATGGTATCATTATGAGATGGGTGGGACCTATATCTCCCTCCAATTCATTGGGTAAAGATTTTATATCTCATGATATAGACATGGCTGGAACGGTAGGTTATACCGGTTCAGTGAAACAGGACTAAAACGGGGAGTGAACTCAGTTCAGAAATGGACTTTGTCCACTAAGATAGTCTTGGAAATGAGTCTTGACTAATAAGAAATGATTCTCTATGATTATGTGTGTATGCCACACAGTTTCATGTTTTAAGTCAGGATTATTGGGATTACTTTTCACTACTATGATTTATCCCATGTTATGAAATTATGCTCTCTTTTGCAGGTTACTATTTCCAAACTTATGTTCTTATGAATATGATGTGATTGATATTTCTTTTGTTCACCCTTACTGAGCATTTGAGCTCACCCTTTTGTATGTTTTCTTTCCCCATGTCAGGAAGAAGGTTATTAAGTAAGATATGCCAAAAGGGACTATAGATATGATGAAATAAATGGGAGACAGTGTAGATGCTTTATGAACCAGTTGTTTATGTTTCCTAGTTTTCTAAAGACACTATACCTATACGGTCTTTTCATGGTTTTGTTATATGTTTTAATAATTATGCTTCAATTTCTATGTAATAACAATGTATGTAAAGTATGGGTCGTTATAAAACCAATATGAGGGAATGATAACATTTCCACATTTTTATCACAATATATCATTTAAATATATTGACATAATAGAATCCTTTATCAAAACAATTTTCAATACCAAAATACATAAAAGTGTATATGGTATTTATTTTATTTTAAAAACATTACGGCTTGTTGAGGAAGCCAAAGACCAAATAATACTGGCGGCGGCGGAAAAGGTCGTTGTCACCACATACGTTAAAAAAAACATTCATTTTTGTCGTTTAGTAAAAGGCTTCGTAGAAAAAGATTCCTTTTGTATAAAATTAAATGTCAAAGGGGTTTATACACCGTATAAAAGAAAGTTGTGTATAAAATGAAATATGCCTCAATGAAAGGAGATTGAGACGAAGTCCCTTACCTCGGGTCCGACTTGACTCGATCGTTCTTTAACGTCCTGAATAATAAACATGAGTTAATTTCTATTTTCTTAAGAACATTTTTCAAGTTCATTATTCCTTTTATATCACTTATTGTCATGTTATAAACATTATGTAACCATTTAAGTTAATAATGTTTGTTTTGTTGATATTTGGTTCTTAAGTCGAAAGTGGACTTCTTACAATTACATGTTGTTCGTGTGTTCAAAGGTTCTTTATATCCAGAATGAGATTCCTGATTTGGATATCATATATATCATATATATCCATAATATACATGTATTTATAATATTACATAATCATTTAGAGGTAATAAATGAAATGCACCGTTCATGGAGACGGTAAGCCGTACGTACGCATGAACGCTACTTTCATTTTTTTGTCATATTAATGGAATTAAAACTAAATGAGAGGTATGTATATTTTAATTCCAGAATTATATTCATCATTTAGATGTATCATTAATAATATATATCCATTATATACATGCACTTATAATAGTAAATTACATTTGGGGATAAGAAATGAAATGCACCGTTCATGGAGACGGTAAGCCGTGCGTACGCATGAACGCTACTTTCATTTCTATTTCATATTTTTATGGAATGGAATAATAATGATATAGAAGTATATTATAACTCCATTATAACATCATATATAATAACTTTAAATCCATCCTTTACACGTCCCACATATGGCATTAACGAATCACATCACTTTAAGGGGGCGGTAGTCCACACTTCCTTAAATGAAGATATCGCGTTTACCCATAATAGAAACCATAAAGGTATGCCCAAAATGAAAAATAAAGAAGCTTAAGGAAAACATAAACATATTATATATCATATATAAATATAGTGTCATATTAATGGCCACCTTTGAAGGTGTTAAAAGAATGTTGAACAATCATCGTTTCGGGAGGCCGAAATTCGCCATCCACGGAAACAATATGTTCTTTAACCATTAGATGTAGGTGTGTGTAAGTGTAGATCGAATCATTCTCATGAAAAAATCCTAGTATATTTATTATACTGGAGTTTTTACAAAAGAAATTAATAAAAAGAGTTTAGGGGGTTGGAGAAGCAAAATAAAACAAAAGGACTCAAGTGAAGACATTACCTTAAAATCGGGTAACTCCCTTTGGTTTGAGATCAAAGGCTTCCTTGGGAAGACTTATGCCCAAATTGAGGCTTCAAGGAGTAATATAAGGAAGGGGAGAGACAAAATGGGCCGGGGTTGGCCGATCCAATGGCTTTGGGAGTGTGGGTAAGGAGGTAGAGGTGTGGGCCTTTTATAAGAGGAGTGGAGGGGCACTCTTGGAAAGTAAGAAAATGTTACATTATTTTAGAATGATTTTCGGATTTTAATGGTCCCACTTTGATGTGTTTATAGGATAAAGTGATAAGGGTTCTAAATCTACCCATACAATAGGTTTTGGACATGTGTAGGTCATAGAGTTTACATTATCTTTCCATTTTATTTAAATCCTTTATTAATGAGGTAATCGCTGCATCATCATGATGTCATAAATAATTTAATTTATTTAATGTCTAAAAATTATAAGAAAAATATAATGATGTAGGAAATATTTTTATCTTTCTAATGAATATTTCTAGTCAAAAATCTGACTTGTATAACCCCATGTAAAAATTGTTTTAGTAAAACATCTCATGTTTGTGTCATTTTTACTTTAACATTAAATAAAAAGTTATTTATGTCATTTACCAACAAACGTGGCTCCATGGGGTCTCCAAGTTGACTCATGGATTTTATTGGTCGGCCATGACACATCCAATGAGGGTAGGACATGTTTCGAGCTCATCTCATATTATTAAAACATTATTTTTACCTTAAACTACACTAATTACCTCTAATCGCGATTAAAAACTTAATAAGATACTATTCACCAAAAAATTATTTTAATCCCATTGAAGCACATTTTACTTCTTAATGAAAACCATGTATGTTGAATTTTTGAAATTAAAAACACAGAAGTGGTAAAATTTCATTTAAAAGAAAAATCAGTTTTTATAAGTACCACTTAGTGGTTTCACTATTCATCAAAAATTGATGTTTTTCAGAAAAATATCAAAAATTCACCCTAAGCTATATTTGATATTCCAAATTCAAAAATGAAGTCTATTTTAAAAAATTAAAAAAATATAAGTCATATTAATTAATTTAATAATTAATTCCCGCTGTTATGACAAATAGCGTGTTTTTAGGAAACAATAAGTATCAAAAGATTGACAGTAGTTTAAGTCCGATTTCAAAGTGAAATTTATTCCAACGGCCACTATTGGATTAAATGTTAAAAATATATTCTAATTGCACTTAAAAACCAATTCAAAAGATTATCTAATCATCTTAATAAATTAGATTAAAAAGAGGTTTTGAATTAAAATACAACATTTTACACTATTCATTAAAAAATGAACTTTATCGAAAAAATACCAAAAATTTACACAAAGTAAATTTTGATGTCCCAATTCTAAAAAAGAGTTATATTTGGTCCAATAGAATGTATAAGAGTGATCAAAACTATATTTAATGACGGTTCTCCATTAAAAGGTGATAAGTGAACCTTTAGTGAAAATTAGGGTATAAATGCCTAAAATTGAATTCTTTCTGTATTTTAAGACTTTATCTTTTATTGGATAAATGTAAAAACATTTAAAAAACATATATAATAATATTTTAGTTATTTCTATCCATTCCCGCCAATACAACGACTACATGTTAACTACCATTTAAAATAATATTATTATATTACTAGTGTGCAACGTAAGTTTTCAAAAAAACTCATCGTTGCGTATCGAGTACGCAATCAAACATAGCAACCCCTTTAAAGTAAAATTAATATTTAATTCGTAAATATTAATAAATATGAAAAATATTTATTCTTCATTTACCTGGGATGTTACATCCTTCACCCCTTTTGGGAATTGCGTCCTCACAATTTTATTCACTTATCAAAATAAGTGGGGTGTATTTATCCCTCATAACATTTTCAGATTCCCATGTTGCCTCTTCAACCATATGGGTTTTCCACAAAACCTTTACCTGGTGAATTACCTTATTTCGCAACACTTGCTCTCTTTGGTCAAGAATCTGGACTGGTTGTTCTTCATAAGAGAGATTCTCTTCCAACTGAACTACCTCTGGACTCAAAACATGAGATGAATATGGAATATACTTCCTCAAAATCGAAACATGAAAAACATTGTGTACCTGAGATAAACTCGGAGGTAATGCCACTCTGTATGCAACTGATCCAACTCTATCCAGAATTTCATATGGTCTAATGAACCTTGGACTCATCTTTCCTTTCTTACCAAATCACATCACACTTTTCCATGGAGAAACCTTGAGAAAAACATGATCACCTACCTCGAAAGATAGATCCTTCCTCCGGTTATCCGCATAACTCTTCTGCCTTCTTTGAGCTGTTCTCATGTGTTTCTGAATCAACTGAACCTTTTCTGCCATCTCTTCTACCAATTCTGGTCCCATCAGCTTCCTTTCACCCACTTCATCCCAAAATGATGGAGTTCGACACCGCTTCCCATATAATGCCTCAAATGGTGCCATCTGTATACTGGAATGAAAACTATTATTATAAGAAAACTCAACCAAAGAAAGATGTTGGTCCCAAATTCCCTGATAATCCATAGAACAAGCTCGTAGCATATCCTCCAAGGTCTTAATTGTTCGTTCTGACTGCCCATCTGATTGCGGATGAAAAGCAGTACTAAAATTTAATTCAGTACCCAACGACTTCTGAAGGCCTTTCCAAAAGTTAGAAGTAAACCTAGGATCACGGTTAGATACAATGGAGAGAGGAAATCCATGTAACCTGACTATCTCTTTAAGATAAAAACGGGAAAGTTGATCTAGGGAAAAATTATCTCGTATAGGAAGGAAATGAGCAGATTTAGTCAAGAGATCAACAATAAACCAAATTGCATTATTACCTCGAGATGTCTTCGGTAATCCCACAACAAAGTCCATGGATATATTCTCCCATTTCCACTCTGGAACTGGTAGAGGCTGAAGCATCCATTTCTGTAACTGCCGCTCTGCTTTAACCTGCTGACAAGTCAAACACTTCACAGTAAAATCAGCAATATCTCTTTTCATTCCATCCCACCAGTAATAGTCCCGCAGATCTCTGTACATCTTAGTACTGCCAGGATGAACTGAAAACGGAGAACTATGAGCTTCACATAACAACTCTCTCTTCAACTGTGAATCACAAGGCATACACAATCTCTTCCCAAATCTCAAAACACAATCACTATCAATGTTGAATTCATGTAACTTACCTTTCTGAACCAGCTCTACCTTTTTCTGCAACTCACTGTCTTGCTTCTGTGCTTGCTTGATTCTGTCTGATAGAGATGATCTCACCGATACCTGAAACAAAAAAGAAGGACATCCTGCACCAACAAATTCTATGCCAAAGTTCATCAAATCAAAAACCAAAGGATCTCATTCCAAATGTAGCATGATTAATGAAGCATTACTTTTTCGACTCAAAGCATCAGCCACTTTATTTTCTTTTCCCGGATGGTAGTGAATTGTACAATCATAATCTTTGATTAATTCTAGCCATCTACTCTGTCTCATGTTCAATTATTTCTGAGTGAATATATACTTTAAACTTTTGTGATCAATATATATTTCACACTTTACTCCATACAAATGATGCCTCCAAATTTTTAAAGCAAAAACAACAACAGCTAATTCCAAATCATGTGTAGGGTAATTTACCTCATGAGTTTTCAACTGACGTGAAGCATAAGCAATTACCTGGTCATTCTGCATAAGGACACAACCAAGTCCCTTCGACGAAGCATCACTGTATATAACAAACTCACCATTCCTGGAAGGAAGTTCCAAAACTGGAGCATTCACCAATCTTCTTTTCAACTCCTGAAAACAATCATCACATTCTTTTGTCCAGATAAACTGAACACCCTTCCGAGTTAGCTTAGTCATTGGACTAGATAACCGTGAAAAAGTTTCAACAAACCTTCGGTAGTAACCTGCCAAACTAATAAAACTATGGATCTCGGTTACATTTGTGGGTCTTGGCCATTCTTCAAAAACTTTTGTTTTAGCAGGATCAACAGTTATGCCATCTTTTGAAACAATGTGACCCAGGAAAGAAATTTTTTGTAACCAAAACTCACACTTGCTGAATTTTACATATAGTTTCTTTTCTTTTAAGGTTTTCAAGATAATCCTTAAATTACTTTCATGCTCCTCTTTACTTTTAGAAAACACCAAAATATCATCGATGAAAACAACCACAAACTTATCCAAGAACTCATGGAAAATTCTATTCATAAGGTCCATGAATACAGTAGGTACATTGGTTAACCCAAAAGGCATAACTACAAATTCATAATGGCCATATCTAGTACGAAACGCAGTCTTCGGAATGTCTGCTTCTTTTACTTTCAACTAATGGTACCCCGACCTCAATTCAATCTTCAAAAAATACTGAGCTCCCTGGAGCTGATCAAAAAAATCATCGATATGAGGCAAAGGATGCTTGTTCTTAATAGTAATATTATTCAAGGCTCTATAATCAATGCAAAGTCTCATTGATCCATCTTTCTTTTTAACAAACAAGACAGGAACACCCCATGGTGATGTGCTAGGACGAATGAAACCTTTATCTAATAACTCCTACAATTGTTTCTTTAACTCTAAAAGTTCAACTTGAGCCATTCGATAAGGGGGTTTTGAAATTGGATTAGAATCAGGAACTAAGTCAACAGTAAATTCAACTTCCCGATCATGAATAATACCAGACAACTCATCAGGAAAAACATCAAGATACTCATTTACCACTGGCACATCATTAATCTGAACAGTTCCTTTATTTTCTACAATATGTGCAAGGTAACATTCATTTCCATCTTTTACTAGTTTCTCAACTTCCTGATATGTTATCAAAATCAAGGGTTCATTCTTGTACAGAAACTGAAAATCCTTCTGAAAAGAAACCATTTTAGCTCTACAGTCAATCTTAGCATGATAAATAGAAAGCCAATCCATACCCAAAATAACATAAAACTCTACTAGAGGAAAAACAATAAGGTTTTCTGGTAGATTCTTTCCACACATAAGGATATGAAGGTTCTTATAATTACTTTTTGTCTCAACGTTCCCTCTGGGTGTTTTTACCATAAGTTCAGGGTTCATATCTTGAGATGGAATTTCCAATTTACTAGAAAACTTCTCAGAAATGAAAGAGTGTGTAGACCCTGAATCAAACAACACATTGGCATAATCTGAACAAAAAAACAGTGTACCTGATACCACTTCATTCGATGGCCCAACATCTGCTGAAGTTGTTGCAAAGGATTTCACCACCCCTTTCTGCATGTAGTCTGGCTGCTTTCCCCCAGTTGAGTTCTTCTTTGGACACTCGTTTGTATAATGACCCATTTCATTACACTTAAAACATCTTACCATTGGCTTTTCATTGCCTTCTTGATCATCTTCCTTACAGTTACGAGCAATATGACCGTACTTACCACACCGAAAGCACTTACTAGACTTGGATAAACATTCTCCAAGATGCATTTTACCACACTTCTCACAGGATGGATATTTGGTTTTCTTACCTCCTTGCTTATTTGATTAATTCTTCCCCTTTGCCTTCCAACTGGACCTCTTATTCTGTTGTTTGTCATAGAACACCTGATCATTGGCAAACTCCATTTCCACCTTCTCCGCACATCGAACAAGTTTTTCATAACTTTTGAACTCACGAGAAGATAAAGCCCTTCGATAATTTGGCTTTAACCCTGAGTAAAAACGGTTTATTTTACTATCAAGATCTCGTATGAAGTTTGGAGCATACCTTGCCAATCGAGTGAACTTTGCTTCATAAGTAGCCACTGATTCATCCTCCTGCCTCAATTATAAGAACTGTTTTTCCATCCTAAGATAAACCACCTTAGGAAAATATTTCTCAAGAAACATACCTTTGAATTCTTCCCAGTGAAGATCATCAATCTCATCACTATCTCTGATATTTTTCACCATCGACCACCACTGATCAGCTTCACCTTCAAAACGGTAAACAGCAAGACTAACCTTTTGATGTTTTGAACACCCCATGACATCAAAAATCTTCTCCGTGCTTTAATCTACCCTTCAGCTTGCACGGGGTCAGATGATCCTCTGAATGACGGGGGATGTTGCCTCATGAAATGTTCCACCACTAACATGTTCCTCTGCGGTTGATCTGGCTGATTGCGTGCATGGATACCACCACCATTTGTATCCTGAGTCAACTGTGCCATTACTGCAACAAACTGTTCAGTTCCGATTCCAACCATCTCAGGTTGCTGATTTGGAAGGTTGTCTTCCTCCTGATTTCGTCCCAACATAGCTGCTTTGTTTCCTCTACGGAAAACCATTATGAACACAGAAATATCTTAGGCGAAGCAACATGGTATTCTTTAAATGCTATATTATATCATTCATACCATAAATTAACTTATAATTTAACAATTTTCTATCTCCTAAAGTTGTCTAAACCTTCCTTTGATACCAACTATAAGGCCCCAGCCTTAAACCTTACTTAATATTGAATTAAATGAATAATTCACATTGAGGATATTTTCAGGTTTAGAGTTTTAGAGAATTAGGACATAACTATTACATCTCAAAAGATTACAAAGTAGACACTTCTATTATGTTTCCATAAAATAAAAAAAAGAACTCTTAAAAAGAGACATGTCTAGTTCCATGTTGTATATAACATGACTTTCCCTTGATCCCGTCCTTGACCCTATTCCACATTATGTCCTATGAAAAACATTTCAAAAAAAACTTTGGGTGAGCATAAAAATCTCAGTAAGGGATACACAAAGAATGAAAACTATTAGTTTTTTAAAATCACGTAAACCATGTATACTTTATCAAAGTAATACCTTCACCTTCATGAAGTAGTAAAAACTCTTTACTGAATAAAATATCATTACTTACCCTTTTGTAACCAAAGGATTACCATAAAACCCATATAAAGAACACATAACATATAAAGGTAACTTGGGACATAAACATACTTAAGTGGAATAACCATACGATCAACTTCCACACATATCACATAATGGAATAGCCATATGGCCAACTTCCATACATACTTAATGGAATAGCCATACGGCCGACTTCCACACCCAATGCATTGGAGGTTATAATGTAACCACCCGTCCTGGTATTCACGGCACCACCCATCATATGGTTTATCACGTAACCACCCGTCAAATGTCCAAGTACCAATATAAAATCATAAAACATAAAACCAATATAAAGGAATGATAACATTTCAACATTTTAATCACAATATATCATTTAAATATATTGACATAATATAATACTTTATCAAAACCATTTTCAATACCAAAATAAATAAAAGAGTATATGGTATTTATTTTATTTTAAAAACATTACGGCTTGTTGAGGAAGCCAAATACTAAATAATACTCGCGGCGGCGGAAAAGGTCGTTGTCACCGCATACGTTAAAAAAACATTCCTTTTTTGTCGTTTAGTAAAATGCTTCATAGAAAAAGATTCCTTTTGTATAAAAGTAAAAGTCAAAGGGGTTTATACACCTTATAAAATAAAGTTGTGTATAAAATGAAATATTCCTCAATGAAAGGAGATTGAGACGAAGTCCCTTACCTCGGGTCCGAATTGAATCGATCGTTCTTTAATGTCCTGAATAATAAACTTGAGTTAATTTATATTTTCTTAAGAACCTTTTTCAAGTTCATTATTAATTTTATATAACTTATTTCCATTTTATAAACATTATGTAACCATTTAAGTTAATAATGTTTGTTTTGTCAATATTTGGTTCTTAAGTCGAAAGTGGACTCCTTACAATTACATGTTGTTCGTGTGGTCAAAGGTTCTTTATATCCAGAATAAAATTCCTGATTTGGATATCATATATATCATATATATCCAGAATATACATGTATTTATAATATTACATAATCATTTAGAGGTAAGAAATGAAATGCACCATTCATGGAGACGGTAAGCTGTACGTACACATAAACGCTACTTTCATTTCTTTGTCATATTAATGGAATTAAAACTAAATTATAGGTATGTATATTTTAATTCCAGAATTATATTCATCATTTAGATGTATCATTCATCACATATATCCATTATATACATGTACTTATAATAGTACATTACATTTTGGGATAAGAAATGAAATGCACCGTTCATGGAGACGATAATCCGTACGTACGCATGAATGCTACTTTCATTTCTATTTCATATTTTTATGGAATGGAATAATAACGATATAGAGGTATATTATAACTCCAGTATAACATAATATATAATAACTTTAAATCCATCCTTTACACGTCCCACATATGGCATTAACGAATCACATCACTTTGAGGGGGCGGTAGTCCGCATTTCCTTAAATGAAGATATCACGTTTACCCATAATGGAAACCATAAAGGTATGCACAAAATGAAAAATACAGAAGTTTAAGGAAAACATAAACATATTATATATCATATATAAATATATTGTCATCTTAATGGCAACCTTTGTAGGTGTTAAAAGAATGTTGAACAATCATCATTTCAGGAGGCCGAAATTCGCCATCCACAGAAACAGTATGTTCTTTAACCATTATATGTAGGTGTGTGTTAGTGTAGATCGAATCATTATTATAAAAACATCCTAGTATATTTATGATACTGGATTTTTTACAAAAGAAATGAATAAAAAGAGTTTAGGGGGTTGGAGAAGCAAAATAAAACAAAAGGACTCAAGTGAAGACATTACCTTAAAATCGGGTAACTCCCTTTGGTTTGAGCTCAAAGGCTTCCTTGGGAAGACTTCTGCCCAAAGTTAGGCTTCAAGGAGTAAGAGAGGGAAGTGGAGAGACAAAATGGTCAGGGTTTGGCCGAGCCAAAGGCTTTGGGAGTGTGGTTAATGAGGTAGAGGTGGGGGCCTTTTATAAGAGGAGAGGAGGGGCACTCTTGGAAAGTAAGAAAATGTTACATTATTTTAGAATGAGTTTCAGATTTTATTGGTCCCACTTTGATGTGTTTTGAGGATAAGGTGGTAAGGGTTCTAAATCCACCCATCCAATAGGTTTTGGACATGTTTAGGTCATAGATTTTACATTATCTTTCCATTTTATTTAAATCCTTTATTAATGAGGTAATCACTGCATCATCATGATGTCATAAATAATTTAATTTATTTAATGTATAAAAATTATAAAAAAAATATCATTATGTAAGAAATTTTTTTATATTTCTAATTAATATTTATAGTCAAAAATATGACTTGTATAACCCCATGTAAAAATTGGTTTAGTAAAACATCTCATGTTTGTGTCATTCTTACTTTAACATTAAAGAAAAAGTTATTTATGTCATTTCCCAACCAAAGTGGCTCCATGGGGTCCCCAAGTTGACTCATGGATTGTCTTGGTCGGACATGACACATCCAATGAGGGTAGGAAATGTGTCAATATCATCTCATATTATTAAAACATTATTTTTACCTTAAACTACACTAATTACCTCTACTCGCGATTAAAAACTTAATAAGTTACTATTCACCAAAAAATTATTTTAATCCCATTGAACCACATTTTACTTCTCAATTACAACCATGTATCTCGTATTTTTGAAATTCAAAACACAGAAGTGGTAAAATTTCATTTAAATGAAAAATCAGTTTTTATAAGTACCACTTAGTGGTTTCACTATTCATCAAAAATTGAAGTTTTTCAGAAAAATACCAAAAATTCACCCTAAGCTATATTTGATATTCTGAATTCAAAGATGAAGTCTATTTTAAAAAATTAAAAACATATAAGTCACATTAATTAATTTAATAATTAATTCCCACTGTCATGACAAATAGCGTGTTTTTATGAAACAATAAGTATCAAAAGATTGACACTAGTTTAAGTCTGATTTCAAAGTGAAATTAATTCCAACGACCACTATTGGATTAAATGGTAAAAATATATTCTAATTGAACTTGAAAACCAATTCAAAATATTATCTAATCATCTTAATAAATTAGATTAAAAAGAGGTTTTGAATTAAAATACAACATTTTACACTATTCATTAAAAAAATGAACTTTATCGAAAAAATACCAAAAATTTACACAAAGTAAATTTTGATGTCCCGATTCTAAAAAAGAGTTATATTTTCTCCAATAGAATGTATAAGAGTGATCAAAACTATATTTAGTGACGGTTCGCCATCAAAAGGTGATAAGTGAACCTTTAGTGAAAATTAGGGTATAAATGCCTTAAATTGAATTCTTTCCGTATTTTAAGCCTTTATCTTTTATTGGATAAATGTAAAAACATTTAAAAAACATATATAATCATATTTTAGTTATTTATATTCATTCCCGCCAATACAACGGCTACATGTTAACTACCATTTAAAATAATATTATTATATTACTAGTGTGCAACGTAAGTTTTCAAAGAAACTCATCGTTGTGTATCGAGTACGCAATCGAACATAACAACCCCTTTAAAGTAAAATTAATATTTAATTCGTAAATATTAATAAATATAAAAAATATTTATTCTTCATTTACCTGGGATGTTACACTTACACTCCATTGCTTCGATCTCTTCATCAAGATTTGTATGTTTAACTAACATCCACCATTGATTAGCTTCTCCCTCTATACAATAAACATCCATCACAACCTTATCTTTCTCATAGAATTGAAGGATGAATAAGATCTTTTCAATGGAGTAGATCTATTTCACCATGATTAAGGGATCATGAGATCCACTAAAATCTAGGGGCCTTTGTCACATAAAGTTCTCAATTGCATCTTTCTCTTTATTAGGGGATTTGGGAATTCCTTCTGATCAAGGTTTTAGTTTAAAACATTAGTTAATTGAGAAAGTATTATCATACATTTTATTATTCCTGCTCCCATTAGGTTGATAATATCATTTGGGTAGTCATCACATTTCCCCTCACATTTATTGTTGGCTCGATTTATACCATTTACAGCCATTAACTAAAAATATAGGGAAAATTATAAATTTTTTAAACTACTAAACACATAAAAGTGAAACTATAAACATTTAAGGGATAACTCACAATTGACATATGTTAATTAACCTATGAATTTTGATATTTTAATCTATGTTATACATGATCTATTTCCAAACATAAATTATTATGGGAATTTTTATTACCTTAATAATGGTTTATAAGGATCTTGTGAATTTACCAAATCATATCCCTTAGGAGTGTCAAACCAAGTGTGCAGCAAGTCTCGTTGTCATATACCAGGCGGGGGCCGAGTGTAAATAAATGCACTATTTTCAAGTTTATTACCCCTAGGTACATTTGTGCGAGAGCCACATCCATTTATAGTATCCATACTGAGATTTATTTTCTTATAAACCAATTTCTATATACTTTACAAAACATTTATGGATTTTTCCTTTATTTGGTCTTATCCCAAAGGATTTCACTAGAGTTTTCTAATCATAATCCCAAAAATATCTTGACTTTCCTCTGATACCAACTATGAAAACCCATCTTTTTAATACACTTTAATTCATGATTTATTACATAAAGATACACATAATATAACCCTAGAAGATAGATATGATGAGTTTATTTGGGAAATTAGGTATATTACATAATAAATTGAAAAATAAATACAAAATCAGTAATTAAAAAAATCTGAAACATGCCTTTATTTTCCTTAGATCTTCTAAAACTACATAGGATAATCTAGGGATGTGCATATGAAAGGGGTGATCTATAAATCCCAATAAGGGAATAAACAAAGAATAAAATAAGGTAAATTTGTACATGTCAGATAAAAGGAATATCAAAGTAATATAATATGGATGAGAATAATAATTTTGAACAATGAGGCATGATATAACATGATATTATAAAGGAAACATTGGAATGTGTAACAACATAAAACACGACATCATGAAAATAAGTCAAGGACAACCAACAATAAAACATAACATAGAATTATTAGGATAAAATACCATGCAAAATACATGAAATATCATGAGATTAAAACATTACCCAAGGAATTGGAGGACTATATATTTCCAGGACCACCCGTCACTTTCATATTGTGTACACGCATAAGTGTTCCACGTAGATCATACAACAAAAGTATATAATTAATTAATTTCAATCCCAAGATTAAGGAGTGTAAGGTATATTTTTAGAATTAATCAATAAATTATGGATAATTACATCTAGTTGAATACTATTGAGTAGAAATGGGGATGAGTATTCACTACACAATTGTTTGGCCTGAAAATCATAAGATAATTTCAGCGACCTAAAAATGGTGCATAAAGATTCACAGAAGGGTTTAATGAGATTGAAATAGATAAATATTCACTTTTAAATCGTAATTATAATAATAAGTATATTTAATAACATAATCCAACATGAAAAATTAAGAATTAAAAGGTATAAGACAAAGAAGGTGCTTGAATAAAGA
Organism: Viscum album; assembly: GCA_963277665.1. Classification (NCBI taxonomy): domain Eukaryota; kingdom Viridiplantae; phylum Streptophyta; class Magnoliopsida; order Santalales; family Viscaceae; genus Viscum; species Viscum album. Next base: position 1,840,283,476 of record OY728157.1, on the reverse strand, counting down.
GGAGAAGGAGAGGATCCCTTACCTTGAGAGGAAACTTTTAAAATATTGGGAGGAGCTTCTTAAGAGATTAGGGGAACCTTGTGAGGAACCTAGATGGTTAAATAGAGATTAATATAATTCTATATGGGGTTTTAGTGAACAAGAATTTGAGTTTGGGTGGTTTTATATAGAAAAAGAGAGGAGAATTATTTATTAATTTCTAAACTTAGGTTTTGGAACCTACATGATGAAGTAATAAATGTTTTTGACTATGTTTTCTATCAAATAGGAGTATTTTTTTATTTTATAATGATAATAACTAAAAATAGTAAAATAATACCCTTAGTGATGTGGATGTGATTCATGTTTATAAATAATTGATTTTAAAACCTTAAAATATAATTTAAGTTTTTGTGGATTCATTAAGGGTTTATAAAATTAAAAAAATAAATTAAAAAAAATTATTTTAAATGGGTAATATATATTTTGTTGTGGAAATAGTTTATGGCTTATATTACACCACTTTTGGGTCATTATTATGTCATAATACACACTGTATATTTATACCATATTTCATTTTTCACCAAAAAAATTGTTTTTTTCTAAAAATTTTAAAAAAATCACCATTGAATAATTTTGATGAAATTATTTAAAAAATGGTGTTTATTTTATCCAAAAAATTCTGTTGTTATGATAATTTACACTTTTAGATAAAAAATACACATTTATTAAAAAATACTAGTTTTTTTGGAAAAACAATTTTCTGACCCTTATAAAAATAATTTTTGACTTCATAAAATTATATTATCATTTATATTTAATAAATATTATTTATTATTAGTATTTTATTAGAATATAATTATTTAATTATTTAATTCCTTAAAAAGAGTGTCTTGATTGATATTATATATTTTCTAAAAATACAATTTTCATTTCATTGTGTCAAAATCTATTTTTTCCGAAATCATTATTTAATAATTTAAAAAAGGATTAATATAGTTATTATTTAATTAAAAAGAAAATATAAAAATTCCTATTATTAGGGTTTAGATATACATCCCTTTATTACATGAGAGAATTTCCTAAGAGTAAGATGTTCGACGGTGATATTTTGTTGGGGTGGTTTAGCATACATGGTTTGGGCTATGATCTCGATGAGATTGAACTTCTCCTATAAATGGGTTCGTTCATGATTTAGTTTTTGAATATTATCTTGGTATTGGTAAAGGAAAAATACTAGTGATTGTATGTCTATCATAATCTCCAATAAATGGGATTCATAGGTAGTATCCTTCTGGTCGAGGCCATCTCTTCTTCCATCTATGTCAATTGGACTTTATCACAACCCTCAATATACTCATATTAACAGTCACTATACTATATCTATATTTTCAATGATTATAATTATTAATGGTATTTTAAATTATATAAATTATAGTAGTCTGAAATAACCAAATCAAGTGCATGTGTTTTCTATAACTAGATTACATGATAAGGAATTTATTCATTCCTAAAGGGAGTTTTATTTATAGAAGTACACATTGTAACTGTTGGGACCACTTTGTGTATAAGGTTGTATTTTTTATCAAAAGTTATCAATGAAGATCAAAATGAATAAAGAGATGAATAATAACTCAAAAGTTATTGAGAGTGGTAAATCAGATGATGCATTAATGATTTGTATTTCCCAAATATCATAATTTTAGAGAACTTGTGATGCAAGAGTTATAAAGTAAAGGGGGAGAAAAGGTGGTGCGAATCATATTCAGTTCTAATTTTGAAGAATAATGTTGTTGGAATACAGTGAAATTTTAATAATTTCCTTTTCAAATATGATGATGTTAAAGGTGATCAATCAAAGACTATATATCATGACAGAAAAGGATCGTGACGAAAGCAGCTAATCATTGAAGAATAAAGATGACAATGAAGAAGAATGGGTGTTCTTGATGAAGTAGATATTTAAGGTGGTGCCATTTCATAGAGTTTGCCAACATTTTGGACCTCCAAATTGCGATTTTGGTTTTGTAAATGAATGGATTTATTCATAGGAGTGAATGATATGAAAATTGGGAAGGAAATAAAAAAAGAAAGAAAACCACATACCTTGGAACATGGACCACGTACTATGTCTGGAACGGTTCTCGACAACATACAATATAGCAGGAAAGGTAAAAATGACAGTTCGTGGAATTGGTTGTGGTACCAAAAATGGTTTGCAGAGGAAGGAGTTGTAGTATGTGGGATGACTCTTCATTGGAGAAAGAGATGCAGTATGCAGAATAGAAGGATTACGGTGCGCGAAAGGTCAATAGTACGTGGTAAAGGTTCGCAGTTCATAGGAGGATCATAGTACGTGGTAGAAGCTTACAATATACAGATGAAGTTCAGTATACAGTGGAGATTTTCCAACATTGAAAATTTGGGTAAATCGGATTAGATAAATTTTTAGAGATATTTGCCTATATAAGGAGTTCTAGTCCCATCATTAATATAGAGATAGAATTTGATAAGAAAATACCATCGCTGTGGAAGAACTCGGCTAGGTATGTAAGTGTTCTCGCAGGAAGAATTTTTTAAAGGGAATTGGTACGCAGGAGAGATTCCACGTAGGATGAAGTGGTACGAGGAAGAAAAAATGATTTGTGGAATTGGAAGGAGAATTCTACAGAAGAGATTCTATGTAGTATAAAATGGTACATAGGAGATGAAATTATTCACAAAATTTGAAGAAGAAGTCTGCAGAAGGAAGAAATGGTTTGCGAAATAGGAAGGAACAATACACAGAAGAAGGAATTATGAAAAATTAGAAGCTATCTGTGGAGGTGGAACACAGAGGCGGTACCCAGAGGTGGTACGTAGAGGTGGTATGTGAAGGCGATATGTGGAGGTGGTATGCGGTTCAAGTACGTAGAGTAGGGGGTACACCGAGTAGGAACGGTATGCCCAGAAGGCATAGTTCACAGAGCAGGTGTGATATGCGGAGCAGATGAGGTACATGAAGTAGACACAGTATGCAGAGCAGGCATGATACGCAAATCAGAGTTAGTCTTCAGAATCAGGGACACTTCACAGAAGAGGAAACATCATAAAGGAAGATTTTGATTCTAGATAAAATAATAAGAAGATTTAGCACATTTAGTTGGTGCACTAAAGAAAAAGTTTTAACATAAAATAGAATCAACTACTGACCTTGATGTAATAAAAGTCTCATTATGAATAGTATACATAAAATTTTATACCGATCTTTTGAAGAGACCTTCATGTTGATAAACTAATTAAGACCTCTCCCAAGGCAATGAGTTAGGGGGAGTCTATGGAAGTAATCCAAGGGAATAAGTTTTCTATCCCTGAACCTTTAGACAATGTGTATGGGGCAGAGTGACTGTGCCCAAAACTTTATAATCCATAGCTAGTGAAGATTATTGGAATTAGGTACAACTGGAAACCTTTCGACGTATGCTCCTTGGATGTGGCCCTTAGTAGTGAACAAAGTAAAAGTGCTATGCTATCCTTCTGCAAGTGAATGCTTTTATTACAACACATATCCATCATATATGTTTAAAAAATTTCCTCCAATATGGGAACAAGATCTAGTAAAGAAGATAAAACGTTGACACCTTGATTCACCTACCTCTCAGGGTGGTCTAGGGTCCTTCAGTTACACATGGTATGAATAGGCTAGAATGGTTTAATAACCTTATTCCATTATGGAAACTCCCTGCATAAAGGCTGTACTTGAAAAAAGTCTCATGACTAGGGGTTTAATTAGTTTGAGGGTATACATACGAGGGTACATTATTAAAAATTTTGACATGTCTGAGGAATTTTTCATGACAAGGATGACATGTCTAAGGGATTTCACATGATCAAGATGTCATGAATAAGGTATTTTCACGTTATTACGGTCAACATGTCCAAGGTATTTTATAAGATCAAGTCTGAAATGTTCATGAGATTGTTCATGATCAAGGAGGATATATACAAGGGATTTCACATGATCAAAATAATACCGCATGCTCATAAGTGAGTGTATGACCTAGGGCACATGAATTTGGTTCTACATGAAAAAAGGTGGAAAAGACATGGGTTCATAACTAAGGATACCATGTCAGGGTTGATATCACACATGAAGTATTCGCGATACCAAGGTTTTTCGATGGCTTCGACATCATGAAATCATGTGATAGGGTATCACATAGTGCATGGATTCAAAAGAACATATAGGGTCACATGCATGAAACAAGGTGCATGGATGAGGTTCGTGTTGTGTGCCTATGGTTCTTGTACAAGCTGCATAAAGGTTTCCCACATAAATAGGGTGAATTTCCAAGGGTGCATAACCTAGGATGCGTGATTATGTCACATGAATGATGAGGATTCTTGCAATCATGTGACTGAGGTTTTTCATATGATGGAATCACATGCTTTTCAATTCATCATGTGATTGTGTGACCACAAAGGGATCGTAGAATGTGCTCTTATGATAGGGTCTCGTGATGGGGTATCATGATTACCTGGAGAAGTTATCTAAAATAATTAGACAATTCTACCTCACCTCATCCCACCTTATTATTTTTGATATTATCTTTTCAAAGATAATAGAAAGGTATTATATAAGAAAAGGGCCTGAATATTCCACTTCCTTGAACAATGAGTATTCCTCATGTACTAGCTTGAGGTGGTGGGTGATGTATCTCTGGAAATTCAAAACTCTCAATGTTCATCATGCTCACATGATGCTGAGGTGGATACATAATTGCATGATCATTTCACAGTGGATATTGTTTGGCATCACATGATTGGTTCACATGATGGGATTTACATGTCCTAATATTTTCAGGATGGATTCAAGAACTTCACATGATCATACAACACCTCTATGGATAAATGGTTGAAAAAAACCAAAGGGATAACATGGTAAAGAGTTGTACATTTTGGAAGCTTCATGAAATATAAGATATGAATTATTCTTGTGATTCCATGATGACTATCATAATACCTTGGTCTGATCATCATTCATTCATGAAATGACTCAGTTGATTATTCCTTAGAAATATCAAAACCTTTGAATGATTGTATAGTGCCTCGATCTCACACACAATAAACTATTCTAAGGCCAAATGTTGAATACTAAGGCTCTTTATAACATGCTATGGATTCCTAAAACATCGCATAATCATGTTAACCAAAGAACATCATGTGGAAGAAGCTGTTCATGTGATGATTGATTGTTCTCATGATGGTTTAGTGATTTTCAACATACGATCACATAATCCATAGTATATCCCACAATGAATTCATGTGGTAATTCAAGATACACAATCACCTCTTCATTCTATAGCCATATTCTTCAAGAAAATGGAAAACTTGCATGGATTTGAGATGTAGAGGATGATTCCTTCCTCTATTTGTTTGATCATAAAATATTAATTTCAAACATTGGGGTCTAGATCAGTGACTGTTGGTTGTATCGATCATGTGCAGACTACCTTCTCAAGTCAAAGGCTGAAGATGACGACATGGCCTGATTATATGGCTTTGACTGATTCCATTGTATGGCCTACATCATGCCCATAAGATGTTAACACATGAATAATGTTACATGTGGTTTTTGTCCCACATCTGACTTGAACATTATCTCAAGCCACTTAATAAGTTATCTCATGCCTTATTCTTACTCGATCTAGAAATGGGGTTTGGCACCCATAGAACTTTCACACATTCCCTCATGGGATGCACCAAACCCTTGCACAACCCACCCTGAAATTGTTGGATATAAATATGAGATATATTTATATCAAGATTGAAATAATATGTTCTTTATGGATCAATTATATGAGGGAGGGGGTGAATTTTATTTTTAAAAACTTTAGTTTAACAGATTTAAAACTAAAATAATTCACAACCACTTTAAGTAGAAATATCAGATTCAGACTTGGCCCTCAATCTAATTTCCTAAGTATCATAATCTGAAATGATTTCAATATATTAGATTAAAAGAGTTATAATAATAAATAATATTGTTAGATCATAATCAGAGTAGATATAATTATATCAGAATGAAATAATCATAATCACATAAGATTCAATTAAAACAAAGTAAATAGATTGGATTCATAGAGGATATGATTAAAAGAAAAATGTTTATCTTATCTATATACCTTACAATAAAACAATTACAAAAAATAAACAGTGAAAATAAAAGACTTGTAAGAAACAAGTAATTATATATAAAAAATATAAGAATAAATTATCTATTTAAAAGAATTTATATCTTCTAAACATAAGAGTAAGGTATCCAAAAACTGTGGCTAAAGGTATTGCTTATTTTCTACTTACAAGAAAGTATGTATTTCCACATTAAGAAAATCCATCGATACGATGATCATCTTCTCTGTATACCTATCCTTGACAGCCCTTTATCCTTTAGATCAGTTCTATCTTGCTATCCCCACAAGCCCTCAATCATAATCATAGATTAGAAGGATGATTTACAATGAAAAATAATTCCTAAGTGGACTACCTAACTTGGTTCCATTATAAATAAAAAAACTCCAAAAAACAATTACAAAAGATTAAGAACAAGTTCATCATGATTTGTAATATTCAGAGCTCTCATGCAAATGAAATTGGTCAGCACTATAAAAACTCACAATCACACAGTACTACCAACTATTCGAATGACCGAGTATTTATAGGTGAGCTTCCCAACAATCATATTTTCTCCCAACAGTCATATATTCTCCGTGTTTTTCACAAGGGCTTTAACACTAATAATTTTATAGCTCACATCATTTTAGCATACTAGAATGCATTCCTTCTTAGTGATTTTACACCATTATAGTGTAAAAGATGTTCTATTATGATAGAAATTAGTTTTTCATATTTAGAATTTAAACATGGATAGTCCAATAAACTTACTTAAAAATATCAATATGATAATCTTTATGAGTGTAAATCCAATGTTCATTGGTATTAATATCAGTCTGATTATGAAGACTTTATCAGTATGAATACAAGAAATAAAGTATTAAATATGTTTTGAAAAAGATGAATCCAATGTTTCTTAGATCCATACTCATTATGATAATAATAATGAAGAATATTAGTTTATAATAATGAATACTTAGAAACTATTTCTAAGTATTATAAAGTATATATTTTCTAAAAAAACATTCTAAAAAAACTTTGGACATAAAAATTTAGTAATCAAGTATATAAGAAAGTGTTTTTGATTTCCAAAACAAAAGGAATGGAAAAGTAATAAGTATAACTATTGAATCAACAATATCACCCTTTTTAGAAATTAGAAACCACAAAACATAAATAGAAAAAAACATTGAAAAACTTACAGTTTGTCATCTTTTAAGTACACCATATTCAGAATTAAACATCAAATCTTATCTTCCCCTGAGATTATAACTCACCAGAATATGATGATGAATAAAAATAATTAACCCATAGTATAATAAATCCCCATAAGGATCATATTCTCCCACTTAATTAAAACCTTATTTTCTTAAGAAGGAATTTCTCCTTTTATCTAGAGAATTATCCCTTATAAAATGTTTTTCTCCCCCTTTGAATAATTTATCCCCCTTTTTGATTTAAAAAAATAATGGGAAAAGTATTTATGTTTCGTAAAAAGGGTTAGAAGGAAAATAATATGAAACAATATAAGGAATTCCCTTATCATCCAAAAAATAATGAATGAATTTTCAACCAATTGGAATTGGAAAGAATTAAAAAAAATCATAATGGGATAAAAATTAATTCTTTTAAAAACATGTTATCAAAATAGAATTATAACAAGAGTTAAATAAATAAATGATTTTAATATTTCATCATCAAGGATTTCACAATAGACTTTATCTTCTTGAACTCATTTCTGTCTTCTTCAAGATTTTCAATGATTTCATATTGAGAATGATTTTTCTCTTCTTAAATCCGAAGTCTCTATTCCAATAATTTTTTTATGACTATTTAAATATATTATTTAATATTTGAAATATTTGAGTCTTTTCACTTACTGATTCAAATGTTTCAAATTACTATTCATCTCTTTCACTTCTTCAAATGGATTAATAGTTGAATCTTTGATCTGTTTTATAAATTTCACCTTATCTATCAAAATTTAGAAATTTTTTTGAAGGATTCTGATGATTAATTAATTATTATTTTTTCATATATTCAATAGTCTCTTCATGTAACATGACATTGAAAACAAAATTGTGAGACCATTTCACCACTTTATTTCATTCCTTTATACAATCTTGTAAGTTTTCTTGATGAACTTTGAGATCAAACTCATTCCTAATATGCCTATCTATCAAAATTTTATTTGATTCCATTTTCTGAATTTGATTTTCATGAATCAAATCCACCTTGGATTTTATTTTTGGAAAATATAGGACTGTTCCTTAAAGTATTTATAAAGTCTGAATTATATAATCTAATCCTTCCACTGTAATCATATTCACCAACTCTGATACTTCAATATTAGGGATTTGAGGATGGATGATTCCAGTTTCCACTATGTTACCTCCCTGTTATCGTATTTTTTTAAAACAGATTTGTAAACTTTATCTTAAATTTTCTTTCCATAAAAAATTTCAATAATTTACTCACCATCATTAACAAATTTATTAATTCTGTCATTGAGTTCTGAAGTTTCTTATATTTCTCAGATGAAGATTCATATTCTTTTTCTGAAGTTTTTTCCTTTTCAATACTTTTAGTTTTATCTTTATAAACTATGGATGGTAAATCTGAAGATAAAGCCTCTATTTATTTTAAATAAAACTTACCAGATTCAATATTTTCATCATCATCTTCATTTTTATCATCTTCTTCAATTTTATATACATCATTTTCATCATCTAGAACCACTTATTCAATATACTATTCTTCATATTCACTTTCTTATTAAATAAATTATTCTTCTATTGATGACTTATTAATTCCTATGACACTTTCATCCATTGATTTGAGAAAATCCCCTTGAGACCATTCTTCTGTTATTAAATTGGATTTACAAACTGGGATAAATTCTGATTTTATTTCTTTGGATGGTGCTGATTCCTCATTAAATTATTTAACCTTTCCCTTGTCTATGATAGAGTTAACTTCAAAATTAACAACTTCAGTTTCATGACAATAAAATCTAGAATATTGATTAATTTTATTGGATTGGGATGGGTGTACAATCAGAGTAACATTACCTAAAGTTATTTCTACTCCTTTTATCAAAGTATCACATAAAAGATATTCTATTGACTTCTTATTTTGATTCGTCTTATTTATTTCTTCTTTTCAAACATTAGCACTATGATTTTTATGGCCAAATCATCTGTTGGATTTCATATGAATTGAGGATCACCTTATTTTATTTCATCCTTCTTTCTAATCCATTTATCTCTTACTTTATTCGAAACTGAATTTTGTTTCTTTTATTTCTGGGTCTGAGAAGTCATAACTTTCCTTTTCTTACCCTGATCACCCTGATCAACTTTATTCTTCTTCTTCTGATCAATTTTATCAGTTTTCTTAGAGGGTTCTGCTTCTAGAGCAGTACTACCATATATTCCAACAAACATATATGTTTCCTCATCAAAACAAAATTTTATTCTCTTTAGAGTATCATCACTGATGAAAAGAATTTTAAACTTCTTTTTCTTTGAATTATTTTCAATATTTAAGAACTTTATGCACTCAAGAAATAACTTTGTTATTATAGTCAAAAACATAATAACATGAGACTTAATTGAACCATACTTTATTTTTCTGATGGTATGAAAAATCTATCTGAATAGATCTATATTTCTAATATTCACAAGAAAATCTAAAACAAAAACATCAGTGACCTTTAGAGTATCATGATCATGTTTTCTTAGAATCAAGAAACCTTTCATCCATAAAGTAATTATCTATTTATTTGGTATGAGATGGGTCACATTTCAAACTTTTTCATAGTGATAAAATAGTGAATCCTATTTATTTTTATTATCAAAATAATAAATATTATTAGGTAATTTATGAGAAGGAAAATATTCTTTTCCATATAATGGAATACCAACAAAACTTTCAGTTTTTCTATAAGACATTTGATATACTTTTCCATAAATAGTGAAAGAAATATATTTTTTCCTTATTCTTTGAAAAAACTTGACTAAACTATAGAATTATAAAAAATATGAATATAAAATAAATCATGATTTTCATCATATTTAGCTACACATAAATATTTCCAACCTAGGAATTATAAAATTTTATTTATAGTAGAATCTTACTATTCATAAAATTATTTCTCAACAAACCTTTTTTTGAATATGAACCAATTATTGAAATCCTTAAAGGTAGGCATCATATTCTCGGAAGAAATGGGGATTCTGACATAAGGAAAATTTTCAAACTGGAAAATTTTGAGGGAGACATCAATTCAGCACTAGAATATTGAGATTTTTAATATGGGACATTATGGGTCCCCCCTTTACATAGGCGAATGAGTTGATGGTTTGAATTCTAAAACAAATCCAAGAGATGAGATTGAAACTTATCTGATCTAAAAGTTGAGAATAATTCAAATAAATATTTATGGTTTTATGAACTATTAAGGTTTTAAAAATTTTATCATATTGAGATAGAATACAAAAAACATATTTTTAAGAAAAATTTTAAAAAATAATAACAAAAAATATAAAACAATTGTAATGAAATAGTGAAAATATTTAAATGATAATAAGAATACCTTTCAGAGTTGGAAGAATTTATCAGTATGATAATGATGTTATTCTTGTCCTTTTAAACTTATTAGATTACAATTGTTTTAAAATATTGAAAATGATAAATTTAGAAGAAAATAAGACATAAATTGAAAATAGTTTTTAAAAATAAATATGATATTTCAGAAATAAATGTTTATTATGAAAATTTCTCTAAATACACAAACTTTTTAAAGAACCTTTAATCTATAAAATTTGTAATAATTCATGATTTTGAGGATTATTTTGATAAAAATAATTCTAAAAATTTTATAAATAAACACGAGTCCATAAAACCTATTGTAATTGTTTTTATATAAAAAATATTTCGATTTTTTTTTGAAAAACAAAAAAAAATATGTACTCCCCCAATGAAAAGCTCTATCTTAATATAAGGATATGAGTAAAAAAGTGTATATGAAAGATCATTTTAAATTTATAATTCCTAGCTTCTGTTTAATGTATTCAAATCCTTTAGAAGGTAAAAGTTTTGTAAAAATATCAACAAATTGTTATTGTGTTTTGATGAGTTGTAAAAAGATATATCCATCTAGTGTTTGATCCCTAAGAAAGTGATTCCAAATATCTATGTGTTTTAAATTGGAGTGATGTAAATGGTTCTTACTTAAGACAATGGCACTGATATTGTCATATAGTATTTGAGTTATATTAAAACTCATGCCATAGTTAGTGAGTGTGTGTTGCATCCATAACAATTGAACACAATAACTTCCACCTGTAATGTAGAGACCCGAAGCTTGACGTACATGGAAATTACATTACTTTTGAGGAATACTTAATACATAACAAAAACACACACATAAGGACCGTAATAGTTTAGTGTCTTTGGAAACTCGGAATATAATCTTCTAATCGTGGTGAAAGATATTCAACATCTCCCATAAATATCTTCCCTTTTTCTTTACCTAAAACCTTTCTTTATATCCTGGGGAAAAGAAAACAAAAAAGTGTGAGCTCAAATGCTCAGTAAGGGTAAACAAAAGAAATATAAATCACATCATATACATAAGAACATAACTTTTGGAAATCTTAACCTGCAAAAGAGATCATAATATCATAACATGGGATAAATCATAGTAGTGAAATGTAATCCCAATAATCATAACTTAAAACATGAAATTTTTTGGAATACACACATAATCATATAGAATAATTTCTTATTAGTCAAGACTCATTGCCAAGACTATCTTAGTGGACAAAGTCTATTTTTGAACCGAGTTCACTCCCCGTTTCAGTCCTGTTTCACTGAGCCGGTATAACCTACCGTTACATCCATGTCTATCTCATGAGATATAAAATCTTTACCCAATGCATTGGAGGGAGATATAGGTCCCACCCATATCTTAATGATACCATTCTTATGTGTGCCACAAAATCATAAACCATACATCATAGCATAACCCATGTAATAAAAATGGGAATCTTAAACATCGTGACATCATAAAACAATTCATATAAGATAAATGAATTCATAAATATAATTCCATAACAACATAATCAAATCAATGTAATAATAGGGATAGAAACAGAACCCTTTATTATCTTAGATGGAAAATAATTTTGATAAAACACTTGAACTCCATTCTTGAGGAAAATATCCTTTCTGCTTCAAAAACACTTTTCCTTTCTTAACACGTCGTACAATTCTAAACTAAAAGAAGTTGATTAAAAATAAACTTGAAAACTTGTAAAGGAAGCTTCTTGGAAATAATGTTTTAAAAATCCATTCATTCCGTATATGTTAAAAAAACATTCTTCTCGTACTTTTGTCGGAAAAGTCAAAAAGTACCTCGTACGAAAAACGACAAAAGATTCCTTTCATATCTTTTACTAAAGACTCACCGAAGGGTAAAATTGGATATAAACTATTGTATAAGGATATAAATATTACATATTGAAGAAACATGGATGTGGATGATAGAATACACCCCAGTAAATACCAAAGTATAAACAATCTCGGATAAAAATGAGATTGTGATATTTTTCCTTACCTTAGGTCTGATTTTCTTCGTAAGTGTCCGAACCTCCTCTTTAATGATTTAAATAATGTCATTGACTTATTTGAAAATCATACTCATTATTATTATATCATATATGGTTCACTTATGTCTTTATATTACCCTTTCTTTTGTAAATTCAATGTTAAATAGCGTTATGGGTAAAATCGTTTCATTTGTCGTCCGTGTTTTGACATATATTTATTCATATGATTACTTAGATCATGATTACTTTATTACAGAATATAAAACATGATTTATATATAATATATATTCAGAATGTATATATATATATATATAATAGATCAGTAAATGGAAAGAAATACACCGTTCATGGAGACGGTAAACCGTACGTATGCATGAACGATGTTTTCTTTTACTTATTGAGTTGAATGGAATTAAGTAGATAACATACATATATATACACATAAATCCAGAATCATTATTATGTCATATATTTCATTATTACTTATTATATATACTTTATAATCATTCATGAATGGTTAACGTGGAGGATGAATCTCATCGCGTCGTGGAGACGGTAATCCGTACGTACGCATGAGCGATGATATCATTCTCATGATCGTGGAATTGTATTGGAGTGTATGTATACTATTTAAGAATCAATATAACTTTAAAATAATCATATATAGTTATTATGTACACCATTATACCCATACAAGTAAGGTGGTGGTGGAAAATAGATTACACCACGGCGTGGAGACGATATTCCGTACGTACGCACGCGCGGTGATTTTGTTTTCCGTAGGATGGATAGATGGTGAAATAAGGTTGTTTCATAATTATAATAACATATCAGTATATAATTGATACTAATGTTATTACTTCATAATGAAACAAACTAATAAGAAGAAGTGGAAGAAGAAATAAAGATGAAAGAATCAGTAACGGACATTATCTCTTCTTTGAAGTGCTTCTTTAAGACCTTCTTTTAGGGCACTAAAATTGGTCTTTGAAGAAGACCAGGACCTCTAGGATGTCTCTAGGGAAGTGGATAGGAGGAATTGGAAGGGTTTGGCCGAGCTTGAAGGCTCAAAGTGGTGTGAGGAAGAGGGGGAGGAGGTTCCCTTTTATAAGGGAGGAGAGGGGCTCCTTTGGGAAAACTAAACATATTATTTTATTATAAAGTAAAGTTCGGTTTTAAATAGATCCAAATTGATATATTTTGAAGCTAAGGTGGTTATGGGTCTAAATCCTCTCAACCAATAGAATTTATACAAGTTTAGGTTCCTATTTTAACCTTATCATTTAGATTTAACATTAAGTTAAATAATTTTACTTTTACCGTGTCTTCTTGTGTTCTTATACTATAAGGTTAATAAACTTACTAAAAGAAGCCAAAAGAACCCCAAGTTGTTTATTATTAATATATATAACCTTATATAAGTCATTTTTCCGAACCTTAGATTTTTAGGAATAAAATAACAATTACTAATATAATATTTGTTTTAAAAAATATTTTATGTCAATTTTGACACTATTTAGTAATTGATTTTTTTGAAAATTATAAAAGAATGATTAGTTCGAAAAAATTTCATTAAATCAATACTAACATGTCATATTAACCTAGAAAATTATTTTAATTCCTAAAAAGTCTCAAATTACATTTATTTGGGTATTTATAACATCAATTATGTCAATATTTCATTAATAAGATAATTACTGCATCATCATTGTGTCATAAATAAATTAAATTATTTAATGTCTAAAAATTACAAATAAAATACCATTATGTAGGAAATATTTTTATCTTTTTAATTACTATTTATAGTCGAATTTATCTTATGTATAACCCTATATTAAAAATTATTTACTTATTAAACTTTGATTTTAACTATTTTAACCCTTCTTTAAATAAATTAATAATAAATGTCCTAATCTAATCCAAGTGGGCCTAAATGGTCATATTTTATTCCTAAGGTTGTTTTTGGTCGAATTACACTTATCCAATAGAATTAGGACATGTGTTAGGGTAATAATAATATCATTTTTACCATTAATTACCCTATTTACTTTTAACCGTGGTAAAAAAAATAAAAAGTTACTATTCACCAAAAAATTATTTTCATCTCATTGAACCACATTTTACTTACTGACATCAACTGTGTCTCTCGGATTTTCGAAATTCCACTCACAGAAGCGGTAAAATTATGTTTTATGAAAAATTCAGTTTTTTAACTACCACTTAGTGGTTTCACTATTCATCAAAAATTGAAAGTTTTCAGAAAAAAACCAAAATTTTACCCTAGGCTAATTTCGATATTCCGAATCCAAAAATGAAGTCCATTTTGAAAAATAAAATTTATAAAATTTCAAAAAGTGGTTATTACTATTCATAACGGCTAGTTTTAATAATATTTTAATAGCATATT
Organism: Viscum album; assembly: GCA_963277665.1. Taxonomy (NCBI): domain Eukaryota; kingdom Viridiplantae; phylum Streptophyta; class Magnoliopsida; order Santalales; family Viscaceae; genus Viscum; species Viscum album. The sequence continues at coordinate 1,840,268,323 of OY728157.1, read as the reverse complement.
GTTGTTTAGTGAAAATCGTTATTGTGTACTACACACGCTATCGAGGAAGGTCGCGATTGCGTGTAATGCAAGGCAAGTCAAGGATGCATGTTGTGCAAGCTCCTTTTGGTGTAGCGTACAACACAATACATTAATGAAATTAAAAAGAATATTTTTCATAAAATCTCAGGTTGTTACATGTAACATATTATGCTTAAACAATGGAAAATGATACTATGTGTTGTTTTATACATGAACAAGAAACTAATTAACATCCTACTAAAAGAAAATTTCCAGATGTTCTTTCCCTATCTATTCTACAACCTCCAAAATCATCATTTGAAAAACAAATTTAATTCAAAAACATTTCTAGAAGAATAGAAAATACCTAAATTCATAGTTCCATTTAGATAATTTTTTATAGATTTTATATGGGATTATTTTGGATTTTATTAATATCTTGCACATAAGAATACAAAAAACATTAATTCAATATGACTAGAAGTTAAGTAAAGTAGACTTCCTATCATACCTCTAAATTTTTTTTGATCAACTAGTTGCCCAGCCTCACCAAGATCAATTGTATTTGAGGTATTGATTGAAGTACTTATACTTTTGTATTTTTGTGTCCCAAATTTTTAAGAAGATATTTGATATATTTATTATGGGATATATATGTTTCTTCTATTTTTTGAGAAATTTGAAATCTAAGGAAAAATGTTAACTCACCCATCATACTCATCTCAATCTAGGATTGAATAATATTTTCAAATGAATCTGTTAATGATTCTTGAGTTGATTTTAATATAATTTTATATACATATATTTCAACAATTAGAATATTTTTGTTAACTTCTTTTATAAAATGGGTTGGATCTATAGCTCCCTTAATAAAATTTTTCTATAACCAAAGTCATATTAATCTATCATACTAAGCTCTAGGGGATTATTTAATTATGCCTAAAACTTTGGTAAGTTTATAAACATGTTAAGGATGTTTTCTACTTTCAAAACAATGGGGTTATTCAACAAAAACTTCCTCATGTACATATCCATTAAGGAATGAACACTTCATATCCTTTTGAAAATGTTTTAAATTAAAGAATGTTGCAAAGTCTAGTAGAATATAAATAGATTAAAATCTCTCTATCAGTGCATAGGTTTCTTTATATTCTATACCTTCTTGTTGATTATAACCCTTAGTAAAATTTCTTTATTTATTTCTAATAATAATTCCATTTTCACCACATTAATTTATAAAAACCCATTTTACTTCAATTATAAATGTTTCTTTAGGTCATTCAACCAAAATACCAAAAATTTGTTCCACTAAAATTAATTTAGCTCATATTGTATATCCTTAATCTAATACTCATCACCTAAATACTCATCAAAATTATTAGGTTGAAATTGGGAAAGTAAAGTAAGATGTTCTATTTCATTCCTTAAGAAACTTCTAGTCCTAATAGGTTGGTCAACCTCACCAATGATACTATCACTAGGAGGATTCTTAAGAAAGAAATGGCTACTTACGTTTTTTAATATATATTCATCTACATAAGGTAGAAAATATTCCAAAGTAAATACTTACGAAATATTTCTTTAGAACTTTCCTTATATGAAGAATTTACTAAGGTTGAAAATAATTTTTTGAAATAACATTAGAGGAGGATATAGGTTGATGTAGTTTGAAAAAAAGGGGTCGATTTCATTAAATTTAACATGTATAGTTTTCTCAACAATACAATAATTTTTTATTAAAAACTATACAAGAATTAGAAGTAGCGTAATAAACTAAAAATATTCCTTAATTGTATTTGGGTGCAAATTTATATAAGATATATTTCATATTCTTGATGAATACTATACATCCAAAAAATATGAAGTAAGAAACTTTTGGTTTTTGAATATTACACAACTCATAAGAATTTCTATAAAGAAAAATTCGAATTAAAACTCAATTTATAGTATAGAAGGCTGTACTAACCATTTCATTTCAAAAAGTTTTTTCAAAATAGTATTCACACATTATGGTTCTTGTTATTTCTTGATGAATATAATTTCTTCATTCAAAAATACCATTTTTCTAAGGGGTTATAAGAGTTGGAAAGTTTTGTTTTATACCTTTCTTACTAAAAAAAGTTTCAAAATTAGAATTTAAAAATTCTCCACCATGGTCATTATGAATAGTTATCAGGGGAAGGTTTTTCCCATTTTTAACTTTGGCTAAAAAGTTTTGAAATAACAGAAATCATTTCATTTCTTTATGAGAAAATTAATCCTTGTTTATCTAATGTAATCATCAACAAATACATATACATAGTATCTTCCTCAAATACTCCCAGTTTATGTATGACCAAATAAATCCTTGTGTACTAACTATAGAGAAGAAATAGTTGAGACTTCATTAATAGATTTAAAACTAGACTTTTGTTGCTTATCATATTGATAAGGGTCACAAACTTTTGAAGAATCAAACCTAAGATCTGGTAGATCCTTAAGAAGTCTTTTCTTATTTAACTTAAATAAATTTATAAGGTTAAAAATTTCTACCCTTATATTCCATAACCAAGATTGATCTTACATTGCACTAAGGCAAGGTGAATCTTGGCTTATGAGGTCTTATTAGTCAAGTGTGTAAACATTCTCATACATATTTTTGAAAAGAATGTATTTGTCATTGGAATTTTGTACTACACATTTATCATTTATAAAATTTATAGGGTAACCTTTATCACATAATTGAATTATTATTATAATATTGTGCTTAAGGCCTTTAATAAAAAAACATTTGAAATTAATGCTTTACCAAGAAGAACTATGTTACCTATACCGATAATATCCCTTTAAGATTTATCTATGGAAGTAACTTTTACACCTTTCACCTTGATAATATTTTCAAATAAATATTTTTTACCAGTCATATTCTTGGAACAAACACTATCCATGTACCATTTATTCTTGGTTTTGGTACTTTCTTTGTTTTCTTGTAAACAAAAACATCAGACTTTCAGTGCCTAAACCTGCTTGGTTCTGATAGTGTTAAAAAACAAAATTTTAGGTATCTACATTTATGAAAAAATAAGATTTGTGAAATCCTAGGGATGGAATTTTATTAAGAGAACAATTATTTTTCTAATTAACTCCACTTCAATACTTAGTGAAAAGGGTGCATTTTTAGGAATAAAGTAATTGTTACTAAAAACTGAGTTTTATGAGAATAGACCATTCTGGATATAGTTACATTAGAATAAACTTGTTTATACACCTTAAAAAAGTTTTCTTTACTAGTGGTAAAATTTGATAATAATTTCTTTAAAGATGAAATTTTAGAATTTATTTTTATATCTAAATTCTTATCTTCTTTAGTAATAGATTTAGAATTAAGTTTATTAAAACTAGTTTGTAAAGAGTTTTTCTCCGAAATCACTTTTTCAAAATGTTTATAATTTTTTTTCAAAAGTTTCCATATCAAGATCTTTAGGAATATGTGATATTTCTTTTGTTAAAACACTTATCCATTAATTTTACTTATTATGTTTTTATTAACTTTTCAATTCTCATTTTCAAGGAGTTTAGTAAAATGAGATAATTCATCATAAGAAGGTATGATATTATCTTCTAACGAGGAAACTTCTTCATCTGAGGATATATAATCCTTCTCATCATAACAATTATCATTAAGAGACATATTTGTAAGGTTCTCAGTAGTTCGTACCTTAGCTTTAAATAAATATTTTATTTAGGAATTATATCAATAATACTGATGTTATTCTATCCTAAATATTCCTTGTCAGAAGTATTATATGAGGAATCTCTTCCACTTACACTCCAAGAATCATTTTATTTTATATCATTATTTCCCATAGATTTATAAAATTTCTTTTAATTACTTTCTAAATTTTTATTTCTTATATATTTTATTTTAATCATTGAACAATATGGTCTGATATGTCCAACTTTCTTGCACTCATAACAAGTAACTTCATCCATCTTATTATTCCTATACTCATTACCATTCTTATATCGGTATGGGAAATACTTCTTACCAAAAATATTGTTCATCCTTCGGGTGAGATTATCTAATTCATTTTCATAGTGCTTAGAAGTACTCGAATCATATTGTATAACAACTTTCTTTTTTCTTAAAGATATAACAACTCTTTTAGGAATTTGATCTTTATTAGGAAAAGTAGTTGCATCATAAGGAACTCCACCATTATTATTTTTCTATTTTTTTGTATCTCTTTTCAATTTACATTCATACTGCATCAAGGTTTCGACAATTTCATATATGGTAAGATTACTAACCATTCTTATTTCATCAATAATAGTTCTCTTAGATTCCAATTAATTTGGCATGATATCTATGATTTTCTCAACAAGAATTCCATCATGTAATCCTTTCTCACCAATAGATTGTAGACTATTTATAATCATCATGGATATCTGATTCATCTTAGAAATAGATTCACCTTGTAAGAAATATAATGCCTCATAGTCAGATCTTAGAATTTATCTTCAAGTTTCAAAAACTTTTGAAGTACCAAAATGTGTAACCTCAAGCTTTTTCCAGATATGGTTTGTGACTTTAGATGATGATATTTGGATTTATATGCTATTTATAATAGAAAATAAAAACGTTTTCCTAATTCTATAATTCAATTGATATTCTTTTTTTATTTATGAGTGAAAGTTCTAACTTCCTTATCAGTAATTTTTTAATCTTCAGTGAGCATCTCAAAGTTATAAACTCCTATGTTGATAATGAAAGTCATTATTCTATCTATCCAATATTCATAGTCATCTCCATAAAAGATTTGTGGTCTATTTATATTGATATTTTCTATGTATACAACATTAAAACCTTCCATATTAATATAAAACATTCTTTTCCCCAAACACGTTAGTGTGACAAAGTGTTATAATTTTTTTTATAGAAAAACCTAACAGACTTGCAATAGTAAAGAAACAAAAGTTTAGAAAGTATATAAGTAGTAGAAGCCTGCTCTAATACCAATTGATGGATATCAATATGAGATATATTTATATTAGGGTCTAATGAATATCTTATTGATGGATCAAATATAGGTGGGGGTTAATTTTAGTTTTAAAAACTTTAGTTCAAAAGAGTTTAAACTAAATCAATTTATAACCTCTTTAAGTAAAAAAGATCAGATTCTGACTTGGACACTAGTTATATTGCCTAAGTATTGTAATCAAAAATAATTTCGATATATTAGAGTAAAAGAGTTATAATAATAAAGAATATTATTAGATCGTAATTAGAGTAGATATGATTATATGAGAATTAAATAATCGTAATCACATAAGATTTATTTAAAATAAAGTAAATAGATTGGATTTATAAAGGATCTCATTAACAGATAATTTTTATCATATTTATATACATTATAATAAAATAATTACAAACATGTACAATCGGAAAAAAATACTTTTAAGAAAAAAGTAATTCTACAGTAACAATATAAGAATGAATTAGATATTTAAAATAATTGATCAATTTTAACCATAAGAGTATGGTAGACACAAACCTTGGATAAAGGTATCCCTTGTTTTATACTTACAAGAAAATCTATCTTTTACCAACATGAAAATCCCTTGATACAATTATCGGGTTCTCTGTCTACCTAGCCTCGATAACCCTCGATCCGATGAGTCAGCTCTGTCTTTCTATCCTTGCAAGCCCTTGATCATAATCAAAGATTGGATGCACGATTTTCAATAGAAAATAATTTTTAAGTGGACAACTTGACAAGGTTAACTTAAGAATAAAAAACTATAAAAACAATTACAAAATACTAATAACATGACATTCACACTTTTTAATATTCATAACTCTCACACAAATTAAATCAATTAGTATTTTATCAACTCGCAACCACACACTACTACAAACTCTTCACATGACTGGGTATTTATAGGTGATCTTTCCAACAGTCATATTTTCTCCCAACAGTCATATATTCTCCGAGTTTTTCGAAAGGAATTGGACACCTATAATTTGAAATCTCATATCATTATGGCATAATAGAATATCCAAATTCATATTGATTTTACACCATTATAGTGTAATAAATTTTCAATTATGATAGAAATTAGTTTTTTGTATTTAGAATTTAAACTTGGTTAGTTTGATGAGATTCTTTAAAATTTTTATTACGACAATCTTTATGAGTGTAAATCTGATGTTCATAGGTTGTGATATTAATCCGATTATAATGACTTTTTTAGTATGAAGATATGTTAAAAAGTCTTAAATATGATCTGATAAAGATGAATCCAATGTTTTTTGAATCCATACTCATTAAGATAATAATATTAAAGAATGTTAGTTTATATTAATGAATAATTTATAACTATTTATAAGTATAGTAAAACTATATGTTTTATAAAAAAAATTATAAAAACACCATGGACATAAAATGTTAGTAATAAAGTATATAAGAAAGTGTATATGATTTACAAAACAAATGGAATTGAAATGTCATAAGTATAAATTTTGACTCAACATGAATCTCTTGTATGTTATGTGCACACTGTGTGAACTTAGATGGTGCTATTATTTCCCTTATCTTGCTTCTAGACTGGATGGTTGTGCTGGATCCTTGGTGTGGTTGAGGCAACTCCTAAATGTGCCTTGGTTTAGATAGCTAGACTGTTATTCATAGATGGCTGATTTTTTAGATAAGTAACGCTTAAAATACTTAGGATACAAAATATAATTAAAATGGATTATAAATGGACCAAAATATGAACCCTTATAAAATAAATATAAATCTATTATTCTCAAGAATGACACTCCCACACACTAAGTCCTTCATGAAAAATATATCAGTGGTTTTTTTGTATGGGAATCACACTTCTAAAATCCCTTATGGAAAAGTTCATGGAACACATTTATGGGTGCCGAAAATTGTGCCAACCTATTAACATATAGGATCCAAATCCATGGAAACCCTAACTATATCCTCATGAATTTGGAGACCCATCTGATGATAATAAAAACATTCGAGTTCTAAATCCATAGAAACTCCCACATCGAGCTCTAAGTACATGATAGGTCTAATAGTATATCATATCCAAATACATGGAATCCAAACCGTACATCTAGATAAAATCACATGTCATCCCCAATTGTATCCTCATGACCCTGATGACCCATATTATCATAGTCCAAACATATGTGATCCAAATCCATTGTTTCTCCAAAAATATCACATGAGCCTAAAAAGGAATATCCTACAAAATACCGATAGACACCCACATCATTACCATTACATTTCATAAATACCCTAGGATGTGTCCCATGAAGAATGTTTGGGAATCTATATTAATATCAAAGGTAAATAAGTGAAAGAATAATAACAGATTAAGGGTTTTCCAAATTCCAGAAACCATCATATCTATCCATAGCCCCTCAGTCTTACATCATTAGTACAAGTTCAAAAGTGACACCCAACACCATCTCCAACCTTTCACATGTTCACCCTCTGGCTAGGGTCATCATTCATCATGGAACCTACTAGTACCCCTTAAGTTTAATCGAGGAATCCCTTGGCCTATAAGGATAATCATACTAGGGATATGGACTTAAGACCATTCTCTTTCTAAGGAATCCTATGTTATCATGAACATCCGAACCATTCGCCAGTCTTCACAAGGTCTAAAAACTCAAGTAGTCACATCCCAGTGGAGGAGGAACATTCACCCGAAAATCATCTCAATAAGCCTAAAGACTCTAGTTTATCTCTCGTGGACAACCACTTAGCCATTCATCCCAATTTATCACTCCTCTCAACCTAGAGGTCACCAGGTCACCCTCCACTAGGGTCGATACACCCTATCCATTTAAATTTAATTAACTCATAACCCTAAAGGGGTTCCAATATTCTAAGGAACATGGTTCAATTTATATCATTGAACATTAGTTATTGTGATTTCTAGTCGGTACACGAGGGTCTATCGAGGCCCTTGACACCTTGTGAAGTTTAATGACAAGCTTTAGTTTTTATTACCTAATTTATAATAATTAATGATACCCCACCTATAGTTATGGGGACATGAACAACACATTCATATAAATAAATTCATAATACCAAAGGTATGATACATAATTACCTCTACCTTAAACAGAAGTTAAACCCCTTTTAAAGTGGCCCAACAGCTCTCCCTGAGGCTCATCAAGTCCAACTGGACATCGGCCAAAACGCTGATCCCCTATATCATATCCAAAATACTAGATTAATTAATTATAATAAAATTATAATTAATTAATTAACTAGAAAAAATTCTAAACAATTTTACATTTTATTTTTAAATGGCATAAAATCCTAAACGCTCACTGGTTGACCTCGTTGCACCAGAACCATGACCAAACACTTTCCAATAGTCCAAGGTTTTACATAAACCACATTTTTTCCCAAGACTTAAAAAATGATTCTAATACAATTAATAATAATATTTATTCCAAGGTAAAACCTTATAAAATTTTAAATGGAAGTTAACCTCCTTGAAATGACACACGACGGTTGGCAGACACCATCTCAGGACGTCCCCTACACAAGCAGAGTAAAATACACTATGGGATATGAAGTTTAAAATATAAATTCAATTTAAATGGACACAAAAACCTAATAAAAAAACTCACTGGATTATATACATAAAAATGATGTGTGATAGTGGGAAAACATCATCATGGGATCACTTCTATACAAGCCACATGAAAGCCCAATGGAGAACAACCAATTCTACCATGATCTGTTGAAATTGGTACTAGATACCTAAATTGATAAACCAAAAAATAAGAAGAATATAGGATAAGATCCAAAGAGATTACTATATTTGAATATGCACTATAAATCACTGAATAATAACCTCAACATGCCCCTTGATCAAGAAAGAAGAGGGCAAGAAAGGAGGGGGGGGGGGGGGGGGGTTGACCCTAGTCCGCACAAGAAATAAGGGAGAAAGAGGAGGGGATACCTCCTATTTATGTTTTAGTGCAAAAAATAATTCTTATAACCCCTTTTAGTCCCACTAGTTAGTAGGAAGTTCCTGCAGTGGATCCAAACCACTACTAACCCCACTGTCTAGCCGATGGCTACAGAATGTAGCCCGGATTTCACAACGCCCTTTTGTTACCCCTAACCACCATCCAAACTCCATTCCATATGTAAAATACCACCATTTGGGGTTTCAGGATTTAAAAACTCAATTATAAATCCTGATTAAAAAACAGATCCTCCACTAATTAAGAATTCAAACTTTTCACCAACCTCTGAACGTCTATACAGACATGGGGCTTTACAAACTCCCCACCATAAAACTTATCATCCTCAAGAAGTATCTATGTCCATAAAACTATACATCTCAACTTTTATCTATTTTCAAAACCCATTATAAAATATGAGTTCCATATTTAAATGCTCAATGCGCTTCCTTATCACAACTCCAATAATAAGGTGTTGAGTTCTCATGGATTGAGTGAATGCCAACATCTTCCCAAAGAATCACAATGAAACTATATGACACCCATATATCCATAGATACCCATGTTTCATAATCTAATTAATTATCCATCCTATGGTAATCCTCACCAAAATACCCAGATCATAGTAGCTAATTACAAGTCATGACACTTCCCACCTTCGAAACTGCCTAACAAAACACTCATCTCACATTTTATCAATGTGCTTGGAATAGTTTCCAATTCATCAATCCCAATAATTGATGAATAACTAGTAAATAACTAGTACCAATTCTCATTATTGAAGTCTGAGTTGAAATGAATTAGTATGCCTCACCCAAATACCAACCCAAACATGTTAAATTTTCCTTGAGAAGTTCTGGCCAATCCTCAAGATACACCCACTGTATCCCATATGACACATGTGATGAAGTTCCTAGACCACCGTATCTAACTATATGTGAGAATGAAAGTCAAACCTCTATAGGACAACCCACCTTAAAAAAACTCAGTTACTACTACCAGTGTGATACCAAACACCCAATCATGATGTTCTGAACACCAACGGCACTTTGTGATCATCAGAACACACTCACTGGAGTTCGAACCGACTCTCAGAGCAATCCCCCATGGTTTGATACTCATCCAACCATAATATCCATCATGCTCACCCCATTAGAATCAACACAATATTGAACCAACACATTCCTGCATCATATTTAAACCTTCTCAAGCCCTATTACAACACACTAAATCATTCTTAAATAACTTATGAATTTGTACATGGAATTCACCAAGGAATCCAAATGAAGCCAAAAAATTTTCTCATCAAAATTAAAATTCATAACTATCCAAGGATTAGTCTTATTATACTGATGAACCTTCTATCTTGAAGGTCATACCATCATGATGCACACTCCATACATTACCACACATAATGACTCGGCATGATAATTACACTCATACCCAAGTTCCAATTATGAAACATCAACTTCCATCTATTCCTGGATCATGGAAATTTATCCTTGAAACCCAACAAAATTCATCTGAAATGTGGGTTTCACCCTTAATAGACTATGGTGGGATCCCTGAGAATTACCCAAATCAGTTATGCTATTACACTCAATCAAATTATAAAGTCTTCTTTACCACATAGGGGTATTTCCCATTTTGATCAAAACCTCAAGAAACTATGTTCATCTAAATTCAGTATTTCCATCGATCTTATGAACAAATGTAATCATTACTAATTTATAATTCAATTAGTTATGCATGTAATAGTGTGAATTACCTCCATATCCCTAAAAATAACTGGTGTATTATCCCGTGAAACATGATTGCTGAAACCCGAATCATACTCCCATGAGTCACACACCATGGAACTAGGATGATGCCCCATAATCACTAACCATTCCCCATAAAATATTAGTTCATTTAGGAAACCACATGCTTAGATTCCACCCAATGACATTCTAGTCATGAGTGTCCACCTTCCCTTTCACCATGTTGCTAAATCACACCCAAGGTCAATAGGGTTAGCCCTTAAATGGTCTATCCCCCAAAAATAACATCAAAACAAAATAATCTGTACTCAAAGTGTTCCATCTCAAGAAAACCCAAGGCATAGTCTTTCCTTTTCTATAAACCCGACAAAACCTCCAAGAATCACTATCAAACTCAAGGCATCTACCCATGCCATTACATTTCTAGGAAAATCTAAATCCTAGGTTAACCCATCAAATGAATTACTCTCACATGACATATATTGACAACATTAGGGAAATACACCCTGGACCTCAATCATAATGCTTGGATCACCCACCCCTTGAACCATATCAAAAGGTACTAGGATATCCCACATAACTAATAGGTCACATTTCACATAAAAATTGTATCAGGGGAAACACTTCTTTGTTCCCATCTAAAAGGTAATGTGGTAACTCATGGACAAAATGTCTCACTCTAGGTCCACATGTAAAAAGATCAGTCACCATATGCCAAATAATCTCCCACTAGGGAAACGTTTCTCACCGGGTATTTACATACGTGACTACCCCTTAAAGAATAAAAATACTCATACCAATCCTCATTTTTCATCTATATACAGAAGTTACACCCTCGAGGATTACAATATCATCTGTCAATATATATGGATATAACACCATTTACCTATCATGATCCATGTAAAGTAATCCTAATCGATAGTCTGGTTATGTAGAATGCCACCGAGAAGCTATATAGGAAAATACCATATAGGTTATTACTGCCAATTTAAATAATTGAACCTATTTCACTTCTAGAACCATTATTATAACCACCCTCTAAGGATTACCTCCATGGAATCATATGCCTATACTAAAGTACTAGGTTCATTATACCTCCCATATGACAAGGGACTACATCATCATCATCAAGATGCATCACATCATAAATCCACATAACCTACCATCAAAAGAAAAATAATGATACAAGTCGGAACAACTGAGTATAATTCCACCAAGTACTTATACAGGAAAACACTATATGAGTTTTTTGACAATTTTAACAACTAAGCATCAAATTTTAGTGACACTAATCACACAAGTATACCTATGTGTCATGTGAACCCTTTATGAAAAATATGATGTATGAACACCAATCTCTTGCAATTACTCCAAGATATGAAAACCAATAATGAATAATAAATTATAAAATTAAAACCACATATGCATCACATGCGGTGAAAATCATACAATCCTAACATTGGAATCCAAAATAGAAATCCCATATCCCTGGTAACCTAGATTTCTATTAGAACAAGTTCTCTCTACCCAACAGTATAATATCCATCATAGGATCAGACACATTCCTATATCACCCATCTACCATATCCCAAAAGTATTAAAAGAAATAAAACTATGATATATTATGTGATAATATTCACATAATCTTTGATACCAATTTATAACATACCAGGTTGTAGGCTACTCAATTGGTGCCCTGACTCAGTTTTCCATGTGACCTCAGACATGCATCCAAAAACACCAGACACTAACAAATTATAACAGGGGTCTTAAGAGGAATGATGGGGAGAGTATAACCCCTATTCATAGTGTGAAATAACAAATAAAATAACAAAATGTGGTAGATTATCAATAAACATTAGAGTATATAGGATAAATGAAACATCCAAACCATAATTATATGCCATGAAGAAGTAGTAAAATCATATAAAGTTGATCTACCACATAGCCGATCACATGTACAAATAAAGATAGAAAAAAGTACCAGATGATCTACTATAATATCAATCCTCTTCTCAATCCTAGTCAGTAATCCCACTTGAACTGCTTAACTCATTCATAAATGGAATACTGAGCCTCTTCCTAACATGTTCCTATGATAAGTGAGAGGTCTTCTAGGGTACCTAAGTTTCATGGCCCCTCAAGCTGGGTGTGAGCACATAACTTAGTATGGAAGCACCAACATGGTAGCATACTTCACCAATATATGACGTGTATGTGCATGTTCCATTATCAAAACAAATAATTAATCACTTAAGAATAAATAAAACAAAAAAATAATAATACCTTATTTTCCAAGTGTCAAAATGTCTCTGAGAAGATCATGTGGTCTGTGATTTCCAATTTACCACACACTATACTGGTTTTGATCCTTTGGTATGTGACCATGATCGACCATACATACTTTGTCTATTATAGTGGTGTTCTTGATCACCTCGTGATGACCTTGAAAACCCAGTAACATGCAGTATTCAAATCCATGAAAAATTTAACCATATCATTATGACTTCAAGGAAACATCCTGTGATAATCCAAACATCCTATCTCTAAATATTTTTTAGCTCTAACATCAAGCTCTAATTTTATGGTAAATCCAATAGTATATTAACTCCAAATACATGGAATCCCAACCATACATACAGATCCAAATCCATGGAAGCCACAATCATATCCTCACATCTCTGGGGACCCATTCCATAGTAGTCCAAACATACAAGATTCAAATCAATAAAATTTCCAACAATATCACATGAGGATCAAAAGCCAGAACCTAGGAAGTAACTTTGGGTATCCATAACATCACTATCACATCTCGTCAGGCCCCTATGATAGGTTATAGGAAGTATGTCTGGGCATCTATGACCACCTCAAAGGAAAATATGTAAAATCTTAAAACAAGGGTAGGGGTTATCCAAATGCCTATACCCATAATGTATATACATATACCCTAGGGATCACATCATTGGTACTAGTTCTAAGGTGACACTTGTTACCATCTATACTCGTTCACATGTCCACCCTCTTTCCAGGGACACAAGTCACTGAGGAACCTATTAGGGTACCCTTTGATATCATTGTGGAATCCCTTATCCTCCTAGTAAATTCACACCAGGGAGATGTCCTTAATCCCATTCCCTTTCCAAGGAATCCTATGTTGGACTAAGTACATGAACCTTCTACTAGTCTCTATAGGTTATAAACAACCAAGTAATCATGTCCTATTGGGTGAGAAACTCTAACCGCACAATCATCTCGATGATCCCAATAACTATAGGGTATATCTCATAGTCAACTTCTTGGTCAAACATGAAGATTTATCACTTCTCTATACCTAGAGGTCATTAGGTCACCAACCACTAGGGCCACTACACCCCCATCCATTTCAATTTAATTATCTCAATCCCCTCAAGGTGTTTCTGTATTCCATGGTACATGATCCAATTTTTATCCTTGACTATTGAAGATTGAGATATCCTTATGGTATATGAGGGTCCATCGGGGCCCTCGATAGCTTATGTAGATTAATCATATGCTTCAGATTTTATTGAATGAATTAAAAAATGTAAAGAGGACTACCACCCCAAGTGGTGGAAAAATTCATACCAAATGCATATAAATAAATGCATAATACCAAAGGTTAGATGTAAAATGACCACCTACCTTAAACCGAAGAGAAACCCAGTTTTAAAGTGGTTCAACAACTCTCATCGAGGCTTATCAAGTCTAACTAACCATCACCCAAAAAACGGATCCCCTATCTCATACCTAAACTAAAAAATTAATCAATTACAATAAAATTATAATTAATTAATTAACTATAAAATTATAAAAAATTTAATATTTTATTTTAAAATATAATAAATGCATAGATGCACTCTGTTCAACCTTGTCACACTATAACCATGACTAAACAGTCCTCAATAGCCCATGATGTACTCTAGACCATATTATTTTCTCAATACCTAATCAACAATGCCAAAAAAAATTACCAATTTAATTTATTCCATGGAAAAAACCTATGAAATTCCAAATGGTGATGTACCTATTTGGAATAATTCATGGAAGTTAAAAGATGTCATCTTGGGATGTCCTCTAATCAAGTATAGAAAAATTACCAATGAGTGATAAAAGTTTAACTATAAATTTAATTTAAATTGATCTAAAACCTAGGAAAAAAATAAAATGATGACTACCTCCATAAAAATGATGTTCACCACTAGGAAGAAATTGTCAAAAGATATATTCTATATAAGCTACACTGAAAACCCATAAAGAATGACCGATTCCACCATGATCTGATAGAATCAGCACTAAATCCATAAACAGTGAAACAAAAAATTATTAGGAAGAGAAGATAAGATCCATGGATATTATCAAAGTTGAAAAATCTCCTTAAACCACTAATGAATGTCCAAAAAAATTCACCAATATTAAGAGAGAAGAGACAAAGAAAGGGGGGTTCGGCCCTGGTCTGTATGGGAAAGAAGGGAGAAGGAGGAGGGGCTTCCCCCTCTTTAAGGTCAAGGGGGGAAAATTATATTTCCCACTTTTAATCCCACTAAATATCCCATGGCTATATAATGAAACCCATATAGCTAGAGTCCCCTCTGAATCCCTTTGCTACACCTGGCCACCATCTAACCTCCAATCAAAATCCAAAATACCTCCTTTAAGGGGTTTCATCCTTTAGAATTAAATTTTGAATCATGGTTCCAAAACCATCCCCTCCACTAATTGAAAATTCAAACATTTCACCAATATATGAACACCCATACAAACATGAGGTTTTTCATCACACTTTATGGTGGACAAAATGGTGATTATGTTTTAATCGTAGTGTTACTCTAAAACTATTTTCATGTTAATACAAATGTGATTTGGATAGTTATTCAAATTTTATTACATATTATGGGATATAAGGTGAAGTTAGTGATAAATTTCCAATTTTGTTGGGAAAACTATCCCGAATGAGTTTTTGATATGATTTCACAAGTTATTTTATATGATACAATATAAGATGAAATGGAACAGAGTCTTATAGGCTTTAATAAAAGTCTTCTATTGATGGAGATATATTCACTAAATCCTTATATATATATATAAATAAATATATATATATATTCTATATATATATATAATTTGTATTCCAACTTTCATGAAAATTATGATTTTCTTGCATGGATGAGGTATATTAATCCATACAACTTAGAAAATTAAATATTCCTTAGAAACCAAATAATAAATAGTTATCATTCAAGAAAGTATTCTAACTAATGTATCATTAAGGAAACATTAAATAATATATAATAGATCAGGAGTTCATTATTCATTCATGATATACATGAGTTGGCCAAAGAAACATTTACTCATGGATTATAAATACATGAGTAAATGAACCAGCCTGAGGAGCATCCTTGTGGCTATATAAAGCATAAATATAAAATGGAAAA
Organism: Viscum album; assembly: GCA_963277665.1. Lineage (NCBI taxonomy): Eukaryota > Viridiplantae > Streptophyta > Magnoliopsida > Santalales > Viscaceae > Viscum > Viscum album. The sequence continues at coordinate 1,840,252,121 of OY728157.1, read as the reverse complement.
GAGTGTGTGCATGATAAAAATAAGCACTATTTCACATACCCCATTTTCATCATGATATTTTAGTATATCACGTATGATGGAGAGTCCCACTCATACATTGTGTGATTCTACTATGCCTATGGATACACTATGAAGAGAGAATGTCCTTTTACTACCTTTGGTGATATCTATTAAATAATATGATGACGATAAAGATATTTTAGATTATATATAGTGTAAGGTATGCATACACACATATAAAATTGTTTCTTCATTTCAGTTTATGCATGATTTTATATTTCTTTCTGGGGAGATCCTCAGAGAATTATTTTTATATCTTATTGTTTATCTAATAGGTGTTATTATACTAACTTAAATCCCAATAGTTAGAGAACATTCTACTAAGCATAAATAAAAGGTAAGGGTGTTTAATCTAAATTTCTTTTCTTTGAGACATATTTGGTTTTAGCACCTAATATCATTTAAATGGTGTGTACAATTTATAAAGGCCCTGACCCTAGTATCCTAGAGCTCATGGTTACATTATTATATTATCACTAGATAAAAATGATCACATCCCAAAGGGATGAATAGTTTAGTAGTATTGGTAAACTAGATACATACATGATTCCCATATTGTACATATAATAACATATCATATGAAACTATCTTGTATCCTTAATATCATTTATAATATCCTTATTCATATCCTGGGGAATGGAAAAAAATAAAGGGTGATCTTTAATACTCATTAAGGGTTATATACAATGGAATATATCATGATTAAATAAGGAATAATTGACATGGAAGAGTGGATAATCAAAACACATTCCATTTAATCAACAACTTTATTTCAATGAGAATCCATGGATAATATCAATATATAAAATACAAGGGTAATGAGAATTTAATTTTTAATAAAGAAAATGCATAATTTTGGACATCGATGAGAAAGAACTCTCAACTAGGAAATCATTAATCTTACCATTAAAACCTCTTAACCAAGACATTATCATTCTGTAAAGGCCTCTCAACCAAGACATTGTCATCCCATCAAGTCCTCCTGGCCAATAAATTATCATTGTATGGGTTGGAATTAACCAAACACATTACTACTATGAAATCATCATATAACCGCATCTTATAGATCATAACAACCTATTTTTTTCCATGATACCTATTGATGCATCGATGTTATATCTATAACTATACCCACCCATCACTTATATGTCAAATGTATTCCTCATATTTAGAATTATCAAAACAATTAATTATCAAAATGAATTATAAGACAACAATAATCCATATTGAATAAAGAATACATAACATCAAAAAAAATTCATCATAAATCATCGAGATAAATAATAAATAAGGTATCATTGGATCATATTTATAGTAACATCAATGGTTGTTTTCATAGTTGATAATACCTTTAAAATACCATTAGAACATTTCTTGAGGAAAATAACCTTTTAATTTTGAAAAACAAAATTAAAATATAAAAATTTATAAATATTAGGAATTTTTTTTGAAAGTAACATTGAAATATTTTAACATAAGATTCAAATTATTGAGAGGTAATAAGTATGTGAAATTATATTTAATTTTTGTTTGTTAAAACAAATATTCTATTCACACTTTTGGTAAAAAGTACCTCATTTAAAAAAATGAAAATAAGATCCATTTTAAAATATTTTTTAAAAGGAAAATATGGTTAAAAATTAATTTAAATAATCATTGGATAATATTAGAAAAAATTTCTAAAAACATTTTAAAAGAAACAAGGACAAGGAAGAAAAATATTTTTGACCGAGTAAAAAAAGTCAGTTTTTTTGAAAACATTATTTTGGTATATTGAGTAATCAAAGTGAGTAAAATTAAATGAAAAAAATTTAATATACATAAATAAATATATGATAAGAAAATTTATGAGTTTCTTGAGAGTTCGATCATAAAATTTCCAAATCAAAAACTTAACCATAAACAATCCTAATAAACAATGAGTTTTTATATAAATCTATTACAACTTTGACATCTTTGGAATCATAACCCCATGAAATAAGTAAATTAAAATGAAACTTTAAATACCGTTAATATAAAGATATTAATGATATAAAATATCAAGGGGATAGTATATACACTAAATTCAAGAAACAAGTGGTGAATATGACATATGTCTCCCAAAAACAAAAGGGAGATGAGAAAACCCTTGCCTTATGTATGACTTGCTTTGTAAGCGATTTTATCTGACAATGTAATAAATTTAAATTTATTATAATTTTATACAAGATACATATGAATACTTATAATATCAAATATTATCCACTTATAACACTTAAACACAAATTTATTTTTTATTATTTATTAAAATCATCATTTCAACACGTTGACTCTTTTGTTTTTCATGTAAGTTATAGTTCAGTAGTTTCAATCACTACACTTGGATCATGGTTTCATAATTTTCATAATTTTAATAATTATAGAAATATAATATAAATTCATTATATACATATTTATAATCATACTTTAAATTTGAAGATAGAAACATGAATTACACTGTTCATGGAGATGATAAGTCATTTTTTTAACTTTTTGAAAGATAGAATGAAAGAAAGGTAAATAATAAATCACCTTTAAATAATAATTTTTATATTATATATATCATATATATTAATTAAATATATATTTATTACCATCCATGTAAATCATAAATGAATAACGATTCACATCCCTTTGTGGTGGTGGTAGTCCACAAGTACTCACGAGCGACGTTATTGTTTTACAACAGATGACAAAGAAATAAGGTAATTGATATATTATATTTCAACAACCATAATTATTTCATAAAAATCACATATAATTATTAGTTTCATATTTATAACCATCCATGTAAAATGGTGATGAAAATCTAATTACACTACTACGAGGAGACGATAATCCATACGAACATACAAATGATGTTTTCAATTTTTATAGGATGTAAAAAAGGTTTAAAATGGTGTTAAATACTCATAAAAAATGAATTATATTTTATATACTGAATAAATTATTTTATAATGTATACCATGTATTTATAGGAGGTAGAAAAGAAATAAAATTGAAAATTCTTGGTTATGATTTATATATCTTCTTTGAGAAACCCCTTTTGGATTACACCTTAAGACATGAAGGGATGATAATTTTGAAATAAAAGAAGCTATAATATGTGTTTAAAAAATATATTAAGGTATGAATTAAAGTATTTAATGATATAGAAGGCTCAAAATGTGTGAGGAATAGAGGATAAAAGTTGCCTTTTTATAAGAGTGGGGAGGGACTTTCTTGGAATTACTTAATATATTAAATTAATAAAAATTATTTTTTATAGAAAAATGACTCAAAATTGAAATAATTATAATATAATACGATTTTGACTCTACATAATCTTATAAAATTTTTTTTACAAGTTTTGGTTATGTTTTCACCTTTATCTATTAGTTTTAACCCCCATTAACCCTTTTGACAATTACCAAAAGATCAAAGTCTTCTACCTTTTAAAGGAGAATAATGTTATCATAAATGGAAAATATAACTATAAATGGACCATGGTTGATATGTTAAACTATATAAAATTATATTGAAAAAATATAAGTTTTGTTTTAATTTTAAATAATTAAATAAAATATTATTTATTACAAAATATTTCATTAATTTCATTTTTGAGACTATTAATTTAATTTGACTTTAAAAAAAATCACAAAACATTAATTTAAATATAAACCTTTAAAACATTAATAATAATATATATTTGTATATATTTTTTTTCAACACTATAAATCGCCCAAAAAATTAATTATATCATTTTTTAAATCATTTAATTGATTTTTCTATTACTTACACAAGTTCTATGTCAGCATTGTGTAAGCATTTAAGGTAATTATTTCATCATTAAAAATAAAAAATTAATTACCATGATAAAAAATCATTATTATTTAAAATAAAATTTTATAACCAAACATAAGTTTTTATTATCTTTGTCCCAAAATTTCATCGATATTAAAATCAAGAAAGTGACATTTTTTACTTTATATTTTACTTAAATATTATAAAGGTCAAAATAAAAGAAAATTTACTCCAAATTTCCATAATCTAAAACATTGTATGGAAATTTAATAAATCCATTAATCCAATAAGATAATGTCAAGTATTATAGAAATTTTAAAGACTTATCTCAATAGTTTAACCTAGTTTTTCCCATTTTACCCTTAATAAAGTGACAAATAGTTACCAAGGTTACTATTTATAATGAAAAAAAATAAAAGGGGACTCTTTAAAAATTTTGATCCTCATATTAAAAAAAATTTAATCCATTTTTCATGATTCAGTTAATATATGTGGTAGAAGTTTATTTAAAATTAATCCCATAAAACGCGATGAAAAGAGTTTTTGAGAAAAAATGTTTTCTGAAGTATAAAATATTTTTATAAAAAAATACAATATAAAATTAATTTAAATGAAAATTATTGGATTATTTATAATATAAATTAGACAATTTTACTTTTAAATTAAATTTTAAACAAAGTGGGTATTTTTAAATGTTCTACATGATAGTCAATTTTCAATAAATATTAGTTTTTTCACTATTCACCGAAAACCCAATCTTTTCCGAAAATTATAAAAATTTCACTCAATGATAATTTTGACATTATAATTTAAAAAATAAATTTATTTTTGAAAAATAAATTTTCTAAAATTATGAGAAATTAATTAAATTATTTTCTCACAAAATGTAGTAAAAACCATTTTGATAAAATATATTTTTGAAGTATAAAATGTATTCATTGAAATTTGAGTATTTGTTTATAAATGTATTTTAATTATATATAATCTTTATAAATAATTTTCATAACATGTTTATTCCTATTCATAATTCCAATTTTAATGACTAGGTTATAATAGTCATGTTTAAATAATAATATTTTAATTGTATATCATGGTCTGTTTAAACTCAGTGTTGCGTGTAACCCAAGACATAAAAGAAATTAAATTTAGCTGAAGATAAATATAAAATAAAATATAGTGGTGTTAAATTATTCACCATTAAATAAATTATTCCATTAAAATTTTATCTCATTCATCAAAGGCTCACCCATTGTTGAGAACCCATACATAGAGAGGGATAATAAAACCTATTTTAAAAAGGGAACGTGGGAAACATAAAGGTTACATAAATTACCACATATTCTAGTTCCTAGATAAAGAATTTTTTTGGAAAGATAAAATATAGATATGGAAGAGAAAAATAACATCCAAGGACTAATAGATAGTGATATAAAAGATGGCCATGATAAAGTTAATGGCCACAAAACCATAAATTTATGAGGGTTTAAAAGACCATTAAATCATCAGAAATGAACATAACAGGATAATTTTCTTATTTCAAGACAATTTTACTATTTTATTTTATGAATCTTAAAATAATTCATAAATCCTAATAACTAATTAAACCCCAAAAATTAGTATTATTTAAAATCCAAACATAAGTATAACAACCATGTTTGTTACTTGAGAATAATCGTTCCTCCTAACATAAATAATTTAATAATTTGATTCCTACTAGGTTTCTTGATTGATAATTATTTCCTTAGAGTTTAATGAGATGATTATTTATAACATCGTAAGATTTATGATATATTTATCTTCTAATAACTTTAATTTCTTTTATAGCATATGTTACATGGAACATCGAATTTATACAAATCATGATATACTTTTAAAATATTATTATTTAAACATGACCATTATAACCTAGTCATTAAAACTTATGGTATTGATATAAATAAACAAATTATGAAAAATTTTATAATGGTAATATATAATTCAAATACATTGATATATATGTACACAATTTTCAGTTAAGTAATTTTATCCTTAAGAAAACTTTTTTCCTCAAAAATGGGTTTTATTGATTTTTTTGAGACAAATTTAGGAAGATTTATTTTAAAAAAGGAAATTATTTTTTTTAAATTATCATGTAAAAATTATATTAGAGTAAATTTTTGATAATTTTTTGAAAAGATAGATTTTTAAATGAATAGTGAAAAATACAAATTTTTATTGAAAAGTGTCTTTTCATTTAGAACATTTACAATGTTACATTTTGTTTTAAAACAATTATAAAAGTAAAATTATTTAATTTATATTATTAATAATACAATTAAGTTTATTATAATTAATTTTATGTTGTATTTTGGTATAAAAACTTTTTATACTTTAGAAAAACTTTTTGTAACACCCCGACCCATCTAGGCTGGAGCCGGTGCATTACTTGTGATATTGGCATGGTTAAAAGGAATGAAAATCCTGATGGAATGAACATTCTAGTAGTCTTGAAGAAACTAGATACATAGATGTAACACAAATTACGTTGAAAAAGGTTACAAGATACAATACATAACACAACTAAAAACTGCATCCACAAGAACTCAATAAATGATCTTCTATTCATCTCATGTTAAAGGTAAACAATGAAAGGGGTGAGCTCAAAATCTCAGTAGGGGTTAAAAATAGTGGAAGAATGAATACAATAATAAGTGAATCATAGTCAATCTAATATAATCAATATGGCATGGTGAATAAATAAAAAACTAATTCCATTAATAAACTAAGAATGAAACTACATCCATTGATTTTGTCACAGTGAAAATCTCATGGATAATAATAATAACTGATAATGATTAAAGATAATGATTATTAATTGGACATCATGTATCTGGCACATGAAACCATAACACCATAAAAATGGTTTAGTTATATGGGTAGAAACCCATCTGATTTTTGGAAACAAACATGAAGGGTTTGTCGCTAACTGATTTATCTCATGAGACCTACCGATGCATCGAGGGGATATAGCGGTCCCCACCCACCACTGAATTTCAAAATCATTCTTTATACATTGATTCAATACAAGATAAATATTCCCTTTTAATATCCGTATAGAGTATAGTATACAGATTCATTAATATTTCTATAATTAAAATAAATTTCCAAAATAAACACCGTATGTAAAATGGTATACGGTTTAGACAACAACATATCCATGATATGAGATAACGTATATTTATTATCAATATAATTTCAAATGAAAAGTGATCTCAAATGGGCATTAGGTACAACACACATGGATTATTAGGTGCACAATACAAGGTTAGTCACAACAAAATAGTAGTTGAGACAAAGTCTCTTACCACAATGTAATCGGTTGAATCATATGACCAGAACTTAATAAACCTCAAATAAAATATTTAATAACATGAATATAAATAGAATAATATTATTATATATCAAATGTAAGTACACATATACCACATACAATAAATAAGTGGTGAATAATTAAAATCTCACAGAAACAAAAGTGACATGAGAAACCCCTTACCTTTTGCTCGAGTGTGTTCTTAATTTGTTTTAATGACCTGAATAATAAAATTTATATTCATTAATTAATAATTCCAGAACCTCTTATACGTGTAATTGATTTAGTATAACTTTATTAGGTTCATTCATGGCTCTTTTAATGGGTTTAAGAGGTTCAATTTTATTGTTTTGGAAGCATTTTCTTCCTTGGTTTTCATGATTCGTTTACTTTCTCTCATGAATGGAAGTTCATTTGAAATGTGGATAAATATAAAAAGTTGTTAATATATATTATTAGTGACATTAAAGAGATATAAATTATCTTTATATACTTGAGGATGAATCATTAACTAATTTTTTTTTGATAAATGCTTGGATTTAGCTTGGCAGTTTTGTATACAATGAACTCGTTTTATATTATTATTCCGTATTATGAGTGTGTAACGTTTCTAGAAAATTAATTAGATGAAATAAATATATTCTGATTTGGTTCAACCATTAAAACAGTTTCATTACCATTAATTAAGGAGAAATTGAAGAACAAAACTCCATCTTCCACAAAGGTTATAAATTGGAACCTCAAGGACGATGATTTCTCTTATAAAAATAAAAAGGAGGGAGTAAGAATATTGATGACAATTATTCCATTAAAATGATATAATTACATTATATAGATGATACTGAAGTTTATCATGGTCATTTTGATATAGGAGGAGAGAAGAGAAAAAGAAAATAGACGATTTGAAAATAAAAGAAAAGTTGAGAGATCCCTTATGAAAATTCGGCAGCCTAACGACGTCACTTAAAATTTCATAAAATAAAATGATGAGAACAAAAGGGTATATAATAATATTTAAATCAAAATTAAAGTAAGAAGAATAAATAAAATAAAACCCCAACATATGAGAAAGGAATTTCAAATAGCTAACATAAAAGAAGTGTCGACTTAAAGAAGAGAATGGAGGATTCCCTTACCTTGTAGAGTAACTCCTAGATCTTGAAAGATGGGACCTTGGGGGCTTAGGGAAACCTTTTGAGGACTCCTAGAGAGGTAAAAACACCATATATTCTAGGATGAGGGATTTTTAATGAAATAAAATTAATATATGAGTGGGTATTTATAGAAAAAGAGAGGTAATTTTTTAATAATTTCGAAGGGACACCTCATTAGTGGTTTTTTCCAAACCATGGGATTTACCATGGTATTTTCCCATGGTTTTATCTACTTGGGACACCTCATGTCATATGTTACTGTATAAAAGTTGACAATACTTTTATATTTACCTATTACATCATTATGATGTCATTAAACTACCAAAACTCAAAACTATCTTTTTACTATTCATAAAAAAATCATGAATTTTAGAAAAATCCCCAAAATTTACCCTAATAATTTTTCTACGTGTAGAATTCAAAAATGAACTCCATTTTTTGAAAATAATTTTCTATGTATTTTTAATTTAATTTAAAAAAAAAATCATAGTTAATTTGAAAAATAAAAAATTTAAAGGTATAATTAGTTCTATATCATATTGAAAAACTAATTAAGATCTCATTATCTTATTACCTTAAGAAAATAAAATATTATCATTATTTACTATTTATAAGGGTCATATTACTATTCATTTTACTATTCATAAGGGTATGTTACTATTCATCAAAAAATCAAGTTGGTTCTATCAGAATCTAAATGAATTACTGGTCACAACTCTAAATTAACGTTTTTCGAAACATTGAAGTGGAAAATTTATGTTTAATGGATAGCTTATAAGTTTCTACTATAATATTTTGATTCACAAAAGACATAGTGCTTCATGAAATATAGGCAATGAATAGAATTTATTTAATAGAGGTATACCATAAAATGTTTTGGGTGTTATATTATTCCCTCTTTCGAAAATTTCATCCTCAAAATTTTATGTATAAAGTCCACCAAAAAGATGTGGGTTCTTCTTCTTCATGAAATCCTCTAGTTCCCATGTTGCTTCCTCCATATTCTGGTTTCTCCAAAGAACCTTTACTAGACGAGTTTGATTTATCAATACCTGCTCCCTTGTGTCAAGAATCCTGATAGGCTTTTCACAGTATGAAAAATCATGTTCCAGTTCTATTTCTTCATATGTGAGTACATGCATTGGGTCTGGCATGTACTTATTTAAAAAAGATATGTTGAACACATCATGAACTTTGGAGAGATTTGGTGGCATCTCTAAATGATAAGCTACGGATCTGATTCTTCCCAAAATTTCAAATGGTCCGATGTACCTGGGGCTCAGTTTCCCTTTCTTACCGAACCTTAAGACACCCTTCATAGAGATACTTTAAAAAATACATGATCCCCCACTTGGAATTCCAATTAATTCCTCTAGTTGTTAGCATAAGTGTTCTTCCTACTTTGGGCTTCTTTAATATGGGCTTGTATTTTCTTCAACTTTGTCATGGTCTCTTCAATAAGTTTGGGCCTAAAGTTTCCTCTCACCAACTTCATCCCAATAAGTTGGAGTTCGAAATCTCTTTCCATATAATGCTTCATATAGAGCCATTTGAATACTAGAATGGAAACTATTTTTGTATGAAAATTCCACCAAAGGCAAGTATTGATCCCACATATCTTGGAATTCAAGAGAACATGACCTCAACATATCTTCTAGAGTTTGAATAGTCCTTTCAGATTGTCCTTTGGTTTGGGGGTGATATGCAGTACTCATATGAAGCTCAATATTCAAAGCCTTCTAGAGACTTTTCCAGAATTTTGACATAAACCTGGGATATCTATTAGAGACAATTGATAGAGGTGCACCATGAAGTCTCCTAACTTCATTAATATAAAGTATTTCCAAGCGCTCAAGTGGTAAATTCTTTCTTATTGGAAGGAAATGTACTGATTTAGTGAGACGATCAACAATTACCCATATTACATCATTCCTTCTAGGTGTCCTCAATAGTCCAGTGAAAAAAGCCATCATAATGTTATCCCACTTCCACATAAGAATAGGTTGAGGTTACATCACTCCTTTGGGATGTTGTCTCTCCACCTTCACTTGTTGACAAACTAGGCACCTTGACACATAGTCAGCAATTTCCCGCTTCATATTATCCCACCAAAAAATATTCCTTCAGATCTCTATACATCTTGGTGCTACCCAGGTGTATAGAGACATTTGAGCTATGAGAATCATCTAACCTTTTTAGCTCAGGTACTGATGGAACACATAACCTCTTCCCAAATTTCAGAACTCCTTCTTCATACATGAATTCATCCAGTCTCCCATCCTTGACTACATTATTTTTCTTGTGCAGATTCTCATCATCAGATTGAGAAATTTTTATCTTCTCTAGTAAAGATGGTTTAGCAATAATTTAAATGAGTGATGTTTCCCCTTCCTTAACAATTCCCATATCCATATTCATTAGATCCATGAGCATAAGATCTCTTCCAATCCTCATTTGATTTAGAAGGCCATGATCTTTCCTGCTTAATGCATCTTACACCTTATTCGCCTTTCTTGGGTGGTAGTGTATTGAACAATCGTAATCTTTAAGTAACTCAAGAAATATTCTTTGCCTCATGTTGAGTTGTTTTTGTGTGAAAATATATTTCAAACTCTTGTGGTCTATATAAATCTCACATCTCTCTCTATAGAGATAATGCCTCTATATTTTCAGAGAAAAGATTACATCTACTAACTCAAGATCATGAGTTGTATAATTTTTCTCATGAGTCTTCAACTGTATTGATTCATAAGAAATAACATTATCGTTTTGCATAAGGACGCAACCCAATCCTTTCTTTGATGCATCGATGTATATTAAAAATCCATCACTTCCAGATGGAAGAGTCAAAATTGGATAATTGAACAATATTCTTTTCAATTCATCAAAGAATTCTGTACATTATTTTGTCCACACAAACTTAACTCCTTTAGGTGTGAACTTGGTTAGCGGGTTAGCTAGTCGGGAAAAATTATGAACGAAACACTGATAATAACCTGCTAATCCAATAACACTGCATACCTCAATTATATTTGTTGGTGTGGGCCAATCTTGGATTGCCTTTTTCTTCTCATGATCAACTAGGATTCCATCCTTAGAGAAAATATGGCCTAGAAAAGAAAATGATTAAAGCTATAATTCTCACTTTCTAAACTTCCCATATAACTTGTTTCTTCTAAGAGTTTTTAGAATAACCCGCAAGTGATTCTCATGGTCTTCATAGTTTTTTGAGTATGTGAGGATATCATCAATGAATACCACAACAGATTTATCAAGATATTCTTGGAAAACTCTATTCATTAAATCCATGAAAATAGAGGGTGCATTTGTTAGTCCAAAAGGCATCACTATAACTTGTAATGCCCATACTTGGTATGAAATGCTATCTTAGGAATATATTCCTTCCTCACACACAACAGATGATATCCGGATCGAAGGTCAATCTTCGAAAAGTATTGAGATTCATGAAGTCGGCCAAATAAATCATTAATCCGGGGTAGAGGATACTTATTGTTTATTGTAATAGCATTGATTTCCCTGTAATCAATGAAAAGCCTCATGGATCCATCTTTCTTCTTGACAAAGAGGATAGGGCTCCCCATAGAGAAACACTAGGTCGAATAAATCCCTTTTCACTCAAAACCTCTAGTTTTTTCTTTAGCTCTACTAATTCCACAGTGGTCATTCTATAGGGAGTCTTTGATATATGTCTTGAATTAAGAATTAAATCAATATAGAACTCAACTTTCTGCTCTGGAGGATGTCCAGGTAAATCCTCTGGAAATACATCAAGGTTCTCTTTCACTATGTGCACAACTTCAATTTGGATATTTCTTTACTCGCCCATAGATATTGGTTTATCCTCCTATCCAAGTATTGTATTCAATAGAGCTATTGGGGGTGGTTCTAGATAAGAATAAGGTGGTGAGGTTTCTTCCCTAAAGTCAAGGGATTCTACACCATTTTCAAAAATTGTAACTTCCTTCTTCTTACAATAAATTATCACATCATAATTTGACAGCCAATCCATACCGAGAATTATATCAAATTCAGTCATTGGTTTGATGATAAGGTTAGAAACTAAATCATGTTTTGGTGTCTGGAGGGGGGCTATTCGACATTCCTTGGTTGAAATGATACATCCCCTGGGAGTTTTGACTAATAACTCCCTTATTAAATCAAATTGTACATATCTAATTTTCTTGGAAATCTGGGAAGATATAAATGAATGCGATGATCCAGAATCAAATAAAGTGTCGGATAAGTTTGAGGAAAAAATTAAAGTACCTTCCACCACATCTTTAGGAACTTCAACGTCCGCGGTTGTAATCGCATCGACTCTCCCTTTCTCTCTTGGCCTTTTCTAAGTCAAGTTTCCTTTATGCTTAGGAAAATCATTTTCATAGTGTCCCATCTCTCTGCAATTGTATAATTGAATATCATTGAATTTTTTCTTCCCCTTAAATTCATCAGATCGATGAACCTTTTTTGCACAGTTATAGTAGACTCCGATGCCTTTCAAGCATTTCGTGAGATAATTCTTTCCACAGTTATTACATAATGGGAATAACTTTATTCCCTTGATCTTATTTGGTGCTTCTCATTTTTCTTTGTTATCAGAGTACCACTTGTTATCATGGTTTACTTTGAAAAGATTTTATCTAGAAAATTCCCTCTCTGTTTTTATAGAACTTGATACAATTTCATCATATGATGAAAATGATTGAGAATCCAGTGCCCTTCGAAGACTTAGCTTAATACCTTCAAATAAATGATCAATCATGTATGCCGAGTCACGTACGTAATCCATATCATACCTAGCCAGCCTTGTGAAAGTATCCTCATACTCTGCAACACTATCTTCTTCCATTTGTTTTAAGCTAAGGAATTTTCTATTCATTTCAGTTTTTTTGTCACGAGGGAAATATTTTTCATAGAATATTTCATTAAAAGTCCTCCATTCCATATCTTTTATTTCTTCTTCCTCCATGGTATTCTGAATCAAGGACCACCATTGATCAGCATCTACCTTGAGAGAATATACTTCCAGTACTACCTTTTCATTTTCATTGCATCTTAATGCCATGAATATCATTTTAAGGGACTTTCTCCATTGATCAGCAACCACTAGATAAGTAGTCCCACTAAAATATGGGGGCTTCTTCCTCATGAAATGATCTAACACAGGTGTGGAATTATTATTTGTTACAACTTAAATAAGTTGTCCCAATATGGTCATGATCTGATCTGCTTCAACAATGACCATGTTGACTTACTTAGTGGGAAGATCCCTACCTTTCCCATTAGTAATGATTCCACTTCTTCTATTAGATTCCATTTCTAAATAATGGGATACACTAGATTAATTTATGAATCTCAAATATAAGCACTCAAAATATATTGAAATTCTATGCATAGCTAATCTTATAAACCTGATTTCTCTAAGGAAAAATTTACATTAAACTCCTTTATAATGACTTGTTAAGAAAATGTGAATTATCCTAAGCATATCCCCTGGGAGTTTCATAACCAAGAGTGTAGAAAGGCCCGTTTTCGTGCACCAGTTCCCATTAGAGTCTAGCTCAAAGTGGAGCTTTTCGATTTTACCCCTAGATACATATGTTCCAGATCCGCCTCTACCTGCTCGTATCCAGACAGGGACATATTGCTTAAAATATCCACATAATATATTCCTTACCAAAATACCAGGACATTCTTGTATGTTTATCCTCAAATACTACCTTAGGGATTCATTCCCTACTATAAATTTCCTACTCTAGTTTCAAAGTTTTCTACTAAACTTTCTCTGATACCAACTGTAACACCCCGATCCCTCTAGGATGGAGCCGGTGCATTACTTGTGATATTGTCATGGTTAGAAGGAATGAAAATCCTGAAGGAAAGAACAATTTAGTAGTCTTGAAGAAACTAGATACATAGATGTAACACAAATTACATTGAAAAAGGTTACAAGATACAATACATAACACAACTAAAAACTGCATCCACAAGAACTCAATAAACAATATTCTCTTCATCTCCTATTGAAGGTAAACAATGAAAGGGGTGAGCTCAAACACTCAGTAAGGGTTACAAATAGAGGAAGAATGAATACAATAATAAGTGAATCATATTCAATCTGACATAATCAATATGTCATGGTGATTAAATGAAAAACTAATTCCATTAATAAACTGAGAATAAAACTGCATCCATAGATTTTGTCATAGTGAAAAACTCATGGATAATAATAATAACTGATAATGAATAAATAGAATTATTATTAATTGGACATCATGTATCTGGAACATGAAACCATAATACTGTAAAATTGGTTTAGTTCTATGGGTAGAAACCTGTTTGATTTTTGGAAACAAACTCGAAGGGTTTGTCACCAACTGATTTGTCTCATGAGACCTACTGATGCATCGAGGGGCTATAGCGAGCCCCAACCACCACTGCATGTCCAAATAATTTTTTATAAATTGATTCAATACAAGATAAATATTCCTTTTCAATATCCGTATAGAGTAGAGTATACAGATTCATCAATACTTCCATAATTAAAATAAATTTCCAAAATAAACACCGTATGCAAAATGGTATATAGTTTAGAAAAAAAAATATCCATGATATGAGATAATGGATATTTATTATCAATATAATTTCAAATTAAAATTGATATAAAATTGTCAGTAGTTACACCACATAAGGATTATTAGGTGCACAATACAAGGTTAGTCACAAAAAAATAGTAGTTGAGACAAAGTTTCTTACAATAATGTAATCAGTCGAATCATATGACCAGAAATTAATAACCCTCAAATAAAACTTTTAATAACATGAATATAATTAGAATAATGTTATTATATATCAAATTAAAGTACATATATATCACATACAATAAATAAGTGGCGAATAATGAAAATCTCACAGAAACGAAAGTGAGATGAGAAACCCCTTGCCTTTTTCTCGAGTGTGTTCTTCATTTATTTTAATGACCGGAATAATAAAATTTATAATAATTAATTAATAAGTCCAGAACCTCTTATACATGTAATTGATTTATTATAACCTTATTAGGTTCATTAATGACCCTTTTAATGGGTTTAAGAGGTTCAATTTTATTGTTTTGGAAGCATTTTCTTCCTTGGTTTTCATGATTCATTTACCTGCTCTCATGAATGAAAGTTCATTTGAAATGTGGATAAATATCCAGAGTTGTTAATATATATTACTAGTGTCATTAAATATATATAAATTATATTTATATACTTGAGTATGAATCATTAGTTAATTTTTTTTGATAAATGATTGCATTTAGATTGGATGTTTTGTATACAATGAACTCATTTTTCATTATTATCCCGTATTATGAGCGTGTAAATATTACAGAACATTAATGAGATGAAATGAATATATTAGTATTTTTTTCAACCATTAAAATGGTTTCATGACCAGTAATTAAGGATAAAGTGAAGAACAAAACTCTGTCGTCCACAAAGGTTATAAATTGGAACCTCATGGACGTTGATTTCGCTTATAAAAATAAAAAGGGGGAGTAAGAATATTGATGATGATTATTACATTAACATGATATAATTATAGTATATAGATGATAATATATTTTATCAAGGTCATTTTTAAATAGGAGGTGAGAGGATAAAAATAAAATAGATGATTTGAAAATAAAAGAAAAGTTGAGAGATCCCTTATGAAAATTCGACAGCCTAACGGTGTCGCTTAAAATTTTATAAAATGAAATAATGAGAAAAAATGGTATCTCATCATTATAAAATGAAAAGGAAAGTAATAAGAATAAATAAAATCAAACCCCAACATATGAGAAAGTAATTTCAAATAGCTA
This sequence comes from Viscum album, assembly GCA_963277665.1. Classification (NCBI taxonomy): domain Eukaryota; kingdom Viridiplantae; phylum Streptophyta; class Magnoliopsida; order Santalales; family Viscaceae; genus Viscum; species Viscum album. The sequence goes on along the minus strand of OY728157.1, from coordinate 1,840,235,890 downwards.
ACATAAAAGAAGTGTCGACTTAAAGAAGAGAATAAAGGATTCCCTTACCCTGTAGAGTAACTCATAGATCATGAAGGATGGGACCTTGGGGACTTAGTGACACATTGGTAGGAATTCTAGAGATATAAAACCACCAGATATTATATTATGAGAGATTTGGAATGAAAGAAAACGAATATATGAGTGTGTATTTATAGAAAAAGAGTGGCAATTTTTTAATAATTTCAAAGGGACACCTCATTAGTGGTTTTTTCCAAACCATGGGCTTTCCCATGGTATTTTCCCATTGCTTTATCCACTTGGGACACCTCATGTCATAAGTTACTGTGAAAAAGCCTACCATACTTTTATATTTACTTATTACATCATTATGATGTCATTAAACTACCGAAAACTCAAAACTGTATTTTTACTATTCATGAAAAATTCATGTATTTTAGAAATATCCCAAAAATTTACCCAAACCATTTTTCAACGTGTAGAATTAAAAAATGAACTACATTTTTTGAAAATAATTTTCTATTTATTTTTAATTTAAGTTTTAAATAAAATAATTGTTAATTCGAAAAATAACAATTTTAAAGGTATAATTAGTTCAATATCACATTGAAAAATTAATTAAGAGCTCATTATCTTATTACTGTAAGAAAATATAATATTATCATTATTTACTATTTATAAGGGTAATATTAATATTCATTTTACTACTCATAAGGGTATGTTACTATTAATCAAAAAATCAAGTTGGTTCTATCAGACTCCAAATGACTTTATGGTCACAACTCTAAATGACCGTTTTTCGAAACATAGAAGTGGAAAAATTATTTTTAATGGATAGATTATAAGTTTATCCTATAATGTTTTGATTCAAAAAATAAATAGTGATTCATGCAATATAGGCTATGAATATAATGTATTTAATATTAGTATACCATAAAATGTTTGGGGTGTTATACTTTTTTTCAAGAAAATAGTTTTCACCGCGTTTTATGAGTTTAATTTTAAATTAAATTCTACCAATTATATGAATTGAATCCTGAAATATAGATTACATATTTGGTTACATGAGGATAATATTTTATTTTAATAATACTCTTTTAGTTTTTATTATTTTAAATAGTAACCTTGGTAAATATTTATCACCATAGTAAGGATAAAATAGGTAAAGTAGGGTTAATATATTAGGATAAGGCTTTAAATTTTTCTAAAACTTTAATTTATTCTATTGAATGATTTAATTAAATCCTTTTAAACCAATTTTTTAAAAATAGGGAAATTTTGTGCCATTTTTACTTTGATTTTGACCTTTATAATATTTAAGTGAAATATAAAGTAAAAAAGGTAACTTTCTTTCTTATAATATCTATTATATTGTGTGATTGAGATAATGACAAATTATTTTTTATTATATATGATTTTATTAATTATGAATGATTTTTTAATCATGTTAATTTATTATTTATTTTTATTAATGAAATAATTACCTTAAATTCTTACACAACCCTGACACAATGCTTGTGTAAGTAGTAGAAAAATTAATTAAATGATTTTAAAAACTATAAAATTATTATTTATGAGTGTGTTATAGTGTCACATTAATTTTATTGAAATTATATCATATTATAAATTTGTGAAAGGTTTATATTTTAATTAATTTAATTTAATGTTGGTTTCAAAGTCAAATTAAATGAATAGTTTTAAGAATGAAATTAATGATATTTTATAATAAATAAAATTTTATTAAATAATTTAAAATTCATAAAAATAATATCTTCATCCAAGTAAATTAAATGTGGTTTAAAACACCCACCATAGTCTATTTATGGATCTATTATCTTTTTATGGTAACAATGTTGACCCTTAAAGTGTAGAAGATGTTTATATTTTGGTATTTTTCAAAAGGGTTAACGGGGGGTTAGATCTAAGATATATGGGTGAAAATGTAAAGAATCTGACTGTAGTATCCCATAGTTTATGGTAACTTTGTGAAAATGTATCTAGATACGAGGAATCAAAACTCAAATAATTTAATTGTTTATTAGTCTTGAGAGACTAGATACATTATTGAGTCTTATATTAAAATTGAAAATATAAAATAAAACATAGTGTTTTCTTTGAGAACACCACTATACCCTTTATAATATTCATAAAAATCAATAATAACACATTTCCTGGTATCTTGGAGAAAGAAAACATGATAAATTAATGCGATTTAATGCTCAGTAAGGGTAGGTGTACAATAGAATCTATCACAAAAAATAAGGCATAATCAATATAGAAAGGTAAATAACTAAAAAAATTCCATTTAATCAATAAATCAAACATGAAGAATAATATGATAGGAATAAATGATGATAAAAATAATCCCATATAAATAATTACATGATATTGAAACTTATCCATGGATATTATAACTAATATAATAATCACATGGACATGATAACTAATCTTATAATGAGGGAATTCATAATTTCAAACAACATAACCATACCATCAAAGAATCATGTCATGAAATATTTCATAAATGGGTAATACCTTGGCTAAAAAAACTAACATAGTTTATCTCTTGAGACCCACCAATACATCAAGGGGATATAGTAGCCCCTACCCATCACTGACCATGTCCAATAAATTCCTCATGCAAATGGGGTGAAATATAATCAACATAAAAATTCATATTGAAAAAATAGAATAAAAAATGTTAATAATTTTTCAAATCAATAAACCTAAAAAATATAATCATTCATATTAGAAAAGTTTTTATACAGATGTTAATACTTTCTCTAATCACTAAACATAATCATAAACCATCCAAAGTACTATGGTGAATGATATCCAAATAGTACATCCTAGTCAAAATCATCATAAAACATCTAGATAAATAATAAGGATGGTATATTTATAACATATTACCAATAAAAAATAAGGTAAAATGAGGGTTTTTGTCATTGATGAATAGAAATACCATAAAAATACCATTAAAAACATTCCTAAGGAATATATAATTTTCACTTTGAAAATCACTTTTAAAAACTAAAAATTTCCAAAATATTAGGAAACACAATTTCTTTAAAATGTCATTGTACAATTGTGAAAGAAATTTAAAAATGATGATTAGTCATAATGGAAATTAATTCCATACATTTCATATAAGTTAAAAAAACATTCTTTTTTACAGTATTGTAAAATGGTTAAAAGCACCTCATTTGGAAAATGACAAGAATATTACTTTTAAACTATTTTGTAAAAAGTAAAAAATTGGTAAAAATTACTTTAATAAATCTTTCATATAAATTTAAAAACATTTTTGATTTTTTTAGAAAACATGGATATAGAAGAAAAAATATTTTTTCCCAAAGATAGAAATAAATTCATATTTTCTTAAAAAAAATCTCAATCATTATAAGTAACAAAGAATGGAAATTGGTAATATTAATTTAAAATATCATGAATAACCATAAATGATGAAAATATATTGGGTTTAATATATAAATATCAAAATATTCCCCTAAAGAAGACTTAAACATAAGAAATCCCAAATAATGATGAGATTGTAAAATAAACCCTTACCACTCTGGTAACTTTTTAATCGTAAACCACATGAAATAAATAACATCAAATGAAAATTTTAAAAACAAAGAATAAAATGGGATTCATATCAAAGGTGAAGTATATACACCACACAAAATAAATAAGGGGTGAATACGACACATGTCTAATGGATGTATAAGTGTGACGAGAAACCCTTACCTCAGGTCTGATTTCCATTATATGTGTCCAAACATCCTGTATAAAAAAATATATATTTATAATACATATTTTAAAGAACCATAATTATATATATCATACCATATATGATTTTATTATATCTTTTTATCACTTATTCATTAATAATTCATTATTAATACTGCTATTATGGGAGATAACTACTTCATTTTTCACGTATGTTTTGGTTTGGAATTTTTGGTCCTTGTAAGTTGAGCATAGTTAAATAATTTAGATAATATTTTCCATTATATAAAAATAATATATATAAATTATATAATAATTTTAATATCCCATAAAAGTTAAATGAATGACTGAAATTTATATTTTTATTAATTTTTTTGAAAGTCTGCTGTAAGGTAAAGCGACATACATGAGGTGGGATCCAAGAGAAAAAACCAGATATAAAATTTGAATTTCAAATGACAAACACCAACCCCGAGGAGTCCTTGAACAACGAGGTACCCACATCATCTAGTCACGTTGTCATCCATCTACCATCATCATTAGGTAAACTACGCCGTCGTTGTCATCCATCCCCGACGGAACTACACTGTTAGAGGTCATCCCAACACACCATCGTCACTTCAACTACGCCGACCGTCGATGCCGACATCCGTTACCACACCAGAAACAACACCGAATGCAAAAAAATTAAATGACAGTACCCGCCTTCACAGGAAAAACCACTATTGATATCGCCGCCCAAGCACTCCTGTCATCATCACCGTCTAAACCCCACACCACTCACCGGAGACCATCGAGGATCGACAATGCCCCTGAAAAAACATAACCACCACCATAGAAGTAACATACCTTCAATGAAAATAAGAGGAAGAGATCCGAAAAGCCAAGTAGAAAAGAATCAAACCAGGTCAGTCCGCACGAGGAGAACCATCAACCACCAAACTGACCTACCAAAACCTTTGTGGAACCACCGCTCTAGATCCAACTCAGAGAGGACCAGTGAAACATGAGGTCAGGGCAGGGATAAAAATGGCGGATGGCTTTAGATGAAAGAACCACATAGAGAATGAACCCAAATCCAAATACAAAAGAAGGTTGACATAGAGACACCTGAGAAAACCCTTGACCACTGAACCATATCCCAAAACTACATCTTACCATAGCTCCAGATCCGACCTGGAGAGGAGCGGTAGAAGACGAGGTTAGAGCAGGTCAGAAGCGGACGAGGCTTCCACGGAGACACCTTTGTCGGACCAACAAAACCGCCTGAGAGACTTACAGTAATAGAGAAACACCACCACAATGATTGTGAAGAAAGAAGAATGCTGTAAAAGGTGAAAAGAGGAGAAGAAAGGGAGGAAAACGACGCAAAGACGCACCGTTGACCCCACAGCAGAGGGTTTCACAAGGAAACCCTAGACGAGCCGAGAGTGAGAAGGGGAGAGCCTGGAGAGAAGGGGTACATTATGGTTATTAGCCCATAAAAGTTATATGTAGAAAAATTAGTTACATGTTTATGAAGACGATAGGTCGTACGCACGCATGAATAATGTTTTAATTTTTTTTGATGGATGGAAAAAATAAAGATAAATAATATTTAGACTTTATAGAATAATTATATTATCATATATTTTCATTAAATCTATCCTTATTATCATTTATTTAAAAATAAAACAAAAAATGTTTCACATCATTTTGTGGAAGCGGTAGTCCACACATACGCACGAGCGACATTATTGTTTTCCAAAGGATTTAAAGGTAAGAAGGTAGATGTGATATCATAATTCAAAAAGTGTAATTATTTAATAATGTATATATATATATATTATATAAATTTTTATATCTATTCATGAGAGTTAGTGATAGAAAATGAATTACATCGGTTCATGAGGCGATTGTCCGTCATTCCCACGATTGACTGTTTCATTTTCCATTTGATGGGAGAAGAAATAAAGATAGGTCATTACATTAACATAATAACATATCAGTAAATATTAGATACTGGTGTTATTATTTTATTATAGTTTATGGTGATTTTGAGGAGTTAAAGGAAGAAATAAAATGAAAATTCATGGTTAAGAACAATACTTATTTTTCGTACAACAACTTTAGGTTTATATAAAAATCCTCCCTGGATTGGTTTTATGATAAAACCATGGACTCTATGTAGTGGTGAGGGATTTAAGGAATGTATTTGTGAAATCATTTTGTGAATAAAAATTCTATTGGAGTGGGATTGGAGAGGAGAGGAGGTGTCCTCTTATAAGTTGGGGAGGGGACCTTCTTTGAAATTACTTAAACATTTCCCAAAAGAATACAATATGATAGACATTCCTCAAAGAAATGATTTAAAATGACATTATTTTATAATTTTTAATATTATAAGGTTGAAATATGGTCATAAAATAGTATTTTTGGCATGTATAATTAGTAAACTTACCCATATCTTTTAGTTTAACCTCTGATAAAATCATTTTAACCTTAACTACAATAATTATTTTTTAATGTTTTCACTCTTCATTATGATGAAAATTTAAGTTGAACTTACTACCTAATATTAATTATTATTATTATAAATATGGAATACATTTTCCAAATTCAAATCACATAAGTTTATGAATTTAATTTAAAATTAAACCCATATACGTAATGGAAAAAATAGTTTTTTAAAGAAAAGATTTCATAAATAAATATATTTTTATATAAAATTTAACAAACAATTGATTAAAATTAAATAAATTGTATTAATTATAATATAATTTAACTAATTTTACTTCTAAATCAATTTTTTTAAAAAATTTAACTTTTTAAAGGCTTTATAGAAAAAAGGAAAATTAAAAAAAAATCATTATTTTTCACTACTCATCAAAAATATAATATTTTCAAAAAATCCTAAAAAAATCACTCAAATATAATTTTGACATGATGATTTAAAAAATTATGTTCATTTTTTAAAATAAAATTTCTATAATCATTAAAATTAATTTTAAAATAAGTGTGGAAAACATAACGAAACCATTTTTAGAAAAAATACTATTTTTTCATAAAGTCATTTCTTTTTATTTTAAATGATTCTAATTTTTAATTATAATAAATTAATAACTAATAAATTTATTTATATATGTGTAAACCATAAAATTTTTATAATTTAGTAATTCCTATTCATCATATCCAATTTTAATGGTTAGATTTTAATGGTATACTATTTTACGATTCTTTTAGACTCAGGGTTGCGTGATTCATATGTTATCTAAGAGATTGAATTTATTTAAATAGAAATATATATCATAAAGTATTGGGGTGTTAAATTTTACTATATTAAAAATGTATTATAATGTTTAAATATTCATTTTGGGATGTCTATCTGTTTGAGGGTGATAACCAGTGCTCAAATGAAGATCAATATCAAGATCCTTCTGATGGATTTTTTATAATTTTATTATAAATCATGGATTAAAATTAGAAACAATTAAAAGAGGTGTTCCATGAAGTATTAAAACTTTATTAATGTGGATTCGTTCAAGGAAATCCAATGCTACATCTTCTCTTATACCAAGTAAATGTGTAGATTTGTCGAGGTGATAAATAATAACCCATATTACATCATTATTTCTAGGAGTATTTGATAATTTAGTGAAAAGTACATAATAATGTCTTCCCATTTTCACATAAGAGTATGAAGAGATTGTATTAATCTTCTTGGATTTGATCATTCAACCTTTACCTATTGAAAAACCAAACATCATGAAACATAATCAGTGATTTCCGACTTCATATTATCCCATAAAAATTGTTCTTTCAAATATATATACATATTGATTCTACTGGTGTGTATAAAGAAATTTGATCTATGCGAATCATCCAAAAATTACCTATCCAAACAAGGTATAGATGATACACATAGTATCATTTCAAATTTTAGAATTCCATCATCACAAATGAAGTTTCCCAATTTTCCATCATTCACAGATTAAATTTTCTTTTGAATATTCTCATAATTAGGTTAATAAATTTTCATCTTTTCCAATAAAGATAGTCTAGAAATCATTTAAAAAAGGAGTAATGTATCACATTCCATAATAATTCCTAGATATATATTTACTAAATCCATTAACATAGGATTCATTTCAATCCTAATTTTATTCAGGACTCCGTGATATTTTTGGATCAATGCATCCACTACTTTTTTTCCTTCACTAGGTAATAGAGTATTATGAAATCATAGTCCTAGAGTAGCTCAAGACTTCTAATTTTCCTCATATTGAGTTATTTATGTGAATAGATGTATTTTAAACTCTTATGATATATATATATGTTACACTTTTAAACATGGAGATAATGTCTCTATATCTTCAAAGAAAATATTACGACTTCCAAATCAAGATAATGGGTTGGATAGTTTTGTTCCTGAATCATTAACTACCTTGATCATAGGAAATAACTTATCATTATACATAAGGAAAAAAATAAGTCCCTTATTCAATGCATCATTATATATTACAAACCCATCATTTCTTGATGGTTGAGTCAAAATCAAATAATTCACCAATATCCTCTTCAATTATTCAAAATAGTCTTTATATTCTCTTGTTTATACAAACTTAACCCCTTTAAGAGTAATATTGGTTAATGGGTTTTCAAATTGGGATTTTTTTGAACAAATTACTGATAGTAACCTGCCAAATAAATAAAATAATGCACCTTTGTTATATTCTTTGATGTATTCAATTATAGGCCATACTTTGTCTTTATAAGATCAATTGAGATTTTATCCTTAGAGATAATATATCTAATAAAAGATATGTTCTAAATCCATAATTTAAAATTTCTAAATTTAAAATATAACTCTTTTATTCTAAGTGTCTCAAGAGAGATCCTCAAGTTATTCTCATTATCCAAATAGGGATTAGAGTACACTAATATATCATCAAAAAATACTAAATTTTTTAAGACATTCCGTGAATACACTATTTATTATATCCATGAAGATAGAGGGTGAATTTGGAAACCCAAATAGAATTACTATGAACTCATAATATTCATACCTCATATGAAATA